>BTHU01000012.1:97937009-99334509 GCA_036184795.1 Tokudaia tokunoshimensis | reverse complement strand
CTCTCAGGACCATTTTGGTTTTTTTTTTTTTCTGCAGTGCTCACAGTGAAAAATAAATAACCATTGTGCCAAAGTCCAGGAAAAATGCCTGCACAGACTGAGCTCAATGTCTTTCAGGAGCCCCATTCCAAATTACTGGGAGAGAACATCTTGATTAATTCAGCTAGAGTGAGGTGGCCATTTCTGGTCCATGTAGTCACAGGCAAGACGTCAGGGACAAGGAGGAGAAACATGGCTACCTGACATCCTGAATTCTGCTTTCTAGAAAAGGCATCGATGCTGCACCAATAGCCAAGGAGCTCATGCAATCGTGCTAAGCTGAACTGTGGTAAAAGATATAGAGACTCGATAATGAGCCAAACTCCAGGCTAAACTTGTTCTGTTCTGTGCTTAGCTATCCAAGGCCTTTGTGCTGTTAGGAGCACAGGTAATCCTCAGAGCTGTTCTCTGACATGGGCTTTGTCATTCTACCCATTTTATAGATGGATAACTGGAGCAATGGTGAAACTTTATAACTGTCTAAGGTCATACAATGAATGTTAGAGTGGGGATGGCCCCCCGGGCCTTTCTCATATTATGTTTATCTTTTCTAACATAATGACTTTTGTTTCTCAGAATTCTTATGGAGAACAAGGAAGTAGTAAATCACTTACACCCTTGGTGTGCTTGTGATAGCCTCTTATTTGTGGTGAAGTAGCTCTTTGGACTAGGCATGCTTGGAACTCTGTCATAGTTACTCTGCTGTTGTGATGAAATCTTTGATAAAAGCAACTTATGGGATGAAGGGCTGATTTTGGCTCACAGTATACAGTTTCCATCATGGTGGAAAGTCACTACTGTCTCAAACAAGAAGGGAGGCAGCTGTTCACATGGTGTCCCTAGTCAGGAAGCAGAGAGTTATACGTTCTGGTGCTCAGTTCACTTCCGCCATTAAATTTTTTATAGTTTATTTATTTTATTTATTGTATCTGATTATTTACCTGAATTTATGTATGTACACCATGTGCATGCCTGATACCCACAGAGGTTAGAGAGGACACTGGAACTAGACCTGGAACAACAGGTAGTTATGAGTTATCCTGCTGGTGCTGGGAACTGAAGCCCAGTCCTTTGCATGAGCAACAATTGTTCTTTATTGCTGAGTCACCTTTCTAGTCCATTGTCTTCTTTTTATACAGTTCCTTGGGGGAACAAATGGACCCTTGTGTGAATGAGCATTAACAACATGAGCATAGTCTTGGTAAGGACCCTAGATGCATGGGAATAGCCAGGCCCCTGGTCCAAGTAAGGGTGTTGGTAATATGCACAGAAGGCATCAACCACAGCGTCCTCCTTCCAGCAACAGCAGCCTAAGACTGCTTCCCTGGAGAGACCCTCACTGAGATGAACTTACCTGCCTCCTCCTTCCTCTGTGCATAATCAATGCTCTGAGTTTCTAGGTGGCTGGCGATCTCTGTCAGAGCTCAATCCACCTTGTGATTTTCTTCACATGCATCTGTCATTTTATTCCTCATTGTCCCAGTGAAATCAGTTCCACAGCCATGCAAGTTGTGGCACAGCCCAGGGAATGATGCCACTCACAGTAGGCAAGGTTTTCTCATCCTGATTTACCTAAGATACAGAAAGCCCATCTCCCAGGTGATTCTATATCTCATCAAGTTGAGAGTTGAGATGGATCATTATACCCTCTGACAGGGAGAGCTTGGGTATCATATTCTCTAGCAGTCCCACCCATGGGTTGCTCTAATTATTAAAAAAAATTATTTTATTTTCTAAACATCTGGGCTAGACTGATTCTGGGTTCTCAGTAACTGCTATTTACTGACAGCAGCCCTATCATTTAGCTTTTATGGTCATGAACTCTAAAAGAGATCTTTATCCCAATCCCTAGAATAGGTTATACTATGTGGCAAGGGGACACTACAGTCACAAATGGAAACAAGATTGCTAATTAGCTAACCTTAAAAGAGGGAGATTAATTTGGACAATACAGATGAGTTCAGTAGATTTGAAAGTGTCTTTAAAAGATGAAAGAGATGGGTAGAAGGGTCAGCATAGAGTTATAGTTATGTGAGAGGGACTTTAGTCACCATTAATGGCTTAGAGATCAAGGAGCCACAGGCAAAAATATACAGGCAACCTATAGAAGACAGGAAAGCAGTGTACTGGCTGGCTTTTTTTTATGTCAACTTGACAGAAACTGTAGTTATCACAGAGAAAGGAGATTTAGGTAAGGAAATGCCTCCATGAGATCAGCTGTAAGGCACTTTCTCAATTAGTTATCAAGGGGGAAGGGCCTCTTGTGGGTGGTACCATCTCTGGACTGTTAGTCTTGGGTTCTATAAGAAAGCAAGCTGAGCAATCCAGGGGAAGCAATCCAGTAAGAAACATGCTTCCATGGCCTCTGCATCATCTCCTGCTTCCTGACCTGCTTGAGTTCCAGTCCTGACTTCCTTTTGTGATCAATAGTAATATGGAAAGTGTAAGCTGAATAAACCCTTTTCTCTCCAACTTGCTTCTTGGTCATGATGTTTGTGCAGGATTAGAAACCCTGATTAAGATAAATTGGTACCAGGAATGGGGTATTCCTGTGACAACCTTTCCATGTTTTGGGGAGGACTGTGGAAGGACTTTGGGACTTTGAGCTAGAAGAGCCATTAGAATGTTAAGAGCTCTGTAGAATGTTCTGTAGGAGATTAAAAGATAATGTTGAGAACAGTGCAGAAGATGGAGACCTGGCTTGTGAAATTTCAGAGGAAAGATTAAAGACTCTTATCGTGGCCATTGCTATTCTGATTGTGAAGATTCTGTGGGTTTGGTTAGCTGGTCTGAAGAGTCAGCTGTGACTAACAAGATGCCAGAACTACTAAAGTGAAACCTTTGCATTACTGGGACTACTGATGCTGGTTAGCTGGAGCTAAGAAATTCGTGGTAATTAATAAGGAGAGATGAGCATCATTGAGGTGACATCTTCTGGGAAGTGTTTTCTGAGAGCACAATGAGGCAGTGTTCCAGAGATAACCAAGGTTGTACCTCGTGCTGCAGCAGGACTTGGTATGTGTAAGAGTCACCCAGGTGGTACTGGTTTTGAAGGGATGAAGGAGTTTTGATGAGCAGCTGAGACTTGGCACTGTGAGAGGCCAAGAAAGGCCATTGATGAAGGTGTAGTCTCAGTTGCAATTAATGACCAAGGACGTGAAGGGGCCATGCAAAAGAGTTGAGGCTTGGCATCATGAAGAGAGCCTATGTGAGGCTATTGGTGAAACCTAGTTACAGCGGAAGACAGCAGTGTTTTGGAGATGCTGGTACCATGAGATGACCACCAAGAACAGCAGCAGCAGTGGAATACAGGCATCTGGAGCCTAGAAGACAAGGTGTGTGCTACAAAGGGCAGAGTTGTAGGAGTGACCCAAGCCCTAGGAGGAACCCAGAAAATTGTGAGTGACGCTGATATTTTCCCCTCTTGAAGAAGAAATTTTGGAGGAGCTCATAGTTAAGAGACTTTGAATTTTTAAAAGACTTTGAATTTTAAAAGATATTGGATATTTTAAAGGAATTGAGCTTTTAATATGTAAGACTGTGGGACTTTTAAAGTTTTTAGATCTTGGGGAAAAATAAGAAAGTAAGGGTTGAGGCTTAATAATGATGTGTTTGTGTGAAAAGTTTACAAGGGGTCAATTGTACTGGCTGTTTTTCTGTGACAACTTGACACAAGCTGGAGTTATCACAGGGAAAGGAGCTTCAGGTGAGGAAATGCCTCCATGAGATCCAGCTGTGGCATTTTCTCAGTTAGTGATCAAGGTGGGAGGGCTCCTTGTAGGTGATACCATCCCTGGGCTGGTAGTCTTGGGTTCTATAAGAAAGCAAGCTGAGCAAGCCAAGGGAAGCAAGCCAGTAAGCAGCATCCCTCCATGGCCTCTGCATCAGCTCCTGCTTCCTGACCTGCTTGAGTTCCAGTCCTGACTTCCTTTGGTGATGAACAGCAATGGGGAAGTGTAAGCTGAATAAACCCTTTCCTCCCCAACTTGCTTCTTGGTCATGATGTTTGTGCAGGAATAGAAACCCTGACTAAGGCGTCAAGAAACCACATTTTCCCTAGGACTTTCAGAAAACATGATACTTTGATGAACTCTGGCCCCGAGAACCGAACAATAATAAACATATGATGTTTTAAATGACTTTGTTTATTATAACAGCAATCCAAAAGAATAAAAAGCAAATCAGATTTTTAAAAACAGTATTCACTTTAATGCTGGCACTAAGAAGAGTCAGAGGAAGGAAGATCCCTGAGTTCAAAGAGATCTGGTCTATAGAGAGAGTTCCTAGCTATACAGAGGGACCTGTTAAAGACTGTTAAATTCAGTTTCCCTGAGTGTCTTTTCCACTATGCTGCATGACCCTGGTTCCTTCAGGCGCTCCTCACAGAAATGTTTTGACAAGTTCAAGCCATAGCAGAACTAAGATGAGGTCATTAAATCTGTCAATTATCAGTTCACTGGTGAATTTCCATGGAAGTGAGTAATTTAGGCAGTCTGAGAATGGATGGAACCAGGACTGTCAGTGTTTGTACCTATGATGGTGGCAGTGCTGAGCGGAGTAAAAACAGGTATAATTTGTCACTGCACAAGCTCTCTCGACACCCTGCTAAATACCAGAGTAACCTTTAACGAAGGCAGAGACCATCAATTAAATAAACAGATCCCTTGATGGAGAAGAGGAAGAAAAGGAATGTAAACACAGGCGAGGTCTCATAATGCAGTGATGGTAAATTGGCTTTGTTCTCTTGGTGGGCTGCTTTCCATCTACAGTAAAGAGAAAGGAGAAGGATCCATCACAGGGGCATGAGGACCTGTGTAGGACTCACCAAATACTAGCAGCACTTACAGAAATAGGCTTGGCGTCCCTCTGAGGGGGAAAATAAAACCAATTTTTCTACCAAGGGTTTCATTTGTGTCTGCTTAGAGATGATTTAGACTCCACGTTTAGAGATGCAGGGGGATGGATTAGTTGACCTTTGGTCAGGTGGTCAGCCAGGATACAGAGGTTTAAATTTATGCCTGTAAATTCTCACTCATGATTAAACTGTGCATAAAGGTTGCTTAATACAGAAAGAGGGGAAAATAACATGGTGTACTTAGTTCCTGTAACCTTAGGACGTGTATGACATACTCAACAGAATTGGGCCAGGTATTAATATTGCTAAGGTCAGGGTGGTCATTTGGGGCAAGAGGGGATAATCTTTCATATGGGTTTACCATTCTTCCATATCTTGGTTCATCTATAATGGACTGGCAAAGAGAGATGGTTATTAGAAAATAAAATGCACTTAGAAGCCTCCCCTGAATCATTTATGGGAAGTACTGTACTAGGCAAAGCCACTGAAAATATGGCTGTCAAGGGCAACTCAGAGACTATTTCTGAGTGAGTTTCAAACATAACTCTCAACCAGAGAAAGGGGATGAAACACTTTGGAAATATTTTAGTCTCCAGGGTGGAAGCACAAGTGGGCAGAGTCCATTGAGGCTGCCTTCGGAAGTCACCATGTGATGATACCTGTTCTGCAAGATCCCTGACCCAAGAAGAGACCCTGCTTTCCACCCAGATTTCTTCTGGTTACACACTCGTACTTCTTCCATGGTCAGAGGCAAAGGGATTGACTGGAGAGGCAATTAATTCAGCAGAACTGAGGTTTGGCAACTGACTTGTAGCATCGTGAGCAGCTCAGGAGCAGGAGGAAGTGGGTTTTCTGTCAGTGGTGTGATGGTATGGAGGCTTTTGGGTGACTGTACACACTCAGAGTATCAGAGTCATGACAGCAGAGACATAAAGGCCTTGGGAATCCCTTAATGGAGAAAATTAGAACATTCCAGGTCAATTCTAAATATAACTCATAAAGACCCTTCTAGAAGGCTAAAGAGAAGAAACTATGTGTTAACTAAAGAGCTGTGCTGGAGTTTGCAGAGTGGAAGCCACTCAGTCTTACAGCATGGTGGTTGGGGGTGAGGATCGTGGGTCTAGGACCTGCCTTTCTTCAACAGGAGCTGGGAGCAGTAGTCTCTTGGTTGAGCACTGTGATAGGGCTTGGCTTTCTAGCATGTTGCCCCCCTCCATTTTGGCTTTAGGCCATCCTTGGTAGAACCATTAACCAAGCCTCCCCTTACATTGACCATTATAATTGCTATCTAAATCTTTAATCATTTGAAGAGACATGTCTTCTTAGACAGAAGGAAGATGGTCTCCACAACCACACTGACCAAAAAGCCCTTGACTTTGACTTGTACCCTGTGTAAATGGAGCTAAAAGCATCACTGTACACAATAGTGGCAACGATCAAAGGGGAAGAAATGTGTAAAAGTTATTGGCACACACACACACACACACAGGGGGGAGGGTATTCATTTCTTTCTCTCCTCTCCTTCAGAAGACCATAATTCTATCTGCAGTGCTTTCTTTTGGGATTACTGGGGGAGCAGGCAGAACCTTCTGGAATACTTGTTTTAGTACTGCAGAATATCTGGGACCGAAGATACTGAGTGCTCAAATAGTCTTATGCCTTCCTTTGTCTGCTCTCCTGTGTTCCCAATGCTTCTCATTATCTCTGGGTTCTCCTAGCCCATGTCTTTGAATACCTTCATTGGCCAAGCTATCACTTCACCTGAAAGGTAAAATTGGTACAGCTATGGGAAGGGTGCACCCCTGAAATTCACAAAATGCAATGAACTTCATATCAAAGGAGATAACATGAACTTTGAGCAGTGAAGGCTCCTGAGTTATAATTATAAAGTAATGTTATTTTCACCTCCTGTCTTTGTGTACTTTGATATTTATGGAGAAAAGTCCTTCTCCTGGACTATAACAAATTCATGCAGTTCTGTGACTCTTTTACACTTGATCTTAGCCAAAAGGCTGAGAAGCGATCTCTGTGACTCTTTTGCTCATTCTTAGATAATTAAGAGTTCTGCAGTGACTTTAAGGCACCAAATACTGCTCAGTCTAGATACTAGAATGCTTGCATCCATATAATAGCAATAAAACAAAAAAAAACAACAATAAAAAAACTCAATAGCTAGTGACTGTAGATAGAGTGCCTATAAAAATGAAGGGATGGGACCAGTGGGATTTTTCTTCTCTTTTGAATTTAATTAAATTCATTCATTTATTTGTGTGTTTGTGTGTGTGTGTGTGTATGTGTGTGTGTGTGTGTGTGTCCACATGTCAGGGCATGGTGTTCATAAGGAGGTTATCACACAATGGTTCTCTCTTTCCACCATCTGGCATTCAGGGATTGAACTCAGATCTTTAAGCTTGGCAGCAAGCATCCTTATTCACTGGCCCAGTCTCTTCTTGGTCACTTATTCCTTTTAAACTCTCAGTCAGAATTGGAAGCTATCTGGAGTTGGAGCAAGCAGGGAATGAGCTGAGAGGAAGAGGGAAATGTGCATTGCTAGACTACGATAGGCAACTATAGCCTCCGGGCCACCATGCATTCTCTTGAGAACCTCTTGGGAGGGTCTTTGAGATGTCCTCTGAATTAATTACCTTTTTTCTCATTGCTGTGTAAAGTGAACCCAAGGAAGAAAGACTTTCTATCAGCTCATAGTGTGAAGGCACAGTCCATCATGGTGGAGAAGACTGGTTGTTGGCTATGGCTGGCCACATTGGGTCCACAGTTTGGAAGCAGAGAGAGACGAGCGTCAATGCTCAGCTTGCTGTCTTCTTTTTAATCCAGCCTGGCTTCCTGGTCTGTGGGATGGTGTCCTGCATTCAGGATGGGTGTTCTCTCATCACAGCCTCACAAACACACCTAGAGGCAAGTGGCCTAGGTGATTCTAATCTGATCAAGTTGACTGTGGAATTTAAGCATTCCCTCTGATTTTTCCTATAGCTCTCTTGTCACTCCTTTGTCACCACGTCCACACATTCACACTGCTTCTCCAGCTCACGGGAAGCATCTCAGAGTTTCTGCTGAGGATTGCTCTTTGGAGGTGAAATTTTTCGTCAGAAACCACTAAGGCTTTCTCTCTCTCTCTCTCTCTCTCTCTCTCTCTCTCTCTCTCTCTCTCTCTCTCTCTCCTTCTCTCCCCCCCCCCCACACACACACACAAAGCACCTGCTTGGTAAGAATTCGTAGGTTAGTTCTAAGGTTGAAGAAACATCTCCCCTTTCCATTGTAGAAGTAGCCAGCCAGCCCACCTCTCCTTTCCTTTAAGATTTCCTGTCTGGAGTCCAGCATGGGCACTCTATATGTCCCTTATCACTAGGGACATGTGCCAGGTTCTGAGTAGTTTTCCCAAAGTTCCTTTTGCCAATTTGAGAGAAGACAAGCACCTCTGACCCATCTCTATGACCCCAGAAAGCAGCAAGGCTCATGGTATATCCGTATTTCTTTTCTAGATATATCTTCCTAAATCTTCAATTTCTAAAAGTCAGATTGCTTTATACCCTTGATATGGATGTGGATGAGAACTTGAGTTCAGAAAGAAGTTTTGGGATTTTTTTCCCCTTACAAATGTATAGCTAATTCTAGCATCATGGTGCCTCAGGCAAAGGTTTCAATTTATCATCTCATTATAGAGTTCATGTTGATCTTGATGTGGCCGCAGGAGATGGGAAACTCCATGCAGCTGCATTTTGATGCTTGCCAGAGACAGGTGCACCTGTGTCTCTGACATTCATTTCTTGTGGGAGATGATCGTGTGGGAACCAACACATTTGACTTCGGACAATCAGAAATTTCTGTGGCTTCTCCCTTGGCCTGATAATGAAGAGATGGATTTCCTAGGCTAGAGAACACAGTGGTGAGTTCTCACCCTTCCCTGGCAGAGCGTATTCAGAGAGCCCAGGGCACTCTTGTTCTTTCTCTTTATGCTTGTCAAGGAGGCTGACTCTCCTGAAGTTAAGGGTGGTTGAACAATGAGGAAATCTTGGGAGTTTGTTGCTGTTCCTTCACATCTGGATAGTTTTGAGGACTCTCCTCCTAGCAATGGGGAGAGGAACAAGCGTATGGAGTCTCTCTTGATGTTAGTATCCCTGAAGTAAGAGGTTGAGGAGCTAGAGGGAAAAGCAGGTATAGAGAGGGGAGGTTAGCAGCAGCATTCTACCAGGCAGGGTAGAGCAGCCTGGGTGGGATGCCCACTCCTTCAAATGAATGAGCCCACTCGATTTACCTCTGTCGTCATGTTGTCCAGATGTTTTTATGTGTGGGTGTTGAGTCTCTTCTCCAAACCTGGCTGCTACTCCACAAGGTCAAAGTCTACTTGCATCTTCTACCACTCACACTGAGTCTCCTACAGGTCACTGGTCACAGTAGGGGCTTGGTTAATGCTGACTGAGTGGCTGAAACCCGGTGAGCTCAATTAGAAGCAGTTGCTAGCAAACTTCATTACATTCAGTTCTGTTAAAGCCACAAGTGTTCACCAAGGGCTTTCTAGGTGCCTTGGCACCACACAGAGCCATTACCTAATTATTTTGATCTGAATCCAATGGAGAGCTCAAAATTAATTCTTCAGGGGAACCTGTTTTAATGCATGATTGTTATGGAAATTGTATTGGAAAAAGGTAAAGATAAAATGGAAAAAGCACTCACAGTCCCACTGTCCATATTTTCTTAAATCTCTTTCAAGCATATATGTAATTGAATTCACTTTTATACTAAACTTTGTTTTATTCATTTTCTTTCGCATATTTAAAAATTGATCCCAAATATTGTTTTGATTCTTTAACATTTCCTATCTTCATAATATACAATACACACTCACTGTAGGAAATATGAAAAAAAAATAGAAGAGTTTAAATAACTGGCTAAATGACATCATAAAAATCTTTCCAAGGTTTAGATGCTAAATTTATTTCCTTCAGATCTTTTTTCCTATGAATTTGTATGTGGTTTACAATACTATCATGTGTTATATATAGTTTATTTTTAAAGATTTATTTTTATGTATGTGTGCACACTCACTGTGTGTGCATGTACAACCTGAGTGCAGGTGCCCAGAAGGTCAAACAAGGGCATCGAATCCCTTGGAGCTGGAGTTACAGGTGGTGTGAGCCACTTAATGTAAGTGCGGGAGCCCGACTTGCATCTTCCGTAAGAGCATCGTAACCACAGAGCACCTTTTCCAGTTCCCAACAGATGTATTAAATGTAATTTTACTCTTAGTGACAATATTCTATTTGTTCAAATGGTTAATAACAATGCCAAGCACAGTGGGCCTGTGCTGAAGAATAATCCTGTTGTTCCCTGCCCACCCTTGCCTGTCTCCAGTCCTGACACCCAGAGGCAGTGACTTTGAGCACTTCTGACATTTTCCTCTGGGGTTATGCAAGTCTCCATCTCCAGATGACTTGGGTCTTTCACCATCTCCTGCTTGTCCGTGCTGGACATTTATCCACTATACTTCCTGCTTCCATTGCTACCTTTAGTGTAAGTGGCACAGTGTATCAATTCAATGTTGTTTCCTCAGCTCTGTACTGTCGCGTGCTCCACATGGAGGACACTGACACCCCCACATCTCTTCATCCTTTCAAAACCTCCAGATCAACTTAGGTGATATTACTCTGAGTTTTCCAGTGTCAGTCTTCATGGTGTCCTGTAATGTTTGGGCCATTCACTTTCGTATTCGTTCATCTGGACAGTTAAGAACAAGTAAAGACCACTTACTTTCTCATCTCAGTCTCCCAAACATTGCTCCAAGGACACATGTACCATCTTAAAAATTGCTCTCTGTTTTAATTGGCTGTCCATACTCTGTTTTCTTTTTTTCTTTACCAAAATTGCTATTTCACTTCAATGTTTCCATCCAATCAGGTATGAGAAATTTTTTAAAAAATCGTATCCCAGAGACCTCCTTGACTGCAGGGCCTTCCCCATCCAGTGTTTCATGTCACTTGCCCAGGTTCTCTCTCTCTCTCTCTCTCTCTCTCTCTCTCTCTCTCTCTCTCTCTCTCTCTCTGTGTGTGTGTGTGTGTGTGTGTATCTCCCTCTCTCTCTTTCTCTCTCTCTTTCTCTCTCTCTTCCTTTCTTTCTTTCTTTCTTTCTTTCTTTCTCTTTCCATTTTGTTCCCCTTCTTTGGGGAGTTCATGCTTTTTCTCTTTTTGGTTTCTGTTTAGTTACAGTCCATCAATGCTTTCCAATGATTTAGCGTGAAACGGTAAATGTTTTGAGTTCTTGCACACTCTACAGTAACACTTGATCAATTCTTTTCATCAGGTCTAGAATTCTAGGTTTGGGTAATTTACTCTCAGTGCATTGAAATCAGCATCACTAACATTATTCGTGAGAACCTGGAGATCAGTCTCATTTTGGTTCATCAGTAGAGGAAACATCTAGAAGTTTATCCTTTATATATATAGTATTCTGAAAATTTACAGTAAGATGCCAAGTACAGGTCTTCCCCACTCTTTGCCCATACTAGTCATTTATAGGTTTTTTTTATTTGGCTTGTTTATATATTTGTCTTTGGAAAATTTTTCTTTCTCTTTGATAATTTCATAGCATAGGAGGACTATGGGGAATGGACTCTTCTACCTATGTGTGTGTGTATGTGTGTGTGTATCTGTGTATCTATGTATGTATCTGTGTGTCCGTGTGTGTGTGTTTATGTGTCTGTGCCTGTGTGTCTGTGTGTCTGTGTGTGTGTGTTTATGTGTCTGTGCCTGTATCTGTGTCTATGTGTCGGTATATCTCTGTGTGTCTGTGTGTATTTCTATTTCTGTGTGTCTTTGTGTCTGTATCTGTGTCTGTGTGTCTATGTCTATGCATACAAATGCCCACTGAGGCCAGAAGAGGGTATCAGATCCTCTGGAACTAGCATTTCAGGTGGTTGTAAGCAGCCTTATGTGAGTGTTGGGCACCAAACTCTGGTCCTTCAAAAGGGCAGAAATGCTCATAATCACTGAATCATCTCATTAACTGTAGTTCTGCTTTTTAAATATCAATTCTTCTATCTCTGTTTTCCAGCTTCCCTAACAACAGTGTAACTCTTGCCTTTTGATAAGAATCTGGTTTATTCCTTAGAATAGGTTCCTAGAAGTAAAAATATAAGGTCAAAGAGTAGAGAGCACTGTCAGCTTTGGATACCACTGACCAACTGCTTCCTTGTAAGTTTGTATTCTTTTTAAATGTCACTGTCAATGGGTGAAAACTCTTCTTTGTCACACTGTTGCCAGTTTGGAGAGCGGTAGGTTTTTTTGTTTGTTTGTTTTGGGTTTTTTTTTGATGTTTCTTTAATGGGTGGGGATGATGTTTGCTTTCAAACTGCATTTCATAAATTATTAGTGTGCACTTGAACGTCCAAGTGTTCAGAAGTCTCTTCTTTTTCTTCTACTATGAATTGTTTATTTATGTCTTTTGTCCCAAATGGGTTTCTGTTATATGTTCCCAAGCTCAGTAGAGATGTTGCAGCAGGTTTGGAAGTGTTTGACTTTGGAGTCAGGTGGAGGGAACCTTGCTGGTCAGAGCTAGCCCGGGGCTTCTGCAGATGACTGTTAATTCATGTCATCCTGAACACTTCTTCACTTAGGCCAATCATTCTGTGAAAGTCGAATTTCTTTCTGCAAACAGCCAGGAGACCAACAAGGAAGGGATGTCTGGAAGTCAGAACAGAGATTTGGCATCTGAGAGTTCACTTACAATTTTGTTGTCTTAACCACTATGGTAATGGGAAAAGTTGTTGGACAGGATCAGAACATATCTCTGGCCAGAGAATTCTGTTGATAATTCAACAAAAGTATTGTCAGAAGTATAGCAGGGGTGTTGGTAGTACATGCTTATAGTCCTAGCTCATGGGAGCAGGGGGGCAGGGGGGCAGGGGGACAGCTTGCAGCCTGAGCTACATATAAGACCTGTATAACAAAAAAAAAGAAAGGAAGGAACGAAGGAAAGAAAGAAGGAAGGAAGGAAATGTTTACTTGCCAGAGCCAAGTAAAATATTCATCATTCAAGAATGAAAGGGTAAGGCTGGAGAGATAGCTCAGCCATTAAAGGCTAGACTTATAATCAAAAGTTTATAAGAATAAAGGGGTATTGTTCTTAGTAATAAAATGAATGTACAAATGTGTCTAGGCTTGGATTGGGGTGTAGGTCAGTGGAAGACCTCTTGCTTAGCATGTGCAAGACCCTAGGTTCATCCCTAACATGGCAAACAAATGTATCAAGTCAAACCAAACCAAAACAAAACAGAATGACCCAAGCCTTTAGGTAAAAGGTCTTAAACATTGTGACCCTCAACTTTCATTGCATCTTGCCTCCTGCTGATCATGTAGAATACCCAGTGTTTGCACATAGATCATCAAGTAGTTTGAACCCAGAGTGTCCCAGAAGCTATCATCATATGTCCCCACACAGAGGGATCTGTAGCAGTGTTCCTCATGAGCTCATAGCTAATAGCCCTTCCCATGTCTTTCTAGGAACCCATAGGGCATGTCCCATGTATGAACATAGATGAGAGACCTTTTAACATTCAATATTTACAGTGCCCAAATAATCTCATACGTGAGTTCATAAATAAGTCCTACCAGAGTTCTTCTGGAAACTCCTTGAAGGATGTCTCATAGAGGCTCATAGGTAGGAATTCTGACCAACTTATGGGGTCCCAGGTAGTATCTTACATTGTCACCCAGATATGCTCCTGATATCAGTATTTCTGGGAGTCTCCAAAGACAGTTGAATCTGAGATCACAAGCAAGGTTTTATCTCTCTGGGGTGGCCACTCTTCTAGTTGGGGGTGGGGGGCGCTCTCCAAATGCTGGAGTCGTCTACTGGACACCTGGCTTGGAACTGCCACCCCTGGCTAGTCAAAGATGTCTTCCATCCTTGTATCTCGGTCTTCGTTCTATTCCTTTTTGCAGTGCCTGCCACATGACATGGTTTCTGTGCTCAAGGCTCTTTTTGTCTCACAGAGAAGGGAGGAGGCACTAGGCTATTATGAAGGAAGGAAGTCCAAGTTGTCCTGGATGAACCCATCAGACCTGACTGGCTTTTGTTGGGGGGAAATTTCAGGATACTGCATTGAACCCTAAAGCTCAAAGTAGGTGAAGATAGAGGAGGCCTTTTTGATGAAAGAGCCACACTCTAAAGAATCAGAGAATATTAAATCACTGGGAAAAGGCTAAGGAGACTCTAGAGGCTCAGTTGGGAGACAGGAGCCATAAAGGGGGCTTTCCTGCTTTGGGACTCTGTGGGTGGTTGTTTGAGGCCTTTATTGAAGCCTAATAGCAGCTCACTTGGCTTCCTCATTATTCCAAATTTGTCCTTTCCTTCCCTTACACAGGCAGGTATGTGGCTCTTTAAGAGCGGTTCCTCAGAAAACTGGGCATGACACTCCCGGAGGACCCTGCTATACCACTCCTGGGCATATACCCAGAGGCTTCCCCGCCATGCAATAAGGACACATGCTCCACTATGTTCATAGCAGCCTTATTTATAATAGCCAGAAGCTGGAAAGAACCCAGATGTCCCTCAACGGAGGAATGGATTCAGAAGATGTGGTATATTTACACAATGGAATACTACTCTGCAATTAAAAACAATGAATTCACGAAATTACTAGGCAAATAGTCAGAACTGGAAAATATCATCCTTAGTGAGGTAACCCAATCACAAAAGAACACACATGGTATGCAGTCACTGATAAGGGGATATTAACCCAGAATCTCAGAATACCCAAGACACAATTCCCATATCAATAGATTTCCAAGAAGATGGAAGGAGAGACCCCCTGGTCCTGGAAAGACTGGATGTAGGGGAATACCAGGTCAGAGAAGCGAGAGGGGGTTGAATGGGGAACAGAGGGAGGGGAGGGGGCTTATGGGACTTTTGGGGAGGGAAGAAACGGGAAGGGGGAAATGATTTGGAATGGAAATAAAAAAACTTAGAAAATAATAATTATATATATATATATATATATATATATGACAAAAAAGAGCATCTTTTAATCCGTCTCCCATGGCCACTTCCATAGCAGAGTATTCCCCAGAGAACTCATGTCTATCACTGCCATTCTCCTGGCCTTTGAGAGCACAGACAGTGGTATCCCCCACTCACATAAGAAATTCAGACAGAGTGAATGGACAAGGAGGCCACAGCTGGAAACATTGAGTCTGAATATCCTGAGATAGGAGGACATTGAGACTAGAGTTCAAAAGGAAGTGTAAACAAAGTCAGAGCCTGAGGATGTGAATGAGGATGTGAAGCGCTATCTTCTGGCTGCTATACTCAAGAATTCTCAGCAGATATGACGGCCTGCACAAACTCTGCATAAGATCCAGCTAGTCAATGCTTGGCATGGGTTGTGGAGCAGCTCAAGAGGCCCCAGTCCCTAAGTGAGGAACTATTGGCAGTTGATGGTGGCTAGGGATGGTGTGGGATTGTTGTCTTTGGGCACATGACTGCTGAGGCTCGGGTGGTTGGCGCTATATGATGCACACAGAAGCAGCGTCAATTGGATGCTGGATAACCAGTGAGTTTTTTTTCTTTTTAAATATGACACACAGGTGGGAGGGGATGTACTGAGAGGAGCCCAGGAGAATTTGGGAGGGGTCAAGGGATAGATATGATTGAGATACATTGTATGTATGTGTGAATATGAAAGAATAAATAAAACTATCATGAAAGTGAGTAGATTAAGTCCTTAGTGCTTTAGGATTGGTTGGGATTTTTCCAATAAGAAAATTATTCTGTTTCTTAAAAATTAAAGTGCCATGATCCTTGGGTTTCTTTGAGTCTTGGGACTCTGGCTCCTGATGATACCCCGGGTACCCTGGGTCTTCCTAGCCTCTATCCCTTCTTACCTACACTCCTTACCTGGTCATGGTCCCACCCCATCATCCAGGCATACTTCAGCTCCAGTCTCTCCTCTGCCTGCTTCATTTTCAAGCTTGGATAGACTCGAGCACCTCTGGGGTCCAGTTAAGAGCCTAGCCTTTGTGCCAATCAGTTGAGCATTCCACTGGTACATGTTGTGAAGCTAGTTACCACCAGTCCCTGCCTTCCCTAGGCTCTCTCAGTCATAGGTGGTGATGTCTTCAACACGTGGTGGTTACAGATCCCCGTCCTGCTGGCTATGATTTTACACATACCCATTGTCAGGATGCTGCTCGGCTAATTCTCTTTGGGCAACAACCCGTCTGTCTCCTGTTTGTCCGCTACAGCGGTTGCTCTCCCAGTCCTCCATAGACTGCTGGTTTGTCACTCCCATTCAGCTTCTCACTATGCTTCAAATTTCAGCTTTTCAGAGAGAACTCTTTTGATCCAGCCAGAGAAGCTCTCTAGTGCATTTTAACTTTACAGCGTAAATATTTGTAACTCTGACATCCTGTATTTGCTGGCTCTCTGTCTTTCCTCTACTGGAACGGTAGTATCCAAAAGGAGGATTTTGTGAACATTGTTCACCGTTTTGTCTCTAGCACCCAGTATGGTTGGTGTGTGGTGCTTGTTGGGAGATCAATAAACAGAAAAACCGCCTAAGTGAATCTGCCTTTTTGGCTGCTATGGATTCTTACGAGATTGCATTTATTATATTAAACACCTCTCGATACTGCAGCAACTGGAATTAAGCCTGAAGCCCTTGTATCCTCCCTCTCAGTTACCAACAAGCTCTGCAGCAAAGGCTGCCTGAAATACGATCCTGTGTGTTATGTGAACCCAGGCGCATCCTGTCCCCTGCCACCTTGGCCACCAGTTCATTTCCCCATCTAGATGATGCTTCTTTCTCATTTTGTTTCCTCCTGCACCACTGACTTGATTGGCGGTGATTAGCAGAGGGAGGTCCATTTATGTGAAACACCTGCTTCCTACCCATGTCCCTCCTGAGTAATCATCTCTGGACCCTGTACAGGAAGCTTGCAGGTATCCTTCATGGCTGAGTGGGTTCTTAGAATTTTTTTCCAGGAGTCAGTTCCAAACTGGCACCATATGGGTGGCCACCTGTGTGACACTTTGCCAGCATTGCATCAAATGCACCTGCCAACTTATGAAAGAGACCAGGGGAGGTCTGACAGTGTCCAGGAGGATTGGCAGAAAGATTGGCCCAAGAAGAAAGCTAGGGAGAAGTACATTTCACTTTAAAAGTTGGGTTGCAATTTAAATGGCCTCTCTTCTCTTTTTCATGCAACCTTCAAATATTAGCGCTGCCATCATTCCTGTTGATGACAAATGTGTCAAACGCTATTTGATTTCTATCCAGTCATGAAAAGCACATTCTGGTACCATAATTATCAACCAGAATTCTCCAGAGACACAGAACCAATCGGATTAATCAGCTGATAGATAGATAGATAGATAGATAGATAGATAGATAGATAGATAGATAGATAGATGAGATGGGATATTGGGGTATTGGCACATACCATTATGAATGCTTAGTTCTTGATATGCCATTGCAAGCTGAAGAACCACAGAAGCCATGGTAGCATGTTGTAGTCAAGCCTGGATGCCCAAGAATCAATGGAGTTGATAGTGTGAGTCTCAGTCTGAAGATGAAGGGCCAAGGATGCTGAGACATGATGGTTTAGGTCACAGAGTCCAAAGGCAAGAGAACATAGAGCTCTGGTATTCAAGGACAGGAGAAAGGCATGCCAACCTAATGAGAGAGAGAGAGAGAGAGAGAGAGAGAGAGAGAGAGAGAGAGAGAGAGAGAGAGAGAGAGAGAATGGATTTGTTTTGCCTTTGCCTTTGGCCCTGTCTCTGAGCTTTCCACTGATTGGTTATTGTCCACTCACATTAAATACAAATGGATCTTTCTTAATGAGTCCATTGATTCAAATGCCAGGCTCTTTAGGAAACAGTCTCACAGACTTGCCCCCCAGGAATAATGCTTTCTCAACTAATTAGGCATCTATCTGATGTAGTCAAGTTGACACCTAAAATTAGTCATCATACCTTGGAAAGGAAGGACACGGGTGGGGGCTGTGATTACACATTTAGTCATTGCAGTAGATCCAGGAAATCATTCACTATCTAGTTGGGTTGGACTATATGCTGTTCCAGTTGTGTTCTTCGGATAAGAGATGAGATTCCCAGAACCATGAGTCAGTATATTTGATTGGACGGCTCTAGGTAGAATATATCAGCCAAAATTGGCCTTGTTGGGCAATATGGTAGAAGCCAGAGAAATGGTAGTTGCAGAGAGGAAGGAAGAAGTTGAGATTAGAGACACATAAGTAGGATTTGCAGCTGACCTGATATAGATGGGGTGGGGGAAAGTACTGTGCTCAAGCCTTGGCCTTGGGGAAATAGACAGATGTGGTACCAAGAACTGAGATAAAGGCCTCCATGAAGAAGCAGGTAAGAATGCATCTTCCTCTTTCTGTAGTGTGTGAAGAAAGCCTGGGTCCTTCAGATGCCACCACCACCACCCTGCTTGAGGGCCTGCCCAAAGAAATTAGATTCCTTTTGAGCTACCTGGGAAAACCTGAAGGAGGCAAGATACCCTCCCAGGCCTGCACTGGGCATTGGGCACTGTCCACTGAGGGCATAGTGAAGCCACTTGACTGCAGGGAAAAGGACAAGTGTCTCTGGGTTACTTGGCCTCCCAGGGCCTGTAGACTCTGACTATGAGTCTGTGAAGGGGACTCGTGAACTACACTCATTTGCACCAGGCAGGAGGAGCAGGCTGAGGGCCTGGTTTTGTCCAGCATGCTTTGCTGTCTTTAGAGTTGGGATAGTGGGTGGTTCTGTGTTCTCTGGGTATCTGGGCCCCATCCTGATCAGGTAGGAAGTTGAAGAGCTACTTGAAAGAGATCATATGCATAGATTATACCAACATGGGCTCTGCTTTCTCTGAAAAGCAATTTCAAAGACACTTCATTCTCCACCTGCATTTGGCTAATAGCCTGATTACAGCCACACTAATAACCTTCATACACTCTCAGGAGCAGCCTTGACTCTGAAAGCCACCGCCTCCCCTCCTCCTCGTCCTATTTCATGCTTCCCCAGGAAGGCAAAGACAACAGCTGTGCATTCCTCCCAGGCCTGAGCTACTGCAAGGAGAGGCAGATGGCTGTGGGCTCATTCCTGAAGTGCCCTTCTGGGGACCATCAGCCCCAGCTCCCAGGCTGACATCCCACCCAGGGCTACAGGTCAGAGCATAAACAGTTCATATGAATATTGATGCCGAGGGTGAAGGCTGATTGCTTTCATCCTGCAGGGCAAAGCTACCACCCTGAGTAAGGATAGCATTTTCCCTGAGATGCAAGGTCAGACTGAAGGGTGGTCTTCTGAGCCAGGAGAACGGCCATTTTGAGATTCAGGATCTGGCTGCTTGGAGAAAGCTGCCACCATCAGGAAAGCATTTGTGTCTATTGTGTGTACTTTTAGTCAGTTCTTGCCATTGTTAGGAGGCTGGGTGGTTAGATGCTGTGGGAGGACTTTTCCCCCCAGTGGTGAACTATGATTGATGAGTCGGAAGACATCTTCTAACTCCAAGAGGTATGTACACTGTCCTAATTTGTGACTTGCCTGATGATAATGCCTTATATGTCCTTTCTTCTTGTCTAGATCCCAGTCAGTCCCTATGGTTCAGCTCAGACCCCAGCCTCCTTCATGATCCCACCCCTGATGGCTCCAGACCATATTTATATGGTATCTAGAGTCTGAAGAGCCCTGCTACTGTTTGTGACTTACAGAATCCAAATTCTATCCATCCAAAAAGCTTTGATGTCTATGACTAGTTTCCTAGTCATTTGGTTTAGTGCCCAGAAGCCTGCATCTGAAGACACAAGTCCCATGACAGTCAGTGGGACTGGTTACTGTTACTATAGGACATGGTCCTAAGGCTACTGAAATGACTCATCCCAGCAGAGATGTCACTATCACAGATCAGTGTCTAGGGGTTGAAGAGATGGCTCAGTGGGTTAAGTGCTTGTCATGCAGGCATGAGGATGGAAGTTCAGATCCACAGAATTCGTTTAAATGCTGGGTGAGCATGGCAGCCTGCTGGAAATCCCAGGATGAGGAGTGGGAGACGAGAGATCCCTGGGACAAGTTGGTTAGCCAGACTAGCACAGTTGGTGATCTCTGGGTTTGGTGAGAGATCTTGCCTGCTTCAATGAATAAGGTGTTGAGCTATGAGGAAAACTCCTGACATTTGCCTTAGACACACACACACACACACACACACACACACAGTACAACACAATACACAGTACAACACACACACAGTACACCACAAACACACAGTACAACACACACATTACAGCACACACATACACACACGTATACATATACACACACACTTGCACAGTGCAAACATACATACATATATGCTCACACACCACACTCACAAACAACAAAAACCAGTGCCCAAGCTCCCCTTTAGAGTCTCTGGGTAACAGGACTGAGGTTTCCTCCCCCTTTGCTCTTCTTTCGACCTTCAGAAGAATCTGAGGAAGACGAATGCATTCTGATCAAAGCTGAGTATGTAGATGCCTGACTTTCTGTCTGGTACAGTAGACGGGACTGAGTGCTGCATTCTTGCCTCCTTTGGTGGCCTTTTGTGGTAGCGGCATGCATGGGACATTAGAACAATGAACGGGGACCTGATGATCAGCTTAGGAGCCCTAATTGCTCAGGGATTTCTATAGCTAGCAAGGAGCATCTACTTATTAATTTGGCTATTACTCTAAGGTCACCTGTTCTTTTGGGATGGGGGCGGTGAGCCAGTGATTGAGAACCTAGTCAGGGAGAGCACTGGGAATACTTTGGACCTGGGAAGACATGGAAGGGGTTGTTTGGTGGTATGACAGGAACACGAGCTGAAACAGGTAGGTACACATAGCTTGGATCTTTGTCTTAAGGTGTCCAGCTTAGTCTTTTCCACACTCCTACACCACACTTTTATCTTATGCCCCAAATGCAGTGATGTTCACAATTCTATGGCTTTGCCTAAGCCAAGTCATCTCTCTTTCATCAATGTCCACTTGACAAATGATTATGCAGCCACTGAGCCTCAGTTCCAATACTACAAGCCGGGACTTTCCAACTCTGGGACCCCAGGATTTCCAATTTGTATCTCCTTCCGAATTCACTCTTTCCTTGTGAAGCTTGGTTCCTTTGTGAGTCTTATCTCTCTGTGAACTGCTGAAAGGCTCAGACTGCTTCTTAGTTCATCTCTGCCCTCTCAACCGTAGCCCAGTACCCAGCGCGTTGTGGGTGCCGAACAGGGGTTTTCAGAACTGAACAAAGGCAAAAAGAGCTGTTTTTAAGTAGGAACTGAATATACCTTGCTGGTTGCTGAAGGCTTTTGCACAGAGACAGACGTTCCAGGGGATAAGCTGAGGTCAAGGTCTGGAGCTTGGCTAAGGCAGATGAAGTAGGAGAGGGCAGAGCCAACATTGGATTTGATGTCAGTTTAAGCATGGAAGCTGAAGGAGGGGGGTTAGGAACGGACTCTCAGGAGTCAGTGTTAGGGGTCAGTGAGGGAAACATCCTCCAAGAAGGGAGATGGTACAGTGAAGACGGCCAGGATTCTCTAAAGCCAACGGAAGGTATTTTGAACATTTTCTTTCTCCAGCGAGTAAAACAAGGATCTTACAAATGGGGGAAGTGGATCTCTAATGGCCAGAGCAGGAGATTGGCTGTTTGTGTTCTTTGTTAGAGAGAGAAGCAGATGAGTCAAGTCAAAACCCAGGCAGAGGGAAGGTAGTTTACTTTATGTCAGTCACCTACTACATGGAAGGGAACATTTCAGAGGTCAAGGGCTTCCATCCCCTGAAGGGATGGAAGAGGCTGCTATCCTGAACTAACCTCAGGTCATCTCTGCAGTCTCTGTGCTTTGGCTGCCCTGGGGTCTCCTCTCTGACTGGTGTGCTGGAAAATGTTCTGGTTGTCCAGAGCAGTGCCCCTGTGTCAACAGAACTATAGCTTGGGTTAGAGCTCTGCTTATCTGGCTCAAGGATGTGAGAAATGGCTTCCTCTGGTGGGTGCTATGCTGGACTTCTTCTAGACACATGGTTTGATGTGGAGAAACCTCTGTGGGTGCTGTAGGTGGTACACAAGCCCATCATCCTCTCTTTGTCTTCACTGCTTTCAGATCTCTGGCCTGTGAATGCTGTTTGGGTGTATTCTGTCTCCTGAAGGAACACTGAGTGGATAGTCCACGTTCATTTTGAATGTCCTCACCCCACATCATTTCTCTATATACCCCAGCCCGTCTGGAGTAGCAAGTGGTACTTCTGATGTCCTGGTTCACATAGGTGCAGTGAACTCATTCCTCCATGTGCCCTTTGATAATGTATATATAGATGACCAGATCCAGCTTCTTTCCAATTGGACTCTCTGTGATGTTTCCCCATGACAACTGAGCAGTTATGATAGGAGCTGTGTTAAAGATGAGTGTCATTAGAGGTGCAGTAAGAAGGGGACAGTGCAAAAGCTGGGAAGGATACCAGGGAAAAGCCAAAGATGAGCTCTAAGAGTTGTCAACAGTACAGGTCTCCAGAAATCTGGCCATAGTTAAACACAGAGATCTCCATTTCTTCTTTGAAAGGTTTTGTTCTGTCTAGATTTTAGCCACAGTGGACCCTAAACAGTTCCTATGTCAAGGTTTCAGCTTGCTTGCTCAGAGAATTTTTCTTAAAATAATTTTGTGTGAGAGGCTCCCTATGTAGCCCTGACTGTCCTGGAACTCATTATGTAGATCAGGCTAGCCTTAAACTCACAGAGACCTAACTACTAGCTGCTTCTGCCTCCTGAGTTCTGGGATTAAAGGCATGGACTACTATGCCTGTCTTTCTTTTAAAAATATTTTAACTTAAAAAATGATGATGAACACACACACACACACACACACACACACACACACACACTGCCAGAAGAAGGCATCTGATCTTCTGGAAATGGGGTTACAGACTGTAGTGAGCCACCATGTAGGTACTGAGAAATGAACCCAGGTCCTCTGCCAGAGTAAGCCATCTTTCCAGCCCTTTAGATAATTCTCCTTCATTTAGGAATTTTACTTGACCATAAACATAGAATTCTGAGAAAAACACATTATTACTAAGACTGTATCCCCCAAGCATTTGATATGATGGAGACAACTTAGGATTCCAATGCTACTGCCCAACAGGAAGGATTGTCTACTGGAACAGTCCTTCCTGGGGACACCAGTACAGATGTGTATAAAGATGACTTAAGAGGACAAGAGAGGGCCATGGCCTCCTGGACATCCTTACTACTCAGATCACATGGATGATTCCAGAAAGAAAAGGGAGGCATTCTGGGAACAGAGTTTAATCGTGTCACAGCACTCACATGTCCCTCTATACCTGGAAGACATAATGCACTCGAGAGCCTCTCGGCCTTCAAACTGGAGCCCAGACTGAGGAGTCAGAGCAAGTCACTGTCACATTACTTAATTGCTTATACCAAGATTACTAACATATTGAGCCCATTCTTCTCGGGTGGGGACAGGCTGCAGGTTAGAGGCTCTATGGCACTAAGAGAGGCTAGGTGGATTGAGTGTTGTCCTGACAGTGAGGAAGAGGAAGACACACTGACCTCAGCTCTGTTTGCATCATGGTCTACAGTGTGGAAGGACATGTCTCTAATGCCTACGCCCAAAACGATATTATAACGGATCCTCATTTTGTTGCCCTACCTCCCAATACATTCCCTTCCAAACAGCTGAAATGAACAAAGAGGCTGATGGTTGTGGAGACGAAAACATTTTATGAGATTACAGCTGAGTCTAATCTGTCTGCTGCCAATAGCACATTAAAGGAACGGCATTATTGTGTTGGAGACCTGGGTCCCTTTGCTCTAAACTGTCATTGTTTGTTATCATTATAGGCTAAAGGGTGATGTTATTGAGTGAGGATTCTGCACACACCGCTTTGAGGGAGAGCAATAGAATCTTGTTTATCCTCAGGAACTCTGTAGGTGTGTGTGTGTGGGGGGGGCGTTCCCATGGAGTATGCCTATGCTAATGTGGACCAATAGACACATCTGGATTGGTCTTCTAATGTCTGGAGGGCATATCTCAAATAGAGTACATGGAGGTAGAATGTGTGCTCCTTTGGGGGAAAGGGAGGCAGGGAGAGCTTTCCTTAATTGTGTTCCTGGCGACTGAAACGTAGTGTGAAGTCATTCACCTTGAACTCCACGGAGGAGCTGAGTGACTGCAAATCAAAGGCGTGCGAGCATCAGATCAGTCCACTAATGAGGTGGTTCTATGGGAGGCCCTTGAAGCCGAGCTGGCAGCCTCTACACGTCCTAGCTGTTCCCAGGGAGGAGTGGGAAGGACCTGTGGGATGGAAGATGAGGAGCAGAGGCAGAAGTCAATCCATCCAGGCTGCTGGTCTTTATTGAGCTTTCTAACAGCACGCAGCACTCACATCTAAATGGGCTTAGCCTTTATTGCCTGGATTTTAGGGTGGTGGAGAAAAGTTCGATCTGGACATACCTCAGGGAAATCTGGGCGATAGTGAAAGTATACGTTCTCTCTGTGTCTTTGTTCCTTCCAGACTTCTGTCTGGGGAGTTTTCTGTTGCTCCAAAGAACACTGTCTGGAGAGTCTGTCCTCATCTTCAATGCCCTCATCTCTGGACCCCACATCATCTCTCTATATTCCCCAGGACAAGGACTGCCATGTCTGACTCCTACTGTCTTCTTCCATTTCCACTACTGTCAGTCCAGGGGAATCTCAATATGTCCCCAGAGACCATCTCCAGCATCCAAAGACATCCCCTAACCTCCACTTTCACCTGCCTGTTTGACTCCCACGAAGTCACCCCCATGGCCACACTTGGACTCTTCAAAATTGCTGATTCCAGAACAAATGGACTCTGAAATGTGCTTCCCGAATGCTCCCTCCCTCCCTCCCTCCTTCCCTCCCACCCTTCTTTACTCCCTCCCTCCACCCTCTACTGTTCCTGCACACCTACCAATCTGTGGCCCCTGGTCCTTCAGTCCCACCCCAGTGGCTTAGGACAGGCTTAGAATACTGCCTCTCCACAGCACCTCCCCCAGTCCAGTTCCTCTGAAATCTTCAACCCCAACACTTTCCCTCTAAGCCTGTATCATAGAGTTGCCGTAGGGCTTCACATTCTTCCACAGCCTCCTGCAAACGTGCTCCTCTCGGAGCCCTCACTGCTAAGCCCTCTTCTGAATCTCTCATTGGTCTCTGGCTCTGACCTTTTAACTCAAAGTCCACTCCAGCCCCACACACTGGGTTTCCATCATGAAGTTCCCTTCTGATCGATGCCTAACCAGTCAGGTATTTTTTACCTGTTCTTCATATCTTCTGCCCAATGTGCATTTTATCTATATGTCTCTGGGTTGTGCCATGATAGGTTGGCTACGTATTGATGCCTCCTACTAGTAGGCGTGGTCTTTGAGGACAAGAACCATTTTTTACTCAACTTGGTCAGCACAACACCTGCCCTGTAGCCAATCTTGATAAACATTGCATTCTTTGTGTGTATGAGAGTGGGGTATGGGGAAGCGTATGTGTGTGCATGCTCAGAAGGTAGCTTTGGGTGTCTTTTCTCAGCCACCATCTGGCTTGCTTTTGGTGGTAGGGTGTCTCATTGGCCCCGAAGTTTGCTAAATAGTCTCTCTGGTTGACCAGAGAGCTCCAACGATCCACCCGTTTCTGCCTTTCCAGTGCTGAGATGACAAGTTTGCACTATTATGCCTGGCTCTCCCCCTGCCCCCCACGCCCCAGCCCCACCCCACAGGCTCTGGGGATCAAACTCAGGTCCCCAAGCTTGCAAGGCTTGTGTTTTACTGACTAAGCTTTCTCCCTAGCCCAGATATTATATTTTTAAACTTCCTAGGACACGCCTTCCATCAGGCAGGCCCCTTGGGTCATTGTCATGGAAGCTGCAAAGTCCAACCTCATCTCTCCCTGAGGTTTTCCAGGGGAAAGATTCCGTCAGAGCTCCTCGTCTGCTTGTCCTTTCTCCTTTGTGGTGTCAGATGCCGGATGGTCACTCCTAGTCTGCCACATAGGAGGCAGGCTGTGATGGGGGCTGGGAGGTGGCGGGGTGGGGTAGAGGGTGGAGGTGGGGGTGGGAGGAGGCAGCAGGGACCAGAGAATATCACAGGATGCTGTGTGAACTGACAGCAGCAGTTCTGTGGGCTCACCAGCTGGCATGATGGGAGAGAGCCAGAGGGAAAGTTCATGTTTTTCTGCCCAAAGCTGAGAATTAGGAGGGCAGCCAGTGGTCTCGGGGCTGCCGGCTTGGGAGGGAGACGTGTCAAGGTCACCTCTGCTTTGTGCCTGACCGAAGGGAGGCATTATGGATGTTGTGTGTGTTCGTGTGTGGGTGTTGCAAGCCACTGGGCACGTCTAGATAGCTAATAGCATGCTTCCACGGCAGAGCGAGGGGAAGATCCACTAATCCGATTTGTAATTTATCTCTTGGGTTGATCCCAGTGTTTCCCTTTGTTTCTGACTTGATGCATTTATCTGAGGGCTCAGTGAGTTCACCTTGGCAAAGTCTTGCATGAATAGAAGCATTTAACTTAACAGATAAGCACATAGCTCATAGTCCTCTGTGTGTGTGTGTGTGTGTGTGTGTGTGTGTGTGTGTGTATGTGTGTGTGTGTGTGTGCAGCTGCTTTAACCCTTGAATGAGGGACTTCCTTTCAGGAGGGGAATACAGGATCAGTTTCTGAGATCTTGCTTTTGTGAAGGCAGTAGACACAGAGAGCCAGCTGGGGTGGGGACAGGGCTAGGAGCTGGTTCCCTCTGGAAGATTCTGGAGACAGTCAGACCACAGCTCACAGACTAAGGCAGGTTGGGGAAGAGGTGGAGAAGAGACAGCTCTGGGCTTCTTACCTTTTCAGAGTCATATAGTTCCCAAGCACAAAGAATTTAGGCAGCGTTGTATCTCGTGCATCCTACCTTCGTTGGTGTCAAATTTACCCAAGAATGCTTATCAAAGAGGTATGTTTCTTGAGTCCCCTCAGACTTCCTGGTTTGCTGGGGCGAACATCACCCAGGGGAGCTGCTGCCTCCTCAGCTGCCTAAGCACACAAGGCTAATAGTGCTGGCCCAAGGTTAGGACAAAGTCTTCCGACTCCCATCCAGATGTCCCCATTCACTGACCAAGTGTCCTGGGGCTTACAGCTTCGGGAAACAAGACAGCTCAAACTGGATACAAGAGTATGTTGAAAGCACCTTTATCTGAAGATCATGAATCCATTTAATAACATTAGTTCCTAGGGGGTGTAAGGTCTTTAATTTCCAGAGTGGGTCAAGTCAGCAGAAATGGATCACTCACTCTGGGATGACTTGGTACCTTCCAACCCTGCTTTTGGCACTGCACAGGGTTTCAAAGTCTTCTGTGGATACCTTACCCGACTCTCCGTACTGACCAGCCCTGCTCCTGATAACTTAGAATAATAGGATTGGATGTCTTTCCATTTTATAGTTCTCTCTCTCTCTCTCTCTCTCTCTCTCTCTCTCTCTCTCTCTCTCTCTCTCTCTCTTTCTCTCTCTCTCTCTCTCTCTCTTTCTCCTCCCTTTCTTTGTTCTTTCATTTTCTCTCATTTTTTTCTAGCACCTTTCCAGTCACAAGATTCACCATATAATCCACTCAAAACACATGCCAGTGCTTTCAAGTTTGTCTACAGAGCCGTGCAGACATCTCTACAACCAACTTTTATCACTCCCCCAAAGAAACTCCATATCCATCAGCAATGGGTATCTGTCTTTAGCTCTTCATTGTTCTCCACCACCTTATTCCTGGACAACAGTTAGTCTATGTTCTGTCTCTACAGATTTGTCTCTTCTGAACATTCCATGTCTGTGGAACCATACAGTACAGAGCTCTGTGCCCAGCTTCTTTCACTTAGTGTCATGTCTCCAGGCTGGTCACGAAGTTGTTGTATGTGTATTGTAGCACATACTAGTTCTTCATTATATTTTTACTGCCAAACAACATTTCATCTCATGGACATAACACATCTTGCTTTCCTGTTTTCCAGTTGCCAGACATGGGTTATTTCCAGCTTAGGTTTATTAGCAGTCACACAGCTCCAAACAGAAGTATTTTACATTTCTGTATGTTTTCATTTCTCCTGGGTGTAATAACTAGGGGTAGAGTGGCTGAGTCATGTATTAACTCTAGTCTTAAACTTTTAACTAAGTGCCAGGCTTTTTCCATAGATGATTCAGCCTTTCATACGCCTTCCCTGCCATTTACATCTCTGTATTGTAGGAGAGTTTCAATTTCCCCACAGACACCTGTTATTATCTGTCTTCTTTGATATTGCTAGCCCAGTGGGTGTGAAACTGTATTTCATTCTGGTTTCGATTTGCATTTCCCCTGTGGCGCACAGTGTTGGGGGTTTTCTATGTCTCCTGTCCATTCCTGTGTCGACTTTGGAGAATTCCCCACAGCACTTCTGCCCCTCTTTTAACTGTGCCCTTTCTCTTTTATTACTGACTTTCAAGAGTTCTATCTTTGTCCTAGATGTATATGTCAGTTACATGATTGTCAAATTGTGCCCCAGTCTGGGGGTGTCTTTTCATTTCATTGATAGTGGCCTTTGAAGCAAAACAGCTTGTAATTTTGATGAAGTCCAGTTTCTTTGTTGTCTGTGTTTGGTTTGGTTTGGTTTTTCTCGTTAGTTCGTTGTGTCGGGGTGGGTGGGGGGTCATAGCTAAGACATCGCAGACTAATCCACAGGTCACATGGGCCTACTCCACTGTTCTGAGAGTTTCGCAGCTGAGCCTTTTGATCTCTTCAAGCTGATTTCTGACTGTAGTGTTAGATGGGGACACAGGGTCACTCCTCAGCTTCTATTTAATTTGATTTTCCTGGTGCTGTTTGTTGAGAAGGTCATTGTTTCTCCCATTGAACTGTTTCAGTGCACTCCCTGGCAAAAATCGACTGTCTTTATGTGTGTGGGTTTAATTCTAGGCCCTCAATCCCCTTCCTTAGATATGTCCTCACCCAGCATCGTTACACCGTCCTGAGTACTTGTATCTGGGTCATAAGTTTTGAAATGATGTCTTTCTGCTTTCTATGCACATCTGGAAGAATGCACTCTAAGAGGCTGGAATGTGACTGGAGAAGAAAGCCTGACAACATGGGCCGAGGACCCTGGGAGGCTTTACAGACTGGGAACTAGGGAATGCCGTTAAAACAACAACAACAACAAAAAGATGTATATAACTACACACCAGAAGAGGGCATCAGATACCATTACAGATGGTTGTGAGTCACCATGGATTACTGGGAACTGAACTCAAGACCTCTGCAGGAGCTGCCAGTGATCTTAACTTCTGAGCCATCTCTCCAGCCCTTAGGAATGTCATTGTTATGCCTTGCCCTGCCCTGCCCTGTGTAACATTGTGTAAGCCACTCAGTCGGTTTTCTGTTTTGTGACTGGTGGGCTCTGAGTTAGTTGACTGTGGAAGGAGTTTTTGATTCTAATATTCTGGAGCAATGGAAGTCTCAGCTTGTTTCGGCCAATTCTGCCATAGGACCCCATGACTTAGTATACATGTGTAAGTATACATAAGTATACATCTGTATGTGTGTGAGTGCTTGTTTGTGTACGTGTGTGTGGGGGGGGGGGGATGTATGGAGCAGGCAGATGTGGGCCATAGTGCTATGTATGGAGATCATAGGACAATACTAGGTGTCGACCTTTACCTTTCCATCTTGTGTGAGACAGGGCTTCTTTAGGGTGTGTTAACCTGCCTCTGCCTCCCATCTCTCCCTAGGGATTTGCTGGGTTGATAGACGTGTGTGCTTCTCTGTCCTTCTCTTACACTGGTGCAATCTTTTACTTGGGATGCAAACTCAGGACTTCTGCTTTTCCCCACTTTTATTTATTTCCCAGCCTCACAGATTTTCACTCAACTTGAATTTTAGGTGCAGGACAGGACGGGGACACACACACACACACAAACACACACCCCACTCCAAAACACCTCTGAGGTCTCTCTCAATGCTGACCTACACAGATTCTCCCTGATGTGTGGTTATACATGATGAGGATTCTAGGTTATACATGATGAGGATTCTAGGTTATACATGATAAGGATTCTAGGTTATACTGTCATGCCAGGGAGCCACAAATACCTTGAAGACTACCAGGGCCATGTCTGAAGGGCTCAAGCTCTTAGTGGTCCAACATGGGGCCTCAGCAAGGGCCAGTGACTATGATGGCTCTCAATGCATGGGATACAGTTACATTTGTAGGTTCACAATGCAGCTACAAAAATAAAGCTGTTATTCAGAACCCCTGGATTTTGTGGTCTATGCGAGACCATCAGTCACTTGGCCTGGTTCTCACAGCCTTACCTCTTCACCTGCTTGGCTCATTCATGGGCTCTGGGCCAGCGCTTTGCTGCCAGTCCACTGTCACCACTGTTATCCCACATCCATTGGCTGTGGAGTTGTTGGGAAGGGTCCACCCACCCAGACTGACCAAGCTTCAGCTGCAGGGTAAACAGTGTTCCTCTCAGCGAAGCACCTTTGCCTACACAAACACAGAACCACTGCCAAAAATTAAGAGAGAGAATAGCTCCACTAGGGGAAACCTCCCCACCACTCCCTTACAGCACCCTGCACTCTGGTGCCTTGTTACTCTCTGTTTCCAAGTAGAGCTTCTATCAGATGAATAAAGCATGCGTTCTCTGTGGCCTGCAGGTCCTGTCTCAAACAGGGGCTTGAAGACTTCAGGAGGTTAACAAGATGGCTTTGGGCTGAGGAGGCTGAGGCGGCTGAGGTGCTGGGCTGTAGTGGGGTCCTGTGCTCGAAGCTTTGCTCCTCCAACTCCTCTCTGCTTTGCCCCATCTGAGCCTCAGTTTCTTCCCATATAAATAGCAAAATGGCCAGGAATGCACTGAGCCCAGAGAGAGGAGCCAGACTCAAAGGTCACCTACTGTATGGTTCTCTTTATGTGGCTTTCTGAAAAAGGCAAAATGCAGGGTCAGAAAACAGATCAATAGCTGCCAGGAACAGAGCGTGGGGGAGGGATCGGCCACAAGGGGAACAGGGAATATTTGGGGTGATGGACTTGTTTTTCTCATGGACATTACATCATTGTGTAAGTTTATCAGCACTGCTAACACTACACATAAAAGGGATGAGCTTTATTACAAATGAATTACAGCTCAGTAAACAAGCAATGAAATGAACACCCCCCCCCCACACACACACCCCTCTGAAGTCTCTCTCAGTGCTGACCTGCACGGATTTTCCCTGAGGTGTCATCACGGACACCATAAAGAGGTATCCAAGGTTTCGATTTGCTTTTAAAAATTACACCCTCCCCCAACTCTTCCACCTCCCCTTAACTCAAACAGCCTTTCCACGATGTAATGGGAGAAAGAGTAAAAAGGGGGTGGTCTAATTTGTGGTCAGTTATTGAGAACTGAAGCCTCTTCCTTAGGGGTGGTGAATGGGTATCTTGTCTTTATAGATGTTCTCAGGATGGAAGCCCTGTCTGGCTTTCTTGTTCTGGGTCAGGCGTCTGAGTCTCTGGCCTGAAATGAATGTGAGCTCAGAATCCAGATCCCAAGGAAGACTCCATGTGGCCTGTAAGACAAATGCGCTTGTTGATGGAGGTGTGGTCTCCTCTGGTTCTGCCTCCATCAGGGTCTGAGGGGGGAGAACCCTCCTCAGTGGTTAACTGCTCTGTTACTACTGAGGCACACTGGTGGCTATCCACTGAGGTCATCCCAGTGACACAGGGAGGGAACCAGGTTTTCACTGGGAGAAGACAGCAAGTGGGTTGTGGCAGTCACAGAGAGGCAGCTGTCTGCCCAGGCCAACGAGACCCATAGCTTCTGGGCTGGTGGGAAGGAAAGACACTCGAGGCCACCGGGGCACAGGGGACAGTTCCCAAATCCATCTCAGATGTGGTACTCAACACCAGAGACTATTTCAGGAGCATCTGTTCTGTGCCAGGTCCGGGCTCAGTTGTTCACAGTTTCCATGCTCTTCTCCTGGGAAGCAAATGTTTAGTCTTGGCAATCAGGAGCCGTTCCCTGGTTTATTGGCTGAAGCAAGCTAGAACTGGGCAGTCTTGCTCAGGGTTCTGAGGAGGCTAAAACAGGAGGAGTGTGCCGAACAGAGAACTCTGCCCAGCTAAGCTCCTCTCCCTTCCCCCCTTATGTTAACCAGACTCTGACATCTCCATGGCTGTGTGGCCTGTCCCTCATGGTGCAGAGTCAAGGACATCCCATAACCTCTACTCTGGGTACAAACACTCAGGATGAAGAAAGATGACCCCAACAGCTGCAAGCATTCACAGTGCCACTTAAGGTGCCCAGAGTTTCTGGGGAGGGAGGGAATGCGCTGGGCAGAACTTTGTGACCCCAGGAAGGGACATGTCTGAAGAACACCTGAGTTTGCAGGCTGTCACATACCAAGAGATGTTTTTAGGATTAGAGGCTCCAAGGGTATCCTGGGAACTGGGACCAGGGAAGAACAGAAAGCTTGACCAGGGGAAGAATAGCTTCCTGCCTGTTAGGTCGAAGGTCGTGAGGACGGTAGATGAAGATAGGAAGTAGTCAGGGTGGTTCGAAGACATCTTTGGGTGGGAACAGCTCTCTGGGTTTTAACTGGTCCTTTCCCAACTCCCACCCACAACCTGAATCTGAATAAATCTCTGTCCTTGGAGGTGGGTAGAGTTGTGTGCCCACAGGGTAGCAGTTTGCTAGACAAAGATTGTGGAAGGAAGGCAGATGGTAGGTTGACAAGGAGATGTTCCCTGTAGGGTTAGCTGTCACTGAGGGAGGCAGAGGGAGGCTGTCGTGGGTGGGCCAGGACCTGATGACAGGGAAAGGTATGGACTAGAGTGGGGCACATGTCACCTTGAGCCTGGCCATCCTCATCAGGAGAGCCATAGGCGAAATGGCCCTGACACTGACAGAGAAGATGTGGCTGATGGCCCAGTCCACATCTGTGAAATCACTCCTACTTCCAGGAGGAACATTGGTGCCACTGAAGCATGCTGCAAGGCACCAGCCTCGTCATTACCAGAGGGTCCTTGTTACTCTGTCCTCTCCCCCTCTCCATAGCCTGATTTTCCAGCCTTCGGTGTCCTGATGCTTTGGCAGTGGTGGGGAAATGAGATGGGCTGTCGCTCAGGAAACCAAGACTCCCTGTAAGGAGCAGTCAGTATGCAACAGACCTTAGCCCTTTATTTAAGAGGGTATCAGAGTGGTCCCTGGGTCAGTCCTGAGTATAGAGACCACAGGGCAGAGTGACCACCCAGTCAAAGGTACCCTGGCAAAGTCAGTGGTTGTAGCCTTTTGGTGACACAGCCATCCCAAGCTCCTGGGAGGATTTGCTGTTCCTCTCTTGCTTTGGTGTCCTTGGGAGAAGGAAACTGATGCATGTGTATGTGTGTGGTGGTGCTGGGTAAGTAGAGATGAGGCAAATGAGATAGGAGGTGCATCCTGCCCGAGGAACCCCCAAACCAAAGAGACACATGGTTAAGTGGACTTTAGTGGGTTCAAGTAGTTGTTTATTTTTAGACTGTTTCCAGCATGTTTGGTCCTGGGGTCCAGTTCCCCAAATTCCAGAAAAATAAACTAACGAGAACCACATGCACTAAGAGGAGGCCATTCCGACGTGTCTGTGATCATGCGGTGAATGGTCATAGGCTATAGGACAGGGACCCTTGGTGTAGGCAGGGCTCCCCAACCTCAGACAGCTGATAGCAGCTGGCTCCGCCCCTTGTCTGAGACTTGGGGAAGGTTGAGGCCCTGTTATTTGGATCCTGCCACCTCAGGGTCCCAGGCCCCTTATTGCTACATTTGCTACTTTGCTACTTGATGGCCCCTGGGTCTTGCCCAGGGGGAGGCCTTATCACTGGGTGGCACTAATGAGTAGGTTGCTGGCGTCTGCTGTTGCCATGGTTATATGAGCACAGGCCTCTTTCTCAGAGAGTCCGGTGGTGAGTTATTTGCAAATTATTTGACCACTATTCAACTATCTCACAGTCCTTGTCACAAATTCATCTCAGCCAGGTTCCTTTGGAGGCTGGTGGCACATAATTTCTCCCCAGCCCTGGGCTTCCCAGTTCCTGGAACTTGCTGGAACATTTTCCTCCAGGAAATTCTCCAGGACCCAAAGGTGATCAGCCCTCAACCCTTTCTCCCTTCTGGAAAGGGCTTCTTGGTGCTGTTGTCTGAAGCCCACACACGTGGAACAGAACAGGAGGACGCATTTCAGGAAAATGACTGACTTTCACAACCAGCAAGGGGGCCAGGCACCTGGTTCTGTATCCTGTTGGTGAGGTAGTTTGAACATCCAAGGAATCCCATTGGGCATGTCCCAAGTGTTTGGCTAGTCCAAGCAGCAACTTAGCATTGTAAGAGGCCCTTCCTGGGTACTAGCCTGGTGCCTAGCTACTGAGCAGTGGGCAAGCCTAGAGAAGACTTAACTAACTTCACTGGCAGTTGGGCTTCCCTTTACTTCTGGGGCACAGCAACAGCTTGCCAGGGAAGTGAAACAGACATGTCACTTTCTAGAAAGGCAGGTTGTTTCTTCTAGCTACCTGGGCCAGCCTGGTGTCAGAGCACTGCTGGGTGTTAAGATGGACAATCTCCCAGCTGCACTCTTGCCAATGCAGGAAATGTTTATGTCAGCATTTGTTTCCCTGCCTGGGCCTGTCTCACCTGCTAAGACTGGGGAGCTTCCAAAATGACACTTGTTCCACAAGTCACCATAGGGTAGATACTCCTCTCAGACTGTATCAAGCCAGGAGAGCCTAGCAGGCTTCCAGGGGGGCAGAACATGGCAGAGAAATCTGCTTTGCTGAGGAATGATTGTCAAACATCTAGATTTTTGTCTGTGTTTACCAGGTCAAAGGGAAGCTGGCTGAGAGCCAATTTTTCAAATCTTTGCATTATAATCTTGCATGTCAAACTGAATCGGGCTGGTCAAGGTGGGTGGAACAACCGTGTTCTACTTTGCTTTCTCAACTTGCCCGGTCTACTGAGGCACACACAGTGGCCACATGCCTGCGCTTACCCCTTGTAGTGAGATGGGGGTGAGAGCTTTTTGCTCCAGGCTTGAATCCATGTAGAGTGTCTGTCTGTCCTTGGCTCTATGGAACCTGCCAACTGTCCCGTCCGATTCTCTGCCCCCTGGGAGTGTTCAGAAGCTTACCTCCTGTTCCATCTCACAACTAGAGTATACCTGGCCCTGAGTGGGCCTTGAAGGGACCTCCAGAGTGAGGCCAATTATCAGGTCAGCACAGTGCAAAACCAGCACGCAAGAATTAGGGCATGGTACAGAAAAGGGCACAGAAGTCATGGCCAGGAAGTCTGTCCTACCCTGGTTGCAGCCTGGCTTAGAATGTGTTCTGTAGTCCATAGAAGGGGTAGGGGGCAGCCAGAATCCTTGTCCTGTGTGACTGAGGGCATGGATGTAACCATTGTTTGAGAATATGAGATGCCTTAGTGTCAGCACAGCCTAGGGCGCCCTTGGTAGAGAAGTTTCCTTTGTGCAATGTTGGATGGAGTGGAACTTGGACTACAATTTTGTGCAGAAACTGGAGGGTTCTACGTAGAGGGATTTTGTTTGTTGTTTTATTTGTTTTAAGTGGAGCTAGAGAGAAAGGGCCAGAAGACCCCATCACTTGGGCTGTGGCTTCAATTCTCTCACCCACTACTCACGTGGCTACTTATGTTTGCCAAGGCTCAGTGGGGAGCAGCTGGCAAGAGTCTGGGTGTTTACCATCACCTTTGGGGACACCCTCTGATTTCTACCATTATCTCAAGGAGAGAAGAACTGACCTGGAAACAGATGTGCTAGCCAAGAATTTTATATGGAGGATTCTCCATGAGGGACCAACAAGAGGCTTGTGGATCTGGTGTTGTGTAGAAACAGATATAGACAGGCTTTGCAGGTGGGGGCTGGGCAGGCGGGTCACATGATACATCCAAAAGGCTGAGATTGAACAAGCACTTGGACCTTGGGTCACCAGCTGGTGAATTTGCTTGCATAAGCAATATTTGCCTGCCTGCCTTCCTTCCTTCCTTCCTTCCTTCCTTCCTTCCTTCCTTCCTTCCTTCCTTCCTTTCTTTACCTTCTCTGTTTATATACTCCCAAGAGGGAGTTTTCACCTATGGCCAAATATAGATCAAAGGAGGGGCCAACAGGTATTGGCAGGGCAGGTGTGCGTGGAAGAACATGTTCGAATTTAAAAACATGCTGCCTAATACATCTGTGTCTGAGGGCATCTGGTGATCACAGTAACAATGACAATGACTGTACTAGCCACTATTTGCCAAGCACCACCACCTGTGTGTTCATTCAGGACCTGTATGTGACGTGGCGCTTTAGGTGCAAGACTTCACAGCCAGGTTGGCAAATGGTTATTCTGACACACCGGAAGAATACAGAAGATCTTTTGCAGGTTCTAGCACATTTTGCTTTTTTCTAGATGACTGACTATGTCTAATAGGGTGCTTTGGCTGGGTCTTCAGAATAAGGTTGGGAAGGGAATTCTGTGACTCTGGTTGGGACCTGTCATTACATATTGTGTTTAAGCTTCAGGAATAACTGAGCCCTAAACCAGTGAGAGTCTGGCCAGGCCTGGTAGGATACCACCGTGTGCCAGCCCTACAATCCATCCACCTCCAGAAACTTCCATCTTGGGCTACCAGTGGGGAGAAGCCCAATGGCCCCTGAGTTCATGGCCATGTTTATTGTGAGTAAAATACAAGGGAACAAGTCGAGGTGCAAGGGGCAAAATCAGAAGACAAGAAGTAATAATATTTTTAAAAGATTGTCACCCGAACCTTCAGTGGCTAAACAACACACTCCATTATCTGTACTGGGACCCTCTTTAAGCTCAGGACCCTTGGACATTTGATGGGAACTGGGGGTGGTCATCACACCCATGGAGACTTCTTTAAAATATGGCCCCACAGAGGGTGGAGAGAACTTGAAGGGTCATTAGGGCTGAAGATGTGACTTTTGACATTTTATGTGAAAGCAGTATCTGTCACCCACCCAGTATACCTGGGTGGCCACCAGTGGGGGAGGGGGAGCAGGGGGCAATGAGTGCTGCCAGTGCATTAGAGAGAGTAGTGTGGAAATGATACTTAATACTATGTGCCCAGGGTCCCTCTGAAGTTTGCTGAAAAGCATGATTCCCCAGATGACTGGACAGGTGAGGTTAACATCTTGAGTGATAGCCAGACAGGAACCCCATGAGACATCCTCTGACCATGTTAAAAATGAACCCTTGTTGAGAATAAGCATTGGTGCATGGCTGTACAAGAGAGAGGCTATAAGCAGGGCCTCTCCTGCTGGCCCAGCACCGTGGATTCTTTGTCTCTGGTCTCCCCATCCATCCTCCGCATCTTCCCACCAGTGCCCTCCGTGGCCCTCACTCTTTCTCCTTCACAGTGACCAAATCTCCTCGCAAGGAAGCTCTGTCATTGGATGTGGAGCGTCGCCTGCCCAGGTGCTCCTCGGGCCCGGGCCCTGGGCCTGGGGTCGGGGCGGTCAGGAGGACTGCATCAGGCCCGTAAGGCGCTTGCCCGCCAGCGACTTTCCCTGCAGAGAGAACCGACAGAGACCACACACAGGTGTGCAGACACACAGAGGGACAGAGACAGAGAGCCAAACGGGTGAATTAATTGTTTTAGGAGTCACTCTGGCCAAAAGGTCAACCACCCATCCCAGCAGACCTTGTAGATAGGAATCTCTATGGGTAGAAGCCCCAGTTAGGGACAACTGAGAAAACCAGGACTTTGGGCAGGTTAAGGGAGTGAGTGTGTGGCTAGTGCTCTTGCTGGGATATGGAAGTTTTACATACCAAAGCCTAGTCATTAAAGCCCCTCAGATCCTTTACTGCCTGTGGGCTGCCCTTCGACTTGACTTAACTCTAGTGTGTAAGAAAAAGGTAGACTGGGGAAGCCTGAGTCAGGAACAGTTGACACAAATAGACGATTGCCACAGATCCAGGTGACTAGAAATTAAGGAATTAATTAGTCACGGGAATTCTGACAACCGTGACTCCTACTTGAAATGAAGGATTGACACAGAGGATTTGGGGACTCTTGGCTCTAGGAGGTGCTGTGACTGTGAACAAATGGGACCTTCAGTGTTCTCTGCAACCCCCAGAGGTGCTGGGGAGCTGCAATCCCGCTGCCTTTGATGTTCCTAATTCTCCACGGGCAGCACCAATCGTGATGGCTCTGAACTGGGAAGTCTATGAACTCTACTTAAATCCTATGTGGCCATTATTCTCAGAATCAAAGAACAAACAGGACCGTGAGGCCTGGTCCATGAGGCCCAGAGGTCCTGGGACAGTCTAGTTATCTGCATGCTCTGGAGGGGTGGTTGAGGAACCTATGATCTGGGACAGCAGGAGGAAGCATAAGAATGAATGAGGCTTGGTCGCTCCCACTATTTGACTTGGTTTCTGCTCATCCCCTACACACCCCTTTAGAGATTCCTATTATAGGATATGAGTCTCAGGGAAGACTGTGGCTGGACCCCAAGCAGATTAATCCGCACATCTGGGAAAACATTCAAAGCCCATCCTGCTATTATTGACAGTGGGTCAGTGATACCTGTCACCATCTATAGTGGGCAGCAGATGATTCCCCCATTGGCATGGACTGTGGCGTTTGGCAGTGAGAATGCACAAGGCCAGTTGTTCTTCACCTCATTTCCAAGTGGGGTGTGGGGGCTCATTTTGTTTACTGGGTGCGACTGCATGTAAGTTGGATGTAATTAAAAAAAATTGATCTGGTTGGTGAAGCCTAGTAGGGTACTCAATAGATCTGCTGATTGATGAATTGATGGATAATGGGTAGAGCTAATAAACGAATAAGAGCTTAGAGCTGGCAGGGTGCTGTGTGTCATCCAGCTTAGCTCTCTATGGAGGGACAGTCAGCCTAGCTGAAATGGCCAATGGCATGGATAAAGGCTTGTCCAGAAATGGAATTGCCACAGAAGTTGTCATTAAGTCTGTATCTGTTCCCCTTCATCTTCTTTTCTCTTTCCTTTCCTTCATTTCTCCCTTATCTTAAAAATAATCACACACACACACACACACACACACACACACACACACACACACAATCTTCCCCATCAACAACCTTATCTCAGTCTTCAGATACACTAAACTCAGCCTGCAGCAACCTATGTTTATACTAGGTTAAAGATTTTTCAATCCGCTTTAAAAAATCTTGGAGAGTTCCTGTGTCAGTTGTGTGTGTGTGTGTGTGTGTGTGTGTGTGTGTGTGTGTGTGTGTGTGACTGTCTGTCTGTCTGTCTGTGCATGCACATGTAAGTATATGTGGAGTTCAGAGGGATAACCTCAAGTGTTTTTCCTGAGAGGGCACTTGTCCACCTCTATTTTTGAGACTTGGTTTGTTATTGGCCTAGAACTCACCTGAGTAGCCTAGGCTGGCTGGCCAGGGAGCACCAGGGATCCATCTCTGTCCATCCCTGATGCTGGCATTATAAGCACATTCAGCTTTTTACATAGGTACTGGGTGTCAAACTCAGCTTCTCATACTTGTGTGGCAAGTATGCTATGTACATAACCATCTTCCCAGCTCATCCTATGTCAGCCTGAGAATCTCTAAAAGGACAGTCAGGCATTTTACAGCAAGGACAGTACCACAATGCCCTTAGAAGACAGACATGAGCTTCTTAAGGCCTCCTTTCCAGCCTAGCTCTCACTCTCCAGGGTGCCCTTTTCTCACATGGAGCAGGGAGCATTTGTGTCCCTGTTGATTCATTTGGGAATGTGCTTTCTCAGTATAGGCACAAAGGCAGGAACCATAGGACTGAGTATAGACTCCTTTTCTGGAAAAACGTGACCCTAAGGGTCCTCTGGGATGACACTATCACTTCCTGTTACCTTTGTCACGGGAAAGGTGCAGCCTATTGCTGTAATGACTACTCACTTAACCTGGCTTCTCTTCCCCTTCTTCCTTCCCTCTACCAGGGCCACAAATTAAACATTGTATGCTGTATACTGTGCCTGAGTTGCTATACATGACACATGTAGAAAAAAAATACACTAAACCACTAAATCTGAAAAAAAAAGTGTGTTAAGAACTCAAAGACAAAGAAGGTAAGGTTTACCAGTTGTCCAAACCCTCATTATAGCGCCACCTTCATTAGGGAGGTCATTTTGGCTGCAGAGGGGCTGTGGGTTGAGGAAGGCTAGAGAATTTTTTTTCCTGGAGGATTGTTCTGAGTAATTTTAACCCTGAGGCACCCCACCCTTCACCTTTCCCAGCTCTTTGCCTGGCTGAATTTGGAGGCGATAATTAATCTCTTCCTGCCAGAACTCAGCTTCATAGTTCTGACTCCAAGGACCTGTGGCCAGTGTGCAAATGGCAGGCCCTCCCCCCTTCTTCCCACGTTTCTTCATCTCTGGGAACTTCAGGGATAAAGCTGGTAGCTAACCAGCCCAGAAGCTGCTCCTGGGATCAGTACCTGCCTTTCAGCGTCCGGGGGGCGGTGTGTAGACTTTTGGTCCCTCTCTTACTGCTGAACTCACACATTCACCAAATGCCAGTTTTGATGCTAAAGATGAAGGTCAGGAGGGCTTGGGATGGAACTCTGCTCAGCTGAGATGGCATAGCTGCAATCCACCCACCACATCATCACCCCACTGAGCGAGGCAGGGCTATTGGCTGCAAGCAAGTTAATCACACAGGAAGCAGGCAGGGCTGGATGCCTGGCCAGGAGCTTTGGGGAGAAGAAATCATGAGACCCCCTGGCTCAGCAACAGTCTGCCTTCTGAAGAGCAGAGACTCCTGTGGTGCTCAGGGATCAAAGTGAAATCCTAGAGGCAAAGCTGTCTGTTCTGAGGTGAGCCACCCCAGAGGCTATGCCCAGTGGGTTTGCAGGCTACTTCAGGCACTTGCTCTACCCAGAGAGCCCCCTCCTGAACCCTCTCGGGGTCTCTCCTCCCTCTCCTTTTTTCCCCATCTCTGATTCCAGCAGGGATGAGTCTGAAGGAAGGGGAGTGGTGAGTTTGCTCATGCTTGGCACTTGTAGAGTTACAGAGGCAGCGGTGTTTCGGGGTGTGAACGTGTGATGTGCCTCAGTTCCGGTCAGTAGGGATTGGATTGTGGTGCCAGAGAACAGCAGCCAGCCCAGCCTGAGGCCTTGGCGTAGCTGAGCGGAGCAGCAGAGAATGTTTGAAAGTGCTGTTAGCAGGCAGCCTTTGTCCAAATGAGAAAAATGTACAGTGATTAAGAACTGAACTGCGGCGGAAGGTACATTCCAGAGACACAAAAGCTTTGCACACAGACAAAGCACCTTTCACCTTTCACACACTTGGCAAAAGTGTCACCCAGGAGAACTTGGGGTGCTTAAATTTCCCAGACCAGGGACTCAATGCTTGGTTTACAAACACTCATACATTCAGTCCCCTGTCCCCAATGGATGATGTCAGCTCTGGGGCCTTCGAGATGGCTAGAAACCTGGTAGAAGGTGTTATGGGATCCTTTGTTTCTGAAAGAAAAATGCACAAAAGGCATAGCTAGCTGTCTTTTGTGCAGTGCTGGAGGAAGAACCAACATGCTGCTGGACATGCCAGGCTCTGGACATTGCACCTCTACATAGTAACCAACAAAGCATGCATGACCCCATGACCAAGAACTTTTGCCATTCACTTACCTGGGAGACCGGGGCTAAAAAGTTCATTGGTTGAGAGGAGAACAGTGGCTCATGGGAATCCCTGGGGGTCAGAGGGTATACTGGGGACAGCGGGGCAAACACCTAGGGTCTTAGGTTAGGAGAAGCCCTTTGTATATAAGGGACTATGAACTGAATAGAAGCCTGCAGAATATATCAAATCAAAATCTAGGCTATAAGTGGGGTTTGTCTGCTCCTGGCAGAAGGGAGTGGCACTGAGGGGGAGAACATGAGGGACGTCATAGGGTGATGGGTTGTAGGTTACATGGGAGTATGCGTTTGTCAAATTCATTGAACCCTGTATTTCAGATCTGTGTGTTTTATCATATGCAATCACAATTCAAGGGAGAAACCGTAAGAAATAAGATTAGGGAGAGAGAAGGGGAAAAAAAAAAGACAACCCAGCTGTCTCATCACTGCCTGGGAGTTTCTACTCCTGATTCTTTGTTAGTTTCTGGGTCCATCTTGGCCTTTCTAGAAACTGACTTCTTCCTCCTCCCACCTGGGAGAAAGTCAGATTCCTCTGGGCAGGACTAATTTGGGGTACTATTTCTAGCTTCCATTGATTCCAGCTGAACCCCTTGGTGTGACACCCAGGCATTTTTCATCCTTGCTAATGAAAAGTAGTGTTCTGCTGGATTGGGCACACCACTCAGAGATGGGCTGTCCTTTCAAGGACTGTGAAGGTCATCTGTGAGTTGGTGATTCTCACATTTATAGAGGATGGACATATATAGAATTACAGACTCGGGGGGGGGCAAGGAGAGCGATCAGAAACACCCCAGCCAGATGCAAAGGCATGAGTCCTGCTGAGGGGTTGGTAGAGGGAGAGTAGCAGAGGGTCTGTCTAATTTCATCAGGTCTTTCTTTCCCTGGGCATCAGAACTCCTGGTGTTCTCCCTCCCCCTACATGAGTAAGGCAAAAATGATCGATTTGGATAGAAGTATGAGGAATTCCATGGCATCTCCTTTCCCGAGATTTGAAAGTATAGTGAGGGAGAGAGAACTACTTCTTGAGATGGTTCAGGTGTCTGAGAAACTCTGGCATGGGATGGAGATAGAAGGACCTGTACTTAGAATAACGTCAAAGCATCTTCAACTCCCCATCTTTTCTCAGCTTGTTCTGACTTTGTAAGCAAAGAAGGGCTGAAGAAATAGAACGTACAGACAATGGGATGTACTAAGGTCAGCCTGGGCTGCATTCACGGTAGAGCCAGACAGAGTGGCACCAGAAGGAAGAGAGCATTTCTGGACTGTTCCACCCTGCCCCAGGGAGTCAGGCAGGTAGGAGCTCCATGGTAAGACCCATTCCTGGGGGTCAGTTCTTCCAAGGCTAACATTGAGCTTTTTGAACTCTCTCTGGGGTTGAAGGGCATTTTAATTTGTTTAAAAATATTCTTCCTATTTGAGTATTCTATAAGATGGAACATCACAAAGGTATATCTGTATGGTTTGGTGCGTACAGATGTGTAGCAGTGGTGACTGAACACACAGAGGAAGCCATCTCTGTGCCTTTTGAGTGCTCCTGTAGAGACCTCAAGAAGAACAGAAGCAGATGTGATATTGACTTTTCTGAGATGGCTCAGGCAAAGTCAACTTGCTCCCTTTAGAAATGACTCCATTTCATGTCATCAAAGATCAACTGCCCAATTTGGGATTATCCCTGATAGACTCTGGAACCCTCCTTGAATGGTGTCCGTGGACTCTGGTTTCTGTCTCTCATCAAAATCATCACTTAGGATGATTTTTGCACTTGCAGAGATAACTGTTGACTGTCAATGAGCCATGGGAGACCTTCTTCCACGTCCCTTCAGTTGCATAGAGTCTAATCTGGAACCAGGCCAGGATGCCAGGGAAGATGAGGGCCCAATAGCTGAGGCCTGGCCTGGTGGCAGAATGCCCAGACATGGACGTTCTGGCCTCCTTTCCAAGTTGTGGATTTCCATGTCCCCTGCTGTTCTACCTACTTTGCAGTGGAAACTGCTCCCCCAACCGAGACTTCAGGGAGGGCCTTTGGTCTCTTCTCTCACTCCAGTGGAGCAACCTGCCCTTTCCACACTTGGCTTGCAAGAACTCCTTGATGATCTTGGGAGAGGAGGGGAGAGGAGAAGGCATTTTGCTTGCAAAGTCCCTCAATAGCATACCTGCCTGAGGCCTGCACAATGTCTGCCTCATGCTTTTTCTTCCCTTCTTCCCTAAATGTACACAGGGATCTAAGCTCTGGTTTACTCCAAATTAGGCAAAGGCCAAAGACTCAAGAAAACAGGGCCATGGCTATGTTGCTATTGGCAGCAACTGGATGCTCCTCTTTTTCAACAGGGAAGTTCAAGAAACCGTTAACTACAAGTCTAGGGTATATGGAGGGGAAGCTTAATAATTTGATATTACGGACAAGTCAGCAGAAGTTACTTGCTTGGCACTAGGAGATTCACCAGAGGTTCTGTGAAGACTTCAACGCCAGCTACCTAAAGGCACTTTTCTCCTGCAAACTCACATTCATCGGTTGGTGTCCCTAACTATGATATCTGCTAAGTCAGAGCCTAAAGGGAAAGAGGTCAACTTCCTGATTTGCCCCTTGCCCTCTTCAGCCCACCCAAAGCAGAATACTTCATGAATGCCAGTGTGTGTTCATGTGTCGGAGGCATATGAAGAGAAGGCAGTTTATTTTTCTTTCCTCTCTGCCGCCTTGGCTGCAGTTTAGCATTTTATGAGATAGACACCTGGGCATTCTAACCTTGGCAAGGAACAGGTTGGGCAGTCTTGTCAGGACTCAGCTGGATAGAACCTTGGACCATTGAAATTCCTAGCTTCAAAGAACCATCCTACTTGTCTTTCCCTGCAGACTCTTTTCTCATATGAGGATATGAGGGTTTGGGCTTTCCTGAGGATTCAGTTCTGGACTTGCAAAATACAAGTTCTGAAAGCTTTATCTGGGAGAGGGATTTAAGGATACTGTGATTGGGTTTGGAAATATCTACAAAGCTGTTAGGAAGTGGGTACCCTGAGACATGAACTATAAGGATGCATACCTAGGACAATACAGGACAAAGGATTCATGTTGGCAACATCTCTGGAATGCTCAACTCCTTGTTTCTTAGGGAGAAGAAAAACCCTAGATGCCAAAAACAGGAATACCAAGAAATGTGTACCACTGACTGTCTGTGGGATCAATACATGAAAATAGGAGCAGTGGGCATATAGACAGACAGATAGACAGATCATCTCTGCTGGATTGGGGAACACTGTCTATGCAGAAGGATTTCCAAGGTTAGAGAGAGCACAGTCACTGGGATCACTCACCCACTGCTGGAAGGAAGCCACCTCGGGGGTGAAACGCGGCGGCCATTCTGACTCTGCGCCAGCAGCACTAGGCAATTATGTTTGGGGGAAGGGAAGTGAAGAATAACTTATCCAGCTGAAACTGTGAAGACCTGTGGCTTTAGAGGCGTCCCCTGCCCAGATACACATACAGCCATGATAGGCATGCAGTCCATGCACAGGCGCATGCAAGCCTGCAGCATATGGTGACACATGAGCCATATACTGAACACCTCAGTGTGTATCAAAAAGGAGGCATATGCACCTGTGCACACACCTGTGCACAGGTATATACAGCTGTGTACACGTATGTGCATGTTCATAGGGCAGACATTCCCATAAGCATCTCATGCAATATACATAAGCAGCTATGAGGTTAATGGAAGAGATTTTTATATCAGCTCCCAGCCATGCCGACCTTTGACAACAGTGCAAACCTGAAGTGTTTGCCTTTACACACACACACACACACACACACACACACACACACACACACTCCAAATTCTCCTTAGGAAACTCCATTTGTGTCACCCCTCTTTCTTTCAATGCTACAAGCAATAGGAGCCCACACCCCAGGGACCTGGTTTCTGGAGATGTTTGAGAGCATTCCCTGCCACCTTTCAAGAGCCTTGCTGTGTAATAAGTGCTTAAAGAATAGAAACCTCTGTTTATCTGGCAGACGGAACAACTGGCCTTGGTGAGGTTGTGTTGTTCTGGGTGGCTCCAGGCAGGCAAACAGCTGAGAGGTGAGTTGTCCTGGAAATGTGGCCGTGTGGTGTGAGGGCTATGCTAGGAGGACTGGGCTTTACAGGCTTCTTGTAGACAAAGCCAGTCCAGGTCTGTGTCTGGAAATAAGGAGGCATCTTAAAGTCCTGGGTCTCCGTGGAAGCCCAGAGGCCAAGTCTTGGCAACCCAGACATTTTACCTGTGGTCCTTCCTACTTCTTGCTCTTGTGTTGATGAGACTCAGAGCCCCAAGGCTTCCTGGGAAACCCTTAAGAGCTATAAGAAATAGGTCACACGCCAGAGACTGGCTTCTTGGGAACTGTAGTCCTTCTCCTCTCCCCAGCAAAGCAGAGGAGCTGAGTTAAGTTTAAAGGAGGCCAGAAATAACGGCTCCCATACACTGAGTTGTTATCATGCTCACCGTTGTAGTAAAGGTCTCCTGTGCGTAGCATTATACTATAAAGTCAATACAGAGATACCTACCTCGCAGAACTCTGTTGCAAATGACATAAGGTGGTAAATGGAGAACTAAGGATGTGTTTCATGAAAAATAATACCAAGTGGTTGTCAAACACGTAGGCTGCCAACAGTGTGCCCTATGTAAATTTCATACCTTTCCATTTTGTATTCTCTCTCTTTTATGGTAGGGGAAACTGAGGCTCAGAGGATCTTCTCATGGTCATACAACTCATGGGTAGAGGTGGAGGAGAACCAATGTCCATTCCAAGCTATGCCCAGCGTCACGTGGTTGGCACCATGAGTTCTCAGGAAATAGCACCTGTCACTAATTCCATTCTCATGGAATGCTGACCTCTGCTCTGTGAGGCAGGTTTTGTTTTACCCCTCAAGTCCATGAGTGACTTTTCCAGGCTCTTACACCAATATCAGGATGAGTGAGGATTCCATTTTGGCTGCCTGCTTTGGACTCACTTCGTATTCTGAATTCCTGTGAGCTCTAAAGGGGCCTGGCTCTCAGGGGAGAGAAACAAGCAGGTCATCTGATGTAGGGATGACAACGCAAGTGGGGACATGTTGCAGCCAATCTTTTGACATTCAATTCTAGGTAGTTGGTACAGCTTAGTTACAATGCAGTTCCGCTGTCTGGTTAGGGACACAAGGTGGGGGTGACTAGCCAGAACTAGAAGGTTCAGAGAAGCCAAGTGAGAGGGACCAGCCAGAGGCCACTCAAAGATAGACTCCTGCTGGCACGATGCACTGAACCAAGCAGTCCTTGTCTCTGGAGAGAATGGTCATAAGGGGAACCTGACGCTAACCCTAGAGGAAGCTACTGAAGGGCAGGGCAGGGCAGGGCAGGGCTACCCTGATGGCCACCACCCAACTCATACTCCTTGGTGGTCTTTCTCATGATGTCCTACAGACCTAGGAATTAGTCAAGAAAGCTATGATTGAGGACAAGAAAATGATGGGGCCTGAAGCTCTGTATCATTACCAAGAAAACCTCCATGGAGTATAGGACCTCTGGTCATGATCACCCACATCCTCCTTTAAGGATGCTCTGAAACCTTATAGCATTATACAGGGAAAATTCTGCCCACTACTTTCACTATAGATAGCAGGGTTGTGTTCTTGCGTCTTGCTGGACAGTCCGTGTATCCCATAAGACATGGAGGTTCTATGAGAGCCTACTCTTTGTGAAAGAGATGAAGGTCAGAGGCACGTGGGTAAATCCAGAACCCAGCAACCACCAACTCTGTCTGAACTTTCTTCTATGTTTAAAAAAAAAAAATCTTGCGAAAACTTCGCTGACTTTACCAGGATCGCCATGTTTAATGAGAGGTCTCGATGAATTTGAAAGCAAAGATGAAGAGAGGGAAAAAGCCATGAGCTGTAATCACCATAATTACACAATCTCACGATGAGTTGAAAGCAGGCCCTGGTGAAGCCCCAGAGAGGAGGGAGTGTCATCTGCAATAAGGGTGGCTTTTAGGACAGCTGAAAAGAATGTGACATGAAAGCCCTTCCTTCCTTCCTTCCTTCCTTCCTCAGAGCCCAGTCTAAGACGAATCCCCTAGGCAGGACCCAGGAGGAGGGGTGTACAGGGAGAGCACCCCTTTTCTGGTCTGAAGCCCTTGCATTTTAGGCATTAGCTTCATTACCTGGAATCTGCCACAGCACTGGGTAAAAGATGAATTTCTTTTTAGCTTTCAACAAAATACCCATCCTGGTGGGAATTGTGGCAAGACATGCTTTTTCCAACCCAAGGCCAGGATGCTCTATGCTCTACACTGTGCCCAGCCACCTGTGTCAGCGAGTGCCTGTGTCCTTCTCTGGCTGACCTCCTTTCAGGCATGCAGGGAAGAGAGCCCTGCTGCCCAAGGCTCCGCTGCAGCAGCAGCAGCAGCCGCAGCAGCAAATGGTCAAGGTCAGGGAATGGGAGGGGCACAGCTGATGTGTGCAGTGCAGAAATTCTCTTGAGTTTCCCTTGTTTCCTATGTGTCACTGTTTACTTATTATTTTCCCATGGCAGATTCCTGGATCCCTCTTCTCCAGTCTCAGAAAACTCCCTGCTTATATCCCACTCACATTTCTCACAACCAGTCGACCACGGAATTAAACATGGCAAGATCCCTTAAGAAGTATTTAGTGTGGTCCAGAATCCCAGTTGGAAGACATTTTGGAATTCAGTGCAGAAAGCTCCTCTGCGATGTTCCTGACCATAGCGTTTCTAAATGCTCTCAGTGAACCTTGCACGGTGGCTAGGAAGTTGCTGCTGTCAGAATACTCTCCAGTAGAGTGACCTGCCCCATGTCTTCTATCCACCTGTTCTGCTTTACCCTTTGGGAACATTAAGATGGGTTCATTTATTCTGGGAAACAAAGATGAACATCGGGTTTGCTTGAGGCCAAACATCTTTATCTATTCCTGTCTCCTTTGACATAACCTTCACAGACCCTTTCTCTCCTGAATTTCTTCTGGCTTATCAAAACCTTGGACAAGATACAGAGGGCTAACATGAAGATGCCCAGAGCAACACAAGGCGGGGAGAACTCCTCAAAGCAGGGAGAACTCCTCTGGCCTTTTGACCTCCTCCATTTCTGATATGACAACCACAAGCTAAAAATAACAATCACAGAGGGTGGGAGAAATGCGCAGGGGTAGACATTGCTTTCAATCTTTGGGGTGGAATATTACCAATAATAGTTTATTTTTCTCTTATTTTTTTTCCTGTAGTAGGGTTGCCATTATTAGGGTCACCCAGGAAAAGAAGAATGGAGTGTTTCTGCCAAATGTTAAGCCAGTGACACCTGTTCCTGTTTGGGACTGTGCTGTTGTGACTAGGGCCACAAGGACTTGGCTATGATGAAGGGGTGTGGAAGACCCACTGCTGTTTGGATCCTGTCTCATTTTCCTACCCAACAGACAGCTGCCTTGCAACCCCTCAACCACCCTTCTCTCCTTAGCTTTAGGAAAGACACCTCAGCACTGAAAGTCCCCCTGTGTTGAGCTTGCCCCCCTTCCTTCGGTATCCCAGGCAGCCATTTGTTTGTAAGCAGCGTCCTATAGTCTGTTCTACAATGTATACTTCATAGGTGTGCCTTCCTTCTAGGACACTGTGCTTTCTTAGCTCTATTGCAACCTGGGAAATTTACACACTGCTTCAATGGAGGGAAGTGCCTACCACCTTGTTTTCACAGTGGTTCATTTTGAGAGATTGGGGAAGAAGACCTGAGGGTCTTACTGTCAGTCCTCTGAGCTTAAGATCCCTACTTCTCTTTCAATGCTCCGGTTTTGATAACAGATCAAATTGAGTCTCCTTGGCCTTGATCTAGCAAGCCTCGTCCTCTTTCCAGGGCCTGTCAGCCTGGTAATGCCTGGAAGTGGCTCTCTGCTCGGCCCTGCTGGCAGCATTGGGGCCAACTTGTTCCCTAAAGAGACATGTACAGTCTCTTGAGTGGCCCATCTCTCCTGTTGTGCAGGGTCCTGGATCATCTTTACCCTTCGCCTGCTCACTGGACAGATGGAAGCCCATGACATCCCCATGTGGCTGCATGAGGACATGTGCCAGAGTCAGCTACATGGTGACAAGACACAGGCTGAAATCGCACAACCCTACCATTCACTGCTAAAGTAAGATTTCCTTCTAGCAGGATGGGGGTGGCCAGGAGGCAGCAGGATGGCAAAGGGTTCAGGTCACTTCCCAAAATAGATCCCTGCCTGGCACAAACACACAGTCTGCCCCCAGCCTGCCTCTCCGGGAGACTGGCAAGGATGAGATCTGGATCGAAATCAGCCGCTGTAAACACACAGCTGAACCCTTCTGCCCCAGAGGACTTGGGTTTTCAGTTGACTGCATGGCTCTCTGGGGTCTTGGAAAGGCAAGAACAGTGGTGTAGGGGTCGAGGGGAGGCAGGGAGTAGCCATCCCAGAGACTGGCTCAGTCCAGCGTCCTACAGGATTCTTCTCTGAATGGGTACTGGTAGCCAAGGCATTTTTGGGTGATTTCAGCTGTCAGCTTGAATCATTAGTTGTAACAATTGGGGTTCTGATGGCAGGGCCTAGGGATGACTAATCTCCCCAAAATGACAATGAAACTCAATATAAAGGCAAAATAGAACAGAGCAAAACAAAATAAACCCCTCCCTGCGATGTGGAGATAGGTTCACTGGGGTGTCTTCCTTGCCTTCCAATGGCCAGGCTGGTCCAGTTGCTTCGCGGTTTATAGTTTATGAAAATCAGACTTCTATATTCTCATTTTTATAGCTACAGACTGTATGCTTTACCACACTTCCCATGGGCCAGAATAGAAAGAGGTCAGAGACTAGAGCAGGTGCTGCCTGGTACTGACGATAACTGCCACATCGTTGTCTCCCAAAGCCTCTTACTCATCTCTAAGAGTATTCAGTGACGGGCCCAGGGCCCCCAAGTGAAGCAGAAAATGTTGTAGTTTGGGGTGTCATTAATGACTCCCAGATGGTCATTCTTTGTCCTGTAGCACATGTTGCCTGGATTCAGCAGCAGCAACCCTGGGCCCACTGTACCACACAGCTGACCTGGACAACCTGCCTCTGACACTTGCCACTGAACCTCCTGACCAACTGGAAGGGTGGGACTGCTGAGCTGGTGAGGCAAGATGGCAGCATTCTTGTTCTCTGTGACCTCTCTCTGCCCTCCAGGTACTCAGTGCAGGAGTGAGCCCTGGGCTGTGGAAGGGCCTGTCCTATAAGTCAGGGACCCTATGGCTTCAGCCCTGCCGCTTGTGTCTGCCAATACTTCTGACTCCATTATACTCACCATTTATCCCTCAACCTCCAGGGCTGGCAGATATGTCTGAATTAGGTAGCTATGGAGGCAAAATGGCGGCTCCTCTTTCTTAGGAAGTCCCAGCGTGGAGAGAAGCACACACCTGCCGAACATTCCCAGCTGGACAGGAGTGCTAGAGATTAACCAGTCCAAACTATTATACAGGGAAGATGGGGACGAGGGTAATAGGTCTCAGAGAGGGCTAGGTATTTGCCGGGGATCACACAGCTAGGCACTAGCTACACTGCACTGGGGAATCCCTGGTGACATTGAGGCTGCTCTAGGGTGGCAGGCCTTCACTCTTCCCTATCTACATATTAGGACATGAGTCTCTAGTCAGGGCAGCCCCATGGTTGGATAGATGGGAGAGGCTGGCTATAGCTTTTGAAACACAGTGGTTTCAAAAGGACCTAAGACTGTTTGCCAACAAAGCCAATCCCATGTAAGATGTTTCAGCCAACCGTCTCTAGCTGGAGATCTGAAAAGGTTTTCTGTCTAAGGTCCAGGTCTTCTGGGACTCTGCTGAGTCTAAATGTTTGAAGACTCGTTCTACCAGGCTATTACTCAGGAAATGCTGAGACAGAGGGATTAGGAAACAACCCTGGGAGAAGGAGGTGTTGCCACCGGGTCAGTTATTCTGTTTCCCCAAACCTTCTAATTCTGACCTGGAACTGGAGTCATGTCGAGCAGAGCCCAGTGAGTTGCTGAGTCCTGCTTCCAGCAGGTTCCCTCTAGATTTCTGTTGAGGAGGGAGGGGACTGAGGAGTGACAGCTGGCTGCCTGGGCTTCAACTCCATCCCACTTCCTCCACCCTACCCTGCATATCTTGGCAGGCAGCCCAAGAATCATGGAAAGCCCAAAGCAGAGATGCCACTGGTCATGTGCCAAGGAGCCCTCTGCTTCCAGCCCTTCCTGCTGGAGTTTACAGAATACCACAGCAAAGGCGCCCCTCCACGTCTCCTAGGGGTGTGTAGAACCTGCTCTTCACCTCTCTCCTCTGCAGCCTCCTGGGTCTGCTCAGGTACCTGTTTTCTGTCTTTACCGTCCAGAACTAGAGTGATAGAACTCCCAAGGGTTAGCTGGAGCTTTAATGGGGGAAGGTATAGCCACACTGGGGCTATCGGTTCTCTTAATTTAAATGCCATCATACTTTGGGAGGTCCTCCCCAGCTCAGAGTTCATACCAGATGGCTTCAGCTGCCATCCAAAAGAGACTATGACATTGCTGCTGCTCCTTGGTGAGGGCCTCTTTGTCTCCTCTCACTGGCCCTGTCTCCCCAGAAGCCCCTGAGCCTCTGGCAGAGTCATGCCCAGAGGAGACCCCAGCCTGATGTCAGCTCTCAATGTAAGCACTAAGCAGACAAGCATGACAGAAAGAGAGAGAGAGAGAGAGAGAGAGAGAGAGAGAGAGAGAGAGAGAGAAAGTGATGAGAGACTTTCAATTCTGTTCACCCATTCCACCTCCCTGCCATCTCTTAACCACAAAACCAGGAAGAGTCTGGCAGGCTAGCAGGAACTCAGCAGCAGAGAATAGTCCTTCTTTGGAGACAACCTTCTCCTCTGTGGCTTCCCACCAGAGGATCCTGTAGAAGGTGATATAAAAGTGACAGCCCACAAGGATCACTGGGTATTTCCTAATGTGGATTTCAAATGTTGTAGCCATTGAGGAAAGGAAGGGGCTTAGAAAGACAAGGGAAAGCTGGGTCGAGTTCAGAAAGGGACTTAAGACTGTGAACCGTTCTTATAGAGGACTTGAGTTTAGTCCCCAGTACCCGAGTCTGATGGCTCACAACCATCTGTGTCTCTGAGTCCATGGGATCTGGCCCTCTTGTTTGGACTGCCTGGGCACCTATACTCACACACACCCCCCCCCATTAATAAAATAAATAAAACAATAAAATGAAATAAAAACTTTAAGTCCAAGATAGTCAACCAAGCATTCATCCTGCAACCTGGACTGGTTCTCAGTTGATATATGGGCACATTTAGAATGTTTGGGGAAACCCAGGTACATCTACCTAGCCAAGACCCATTTTTGCCTGGCTTGGCATACATGTCCCTTACCTTGGAGAGTGGACTCCCTCATCCTCCTGCTGCTCAGAGCATGCTTCTGACACTAAGTCCCTAATATACTGTGTTCTAGGCAATCTTGGGTTTGTCTGTGCCTTCTTTAGTCTCTCAGCACCTTCCACCTTTGATGGCTAGCTCTTGAATTCTAGACTTTCCCTTTGGCCTGAGCCCAGGTTTGAAAGCCTTGAAAAGGCTGTGTATTATAGTCCTTTATGAAGTTAGGGCCACTGCTTACAGTAATGGGTAATTAATTATACAAGTGGCAGCTGAGATGACCGAAGCCTGTGATTTGAATGGCCAGAGGGGCACCATCCAGCTGGGCCCACCAGAGGGGCCCACCTGCTTTCCATCCCAAGTTAAAGTACATATGGGTCAGCTGCAACCCACTGAAAATTTTCATTCACATTTGATTCTGAACCTGGGCCTTTACCAGCAGATAAGAAGGGTTTTAGGTAAGTTCTCTAGTTCCAGTCTGCCAGATAACATGATGTTTGGCATGACACCCTCCATATATTTCTGGTATATCAAAGTCTCAGGTGACTTAAAATGAAACTTCCACTGGAGGGAGGGAAGCCCTGGAAGCCCTCCCAGCACTGCTTCTGTGGATGGCCAGGCTGCTCTGCTCTCTAAAGTCATAACCTTACATGCCTCTATGAAATGCTCATCTCCTAAGGAAGTGATGTCTTTGGCCTCCGACAGGCAGCCCCTCCATGTCATGGCACGCCATAAGGCTTGGAGAGAATGGACAACTTCTCTCTGAGGATGTCATTCCTTTATCAAGGAACAAAGGAACATTGCCATGCTCCAGGAGAGAATTCCAGTCCTGTCAAGACTTCATCTGACTAGGCTATACAGTTGCTTGAATAAAACCCTCTGCCCATTGATTACTTCTAAATGGCAATCAATCCCATGCCCTTATTAGTGAACTGCCTTGCTTTCCCCTACCAATTCTCCATCAGTAGTGAATATGGATAGTCTGTTCATTGATTAGTGACATGGGAATATGAAATCAGCACTTCACTTTATTAGTGCTGAGTGTATAGCATAGGAAACATGAGTAAATCTTCTTTTGGAGAAGTTGAATGCTTCCTGTCTATCAATCACATTCAGAAAACAGATACCAAATTGCACATCATATTGGTTGGTTGGTTGGTTATGTTTGATTAAAATACTGGGATGTTGAGACTGAATTCTTGGGCTCCGAGTTCGAGTAGCCTTATGAGACAGGTGATATCTCTACAGTCACGACCATGTTCCCAGACTTAGTTCCACCTGTGGGGTCAGGGTGTTGCTCATAGCACACAGGGAACATGGAAGGGTCAATGCCACTCCATGGCCATCATGGAACCAGGAAGCCTGAATCACCACCTAGTACAGCCTTCCCTTCATGACAGACACTAAGAGAATCGTTTTTAAGACTTTGAACCTTTGGTTCATAAATGCCTAAGTCTCAGGAGCTTGGGCTACTTTTCTGCTTCCCATCAGCCTCTCTCCATCTACACTGCATGGCAGAGGTGTGGAGGGGAAGACGCTTTCCTGTGCTGCTTGTGTTAACAGACCCTAGAGATCCACCAAGCTAACAGCACTTCTGAAGGCAAGGGCCATCAATTGATGCTCCTTGGAGCTTCATTGAGACCATCGTTCCCAATCCCGATACCCACTTCTCATGGAAGGCAACCTGGAGATGTTTGCACATCTTATCCAAGTACCAGGCTTCCTCTCTTATACCTCAGTCTCCACAGTCTACTGGAAGAGCATCCACAGGGCTGTCAGAGCTCAGTTTTCCCACAAAGGAAACTTCCTTGTTTTCTCAATTTGCACCTGAGAGTCCCAGTGACCTCTACAGCATGCTCTTAACTTGTCGACTCAATTCTAAGCCTCCTCCAACTATAGCAGATAGGGCTCAGCTCAGTGTTGGAAGACACCCCCCCACACACATACACACACACCACTTTCTATAAAGCAATTGTGGTGCAGAAGAGGTCCCACAGACCTGACCCCTGACAGTGCACCTTCATGACCACAGGACCATGGCAGACCAGTTGTTAGGACAAGGGGCCAACAGGTCTCACGATCTGCATTTTCTGGTTTCTCTTGTGAGAAAACCTATGAAGAAGGAGAGGAGCGTCTATTTTTTAATTGCCATCTCCCTGAGGTGTTGCGAGGTATACATTTGGTGAATTCAAAAATTATGCTTAAATGCCATTAAAAATGCTTCCAGCTATGATAGAAAAATGTCCGGGTGGCTTTCAACCCAAGAGTTCTTAGACTATTTAAAAAGGATTCAAGGGTACTAATGATACAGTAGTCATGTGACACAAGGACTTTGCCCTTCGACAGAGGTGGAGAAACAAGGGCCCATCAGTGGACCCTGCTCTTTGGGAAGGGGAAGGTGGCCAGTTCATGTGCTCTTCCAACTGCTGTCTTGGTTGCTGCTAGTTGACATTAACAGTATAGGCAGGGTCCCAAGAATTCAGTGGTTCCTTCTAGACCAGTCAGTGTGTATCAAGCCTTAGGCCTGGAAAGGGGAGGTGGTTCTGCCCTATGTTGTGATAGGTCATGGTATAGAATCTTATGGTAGAGATCCCATGGGGATCTCACAGACTACTCTTACCTGGCCTTGCTTCGTGTCACTGTGGGAGCCCCTGGCTCTCTAAGCTGGTGTGTAAAGTGGAAAGACCATTTCCCTGCAGGGAGCGTGACCCTGTATCCAGTTTTCACTCCTTGTCAGAATCAGAGACTGAGGAACTTTATAAAACCTTGGCCCTGGGAAGTGCTTGGTACAGCTATGGGACCCACCAACTCTCTTCCTCTCTAGGTCACACTATGCAAATGAGGCTGATGAGGGACCTGAAGGGCTGTGACTCATGCAGAGGCTACTGACACACACATACCAGCTAGACCACATCGCCACAACCCATGCAGCACAGTTGCCTTCTGCACACAGCAAAAGCCATCTACACAGCAGCAACAGCAGCTCGCTACCCACACTAGCACAACTACTGTTGGGGTTCACAGAGGGAAATTTGGATTGCCTTTCTTTTTTTTCTTTTTCTTTTTTCTTTTTAAATGAATGAGAATTCTCAGCCAATTTGGTTCCTGGTTTGTCTCATGGCTGCTGTAGAAGATGCACAGATGGCCCAGCCCCAGGAGCGGTAAGGTCCCTTCCTCCTCAGAGCCTTGAAAAGCAGTCACAGGCTCCCACCTGCGGCTGGGCTCATGGCTGGGCCTTGAGCTGTGAACCTTCTGCGGGGGGGGGGGGGGGGCTGCTTGTTCTTTTTGCAATTCCATCCCTGGAAGAGAAGCTGCAGACACTTGCAAAAGAAAAGGGGTGAGTGGGGGGAGGGGAAGCACTGGACCCTCTCCCGCCCCAAAGAAGACCACAACCAAAAAGGAGGGAAAAAAAAAAGACTTATAAAACCAAAAGCAAAAGAAACACGCGAGGGCAGAAAACCAGCTGAACTTACCACACTGCGGGTGAACTTTTCTAGGGAGGTTCTACGACCTTGCTCACTTTCTGGCTTTAGGGGGAGAAAAAAAAAGGGTAGGGAGAAAAATACAGGGAAAAAAATTCTTCAGCTTACATGTGATTTCTATACAGCAGCAGCCATAGCTAAAGAACAAAACACAAAAGCCAAATGCGGCAAAATGGGAAAAGAGAAGCAGTAGCCAGTGCTGTTGGCAGAGCCAACGGAGAGTCAGAAAACAGTCCAGGAGAGCCACACTGCCTCTCTGGAGCCCAGGGAGGGGAAGGAAGGCAGGAATGGGCTTCTTGAAGGGCCATGGGTGGTACCACAGAGCCTTTGCTTTCTGTAGGTTCTTCCTTGGTTGCTATTCAAGGTGATCTCTCTCTCAGCTGTACTCTGAAGCGAGAGCTTGGGACGCTGTGGCCAGGAGACCCCTGGGCAGCCATATGGGACGCCAAGGGGTGACACAGAACAGACTAGCTCTGAGGGCTGTCCGTGTGGGGTGGTGGTGGGATGCTGACAGAATGTCCGGAAGCAGCCACCGGGGAGGTGAAGTCCTTGGATTCATCTGTGAGTGTGGGTCAGGGGTGTTTTCTCTCTTGGAATCTTTTTTCTGCTTAGAGGAACATTTGCTAACTTCAATGACTTCCTTTTGATGTTCTGTGTCCTGAAAGCAAGAGGAGTCTACTCAAATCCTTTGCAGTGACAGAGACTCTGAGGCCTCGGGAAAGGATAAGCCCTGCTCTGAGCAGAAAATACTCTCTTGGTTCCCAAGTGGTGTCACTTCTAAGCCATATGCAGGGTGCATTCCAGGACCCTCAGGAGCCTCCCTGGGTAACTGTTAAAGTTCACAGAGCAGAGGCAAGAGAAGGCAAAAGCCTGGAATAGTCTATAGGCCTCAGGAGGAAAAGAGGTGTGTGTGTGTGTGTGTGTGTGTGTGTGTGTGTGTGTGTGTGTGCCTAATCCTCTTCCCAAATTTCCTACCTGTAAAGAACAGAATTCTATTCCAAATACCTGCTAACTTAACCTAGGTCCTGAGTCCAAGGCTGGGAAATTCAGAGGACACACACAGTAGCGTGAACACAGGTTCTCAACCTCCCCCCACCCCATACATACATACACACAGAGCAAATACTTGCAACTCGGGAACTGAAGAAGCAGCTAGGTGTCTGTGGGTCTGGAATGTGCTAGAAGCAGAGGGGTCTGGCAAAGGCAGCCGTCCTTGGCATCCACCCATGCCCCCTGCTGACTCAGCCAGCTCCGGAAAGACAGATAGGAAGTTGCAGAAGGAAAACACAAGACAAATGACCCGTGACCATAGGGTTGGACTGGGCTTTCATCTCATATTTGGCCTGTGGGATCCATATCTGGCGCATACCCACTCTGCTACTGAGGTGGCAAAGCTTAGCTCTCACCCTAAAGGTACTGGATGGTAGCTACTGTGTCAAGCCAAGCCCATTCCAGGTCTAGAATTCTGGAGCTGACATCCTTATTCCCGTGTAGTTGGGTCTCCCTTGAGCTGCCGGGGAATCCCAGCATCGCTGCTACGTCACTGTCCATCAAAATCCAGATCCCCCACCCTTAGAATCTAGTTCTCCAGAGCAGCTACCCTCTCCTCTGAAGATAGCAGAAAAGAGGAAGAGTCCGGGAAGACACAACTGAAGGCTGAGCTTCTAGACTTGACCAGGCATGGCTCTTGGCCAAAAGGAGAGGCCAACTCTTACTCTACCTCTGTGGCTGAAGGGCAAAAATCTCACACATCCTTTTATAAACTGGGTATTGCTACACAGGATGAGCACCGCTGGAATCAGAAGATGCTCTGAGCCTTCCTGAAGGTGTTGAGTATCAAATCTGATGCCCAGAGACTCTCGGGAAGACATGGATGGGAAAGTACCAGTATTGAAAAGAGATCAGCCAGTGCTCTGACTTTCTGTTGTAAGAGCATCCCTTAATTGGAGGGCTCAGGGGTAACTGTGATGAACTTCATTTGTAACTTTTCTCAGGAAGGGGTTTGTACTGGCTGGTTTTGTGTGTCAACTTGACACAGGCTGGAGTTATCACAGAGAAAGGAGCTTCAGTTGGGGAAGTGCCTCCATGAGATTCAGCTGCAGGATATTTTCTTGGTTAGTGATCTAGGGTGGGAGGGCCCATTGTGGGTGGTGCAATCCCTGGGCTGATATTCTTGGGTTCTATAAGAGAGCAAACTGAGCAAGCCAGGGGAAGCAAGCCAGTAAGAAACATCCCTCCATGGCCTCTGCATCAGCTCCTGCTTCCTGACCTGCTTGAATTTCAGTCCTGACTTCCTTTAGTGATGAGCAGCAATTCAGAAGTGTAAGCTCAATAAATCCTTTCCTCCCCAATCTGCTTCTTGGTCATGATTTTGTGCAGGAATAGAAATTCTTGACTAAGACAGGGTTAATTCCTTCCCCAACTCCACTGACCTCCCAAAGGTTTGCTGTGTTGGGAGGATCTGCAAACTCAGCTGGGTCAGCCCACTTCCTGGATTGAGGTGAATCTTCCATTTGTGTTCACATCCATGGGGAGATGAAATGTTTTTAACCCAAAAGTTTACATAGGTTGATGAAACTGTTAGAACCTTAAGTGTCCCCCAGATATGGTCAGTTTAGGATGCTTGAGCCTCTAGAAATAAGAAATGCTTTGTTTGAATTTCTCCCGTGAGATTGGGGGTATAAGGACGCCAAGTTTATGACCTTGATCTTTGTTTCCCGTGCTTAAATAGTGGGTACCAGAGTCACTGTGTGTGGATGCCTCAGCCTCCCTCTACTAGAACCCATCCTCCAACAAGGGAATTGGTAAAAGATTAGTTTTCACATTCTCTAACCCAGCATCTATACTCAAAGGAGGAGCTTGGGAACCACCAGAGCTTAACTTTTGACAATAGACCTTCCAGAACTTCTTTCATCTTTCCTAGAGTTGTGGGGCTCTTCTGAGGGTTGTGTAAGAACAGGAAGGTGGATTTAAGTGCTCTTCAGGACACTGGAGTTACATGGCACCAACCAGATAGGCAGACAGGCAAACACGAGGTACAGTTACCGATACACAGAGAAGGGTGTGAGGCTGAGAAGCAACCCGACAGAAAGCCTGTGGGTGGACAAGTGCATGCTTGGGGACAGAGTTTGAAGATCTGGTGGGAAGAAGAAAGGTGTGTGTGTGTGTGTGTGTGTGTGTGTGTGTGTATGTGTGTGTGTGTGTGCACGCGCGCGCACGCAGTGAGATTGGAAGTGGTAGAATCTGGAGCAAATTGAGCCACATTCAACCACACACAGGCTTCAGGTTGGAGCTGAAGTGGACAGAGGATTGGCAGACTCTACAGACTCACAAGCCCTCTCTTGTCTTTCCCTTTCCTAGCCCCATGTACCATTCTGCATTCCTTCTCCCCAGAAATATAGCTAAGTTTGTCTCTGTTCCAGGCACCCTCACCACCTGCATGCTGAGGGCTTTGGGGCTCTGTGAACCAAGACTCCAAGGGCTATAAGAGCCATGATTTAATTCCAAGTAGAAGAGGGGGAAGTGGTTGGAATGTAGTTACTTCCTGGTTCAAAGAACCAGGAAAAACTTTAGAGGCAACAGCATGACAAGGAGAGACCCATGGCCAATCTTGGTGATTATTCGGATAGCTGAAAGATCCCCTTAACACTGACAAGACTTTCTTTCACAGGACGGGACTGGGTTCATTTGCTCCCTTTGTAGTCTGGTTAAAGAGGGAAGGATTGTTGAGAATGACTAGATGAAACTGTCAGTGAAAATCTCTCTGGTATCCTAGGAGATTTGCTTGGGTCACTGCCAACTTGACATTCTAGGGCTGAGCTACTCTGGCAATGAGGTCACACTCCTCTCACTACAGGCAAAACAGGCAAACAGATGCCCAGGGACACTGAGGTGGGCTGCTGTATCCTGGGTATCTGTAGGGATTGGGGGCAAGACTAGAACAGTAACCTTCCTCACTGTTTACGATTGAAGGGTAGCAGACAGAGGAGGGGAGAGAAGAAAGGAAAAATAAATAAAACCCAAGGGATGATATTCTCATTTCACACCAGCAGCAGGCAGTAGCAAGAGTCGACAGAGCTAGGAAAGGCAAGCTTGCCCTGCCCAAAATACCTTCTTCTTGGCCAGCAACAGATCCTGGTAAGCATTGGACCGGAGGAAGCGGGCATAGCTGTCACTCTTCATCAGCTTGTAAATGTGCTCCTGGGGACGGAGAGGAGTAGGGAGACAGAGAAGGAACCATCAGTTGGAGCTAAAGGAAACTGCAACCCAACTGACCTGAGGATGGGTGGGCAAAGGAACCTAGGCATGTTTGAATAGAGCTAGGAAAACTTGCCATGTGTCCCACCTGGCCTACATCACATGTAAACCAAGAGATAAAGAAACAAATAAAATGGTATTTTCTCTTGCAGAGCAAGAGATCCTTAAGGTTTATGTCTCAAAGGACTTGTAATCGGGTCTGGCGGTCATGTTGGGGTTTTAATGGTTAAAGCCACAGTAACAGCAATTGAAAGAAATAAACTACTGGTATACACTCAAACTGGGGAGAATCTCAAGCAAATTATGATGAATGAAAAACTTGGCCCTCAGTTATACTATGTGAGTCCATTGATAGAATATTCTTAAAAGGATGGATTAGAGAAATAGATTGGTGGTGGCCAGAGGTTAGGGATGGTAGAAATGGGTGGTTATAAGAGGCAACAGGAAGTATCTTTGTAGGAATGGGTGGTTCTGTATCTTAACATACATACATGAATACAAGTACAACTGGTAAACCTGGATAAAATCAGAGGATGCTGTTACGCCATTACAATGAGTACAATAGTTTGCTACAGATTTGCAAGATGCTGTCATGAGGGAGTTGGATAAATGGTCCATCTTTATATTCTTTAACAACTTTCTGGGGTCTACAAGTGTCTCTAAATAACAAGTCCAACTTTAAAAATAGCCTAAAGAGTCTGAGGAGATGGTTCAGTGGGTAAGAGTTCTTGCTATGCAAACATGAGGACCTGGGTTTGAACTCCCAGAACTCATGTAAAAAGTTGGGTATGGCTGTGTGTGTGCCTACAAACCCAGTGCAGTAGGGGCCTGAGACAGGAGGGTTGGATCTCTGGGGCTTTCTGGCTGCCAGTCTAGTTCCAAGATTCCAAGATCAGTGAGATACTGTCTCAAGGAAAGAAAGGGAAGGATAATAGAACAGGATAGTTGACATCCTCCTCTGACCTGTGTATATGTATACACTGTACTATGCACATGGGCATGCATGTATGTGCACACGTGTGCATGCACACACATACACACACACACACACACACACACACACACACACCTGGAAACAACAATATAATTGAATCAGTTTATGCACATTAGGGCCATCATCTTGGCCTGGAACATGACTATAACTGGATCATGGGGCAAGTGGGTATATATGCCAGGCCTCAAGGTGACATCTAGGAGAAGGAGACGTGGTTGCAACACTGCTGCTTTTCCTCCAGGGCTCTGAGAAGATCCAAGGGTCAAAAATATGACCCCTGGCTTACAGCTAGATCCTATATATCTGCATGTTCTTCCCTCAGTCTATTTTTATCAAAAGCTTGTCTCGTGAGGCAAGCTCATCTGTCCCACGACAAGCTGTGCTGGGGGGGGTGGGTTGGAGCTGGTGGTCCCCGATGGTAGAGTGTTACTTGGCAGCTGGGCTGGAAGCATTATCCCTGCTGGTGCCCACTGTCCCTCCAGGAAGCTGGGCAAAGGCCTCAGGGCCAGAGGGAAGGGAAGGCTGGCCAATGAAGAGAGACAGCCCAGCTGAAAGTCAGAGTTACTCATGGAGACCTCTTTCTGGCTTCTCTTCCCCTAAACACCAGGTGTGGAGAAGGTAGGACCTCAGACCAGTTGGGGGGACACATTTTGTTTCTTCATTTTTATTTTCTTTTAAATGTATGGCTATTTTGCCTGCATATATGTCTGTGGACTGGGAACATGAAGTGCCTGCAGAAGGGGGTGTCAGATACCCTGGGACTAGCAGTTGTCAGCAGCTATGTGAGTGCTGAGACTCAAACCCAGGTTCTCTAGGAAAGCGTCCAGTCCTCTTAACTGATGAGACTTCCAGGCCTGGGCGTAGGGGTGGGGAACTGGCTTTTTTTTTTTTTTTTTGGTAGCCGGCTAGAGAATCCTGGAACAATGGCTAGGCTGTGCCAAGACTCCCTACCCAGAATAAAAGGCACACAGCCAAGACACAGAATTAATGGAGGTGCCTATCAACTTATGTACAGATAAAGGAAATGTGAGAAATATATTTTATACACACATACACACACACACACACACACACACACACATCACAAACACCACAAACATACCTCCCCACATATCATACAAGTCACACATATACACAAACATACCACACATACACAGAACACACACTTATACACACACCACGTACATACACATACATACATACCACACATACATACACCACACACTCATGCACACACACCACATACATACACACACCACGTATATACACCACACACACATACCACTCATATACACATATACCACACACACACATAATACATGCACACTCATACACACAAACCACACACACTCACCCCCATATATACATACACACATATACATACTACACACACATCACACATACACACATACACACCTCATACATGCACATACATATACACACCTCACACACATACATACACCACACACCCACATATACATACACATACACACGCACCATACACACACCACACACATACACCACACAAATATTATACACACACACATTATACACACACACACACACCACACTCACCAACATTCCCCCCACCTCACCCCCACGATGGATACTCTTCAGTCTTGAGCAGGAAAGCCATCATTTACCATGGTGTAGATGAACCTAGGTGTAATGAAATAAGCCAGGCACAGAACAGCAAATGCTGCCTGACTCTCCTTACATGTGGAAGCTAACATATCAGACTCACAAAAGCAGAGAGAGTGAACAATGGCTGCTGTGGATTGATGGATTCAGGGCAGGGAGGCTGAGGGATGATGGGCCAGAGAGGCAACACTTTATTTAGACAGGAGGAGTAAGTTCAGGGTATCTATAGTTCATTGTGATGGGCTACAGTACCTAGTAATTTTGAAATTTTCATTTAAATAATTTTAATAAAAAAAGCCCCAAGTATGTGGAATAATATGAATGTTAATTTACTTGATTCAGGCATTTTCAGTATGTATATGTATCAAAACATCATGTTTATATCATGAAAATAAATGACTTTTTACTTGTCAATGATGAATAGTGAAAGCCAAAGGAAGAAAGGAGAACACAGAAAATATTCTGGTTATGGGAGGAACCTCTGTGACCTATCCTCAGTTGGACCCCAAAGGACCCTGGGATCAGTCTTATTCTTCCTACGATGCCCCGTATTTACAAAACATTGTATTGGTGAGGTGGCATCCAATAAAAATGGACCCAGGGCACGGGATGCAGGGAAATTAAACAGTGGCTGCCTCAGAAACTGCTTGTGTTCTCAAAGCTTTAACAACCTTACTGTGAAAGGTTTCTCTGAAGACCTCACAGAGATGCCCAGTCCCCCCTAGTTTAAGTCCCTGGATGATGGTGCACAGTGCATCTTCATCTTTTAGCCATGCATCCTGTCCATCTCAGGGTCAAGACATCTAGTTGATTATACTGTGCCATGGATGGTCTGGATGCGGTTTAAGCGTGTTCTCCAAAGGTTCAGAACCCAGGTAGTGTCTGAAAGAGCCAAGTTGTGACATGAAGAAAAAGGTTGGGTTTCTGTCTCCCTCTCAGCCACTCGCCATGGGCTCTCTCCTCACACACACACCCCCTGCCATATTGACACACAGTAGAAAGTCCCTCACCGGAGCCCCCAACAGATAGGGTTGCTTGATCTTAGAGTTTCAGGCTCCAAGACCGAACTAAATAAAATGTTCTACTCTGTGGGATACTCATCCTCAAGCAGTTTGTTACGGAAACAAAAACCACACAGAGTCTTGGTTCGTCAACATGCTTCCTTGAGATTAATGTTCATGTTTGCAGGCTCCGTGCTTGCTTTAGTTCGTGTTTGGCCTAAGCATCTGCTTACTTATTCTGCAGGGAAGGAGAGTAAGGCTCACACACTCCACGAAGGGTGCGAACCTCTCAGCTCAAACATCCTTCTCAACCCCAGACCCAGGAGTGCCATTGGTCTTTGTTTTTATTTGATGTCTAAATTGCTCTACCGTTAGAATCATAGAGGCAAATATTAACTCTGAGTGATGATGACTTATTGTTTTTTTCTTCCTTATATATATATTTTTTCTTATCAAGCATCATCCCAGTCAGGTGGCACCTGAGTCATCTGTAAAGGCCTTTAAAGTCCCTTTAAGACAATGCATTTCTGCTTCTTCTGGCTTCTCCTAGGAATCTGAATGCCGAGTATGTGATGCTTCACCACAACCCCCCTCTTCCCTACAGCGCACGAGGAAGCCCGGCTCTTCTGTCCTCAGCAACAAACCTCAACCCTGCTCTGCTTAATTCCAATTACCTTATTGCAGTCAGGAAAATCTTGCCTCATTAACAAAAATAAAGATCTTGTCAACTGAAATAGAGTAGGAGAAGGCAGGTGTTTAAATGTTTAATCATGGCTTCGGTCACTAGCTATTTGTTGAGCATCTAGTAGGTACCAGGCACTGAATCTGACATCATGAGGTTGTAGTCTGAATAAGACAAAGAGAGCTTTGTTGCTATATAGCTTAGAATCTATAGACAAGACAGACTTTTCACCAAGATGTGTGTAGCCATTTGAGTTAAGGGTTGCAACGAGTGTCCAAGGACAACTGCTATGCATGGGTGTGTCTGGGGCTGAGCTGATCTTACTGGGTGGGGAAAGGTGTCCCATCTACTAGAAAATGCCTCTTCAAGGCAGGAGGGTCATCCCAAATGTTACTGAAGGGAACGAGCTGGCAGAGAACGATCCTGCAGAACAGGCAGGACATCCCAGGGCAAGCAGCCTGCAATGGCTCATTCTCCAAGGGCACGTATCAGTGTGCATTCAGGAAAAAGCATAAACACTGCTATTACCTTTCCTAAGTGGCCAACTGCAAAGTCTTATACCCAGGTAAAGTCAGTTTGAGGGAAAGCAGCCAGTGGCAGCAGACTGCTGGAGTGGGCTGTTCCCAGCAGCCCTGTCCCAACTGTTGACTGGCATCATGAAGCCTCAAATCACCCTACACGGACACACGCGCGCACACACACACACACACACACAGAGAGAGAGAGAGAGAGAGAGAGAGAGAGAGAGAGAGAGAGAGAGAGAGAGAGAGAGAGAGTGTACTGGCTGGTTTTGTGTGTCAACTTGACACAAGCTGGAGTTATCACAGAGAAAGGAGCTTCAGTTGAGAAAATGCCACCATGAGGTCCAACTGTGGGACATTTTCTCACTTAGTGATCAAGTGGGGAGGGCCCCTTGTGGGTGGTACCATCCCTGGGCTGGTAGTCTTGGGTTCTATAAGAAAGCAAGCTGAACAAGCCAGGGGAAGCAAGCCAGTAAGTAATATTCCTCCATAGCCTCTGCATCAGCTCCTGCTTCCTGACCTGCTTGAGTTCCAGTCCTGACTTCCTTTGGTGATCAACAGCAATGTGGAAATGTAAGCTGAATAAACTCTTTCCTCCCTAACTTGCTTCTTGGACATGATGATTTATCCAGGAATGAAACCCTGACTAAGACAAATTGGTACCAGCATAGTGGGGCATTCCTGTGACAACCTGACCATGTTTTGGGGAGGACTGTGGAAGGACTTTGGAACTTTCAGCTAGAAGATCCATTCAGTGTTAAGAGTTCTGTGGGATGTTGTGTAGGATCTTGGAAGATAATGTTGAGAAAAATGCAGAAGATGGAGGCCTGGCTTGTGAAATCTCAGTGGGAAGATTAAAGACCCTTATCGTGGCCATTGCTATTCTGATTGCGAAGATTCTGTGGGTTTGGTTAGCTGAGGCTGAAGAATCAGCTGTGATTAACAAGATACCAGAACTACTAAAGTGAAAACTTTGCCTTACTGGGACTATTGATGCTGGTTAGCTGGAGCTAAGAAATTAGTGGTGATTAAGAAGAGATCAGCATCATTAAGGTGAAATCTTCTGGGAAGTGTTTTCTGAGAGCACTGTGAGAGGCCGCCAAAGGCCATTAGTGAAGGTGCAGCCTCAGTTGTAATTGATAGCCCAGGACTGAAGAGGTCATGCAAAGGAATTGAAACTTGGCACCGTAAAGAGACACTATGAGAAGCTATTGGTGAAACCTAGTTGTAGCGGAAGACAGCTATGTTTTGGAGATGCCAGTGCCATGAGATGACCACCAAGAACTGCAGCAGCAGTGGAGTACAGGCAGCTGGAGCCTAGAAGACAAGGTGTGTGCTATAAAGGGCAGAGCTGGAGAAGTGACCCAAGCCTTTGGAGAAGCCTAGAACATCATGAATGAATCCCAGGCATTAGACTGTTGGAGTTTGATTTTGCTTTTGATTGTGACTTCCCTGATATTTTTTCCTCTTGAAGTAAGAAGGTATTTTAGTGGAGACCACAAGTAAGAGACTTTAAACTTTTAAAAGACTTTGAATTTTAAAAGATATTAGATATTTTAACGGGATTGGACTTTTAATATGTAAATACTGTGGGACTTTTAAAGTTATTTAGATCTTGGGGATGAATAAGAAAGTAAGGGTTGAGGCTTAATAGTGATGTGTTTGTATGTCAAGTTGACAAGGGGTCAATTGTACTGGCTGGTTTTGTATGTCAACTTGACACAAGCTGGAGTTATCACAGAGAAAGTGGCTTCAGTTGAGAAAATGCCTCCATGAGATTCAGCTGAAAGGCATTTTCTCAATTAGTGATCAAGGGAAGAGGGCTCCTTGTGGGTGGTACCATCCCTGGGTTGGTATTCTTGGGTTCTATAAGAAAGCAAGCTGAGCAAGCCAGGGGAAGCAAGTCAGTAAGTAACATCCCTCCATGGCTTCTGCATCAGCTCCTGCCTCCTGACCTGCTTGAGTTCCAGTCCTGACTTCCTTTAGTGATGAACAGCAATGTGGAAGGTGCAAGCTGAACAAACCCTTTCCTCCCCAACTTGCTTCTTGGTCATGATGCTTTGTGCAGGAATAGAAACCCTGACTAAAAGAGAGAGAGAGAGAGAGAGAGAGAGAGAGAGAGAGAGAGAGAGAGAGAGAGAGAGACAGAGAGAGAGACAGAGAGAGAGAGAGGAGAGAGGGAGAAGAGAGAGGGAGGAGAGAGAAGAGAGAAGAGAGAGAGAAGAGAGAGGAGAGAGAGGAGAGAGAAAGGAAGAGAGAGGGGAAGAGAGAGAGAGAGAGAGAGAGAGAGAGAGAGAGAGAGAGAGAGAGAGAGAGAGAAGAGTGTTCTAGCATTCATGTCTGACAAAAGCAGGCTTTTGACACACTACAGATCTCCCAGGCCCCCAAGGGGGGGACTTAGCTCCAGCTTCTTTCTGGCCGGAACCTGTCTTTCCCACAGGCTAGGGATTCGGTGACTCCCTTGTCCTGTTCCTCCTCCCCAAGACAAAGAAATGTTGCCTTTGATGTCAGGAAAATGTGTTCCTTCCAGCTTTGTCTAGGAAACACAAAGACAGTAAACAGGGGGTGGGTGAACCCAGAGCTGAGATTTTTCTGGGAATGAGAATTAAGATCAGACTCAGGGTCTCTGGCCATTTCCCAAATGCAATGAGTTTATCACTGCCAGGGACAGCAAGTGTACAAAGCTCTTGGCAGTGACCTCCGCTGATTTATGAGGGTTTCTTGTGTGTTTGCACCATTCTGCCGACAACTGGTCCTAAGGGAAATGTTTATCTAGCATCCGCAAAGTGCAAGGGAGCCACTGGAGAGCCCAGGCAAGTCCTGGGTGAAGAAACAGGGCTCGAGAAAAAAACCTGTTCCTTTCTTCTTTTGCCTTCTCTTGTCTTCTCATCTTGCCCTGACTTCCCTTCCTTCTCTTCTGCTTATCAACTACCTGTCCCTCCCCCATCTCACTCTATATATTATGGAGATGAAGGCTGACCACAAGAAGGCAGAGCCACATGACCACACCTGTCCCCAAGACACCTCCTGCGGGGACGACAAAAATGGCACTGTCTATTTTAAGAAACCACTGCTTTAGGACCTAAACCACACAGATTTTTCCGCCACACACTTTCCAGTGGCGGGAAGGACTCAAACCCCGTTAGTGGTTGACAGTGCTCAGAGATGTCCCTCTGCTGAAACACATCTCCTTTTTTCCTTCCTGGTCCTGGCTACACTGTCAATGGGTCCTCTGCTTGCCTGGGATACTGAGACAGGAGCAGGATGGCTGACGAAGCAAGCCATCTAGCAAGAGTCTAGGAAACACAAGGAGCTGGGGTAAGCAAGCAGTACATGCTGTCTCCAGACCACACCTGCTCCAAATCAATATTTTGCTGTGAGAGCCCTCATTTGGAAACGTCCTTTGTTTTTTAGACAAAACACTGGGACTCTGAGGAGAGATGTATGGGTGGGTGAGTGGGTGGGGAGGTATTCAGATGAGTGTCCAGGGCCTTGGGCTCGAAGTGTACCTGAGCAGCTGAACCTCTTAAGAATATCGTCCTATCTTCTGAGCTGTGGGCTCCTAAAACAGCACAGACCTCATCTTCTAGCATAAGAGCATCTTCCTGGAGTGGAAACCACTCGGTTGGAATGTGTATAGCGGCCAAGAGCCCTCCTTGTGATTTTTCAAGTGTTCTATTTTTCTTTCTGCAGGTGCGTGTGCCCCATTGTGACCCTCCATTCCTAAGTTTCCTGATCTATAACAGCCATACTTGGGGAGCTGTCAGGTCCCTTGAAGGAAAACGAGGGGCAGAATGTGATGTATATAGGGGACAGAGGAGAGGGAACAGGGCCCAGAGCCAAAGACTTGGATTCAAGTTCCCACTTGGCCTGCTTCTAGTCCCGTCAATCACACTTCCTGTGCAGAAGAGAAGCACTGCAAGATTATTATACGTGTCGAGGAATAATGATAACCTTGTGCTGCGATTTGTGCGTGTAAGAGGTGGTGTGGATGAGACAGAAGGTAGGGGGAGGATTCAGAGAAAAGAAGAGGCTTGGAGCAAAGAGGATTTGGGGGCGGAGTTCAACTGCACTTAGTTATGAAATCGAGGTTAAATAGCCTCATTTTACAGACAAGGCTACCAACAGGATACCAGGTGGGATGTCTCATGCAGGGAAAGAGTCAGCATTTGGAATCAAGGCCATGCTCCTCCCACCTTCATGATTTTCAAGGCTTTTGTCTTTTCATTGGCTGGAAGTTGGGTTCAAAGGGACTCAGTGTCTCTTGGCTAAGATGCAGTGTGCTCATCTATGAGTAGGTGCAGGGGTGGGGAGGTGGAGGCTTCCTCCTCAAGACTCAAGTCTAAGTCAGTCTCATGCTAGATATAGTCACTTCTCACCATTCCCTTCTGAGAGCCATCTATCATGGCAGAGACCCAGGCCCTGGCAGGTAAGAACAGGTCACAGACAACTCGCCTCTGAGGTGCAAGCCTGGATCTTTGGAGACTCTTAACTGTCTTTAACCAGAGATCTTTAAGCTTTAGGCATGGCCAGCTGAAGCCTAAGGAAAATTAAATTGTTTCAAGATGGGTTGAATAGGACAGAACGTGCTGTGGTGGGAAGGACAGGAAGTGGGTCACAGCTCAGTGTCTGCTCAGCAAACAGAGAGGGGAGGGGCTGTGGTGACCCGAGAGCGAGCAGCAGAGACCGGTCAGGCCAGCTTTGTAGCTGTCCTTTGGCTTCTTGCAGTACTGGGAACTGAACCCTGGTCCTCCTATGTACCTTCTAGGCAAGTTCTCTAGCAATAAGCTGCATCTCTAGTCCCAGGGATGCAGCTTTGAATGACTGTTTTAGGGTCATGTGGATCTGAAATGACAAGATCCATTTGGATTTCTCGGGCTGCCTAACAGACCCCGGGGCCCCTTGTTTCCACATAGGAGATCATTCAAAAGTCATATATGAGTCTGAGAGAAAATGATCCATTGCCTTTACCCTGCATGGCATCACACAGATACAACTCAACTGCCCAAAGGCACAGGATTTTAATGCTGTTCAATGCCTGCATGGAGATAAGAGTAACAAAGCTTCCAATAGTCCCTTCCACCTCTCTGAATATTAACACAGAAGAAAACTGGTTTTCCTTCCCTCTTTAAGGGTTTGGCACTAGAAATCTATGCTAAGAATTAACAACAAAGACATTCTGGGGTTTAAATCTTTGCTTCCTTCTCTCCAGGAACTCCTGGTGATAAACAGGACCAGTTCGCACATAACTGATTTGTTCTTTGAGACTTCATCCCTCCTTCTGCTATTTGTCTCCCTAAAATAACACCACCCACAGAATACAGTGAGTAACCTCTGAAGCAAGCTGTGGTGGGATTCTTCAGAAAACAGTAACAATGTGGCACACAGTGGACCAGGAAGTGGGCCTACAATGCCACTTGGATATCACCACAACAAAGATGGACAGTCTCCTCCAGGCTGAGAGGATTCTTGGAGCAAACAGGAAACCTTACTTCCCAGCACTTTGGCTTTTAAACAAAACAAAGATGAGACAGTTTGCATTCCTCCATCACACCGATCTTAAACATCTACGTTTCCATAGTCACAGACACTTTGGCTAGAGGCTTCCGGTCTGCTCAAGTTGGGTGTAGATCAGATGGTATCTTTAATCGCCCAGGCCTCATTCTGGCCTTAAAGTCTTCGACCAGGAATGGATGAGGACTTCAGAGAGCTCTGGTCGCTTTAGATTGAGGGCTCTTTCCAAGAAGGGATCTGCCTATGCAGCTGCAGATTTCTAGCACCTCAAACATCTGGTGCATAGTGAATATTCCAAGTTTTGCAGCACTTAAAATTAGAAACATAATTTAGCTGGTCCTTATTGATTACTATGGTTGCTCCCCCAAAGCTCTTTGAAGTTTAAAGCTAAGAGACAAATTGTACCCTCCGCTTTACTATGATAGGCAAAGCTAAGAGTATTATGATTCAAGAACCCTGGTTGGTTGGTTGGTTTGTCTGCTCACTATCCCTGGTCGGTCGGGAACTTGCTCTGTATGTCAGACTGGTCTCAGACTTGAAGTGATTTTTTTCCCCCTCTGATAATAGGCAGAAGCTACTATGCCTAACAAGACAGCTGCTTTTGAAATATTTGAACCTCACTGTATTTCACTGTACTGCTGTTAGGCACTTACAAAAGGAAAAAAAATCCTGTTCCCAGACACTCCAGCTACAGGGCAGGGGTGAGAGTCTCAGCAGTAGCATAGGTCAGGGCGGCAGTGGAGCTCGGACAGGTAAGAAGGTAAGGTGGGAAATGCGTGCTATAAAGCCTATGGGGGAGGGTGCTCTGTTCGATTCAACTGTCAATCCACGTGATGGACAGATTTCCAAACCAACCTGATCTCAGTGACCTGTTTGTCGCATTTGTAAAGAAGGATGCAGTTTGAGGCCAGCTCTGTCTTAAGGCTATGAGCCACTCAGACAGACCTCCTATTTCCTGTATAATTTCATCATAGGGGTCACCCCACCGAGGTCAAGGTTTCCAAATTCGAATGGAGGATGGATGGTCACAAAATCAATACATGGTGACTAGACAAATGATCTAATGACCTAGAGACACTGTCCTTGGACCACCCTTGGTTACTCTGAGCTTTAGAAACAAGCTACATAGGCATCGGGCTTGGTCTCTGGACTTCCATTATCTTTCAGAGCCCACAGAGGCTCACAAAAGAACAAAGGAAGCCTTAGCTTTGTATCTTCCTCTGACTTACCTTCTTCCAAACCTTCTTCCAAACCGTCTAGTGATGTGCTAAGAGCAATCCTCAAGATTCAGACCTCTGTCCAACACTAGCCTTCTGAACACAAATTCTGATTTCCCCTTTCCAGTGCTTTCTTGGGCGAGAGCTCTAGGGTAAGCATGCCCAAGTCCTGTACCCAACACCCAAGGGACCTCCACATTTTGGTGTCCTTGTTTTATTAAAACAGGGTACCGTTGTATAGCCCAGACTGGGCGAAAATTCACTACATATCTCAGGCTGGCTTCAAACTCATGGCAGTCTTTCTGCTCAGCCTTCCAAATGCAGTGACTATAGGCAGGAACCATCACTACATGCAGCTTGCTTCTGGACATTACACAATCTTCCTGTAAGAGCAGACTTGTTGACAGAATTGCTTTGTTTATTTGAGACAGTGTTTCACTGTGGAGCCTAAGCTGGCCTTGAACTCACAGAGAACCACCTGCCTCTACCTCCCCAGTGCTGGAATTAGAGGAGTGTGCCAGTGTGCTTACTTTTTGATCTTAGCTTAGATTTATAAGGCCCCAAGGAATACTAAAGTCATTATTATTTGTGAGGTCACATTTACAAATCTATAGCACTTCTAATCTTTTCAAAGAATCTCCAGAGCTTTTAGCTCATCTGATTTTTCTAAAATCCTACTTAATAGACTGTGGAAGGGCATCATCTTCATTTTATAGACAACGAGGCTAAGGCATAAGAGCTGAGAACCTTGCCCAAGACCTCAGTGCAAGTGAAGAACAATGTAGGTTCACTGATGCCCTATAGCTGAGAGCAGAGAAATGCAGTCCTTAAAAACAACCCGTGGCCCATGTCCCCATGTCCTCAATCTATAAAATAGGAACAACACAGAAAACAGCTGAGGGCTTTAGCCACAGCCCACAGGCCTTTTCTGGAAGGTTTGATCTTGGCCCAAGTTGTTAAAAGAGCCAAATGGATCAGCAAATGCTGGACCCATGCTGGTAGAGTGTCCTGTGAAACCCTCCCAGGGAGCAAGCATGAGCAATTAGCCTTACTCTACTGCGTGTGGTCAAATGAAAAACAAAACCGGAGCTGCCACACCCAAGCCCACCTCTCTTTGCTCAGCCAGATAGTCGCCAGCATTTGCTTTCTTTCACGTTTGTGGGCCACCATCTCAGGACCCACTGTGATAGCCTGACAGAATTCCTGTCTCAAAAGCAGGGTGTTTCTAAGGGCATAGGGGTCATGATCCCCACTTAGCAGATAGGTAAACTGAGGGAGGAGAGAAGTGTAAAGGCCTTAGATACATACATTTTAGAAAAGTATAGAGTAGACATGGGATCAGGTCTGTGTTCTGGCCTCTGGGACTTAAGTTTTTCCAGTCTCAGGGAGCCAGCTAAGTCTTCAAGCACTAAAACTCTAATCTAGGAAGGGATGAGTTGCAAACTTCTGGCCAGCATGTTGGAAGAGGTCACCCATACTCTTTGTGGGCCACAGGTTGGTATGGCCTTTAACCTCATTTCTGTTTCTTGAAGCTTCGAAGCTGTAACACTCTACTTGGTGTAGGTAACTGGGTTGCTCAGGAAGGCTGTGGCTACCACAGTGCAGGCTTGGTTTCTGATGGGGCCACTCCATGCTGACACAAAAATGTCCTCAGAAATTAGTCACAGTGTCGCTGTGGAGTCTTTCTAACTTAGCTTAGGAGCTGCAGAGTCACCATGCCTGGCCCTCTGGCTTTCTGCTCCATTGAAGCTTTTCAGTGACTTTCATGCTATACTGCTTGGTTCAAATTGACATAGCCTGAGGCTCAAATCTAGCTCTTGGTCCAGGGAATTTTTTTTAATAGTTAAAACAGTTATGGGTATTTTTGTAAAAAATTATGCGTTGAATTTCATTGTCAACATACATACTTTTGGGGACACAGCCACATCCATCTGGTCTTTCTTTTTTCTTTCCATTGTGACATCACTATTGTGACACAGACCATGTGTCCCACAAACCTAAAGTTTATATTACCTAGTCTTTCACATGAGATGCTTAGCTCTCTAACTGCTCTCTTGTTTATTGTAAAAGAGTCACCTTATTTTCATAATCTCCCTGTTATGGACTAAGTTTGTATCCATCCCTCCAAAGCTCATGCCCTTGAAGACCTGCCTCCCCACATCATAGTGTCGGATGGGGGGGGGTGAAGCCTTTGGGATACAATGCTGTTTAGATGAGGTCATGGGGGTGGAGCCCCATGATGGCGTTGAGGTTCATATAAAATGAAGATACCAAAGAGCTTTCTCTACTTGAAGGTTGGGACACAGCAAGATGGTGGCTGTCCAGAAGCCAGGATGAGGCTGTGTCGGTAGGCACTTAACCCCCAAGGTTCCCAGCTTCAGGACCCAGAAGACCAAACAGTCCCTCAGTCATCCAGTCTGACATTGTGTCACATCCTGCAGCCTGAGCAGACTTAACACATCCAGGAAGGAAGGAAGGTACAGGTGGCTCCTAAGTAGTGACAGTAGTTCTGAGGGATAATCTGATTTACATTTTTTCAACTTCAAAGTTGTGCGAAAGCTACATGTATCTCATACAAACTCTATGTTGAGCTTTGATCTTCTCCCAGCCTGGCCACGTGACAAGTGATCTTTCCTAATGCTGGGTAGCGGGGGCACAAGCTATAGCTACTATAGCTCAGCCCCAGGATCCCAAAAGAGGAAAACCAAATGTTCACCAGCGTTCCACGGCACCCAGCCTGGACACTGTGTCGGAGAAATGTATTAAATGCATTTTTTGACTTAATGCTATTTTCAACTTATGGTAAGTTGGTTGGGGTATAACCCATCATAAGCCAAGGAACATCTGTATACTGAAAGAGGGGTTATCTCTGTGTGCTAATATATGCAAATATGTGAAACTTGTCTAATGTACTTAGCATAAAAGAACAAAACACGTTAATGCCATTAGGAAAATAAAACAGTAAATGTTTTCTTTTTCTTTCTGTGGGCCAGTTGCTGTGTCATCTGCCTGTTTTCATTCTGTCACCTCTCACCCCAGGTGGAAGTTCTGCTATACCTCCGCTCTGCAGAAGAGGGAAGGAAGACTTAAGGGATTTTGGTGTCTTGGTTATTGTTTCTATTACTGTGATAAAACACCGTGGCCAAAGTCACCTGGGGAGGAGGATGGTTACTTTCACCTTACATCTCTCAGGACACACTCCATCACTGAAGGAAGCCAGGGCAGGAACTGAAGGCAGGAACTAGGAGTCAGTAACGGAAGCACACACTGTGGAGTTGTGCTGCTTACTGGCTTGCTTCCCGTGGCTTGCTTAACCTGCTTCCTCATACACCCCAGGCGCATGTGCCTGGGATGACCCCACCCACAACAGGCCCTCCCATGTGAATTATCAATCAATTTGAAAAAAAAAGTTACACAGGTCTATCTGTTAGGGGCATTTTTTTTCTCAACTTGAGGTTCCCTCTTCCTAAATGATTCTAGCTTGTGTCAAGTTGACATAAAACTAGTCAGAACATTAGGTGATATTCCCAAAGTGAGGCTGCTAGGAGGACTATGTTTTTATATGTGGAAACATACTTATATGTGAGTAACAGAGATGAGGCTAAGAATGGGACCTGGATTAGGAAGAGAGATTTATTTAAATTTATACGAGTTAGGTCTAGATACATCTTCCTGTCTAGTCTACCTCACAGGCTTGCCTGGGACATAATGCATTTAGAAGTACCTGAAAGATTGCACAGAACCGTAATCATAAAGGCCAGGTACGTAATATCTTATCAAGGTATCATGTACTTATTTTCAAGTTTTCTTATCAAGTATCCCTTGAATAAGGAAGAACACAACATCTAGGAGGGCAGGACTGATTACACAAACCATGGTGCCTCCAGACCATGGACAACCACGTAGTGGTTAATCACAGGCAGCGATCCCATTGTCTGACCCAGACTATGCTGGAGACATAGAATAAAGCAGGTGAGTGATCACACATCCTCTCTGGGGTTTTGAGGGCCAGATTCTGAGCATAAAGGGAAGAGAAATAGAGATAAGAAAGGAGAGGCTGAGGAGAACTCCCTTGCAATTCTACATCTAAACTGAAAGTGCCAATATGAACTTATGTTCATTTCCTCTCTCTCTCTCTCTTTCTCTCCCCCTTCTCTCTCCCTCTACACACACACACACACACACACACACACACACACACACACACAAGAGATGGGGCAAGGGAGGTGGGATGGCCTCAAACTCTCAACTATCTCCCTGCTTCAGCCTCCCAATTGCTGGATTTACAAATGTGCCCAGCTAAATGTATCCTTATTATACATTATAATTTATTTCCTAGCCTGTCCACTAAAAATACTGAGAAACAACAAACAATTCAGGGACCATGAGTACTAAGCATTTGCTACTAAGAATCAGGGGTCCTTAGTGACATAGCTTTTTCCAGATCCAGGACAGACCACAGAACCTTGGAGTTCCCTCGCTATTTGGATGACATCAAAGATTAATGAGGTTACATCAGAAGGAATCAACTGGCTAGACATGATAAAACTCATGCATCAATAAAAAAATCAGTAAAATAGATTATAAAACATACTAAATGTGTTTAAAACTCATGAGTTTAAAAGACACTGAAAGCAAAACAAAAACTCCCATCAGCCACCAAATGAGGGTGATACCAGGTCACTCACTGTGCTGGAAACCAGCAACAAAGAAAGAATAAAATATTCTCTGCCCTTCTTATATGAACTGCAATAGTAGGTAATGGACTAGCAGTTGAGAAGCATCCCTCCTGTTGGAAGCCTTGCAGCTCATCAACAAGGAACGAAGGCTAAAATGAAGATAGTTCAATTTCACTGTCCTAATTAGCTAATAGAGTTCAGCAAGAAACATTGGAAATGGCTAAGATATCACACAGACACAGACACACACACACACACACACACACACACACACACACACACATACATACACACACATGCACAAAGACATGTAGACATCACAGAGACAGACACACACACACAGACAGACACAGACACACACACACACACACACACACAAAGACATGTAGACATCATCACATGCCTTGTGACAGGACAGCACAATAAAGTCTACAAAAGTCAAAGCTAAACCTAATTAAATGTCAAAATCAAACACCCAATTGATAGGAAATATGGGTGACAGAAGAACATGTTGTGTGGTACCACAGGGCCATGGCAAGAAAGATCCAGACTGAAACCTTCATAGGATGAAACATTTAATTTCATCCAATATCCACAGAGGAGGGAGAAGGGGAGGAGGAGGAGTGGCCTGACTTCATCAAATATGCACAGGGGTTGGGGAGAAGAGAAAGATAAAGTATAATTTAAGAACATACATGTTGGTTTATAGCACTATGCAACCCTTAATTGGAATCTAATTTTAAATGGTGTTTTAAAAAATATTTATGGGACTATTAAGAGTACGTACTTTTAGGCTGATGGTATTAAGGAGCTATTGACATTTTATTAAATTGAGATAATGGTATTGTGGCAATGTTAAAACAAAAAGGGTGTTTTCCTAACAGAGCAGCAGGTAAAAATGTAGGTGGGGACACAGTGAAAAGGAGATCAGTCACGTACTAATGGCCTTTGAGGTTGGATGAAGGCTCATAAAGGTTTGTGTTTCTGCTCTTTCCCCTCATTTATGTTCATGAGTTTCCATGAGGAAATGCTAAATCGAACCCTCCCTTGTGTCATGCTTGGGGTGACACAGTCTGGGAATATTATGGTTTGGCCAATGTCTCTTTCTGAAGTTTCATAACTTCATAACCTCATGATGGCCTCTGTGTTTCAGGCTATCTGCACGGGGCTTCCCCAAAGAGCTTCTCCACCCACCTCCTTACTGAGTCACGTCAACATTGTCCTCAAGAGCATATACAAAAATATGGTGGGGGGGAAAAAAAGAGTCTTTGTGATTTAAGAATTTTACTCCAAAGCTACAAAGACCATGAGGGCCCCATGATATCACTGGGTGGAAATTGAGTCAAATCTGCCCAACACAGTCATTCAATGGACTCCAAGATTGGGGAGAAAAGGGATGGATGAGGAGCTGTTTCCAGTTTGAAATCTTGAACGAGTGACCAGGGACACTGGTCATGGCCTCATGTCACTGTTTGCATTGGTATAGCTGTGTAGACTATCCTAAATAGGTAGGATGGTAATGGCAGGGCAAGCCACCCGAATTCTCCACCTACAGCAGCTGTAAGCATCCTGACAGTGCCCTTGTCTCACCATTACTTGGGGCCTGGAATATAGAGACGCTCAGAAAACACTTAACTGCATGGGGACAGTCTCCATGGAAGCAAAGTGTGGGTATCACAACTGGACAGGTTTGGACTTGATTCTTGACCTGGCCAGCTCACAATTCCCACTTTAATGATATCATATTACTGTTTTCAGTCTACTTCCAACCTTGTAGAAGGGTTTAGATTCTGTGATTCACTTTTTGTTTCTAGAAAAGATAAGGCAGAGACAAATGGTCCTATGACACACAGAGGTCTGACTTACAGTACCTGAGAGTTACAATGGTGTTTAAGCAACGGACACTCAATAGACTTCAGATCTTGATCTTTCCCCAGCTAGCTACCTGGTATGATCACCTTTCTAGACACTGGGTAGTGAGTGACCTGAAGCTCCCAGTCAGCCTGTGCTCCCAAGATAAAGGGCAGACCCCTGACAGTGCTCTGAGAATGATAAGCTTCGAGGTGCATAGTGAGGACAACTCACGATGGATTTGCCAGGGTGCAGTTCCAGTTAGCATCCTAACTTGAAGAACTACAGTTTTCTGTATCTGTGTAGTAATGCAACCTAAGAAAAAGATCTTGGAATTTCACCGTATACTTATCTGGAATAGTCTCTACTGACTGACTTATAAATAGTAAAAGCTGATTGTCTGACTACTTGTAAAACTTCTGACTTGTATTAAAGGGTCGAGTAAGGAATGCCCTATGGCAATCATTTGGGTCAATGAGCAAACCTGGGCATCTTCAAATGTGTATCTCCCTCCATCTTTGACATTCTGGCTGGTTATCTCATAGCTGTGAGAATCCAAGTTGATTGCACTTGGGGCTCCGGGAGCTAGAAACTCTTGCCAGATTTCCTCCACCCTCTTGGCTACGTCCTGTAGAGGTTGCTTCTTGAGATCTTGGACAGCCAGCCAGAACCTGGAGTGAAAGCAGAAACAGTCAGTTCTATCTGGACTCCACTAGAGATGGTTCCAGAGCTGACGGTGTGTATCTCCCTGCCTGCCTTGATGCCACATGTGAGCTCCACAGGACAGCTCAAAGTACAAGGTATACTGCCGAGGACAGAACAAAAGTACACGCAAGGAGATGTGAGCTTCCAGGGACCAGCAAGATGTTCTCTTCCCTCTGTGTAGAGAATTCTTAACCCCAGCACAACAGCCATTCAGGCTGGGGATTCCTGTTTGGTATAGAGGGGCTGTCTCATAGAACACCAAGGAGCACATCACCCGCCTCTCCCCATGGCCCACTGGGCAGCAGCAGCCGCATCTTTTAAGCTCCAGCAACTAGCAAGTATCTCCAGAGATTCCTAAATGTTCCTGGGAAATAGAAATCCCGCTTGGTTGAAAAATCAACTACTCTTCATGCAGGTCTCTACACAATGGGAGTCCCTTTGTCAAATCTGGCTGGGGTCATTTAGGGACACCGAACTAAGGAAGAGGAGATCAGAGAGTCTACTCAGCAGTTAAAAGCACTTGCTGCTCTTCTAGAGCACCTGGGCTCTGTTCCCAGCATCCGCACTGGGCAGCTCCCAATTGCCTGTAACTCTAGTTCTAGGGTATCCAGTTCCCTCTTCTGGCCTCCACAGGTACTGCATGCATGTGGTGCGCATACAGGCGGGCAGGCATCTCCACATACACATGAATAAAATTAAAAAAAAAAAATCAAATTAAAAGGAACATGTCACAAAAGCGGGCAGAACCCTGAAATTATAAAAGACATTTTGTCTAGAATGAGCCAGCCACTCATGTTAGAGAGCAACCAATGGGGTGGGGGTGGGGCACATTCATGTCAGTTCTCAGCATGGAGCTGGGCACCTAGTAGGTCTTCAATAAACAATTTAGAGAGGATATGTCAGACACAAAGCTGAAGAGGCATCTCTACCGAAAGATTCTTCAGGGAGCATGAGAGAAACATATCCACCCTCACTTCCAATTGCCTCCCCATAATCTCTCAGCTGTTGACAGAGCCCCGTATGAACACTGTTCCCCTGAGAGCTTCAGTCAAGAAGGCCAAAGCAGCTCCCAGCACCCACCGCCCCAGGATCTCCCAGGGCATTCTATCAGTGGGACCCAGGGCTGGATAGCACATCCTCTCCTGCAAAGGGGACAGGCCAGTGTCCTCAGTGAGACAGCGAAGGGTCCGCCGCTGTGTGGCAGGCACAGCCACAGGCAATAGAACACAGACGTCATCTTGTCAACGAGTGGGGATGAACTCAGATGAGCCGTGAGGCGGGAAGCACATTCAATCTGCCGTCGAATCCCACCCGATGTAAGATGTACTTGCTTACTAGTAGTATTAAATATTTTATTTATTTTTTTTAAAAGCGTTTGCGTATTTTTTCTGCAGCTCACAGATGTGTAACCCAAAGGTGTCACCCAGTGGCAGGCCGAAGTAATACAGCTCCATTTCCACTAGGAACGTTGGGACATTGTGTTTGATTCCAGGATATCTCCAACTTTCCCAGTTTTGCCCTTTAGGAATCTAATGATCTCTTTAAAGAACCTCAGCCCCACCCCCGAACATGAAGAACCAAGAAGACAAAGACGATAAGAACACCCCTCTCTCAGGAAAGCAGGGAACTCAGTTCTGTTCTCAGCCTGGCTCCGCAGCTGACTGGAATTGTACTGTTCCAGGTAGTCTTTGATCATCTGGGAAATGGGTACAAGTGGGTGAAGGAAGAGGAACTCTGGATGATCTCCCAGTCACACTTAACTCTGGAATGCTTCCGGGCACCTGGGTGGCAGCCAAGGGACAAGCAAGCGGCAGGCTGGTCACCACCTCCCACCCTGAGATCTCAGGATTTCAACTCTTCCCCCAGTGGTGCTCAGGGTAAAAGCTGCCTGGCTCTCGCCAATCCTCCAATTCATCTCCTGCCTTTCAACACCTGCCCTCCCTGGATCTCGTGTCCTTCTGGCCTCCAGGGAGAGAAGTCACAGAGCTTTATGGTACCTATTGGGCCGATAAAGAAGCATGGAGCAGCCCCTGGGCTGTGTCTCTGGTGTGGACAGCCTTCTGGGTCATATTTCTTCCTGTGCCTGTGGGGCTTCTGTGACTTCTCACACAAATAGTTGGTCCATGGGTGACTTTGTTTGTGTGTTTGTTTGCTTCCTCCATCAGTGTCACCTGGGAGGTCACCTTCTACCATCTGTCCCTTGTTAGTCTAGTTTGCTGTGTAGGAAGCCATGGAGACCCCATGGGAAGGCCCTGAGGGCCTCTGAAGCTTCTAGGCTCTGTAGACCCCTGTGGTTCTGGGGGCTTCAGGGTGCCTTTTGCAGAAGGACTTGAGAGGCACTGCATGTCACGTCCCTCCCTGAGTATACAGAAGGAGCGGAGAGGATGTCAAAGCAAATTTCAGAATCAAATCAAATACATTTTCGCATTGAAATCATCAAAAGATTTCCTCCATCAGTTAAAGTCGAGAATTTTCAGTTTATAAAAACACAAGGAAAAACAACAGGCATGTCACAGGAGAGGGAGAAGGGGAAGTGAGGGAGGGGGGCAGAGGAGGGAGAAGGGGATGGGGGAGGGCACACAGTGTGTAAGAGTGACATTCTCCGGACAGCTTTCTCTTCCTGTGTACATAGGACTCAGCTCAGCCTTCTGTCTGCCTCAAGCTACCTTGTCTCTCCTAGGTGACAGCAAAAATGTTGTCACAACAGCATCCTGACATCTCTTATGTGTTTACCATCTTGGCTTGGAGGAACCTTTGTGATGATTTGAAATGCAGAACAGGCTGCGGGGTTTGTGCTTGCTTTCTTCTAGCCCTGCCAGTCTGAGCTGCACTGGGGAGCTCAGGCCAACCCCCTCCCTGCCCTCCCACCGCCAGAGAGCCACAAAAGCTTCTCCCTGTGTATCCTCTGTGGATGGGTGGCCCATTGAGGACAGAGAAATGACTGCTCTTATCAAAAGTCTGCAGGTACTGCTCCGCTGAGGGAGCGGTTAGTCGTCAAATGTCAGCAGCTCCATCAAATGCAGCCATCCTGCAATAAGCCCTCAGCTGGAGGCGGAGAGCCTTAGGGACTGGCAGGGCTCGGTGGCTCCAGGGTGCGCGGAGACCACCTGCCCTGCCTCTCCCCTGGCCACTGCCAAATGTCAGAGCAGGGAGAGGTGACGCTGTGCTGGCATTCGGTCTGTATTCACGGCCTAGAAATGAATGCGGGACAGGAGCCTGGTCTTGCGGGAGGGCAGCTTGTTCCAAAAGCACTAGTGTGGATCATCTGGGGTCCACAGGACTGGAGGATGGTCCGGGACTGCCTTACTTGCTCCCTTTCTCCCTAGCTGCTGACAAGCTATGGGGTTTTTCTCTTCCAGACTGGCTAGCGCAGGAGAAGCCATGAGCCATCAATCATTTTCCATTCCATCAGGGGGTCCGTACATCTCCACACTTCTCAGTTTACCTGTCTTTTCACAAACTAGAAGGTTCAGAGGCTATACAACACAGCCCTGCACTTATTCCCAGAGAAAAAGTGAACTCCTTGGCAGAAGGAAGTGTTTCTGTGCCCTCTGCTGGTCACTGGGTGACTCAGAACAATGGACAACCCCCCCCTCCACCCCCGAGTTTTTTGTTTGGTTGGGCTGCAGGAATGATTCTCCTGAATCATGAGTAGCTGAGCTCGGCACAGGACAGGAGCCAAACTGCCGCAGATGGCCTCAGCCTTGCAGGAGTCACTCCGTTCTGATTTGTCATCTGTTTCGTTACTGTGGGATCCCCACTGGCCCTAATGAAACTTCTGGGGTCTTCCTAGGGCTTGGGGCAACCGCTGGAGCTAAGGCTGGAGATGGAGCTCTTGAGGCAAAACCTGGCAGCCCCCCTGCATTTGCTTTTAATTGCTTCTTTCCTCAGCTGACACCGTATGGAAGTAGGGTCATCAATCTGCAGGTTAGAAGAACAACTCTGCCCTCTCAGGAGATGTTACAGCTCATAAAAAATGTAGGGGGGGGACGCTCTTTGTTGCAGATTTTGATTTTTAACTCGTGCCCTGCTGTATGGCAGAGGGTGCCAAGTCGGACAGGCAGGACAAAGGTTTGTACAGGGAAGATGGAGTGCGAGCAGGGACGAATGACACTGTCACCATCCTGGGGAAATGTCACAAAATAGGGAAAAGGATAAAGTCAGCTCTGTAGTGTGTGCTGCAGGACTGTGGGGCCCCCAACATGCTGGCCCAGGAGTGGCCACACTCCTCAGGCAGCTTAGCTCTGGACTTGGCTTGAGAAGTTAGAACAAGAGATGAGCGGCCTCTGGTGTAGACAGTCATAGCAAAGTGTGTGGTTGGAGCTGCCCCCATCCCCACCCCTTCTGTCTCTGGAGATGACAATCCTCAGTCATCTCACGGACTCACCCTGAAGAAAACAATCAGAGGAGGGGTGGGGTAAGTTGTTTGCTGTATAAGCACGAGGACCCCAGTTCGGATCCCCAGCACCCATGAAAGGCCAGGTGTGAAAATGTGTGCACATATAATTCAGGGGAGACCCCTGGGGCTTGCTGGCCAGTCAGGTTACCAGACCAATGAGCTGTCTCATTGAGATATCCTTTCTCAAAAACACAAGGCAGAGAGTGGTCAAGAACGACATCTGATCTGTACTTCCGCTTTCTGCAGACTTTTGCCTGCACATCCATGTGCACCCACATACACTCATTCAGACCATCTATATGATCATGTCCATACACCATGTACACAGCGATCAGAAGGGGCCGTCCCATGCTACTATGTCATCATAGACCACTTTCCTTGAAAGGTCTAGGCAACACTTTGAGGCCCTCTTTTCACTATTCCGACGTTCTGGGGTAAATTTCACCAACTGACTACTTCGCTGGCACTCCATGCACTGTGCCTGTTAAGACTGAATGAAATATCCCTTGTACTAGAGAGATTTGAAGAGAACCAGGAGATAGAAATAGGAAAGCACTTTGCAATATACCCAGCGTTCTCTCTCCCTCTCTCTCTCTCTCTCTCTCTTTTTCTTCTTCTGTTTTGATTCCAGTATCCTGGGCTCGCTCGCTACCAGCCCTGGGGAGAGGGGACATCCCAGCAGGACCAACGTAACAGGCAAATAGGAACCTAAAGCTGCACACTTTCCCCAGCTCCCAGGGGCCACTGCGCACAAAGACCATGATAGAGGTGCACTTGCTTGGCCGTGCATGGCTACTGTGGACAAGGGGCAGAGCCAGATTTAACCCCGAGCCCTTGGGACCTGGGTCATAGAAGGGTTTAGCAAGGTCTGTGGCTAAAGGAATGAAGAGAGAGGGGAAAGAAAACATCTATTTTGTGATAAGGGATTGAAGGGTCTTCCAGTCCTCTCTATGTCCAATTATACTGAGTACCATCAACACAGAATCGGGGCTTCCGGAGAGGATTATATGAAGCTCCCGGGCTGTACTTTCTCCCTCTGCTGTTCTATTTTCTTTATCTACCTTCCTGTCGTGGATCAGAGGGGACCTTCTTTAAGTCTAGATTTATGCATGCATGCTGGGGGCTGGTGCATTCACACGTATGCATGCACATTCTTTCACCCAAGATTAAATGTAGCCCTCCTGGCACCAGCAAGCTGCTGGCAGAGGCACAAATGGAAATAGCAGAAGGGAGGGAACACCTGCCAGGGACACACTCGCCAGTGCACTTGGGACTTCGGTGTCATGCATATTTCCTGAGACTTAGTCTTATTGGAAAATTGGCTCTGGCTACACTGCAGCTTCTGACAGAAAAGCCCACAGACTGTGCAGGGAGCAGCTAAGCAAGTAGACACCCCCCCCCGCCCCAGTTTTCACAGTGAACAGGATTCTATGGTCAGTCTTCTTACTATTTGCAAGACTTGGGGTGTCAGAGGGCTCATAAGTCTACTTATGGGCTGAGAAACCAGCAAAAGACATACTCTGTATCATTCCATCATGGAGCCAAAACGGGACAGAGAGACCTATGGGGACCCAGCTGGAGATGGAGTGTGGGACTGGCTGACCCCACAGAGAGACCAGCTGGGAATGTACAGCTTGTTTCTTGCATGGCCTAGAAAGGCTGGGACTGTTTAATCCATTAAAATTGTATAGTACTCTGAGCTGCCTCCTCGATCTGAAACCCCACAGTCCCATAGTTTTACTAAATGGATGGTGTTATCAAAGTCATTTGACTATTAATCCCTTTAAAAGCCTTCATTCCAACCATTGCCAGAGAAGCCAGTACTTGGATTTAACACCTCCAGTGATGTTTTGTTGAGAAAGAGAGATGGAGAGTCAGATTATCCAAATTTCTGTGTGTGCGCACACAACGTGCATACACACACACACACACACACACACACACACACACAGAGAGAGAGAGAGAGAGAGAGAGAGAGAGAGAGAATATGAATACAATTCAAATGTTTACGTACCTGAGATTTTCGGAACTGAATTCGGACTCCAGGAATCTGAGGAACTGGTCCCGCCCCACCTGGTCCTTCAGTATCTCATCAAAAGAGAAGCCCCAGCGCTTCACCCGCTGCTGACTGGGCTCTTTGCTTTGAGTTGGAGGAGAAGGTTTGAAAGATGATCAGTATTTAAAACAAACAAGACCACAAGCAAACAAAGACGAGGGCTCTTTCTTATGCCCCCTGCTGACTCATGTTGGTTTTACCACTGAACATCAGGGAAAATCATCTCAGGTGTGAGTGACAGAGAGCACAAAACCCACACAAATTCCAAATATGCGCTTTTACACATCAGTGGTGACAGATTCCGAAAAGGGGCAGGTGGAGACGCCGTGTTTGATGAGGGTCACCAAAGCACCCAGCAAGTGACCGCTGTCTACAGGAAACAATCCCCACCACTGATGGACTGAGGGGGCCTCCTCAGGCCACTCCCGTCAGTTACAGGTCCAACTTTTCACTCTTATCCTTTTGGCTCATTTTCTATTCCCCAGGATATCTCATGAATCCAGCCCTTTGTTTAAGAAACTGGGTCCTTATCTTTTGTTCCTTCTTCAATATAGAAAGGAGAGAGCAGATTCTATAAGAGTTAAGTGGTGCACCCGCTATAAATGCATGGCTCTCGCCAAAATAAACCAGATTCACTTGGAAACAGCGTGCTGCCTTTGCTCACTGCTTTAGCCACTGTGCGGTGTTTGCAGAGTACTAGGTAGACACTGTTCTAATCATCTTATATCTATCTGCTAATGGGCTGAGTCCTTACAGATACTCCGTGCAGTGCTAGGATTGTTCCCATTTTCCAGATGGGGAAACTGAGAGCTAGGAATCGGTTGGTTGCCATGGGGATGACAGCTAGGAAGCCATGGGGTCAAGAATCCAATCATGTGGCTCTAAGCACAGCCTTAAGCTTTGAGCTCATTCTTGCTCTGCAATCTCATATCCACAAGGGGGGGGGTGTCATATTATTCTGGTGCTGAACTCCTTCAGATCCTCTCTTCCCACATGAAGCCTATTGGCTGACCCTTCTTGAAACAATGGCTCCTACTTCACAAGTGTGTCGGAACCTCCCCTCCTGTCCCCTCCCCTCCGCTCCCTTCCCTTCCCTTCCCTTCCTTTTCCCTCCCCTCCCCTCCCTTCCCCTCCCCACTCCTATTCAAGATGTGGTTTGCAGACCAAGCAGGATCGCAGGTCACAGCCAGAGTTGCTGAACCAGAAGCTCCAGTTTCACAAGGGTCCCCAGAGACTTAGTCACAGCAACACTTGGGAACCACGAGTGTAGACAGAATTTTTCCTTTCAGAGCTAGATAGGCACAACCCCTAATAGTCAGTATATAAAATCGTGAGTTTTTCCTTAATATAGAGTGGACATACTATCTATAATTCTCTTAGAAGAGAGCAGGTGCATTGAAGTGCTTTAAAAGCATCAAGTTCTAGAGGAGGATGAGCAGGAGAACTTCCTGGACTCATGGAGCCATTTTATAATCATGCTTTGTAGACTTGGAGCCACCGTCTGCATGTGCCAGCAAGGCACTAGTATGGATGGTGACCTGAAGTGAAATTTAAGATGTACGTAATGAAAGTTTAAATTTAAGTAGTCATCTGCGGCTAGTGGCTATGGTACTGGATATGTGGTCTAGATGTAAACCATTTGGACCCAGCTACCCCGGCACTGACTTGTGTGATTGGCAGCAATGTCTTCTGTTTCTAGGGCAGTGATCAATAGATTGTATACATGGGGATCAGGGAGGCTTTTGCAATATGGCTTGCATTTCCAAGCATAGCTCAATAGGGTCATGGTAGAATGCTAACCCTATTAGTGCAGGCAATGGGAAATTCTTCCATAAATAACCTCTTACAAAGTTTCAGGTTGTGTTTTTTATAATAAGACATATGACAACCGATCCCGGATTCTCTCAGAAATAAGCCATAAAATTAATCAAATTCAACAATTTCTCAAGGGATTGAAAGTACTGTTTGTGGAGATAGTGCCCAAAGTTGAAACATCAACAAATTTAAGTCCGAGAGTCACAGGAATATTCTTTCCCCAGCATCATGGTTTGACCTGGGACCAAGACATCATCTGCTCTTTACCAGACAATGATGGAAGGCTCTGCAGATGAGCGGGTGGAGCTCTGCCCTCATCAAAGGCTGTGCCTGAGACTTGGTGTGGAGAGTGACTCAGTCTTTTAAACAACTGTCTCACGGAAGCACAGTTACCACCACTGCCACCACTTTCTTCATGTGTGTATATGCATCTATTTTCTTTCTTTTTTTTCTTTTTTTATTATTTTCTATATTTTTTATTTACATTCCAAATGATTTCCCCTTTCCCATTTCCTCCCTCCCCGAAAGTCCCATAAGCCCCTTCCCTCCCTCTGTTCCCCATTCAATCCCCTCTCGCTTCTCTGTCCTGGTTTTATAGGCAAGGGGTCTACCCTACTCCAATATGATTGCAATTGAATTAATTATACCTATCACCCTCTTTCCAAATAATATCAGAGTCTTGGTGTTCTAGGAAGAACACAGATCTTGAGGAGATACTGTTCAATCTGGTTTCCCGAGTCTTCTCAGTTTCCTGCCATTCGTAACCCGTTTCTGTAACTTACCCTCCGTATTTGCTCTCCTGCCTCAGTTGGGATTCTGCTCTGCTGAAAGCCTCTTGTTTACAACCCCCCCTCCCTTTACCTCTTCCCTCCTTTCACCTCTTGATATTACCAACATCACCTGTTTTAAGGTTCAAGAACAGGTCTGAACACATTGTTACCGCTTATACAATAGTTGTTAGTAATGAAATCTCTTGACCCCCTTCCCCAGGTGTGTTGGTTTTAATTTTGACTTGACACAATCTAGATTCACTAGGAAACGAAACAGAGTTGCAATGAGGGATTGTCGAGATCCGGTGATCTCACATGTTTTCTGACAGACCTTCCCAGTGGGGCATTTTCTCTGTTAAGATTTCCCTCTTCCCAAATAACTCCAGCTTGTTTCATAAGCCAACCCACACAGCTACCTAGGAGCATGCGCCTTCTTGCAGCACCTACAAGGTGTGAGGGAAGGTGGGGAGCTTTCCTTACTCTCCTCTTAGTGTCCAAAGGGAAGATCAATGCTCCACATCAAAAGATGAAGAGATGCAAGTGCCACGCGGACTTGGACTCTGGGTGTGTCTGTCTCCAACCTCCACGCCTTTTTGTTCCCTGCACTGTTTTGCTTCCTACTCCATGCCTCTCATCTGATGTCTAAACTGAGGCTTGAGGAAAGACGTAAGCTATCCTCAAAAGACCCGAGTTGTGTTCACCTCTTTCCGTAAACTCTTGAGTTGAAATTCTAACCACCAATGTGACATATCTGGGGCAGGGCCTTTGGGGTGATTCGCTCACATGTGGAATCAGTGTTCCTATAAGAGATCCAGAGAGCCCCCTCACCTTCTACTATAGAAGGATAGAGCAAGAAGCTGGCTATCAATGAACCAGTGAGAAGGTCCTCGATCGTACAGGGAACCTGACGGTGCTTTGCTCTGAGACACCCCCAATTTCTTGAACCATGAGAAATAAATATATGGCATTTATGAGTCACATTATTCATGGAAACTTTTTTTCAGTCGCCCTAATGGACTGAGACAAAAATTGGTACTGAGAGGGGATGTCGCCCATAGGTGTGACAAAGGGTGGCAAAGACAGGCAGGAGGAAATTTAAAACATTTGCTGAGAATGGACCCACAAAGATGATTCAGAATGTGTGTGTGTGTTGTACTCAAAAAAAAAAAAGTAGAAAGGCTGAAGAGAAACCCCTAATCTTAAATAATACTTAAATAATTTGTTACAGAATGTTAGTGAATGGTAAAGACCATGCTGACAAGTCTCAGAAGACACACAGGGAAGTGTGGTTCCTGTTAAAAAGTGACAGAGACTGGTAGAATTCTGTTTGTGTGCCAGTGTTTTGTGGAAGGCAGAACTTACAAACAATGATACTATTTAGTTACTATTAAGATTATTTTATTATATTTAAATATTCTAATACATTTATATTACATAATATAGTTTATTATATATTGTTAAATTATTATTTTAAAGTAACAATTATTACTATTAGTTACTAAATAGATACTATTTAGATACTATACATGTTTAGCCAAGGAAGTTTCTAAGCCCTGTATTGAAGGAGTAGCTTGATTCTTTCTAACTGCTTTTAGGAGTACACAAAGAGAGAGGAATCAGCTAAAGATGGAATTGCTAGTGAAAAGGCACTAGAATCTAAATAAGGACTGAGAAAATTCCTAGTGTATTCATGTTGCGACAAAGAAGCAAACAAAATGACAAAAAAGGAGACGATGAATGGTGTGGCCGATGACTGATAGAAGGATATGTAGTAGGGCTCAGCCATCCAGACAAAAGCCAGGAGCTATTTTTCAGGACAATAAGAAAGTGACATGAAGATGACTTGGTGGCCGCTAGGCCTGTGACCCCCATTATAGGCTCAGACAGCTACAACCACAGGGAACTGGGGATGGGAGTTTCAATAGGTGCAGGCATCTTTCCAGTCTAAGCAGTCCAGGATGCCCATGCCTGGTACTTCCAGGGTAGAGGTGCAGGAGAGAGCTTCAGGGTGGATTGTGACCAGTGGGGCGATTCGGACAAATCTCCAGGGCAGAGTTGCAGGGTAGTAGTCTAACCTGGGAAAGCTGCCAGGCCCTAGCAGAGAGAGGACATCGATTGAACAGTGGATATGATGCTGCCCCTCAAATGGGTGTGGAAAACAGAATATCAGCCCAGAAAAGCCACAGGCACACAACTCATCTTCAGAGAGCTGTGGAGGTGGGTTTCCGGCCTCAGCGAGTTTACCACCTCAGTCTGGTCTGACAGGCACAGAATCAAGGCGAAGAGAACTGCTCTTAGATGAAGCCTTAACTTTGCCCTGCTGTATTTAGACTCACTTGGGACCTGTGGCCTGTTTCCTCCCATTGGAAAGGACATGTCTATATTGTACTTCCCATCACGGCTTAGAAATAAGTAGCTTGTTGGTTTCACAGCTGAAAGAGACTTGAGCTGGAGATGACTTGTATCTTGACTTCCCCTTATCTTATTTAGATGATATTCAGATGATACTTTAAAGCTGATGTCAGAGAGAGAGACTGCTAATGATATCCGGGCAGCATACGAGAGTTTATAAACTGGGGAAGCATTTGTGGAGTGGTACAGATTAAAATTTTTGTCCCTCCAAAATTCACGTGTTGATATTTTGACCCCCAATATGATGGTATTAAGGGCTGGGGCCTTTGGAAGTCACTGAGCCATGAGGAATGAAGTTAATGTCTTTATTGATACACTTATCAATAGGCTCCAGAGCGCTCATCTTGCTGCCATAAAAGAACACAGAGGGAAGGGGGGCTGGAGAGATGGCTCAGCAGTTAAGAGCACTGATTGCTCTTTCAGAGGTCCTGAGTTTGATTCCCAGCAACCACACGGTGGCTCATACAATCTGTAATGAGATCTGATACCCTCTTTTGGTGTGTCTAAAGACAGTGACAGTGTACTCATATAAAAGAACACAGAGGGAAGATACAAATTTGCTCTGTAGCCAAGCCAAACATGTGATCCTCTGCCTCTGCCTCCTAAAAGTGGTGAGATAATAGTGATGTGTCTGTCACCTTGTTCAGACCATGAGCCATGTCCTCCTCAGACACCAACATACTGACGCCCTGATCTTGACATTCTCAGTTCCCAGAACAAAGAGAACCAAATTTCTTTCATTTGCAAGTCACACACAGTCTATTGCATTTTTTGATTGACAGCCTGAATGGATTAAGGTCAGTTATCAGAAAAATTGTGAAACAAGGGCCAATCCTCTCAGAAAAGCATATCTAATGGTCCCAACGGTAAGGCCACACTGTGAAGAAACGATCTTGATTTATTTCTTTACCACGCCAAGAACAGTTGGAAGGTTGTGGATATTCCAATGGGGTGTGGTTCCCTTTCAGTGTTCTCAGTTTGCCTGGGCTTGACTGTGTCCTCTCATTTGTGGTCACTCAGACCTGTAGTTGCAAGGTGGCTTCAAAGGTCATCTGAGGGCTGGACTGGGCCTGTGTCCAGACTGCTCCTGTGGCAGCTGACACTGGCTGTTTGTTGAGAGCTCATCTGAGGCCATTGACTAGAGTGACCCCACGTGGCTTTCCCAGTGGTTGGAACTTCTCCCTGCATGGCAGACCATTTCAAAGACTTAAGACAGTATGTTTAGAAATTACTGGGACTCTGTATGGCTGCCTTTCAGAGTGTCGGCCAAATAAGGCGTAAAGGCCAATATGTATGAAAGTAAATGCTTTCTTTTGACATAAGGATCAACACTCATGGGGGGGGGCAGCATTAATAGGTCCATGTTTAAGAAAGGAACTTGAGGGACCTGGGGTGATGGCTCAGTGGTTAAGAAAACTTGTTGCTCTTGTAGGGGACCAGAGTTTGGTTTCCAGCATCAATTTGGTGGCTCATAAATGATCTGGAGCAACCTACAACTCCAGTTCCAGAGTATCTGGTGCCCTCTTCTGGTCTCCACAGGAACTAGGCAGGCATGTGGTATACACACATATACACACAGGCAAAGCACTCATATGCATAAAATCGTTAATAAATCTAATTTTTAAAAGGAGCTTAATAACTACACCCAAATACCCATTTTATATATATATATGAAATCAGCAACTCTAGAATTACTCTAGAATTGCCTCTATCCCTCAGCAGGCCATCTTGGCTGGGAGTGGATTCCTTCAGCCAAGTAGAAGGAACCAGGTTCTATACAACTATTGTTCACGTGCTTGCTCCTCAATAGATAGGAAGCCTCAAACCTACCCCATGTAGGGAAGAAATGGCTGACCACAGTTCTGTGAGCCACACCAGTTCATGAAGTCCCAACCTTGGATTAATGTTACTACCAGAATCACTTCCCTTAGGCCTCCCTAAGACTCTCTTCTGCTAACGTTTAGATCAGCCGATTCTTTCCAGATGGATCTGGTGACTTTTAGCTGACTGTCTCTCAATGCTAAGTCCTGACTATTGCTATTTTCATCAATGGAAGCTGATTTTTCCGGATTTCCATCAGACAGAGTCTGCCATGCTTTAAAACTGAAGCCTTTTATTGCCCCTCCCCCTCCCCCCTGACCTGATGTTTATATGCTTTCTTATTCTTAGAGTTTCAGATCTAATACTATCCTATCTGAGGCTGAGAAGGAATCCAGGGACAATTCCTGTTATTTCTATTATACCTGACACTGTTTTCCCATCATTCAGTTGCTGTCCCTCACTGGACAGCCACCCTGAAGCAGACAAAATGCATCCTTCATTTTTGTAGAGTGCAGGCTTTCCTCTGATGTCCTCAGGACTGGAGCTCAAAGTAAATCAGCATGGGCTTCCCGGTAGCACAGAAGAAGACTAGAGCCCAGTATAGATGAGCAGAGGACATCCCTATAGCATCCTGCTTGCTCACACGTAGCGTCTCCTCTGCCATACACTGCGAGCCATGCTCACCTGTGATCTGGGAAGATGCTCTTGCATGACACACGAGGCCTTGGCGGGAGGGCACCTATGATTTCTCCTGGCAGCTAACACACTCAGTATTCCTGCTTTTGAAAAGTCCTTTGTCACTGGCTACTAGAGTTTCCCTGGTTTCTAATCTTGCCTTGGTTCTTCTCCTTCCTCTCATCCCCACCCGCCCCCAGCCCTTTGTTTTCCTCTCTCAGGAACAGGAAGCACACTCTTCTTACCTTCTCCCTGGGAACAGCCCAACCTCTCCTTTGTTACTTGAGGCTGCCAAAACCCTGCCTTCAGGACCTGCTCTCTGCCTCCAGTGGCTAAATGCCCTTTGCCAAGCAAGGAGGAATTCTGGTGCCAGGTGGCAAGACAGCAGCTTCTATTGACTTTGTTAGATTTTTAGCCAGAAGATTTCTTACTCAGAACACAGTGCAAAGTAGGTCTCAATAGGAGCTGAAATAAGGTGAACGTGAGAAAGCGCTGACTATGGGTTATTTTCTTCATCTTTGGATTTTACTGCATAGACAATGACCATCACTAGGCTAAGGTGTGATGTCAGCACTGATCTCACACTCCGCATTGCTTCTGACAGCTCCACCGGGCTGAGTGGCTGTGGATGTTCTGCAGGAGAAGTAGAACTTCATTTTCACCTGAGTCTGTAGCCCTCCATTTGCTTGGGTAGATAAGACTCCATGACTGTATCGTTTCTTAGGTTAGGCGTTAGCTTCCGGTAGAAGCTTGAAAAATAAAATCAGAACTGGATCGCCTACTATACGGCAGGTGGAGGATAGGATGCCGAATAGCTTGGGATTAATCAAGTTGAATAGCTTGAGACTAATCAAGTAGCAAAGTGGCCACCCTTTCCCCAAATGATCATGTATGTCTTTATCTAGTTAGAGACAAGTGAGAACATTCATTTTATCACAGTGAATTAGCTTTGGGCACCTGCCTTCTTCCTTCTTTCCCCAAATTCTTGACCAAAGAAGGAATAACCTGCTCACCCACCCTCTACCCAATCTACACTTTCGAGTGCTTGTGTGTGCCAGTTAGAAGACAAGACTCTAGAACAAATCACGGGTCCTCCTTAGAAGTGATCTAGAGGGGTGTGCCATAACAGCTGGAGGCGCGGGACACCCATGTCATTACACTGGTGGCACCATGCTTGGGAAGGCTTGAGTGAGAAGGAAAGTCAGCCAGGAGAGGCAAACGGCTCAGAAAGACCGAATAGGCAGGGCTCTGAAGCTCAGTGAAATGGACGGTCTGTTTGTTGCTTTTAACCCCAGTTATGTGTAGAGACAAAGAGAAGTTCTTCCAGAGGATGGTAAGGTCCAGGCATCTCAGGGAGGTCTGAAACAAAGCTGGTAGAGGACAGTCTGTGGCTGTGGCAGAGCTGTGGGAGAAAACAGCGGAAAAGCTTGATGCTCTGAGCCGCCAGATGTCAGTAGAGCAGTGGGGCAGGCCTTAGACGGGAGCATACGGAGGAAACTGAGGTACATACATAACAGGCTCCACATTATGGAGCAGGTTGTTAAGGGGGGAAGGGGGATGGGGGATGGGGAGAAGGAGCCGACCAGATTCTGATAAAAACAAGGAGTAGAGCATAGTACCACCACTGATTCTGGAGCGGCAATGAGTCACACCAGAAACAGGGTTTTAAAAGTAGATGTCCATTTGCACACTACTTGTTCTCTTAACGTTGTAAGTTCAGAACATCAGTTTAAAAGACATCACGCTAATGTACCTCTGAGACAAGTGCATTATGGGAAGGCAGGGGGGAAACTATGCCCTGATATGAATTAATGATCTTTTAAACTCAAAGCGTGTGAAATATAATTATGACTAGAACAGAAACTAGAATTTGAAGAGGCAATATAAAAGATGATTAGAAAATAAAAAATTTTTTTTAAAGATTTATTTATTTATTATATGTAAGTACACTGTAGCTGTCTTCAGACACACCAGAAGAGGGCGTCAGATCTCATTACAGATGTTTGGGAGCCACCATGTGGTTGCTGGGAATTGAACTCAGGACCTCTGGAAGAGCAGTGGGTGCTCTCAACCGCTGAGCCATCTCTCCAGCCCCAGAAAATAAAAATTTGAGGAAGAGGAAAAGAAACGAAAAAGGAGAGAAGAAATCAATGCAATGTAGGATTTTTGTATCCGATATCGAAAGTAAAGTCACCACTATGGGAAAAGGGGAAGGGGCAGGTTGCCAGAAAGTCACAGAGAATGAATCTCTGTAACCACAGGAAATATCCTCAAGTAAGATACTTCTACACCAGTGAAGAAACAGAGAGCAAAGAGATTTGTTTTGGTCTGTTGGGCTTAGGAATTAAGAGAGAAAGATTGCTCATGCTGGGGTTGGAAAGGATGGGGGCCTTTAAATAGAGGCGTAGAAAGGGGGTTCAGGCTTATTTAAGAAAATCTGGCACATGAACCAAACTTAAAATATGCACTCTGTTTCAAGTAATTCTACCTTGGTAAAATTTATAGTAAAAAACTAATTAGATTGAGGTATAGGGATGTTCTTGGAATTGTTTTTTATATTACAGAAAAAGACATGAGTTAAATAGTTATGGCCTGGGGGTTGGTTAAATAAATTTTACTTCATTCATGCCAGGGGATATTATGCAAATATTAAAAAGGATAAGGTGGATTAGTATGTGTTTATATATTGCTAATTAAAATAGCATATATATATATAATGAACATAATTATGTTAGAGATGAGAATATTTTCCGTTTATGAAATTTAAAGAGATAGTCACTAATTTAGAACCTCTCAAATGTTTTGAGTTCATGGTGCCCTTAAGGTCTCCATAAGTTTTACAGTATCCCTGAGTCCAAAGAAACCTTAATATTTTTGTTTATCTAAGGTAGGACCAGTCAACTTAACATGAATTAGTATCCTAGCAACTTAGCAACTATATGAAATACATATTGAAGTAAAAAAAATGTCTTAATTTCATTCTTAACCCATCTTCTGGCTGGTTTTTATGTTAGCCTTACACAAGCTAGCATTATCTGCTAAGAGGAACCATAACTGAGAAATTGTCTCCATAGATTGGACAAGCCTGCAGGGCATTTTCTTAACCAGTGGCTTGATGTGTGAGGGTCCAGCCCATTGTGGGTGGTGTCACCCCTGGCTGGTGATCCTGGGTTCTATAAGAAGACAGGCTGAGCAAGCCACATGGAGCAAGCCAGTAAGCAGCACTCCTCCATGGCCTCTGCATCAGCTCCTGCCTCCAGGTTCCTGCCCTGTTTGAGTTCCTGCCCTGACTTCCCTCAGTGATGGACCTGTTACCTGGAAGTGTAAGCAGAATAGAGCTTTCCTCCTTGAGTTGCTTTGGTCATCATATCTCATTACATCACTATTCATCGTAACCTAGACGGTCTCTATGTGTATATGCCAAACACTGCACATCTTCTCCATCTGGATCTGGCAGGACCATGGCCACCCTCATTTCCTAGTCCATGTCGATTTTTGCACAGTATAACTTGTTAATCACGACACTTCTCTGAGAACTTAGATTTGCAAAGACGGAACATTAAAAAGTAAGGGATGTGGTCTGATCCTCACACTGAATCAACCCAAGCCAGTATGCACATCAAATGTCTCCTCAGAGTCTCTGTCAGTGGTGCAGAGAGTACCACCCTGGGCCCCAGCACCCTGCTGTAGGGTGAGAACCAGGACATCAGACTCCTCTTGGAGAGCAGGTCGGAGAAAGGGAGGCATTTCCTTCTTTATGTACACCAGGATAGATTAACTTTTCATAGTAAGCATCTATGACTTTTATTAAAAGAGAATGACAACACCAGAGTGTTCATGGAGAATGAAAGAAGAAGTGAAGGAGTACCACACTGTGCCCATGTGTCTAGGAATTGTGACTGTGCCCAAGTTCCCCTCAGCTGTTAAGTCAACACATCTGCTCCCCACCCAGGGCAGAGCCAAGTGCTGCTGCAACTATTGGTGCCTATGACCTCAGAAGGCCAGTGTGAGGCCAGCCCCAGCCCCGGAGCACAGTCTCTGCCTGGGCTCCGGTCTTAAGGCTGCTGCATTCCAACTGTGCATCTTTGGGCAGGTTCATCAGCTCCGCTCTGCCTCATTGCCTCGCCTTTTCCACAGCGAGAACCATGTTCTTGATATATTAATTTTAGACAAAGATTTAGCTTCTACCCACTAGTCCCCCAACCCCTCCACTCCCTGCCTTCTGAGGAACTCCTAGATGAATTCATCCAACCATCAACGTTGAATCAGTTTGTACCAGCTGAGGGGGTTTGGTGGAAAGCCCTGAGGGATAGTGACGGCACAGAGAGGGCTAGCTAGTATTGCTGCGATCTGAGATGAAGGCGCCTTCCCTTCCAGCAGCCAGAGCCACGAAATGCTGAGGAGCGGTGCTGGCTGCCACGGCAGACACAGAGAACCCACGTACAAATCAAAGCTGCAAGGACAGAGTCTTGAGTGAGCAGACATCAATGTGGAGGATGCTTGGGCCTTTTCTCTTCCGAGTCTCATTCAAATTAAAATAGGGAATAAGGTAATTGCATTAGAGTATGGATTTTTTTCAACATCCCCAATCCCAAACCTTTGTTTGTTTGTTTGTTTGTTTATGTATTACCTCATCTCTATGTCCCATAAGGTGATGTCATCGCTGGTCCAAGGATTAGATGGCTCTGCTGGTGTTATGAATGGGTCGTACTCCACATACTGCTCCGTGTAAGCAATTAAGCTGTGGGAGGAAGCAAGGCAAAGAAGAACTGACTTCCTAGGCAAGCACGAGGTGCTTATACCACACCAACAACAGCAGTGCTCACGGGAAAAACCCACTCCCACTCCTGACTAGCCGAGCCGCTCTCTGCTGCCCGGTTCCCAACACGGCAGGTTTGCTCTGTTACCATAAGTTCTAGTATACACACACTGATATCCTTTCCCACTTCTTGACTCTTTCCTGGAACCTCGGTGCCCCTCCCACAGCATGCACCAACTTCACGAATACAGAGGTCACAACCTCCAAAGATTATGGATTCCAAAAAAGATAAGTTGAGTCCACAGTGAATTCCACAGGTCTATCAGAACTCCCTAACCTAATGATACATTTGCTGTACAAACTTTTAAATCCTACCCAACCAGGTTTGGTCCCAAAAGCAACTTTGTTTTTCTACCTATAGCTGTAACCTAATATATGTGACTAACTAACAAGCACGAAGAAAGTAGAAAATGGCTAGGGGCAATCTAGGATAGGGTGCATCTGTGTGTGTGCATACGCACACACACACACACACACACACACACACACACACACACACACACGTGTGTATGTGTAATGAGCCCGGTGAACCTAACTGCCTATCGCACAATGCTAAATTATCATTTGGGGCAGGTGGGGAGCAATAGCCTCAGCTGTTTCTCCCCACTTTTCTCACAGAAGCATCTACCATCCATCTTTTGATTCTTCCTGCATATGAGCTGCACTCAGATAAGTCTGACTCTATGTTTCTAAAGCATCAGTTTTTATAACTGTTCTTGATATATTAATTGTAGACAAGGATTTAGCTTGTGCTCACTATTCCCCTAGCAACCCTCACTCCCTGCCTTCTGAGGAACTCCCAGATGAATTCACCTACCTATTGTTGTTAATCTAGAGTCCACATTACTAATCTGGGTACAACTGTTAGCTGTCAGATAACAGCATCCTACTCCGTTCCAATGTTTTAGCAAATTTGTGAAACATCTAGAAATACATATTTCCCCCCACATCCTGTATCAGATCCTCTGTCAGGGTTTCCCTGCCTCCAGATGGTGTCCTCTCGGCAGCCCTTAGTCCCCTGGTCTCTATCTGGACTGCTGGCCCCTTGGTCCCGACACAAAGCCATCATCTCTGGCTCTTGCTTTTCCCTTTCAGCTGCGATGAAACACATCCTGGGGTAGCTTTCTAACAAAGGCTCTCAAGAGCTTAATGTGAGTACTTGAGGTTTAAAAATGCAATCTGTCAATCTCTGTATTTGACCAATAGTGGTGGGCATAGGTCACCATGTTGAAAGTCACCTCCTTCTACACTTTTGGGGCTGGGTGTCACTACGAAGAACTTTTCTCTAAGCAAGTGTCCGGAAGCCATTTCTGCAAGGTCCACACGGTAAATGTTTGAGGTCTTATAGGCCAGATAGTATTTAACTCAGCATTTCCACTGTTTCAACTAGGGGTGGGGAGTACCACCTCTCCTCACCTTAGAACCCCCCTAGCTCAGTAAATAGAATATCCATTTACCTCAGTTCTTCCACTGTTATAATGTGGGTGTGGGGTAACACCCTTCTCCAACCCAGAAGCTCCATGCTGCAGTAGATACAACATCTACCATCTCTTTTGTCTTCATTTGATCTCAATGATGTTGCATATGCCTGAGTTCTGAGGTTACGTGTCTTGATGCCTCCAGGGAGTAGGGGGACTGGTTGGGGGGGCAGGTGATCTAAGAGCAGAAGTTTCTAGAGGCAGAATGAGCTTGTTTAGATGCTATCAGCTCATGCTTCACTCTTGCCTTCCATGGTCCTCTTGGACCGCATGACTCCAGGGGTCAGCCAGCTCAATTTCTAACCACACTTCTGCTCCAGTGTGTAGATTACAATGCTCTTCAGTTTGACCCCAACCACTTTCTTTCTGATCAAATTCTGAAATTTTATAAGCTATCAAAGGCACACAATTCTAGGAACCAGTTGAGAATAATCCTAACACTTGAGAAAATGAGGCAGAGGATTGTGAGTTGGAGGCTAGCCTGGGCTATTTAGAGAAATCCTATAACAAAACCAACCAACTAACCAACCAACCAACCAACCAACCATACAAACAAAAATTGAAAGGAATAACATCTATACTCGATGCCCAATTGAAAAAGTCAAATATTTACAAATACAGAAATGAAGGCCTATGAATTCTTTCTCCATCTCACAGATGATCTTTCTCAGGAAAATGTGTTGAACCCATTAATCTGACAATTCGTTAAGCTTGATTTTAAGATTTAAGTACTCTTCCTGAGCACTGGATAGGTGTTAGACTCTATTCAAGCACTGCTAAAATCATGGTCAGTGTTAATCAGACACTTTTTAAGCTATTTTAGGCGTAGCTATGGCTGGGCAACCTGACTTCCTAATTAGCAGCTATAGACTCGCCCTTGCTTCCCTCAGCAAAGGACTGGGTCTAACAGCTAGCTGGATTACTTTTTCATGACAGCAGCCTCTGACTTACAAACTCTATGGATGGTTTGGAATAATTATGAAAATATCCATGGATCTTAAAGGTACAGCCCCAGCCAGGACTGTTTGAAACAGTTTGTGCCAGACATTTGGTTATCAAAACAGTCTGTGAACTCTAGATGACCCTATAACCATTTCTACTTTGGCCAGAGGAAGAGTACTTCCCCTGGTGGAAGAACTAATTACAGTGACGGGTGCTAAGAGGTAAAGACTCTTGGCCCAAAACGCAAGCCTCAATGACAATGAATAGTACTAAGAGGCAAGATTCTGATTGGCCCAAACAAGTGGCTGTGATTGGTCAACACCCAGGGCTCCATAAATGGTCTGTGCAGGCTTAGTAAGTAGGCTGGGAAATACTCTTCTGTGCTACCTTTTCCGCTGTTGCAGCATTTGGTCCAATTCAAAGAATTCTCCACAGTGATTATTTTCTTGCATACTTTCAGTAGTGTCAACAAAACTGGCGGGACCAAGAAAGAGACAGCAGAGAGTGCTGGTGATAGCAGTAGCTGCTACATAGCTGAAGTGGGGTAGTGGCCTCGGCATGGTTGCTTTACGACTGAGAAAGATGTGGCCAGGGACCCAGGCATGCCCAGCAGCTATGGTCCCACTGCCTAGTAGCCCTGCTCATCTGAACATATCCTCCTTCCTGGCTGAATGCCCACATCTGAATGATCTCAACAGTGGTAGACACTGGCTTCCTGAGTGGCAATCACTCATGCTCTGGCTCCTAAAAGATGTCCTAGAGGAGGCAGACATCCTGAGTCATCTCAGCCCCTTGCTGGCAGCTGAGATCTGAGATCTGAGAGCATCCAGGAAGAAGAGGGGAAGCGGTTCGATAAGAGAGCAGAGAGGTGACTAAAGGATAAACAGCTATAAGGAGCTGGAAAAAAACAACCTGTAGGCCCTGTTCACAAGAGTTCCGGAGAACTGTCCAGTTTTCGGGACCACGGGTCTCAGTCCCCAGGTTGAATGGTGTGGCATTGGATGCTGCCAAGAGCCAAGAGCCCCAATGCCTGAAGCTTGTGTAGGGCTTAGAACAATCATAGGGTTAAGGCTCTGTGAATTGAAACGGGCGGCACCAATCCCTAGGCTGGGGTCCTGGGCACTATTCCCTAGGCACCATTCTCTAGGCTGGGGTCCTGGGCACCATTCTCTAGGCTGGAGTTCTGAACTGCGTAAATGGAGAAAGTCAGCTGAGCAGCCCAGTCATCCTACTTCCTGATTGTAAGTGCAACGTGATCCGCTGCCTCAAGCTCCTGCTGCCAGAGCTGCCCTGGCATGTTATATATAAATTAGTTCATATTAGTTGTATTCATTTAGTGACTTTAGGGGGAGTAAAGAAAAAGAATAGTTTATTATATATAATTTACATAAAGCTTACTATACTTTATTTAATCATCTTTATATTAGACACAGAGTTTTAATATAGCTTTAGTGTGGTATAGTTTATTGCTTTTATATAAGTTTTTTATCTTTTGCTTCTTTTTTATCTTGCAGTAGTGTGGACCTTAAATGTCTCCAAAAGATTCCTGTGTTGAAGCACTCATCCCCGGTGCAACAGGGTTCAGAAGCGAGCCCTGAGAAGAGAACAAATCACAAAGCTCTGGCCTCATGAATGGATTGTCTTTCTATAGACTCAGAATCTAATAGACCACAGTGGGGAGTGGAAGTTTAGGAGGTAGTTTCACTTGAGGAAGTAAGTCATGGGGCTCATGACCCCAAAGGGTCTATTTTGTTTTGGCTCTTTTCTCCTCGCCCCCTATCTTAGCTTCTGGACTACTGTGAGGTATGTAGTTTGGCCCCGCCATGCTGTTCTGCCTTACCACGGGCTAAAAATCAACACAGCCAATGCATGCAAACTTCTGAAGTTGTGAACTAAGCCTTTCCTCTTTTAAGTTGGTTTCCTCAAGTATTTTATCATAGCAACTTGTATATGTTGAGTTATGTGCTTCTTCGGTATTTATTTGGAAGTTATATCTGTAAGAAGAATAATTTGGCCCGAAGATATACACATTTTTACAATTACTTATCGACAATACAAATTTTCTTTTTCCTTAAGCAGAGCTGGCTGTGGGCCAGCAGTTTTCTCGACCACAGCAAAGTCTCAGCCACAGTCTCTACCATTAAATTGCAAAGGGCAAACAGAGTCAACTGTTAATGCTAAGAATATTAAGGTATTAGGCACACACACCATTGCTACATGAACTGTGGTCTGTAAGCTGCAACACAGGTGTCCCCTGCAACCTGTCATGAATGCGGAGTCTTAGCTCCTGGGCTCTACTGAGTCAATCTTCATGTTAATAAGGTTCCCAGGCGACTCATATGCACACGAAAGTTTTTAAAAATCTGACCAATTTTCTGAAGGCTACGCAGTGTTTTCCTCACTAAGTCATAATGAAGTAGGGGATGGGGAGATGGCTCAGTGGGGAAATGCTTGCTGTGTGAGTATTCAACAAGGTCACTGAGTCCAATAGTGTGAACTTTATAAAGATCAGATAAATGACCCAACCAAGAACTGTGATTTTAAAAAATTGAATAAAAGATAACCCCAGGAAATATTTCAAAAGAATCTTGAACATCTTCTGCAGATACAGATACAGATTGAAGCCACCATGCCACCCTGCACATGGGAGGCTCATCATCACCTGTCCCGAGAGGCTCCTTTGAGGTTTGCATCCTGACAGGTTGGGACTCATCTGAAAAAACTGTATAGAGTAGCAAGAGTAAAGTGCAGGGAAAGTGTGCTCAGGAAGGACCCCTGTGGGACAGGTGCCGGATGCTTGACGGCTCACAACAGGCCACTCCACTGTCACTGCACTAATTTTACTCACCCTGAAAGAAATGACATTGATGTCACAAATTACCAGACTTAGTGGCTTTAAATAGTGTGAGTGTGTACTCAGCTCTGGAGGCTAGAAGTCTGCCATCAAGGGCTCAGCAGGCCTGTACTCCCTCCCAAGAGTCCTGAGGGGAATCATTCTTGCTTATGGAAGCTCCTGGCGGCTCTGGGCAGTCCAGTCCTCCCTTGCATTACTCCAATCTCTCTCATCTCTAGTGGCCTTCTCCTGTGTGTCTGCAACTTGACCTCTCTTCTTTCGTCTTATCTCTTCTCTGTTTGTTTTTTTTTTTAATTTCCCTTCCCCTGACTCCTCCCCTCCCTTCCCTTCCTGTCCCTTCCTCTCTCCTCTCCTCCTCTCCCTTTTCCTTTATTCCCCTCCCCTTTCTTCTCTTCCCTTCTCTTTCCTTCATTTCCTAATATGAATGGTTATCATTGGGCTTATGGTTCTTCTGGAAAACCCATATCAAGATCTATATCTATACCTAATTTATATTTAATATATATTATTTGAAAATTTCACACATGTGTACAATGTATTTTGGTCAAATATACTCCTATCCCCCCCCCACACCCCTTGTCCAACTCCTTCTATTCCCCATCTCATTCTACACTCCCAAGTTTGTGTACTCTTTCTTCATAACCAGCAGAGTCCACTTAGTGCTACCGATATGTGCATGTGTGCAGGGCCATCCACCAGAGCACGGGCAACCCACCAGGGCCACTTAGTCACATATGCAAGGATGCTTCCCCCACGTGGGGCCACACTTGCAGGTCCCACAGGTCAAGACCTGGCCATATCTGTTTGGGGGGAGGGGGTGGAACTATTCAACCCCCTAGCAAGAAAAATGTAAACAGTAGAAGAGTTATAGAGGACAACACTGGGTCACCGGACTGCTTAGACAAGTTGTCACCAACAAACCTAAATTCAGCTCAAGGGATGAGGATGACAGGTCCTGCTAAAGTATTCCTGAGTGTCCAAGGCATGAGGAGATTCTGGGAGTCTCTCTGATTATGAGACCCTTGGGTATCCATGGTGGTATTAGAATGAAGCAAACACTTCATAGGCCTTCCTGCCTGCCTGCCTGCCTGCCTTCCTTCCTTCCTTCCTTCCTTCCTTCCTTCCTTCCTTCCTTCCTTCCTTCCTTCCTTCCTTCCTTCCTTCCTTCCTTCTTTCCTTCCTTCCTTCAGCCAAGGCATCTCTGTCCTTCCTAGATATCTGCCCTGGTCAATACAAGGATGTCTTCTTCAGTTGGATTTGTATCTCAAAGAAAAGATATCTGTTTGACAGCTAAAGGCAATAAAGTGAGAACTTGATCTCCTTATATAGTTAAATTACAAATTGGGGGATTTTTTTTTTAAAGCTAGAAACAGACTTTCCTGAAAGAGACTACGGGACTGGAACAAGTAAGTTTTCTGTTCTTCCTTCCTCTCAGGTTTCTGAGAGTTGGGCTGGGATTTCCAACCTGAAAGGAGGCATCCGACTCCACCATCCAACTCCATAGGTCAGGGTCCAGGGCTAAGTCACTGGATGGAGCTCTGAATGAGAACAGGGGCAATCTCAGAGCAGGAGAAAGCCCCAGGAAAGGCTGATGAGAACTCAGGGAGCCCTTGGGCATTCACAACAGTGAGGCTGCCTGTCCAACAGCACACAGGCAAAGGCTGTCTAGAAGCAGCCTTTGGCAGCAGAATCTCAAAGGGCCAGGCAGTAACTGAGAAATGTGAGGATGCAGCCATTAGAACCTCATCTTTTTAGATATATTTGAGAGCAAACTGGGAATGGGAGTATTTTCAGAGAAGTGGGTAGAAGAGGGCTGATGAGACTGAATGGTGGTTTGGGTCCAAGACAATGGAGCCAAGGGAACTGAGATAGGGTTCAGACAAGCATCAGGATAGACCTTGGGGGAACACATGGGAGAAGTGTAGAAGCTTCTCACTGAAATATCTAGTAATCTGAATGTGAATTAAGACATTGACTAATGTTAATGCCACGGTAGCAGCAATGGGTGGAATTGGTCTTGAGGGAAATGAAATCTACTAACAAAGGGAATGTATTTAAGTTTATGTAAGTGAGGTTGGCTAGAGGCTTCATAAGGGGTCAGGAAATCGTATGGTCAAGTGTTACTTTTCATGGAATTGGTTGAATTGTCAGAAGCAGCCATGTGTGTCTACCAGAGGAAAAGATGCTTAGAGATGTTAAAGATGAAGAGGGTGAATAGTCTGATGTAGAGAATCTCAGAGAAAAGGAGACATTGAGGTTGTGCGTTTGTTCCTAATAATATTGTAATAAACCACCCCAAACTCAGTAGAATAAAATGACATTAATGTATCAGCCTAGTTTGAGGACCAGAGTCTGAAGTGGGTCTACTGAGTTGGAATTGGTGTCATATGGGTATTATTTCTTTAGGGTGGGGGAAATTCTAAGGAAGAGTGTATCTTCTTTTCCTATTCAGCTTCTAGGGACTTGTCGCTTGCCTTGGCTTATGTTCCTTTCCATCTCCAAAGCCAGCAATAGCTGATGGAACCTTTATACATCCCATCTTTCTGTTTCTAGCTCTCCTGTCTATATTTGAAGGGCCCTTATGACAACAGCTGACCCATCCATGTGATAAGGATAATACACATATTTTACAGTGTGTTTACTGGAAGCCTTAACTCCACCTGCAATCTCTATTTCTCTTTCCATATAGCATAAGCTAACTTCAGGCATTAGGATGGGCTCATTTCTGAAGGACCACATTTCTGCCTACCACCAGTGTCACTTTAGAGGAATTGATACAAAAGCCAGGAGACACAGTCACTTCCAGAAAGATGTGGATGTAGACAAAGGTTCATGCCTGGGGAATGGTGGCCACGTGCTGTACTTCATTGCCTTTGCCACAGTTCATGCAAACAAAACTAGTGTTCAAGAATCTATGCTCTTTCTCTGTCTTGCCCATCATTCCATGAAAAAGACAGGAGCCAGAAACAGCATTATACCCCTCCCTCCCTCTCTTCCTCCCTCTCTCTTTTACTTTTTCACTGGCATTGATTCTGTGCTGACTAATTTATGTCAATTTGACACAAGCTGGAGTCATTTGGAAAGAGGGAACCTTAATAGAAAAAATTCCTCCATAAGACTGCTCTGTAGGCAAGCTTGTAGGGCCTTTTCTTAATTAGTAATTCATGGGGGAGAGCCCAGCCCACTGTGGGTGGTGCCGCCCTTGTGCTATAAGAAAGCAGGCTGAGCAAGCCATGTGACTGAGCAAACCAATAAACAGCACCCCTCCATGGGCCTCTGTATCAGATCCCGCCTCCAGGTTCCTGCCCTGCTTGAGTTCCTACCTTGACTTCCTTTGGTGACTGATGGGTTGTAGATTGGTGGAACTGTAAGTAAATAAACTCATTCCTTCCCAAGTTACTTTTGGTCACGGTACTTCCTCACACCACTAGAAACCCTAATTAGGACAGATTCATTGCACATTGTGATATGCTTCATGGAGAAATCTTCATTTAGTCACATTATGTATTTTGACCATACTCATCTCTTTCTCTTTTCCCTGTTCTTTTTCCCTCATATTAATTCCTCAGACTATACCATATACTATTATGTAATATATATGTGTATATATATAATGTAACACACATATATATATACATACATATACACACATATTTAATATATATACACACATATTATATATATACATACATACATATACATATATATAATCTAGGATCCACAAGGGAAAGAAAACTTGATGCTTGTATTTCAGAATCTGACTTATTTTGCTTAACATGGTGCTCTCTGGAGTGATGTGCATTTTCTTGGATGCTCATGTTGGTGGCTCTGAAAATTTCATAGTCTCATGTTGCCTCAGTTGCTCTGCTGTTTTTGAGGGTGCCGGTACTCCCAGAGAGAAAGAGAGAGTGAGATAGGGCTCCTTCTACAATTAGGGGTAATGGAGGATGAAGATGAAGTGAGAAAATTCCTCCTACTGGAGAGACAGGAAAGATTGACTGCCTCTCTTTCCTCTGCTTCTCCACCTCATCAGTCACTCTGTCTGAGCTCCAGGCCTGTGGCTGCCTTCCTGCTCTCTTTCCTTCCATCTGTGCTCTGGGTGGGGTGCGGGAGCTTATTATTGCGGGGTAGAGTTTCCCAGGTGAGGATACCAGAAGAAAACATGGGCTTGACCATCTCTACGGGATAAGATCAAAATGGAGAGATTGAAAGGTTTAGGATTTGCTTCTAGGTGACCCAATGCCATTTTTCTAGTTGTAAAAGGTGGTTCAAAGTGGGGCAGAGGAAGAGGCCAGGAGGACAGTGAATAAACTGAGCTGAGTCTTAGACTGGATCTCTTAGAAAATTATGGGAAGATGATAGGGTGCCTAGTTGGGGAGAAAGTCTCCAGAATGGGTGAGTTGGCACAACGGGGTGTCTTCCATCCTGCTGGGTTCTGCTCAGCTGAGGAGTGCGTCCTAACGTGCACATAGGGTTACCAAGCATTGTCATCATTCTGCTTGCAAGCTTTGCTCCTGGCCACAGCTGATTTATCCAGGGCCACCTACCTAGCCTGGGTGGGGCCAGTGTGCTTTCTCTGGAGCTGCAGAGAATGGAGCTTGTCACATCTTCTAGCACATGTCTCTAATAAGTGATCCTGAGGTGTCCCAGAAAGGAGACAGTAGTGCCTGAGAACTCTGAGATGCTAAAGGTCCCAGCCCTTCCTGAACATGGCTGCCAGTCCCATGCCCAACTCTGAAACACCTCTTTGCATTCTGGGAGCCAATATATTCTCCTTTGGGCTGAGCCTGAGTATACACTGGGGTTGCTTTCCTTTGAAACCTAACAAATATCCTTGGGATGGGGATGAAGGTAACGGGCATATGAAGACCAAGTTCAATAAAACAGCCATTTTCAGCATTGACTGGGTAGGCTGTCAGTGTCCCAGAGCATGTGCTTCCTGGTGGTGTACAGATCACAAGATGAATGGACTCTGCCTAGGAGGCCCAAGACAAAGAAAATGCGGGGCAGGCAGTGAAGGAGGCAGCCAGGGCTGATATTTGTATCTAAAGTCAATACTAACGACCATAGAAAGACTTGGGGACTGGCATCAAAAACAAAGAGAAATACAACCAGAGGGATATAAAGGGCTATGTAAGCTGCCTGGTGCAGCTGCACACAACCAGTGATGGTCCATAGGTGTATGGATGTGACAGGCACAAAAGCAGAAACAGAGGAGTTGGGAAATAGAAAGTAAATATAAGAAATCCAGCAGAAGTCCATTGGGAACAACATCTGTCAGTTAGCGCTTAACAAACTCTTGGCCCCTCACCCCTGACTCCTAATGAGTGACTTGTTTTCTTAATTCCAAATGGCAAATTCTCACATCATTAGAAGAGGTTAACCTACTGAGTTCTGGCAGAGATGCTGCCTGCCATTGCTAGAGGTTTACAACTGGCTCGTAGTTGGAGACGTGGAGCTAGCTGATTAGTCTGTCTATCTGCCTCACCTTCCTGAACAGGTGCTGTGAGGGTGGACCCTCTGGGGCCAGTGTGTCCTTTAGTGCAGTACCCACCACCTGCTGAAGTCATCAGACCCCACTGCATCATCGCAGGATTATACCAGCCCAGAGATGTCAGCAAAGACATCTTGCCTTTTTTGTTTGTCAAGACAGTGTCCCATGAATCACAGGCTGATCTTGAACTTGCTATGTAGCTGAGGATGGCCATGAACCTCTGAGCTTCCTGCCTTTATCTCCTGGGTGCCATGGTTACAGGTATGTAACCTGGTCTATGAGATGATACCTGGTCTATGGGATGCTGGGGATTGAACCTAGAGTTTCATCTACACTAGGCAAGCACTCTACCAACTGAGCTTCTTCCGTGACTGTCTCTGCAAAGTCAGTTTCTAATTACACTCACCTTTCAAGAGGACGAAGAAGTTATTGATTCAGGTTGTAATTAGGGCCCACCTTGATATATTTGGAGAGGAAGGACATAATGAAAGGGACTTCAGAAAAATGCCTAGTCTACCCACTTGATAAAGCTTGGGGGACACATTTTAGATTCCATCATCTCTTCTTTAACAGTAAGACTCATAATTTCCTCCTAAATTATGGGATATGACATACAAAAATTTAGTATATAGGTCACAGAAAGAACAGGTGCTGTCTACCACAGTGAAACAATACATAGGAGGGGGTCTCTAGACTAGTCCCTAGCCCCAGCACACATGTGATTTTGGCAGAGCTGTTGAAAAGGCACAGACTTTGTTAATCACTACAGAAAAAGGTGCCATGAGGTATGGCCGGCAGCTGCAGACAGCATTAGGGCAGAGAGAGCCAGGAGTGGAGTCTGAAACGCTGTGCCCAGGTGTCATTGTCCCTACTTCAGGAATGCACTAAATGTGGTAAGGCATTCATAAAGTCAGAGCCTCCCAGAGAGCAGGTGTGCAAGGGCGTGTGGAGTGGTCATGCTTGCTCCCTTTTTTGGGTGTGTGCAGTTTCTAAACAGTGATGCTTAGAAGGAAAGTGGGACAGGAAGGATGTGAAGGGAGAGAAAATGGGATGCAGAGCTCCTCTACAGATGTATGTGGCGGGGGAGGTGGGAGAAGGTGGGTAGGGGGAACAGAATGCCCTCACTGCAGGTTACCCAGAGATGCAGCAGTCAGAAGGAAAGCCTGGGCTGAGTGAAGGGGAACATAGCCCTCTCTGAAAGGAGAGTGTGTGTCCGGCAGCTTCACCTGACTGCTTGGCTCCTTCTACTCCACAGGCTACAGATTCCAGATTTTGGTCTGAACAGGATGGATGACCTTGCCACTCCTTTTCTACTGATTAAGATGGGCTGGGAACTGAAAGGATCCCACAGTTTCTCAAACCACATGAAAGCAGAATTGTATTGGGCCGCCTTCCCTCCCTCCCTTGAATTTATCACCAGACATTAAGTTCGCAGACTTCTATCACCCTAGCAGATTTTTAATAGAGCCTTGGGGTATCCGGTTCCTTGCTGTCTTATCGCATTTCATTAATTACATTTCATGATCACCGAGGGTCAGGAGGCAGGGGAGGAACCAGCATCCAATTTTAGGGAGCAGCGGCAATCTCAGAGATGGGCAAGCAAGATGATGTTAAAAAAAAATCAATTCAGCAGTCAGCTGTGACACACTAAGGACTCCCAGTAATGGAGTCAAGGTGAGCTGACTCCAGCAGCAGGCATAAAACTGAGACAGCTTGATCTTCCTGTCTGCAGGTGCTATGTTGGGACCTGAGGCGGTACCGCGGGTACTGTGGTCCCACAGCATTGCTAGGCGTGGGAAGAACTCTGTGGGGAGGGGGAGATCAGAGATGCCAGGCAACTGGAAGCTGAGAAGTATAGAGTTCTGTATAAAGCCATATAATGCTGCTGCTAGCGATGGGAGGCTTGGGTGGGTGGATTAAGATAGATGAGCCCAGGACCCCTGTGAAGAGGAGGAAGACCACATGTCTTTGGCAACTTCAGCTATCTGGAGAAGTCGCCACAGAGTTTGTTATGGTTTGGTTCTTCAATGTCCTCCAAAACTATGTATGAAAGGCTTGGTTGGCATCTTGTGTGGGTAGAACCTTTGAGAGGCAGACCCCAGTGGAAGAATGAAGGTCACTGCAATTGTGCCCTTGAAGGAGATATTGGGACCTGACCTCTCCTGTCCTCTTCCCTCCCCTTCCCTCCCCTCCCCTCCTCTCCCCTCCCCTCCTCTCCCCTCCCCTCCCCTCCCCTTTCCTCCTCTCCTCTCCTCTCTTCTCCTTTCCTCTCCTCCCCTCCCCTCCCCTCCCCTCTCCTCCTCTCTCCTCCTTTCCTCTTCCCTCCTCCTTTCCCCCCTCCCCTCCCCTCCTCTTTCCTCCTCTCCCCTCTACTCCCCTCCCTTCCCCTCCCCTCTTCTCCTCTCCCCTCCTCTCCCATCCTCTTGCCTCCCCTCCCCTCCCCTCCCCCTCTCCTCTCCTCTCTCCCCTCCCCTCCCATGCCTTCTTTCTCTTCTCCCTCCCATTCACAGATACCAGCTTGATTCCACTATGCCCTTACCACTTGACAGTCTACCTTGGCACAGGCCCAAAGTGATGAGGCCAAATGACCATGGATTGAAACTTCTGAGCTATGCGCTCAAATATAATCTTCTTCTAAGTTGATTCTTTTTGGTATTTGGTCACAGTAACAGGCAGGTGACTAACACAAAGGTCACTTCAGAGTCTCTAGGTGAAACACACTCCATGCCTCAAAGTTTATTGTCATTAATAAAAACATGGCTCGTGGGAAAGAGCTTTTTACACAGCCTTTAGGATGGTGGTTCTCAATCTCCTAATGCTGTGAATCTTTAATACAGTTCCTCCTGTGGTGGTGACCTCCAACCATAAAATTATTTCATGGATGCTGCACAACTGTAATGTTGCTACTGTTATGAACCATAATGCAATTGTCTGGCATATAGGATATCTGATATGTGACTCCTGTGGGGGTCACGACCCCCAGGTTGTTGAGACCCACTGCCTTAGGATCAGGGCCATTGTGATTTCACTGTGTGCTGTGGCGGACTGATTTTAAAAACGGGTTGTAATACTCCAGCCTTTTAATCTGATCGCGGTTTGTGATCGCGGTTTGTGACCTGGGTTTTTGCTGCCTCTGTTTAGTTCCTGTTGTTTCTGTGTGAGTGACATCAGACTAGCCTGCTCGAGGATGAGAGCTCATGGGAAAGAGAGTAGCACTGCCCTGTGGAGACCATCCTACAGGATCAGAAGCCACATACGCGAGACAGACAGACAATGTCAGCAGAGCTTCCTACCCAGGCTACAGAGCAGCTTAGCCCGTGCGACCAGTTGGCGAATAGACACCCGAGAAAGAGCAAGCGTCCATCAAGATGACCTCTTCTACACGCTGTTGTTCCAGCAACTCCAGTTACCCGTGATGAGCCACGGTCTGGACATATTAAATGGAAAATTCCAGGAACAAATAATTCATAAAAGTCACACGCTGGCCCGAGCAGTGTGATAAAATCTCCACCCAAGACATGAACTTTGCCCAGCGTTTCCATGCTGGGTTCCCTGCCTCCCCGTTAGTCACTTAATTTCCATGTGTGTTATCATATCCACTGGTGTGGAATTGTGGTGCTGGTGTTCAACTAACCCTTGTTTTACTGAAGACTGCCTCAAGTTGCCCTAAGTGGTAATGTGTGCAACCCAGAGGCACCAAAGAAAAGCTGAAAAGCACGTCCTTTACACGAGCCTTCAAGAATTCCAAAAGAAGTTGCATTTACATTGCTGTTATACATTGCTATGATCGTCCTGTTTTATTATTAGTTATTATTGATGTCCAGGGTTTGTAGGCATAGGAGAAAATAGTGTATGTAGCATTTGGTAGTACTTGGCCATTCCTGGGGGAGAATGGCTCTGCTGTGGGCAGAGGAAGGATGCTATTGTAGTGTTAAGCCCCTGAATATGGAGGTTCTTTGTAAGTCACAGTTGACTGATAAGCCTTGTCTGTTACAGCTTGGGAAGAGAAGATGTATGTTTAGAGACTGGATACTACCTGTGATGCACACTCTTGATCCCAGCACTCGGGAGGCAGAGGCTGGTGGATCTCTGAGTTCAAGGCCTGGACTACAGAGTGAGTTCCAGGACAGCCAGGGCTACACAGAGAAACCCTATCTCAAAAACCCAAAAAACCCAACCCAACCCAACAGAACCCAACCAACCAACCAAACAAACAAACAAACAAAACAAAAAACAAAATGAAAAGAAAAGAAAAGAAAAGAAAGGAAGAAAGAAAACCAAGATGTGAAAATCTGAACCAGAGACTCAAAGAAAACTGCTCTAGGGCCATATTATGAAGGGAAGCTGCATGTGCTGTCTCCTAAGATCAGGAACTTAATTTAAAGGAGTTTAAAAGCAAATTATAAGAACACTGGCTCAAGTTATCCAGAAGGCAGTGTTCTTTCTTTAGGAAGGCAAGTTTGTGAGCCACGTTTAAGGAAGAATTTCACTTAAAATAGTTAAGACCAAAAAGCAGAGTAGTGAGTGGTATCTATCTGGAAAGTCACATATATATATATATAGTGATTGTTATTTCAGAGTCAAGAACAGGGTTCCACATTTAGGTAGCTCAAGAAGCAGTCTAGGAAGCACACAGATGCCCACATGTCAGGGACATTTAAACACTGGTAGGGACAATGCACAGATTATTTGAAACTGTAATGAACTGAGGAGATCTAAAGAGCCAGTCCCTCCATACATGACACCTCCCTCCTGAAAGGCGAGAGGCTGGTGTGTCTACAAGGTAGAAAAAAGGGAACTGCACAGAGTAAGGGCTTCAGTGCTGGCCTTGGGCGGTCTGCAGGGCTGTCGGAATAGGAGTCAGAGAGGAGGGAGAGAGGCTGACTAGGAAGACTTGCATTAACACAAAGCTGTCATCTTCAAGGCCAGACTCCCTCCTCCTTCCATCTCATATGCCTGAATTTTGCTCCTGTCAGAAGGACTGTTAATCACCACCTTGGAAAATTACTAGTCCTTCTTGTTCGCTGGGGAGGGACCTGAGTGCCAAGGACTGGAGTCAGGCCTCAGGCACAGTGCTCACCCATCAACCGTGTGGGCTAGCCAGCAACACTATCTCCTCTTTTCAAGAAGAAAAGCAGAGAGAGATGGAGTAACATGTTTCATCGAGGACACAGGAAGTGGCGGAGGCAGGATTCAAACCTTCCTAGCGGGTCTCTAGACAACACCCGCTGACTGCTCTGTCCCTTTACTGTTGGCTGCAGGTTCTAATCCTGCACAGTTCTTGCTTTTTTTCAGTACTGGCCACCAATATCACCAGCATTAGCTTCTCACCTCTTGGGTTCTTAGGCAACTAAGTGGAAAAAAAGAAAAAAAGGCAGGGACCTTTCCTCAGGGGGACACAATTCTAATTAACACTTATCACCTGGAGCAGACCCAGGGAAACCAGATCTCAGGCATGGGACTGTGTGGCTCACCCAGGAGAGCTCAGTTTTCGCCTCTGGCCAGCTGCCAGAGTGCCACCACCCGGGCCCCTCCCTCCCGGCAGAGCAAGCAGCTGACAGGCTAGGCCTGGGCTGCTTTATCTCCAGCAAACACCCGGCTGCTCTCCCCGCTGCTCTCTGGGAGTTTGCTTGTGGCTCTAATGAAAACCCTCATGTCGAATTGAAGAGTTGTCAGTTATTGCTGCCGGGAATAAAATCCAGCCTCTGCTGGGCTTGGACTCCTGGAAGTCTCTAGCTGGGGACTTGTGGTTGGAATAACCCCTCGTGTGAGCGCCTCTCAAGAGTAATTAGATGTACCAGCTGGGGCTCCTCCCAGACAGCCCATAAACAAACAAACAATGGGACCTGCCAGACTCCCTGCCTTTGCTACAGGCCCTCCTGGGACATATCACCTACCACGTTCTGACTGGTATCTCACAATGACTGGTTTAGGCTTCTCCGGTTACCCCAAAGATAAGACAAAGCTGAAACTCAGAGATCCTCTCTGAAGTGAGTTCTCGGGTCTTCAACATCAGATTAGTCCACTTGAAACTCAAAGTACAGCTTGCTTGATCCTCCCCTGGACCACTGAGCCCCTGCCTAGGGCTGGGGTTTGGGAATTCCCATTGCTTAGCTCTCTCCATCCTGGCCTCGGAACATTGGCCCTGGACATGGGAACTTGATGAAAGATTTCTGTGGACACTCTCTCCTATGAGCCCTTCCAAGCCAGATATGACCATACATACGGATACTGCAGCATGCCACGTCAGCCATTTCTGTGCCTCGCCTCACAAACAGAGGCTTGGTGTTCTTACGGCACAGGAAAGTTGAGGCAACTTCAGCATCTTGGCCACTTTTTGGGGGGTGGGAGGCAAAGGTATCCTCAGTTTGGAACGAAAAGGCACTTTCAGAGACTGGTGTGCTGGCTGGGAGTCCCACACTTTGACAGCGAGGATGAGAAGCGGTCTATAGCGTGCAGCTGCCGTTACCTGGGACTTTAGACTAACTGCTGTCTGTGTGGTGGGAGCTTCAGCCATTGGCACTGTGAGAGGCATTTGAATTACGGAACGCAGGGACACTGTAATTCTCAACGGGGGCGATTTTGCCGCTGACCCTTTCCACATTTGGTAATCCTCTGAGACATGGCTGATTGTCACAATGGTGAGATGACACTACTGGCCTCTAGTGGATAGAGTGCTGTATAACATTCTTATGCATAGGAAATGCAACAAGCCATCGTCTGGCCCAGAATGTCAATAACTAAGTTTATTATTAAAAGTACAAACAGGAGGATAGAGAGATGCCTCAGCTGTTAAGAACACATATTGCTTTTTGTAGAGAACCCCAGCTAGGATTTCTTGTACCCACACTGGGCAGCTAACGACCACTTGTAATTCCTGCTCCAGGAGATCCAATGCTCTCCTCTAGCATCTGTGGGCCGCTGCACTCCCGTGCATATTTCCACATATACACATATACTCATAATTTAAAAGAATTACATCTTTATGACTGGACCTGGAGGTAATTCCAGTTCCTCAGGAGGATTCTAACTTCAAGGCTTGTCTGAATTACAGAGGGAGTTCAAAGACATCTCAGGTAACTTAGTGAGATCCCCTTCTCAAAATAAAAAGGAATCTTAGGTCTTGGGAACACAGGTTGTTAGTGAATCACTTGCCCGTAGTTTGTGAGGTTCAGTTCCCAGTACCAGAACAATAACAGCAAATATACAAGAGGGAGTGTACATAGATGCACATACAGGGCATACATACAAATAGACATAAAAATGCCATAAGCCCAAACTACAACTGTCCTCGGTGGCCTGAGCAGAGCACTAATCCAGGCTTTGGATTTGGGACTGGAGTTTTCTGAGTTCCCATTTGTCCAGAGAGAAGATGTGGCTTACCCCAGGGGTCAGCAGAGAAAGCCTTACAGGAGGGCCACACGGCTAGTACCCCGCATGCTCTCAACTTAAAGGACTCAGTTTCCCTGATATGTAATAAATAGCCTGACTTACACCCTGGATTCCCACAGAAATTGGAGCCTGCTTTTACAGCAGCATACGGATGAATAAGTATTAAGTTCTGGCTGCCTGATTAGATTTAGTCCATACAGAATCCCCAGGTTGTCTCTTTACTGAAACGTTAAAAAACAAAACCTGGACCATTTAGTTGATAAAACTGAGTCTCCCAGGAGGTAACAGAGTGGAACCAGCTACCAGTGCAGATTATTGCCCAGGAGCTTCTGGGGAAGCCAGGCCGCAGGGCCTAGATGTTTGCTTTACAGCTGATACAATGCGGTTCAGCAATTGTTGGTATGTAGAGGAGGAAGACCTCTCAAGGATCTAGTCCCCCCCCCCCTGCTTATGTGGCTGGCCTCGAAGGGCACACACAATTTCTTTCCCCGGTAAAGTGAATCTGGGCATTTTATGGCTGAAAGGGGAGTGATTCCATTTGAGTCAACCAAGGGACTGAAGGTAAAGGTAAAGTTGCATGATGGGGCTTGTCAAAGGCACTCTTCCCCAATTGACAAGGTTCTATGGTGGAAGCTTATGGGAGAGAGTGTTTCTTGCTCAGGGGAGGCCTGTTAGCTGCACTCACACAAGGCCTGGGGATTATACATGGCAGATTGAAGGAGTGAGTATGGCTGTCTCTGGAAGCCGAATACACTTGTTAACTAGAACCCTGTAACATTTCTCCCTTATAAAATATGCACATGGTAATAATATCGGGGGGAGGGGGAGGGGGCAGCGTACCTTTCAGCCACTTTGGACATTTTCAAACAATGTCTGTCAATCTGTGCGTTCAAAAACGTTATCTGGGGAGAAAGAGAGAACACGGGTGCTGAGGCCAAAGAGGAGCTTGATTCTCTTTCATCCCGTGAACCCAAGTCCTGCAATCACACCAAGGTCTAAACAGTTCCGTGGACAGCACTCTTGTAGCTGAAACTCCAGCCACCGATTTGCCCTTTCGGGAATCCCTGGCACACTTCAGATTCTAAAACAGTTTAGCATCTCAATTTCACCTGTTCATAAGTATCATTTAATTTTGACTTTCCTCCCAAATTATTCAATCAAAAGATAGCATGTAACCAAAAACCTAGACAACAGAATAGATAGACAATATGTACTAAGCCCCAGTAATGGTTCTTCTGCCTAGTTTCCACATATATATCACCCCATGTATTGGCTGTGCTTAACTAGAATCAACCAGTAGCTATTTTGCATCGGTCTGTTTCTTTCTTCCCTCCTAGCCATAAGCTTGTCAGAAAAAGGTATCTAAAGTTATTCCTTTGTCCAACCCATCAGAAGCTAGCGAGACATAATAAAGAGTAGACTTCAGAAGGGAGTGACATCATTAGCCACTCTCTGTTAATCTGGCTTCCTCATTGAGACATAAAATAATAATGTGAGTTGTGTGCAGAAAATGATGACTCTCTTTATTCTAATGTCCTCCCTTGGAGTCTTAGCAATATAGAGGTATATAGAGGTGGTGGTCCTGGACTGGTGCATTCTGGGAGTTCATTATAATGTTAACACCTCCAGGATGGGATATTTGCCCTCTCCTTCCTTATCTCTCACAGTAGGCAGTGGGGAACCCTGACCTCAAAAGTCACTGAGATAGCTCAGTCACACCCCTTTCAATAACTGCTAGAGATCCATGGTGGAGAGTTCCTCACGATTTTTAAGTGTCACCTGTGGCACACACAGGTTGAAGTCATCCAGCAGCTGGATTCTGCCACCCATGTGCCACCCATGCTGCATGTATTCACTCACCTGTTTTCGGATATCATCTTTTGTAGTTTTCCTGATTGGCTGGCTTGGTATGTGCACTGGACTCTGTGACTGGGTCTCGTCCGTCACACCATACACTGACTAGAAGACAAAGCGAAAATATGAATTGCATACCCACAGTGTTGTGGGTGCCTCAGGAGCTGACCATTCATCTCTTTCTTTTTAATATCTCTATGGCTTCCAGCCAAATGACTTGACTCTGTTTGAATTTCTCCCATGGTAGACTTTTTAAGGGATCACATCCTCTTTGGGTTACAACAACGAGGAAATCCTTCATTTCCTTGAGCTAAAATGGTTTCCATGTGTAGCACTGTTTCTCTAAATTCAATCCGGAGGCCAGCTAACTTCGAAGAATAAGTTGGGGGTCTTTGGTCAAGAGGTACATTGCTGAGTCCCACCTCAGACTGACTGAATCAGATTTCTCATTAGTGGGTTTGGGAGTCTGTATTTTAAACAAGCACCCCAGGTGATTTGGGGTCAACACTGAGCTTAAAAGAATAACAGCTGAAAGGTACATTCAAAAGTTTCCTATGGGTCTCCTGCTGGCCAGCAGATGACATGGCCATCTGGTAGTGTTGAGATGACAGCTTCCTGGCTCATGCTCCTTTTAAAGTTAAGCAGTTTTCTGGCCTCGGTTTCCACACTCGTCTACAGTCATGGCTGCTTTTCAAGTAGTTTGTGGTGTTATGAAGAGGGAAAGAAGCAGCTCTGAAGGACATGCTGTACATAGCTGAAATCTACACAATTATGAAGGCTCAGATGACATACACGAGCCACATCAAACTCTGGGATCTTAGAATTAGGGCCATTAAAGACTAAATAAGTACAGTCAAGACTAGGTTTGAAATATAGTATTGTTATTTACCCAATGATCAAATAACATAAGTACCTCAAGAAGTACATACCTGGGGTTTTAGTGTCTGTCTTTCCCTGTCCCTGTCCCTGTCCCTGTCCACCCCTTTCCATCTCTCTCTCTCTCTCTCTCTCTCTCTCTCTCTCTCTCTCTCTCTCTCTCTCTCTCTCTCTCTCTCTCTCATTCTCTCTCTCTTTCTCTCTGTGATACACACATACGCTCACACACAGAGACATTCACACACAGAGATACACACACACACACACATGCACGCACGCACGCACGCTACCCTACTAATCCTTGTCTAACTATTCGAAATCTTCCCAAATCCCAAATCCCACAAGAGGAAAATTCTACACCTCATCTCATAGAATAGTTTCTGGTTAAAGCATAGGACCACTGAAAATAATACATAATATTACCTTTGGACTATATGCATAAGATGGCTATGAAACGAGTAAGCTTTGTATTCAGACTTGGGTCCTTCCCCCTAAGCTCGAGAGGTATCTACTAGCATTCCAAGCACTGGAACACTTCTGATCCGAAGTGCACTTGGTCATCATGTGAGTTGCCAATATTTGAGGATGTACTGCTAGCCTTCTGAAACTTGTGTTACAGAGCACAGCCACATTCTTCTGTAGCATGGTCTTTGGAGAGGGTGAACGCATTGGTTGAGGTAGTCTGACTACAGTATCCACGGGGATGCTGTGGCCACTGCCCATTTTAGTTCAGTGAAATACAAGGAATCCTGGGGTTGTTCAAAGTAGGGCAAGATGGTGACGTGGGTTTGACAATTCAGCTCTACTTAAACACTCCCATTTGCTTCTAAGTACCAGGCTCTTTGGATCTGCAAGCTCTCCTGTATTTTTCCCCAGTGGTTTCTTCACTGCAACATCCCCAGAGGCACCTTCTATTTACTCTTCATCTCAGAGGATCCCGCTTACATAAATCCCCTGGGATACCCAACTTTGTCTCAGTTACACCTCCAGGGGCTCCTGAACTTTCCCATTTTCCCTAATGCAGCACAGTGGCCCCATGCCCGTGGTCTGGTTTCATTCCCTTCAAAACTAGGGGCTCCCCCAAACCTGAGCAATTTGCACAATGCCTAGAACATACCAGCAGCCACCCAATGAATATTTCTAGAATTTGTGAATAAAATTATTTTAAAAGACAAAGTGTGGCAGAATTACAAGCAGAAAAAAAAATCACTTTGAACACCACCAGGAACAGAGGGCTATTCCCCACCAGGAATTTTTAATTCAAGTCAACTAGCGAACCTTTTTAACCTTTTGTGGATTCTTCAAACGCCGACATTTTCTGATATCCATTTCTGTTGTGTTCACACAGCCTGGCTGAGAAGAAAAAACAAATAGTTTAAATTACTGAGTGAAAATTATGCTTCCAATTGAACCCAAGTAGTACCGACCTAATCCTTCCCTTTGCAGATAACGCTTCATCTTGTCATCTTGCCACAATGCTCCTTTGTGGAGTTCTCAGTGGAATATAAAACCTGACCTTATAGTCAGTACACCTTGTGGGGGCTCTAGTAGGCCTTCCTGGCATCACATCTATATTTCAAGTAGCCACAGTGCTTTGGGCATAGCCTTTGTGCTATGTTCCATCTCTAACCACCTGAAAAAAAATCCCATGGACAGGGAGGGGCTTTGTGGCACTGTTGCTTTTAATTGGTTTTTAGAAGGTTGCAATAGTTTGTTCATTTTCAATTCCATTTCCTGAGGACAATCAAGATTTGTTTTAATAATGTGAAATCAGAGACACAGTCAAGCTTCATTGTCTTCTGATTTGTGAATTCATCTAGTTGCTAAATTTTCTTTGTAACGTGGAAATCAATGTTCTCAGAGCATAATGACCATTTACAGACACGTGCAGAAGAACAATCATTTTGAGTCACCCCACATAACCATGCCCAGATGAGGTTGAACAAGGTAAGGCTCTGCCTTCCTATTCCTTGCTGGACAGCAGCCTCTACAGGGCTTATCTGGTTCCAGGCTTTCTACATTTTTGTGATCCTCTCTGTGACTTTTCCATTTTCAGTAGCCTCCAGGCATAGTGTCCTAAGGGCAAAGGGGGCTCTGCAGTACCATCGGAGAAAACAGAATGGCTGTGACCTTGCCTGAACTGAGTTCTGCCAGTTGTGGGCTCACCACAGTGAGTCAACATTAGAATATTAACAGTGGTGTCCTCACACCAGAACACACATGAGATAAAGCTACATATTGGTCAAAATGCGTGAGCAGCTTCTGGAAGGAAGCTAGCTCATGTAGGAGCAAAGCTTCAATCTTTACTCATCCAGAATTTGCAAAGACTTTATATAGAACAGGACTACTGTTAAGACTTAACAGTATGTGGAAAGAATGTCTGAAGATACAGGGCTTAATGATGGTAGGAATGAACATCAGTAATTTAAAGGAATAGAGACCTTGAAGACTCCAAGGCTCCTCTCTTGGTACCCCCATTGTTCCCTATTTCTGGTCCTACATTTTCACTAGTGTATAATTTTTTAAAAATGGAATTAACATTCCTCCAGGAGAGAATGTGAGCAGATGGAAAGAATAACTTCACAAAACATAGCAACTCTCCTAAGGAAGAGCCACGTGATTTAAAAGAAAAGAATAAGGTAGGCAGGTCCAACTTGGAGGACCAAGCGGAGCGTCCTTACCACCGGCCTGTGGACATCCCAGAAGGCCCGTTCTTGGCTATCCAAAATTTTTCTTTCTGTCTTATCCTTTTTCCGGTCAATCCTGAAAGAGTAAAGGAGAAGTGTTTGCGCTGTTTTCTCTTCTGCCCTTTCAGCTCTCCCGCTCCTAGGTACCAAGGTACCCCTAAGACTGTTGCCACCCACACGGCCCCTCAGAAACTCCACACTCCGAAAGAGCTTGTTATTGGTCAGATTACGAATTAGCATTTGTGAGCACTGACCATGATGGGCAGGCAGGAGGAGTGAGCAGAAGCAGAGGTATTAAGATATAGGTTACTAAGCTCTGAATTCTCCATCAGTCTGTCCCTGCGTGTGTGACTTGGTAAGAAGGGATGCAGCCACCTGGTTGCCAATTCTCCTTCCCAAACATGGAAGTTTAAACAGCAGTCAAAACATCTGTAAAGTGCGCCAGTTACATGTTCTAAAAGTCCCTTAAACCATCTGACTTTCTAAAGACAATGTAGTGGCCCTAACCTGAGACAAGACCCTAAAGACAAATATCACTGGCTTCAGTTGGGGAAAGCAAAAACTGCAGAAGAGATATGAAGGATGGCAAAGCCAGATTCTGTATGTTCTGATCAGGAGTCGTACCCCCACCCCCACTACTCTCAAAGCTTGTATTGCCCCACATCATCAAAGTAAAATGCACCTCAGATTAATTGCTGTGTGACTTGTGGTTCTCAGCTCTCTTGGGAGCCCTTTAGTTTACTAGACTGAAATAAACCCATAATCATCCTGTGATTTTTGTGGTAATTGCTGTGTACTTAAATGGCCCACAATTATTATACAATCACAGAGTTAATCAGAAAAGTTAATGGAGAAAATGCATATCTGTAGGAAGTGACAGTTTTCACCTCCTTTATAATGTGGTGCCATTTGATTCTGGGAGAGCTAACCCATGCTTCTTTTTGCTTCCCAGGAACTTGTGACAATGCAGACCCAGATCTACTTCAGTCCATCCAAACTGTAGCCTCCTTCCTGCGAGCTCTCCCCAACTCCCAACTGATATCTCCCAGGTGGTCTCACCAAGTCACTCAGTACCTAGAACCTGGTTTCTCTCTTCCCTTGGGGACATCTGGGAACACTGGATTGACAGTGAAGAACCAACAGGTGGCTGGCCTCAGGGGTAGGGGAAAGGCAGAGTTAATTGGGGGAGGGTGACAGCGATGAGGGCACGCAGACTGCTGGGCCAGACCACCTCAGTCCATTTCCAATGGTGGCCATTGGCGACCTGTCCTCAGTCACACAACTCCCAAACTTGACCCTTAGCATTTTGAGTGGGGCCAGTCACAAAGCATGACCGTGCTTCTCTGAAGCCACACAGAGCCTGTTCACCTATAAGGGATTCTCAGAGAAAAGATCCCCGCATCTCCCAGCTCAGACTCCTTCCCATTCTTTCTGCGTCCTCCTTTGGCCATTGGCACAGTTGGCTAACCAGATATCATCACTGTGAGAAAAGGGAGACCCTGGTCATAGCAATTCCATATCCCAGAATTCCATGAACCTGGGTGACGACCCTATTTATGAGCTGGGGGAATATTCATTCTTCATGGTTCACGTTTCCTTGTGGAAGAGGGAATCTCCGCTTCCATGAGTGAAGATATAGAGAAAACCCATTCTCCTCTTTTCCTCCTTCCCTCCTTGTGTCCTCTGTGGAAGATGAATGATTTAACCTTTTCGTAGATTGGGAGGGAGGATGTAAGAAAGCTCACACTGGTCCTTCTGGGCTAGCCTGAGCTCAGAATATCTGTTCTCTTAGGTAAGCTTACAGGAGTCAGCTCTGTCCTGGCAGAGGGATCCCACGAACACCCACTTCTGCCCAGGAAATACATAGCTCCTCATGCTTCACAACATGGCTTCCGCAAGTGAACCCAGAAGCCTAAATTCTATGCATTATTTTTCCATTAGTTTTAAGCTTTGCCCCTATATGGAAGACAGTGAGAGTTAACCAGTCTGTTCTTCTGAGTTCAAGCACCTGGTCCCAGCTATTGGAACTGTTTGGGGAGAATGTTAAGTCCTTAAGAAGTGAGGTCTGGGTAGTGGTAGAGGGTCACTGGGGGCAGGCCCTTTGAGGGATAGTCCAGGCCCAATGCTGGTCTAGCAGTCTTGACTTCCTGATACTCCATGATGCAAGTAGCTGCCACCACCACACACACCCTCTACCATGGTATATTGAAACCTCCCCAAACCATGCTCCCCAATGAACCTTTCTTCCCTTAAGTTGCTTCTGTCACAGTGTTGAAAAAAAGTGACTAAATTTCAACATGCCAACCTATGAAATTAAGATCTCTAATGAACCTGGCCTGGTGTTTTCCAGTCTCTTATCCTGGAAGTTTTATGGAAACCTCTTGGGCAAATAGGTACATATTTTGGCTCTGCAATTGGAAGGGTCCTCTTTGTCTGATGAAGTTGTCCTAGCAAGACCTTGGTTTCAGACAGGAAACCTGTTCATCAAGGTCTTCCTACTGATTTAGTCTCTCCCAGGAAACAGGAGAGATTAATTTAGCTCAGAGCCTCACTTTGACCACCACACCCTCACGGCAGCTCCAGACACCTAGAGGTTTTTCTCTCCCAGAAGCCTCTGCAGAGTTCACCTACTTCACTTGTGCTTCTGCTTGCATAAAGATGAATTCCCACTTCCTTGCAAAAGCCCTCTGGAGTCTCGCTAGGTTTTCCTGGTGAGAAATAAAAACCAATAAGATGGTATTAATCATCATAAGCTAATATATTGACCCTTATACTTATGACGGGGTGGCCATCTTTTTGTTTACTCCCATCAAAATAGCAGGGCCCCATACTGAAGCTGCTGGGCATGAACCCAATTTGACTTTGCACCAGGCTCTGATGAATTGTTTAACTCTTAATGTTCATTTATAAGTGTATTAAGTCTGAAGTCTCTGGTTCACCAGATTAATCTCTTTTTGGGTATTTATTTTGAGAACACAAGTCTCATAGTACTTGATATAAAGGCTACTGGGAATTCTGCCTGGTGGCTGTTGGGACAAGGAAGTCATGGTCATCCCACAGCAATACTCAGGATGGAACTCTTCAGGATAATTCTTCCACTGGGGAGCCAGCAGGCTGCAGGAAAGGGGAAGCCAGAAAGAAAGAAAGAAAGAAAGAAAGAAAGAAAGAAAGAAAGAAAGAAAGAAAGAAAGAAAGAAAGAAAGAAAGAAAGAAAGAAAGAGGAAGAAGAGAGGGAGGGAGGAAGGGAAAGAAGAAAGGAAAAAAGACAGGATAAAGATCCTTCATCCAGGAGCATCTTTAAAGGGAAAGGAGAGAGGCTTTTCTCTCAGCCTGCATACTTTCCTACTGGAGCCTCAGGAGAGTGAAAATAGGCATTTGACAGGTCCACTAATGATCCCCCTAATTCTGATTAATGAAAGACTGGGGCCTGTATTATGGTATGTATTTCCATAGATCTCATGTCAACACTAATTGATTACACTCATTAGTAGATTATTAATGTAAAAGGAGCTTCATTTGAGGAGCACACAAATTCTCATCCATTACCAAGGCTTTGGATGCAACTACTTTTAAAAGAACTATCCCCTTGATGCTTGTGGTGTTTGTCCAGTTGGTGATATTTAAATGTCAATCACTTGGGAAGGTGGTGGACTATGACTCTGAAGTGCTGTAGAATACTAGGCAGCTATTAAAATGGCAGTCTGGTCTATTAATAATGTAAAGTGATTTCCTAGATGTTACAGCCTGTAATTAGGAGTATATATGTATATGGAGATGTATATATGTATATACAAGACACATAATGTATATAAATAAATAGAGTATATATAATGTATATATAGAAAAAACAGTGGGAGAATCATAGGTCATTTTCTCTCCTTTTTAAAAAAATTGTTATTTAAATTTTTGTTTCCTACAAAGAGCATATTTTTGGTAAAATTATTATGCTTTGGGAACAAAATGCATTTTTAGTTTCTAAGCAATTTTAGGCAGAAGTTCATTCTGGAAAAAAATTCTTTATGCTATATGCTTTGCAATTATCAGAACAGACCACCGTGGGGCAAGAGGACAGAGAACTGAATAAAACACCTTAGATGTTGTAATATATTTCCTAGGGAAGTCACACAGTCATAGCAAAGCTGTTTGCCTTGTGTACGTAGCAAGTAAAACAGTTGGTTTTGTAAACAGGGTGGATGTGAACACTGGGACACACAGGTAGGGCCCATCTCCCAGGATGCTGAGGGCCACAGACACACAGTCACATCACATGTGATGTCATGTGCAAACCATAGCCAGTTCCTGAGATCCTAGACAGTCTCCTGGCATCCTTCTGTACTCTCCCCAACCCCCAACAAGTCTGTGATGCCAACAGGTTCAAAGAAGGCAACACGGCAAGCCCGAGCCCTGCTCTCCACTGGCTATACATCTGCCTTTGGGTAGTGGAGAGGGGAGCCATGGTCTAGTTGCCTTGCTAGATTTGGGCACTGGGACTCAGAGGAGTCAAAGCCTGGTGGACAGGAGCCTTGTTGTGTTTCTTTTGGAAGACTGAGGCAGAGAGGGGCTTTGGGAAAGTGGTTCTGAAGATGCTGCGGATTCTTGAGTGTCTCCACTACCCCTAACAGTCCTTCTCATCCCCTAGCTGTTGCCTTTTGATTGGTTCAGTTCAGCAATGCCTGTACCACACGTACTGTGTCATGAGAGATGGAAAGGAAGGAATATGAACATAACCGATTTCCCTGGTTCTGTGTGATGCCCGTGAACTGTGGTATGGTGGAAAGATTCTGCAATCAGAAATTAAGCATATATTCACAATGACCTATGAGTCTTCATGTTCTCAGTTTTTTCATTTCCAAATTCTGCCAAGTGAGCCTAGACACAAGTCAGGAAGTGGGATGCCTAATTCTTGCAAGGAAGTACATTTTATGGACAAAGATGGACGAAGGTAAGTGGACAGAGAAAGGAGATCTCCCTTGCCTCAGGCACCTTGACTTATTTCCTGGATTGAATTTTGTTCTTGGATTCTGTCTCTACTACCAAGATTAGGAGAGAGATGAGAAATACAGAGGTGACATTTTGATTTTAAACTATTGTACAGAAAATCTGACAATTGACCTTCTAGAAAAAAATTGTGCATCCCCAGCACATGTATACAGTTGGATAGCAGAGTCACCTCCCATGTCCCCTGGGATATCTCTTTGTGCTCAGACCCCAACCCATCTGTCACAACAGCCATTGATCTGTTTCCCCTCATATGTGCTGTCTTTGCAAGAATATCAAACAACGGAACACATGACTTAAGATTGGATTCTGCCACTTGGCATGTTGCAGGTAGTTGTGTGTAACAGGAACCAGTCCTTTTACCGTAAACTATTATTCCAATGTACGGATGTACATAGGTATTTTAGTCATTCGTTTTATTAAGATGGTTTTTAGTTGCTTTCAGCCTTGGGGCACCACATACAAAGCTAATGTGAACAGTAATATGGTTTTTTTAATATGTGACATAGGTTCTGATATCTCTACTTGATTACATGTGATAACTGTATATTCAGCTTTATAAGAAACTGCCAAAACATACCATTTTTTTCCATTCTCCCAGGAACACAAAAGAATGTGTACCACATGCTCACAGACACGTGATGTCATTTATATCTTTCATCGTAGCAATTCTAAAACATGTAATGGCACCTCACCCTAGGTTCAGTCTGCTCCTCAAATGACTAATGGTGTTGGGCATCTTTCCATGTGCCTCTTTGGTGAAATATCTGCACAAGTCCTGTACCTGTTTTTATATTGAGTTGTCTGTCTGTCTGTCTTGATGTACATAGAGACAGGGTCTCACCACATAGCCCAGGCTGGCATAGCCCAGACTGGCACAGTCCAGATTGCCCCCAAACTCACAATATTCCCATCTCTTAGTCTCCAAAGTGCTAAGATTCCAGGTGTTGCCACCAGGACCACTTGAGCTGTTTATTTTTAGCTGTTGAAGTTTGAGAGTTATTTCTATACAGATGCAATTTGACTGTCATGCAAGAGAAGCTGGTGACAAAGTAGAAACAGAAGAGACATCCTTCCAACTGTCTGGAAGGGAACGCAGAAGGGAGCAAAGGAAAAATGCAGGCTTCTACAAAACTGCAGGGATTCTGCTCCTCCCACCAGGCCTGGGAGCCCTCCCCCTCCACCCCCTCCTGCCCCTCCCCGTCCGGTACTCACTGCTTCATAGTCAGCCAATTCCAGCCTTGCTTTGTTCTGCATCGTCCTCTTACAGAGATAGATGGCTGAGGAAGAAGAGAAACAATAGCCACATTAACCCAGCAGCGCACTGGAATGAAGTCAGCACATGCCTGCCCAGCCAGTCACCCACTGTGCTGGCTAGTTTTATGTCAACTTGACACAGACTGAAGGGGAGGAGAGAGCCTCAGTTAAGAAAATGCCTCCATAGGATCAGGCTGTATGCAAGCTGGTCGAGCAGTTTCTTAATTAGTGATTCACAGGAAGGGCCAGGCCCATGGTGGGTGGTGCCACCCCTGGGCTGGTGGTCTTGGGTGCTATAAGAGAGCAGGCTGAGCAAGCCATGAGGAGCAAGCCAGTGAGCAGCTCCCTCCATGGCCTCTGCATCAGCTCCTGCCTCCAGATTCTTACCCAGTTTGAGTTCCCATCCTGACCTCCGTTAATGATGAATAGTGATGTGGACATATAAGCCTTTCCTCCCCAGGTTGCTTTTGGGCATGATGTTTCATCCAAGCAATAGTAATCCTAACTATTCAAAGTGGACCTCACTGCCTCTGACATCGCCCCTTCTTCCCTTCATGATGCACCAAACACCCTCTGCCTAGAGTTACCTCTTACAAGCACATCCATGACCTGCACTGCATCCTGTCTCTAAGGTTGCAAATATGGCCCTTTGTAATCCCACCTTGTCTTGTCAACCTCCTCTCCTTTCTCCCGAAAGCTTTAAGAGGCCACCATTTTAGCTCCACATGTAGAGGTCAGGGGTCAACATTTAGTGTCTCGCTTTAGATGCTATCCATCTTGTGTTTGAAACATGGCCTCTCATGTGCTCCTGTCTCTTCACCCCCAGAACCAGTTTACAAGTATGTGCTTCTCAGGTAGGTAAGGGCTTGAACTGAAGCCCTCATACTTGCATAGCAAGCATTTCCCACTATAACATCTTCCCAGCATGGCCCCACTGATATCTGTAAAGCTAGCCCGTTGCTTCAGAGAGCAACCATATACCTTCACCTACACAATCCAGTCTCAGTCTCACTTCATTCCCATTAACAGGAGTGTCCCCTGCTCTAGGCTGAAGGCTCTTTAGAGATGCAGGCTGTCATATTCAGCTGCAGTCCTGTCCCTGGTCCTCAAACATATTCTGCCAGGGAAAGAGGAGAAAAAAAGGACAACTTAGGCCTGTCCATCCAGGCTAAGTAAGGAAGGGTTCTAGGCCTCACATTACGAGAACCTTCTTTCTCAGACATGACCTTCACTGCTTCCTCTCTGTCTCTGTCTCTTCAGGGTTGTCTTCCTTTCTTTAGTGTCAAGGAGAGGACCCAGGGAAAGCAGGGGATGACTGTTGTGAGTGACCATGAGGACAGACCACAGACAACTGGGCCTGCCCAATGGCCTGACACCATTTCTTATGCTCTCTACGAGATGCCTTGCCTTGCTGGTTGAAACAACTGGCTTTTTTTTTTCCTGGCAGCTTAAGCTGCCAAGAACCCTGTGGCTTCTAATCTTCTTTCCAGTATGCCTGCAACTCTGTATTCTACAAACTGTGCCGAGCAGGGCCAGTTGTGGTTGTTTCCAAATCTGCTTAGCAACAACATCAACAACAACACATTCATACACACACAGACACAGACACACACACACACAGACAGACACACACACAGGCACACACACAGATACACACACACAGACACACTCATACATACACAGACACACACAGACACACACAGACACACAGACATGACACACACACAGACACACACATGTCCCACACCTTTGTTTTGACTTAATGATGTTTCTATTTAATATCCGTGGGAAAGCTGACTGGATCTACCAGAAGCCAGTTACAGATTGCCAATTTTGATCCCTTCCTAGGTTAGTGATGTGGAATGTGTCACTCTTTTGGGAGGCTGGGCAGTGGCAGCGAGCCACGGTGCCCACAAACTCACAAGGGGAAAGAATTGACACAGTGAAGTGTGCGAGTTGCTGAGTGCGTGAGTCTGGTAGCTGGGTGTGTATTTTGACTTGGGATGTTTTCAGGTTACATTGGGAATGTCAGGTATAACCTTACCATACGTTGAGGACTATCTGTATCAATGAAATTCCTGTTAAAAAGAAAGAGTGGTTGTTTCTTTGAAGACTTTGCTAAATGGCTTGGAACGAGCTAATGAATCAAGAGTGTTGACTGAGGTAATTGCTGGTGAATTTGTTACAGATGAGGCTTCTGGAAAAAAGCAATAAAAATGTAGGAGGGGCCAATATTCACATGGCTTCAAAAATTCTTAACGCAGTTTAGTAGTATTCAAACTGAATGGTTTGTTTGAGAAAGAAAACCAAGTCCTTGGGATTTATAGCCTTTAATCTTACTTCATAGGCTGCCACATGAACGTTCCTTTGTATAACTTATATTCATCTAGAGCAGTGCTTCTCAACCTTCCTAGTGTTGTGACCCTTCAATACAGTTCCTCATGTTGTGGTGACTCCTAATTATAAAATATTCATTGCTACTTCATAACTATAATTTTGCTACCGTTTGTGAATTGTAATGTAAATCTCTGTGTTTTCGATGGTCTCAGGTGAACTCCTGTGCAAAGGCTGTTTGACTCCCAAAGGGGTCTCAAGCCCCCAGGTTAAGAGCAGCTGATCTAGAGGGCTGAAGTGTGTGCATGCCATGTCTTCTGAGTTTCAGTTCACTAGTGCTTGCAATGAACTGAGTGAGCAGAACTGTGCACTGTGCCAGATAAAGAACTTTCCATTGAGCACAAAATATCCCGCTTGGCTTCTTAGATCACAGACAGCCTGTGGGATTTGGGGCAATCAAGCAGGAAGCTTGGCATGCCACCTGCCTCATCTCCATCCCTGGCAAGCCAATGGAGGTGGCGGCGGCTTTGGCAAAGCATTTGCTACTGGTCAAATGTGAAACTCAGAGACGTGGGGTCAGGGTAGGGGTCGGTGGGTAAGGATGCTTTGTGTCCGAGCTTGAGGACCTCAGTTTGAATCCCCCCGGAATCCATGTAAAAACTTATAAATGAATATATGTGGATGTGCATGGTTGAGTATACCCATAACTCCAGTGATGTCGGGAGCAGAGCCGGGAGGCTTACTGAGCTCACTGCTCACAAGTCTAGCTCCAGGTTTAATGAGAGACCCTGGATCAAAGAATATGGGAGTGAGCGATAGGGTGGGTCACCTGATGTTTTCCTCTGGCTTCCAGTGCATACAAGTAGATGTCCCCTCTGCACCTATACCCACACGCATATACAACTCTTACCCCACCCTCCCACCCCCGCAAAATAAGTAGGTCAGGGAGGGGGCAACACAGATTTCGACTAAGAGTTTTATGAAGGTAGGATCAAACCAAGAAATTCCCAACCTGAGTCAGAATGACCAGACAGATTCTGGAATTCTGAGCAAGGAATACAAAGTTCGAGCTGTAGCTGCTGACCATGAGCCCACAGTCTTGACCTTCCAGCCTGCTTCCCTGTGGCTGATGCCACACTGGGAACCTGTTACTGGGATCAGGCACTTGGCTCCTGGCATTTAGGAGCTTGTCTGTACTGTTGGGTCACCTTCTCTAGAGCTCTGGCTCCAGTGATCTCTAGTGGTGAGAGCCGGTCCTCCAAGAGGACCTCTGGGGAATGTGAAGGCCCATTGTTGGCTTGTCCTATTTGATGTTTTTAATAAAGACAGTTATCTCTCCCTCCAAACCTCATCCTGGCTTTACTTGGATGTGGCCACTCTATTGGGTCACCATAACAAGAACGGTTCCTGTCTAACATACAAAATAGGAGACAGATTCATGTACGATTAAGACACAAGGAACCGGGTCAGTGAGGTGACTCAGTGGGTGAAAGTGCTTGCAGTCAAGTCTCACAACTTGAGTTCAGTTCCTGGAATCCATGTGGTGAAAGAAAGGAGAGACCTGACTCCTGAAAGGCGTCCTTGTGTGTTTTCACACCCTCTAAGTGTAACAAACTTAAGGGGGAAAAAAGATATCTGGAACGGATCCATTTCAATGTATCTAAAACCTGACTCAATCACGCTGAGTCACCATGACAACAGCACCTGCTTATGCTGAGCTTACCAAATGCCTGGCTCTGCCTCAGGGACCTTTCAAAGGTGGACTCCACACAGTCCTCATGATAAGTCTACTCGGTAAGTTGGGTTAGGATCCTTATTTTGCAAATGACTTGCGCAAGTCATTCCTTGTAGCTGGGCATCCTAAAGGGCTTATTTATTTAATTACTAGGACTTTTATTATATAACTTGCCTGGGACTGACATCTTGACACCTAGAAGATGAACTTTTGGGCTCATCTGTGAGAGCGTTTCTGGGTAGGGGAGACTCATTCTACACGTGGATAGTACCATTGCCAGAACTGGGGTCCTGTTCTAAACAAAAGGAGATACAATGTGACCAATTGCCTCCTCACCTCCCTGCAGCTATGCCTTTCTATCAGGAAAGCCAAACCCTTAAGTTCCTCTGGCTAGGCATTTTGCCACAGCAGTGAAAACAGAAACAAGCACAACATCCCTCCTGACTGATTTAACCTTCTCATTCATCTTCATCACCTTCCTTGTCCCATCATGCCACTTTTCCTGTTGGGCCAGCAAGACTGTGACTTGGTCAGGTCTGTGACATAGATACTAATGCAGAGTAAATCATTAACTAACAGTCCTTGATCAATCTAATTCATTCTTTCTTTTCCTGAATTCTTAGTTTCAGTCTTGCCCCCTTCTGGGGCAAGTAGTAAGAATTTGGCTTCACTGTAGCAATACCAGTACCATCCTCCACCATGCCCGGGACAACATCTCCCCAGGACGGTGTTACTCTGCCACACAACAAAGTTACCCGTTTCACTCAGTCTCAACAAAACGGAACCAGGAACGGAGCAATGATCATGTTGTAACTTTAATATGAGGTTCTAAGGCACAGAGATCACACAGGAGTGGGAGTAGTTGATTATGACAGTCCTCCTTACCCAATTCTCTCCTGGAAAGCTGACTTTCTCACTAAACTGTCTCAGAGCTCTGTTCTTTTTATATCCCGTACCCTGATTTTCCCACTTGAGACTTTGCAATAGACGGAGGCACAGGAATGCAAAATAATGTTCTGTTAAGGGGATCCTGAAATAATCTGTTGTTTCCATCTCTGCTGACGCTGCCCACTAGTGTTCTGAAATAGAGATCAGCAGAGAAAATTCTGGAAAGGAGAAAAAAACCTGTCCTGTACTCAATAGGTAAGATGGTTGATTGTATATTACTCTTATTTTGGTCCAGATGTCTGCTCTGACCCCACCTCCTCTCTCCTGCTTGAGGCGCACATGCTGGGTGAACTGAGCTATAATTATCCAAAGGAAGAGGTGGGCTGCCCTGAGCAGCCTTGAAGCACTTGTTTTATGGCCAAACATGGCTCCTACTCTGAGCTGGAAGCCTTCCTGGACATGATCAACTACTGTACAGGGGACAGACCTTCGGGAGGGCCACAGTGGTGTCTCAAGACAGATGGGCAGCAGGTGCCCCTTTCATACACACTCATCCTCTTGACTTAGCTCCTCATTAAGTAATGCCTCACACACCCAGACTGTCCTCAGCGGCCTGTCTACATCCCACAAATCTGTGCTTCAGAATAGCAATTTATCCTGTAGGTCTTCTCCCAGACAAGGTTCCCCCACCAGCCAGTTCCTACAGCTACAGCTGCTGTCCTGTCACTCTGCAAAGCTTCAGGGAAGAAGCTCTTGGGGTCACTGAGTGCTTGGCCGTTGGGAGAGCCACAGACTAGACTGCACCAGTAGCTGTAAGGATGACAAAGTGAGTGGGTGCTATTGCAGGTCCTGCACAGGAGCAGGAATGGGAATGGGATGGACTCACTCAGATCTGAGTTCAAGCTCTACTGTCTCCTGGGTGATCTGTTGATCACCTTCATTGAAGAACCAGAAGCGTGAACTGGAGAGGTGGCTCAACACTAAAGAGTGACTTTTGTTCTTCCTGAGGACCACAAATGGGTTCCCAGCACCCAGCCAGTGGCTTATCACAGCCTGTAACTCTGGCTTCAGGGGATCTGATGCCCTCTTCTGGCCTCCATGTGTACTGCGTGCATGTGGTACACATACACAGACAGGCACATACACATAGATGAAAATAAATAACTTGAAATGTTGTGTGGTGACTTGTGAAAAAGGAACCAGAGCCAGACTGAAGTGTAGCTTAGCACACGTGAGGCTGTGGGTCCATCCTAGTGCAGCAAGAAAACCCACTTCAACCCAAACTAAACAAGCAAGAAGATCTCAAGAAGTAACAAAACCCCAAACGACACCATAAGTAAATATGTACTGAGCAGCTCCTTCCCTCACGGGTCTCACTATCAACTGGGAATTCAGACAAGTGTGATCCTGTGAGGATATGGACTTTCTGGGTCTCCAGTTCATTACCTCAAGTTGGGGACAATATAATTTCTTCAGAGAACTGTTCATAGAGACATGAAGTAGTCTCCACTAAGAGTGTGGCACAGATCTAACTGGGCTCTGTTGGATAGAGATAACTCAGTTTCACTATTTGTTGTAGTTAAACCTGGTTCTTTCCCCCAACCCCATACTCACAGAATTAAGACTCAGACTCAAAATATATTTACAAATACCTTGGCCATATAGCTAGGTTCTATTCTGACTAGATCATAACTAAAATAACCCAATTGTTTTAACCTATGTTCTGCCATGTGCCTGGTTACCTATGCTCGGGTACCATGTGTCTCTTATCACCTCTTTTCAGAGACCCTCCCACCTTCTCTCTCCCAGAATTCTTTCTCCTTCCAAATGCCCCACTCTATTTCCTGCCTAAGCCACAGGCCATAGGCTTTTTAATGGACAGGTGACCCATCCATGCAATACACAAGATATTCTCTCTACGACCATTTCTCTAGTCCAAAGTGACTGCTGCCCATCCCTCTCTGGTCTCTCTCCGTCTCTCTCTGTCTCCACCCCCACCCCCCACCCCTTAACTTTCAACTATCAAAATCACTCAATCAGTTATAATAAGTTTTTATAAGTATATGAGAACAGAAAAGTCCAGGGGAAGGCAGCTTCTTGATGCAGCCCTTCCTGGAGCTCCTAAAACAAACACTAATCCCCCCTTCACATAGCATTCCCATGGGGTCCTGTCTCTTCTAGCTCCACTGAACAAGCACTGGTGATACAACCTGTTCCCTTTGCCCCTCCTCTTGGGATAACCATGCTTCTCAGTGTGCTATGCGTTCATTTACCATGTGAAACAGGGAATTTGATGTATATATGTCAGAGTCAAGACCCGTTTTCCCAAGCACCATGGTGACCAGGTGCTAAGTATCTGTCTTGGAAACTCCTGGGGGTAACAGGAAGGATGGGTCACATGATCAGTTCTCACCATAGTCTGTGTTTTCAGGTTCCCAGCAGTTTGAAGGCCAGAAGTAAGGAGCCTGAAAAAGAACACAGGGCATCAGAACCAGGGACATAGAGTTATAAAACTGAGAAGTTTAAGTTGTGGGCAGACACTCCGTATCACGCCAGTTCTTCTTTTACGCCTCTGAAGAATTGTTTCTTAAAGCCTTTGGCCTAGACTTTGACATAGCTCCGGACTCTCTGGCTTTACTCCCTCTGAGGCAGAGTGTAGGAGAAGAACTAGCAGTATGTGAGGGTGAGCACAGAGCAGGCAATAGCTCACTGCAGGTGATACAAGCCAAGGACTGCACTCTCAGGCTCACTCGGGCTCAGCATCCCAGGTCACCCAAAGCCGAGTCCATTCTCTGAGTGCCCCACCTTCCCTTTGTAAGATGGGTGGTGTCCACTTTGATAACAACTTTTCTTCCAGAAGAAATAAAGGATGATATCTGTTGGTCATCCAAATGTGTTTGGAAGACATGGGATTTTGGGATTGGAGAGATGACTCATGGGTTAAGAACACTTGCTATTCTTGCAAAGGACCTGAGTTCAATTCCCAGCACCCACACAGTGCCTCATACCCATCTGTAACTCTAGCTATAGGCCACCTGAAGTCCTCTTTTGTCTTTTGTGGGCCCTAGGCATGCACATGGTTTATACATACATTCAGGCAAAAAATGAATATACATAAAATAAAATATAGATACCCCCCTTTTTTTTAAGATGAGAGAGATGGGGACTTTGGGAGATGAAGGGGTCATGGAGAGGGAGGCCTCATAAGTGAAAATAGTGTCCTTTATTTTTAAAAGGGCTTGAGAGAGAGCCTTCAGTCCTTTCACCATTTGGCAAGTGCCATCTATGAAATACAGAGTTTGCCCCAACAGACACTGACCATGCTGGCATCTTGAACTTGGATTTCTCATCCCCCAGAGCTGTGAAAACTGAATTTCTGATATTTGTAAAATATGTAAGAGATTCTGTAATCACATCCTCAAGGGGCTTAGACAGTGTCCCCAAATACCGTAGGCTGTCAGTGAGGGCCTTTTAACTGTTATTTAAGTGGCTCAGCAGTGGCTAAGTTAATGCATCTCTTAGAATTCCCAGTGCTGTTGGGGACACACACTCTCTTAAACATGCCTAGTTATTCTAGTGGTTCTGAAGACACAAAGTCATGAGCAGAAGGGACCTTCCAGCAGGCCTACCTGAAAACGGTAAAAGGTGCCATCATCCTTCATGGTGAGAACATGGTCTGAGATTGGGAAGATGTAGCCCTGGGCGGCAATAAGGCTTCCCAGGTGTATTGCTTCAACTGCAAGGAGAGGAAAGATGAAGAAGCTGGTCATTCAGCGAAACATGCACTGGTTTAGCAAAGGTAACCAGAGGTCAAGTGACATCTATCCCTCTAGAGTAGCAGTTCTCAACCTGTGGGTCATGATCCCTTTGGGGAGTCAAGTGACCCTTTCACAGTGTCACCTAAGACTATCGGAAAAAACAGATATTTGCATTACTATTCATAATCATAGTAAAATTACAGTTATGAAGTTGCAATGAAAATAATTTAATGGTTGGGGGGTTTACTGGCTGGTTTTGTGTGTCAACTTGACACAAGCTGGAGTTATCACAGAGAAAGGAGCTTCAGTTGAGGAAATGTCTCCATGAGATTCAGCTGTAAGGCATTTTCTCAATTAGTGATCAAGGAGGGAGGGCCCATTGGACTGGTAGTCTTAGGTTCTATAAGAAAGCAAGCTGAGCAAGCCAGGGGAAGTAAGCCAGTAAGAAACATCCCTCCATGGGCTCTGCATCAGCTCCTGCTTCCTGACCTGCTTGAGTTCCAGTCCTGATTTCCTTTGGTGATCAATAGCAATGTGGAAAGTGTAAGCTGAATAAACCCTTTCCTTCCCATCTTGCTTCTTGGTGATGATGTTTGTGCAGGAATAGAAACCCTGACAAGTACAGGGGATCACAACACAAGGAACTGTGTTAAAGGGTCATAGCCTTATGCTGTAGAGGATGGCGTTGATGATGACTTCCCCCGCTCATGGTGGGCATGGATGCTGACAATTGAGAAGGACCATTGTGTGTCTGGCCTTCACTGAGAATCTGACAATGTCTAACCACTGATTGCCCATGACCTTCCAAAACACTTAGATCTTGCATCTTGTTATAGACCAAGGAGTACCTAAAGAAGTGAAGTATCTCTCACAAGTCTTATCAGTGACTGGTGCAGGGATAGTACTCGATCAGAGATCTCCTGCTTTATCATCTGTGGCACCTGGGGTGCAGTCAGTCCTGTGGTCCAGGTCCTTGTGGCATGACAGTTCTCTTGGTGAGGACAGTGCCTCCCCTTCTCTGAGGGACCAGGACAAGACCTCACTTTCCAAGGAAATCAGAGGAAGGACAGTGAGCTGGGCAGTGCCCCAGGTGACAAACATGGTGGAAAAATGAGTATTTCTGCCAAAATCAACCTGCTGTTTCCTTATCTCAGCCCCAGCTGTAAACATATTTCCATCAGTAGTTAAGATTTTAGTTTATTTTGAAAGGTATACAGGAGGGGGAAGGTGGGACCTTAATGCTCCTACTACACCTAAGACTCTCCCCAAACCTCAAAGTACTTTTTGTTGATTAGAAGGTAAGTTGTGAGCATGGAATTAGATGTGCTCTGAGGGACTCTAACAGTGACCAGTTTTATAAACTGTGCATTTTAAAGTCATTTGTCTTGTCTGTACCCATAAACCTCAACTACATACAATCCAGTGCTTTGCTTTCTAAGAATCAACAAGTCCCCTTGAAAGTAGAACCTATCATGGGTGGACTCAGAATAAGTGATGTTTTATTTTGCCTGCTTCAGGATGACAAGTTTGCTTTTAAAATTCTATATTTCTGTCCCTATGTACTCCTGTAGAATTTGTTTCAGGGCCCTCCCACGGAGGTCAAAATATTTGGATGCTCAAGTTTTGATATCAAATGACATCATATTTGAATAATATATTCTGCATACTCTCCCATAAGCTTCAAGTCACCTCTAGGTTACTCTTGATCCCTAACACAGACTAAACACCATCTAAATGCCATGGAAACCACTGTTATATGCTTAGGGAATAACAAAATGTCTCTATTTTCTGAGCATAGATACATTTTTGTAACAAATATTTTCAACCTAACATTAGTTGACTTCTAGGATGAAGTTCTGGATACCGGGAAGTCCATGTGTATGTTTCAAGGACCATGAGTCAGATGGGATGGCACAGGTCTGCAATCCCAGCACCCAGGAGGCTGAGGCAGGTCAATGGAGAGGTCAAGGACACCCTGGGCTACATAGTAAAACTAATCAACTAACCAACCAACTAGCTAACCAATTAACCAACCAACCAGCCAACCAACCAACCAACCAACCAGCCAACCAAAGTCCTAACATAAACAAAGGAAAGAATGCCAGGTCTAGTAAGAGGGAAAGCTCCATCATTTGACCCATGCAAGATGGAAGATGAAGATCCTGAAAGAAGGTAATGTTGTACCACTAATGGTGGAGCTAAAACTCTTAGAGATGCTTTTGCTTTGATAGATGGGAAAGGAGAAAAGACATTGGACATACCAGCTTTGCAGGCTGTGCTTTGTGGCTCCCTCTTCTATTACCATCTGGCAAATTGTTTTAGCTTCACCTTCCTGGACAATTCTCAGAAGACCAAACCTGCCCCAACATCTTGATGTCCCCCCGCAAAGGTGTCAGAGAAGAGCAGATCTTTGTTGATGTGACCTTCATCAGCCTGGACCTTTCTCAGCAGTTGCTCATACCAGGGCTACTGGAATCTCACTTATTAAATTAGCTGGATTAGAGTTCTCAGAATATTAGTAATGATGATAACAATGAATATAATAGAAGGGCAAGGAAGTGTTCTTAGCAAATTCTACCATGAGAAATGACCTTAGGTTAGCATGACATTAAAAAGAAGCAGGGATTTCAGATGAATGTCACCAAATGGCTAGATGCCTATCCAGGCTGGTTGCGCAGGTGGGTAACCAGAAGCCCAGACTGTCTCATGGAAACTCCAAGGGAGGTGATACCAAGGGGTCTAGTTGCTAAAAGGCACGGTGCCTGTGCTCTTTTTCCTTGTGAGCTAAAAACTTTACTCAAATTAGGAATTTTTGTTAGTTGCCAGAGTGGCCACTGATCCAGGACATGAAAAGGGCCAGGGTCACTTCTGACAACCACTTACATGTTTCTATCAACTTCATTTAATTGAATAACTTGAAATTGCATTGCTGTCCGCTCAACTGTAGATTAACAATGTCAGGTTAAAATGCAAGGCTGGGTTGGAATATTGATTTCAACAGAGACTCAGAATCACAGGCCCGACATCTGGTGTGAGCACTTGATGTAAATTCTCAGAAAGCATGGATGTTGGGATGTCTTTGTCCTCTGAGGATGACTAATAAGAACATCAGAGCAGAGGGCTGGGTATGTGTAGCTCAGTCGTCGAATGCACGCCTAGTAAGAACAGGCCCTGGATTTACTTGGCACTAATGGGAACCCCAGAGTAGATAACTGTAAGTGTAATCTTTGAGTGTTAATAACACCAGTGAAGCCAGACAAGTGAATGTGTGCTGAAGGCAGAAAACAAACACTAAATTCCCAGCACACTGATGAGAAACAACTTTAGTTGCCTAGAAGTTTCTTTCTTTTCTTTTTTTTTTTTCTGGAGCACCTCCCCCATTTTCTAATTAGACTGTGAATTAGTCATTTTCCTGAATATTTTCTGATGGAAGGGCAGCTGTAGAAACCATCTCATTGATCAGGGTTTTGCCGTTTTTCTGGTAGGCTTTGCCTTGTTGAAATGCACAATTAGAGTTGAAAAAAAATCACTTCCTCACTTCTTGCAAGAGCGGAAAACAGAAGGAGTTTTAGCAAATAATTAAACATCTTAATTGTGGATCAGGCAATCTAATTTTAAGAGATGCTTCTAGACGGCTGCTCGGTGACAGGGCTACAACTTATCTTTAATTGCTACGGCTAACGAGAATTCATCTCATTTTCCACACTATTGTACTGAGCTCTTTGGCATTCTAAATAGTGGCTCATTTCCTCAAAGGGTGATTTTCACATGATGATAGACATTCAGTGGAGAAAATAAATGACTTCTATCTGCAAAATATAATGATCCCACAACCTGGACTCCATAGTGATAAGCCTTCTTTTCAAGACTCTACAGGGATGGGGGCAGAGAACCCTGGAGAAGTTGGTCATGGCTGTACCAACACCAGGGGAGGTAAAGGCAAGGTCAAGGGTCAAGTACCTGGGTCCTCAATGGAAAGGTTCTTCATAAGCCACTGTACAATGTCAGTACCTGCAATGACAAAGCAATCTCAGTTGAAGATCTCATTGGTAGCAGAAGTAATGTCTTCACCAGAGTCCTAAGCCCAGCAGCACATAGCCCAAGAGCTGGACAACACTGACATTTTTCTATAGTAACCAGCCTTTCTCATCCACTGGGACATTTCCATAGTTATGATTCAATAATTATCATCCCTCCTTTTCTTTCTTCTTTAATGGAGAAGGCTTTGGTGCATCCCAGGCTGGCCTTGAATTTTCTATATCGATGTGGTTGCTGAGATTCTAGTCTAGTTTCTACAGTACTGGTACTCAAACTCAGGGCTTCATGTATTCTAGGCAAGCAGAGTACCAACTGAGCTGCACTCCCAGCCTGTATTTCAATCCTTTTACCATAAAGAAAGAGAAGCAGAAAGGAAAAAGAAAAGAAAAGAAAAAAAACACCCCCAAACCAACCAGCCCACCAAAATAAAACAAACAAACAAAAAATCCAAATTCACTCTGAGGTTTCAGTTATATCTGCATTTCCAGGGAGCATCCATCAGAAACTTACTGAGGACACAGATTTCAATGGCTTCCCCAAGACAGGCTGGTGAAACCTGAGGACACCTGCTCCCAGAACATTTCTTCCTCAGCATCACACCTACTAACAAGGGCTAACCAGCTCGGGAGACCTCAAGGTTCTTTGAAAACTCCATTCTTTTCAGGTGTGAGTCCATTCTGAATCAACATGCCTCTGGGTCTGCAGAAGACATTCATGGGTCATCACTTGCAGCTTCTCCTTTTTCCTCTGGACCCCAGCTACCTTACATATCCAAACCCCGCTCCCTGAAGTAGGCTGTGGACTTACTGTACTAATAATATGTGGGTAAAATGACCTCTACCACTTCCTGATCTGGCCAGTGAAAACTCCTGTGTGGGCCACGCACACATCCAGAGCCTTCCCTTAGTTATCTGGGAGACTGAGTGAAACAGACACACAATATGGATGGGATTGTGGATCTCACCATGAAAATAAAAGACTCTTTGGGGCCCTCGTGAGAGGCATTGTCTGTGTTTGGAATAATCCAGGTTCTTAGGAACTCACGAACTCCCTGCCAGCCAGAATGCTTTAAGGTAAGTCACACGTGAACAGAAATTCTTCCTCTTGCTTTTGTCTTCTGATGACAGAACAGTGAACCTGAACCCAGACCTCATGACTCTGAGACCATCCTGTCAGATTTTGGTCAGTCCTTAGATAAATTGTCAGTGTTCCAGTGTGACAGACCTGGATTCATTCCATGACTTGGCCTGGAGCTCCTCGCCATGGGCCACAGTCTCTGAACAAGCTCCCCTTTACCATCTTCCTTTAAAAAGATGCACCTAGAACCCATGTTCCAAGAGCAGCTTAGTTCACACAGGAGTGTGTAGGGAGCAGAGGAACCCCAGAGTGTGTATTGTTGACATGTCAAGGTCTCCAGTAGCTCAACCCTGTGGCTACTGAGGAGGCTCAGAAGCACGGCAAAGCCTTCTTTGTAGGGAGGGAGCAGTCCAGGTTCAAGCAACTGATCAGTGCGCACTAAAGCACACTGCATCTTCCTTTCCTAGGTGTCTACAGATGGAGACATTCCCTTCAGAGATCTCTAACCAAGACTGGCTATCACTGCACCCTGGGCTGTACATAACCAACACACAGAGAGGATCTGGGTCACCAGGGTTGTCAGTGCAGCTCCGTCAGAGTACACAGCCCCCTCCTGACCCAGCTTTTGGGTACTTATATCTCTGTGTTGGTCCTCCCTTCATTTGTTTGCCTCCACAGTCGGGGTTTCAGTACCCAGGCCTCGAGGTTCATAACAGAAGTGCAGGAGCTCAATTATCTGCAAGATCCAAAACATCTGATCTACCCACCATGTCGCCCAAAGGTTTCATTTTACACAGACCTCTAAACATGTGGGATGTTTGGCGGAAAATGGGCTGAAAGGAGCAATATTTCCAGATCTGAGTAGTGAGCAGGTCTGAAAGCTCTCTCTCTCTCTCTCTCACACACACACACACACACACACACACACACACACACACACACACACGAGAGAGGGAGAGAGAGAGAGAGAGAGAGAGAGAGAGAGAGAGAGAGAGAGAGAGTGAGAGTCAGTCTTGGGGGAAAGGGGGGCAGGGGAGGGTAGATTAGCAGGCTAATCGCTGCCTGGCTAGCTTCCCAGACAGGTGAATGATATCCAACAGAGGAATTTACTAAGACACCCTTTTTGTGGGAATCAAAACTTTCAGTCATTTGACCATTGACTAGAAGTGAGGTCCCTGATGGCTGGACAGCCTGGACCTTTGGTGTCTGGTCTCTGAGTGGCTCTATGCCAGTGCCTGGGGCTGCCAGGGCCCTACCCTTGTCCTCCTGGGCTTTCCAGGGGTCAGCCCTCATTGACAATTCTGTTTCCTCACAAGTCAGCCTCAAAAGCAAGACTCAGCAGCTTCCCGCCCATGTTTCCGGACCACATCCAGGAGCTGAAATTGGATGTAAACACTCCAGTCTACTTACATCCTTTGAGAGGGAGTTCACTTGTACAGCCGTGTGTATGTGTGTGCGCATGCCCATTTCCCCTAAATTACAGAAGTTCTGTTATTTGTTCTAAGAAATGCAGAACAAAACAGACATCAACTAAGAACTGTAATCCCAAATTGGGGGTGGGGGAGAGACACTAACCTGTTCTTTTTTTATTTTCCCCCCTTAAAGAAAAATAGTTCTTTTCTGTGGGTTGCCTGGAAACTGAGAGGCTTCCAGTATCTCTCCGACTCTCCCCGGGGCCTGCGGATTATCTTTCCGCAGAGCTTGCCCAGCCATTATTTATCACCTGCCAAGATTGATTGCTCACCCTGGGACAATGACAGCCCTTCCTTTCCCCTGTTAATTACTGTCATCATTAATATCCATGTCACTAATTAGTATTCATTCACATTGAAACTCCTTCCTTGCTATCCTGCCCACCCACCCCCAGCCTCCAGCACCATTGTCTGGATTTCTACCCCCTTTGGCACTCAGTTTCTGGTCCAGTTTTTTTCTCCGGCTTTACCATGCCCTGGTCACCCTCCCTGAGCTAAAGGATCACAGTTAAGCACTTTTCTTCTCCCACTAACACTTTGGGGACCACAGAGCTGGGTTTTGTGTCATGGTATAGTAACATTGGTGGTTGTCATGTGGGGATTGTTAAGCTGCTATTCCTGGCTTTCCTGGGTATGGATACTTCATCTGCTGTGCCGTCACTATCTCTCACACACTGTGGGTTCCATTCTGTGGCATGCGGCAAGTATGTTGGAGGATGCTTAGGGATGCTTTCTCCTCTCCTCTCCTCTCCTCCCCTCCCTTCCCCTCCCCTCCCCTCCCCTCTCTCTCTCTCTCTCTCTCTCTCTCTCTCTCTCTCTCTCTCTCTCTCTCTCTGGTGAGTGTGCTATTTCCTGCTTCTGAGGACTGATCTATAAGTGGCTTAGGGATGCTCTCTCTCTCTCTCTTTCTCTCTCTCTCTCTCTGGTGAGTGTGTTATTTCCTGCTTCTGAGGACTGATCTATAAGTGGCCAGCTTCCAGCTTCCGCCCCAGTTTGGGGCTGGAAGTGAACCACTGTGGTTCAGCCCCACGACAAGCAGGGAAGGTAAATATGTCATAATATTATGAAAGTGCTCCAACCAGGCGTGTTAGAGCCAGACGGGAACGGTCTACACAGCAACGGGAGCAAGCATTTGCTTTCTTGTTTTTTTAAATCTTTTATCTCTCTCCACCAGCTCCAGCGATCATCCTTTTCTTTCTCCTTCTCCCCCCCCTAAAGAATTTGAAGAAGATTCATTTCTGTTCATTGGAAAACAACTGCTGCCTTTTGTTTCCGTTGTCAAATTTGAGACCTTACCTTAGTAAAATGCCCTACGGGGACTTACAGACTGATAACACACCACAGTGGAACACACACAGCAAAGTTACTCTGTTCCCTAGAGCCCAAGACACAGACTCTGTATGTGTTATGTACCTACATGTTGTGTGGGTGCAGGTACAGGTGTTTACACATGTATTTGTATGTCAGTGATGAATGCCCACTCCTCCTTCAGCTACACTCCACCTCATCTGAGACAGGGCCTCTCTGTTTCCTCTCTCTCTCTCTCTCTCTCTCTCTCTTCCTCTGTGTCTTTGTGCCCCCCCCCCCCAGGGTTTCTCTGTGTAGCCCTGGCTGTCCTGGAACTCACTCTGTACACCAGCCTGACCTCGAACTTGGAAATCTGTCTGCTTCTGCCTCCTGAGTACTGGGATTAGGAGTGTGCCACCACTGCCCAGAAGAGATAGGGTTTCTTACTGAACCTGGGGCTCATCTATTTCACCAGTCTGGATGGATGGATGGATGGACGGCTGTCCAGTAAACTACAGGGATCTACCTCTGTCTGCTTTCCCAGTATAGGAATTATAGGTTCATGATCATACCCAGTTTTAAGTGGGTCCTGGAGATCTGAACTCATGTCCTCCCTCATGCTTTTGTGGCAATCACCTTAGCAACTGAGTCATCACCTCAGCCCCACTAAAAGTAATTTATCAACTCACAATATAGGAATATAAATTATACCAGAGAATACTCAAGAACCTTCCATTGCATGTGTACTGTATCCCTGTATGTAAGTATATGTTTATTACCAGCAGTTACATGCTGTGTTTCGCATGTGCTATAGTATACCTTTCTACTATATCTTTTACATATAAACATATTTATTGAATGGGCATCAGTATAAAATTCCTCTAACAAGAAAGTCAATAAACCATGGCCCATTCGTGGAATAAATATTTATTGAACAACTACTATTCTGAGTGAAAAAGCACATCAACAAGAGTATATATGGTGAAATGATATTCTTTATAGCAGAAAAATTCCTATTTTTTAATCACACACACACATAAGCACATACAGACATGAAAAAGAACAGTTTTGGAAATAATTTAATTTGTTAACTTTAGGTTATCTTGGGCAAAGGAGAGGCATCAAACTATTCATTTCTGAACTATTTTAAGCTCACAGAACATTCTATATGCTTTACAAAGAAATATTTTTTATTTTCAATAATGAAGCTAGAATTGGCCTCTCGAAAAGTGTGGTGGTACACACCTTTAATCCTATCAGCTGAAGAGGCAGGCAAATCCCTGAATTCAAGGCTAGCCTGTTCTACAGAGTGGGTTCTAGGACAGCCAGGGCTACACCAAGAAACCCTGTCTTGAAAAACAAATAAACAAACGGCCTTGCAGATCAAAGTAGATGGAAGTAAAAGGACTCCGAGTAGCTTCTCTTGTTTTGGAAAAGCAGAGATCAGTGAACAAAGACAGGTGTCTTTAGGCTAGAACTTTGTTGTTGATATTTGTTTTGAGACAAGGGTCTCCTGTAGTCCAGGCTGGCCTGTAACTGACTATGCAGCCGGGATGACTAACCTCTTGGGGGCTGGGGGTACTGCTGCTGTTTATGCAGTGCTGGGGGTCAAACTCGGGGCTTCAAGGAGGTTAGGTGAGCATCCTATCAACTGGACCTCTTCTCCAGACTCAGTTTTGTCTTGACGGGTCAGTAGAGGATGTCTCAATCATGATACTGGATCGCTGCCTTTGAACTTGCCACCCACTCTGGTCATCTGTTGTCCCTGGAACTATAAGTGGACTTCAATGATACCATGGGAATGTTCATCAAAGTCCTCCATCAGGAGAGGCAACCCGAATTCCTTATTTGTGTTTGTTTATGTACTTGGTAGAATAAGACTCAGTGACCTCTCATGCTTAGCTCCATGCTGTTTGAACTCCAGGTAAATACAAACTAGATTTGAGTGAGGCTCCAGTGTTTTTAAGGAGGACCTGTTTCTGGTCTAAAGGATAACTGCATAAAATTGTATAAAATCCTGGGTTGTATCTTTACATGTTTTAGGGAATTTGATTAGGACACTTCCACTTAGACGCGATAACCCAAGGAGATCTTAGCATGAACCACTTTCCCCTATTCCCCCCAAGTATTGGATCAGTTGCAAAGTTGATAAAGACTAATTACTTGAACTGCAATCACCTGCAGATGTCAAGCTCCTGGAATCCTGGGAGACTGTACACCATGGCACTGACAACTGAAGCAATTGGTAAGATTATTTCCATCCTCACTATTTCTTTTGACAGAATGATTTTAGGATCCCAAGGAAATAACTCTGCCAGGAGTGAGTTCACCCTACTCGTCCTTCAAGGCTGGATTCTATCCGCTGATGCTTGCGTGTACCTGCTTGGGGTCTCTGTGCACCTGCAAAAGGGAGGCTCGCCCCACTTCCCAGGTGAGTGCCAATGCTTATGGAGGGGCAGTGACATTTCCCAAGTGCCCATTGTACAGAGGGTATCTATTCTTATTATCATACCTAATACTGACAATAAGTGGGCAAAACATTGCCATTATAGTACCCATTTAAAAGATTAGGCACAGAGAAGCTCAAGGCCACATATTAGTATTTGTTAGACTCAGAGCTAGAACTCCAGACATTCTCATGCCACATTTCTTCCCACCTTTCCATTCCGACTGTCTTATAGCTAATGAACATCTCCAGTGGTGTTTAAGATTGATATTAGAGAAACTGAAATTTTGGTATTGAACTTTTCTTGAAGCAGAGGAATCAATTTAGTATTGGTTGCTATTATCAACTCTTAAGCTAAACTTTTTTTTTTTTTTGGTCAGCTCATCTTCCTGCTCCACTTTTGAAAACCCACTCGTTTGAATCTTACTAAATAGTCCTTGGATCCCTCCTATGGTCTTGGTTTGAGAATAATACAAAACTGCTATAATAATCCCGTAGTGTGATTTTTTTTTTTAAAAAAATCTCCATTGATCAGATGAATAGACAGGCCAAGAACGGCATCTCTACAGTGGTAGGCCTTCATTTTATGTCTTCATTTTATAAAACAAAAATGTCACACTAGAAGAGAAAGGTTAAATGAAGAAGAAATGTTAAACTGGGCTTTGTGGCTACCTGACGGTGGGAAGGAACCCAGGCCTGAGGAACGGAACGGTGCGAGGAAAAGCTTAATGTCATTCACTGTCAAGTCCAGCTCACTGAGGAAAGTTGTAACACATTTAATAGTCACTTAGCAAGCATATAAAGCAAAAAGGCACAGCGATAATAAAGTTGGACAGACTTGTCTCCAGCCCATGTTACCTACATATTCTGGAACCTTCCACTTCACTCTCCCTTTCTTTAGATGTCACTGATGAACCTTCTACCCACTTACAGGAAGAAGCCCTCTTCACAAAGCTTGCCTCTTGGTTTTCCTGTGATGGCCTGGTCTTCACAGACCATGCACTTCTGCGTGCCTTCATTTCACCACAGGGAAAGGAACAATCACAGGACTAGCCACTGTGTGAGCACAGGAACTGCTGCGTTTTGTAGAAACAGCTCGGTCACTGGCACGGACTACGCACAGATCAGCTGGAAGCCCGGTGGCCACTCAGACAGTCTGTGTTCCAGGGACCTCATTTAGGCCCAAGCATCTCAGGGACATCATTTGCCAGGCTGAGGGAAGTTGTAATAATTTGAGCTTTTGTGCTACTTGCTTTCTCATTGGAGGTCTCGCGGAACATCAGAGTGTTTTGATGCCTCTGGGAAGGAGTCTTCTTGCAGACAAAGGGGAAAGGAAGGGGATGTGACAGCAGATAGGCATCAGGAATGTGGCAAGGTAAGGCTTACTCCTGATGTGTGTGTGTGTGTGTGTGTGTGTGTGTGAGATTGTTTCGAGACAGAATTTCTCTGTGTAACATCCATGGCTGTCTGTCCCGAAGCTCACCCTGTAGACCAGGCTGGCTTTGAACTCATAGAAGTCTGCCTGCCCTTGCCTGTTGAATGCTGGGATTAAAGCCCTGTGCCACCACCACCCAGCCTTTTTGTTTTAAATAATTTTCTTCTTCTTTATGCATATGGGTGTTTTGCCTACATATATGTCTGTGTACCACATGCATGCCTAGTGCATACAGAGGGCAGAAGAGGGTTCTGGACCTCATGAACTAGATTTACAGAATGTTGTGATCCACTAACTGGGTGCTGGGAATTGAACCCAGGTCCTTTGGAAGAGCAGCCAGTGCTCTTATCCACTGGGGCATCTCTCCAGTTCCTGGACAAATATTCTGTAGAAAGGGAGGATCAGACAGCAAGACAGGCACCCTCACCTAGACTAAGGCTCTGAATGGGATGGATTCCAGCATGACTCTGGTCTGGGTGCTCTGGTGACTGACCGTTCCTATATCTTCCTCTCTCTGTTAGCAGGGCCACCTTTCTATCCCCAGAACACACCATGCTGTCATCTCAGCTCAGAACCTCTGCATATGCAGTTCTCCAGGGACAGTAAGGAGCCACCCTCTCACCCCCAGCTTCTACTGAGCCTGATTCCTGCACACCCTTCACTACCTCAGAAAACCTTCATTACTTTCAAGACTTGGCACCGTCCCTTGGCATCTGCTGGCAGACAAAGAGGCTCTCCCATTTGCAGCACTTCTCTTGGCCAAGAATAGCTAGGCCCCGTGGGATTGCTTGGTCAGCATCTGCTTCCTCTTCTATATTAGCATCCTAAAGCGTCCTTAGCACAGTACCCTGATCGGGGCGGCCTGAACCACCACAGCTCACTTTCTCATAGTTCTGGAGGTGGGATTCTCAAGTTCAAGGTTGTAGAAGTGTTGATTCTCATGTGGGCAGAGAGGACGTGCTGCCCTCTGCCTCTCCTCTGGTCTGCTGGCAGAATGTGGTATCTGCGTCCTGTAGAGGCAACACCTTGATTTCTGCATCTGTATCCACGTGGTATTCCTCTGATACACACACTTTTCAAGGTTCTCTTTCTATAAGAGCAATCATGATGCCTCAAGGCTTACCCTAATTTTCTGATTTAACTAGTTATACCTAGAGTAGCTCTGCTTCCTAATAAGATCATATTCTGAGGATTTGCGGAGGGCGGAGATGCAATTTAACTCTTAGCATTTGATTAGTATCAGCATCTACAGACAGGGATTCAATTCTGCTGGCATGGGGTGAACACCTGGCATAGAGGTGGGATTTCATAAGCATTTATTCATTTATAGTTGTAGTCAAATATGCACAATATAGCACATAGTCACCCATATGCAGGTATTCATTACAAGTTCAGTTAAACATTTTGTCTTTGGTGGGCTTATTTAAACTTCAGCCCAAGAGCTGGAGAAAGAAAGAGAAAGAGAGAAAGAAAGAGAGAGAAAGAAAGAAAGAAAGAAAGAGAGAGAAGGAAGGAAGGAGAGCGCTAGCAAGAAAGAGAGAGAGAGAGAGAGAGAGAGAGAGAGAGAGAGAGAGAGAGAGAGAGAGGAGGGAGGAGGGGAGCAGAGAAAGGGATGGATAGAGGTAGGAAGGAGGAAAGGAAAGAAAGACAGGAGGAAGGGAGGAGAGATAGACACAAGCACCTGCCCACACCAGGTCTCAGACAGGTACCTTTGGGATGCAGCTTCTGATGAGATCCTTAGGGCTTCTCATCTATTGTCATGGGTTTCTCTAAAAACACCACACCTTCTCTTATAAGAAGAAATCTCGAGAGATTAATTGTTTTACAAAGGGTTAGGCAGTAACCAAAGCCATCTTTTCAAGTCATAGAGGAACTGAGAGTAGAATGAAGTTCAAGAGGGGACGTTAGGCCTCCACCCTTCTGCCTACAGATACTGTCTGCCCCATGTCTGTCTCCTCTTTTGCACCCACTTCCGGTCTCCACTGATTATTTCCGGTTTGCAGTGAGTGTTCCCTTGTCATGTTTTTCACAGGAAATCCTCTAGTCCTTGGACTTAGTTTGGATCCTGTTGGAGGAACTGAACTCAGACACAAGAATTAGGATTTTAGACCCTTGATCTGCAAACCTTCTACCATATGCAGGGTCTGTCAGGACCATCTCTCTGGGGTTCTGTAAACAGATTCCTGGCCTCTAGGAGCCTGTGACAACCATAACTCTCAAGGAACCAGTGATTACGTAACATCCAAGACAATGGACCGCGGGGGAAGCCCTGGGCAGGCATTCTTCCCCACAACTCCACCCAGTCAGCTCGGACTCTGAAATTTAAAGCTTCCCTGTGTATTATGAAAAATAACAGGGGCAGGAGAGCAGGCGAGGTTATTACCAACTCATAAATCAGCCAGGAGGCGCTGAGGGCAGCCGTGAGGTGCTTGAGACAGACTCCCCTGGTTGGTTAGCTCACCAGAGCCCCCACAATTGATTCATAACCTCATAACCCTCCTGTGCCCGAATCCCAAGTCTTATATCTAATTGTCAGCAGCTGAGTACATGATTTGCAAGAGGATGCGGGCAGCGGCAGACGCGGGGGCGGGAGGAGAGATTAGTTTTGTCAATCAAACGCATCCAGGGTGAGTCTGAGAGCGTGTGGGATTTAGATCCGCAGTCAGCTTATTAAAGGCAAGGCTGGATGTGGCTACATTGATTAGGCCTCAGCGTAGGGAAATGGAGGCACGTAGCTGTGGTGGGAGGAGCCACTGTTCCCTAGGGAGGCTGCTGCTGCTGAATATCTTCCATTAAAAGGCAGAAAGGAAAAATAAATAAGCAGGGTCAGTGCTCAGAGAAAGGACTCATCTAGCCCGGTGTCCAGGCGCCCTCAGCAGAAAGCTTCATTGATGTTCTCTGGACAGGGAGCTTTTCGGGGAAGGCTGGGAGGGTTCCTGGTGCTAGGAAAGGATCCAGTGATGGACAGGCTTGGGACCACTGCCCTTCCTTCCTGTGGCCTGCTCGTCACCCCACTTGTGCAAATTTAAATCCGAAAAGTGATTCATCAACCTTTTACATTTAAATCGCTCTGGGAGGCTAAATTCCTCAGGAGATCTGGGAGAGGGTCAGTCTCTAAGCAGCGGTTACTCAATGCCATTCTGACTAGTCACAGCCTTACCATAAGAGTAATAGAGCTAGTAGCCTTCCCAACAAATCCTAAGGCTCCAGGCCATTCTGCAGGCATGGCCATCAGATTCTGTCTCATTCACGCAGATGAGCTTGTCCCTCCCCGAGTAGGCCCAGCACGAGGCTCTTCCAGCATAGGATCCACTCCGAGATCCATTTCTGGTTCTTGAGACAAACCGTGGGAAGGACCTTGACTTCTCTCCTCCAACCCCACTATAGCCAAGCCTTTAGCTCTCTCTCTGTAGCCACCAAGGGGTCAGTGAATGGGAATCTGGATTGCTGTCCCCACCAGCTGTGTCCCTGGAGATCTGCTTGTTGGTTCCAAGTTTCAACTTCTGTCTGAGAGGTAGATATGAGAATAGAGCTCAAAAAAGGCTGAGCCTTGTTTCTTCAGCCAGATACATCCAACATTTCACAAGCAGTGATTTCAGTGTCGCTCTCAGGACTACTATTCCCGATTAGAATGTTTGCATTAATTTACCTGTAAGGATGCTAGAGGCTCTCTGTCATAAGGCTACGCCCCTCCCCCAACCACACTCGCAGTGACGAACATTCCAGGGCTCTGTCCTAAAGGCATGAATGAGTGCTTTGAGACATTGCAAGGGTTATCATGGGAGTCCTTCTGGGGTGCCATGATGCCACAGACATGATAATCCAATCTAGTTCCAGCAGATCCAATCACAAATGACTCAGGATCAACAGGAAACGGTTGTAGGATTTTCCCTGTCCAATCACATTAGGGCAGTGGAAGGCCTGTGATTGGACAGGAAAAGGGAGGCGGAGCTAGGAGTGGGTGAGACAAAGAGGTCGCAGGAGGAGAGAGAGGAAAACCCGAGATGGCTTCAGACGTGGACCTGTGTGGCATTTACTAGCCACAAATAGCTATGTTCTTATAAGGTTAGGATTACTGGGATAAACCTTTTATCATTATCAATTGGCTCTAGAATTATTGTATTAACATCTTGTAAATTGTAATATTATTTATACGTAAATCTGATTGGTTAATTAAGCACTAAGAGTCTTGATTCTACCGGGTAATTACGTTATGAGGTGGCAGATCGTGGGGTGTGTGGGGCGTTGTGTGGTAGCGAGAGGAACTTGGTCCCCAGCTGGAGAGATGGCAGGTAGAGGGACCGTCGAGTCTGACACACCAGGCAGGAGCCCTGTGGCCCGGCAGGTCAGTGCCATGTACTAGAGCAGAAACATGGCCCGTCTGGCATCCTTAGTATGTGAAGTGCTGTGTGCTCCCCCAGGGCAGAGATCCACGGGGAACAGAAAGAAAAGTGAGCTACAAGTTAGGGAGACAGGAAGAAGCAATAGGATGCTTGGCCCAGGAGCTGGAAGCTAGCCTGGGCAACATAATGAGACCCCCATCTCAAACAAACACATAAACAACAGCGAGCAAACAAGCTAGAGGAGGATTATCTTGGTAAGCTTCAAGGCAATCTTATGTGTCCCCAGCAGTGAGTTGTGGCCTTCCTCTCCATCCTATTTCTCTACCCGGTCTTTTGGCCTCTCCAGTATGCCATCATGAACCTTCCTATATCGCCCCGATCTATGTCTAGGAGCTGATTCACTGTGGGTCAGTCTCTGGTGCAGCCTCTTAAACCATAGGCCATGACCCAGGGGTCAGGGTGGGAAGTCATGAGAAATTGAGAACAGTAAAAGGTTTCTGAATGTGCAATGGTCAAATGACTTCAAGAGCAATACACTGTGACTCCTGGGTGTTTCAGTCAGTGCTTACCCATGCTGCTCTGCACGTCACTGCAGCCTTTGTTCTGCACACATAACATACATGTTCTGCCCTGCACATACCTTCATGCCACACACAAAACCAGCAAAGGCCTGGGAAAACCTAAGATCAGATTCAAGACTATTGTATTGAATATTTTCTTTTTTGTTTTTTACTGTACATACAATGTTTTCTGCTCTAACAGAAACATAATGATGTAATGATAGAAAACAAAGACTTTTAAAACCTTCTATTGCTGTCCCTCAGTATGAAGTGTCAAATTATTGTCTTTGGGTTATATTGTGTTAGAAAGTTTGTCTCTAAAAGCTGTCATTAGAGTTGCTGACTCAAGTTTCATTTTAAAAATTACAAAATAAATTTGGATTGGGATCAGACAGAATTTTCAAAGTTTCTCTCCAACGCAATATAACTGTAGCTCAGCCATGCTGCGTGCATCCCGCCTTACTCCTGCCTCCCCAGACTCTCAAATGCTGTTTCTTCTTTGGATATTTTGGTCTAAAATGAAGGCCAATTTTAGAGAACTTGGGAGAAAAGTCAAGCAAGTCACTTGAATCTGAGGGAGCTCGTAGAGCACATGATTCAGGCTTTCTTGGTGGCGTGGTCCTTTCCAGGAGAGCTTTTCAGTCTCCTAACATTGGGACAGCAGGGAGAAGCAAGGCAAGGTCTCCTCACCTTTCCAGTCTCACTCTCACCCTCCCTCATCACCCTCCCTAGCTGAACCTGAAACTCCCACATATCCTCTAGCAATCACGCCTCTCTTGTTAATACACACACATTCACATACACTCAGACACACCCACACACGCATATAGTGCTCAGCACACAGACATAACTCAGTGCCTCTGCAATAGGTGTCCTCATGACTCGAATCCTGAATAAAGCTAAAATCAGCTCAGGCTGAGGATAAATAAAGTCAAAGGAAAGATTTCTTCTTCTTCTTTTTCTTTCCCCCCAGTGTACTGCTTAGAAGTTATCTGTTCTCTTGTTTGTAAGAAGAGAGAGTAGAGAGGGGGTCTGGGCATTGAGGGAGTAAAGAAGCTGGTCTGAGGAGGTTACAGTCATTTCCCAAAATGCGCAGCATGGGTTTTCTTTCTAGCTGCCAGGCAGTTTGAGCTCTCCGTGGCAGGAAGGCGGGCGAGAGGGGAAAAGAGAGAAGCTCCAGCAATCGCAGACAGGCATGCTTTGTAGAAAGCATCATCAGGTGATGCTGGCCTGGGCCTCTGAACCTCATATCTGGGCCCATACATGAAACAGTGAGGAAGGAAGTCTGGCTGGGAGCAGCCGGGGCACAGCAACAGCAGGGGGAAATATGGTGGCAAGAGAGGGCACAGTGGAACCCAGAGAGTGTGATCCCTGTGGGAGAAGGTGACCAGACAGGAGCTGAAGGATTATCATTAGCTTGGGAACACCTAGGGAAGAAACAACATAAATTCCAGTTCTGGTGTTCCTATCTTCTGGCATCATTTTAGAGAGACCAATGGAGACAGTCCAGCTCAGAAGAGAGGGGAGGAGGTATTTGCTACACAGACTAGACTGACAGATCTGTTAAGTGGTCTTCAGAGGATTTTTACTGTTAAGAGTGTGAAGGTTCCAGTCCTGGTCACCGACTACCAGACTGACACATTGCATCTGTCAGGAGAGCGAGAGCTCACAAGGGTGCCGTAAGGAAGCTAAAATGGGGTGGTGGAGGAGAGAGTGACTCGGCGGGGGTGTGTGTGGGGGGGCTCCTGAGATTGGATGGTGAGGGAGATGACATTTATAGAGAGACCTGAGTGCAGGGAGGGTGTGTCTGTGCCTATACAGAGGAAGGAGAGGAAGGAATGACACTCTTGCACAATGACAAGCTTGGCCTACCCAGAGGGTGGGAGGCGCGCTGAGCTGGGAGACCCGGGACTAACCCAAGAACCACAAGGATCTGTCTACTTTAGCTGAGGCCTAGCTGGGTTTTCAAAGGCATCTCTACAGAGCTCCAAGTGGGAGAGGCTCATTCATAGTCTCAAAAGATCACTTTCCAGCTGCTCTGTGGAGAAGGGGGTTCCTGTGTGGTTAGAAGGGGGTTCCAGTGACTCCAGCATCCTAACTTAACTAAAAGGATGTACATGGGCCTGAGATCAGTGAGTGGCCTGTAGGCTGGGGAGGAAGCCTGGGTTGAGGGGTGTTGATGTTAGTCTGAGATCTATGGTAGCCCTTTGTATGGAGGGGCCTGGGGAGCCACCGGACATGCAAGTCTGGATTTTTAGGGAGAGAGAAGGCTGCAGGTACTGTTCAGGAGTTGCTAGAACCTTAAGCTCCTAATTAGTGAGTCTGGGTAAGGTCACCTTTAGGAGTCAGGAGAAAATGTAGCAGAGGGGAGAGGCCTTGGAGGGAAGCCCATGGTTTGTAGGCAGCACAGATGGTAAGGGAGCCCCCAAACTATGCATTCTCAGTTTGGAAAACTTCCACCTCCAGAAAGGGTCCCCAGCATCCATCAATCCACCGTCTGTGGCTTAGGCTGTGACCGTGATGGAGAGGAACATAAGTGAGAAACACAACAGAAGCCTCTGCCAGGCCCTCTCCACTCACCCCTGCCATCTCTGTCCTCCTTTCCTTGTTCCTGCCTTGGTTCAGGGGAAAATCCACGCCTCCCACCATTGGCAGCATCCGACAGCTCAGCATCACAACCAAGCTGAACAGACAGCCAAAGATTTCTGTGCTCTCTTCTGACTTAAAACAGCTTTGAATTCGCTTTCTGGCATTCCTGTAGTTAAATCACAGCAGACTCCCTGAAGCACCTTGGCAACTGGGACGACAGCCCATGGCGACTCACTGCACGGTGGACACTGCTTCCCGATGGACGTGTTTATTTGGGCAGAGAAGGGAGTATAACCTCGAGATTTCACTGTACTGCTAAGACTCATAGTACAGTATCCTCAGAGCCAGGCATCTTTCTGACCAGGCCTCTGTTCACACTGATAACTCTAGGTCAAGAGACAAATGCCTTTGGTTTAGAGAACACATGAGGAATAATCTCAGATGGAGCAGCTCAGGAACTAGGCAAAGGATGGAGTCAATCTAAAAACCATCTCAGGTCTATCCTTCCTGCCCCATTTCCTCAGCGCCATGCCCGCTCCAGGTGCTGGTTACTGGATCAGATTGCTGCATTGAATAATTAAAGAAATTGCTAGAGCTAATAAAGGAAATACCCCAGGAACCAAATAATGAGTAGGTGTGAGGTGGGAAGGGGAGGACAGCTGCTTTGATTACACAGTTCACTGGCAGCCACAAAACAACACAGCATGGCCAAGTCTGCTCTTCACCCTTCCTCAGTTGTCTCTCCACGACTGCCATGGGGTGACACCTCCTGTCACCCCTCTACTGAGGCCATATTACATTCTATCATATCGATAACTCATGATGACTGGATAGAGAACATTAGCCTAAATTAACATCCCACACTTCGGTGTTGCTGATAACTACTGGCTTTCCCTAGGGACAGTGGATTTGGTTATTGCTTAGGGCCACTTCTGAAAGTAGTGGGCCAGCACACTCATTGCCATTGATCATTATTTATCAGGAGCCTGTTTTGTCTTGCTTGATTCTTCTGGGATGTCATGGTGGAATCAGATCGAGCTCTGAAATAGTGGTAGAAGTCAGATGAATTGTGAGGGTCTAGGTAAAGGCTGGTGGCTGATCAATACAAGACAAAACCACTGTCCAGTTTTCTAAACATTCTTGTAGCAGTTGTCATATCCATATCGATGACTTGCCTGCACCTTACATAGAGTAGCTGACTTGAGCCTCAGACTTGTAGTTTATTAAGAATAGAGTTGTACATGATTTTAAGTAGTTGGGATTATGTCCATCTGAATGTCCCACACAAACAAAATGACAGCAAAAATTAGCAGTGGTTTAAACAAGATTCATGTATATTTGGTAAGCAAAGTCTGGAGGGGGTTGGATGGGTCATTAAGGCTCTCCATCTCAATGTTCCTTTTTCATCAACTAGTGATTAATTTCCATCCTCAAGGTCACTTCTTGGAGGAAAAGAAGGAAGGAAGGAAAGAAAAAAGGAAGGAAGGACAGAAGGGAAGAAGGCAGAAGAAAGAAAGGAAAAGAAAGGCAGGCAAAGGGTATTCTCCCCAGGTGATACCCCCTTTAAATACATTTCCTGAAAGCTCTAGAGCTGACTCTCCAATTGTCCATTCTCCAGTCCACAAAATCATAGATGTATTACTTTATATAACAAAAAGGATTTGCAGGTGTGATTAAGGGCCTCAAGAGGGAGTGATTACACAAATCACTGAATGTAACCTCAACAGTCCAGTCTTTCTAACAGATGGAGAGGGAGGCATACAGTAGAGTCACAAAACCTGCAGACAGAAGACCAGGTCTGGAGATGCAGCCAGACTCTGCCCTCCAGAAATGTCCAATAAATTCCTATTGTTTGAAGTTTGTGACAAATTGCTACAGCAGCAACAGGAGAAAACTACCACACATCTCATCACACATCCCGTCAGAACAAAGTAGATTGTTCATAGCTTTGAAGGAAGCTAGGAAAATCTTTTAACGGAGGCAACAATGAGTTCAGTCAAACCTGAGGCTTTCTTAGCACTCAGAAGGGAAGGAAAAATGGCTGCCAGGTTATGTCACAGCAGACCACTTTGTGGGGCTGTTACATGAACTGAAGTGTATCTACATTCAGGAAACAGAAAAAATACTCTCAAAATAGGACTGGCAACCTAAGCAGTTGGCACACACACAACAACTTTCAAAAGGTTTGTGACAATGGCTTTAGAAAGATTCCAACAATTCCTTTGGCATGATACTTCCAGTCTTGTGTATTTCAGCCCCAAGTCACTAATCAGCCATGGATGCTGGCTGGGTTGTCAGCTGAGTCCGGCTATGACGTTCAGCTGGATGAGCTTGAAATAGAGCTCTGAGTCTGAGATTAACTTACTCTCAGCTATCAGTAAAGTTCCTAAAATTTCTCTTGTTAAAAAGAGAGCACAGAATTTACTTTAATTCTTTGACCTGGTAGAATACAGTGTCGATGGGGTTACCCAGGGTCTATCACGGAAAGGTGGTAGTAAAACATGCTATTAGCTCATCATAGATACTCAACAGAGGTTTTTAAACTTTAATTATAGTTTTTTTATGAGGGGTTGAGGATATAGCACAGTCCATAAAGTTCTTGCCATATAAGCATAAAAATCTGAATTCAATCCCCAGAAGTCAGGTGAAAATCCAATTATGGCAACATACGCTTATAATAGCAGTGTTAGGGAGGTAGAGACAGGTGATCCCAAGGGTCTTTGGGTGGTCCAGCTTACTCTACTCAATGAGTCTCAGGTTCTAATGAAGGACTGCGTCTCAAAAACCAAAGTGGACAGCTCCTGAGAAACACACACACACACACACGTACCTACATGGACACTTACATATACACAGAGCTTTTTGTGAATGAATGAATGAAGGAATAAATGAGTGACTGGATAAACATGGGACCTTAATGGATTGCAACAGGGTCTTATCTAGTCGCTCACACAAGAACATTCTGTGTTCAGTATGTTTGCAGTACTCAGTGGGCTCACAACATGCCTGTCTTAGACATGTAATAACAATGATCCCTGAGTGCACTGAGGGCCACAGTGTGTGCATTTTTGATGATCCCTAGGACCATGGACTCGGCCCCTGCATCAGACATGCAGGAGGTCTTGCTTGAGCGGAGTCCAAGGGAACAAGTTGGCATTAGCTAGGCATGGAAAGGTGGCCTTAGAGGATGAGGGGAGAGTGTCTTCAATACTGCAAAATCCAGAGACACAGTGTCAGCAAACACTTAAACAGGGCTTAGTGTTTGCCAGGCATCATTCCAAAGATTACATGCAGTAACTCACATGGCTAGCAACCTGGGGAAACAGGAGACGGGATGGGTGTATTTCATGAGAACATGGGTCATGTGCTACATTCCAGATGCACACAGAGATGATGGTTGTGGTAGTGTCTGGAATCTCCAGTATCTATTGCTGGGAGTAGCCTTAGCTCCCAACAGAACTCCTCAGTCAAAACTTTATAATGGATACAAGATATTCAGATCCAGATGGAGAAAACAAACGGAAAGTATCCCCTGTGCTTTCTCTTTCTATTTTCAGAACAGGAAATTCCAAGACCCAAGCCAGAAAGTCCAAGAATAGTGGTTGTCAACCTTCCTGATGCTGCGACCATTTGATACAGTTCCTCATATGTGATGACCCCCAACCATACAATTATTTTTGCTGCTACTTCATAACCGTAATTTTTGCTACTGTTATGAATCATAATCTAAATGTTTTTGGAGATAAAAGTTTGCCACTGTGGTTATAGCCCAAGATTGAGAACCATTATCCTAGAGGAAGGAAGGCTAGACAATATCCTAGCCCACCACAAATGCAAAAGAGCAAAATGTGGCCATTCTGGGATTCACTTAGAGGACAGACATCAACCTGACTACTCCCTGCTTGAGTACCTGGACATGTGTGTAGGGACCCTGGAAAGCAGTTGGGACGCCATGCAAGGAGCCAGCATGTGTTAGAGGAGAAACAGGAGCCCAAAGCTGTCTTGACTTTCCTGCAGCATATGGGCAGTGTTAGATCAGAGTCCTGGATTAGCAGTAACAACAAAGAGGACTGAGTGCCCACTTATAGGCGCATCCAGTCTGCAGTCTTTCTGGAGAGAAAGTAGAGTAACTATTATGGGCTGCTGGTGTGTAAGCCACTTTACCTGTTGAATCCTAGCCCCCAGTGTGATGGTATTGGGGCACAGGCTTTGGAAATGTGATTTGGTTTGGGTGAGATCAGGAGGGAGAGGCCCCATGATGGGATCAGTGTTTTGTAAGGCCTGGAGGAGAGCAGAGGTCTCTCTCAGCCTGTAAGGACAGAGGGAGAAGTCAGGTGGCCACCTTGAGGCCAGGAAAGGGGCTCTCATTAGATACTGGATCTGTTCACAGCACTTTAATCTTAGAGTTTGCTACCTAGAGTTGGGAGAAATAATGCTTATTAGTTGAGCAATCTAGTCTGTGCGGCATTCTTCTATATAGTGGCCCAAGTGAGACACCAACTGTACCCTTTCTCAAAGACACAGCAGCTTGTCTATCTTTTGAGCCAAATGAGTTCCAAAGGCTGTAAGGTGGCTGAGTGAGGCCTTGAAGATACTCGTGTATCTTTATAACACATTCTCAGCAATCCTCTGTAGCACTGGTCCACCATTTCTCACCTGACTCCTTGAGTTTCCCCACGTATGGGAGACTTCCTGTCTCCAGGCTTCTCAAGGGAGGGGGTGTCCTGTGTTTGGAATGCTTCAGAATTAACGCCAATGAAAAAATCAAGTTTTTTTTCCCCAAGTGACCACCTTTTTTACAGTAGATCCAGTTCCACAAAACCCTTCCAAGCTATGGGCTGTCTCAGAAAGGACACAGGAACATGGAGCAACTGTCATCCTAACTTTTATGATTCTTTGTTACTATAGAATATGAAATGCTAAATCATGGCTACATAGAAAGCACGATGTGTAGCTGGGATGTGAAGGGAGAGGACATCTTCCAGTTGTCAAGGCCAAGTACGAGGCTACTTGAGGTCAAGCAGAGCAGATAGTGAAGCTGGAGACAGGAAGATACAGAATGGTGGAGACCAGAGCAGAAAGAAGGCCATAGATGGACAAGCGACTCTGGTAAGCATCCTGAGGAGTGGAGATGCCAGAATCCCAGTGGAAGCACTGCAGGGACACACCAGAAGTTTACAAGCACAGCAGTCATGGACACTGGGAACTCTATTTAGCATCCTTTGTCACATGCTACAGAGCAAATGGCCTGGACCATAAAGAACAGACACTGCCGGTCTTTGGTAAGACCGCTCACTATCTTAGCAGGTTCATAGCCTTGGGATATGAGTTTGTTTCCAGTTTCCCAGAGAGCTTTGGGGGCTGGAGAGTTTGGCTGCTGCACAGAGCGTACCTCTAGTTTACTGGAAAGATCCTAACACCTAGCCTCTTTGTTTCCAGTCTTTCCACGTAGACTGTAACATCCTTACACACATATCCTTTCCCTTGACTTCCTTCTTGTAGTCTGGTAGCGATGTATAGCACCAGTGTTTAATAAGCATGCGCTGCATGCATGACGCAACACTTGCATATCACCAGTCAGGCTGTTCCCAAGGCTCCCAAGCCTCCCCCTTCCAACCCAGTGAAAGAAGGTAACCCACTGGGGAAGGAGGAGGCCCAGGAGAGGCCTGAGTTAAGAGAGAACAACAAAAGGGTGGGTGTCTCCTTGGCTATGTGCTGTTTTCAGGGCCCTGCAGGCAACCACAGAAGCTAGGTACAGTAGGGGATTAAAGCTTGCTTCTCATTCTCAAGAAGCAGGTTTAAGAATCAGCACAAGAGACAGAGCAAAATACATGATGTAGATCAGAAACTAAGGATATAAATGATATTTCTATACCCTCCCTGGTGAGGGAAAAACACATTTGCAGGTGCTAGACACCCGCTGGGGCTCAGGGAGGGAAGGGCTTAGTAACTGGAGGAGCTGTGATATTACTAAGTAAGATTCCAGGCATGCTCGCTGGAGATCTTGGTTTGGGAGCAGTTAACAATCTATGCAGACAATAAAAGTGGGGAAATGTGTGGCCATTTCCTATCTTCTCCTCCCTTTCCTTGGGGAGAAGATTCAGGTCTGGCTCATTCTATTTCTTTGCCCCACCTCCACTCTCACAGGAAGGTGATCCTTGATAAGCTGTAGCATCCTGGGGGTTAGATGAAAGTACATTGGGAAGCAAGGGTCCACGTTCACACTTGTCTGGAACCAAAGGCAATCAACTGCTTTCATAGCCATCACAAGGGGGTGACAGTGGTCACTTGGCCATTGACAGTTGGAATTCTGCACTAAGTGTCTACTAAGTAGATTCAGTAATAGACCAATCTAGAGAGGGCCAGAGGTGTTCATAGGGCTCTGCCTTTACTGCCTACTGCATGAGATATTTAGGGAGGAATTGGGAACCAACAAATATGGTCACAGTTCTCAGAGATGGCCATCACTACCTGAGTAAGACTGAATCTCTCAGAGATCTCCCCTTTTGTCTGTCTTCCTTTCAATACTCCCCCTTCCTATACCCTCCCCACAGCCCTCCCTGTCTGTCCACCCTTTCTTTCCCCCAGCTAACTCCCAAGTGTGTATTAGGCTACCTGTAATCTCCACATTAGAAATGCTGCCCGCCTCATCCTTGCCATCTTTATCCGAATGCATGCAGGAGCCCCAGTATTTCTGTCTCATCTCCACATTGTTCTGTTCTTCCTTCTTCTTTATCAACCTCCTCCCAACTTCTCACATACACGTTTGGAACATTACTGTTTCCATTGGTGGGAAATATCCCCACTAAGCACAGAAGGACCTTCCTCTCTTTACTCGCACTGACTTTCCCTGCTGGCTTTTCCAGAGATCTTTCTCTGCCTTGCTCCACTCCTGGGCACTTAATTTGGAGACAAAAGAACAATTAACGTCTTTCTTGACCTCCGTTGCCCTTTGTGACATTTCTCTTTTCTCTTATGTTAAAAATGTCTGGTTATATTCATTAACAGAGAGAGGAAGACATTTTGGATTTGGCAGTCACAGTGGGCTGAGAAATTAACATGTAATTGAGTCAGTCCCCTTCACGGGCAATGGTACCACCAGCGTCAAGAGTAGATTTGGTGAAAGTCTGCCGTGAGTGAGGAGGAATTATGACTAGGGAGATGGCAGGCAGGGCTCTCTCGTTCTTGCCACCTAATCTGGTGTCAGGAGGGAAGTAAGTAGAACAGGAGGCTGACTATTGACTACTGAATATGGAGGCCAAACATTGCAAGTGAGGAAGGCAGAGGCACAGGCTTTTTGTGGTTTATCCTCAGCAACCATGTGATGTTGTTTCAGCTATTCTCAATGGGTCCCACCCAGGGTGGGGGCGTCACAGTCCCATAGGAGCACATGGGACTGGAGACATTCTTCTGAACACCTTTGAAAATGCAATCTGTCCCGCAGGTCAGTCCTCAGAGCTGTAGTAGCCCATACCCCTCATATGGAAAGAGCACTTGTGAGGAGCTTAATGCAGATCATGCCTGACTGAGAACACAAGAGTACAGAGTAGGGTGTTGGTGATGTTTGGAGTTTATCATATGGAAGTAGATGGAGTGAGGGCTTTGGCCGATTAGTTGGTTTAAATCCCAACTCTACCACTTACTGTGCATGGTGGTGTGAACAGGTATGCACCCCCCCATAGACCCATGTGTTGGAATGTTTGGGAGTGGCACTATTAGGAGGTGTGGTCTTGTTGGAGGAAGTATGTCACTGTGGGAGTGGGCTCAGAGTTCTGTGCTTAAGCTACGCCCAGTGTGACACACAGTCTCTTTCTACTGCCTGTGGATCAAGATGTAGAACTCTCAGCTTCTCCTCCAGCACCATGTCTGCCTGCATGTTCCCAGGCTTCCCACCGTGATGAAAATGGACTAAACCTCTGAAACTGTATGCCAGCCCCAATGACATGTTTCCCTTTATAAGAATTGCCTTGGTCATGGTGTCTCTTTGCAGCAATAAAGCCCAAACTAAGACACTGTCTATGACCTTGAGAGGGGCCACTTAACTTCTATGAACCTCAGCTTCTCTATACCATGGGGATAAAACACCAATCTTACTCAGCTAGTAATTCAACTAGTTATAGTTATTACTAGTAGTAATACAACTCAGTTAGTAACCCAACAACTTATGCCTGGGGAAGTATTCCTGAACCACAGGCAGTTGGCTGTTACCTCTGCAGGCCAGTAATTGCACAAGAGTCATTTGGGTATTTAATTTTTATATTAAAAATTCCATGCGTGCGTATGCATGAGTGTGTGCTTGTGTACATTTGGCATAGTGCATATATGGAGGTCAGAGGACATCTTGTAGAAGTGTTTTCTCCTTCCACCATGTGGGTCCTGAGGATCAGTCTCAGACCACTCAGTCTGGCAGCAACCACTATAACTCACTAAGTCATCTGTGATCTTGGACTTTTGTTATGAAGCAACAGATACAAGGAAAATGGTGTGGTTCCCGGAGTTTTATAGTGAGATTTGTCTTTTATTAACTGCATGATTCTGAACAAGTCATTTAGCCTTTTTTGGTGTTTCCCCTTTGTTACGAAAGGATAATGCCATTTGTTTAGTTCTGAGAATTTCAGCCAGTACTTAGTCAGATAGGTCAACTCTGAGAATTATTGGTATAGGAATTATTTTCTTGTTGCTATGGCCAAAGACCCAGCCAAAGCAACTTAAGGAAGGAGGGGTTTGTTTTGGCTCCCAGTTCAGGAGATCAGTGCCACATGGTTGGGGAGTCACAGTGGCAGGAAACAGAGGCAGCTGGTTACATTGTATCCACAGTCAGGGAGCAGAGCACAGCGAACACTGGTGCTCAACTGGCTTTCTGTTTTCATTCAGTCTGGAACGACAGCCCATGGAATGGTGCCACTCACATTTAGGATGGGTCTTTCCTCCTAATCTAGAAGCCCCTTGCAGCCATGCACAGAGATTTATGTCCACAGCGATTCTAAATCCCGTCATGTTGACAGTCAAGATGAACCGTCATATGTGGTAAGGACTTAATTTATATGGTAAATAATTAATAGTAAATGGAAAATATTATTTGCAACATGAAATTTTGAGTATACCATTACCTAAGAAGCCAATGCTTTCATTTAAAACCAAAAGTATTTGTTGTTTTTGTTCATAGAAAAGTTTATTTTAATGAAAAGCATGGAAAATGTAGCTAAGCAAAAGAAATAGAAGTCACATGTAAACCACCCCCTCCCAGGGAATCTTTTCTCTTCCTTGAATCTTCTTTGTTTTTAATGCTCCTGTAGTAGACAATCTCCAAATCTGTCATTGAAATAGATTTCTATTTTTTTCAATAATAAATGATACAGTAATAAACAGGTATAATTTTTTTTCACATGCCCCATGATTTCCTTAAGATAAACCTTGGGCAATGGAATTTCTGAGTTGGTTTTAAGGCTTTGGAATAAACTTCACAACTGGCCTCCAAACTGAACTAAAACAGTCCCTCTTCTTTCTCCTGTCCCTGTCCCCACATTCCAGCCAGCTCTGTGTGTCTGTGTTCTCGATTTCTTTTGCCCTTCTTACTGTGAAATATGATAGTTTTATATTCAGGAAAATAACCACTTAAGGTCACTACTGTCAACAGAAGACAGAGTGTTTTTCTCAGGCCCCTGAGCTAAAGATTTGGTCACCAGTCTGTGACACACTGGAGAGACATCTGAGACCTCTAGAAGGTGAGGTCTACAGGGAGAAAGTTAGGTCATTGGGACTGTGCCCTTGCAGGGCATATGAAGAATGAACCTCTTCTCCGTCATTCCTGGTAACCCTGACACGAGCAACCTCCCTCTACCCATGCTACCACTGTCGTGAATTACGCTGCTTCAGGCCCAAAGTAACAGGACCCACAACCACAGACCAAACTCATGGCATCATGAAACCCTCACTGCCTTTAAATTAATTACCTTAGGTATCCGTCACAGTGTCAGAAAGAGTCCATCAGCACAGTGAATTCAGAGGTAGAGAGTTAAAGTATTGTGTGTTCAAGTCTTTCCAGTCTTTCCTTGATGGTTTCTGGCTTTGATGCTGCTTATTATCAAGAATTTTTATGCCATGTACCTCTATAAGTCTCTGTTGACTTTGTTTATTCAACAGATACATACTGAGGTGCACAAGAGACCTCTTCTGGAGAAGTGTAGCTCCCACCCAACCTCATCAAAGAAGCCTCTCTTTACAACAAATGGAGACCATCACAGAAAAACACAACCAGAAAGACTGTAGAGATTGTTAGATTGTAGAGAGCCCGCCACAATGGGTGCATCTATACCATAGCTCCCAAATCTATGACTCAGGGAGCATGGCAGAAGAGGGGGCAGAAAAATTATATGAGACAGAATACCAAGAAGTCTGCTCTGAAACAGTCTCTCCTAGAAATGGCTGCATAAACAAGACCAGAACAACAGCAGTATCAGTAGACTTGCTAACATAGAGTGGAAAATATTTCACCAGGTCCCATCCCTAGTCAAAGACCTAAGGTAATTCATGACTCCTGAGAGAAGTTGAATTACCCTCTTAGGGATGAGCCCCCTTATTGATTACAGAATGGCCAGCCCTGAAACCATATGCATACAAACAACAAACATGAACTTGGCAGGTAGAATTTATATATTTGAGTATACTGACACACATGTCTGGATACATACACATACATGTGTATGTGACAATATTAAAGGAAAAATCAGGGATCAACTTGAGAGTTGGGAAGCAAGGGAAGGTTTGGGGGAAGGGTACCAAGGAGGGGCTGTAGGAAAGAAAGGGAGGGAGAAGAATGAAGTAATTCTACTTTAATAAAAACAAAACCAAGGGACTAGAGAGATGGCTCAGAGAGTGGTTAGGAGCTGACTGCTCTTCCAAAGGTTCTGAGTTCAATTCCCATCAACCACATGGTGGCTGACAACCATCTGTAATGGGATCTGACGCCCTCTTCTGGTATGTCTGGAGACAGCTATAGTGTACTCACATACATAAAATAAATTAAAAAAAAAATCTTAAAATAAATCAAAGCAAACCCCAAACCCTCATAGCTACTTTTTGGATGCCTCCTAGCTGACAAGCACCAGAGAAACTTTCACCTAATGCACAGAGCTGAACGTTGCATGAGAACCCAAGCCAAAGAAGAATCTGCAGACCAAGATTAACACAGACACAAAACACGCATTCTGCTTAACTGAAGGGACAGCCACGCAGCGGGCAGGGTCACTCCCGAAGAAAGACGATATCAATGCTGCTTGGAACTTTGATTCCGGATTGCACGCCATTTCACGACAAGTGAAATCTGTATAAAATACCATGGCATCAAAAGCACATGCCTGAATGTTACTAGCTGAGTGGGACGACTTGACTGACATGGGAGGGGCCATTACAAACAGTGTTCTTCCATATCAGTAAAATTGGAATTGCTATCCATGCTAGAACTTCTCATCTCATTCATAAGGCAGTGCAGATGCCATCTGTCACCCGCTATTCTGCAATCCCTCTGAATCAAGAAGCCCAATGAGGGAAAATTACTGTTCCTTCCACGAGGGCCTACAAATTTGCAAGTGGCATCTATGTGTCCCGGTTCTTGGCTGTCCAGATCTACAACAGCCACAGCATCCTCAGCCGATCCCAAACAGAACAGCCCCACTATCAATTTCTTATCTTTCTCTCTATTCCATATTTCTTGGAAGTAAAACATAACATAGTCCCAGAAAAACTCATCTGTAAAATGTCCTATAAAAACTGTAGTCTCAAACTGACAGGACTTTGGTACTTTATCTACTTTGAATGCTTAACCTCCCTTCTCTGAGAGAAAGGACACAGGCTGTCCTAGGAAGAAGCAGAGCCCCCCTCACCCCACCCCCCACACACTGACATCACCCAATAGACTACTTCCCACCTCTATTATTGGAGTCAACTCTTGCCTGAAATGCCACAGTATGGTTGCTTCCTCCAAGCTGAAGTCCCAGAGATTAGATGCGGAGAAGGGTCTGCCTCCTTATGTCATGGTCCACCCTAGCTCTAAGTAAGTGGCCGCAAAGGGACACATCTTTCAAGCAATCTACCAAGTCCATGTTCAGGGACCCTTATGACATGGATGTGAAGAATGATTTTTGGGTGAATAGATCGGACCTCTGTCTCTAGAATTAGAGATAGACTGTTTAAGTTTGGAGGAGAAGGTGGACATCCAGCATTCGCAGGGGAGGCTGGGACCATGCAAGGGAAAGAGGGGTGAAAAGTGATGGTCTTAGAAAAGGGATGAGTTCTATCCACTGCACAGGTTTGTTTATCTTCCCAACACACGCTCCCTAAAGGGCGTCTTCATCAGCGGGTGTTACTCACCAATTCAAATCTCAGGGAAGACTGCCTGCTTCAAGAAGCCTGCTCAAAACTATCTCCAGCCAGACTTAACCATTGGATAGGCCTCCCCTGCCCCACTGCCACCAGGCCATAAGCTGGGCTTCTGTTCTTTGGAGTCTTGCTTTCTCTTTTTGGGTTAAAGCAATGGGAATGTATCTCTCAGGTCTGGATGCCACGGTTGTAAATCTCGTATGGGCAGAGCTGGCCTCTCTGGAGGTTTTAAGGAAGTCTTTTCTTCTTCTCCTCCTCCTTCTCCTCCTCCTACTACTACTTCTTCTTCTTCCTCTTCCTTCTCCTCCTCTTCTTCTTCTTCTTCCTCTTCCTCCTCCTCCTCCTCCTTCTCTTCTTCTTCTTCTCTTCTTCGTCCTCCTCTTCCTCCCCTTCCTCCTCCTCCTCCTCCCCCTCTTCTCTCTCTCTCTCTCCCTCCCTCCCTCCCTCCTACCCCCTTCCCCTGAGGTCTGAGGATGTCTGCACTGCTTGAGATTCCTCAGTCTGCAGGCGTGTTAGTCCAGTCTGCCTCCATCATGACATGTACTCCATCATGACTCTTTGACAAGAGGGGGGCTTCTTTGAGACCCCCGGGTGTGGCTCCACTCACCCTTGTGAGGACACACCATGGTACCCATTGGGCCCCACTCCCTGTTCCAAACACCAATGAGGGCTGAGGTCACTCCACCAAGGACAGGAAGGGGTGCTCTGTATTTCTAGGGCCAGCCCATAGGCCAAGAACTGAGTATTCATTCATTGTCAAAAGGAAACATAGGACTTAATTCTCTCACTGGTTCAACTCTAGCCTGTAGGGCCACATCCCCAAAACTTGGCTTCAGACTTCTCATTTCTTTAGACTTGGTTTTCACGACTGCAGATAGTAATGAGGAATGACTAGATTACCCTGCTCCTCCATCATGACATACTATACAGTATCTGACACCTTTATTTTATCCCATATGCTTATTTACACCCTAGTGTAACTCTCATGTAAATCTGTGCAATAATCTAAGGATTTCGTGAGGATTATGTGAGTTCTCTAGGAAGCATCAGTTCCATTTTCCAGATGAGGAATTGGAGTCTTGCTCCCTCAAGCACACAGAGAGTGGGTAGAAGCATTAAGAAGATGCTTTTCAGAGAAAGTTTGGTATCAGCAAGGGGTACCAGTGAGGACCACCTTCTCCCCTTTAGTGCCCCACTGTTCTTGTCACTGCCTTGCTATTGTAGCAACATAACAGGTAGACCACTCTAAGAAGAAGTTTATGTTGGTTCATGGTTTGAAGGGGTACGCACAGTTCATCAGGCAGGAAGACATGTCATAGTAGAGGAAACAGCCCGGGATTCCCACACCTTGGCAGACAGGCTAGAGATAGGACACAGTAGTCTCAGATCAGAACCAGAGGTGATTACAGCCCTCAAGGCTCACCTCCCAGTGACCCTCTGCTCCCAGTCTGAACCCAGACCCCGAAGGGCCTACAATCTCCTAAAACTTCCAGCAGCTGGGGACCAAGTGTTAAATCTGGGGTGGGAGGACATCTTATGTCCAAACTGTAACATCTACTGGTTCTGAGAAGGGGCAAACAGCTTTAGGTCTCAAATGCAGTGTTGGTCAACCCTTGACCCCCAAAGGCCAGGCAGATGTGGAGGCCTCTGGAGGGATAGCATCACCCATGCAGCAGAAAGTCTGGAGACCCAAACTGCCTCAACCTCAAGCCAAGTCCCCTTGTAGTGGGAACCGGGAATCATCTCACTGTGGATTCTACTCTTTGGGTGGCTCTCATTTACTGCTGTATTTTGGTATGAGACTCCTCAGTGTCACCTTTCACCTAGTTTAAAATATGCAAACTATCGGGGCTAGAGAGATGGGTCAGCAAAATGCTTGTAGCGCAAGCATGAAGACCTGAGTTAATTCCCAGCATCCACATAAAAGATGGGTGCCATGGTACATACCTGCAATCCTAGGAGAACTGGACACGGAAAGATTTCTAGAGCTTACCAGCAGGTTAATTTAGTGGCATCTGTGAACTCTAGGTTTAGTGTAAGACTCTGCGTCACACAATAAAGTGGATAGCAATTAAGGAAGACGTCTTGTGTTGACCTATGGCCTCCACACATGTATGTGCACACACACACATGAACATGTATACATGTACTGTGTAAACTGTCACATTTTGTTTGTGAGGTAAGCGTGACTCTGTCCCCTGTCTGTTCCAGGCCACTCAGACCACTGTGCCGCCCTCCCCCTTCTGACGCTCCTTCCTCTCTCCAGCCCTTTCCCTTCTCATTGGATTCTCTCCAGCCCTGGAAATGACTTGAGCTCCCCACATTGCCTGGAGTGGTTTCACGGGGAAAAGGGATTCTTCACAATTTCAAAAAAGTCTCAACATACAAAAGAATCTTGCCACATTCATCTTTTTGGCAGAAACAGCCTGTTGACTTAATGCAGAAATGATTTAGGTTTCAGTGAGGTCTTTGCTTCTTCTGCCCACGTCCTGTACTTTTAGTTGTTCGTGGTATGCACTACACAAAACTACCACACGGTGGCACTGTTGTCTTTGAAAGCCGCTTGTGTTTGTGAGCTGTTTTCTAAACCGACTGGGATCTAGGATAGTGATATTGATTTTGTATTTCGCTTAAATTAATTATCATTGACGTTCTGAAGGCTGCTTAACTTCTTGGTTAGAAAGGTACAGATCTGAAGTCTGTTTGATGTCATTTATAGTATTTTCCAGAAGCCAGAAATGAAGGTCAAGGGAAAAGTGTGGTTATAATCACTCGTGAGGGGTTTTCAAGTGCTCCTAGAACTTCTGAGTCTATGGGTAAAATTACCATGTCAATTGTGAATGTCCAAAAGTTACAAAGGAAGAAATGTGGGCAGGGAGGAAAGAAGTTTTAGATGTCAGGTAACAGTGGAGAGGAGTCAGGAACCACCAAGCTTCTGGAGACATGACCGAGTAACAGTTGGTGATTAAAGTGGAACGATGTTCATAGTGTAAGGAGACTGCTGAGCAGGGCCTCGCCTTCTCATGTTTGTGCAGACCCGGATGCCCAAACCTTCAGCCTTTCTCCATATCAAATCGTGGTAATTCTTGCTGGCAGGCAGGGTCGAGCTTGGGCTATTACCGACTCAAAGAACACAACCATAAATGAACAGAGAGAACTGGCTATAAGAAAGTAGACATCCTTGGGAATCCTGGGAACCCATGGTCCAAATGCTATGCAGGGGAGTACTGCAAAGGAAAGGGGGGGAGCAATCTCCTTGGACAAGTCTTCCTGGATCTCATAGTGCAGAGTCCCTGCCCCCTAATACTCCACATCGCTCATCTGCATTGGAGCATCTGGATCCAGCCTGGTGGCCAGCACCCAGCAGGAAGCAGACACTGGCTGATTGGATTAAGGACTACATGTGCACATACACATGAGGCTTCCTGTGGAACATCTGCTCTCAACTGAAATAGTGATGCTCACTTAACAGGATTTGGACTCCGGTATCCTCATGTAATCAGGCTCTTATAACATAGGTAGCCTTGCACAACGGTTATTGGTCCCCCTTCTGCAGCCAGAGAACCTGAGTTCAAAGCCTGACTTGGCCATTACCAGATACGCAGGCCCCAGGCAATTCTCCAGTCCTCCTTGCTTCGATATTTAGGAAGATAAGGACACTAGCCATTTTGCATGGCTTCTTTGGGGGAGGGGGTGGGAGAGCTAGCATTGAAGCTCGGGAAAGCATGCGATATGGTACATGCTCTCACTTAATGCTGGTTTCAAATAGTATTTTCACAACTATTCATTAAAATACCAATCTTGCAGGACTTCTTGCCAGGTATCAGGATCTTAGTCCATTCAGGTCTCTAGTCCAGCTGGTGTCGGCTGCAGATGGCTGGGAGATGAACCTGGGCTAGCCACTCCCAGAGTGGGCTCTGCCTCCAGGACCTCAGACAGAACCAATGCTTGGCAGAGGCTGGGAGTGTATGGGAAACAGATTAACTCGCTATCATTTCAGCCTGCCACTGCCCATTTGCTAAATGGCACGATTTGATATGGGAGTGTCCTCTTGTCCCTTGTTGGCGCCAGCCAGGCTTCTTATCGGGACGGCGTGATGGCTGCAAGTCACCCAAACACTCGAGACTCGCATCTTTTTCAGCAGATTTGCCCTTCATCTGCTGAGATTCAAGGACACAAGTAGAGAGGAAAAGAATGAAATCAGGAAAGGAGAACAACACAGAATAAAGATGTTTAGAGTGGTCTTCCATGTGGGATACTGAGACCTTCTCTAGGGTCCAAGCTCAGGGACAGATGTGTGATGTTGCCACAACATCTGCCCAGTGTTTCCCTGATATCAGAGAACACCCATGAAAGTCCTCTCTTCATGACCTTGTTCTGATTTTCTTCTTTCCTTTCCCAGTTCTGTTTCCTGATAAAGAGGCTGTTTGAAGTTTAACAGTGGCTATGAATGGCCGAGTTATGTCTGTTCTGTAGACCTCTCTGATGCTGGTGGTGGGATTGGGGAGGAGGAGACCCAGCGGGGTAATTGGAAGGGATAGCTTGACCTGTCTTCTCAACCTCAGGGCTCAACTCACCTAAAATGCTCTGTAAACCATCGCTACGGTGAGCACGAATAGCCTTGAGCTTCTGAGCAAACCTTCAGTACAGAAGGAGGGACCTTGGAAGGTCCTTCTAGTTAAGAGTACCGTGGGCAATGGGTTCTCACAGGCTAAACATGCAAGGCTGACCTCAGAGAGGCATTAGATTGTTTTGAGTGCAGACTTTCCATGGTGTTCTGAACCGCTTCTAATCTGGAGGGCTGTTCCATTCATGAGTCTTTTAGCATTTAAATAAACTTTGTTAAACTCATTTCATCTAAAGTCATTTCTCTTTTACCAGGAGAAAAGATTCATTTATCTGTTGGATTTTGTTAACCTGAGTCTTTTGACTCTGAACTGGAAGGACTTCTCATTGGTGTCTGTGTCATTAATTTTAAAGAATGTCATTAGTTTTACAGAATAGACCCACGTGTAGCCTCAACATATGTGATTTTAAGACTTCACCCCAGCAAAGCAGTGAGTCACTTTGTATTTTACGCTCTTCTTTCTACTACTGAACTGTTCCAAGTTGGGATGTACCAAGGACCCCAGAGATGCCTGCTGGCACAGGGAGTGTGGTCCGCATGCCACAGGGCAGGTGCCCTGGGGCAACCCAATTCTCTAGGCATTTTAATCATTTCGATTTACTGTACAACTTCTGTTTATTCAACTTTTCATGACGTCAGCAGCAGCAAGGAGCCAATTACCTAATGCACCTTCTCTGTCCTTTATCATTACGCTGTGAAACTTAACACACTGGACGATTCTGATACTCTGCATTCTCCTTGATGCTGGCCTGATGCAATATCTATTTTGAGAAACTAAAGCTTCAGCCCACAAAAATGTCATTCAACCATGAACTAGCTTCGGAGAAGTTTTGCCTTATGTTTGGTGACAGTCCAACACGGCACAAAGTGAGTACAGGATGAATGCCAACAATCAAGGGACAACCAGAGATGCCTTGCAAACATTGTGTGAGAGGGCACACTGGAATCTCATGGCAGTACTCACTATGACATGCTCCTTTAGGTTATAGTAGTATAAAATTATAAATATTGAAAAAGATCACTATAAAAATTTAAAAGAAAAAAAAGGCCTGGAGAGGTGGCTTCAGGTTTAAGAACTCCTCCAGAGGACACAAGTTCAATTCCCAGAGTTCTCATGGTGGCTCTCAACTGTCTATAACTCCAGTGCCAATGGTTCTGATGCCCTCTTCTGGCACCTTATGGTACTTCATGCACAGGGTGCACAAAACACTCAAAACACTCAAACACATAAAAATAAAGAAAATAAATTCTTTTTTTTTCAACCACCACAAAGCGTACACATGGAGGAACCCATGGCTCCAGCTACATATGTAGCAGAGGATGGCCTCTTCAGACATCAGTGAGAGGAGAGGCCGTTGGTCCTGTGAAGGCTCAATGCCCAGTGTAGGGGAATGCCAGGTCAGGAAAGTGGGAGTGGGTGGGTTGGTGATCAGGGGGAGGAGGGATGGGATAGGGGGGTTTTGGAGGAGTAACGAGGAAAGGGGATAACATTTGAAATGTAAATAAAGCAAATATCTAATAAAAAATAGCACTAAACCCATAAAATTGAAAAAAAAAAGTCTGGCCAGATGGCTCAGTGGTTTAAGGCACTTGTTACTAAGTTATCTGACCTGAGTTTGATGCCCAGGAGCAACCCTGTGGAAGAAGAAAACAGATTCCAACCTACATAAACATGCGCACATACACACACACAGTAAGTAAACAAATGTAAGAATATTTTTTAATTAGCAGGATTTGCAAACTACCAAGGGATCTGCAACGCACTCAGGTTTGTAGATCTTTGTCTAAGCAGACCCAATTTGTTCTAAAATATGTCCATTTGAACTGGTCTTCAGGAGACAGGGGCTTTGCCAAGTCGGCTGAAGTAATAGCAAAGGACTCTTCAAACTCCCTTCAGAGAGTGGGCACTTCGAGATGACCAGCAGCTTGGGTCAGTTTGTTTAAACTCAATCTGAGCAGTGTCTTTTAGACTGTGGTGAAGAGAGACTTCCTCCTGAGAAGCAGAGATGGACACACCACACACACACACACACCTAGAAGCAGAAAGCTGAGGGTCTGAGTTGGCCATGGCCTTGTGTCTGGGCTCTTTCTCTGCCTCCTATTCAACAGGCTGTCCCTGATGTCACAACAGGCTGTCCCTGATGTCACAAAACAACTGAACACAGTTAAGAACAATGGTGATCGCATTCTTGGGCGATTGTGAAGTCAGGGGCCAGGTGTATGTATTTGGAAGTCAGAGGACAACTCTGTGGCATTGATTCTCTCCTTTTACCTTTATGTGAGTCTCAGGCATCATACTTTGGTCTTTGACTTGTGCAGCAAGCCATTGAGTGGTCAAACAGGCCTGATCATAGTTATTATTGCTGGATGTAGTAACTTTTCTACAGCCTGAGTTAGTGTTACAGATCTCTGACCATATGGAGTCACCTGGCCATAGTGATCAAGACTGGATATACACCTGTGGTTAACATCAGAGCTGCAGCCCAGTCTACCTTCTGTATTCCTTCCTCAACACCTTTAATGGGCTGACTTTGCTGCGACTGCCACCTGCATCCAACAGAAAACTCTATGGGGTGGCTGGTGTGGAAGACTCAGCCATAATGTCAGGATGAATACACTCAAACTACAGCACACTGTTTACAAGTGAAAAACAGGAAGCATCAAAGAAAAGATAACATTGCAACTTGCCAGGATAAATGGCGTGTGTGTATGTGTGTGTGTGTGTGTGTCTGTATGTGCATGTGTGTGTGTGTGTGTGTTGTTTTATCTTTAGGAGTAATTAGGTAGTCAAGAACAATATGAAGGAAGTGGCATTGTCCTTCTGTGGGCAAGTTATACCACTCAGGAGCCACATACCCTCTGCACAGATTCCGTTCCCGGTCACTGACACCCCGACGCAACTGCCTCTATCTCAGTTTCCACAGCCATGAACATCTAGACATGTACTAAACATGTAGGACACACTGTGCAGATACCGTTTGGCTAAATGCCAGTCTCTCACATTCTCTTTCGCAGCTAAGAGCCTTCCAGACAATTAATTAATCTGTAAATATCTGCTTTGGTCTCCTCTTGTTTACTGTTTATTTAGTAGTAACACGAAAATCAAAATCTGGGCATCCTCAGCCACCTTGAGGAAGAGCGTGTCACCTCTCTGAAGAGTAACAGCCCCTGGAAGCCAATGTGTGGCTTTGCCATGCCCAGGAGGAGGAGGGGAGCAGCCAGAGCTGAGAGTGAAGGTTCATTCAATTTCAGGAAACAATGGGATTCCATCACCCAAGCAAGTCCATCTGAGACCACTCCAGCTAACGGAGTGGCAAGGAGCCCCAACATAAATGAAGACACTCAGTTCCAGGTTCCCCAAGCAGACACGTGCCACCAACAGCTGCCAGCTAGCTACAGCCAAGGATAGCTATGAATGTAGAACATCACTAAATCATGAACATGAGGTGTGTGTGTGTGTGTGTGTGTGTATGTGTGTGTGCTGTACATGCAGAGGCTAGAGGAGGATATTGAGTGACTTTCTCCATCATTTTCTGCCTTCTTCCTTGAAGATACGGTGTGATAGCTATCTTTTAAACATTCGTATTGTTGTTTTTAGTTGTGTGTCAGTGTGTATGTGTCTACATGTGGATAACTCAGCCAGTAATAAAAATAGGCACTTGCTGCCAAGCCTGACTATCTGAGTTCAATTCAATTATCAATTTGCTACAACCTAGAATCACTTGGGAAGAGAGTCTTAAGGAGATATTGTCTAGATTAGGTTGGGAGGGGGCTGTGGATACATCTGTGGGGGTTTGTTCTGAGTTTTAAAATAATTATGTGTATGGGCTTTTTGCCTGCATGTATGCCTGCATACCATGTCTTTATGGTGGCCGCAGAGGCCATAAGAAGGCATTGGATTTCTCGGAACTGGAGTTATGTGCTGTTGTGAGCCACAATGTTGACACTTTGAATAGAACTTGGGTCCTCTGGAAGAGCAGCCAGAGCTCTTAAGCACTGAATTGTCTTTGCAGCCCCATCTCGGTCATGTTAAGGTATGGTAAGATCTGCCCACTCTGGGTGACTCCATTCCCTGTGCTTGGAGCCTGGATTGTATAAATCATGGGAGAATCCATTTTCTTCTAGTGACTGTGGACATATTGTGACTAGCTGCTTCTCATTCCTGCCACAGTGACTTCCCTGCAATGATGAGCTGTAATATGAAATTAGGAATTGAGTAATCTCTTTCCCCCCAGAGTTTCATTTGTCTGCGTATTTTATCACAGCAACAGAAATGGGACTAAATCACAGGTGTCAGAACACACTCAAAAGAATGACCCGTGGTGAACAATGCCTTGGGGGAACTGTGGGAGAGGCTCCAGGAGAGAAGGCAGAGGCCCTTTACCTCAGGTGCATTTTGTTCGCTGGATTGTTCTTGGAAGTGATTTCATGCCTCCTATGTGAAACATTTACATTCAATTTATAAGACGGGCTTATTCTTGTTGAGTGTCAGAACACAGCTATAGAACCCAATCTGGTCATTGTGCCCTAAGTCTGGATATGGCCTTCTGCCTCGCTTTAATGCTTTCCCAGATATAATCTGTAATATGTGCCAGGTACTTGTGCTTAAACTGGTTTGTCCTGAGAAAATTCTGGGAAAGGGCTGCCCTGTTAATATTTAGTATGTGCTTACTGGTATTTGTTTACATGTTTTTTTCTGGTTCTGTTTCTTTGATCATGTTTTTTTTTTTCTAAACTCAAACAACCTTCCTTGGATCATTGCTCTCTTTATTACATTCATGTATAAAAGTACACTGAAACTGCAGCCAGGCTGTCTACAGCATCAAACTGTAGTCTGCCCCATTCTCTCAGGTCCTCAGATCTCAGGTACAGCTGACAAGATCTCTATGGGTCATCGAAAAAGTTGACACACAGGATCTCTGACCGAACCAAACTCGGATGTTTTATCTAGGCTGGCTAGGCAGGGAGCTCCTAAGATCCACCTGACTCCAACCCATTTTGCTAGGGTTACAAGTAAATGAGACCAGGCACAGCTTTTACAGGAGAGCTAGAGGTTGGAACTTAAGCCCACATGTTTTCACAACAAGCCCAGATATAAGCTGGAGGTATCTTCTCAGCACCGATTATGAGATTTTGGCTCCACCACCACCACCATAAACTATGTAGCTTGCAACACTTGTTACAGTGTCAAAAGGGTGGATGTGGCTGTCAATGAGTTTAAATGAATTTAGGTTTAAGGCTCCAAGAGTCAAAGATGGCCATCATTTATGCACAGTCACACATCCAATGACTACATCTCCCATTGAATCTTCGCTCTTGACAGCAACATGGGCAGATAGATCTGATTAGTGAAGAAGTTAACCTTGTGTGTCAGCCCTAGCTGACATTGTTAGTGGTCTTAGTTACATTGTAAGCCCAGTTCTGAAAGTCAGTCAGTTATTCTTTACTTTGGAATATCCTTTCATGAGTATGAGTAGCTAGTTAAAGGCAAAGATGCTTATTATTATTTAGTGGTGTCTTAGTTAGGGTTTTACTGCTGTGAACAGACACCATGACCAAGGCAACTCTTATAAGGACAACATTTAATTGGGCCTGGCTTACAGATTCAGAGGTTCAGTCCATTATCATCAGGGCGGGAGCATGGCAGCATCCAGGCAGGCATGGTGCAGGAGGAGCTGAGAGTTCTACATCTTCATCTGAAGGCTACTAGGAGAAGACTGGCTTCCAGGCAGCTAGGATGAGGGTCTTAAAGCCTACGTTCACAGTGACACACCTACTCCAACAGTGACACACCTACTCCAACAGTGACACACCTACTCCAACAGTGACACACCTACTCCAACAAGGCCACACCTCCTAATAGTGCTACTCCCTGAACCAAGCATCACAAGTGGTCAGTTTGCTTCCCTATTGTAAGTAGACTCTCTCGTTGGTTTCCAAGGAAAAGAGACAGTGGGAATACTTCTAGGAAGCTGTCTTCCCAAGCCACTCTCTTCCCTCGACATCACTTCTGGATAGGAATAGATTTGGAAGGCAGCAAAGGCTATCCTTCTCAGCCGGCTCTTTTTCTGTCCTTTTTACTCTAGTGTGTGGCCTCATAGAGCTCACTGCATTCCCTTCACAGAAGCCATTGTGGTCAGTGCCCGTTTCTACTGTAGCCAATCCCAGCAGCAGTTTCCCTGCAGCTTTGTCTTGCTTAGTGTCACCCTTTCCAACTTGTTGGGAATTCCTTTTCTCTGGAGCCCTTATTTCCTTTCATGACTTCTCATCTTGATAAACTGTCCTGGCCCTTCATCTGTGGAGAAACAAGTTGTCAGTGTTCCTTTATATTTGATGACTCTGTGTGCAGACAGACAATGTCTTATGTGTCTGAGCAGTGTCAGAACACAGGACTGTTGCTTCCTTCAGGCTCAACTCTCTAAATCCACTCTCTGGGCTTTTCCTTTGCCGATGTTTTAACACACAAGAGGCAAATTAGCTCCATGGAATCGTCCCACTACACAATGTTTCCTTTAATTTGCTCCAACAGTCCAATTCTGTCACTGCCTCTTTGTCATGTCTGTCCTCTGGAGACCACACAGAGTCCTAAGGAATGTAAAAGCCAACTTCACGGTCTTTTCAGTCCACCCAGCAACAATTAACCTATCATGGCTGACTATAGAGGGACAGGTGATAGGGGTGACCCTGAAGGGTGATTCACAGAAGCTCGACTCTGAAGTCCAAGATGGAAGGAACATCTGGGACTGGGCCCTTCAGAGCATAGCAGAGAAATCATTTCCTTCAGCTCCTTCCTGTACCCAACCCACAGAGTTATCCTCATAGCTAATTCTACCTTTATTACACATGTGTTTAGAGAGCTGACCTGTGCTATTGAACTGTATATTGGCTGGTATTAGTGCACAGTTTTGCTCCCCTAATGGTCTGTGATAGGACTGTTCCTAATGTCTTCTAAATACACCCACATATCACCTGTCAGTGGTGATAGGTCCTGACTCACCACTGTGTGTTCCTATTGCTGTGCACACATCACAGAATGCATGAAACTAAGTGACTTACACATCTAGGCAATTTTGTGTGTGCCTGTATGTGTGCTTGTGTGTGTGTGCATGTGTGTGTTTATACCCTGTTACTCCTAAGATAATAGTAAACACAAGATTATGAGAGAGAGAGAGAGAGAGAGAGAGAGAGAGAGAGAGGGGATCAAAGGCCGTGGCAGAGCTGAGTTATCTGAGGTTGCTGCTAGTACACCATGTGCTTCACTTTACACCAATCCATCAAACTTATTGTAATAAGTAGAAACTCTAAAGTAGTGATAAAGTTCCAGTCCTACTCCCTGTCCACTCATAACTATCTATTTGATTTCCCATTTCTAGGGTGGCCCTCCCTCCCACTTAGTCCCCTAGATCTAACCTCTGTGGTTAGGTATATACAGCTTGTAGCTTGCTTGTCCATGACTTAATAGCTAATATTCATTCACATATAGGCAGATGCAGAGCATATTTGTTTTTCTGGGTGTGGGTTACCTCACTCTGGATTTTTTTTTTTGGTCCATCTACTTCATGATTTCATTTTGTTTTAATGACTGAATAATATTTCATTGCATAGATGGGGGCAAGAATGAGGGATGCAAGGGAAGGAATATGGAGAGGGGTAGCAAAACCTAAGGGTCATTTGGAAACTTAATATGTATAAACTTCCTAATATAGATATGCATATGAAGTTTATCTAAATGAAATTGCTGAATAACAGAGGAGACAGAGGCTCAACCGAATATCTCTTGTTATCAAATGAACCGTTCAGTACTGGGAATTAGTTACATCTAATTGAGTTATTGGCCAAATGGGTCCCATGGGAAAACCCCAGGCAGGCAAGGTCTTATTGCTGAGGACAACATCTACTCAACTCATTGAACACAGAGGAATTGAGTTGGTGCCCGCATAGAGCCTTCACCTATGAACTCGTGTTCATGATACTGTAAAGAAATTGAAGAAGGTATCAGAAGATGGAAAGATCTCCCATGCTCATGGATTGGTAGGAGTAATACAGTAAAAATAGCCATCCTACCAAAAACAACCTACAGAATTAATGCAATCTACATCAAAATTCCAAGGCAACTCTTCCCAGAGATTGAAATGATAATTTCAGCTTCACTTCATATGGGAATAATAAAAAGAATAGCTAAAATAATTCTGAATAATAAAAGATCTGCTGGAAGTATCACCATCCCCAATCTCAAACTATACTCCAGAGCTATAGGAATGAATGTTGATCAATGGACTAGAAGATCCAAAAGTAAGTCCACACACCTATGGACACTTGATTTTTGATAAAGAAGCCAGCAACATACACCAGAATAAAAAAGACAGCATCTTTAACAAATGGTACCTGTCAAACAGATGGCTGCATGTAGAAAACATCGAATGGATCGATACTTACCACCCTGCACAAAACTCAACTCTAAAGGCTCAAAGGCCTTAACATAAGACCAGATACACTGAATCTAATAGAAGGGAAAGTGGAGAATAGTCTTGAACTCACTGGCATAGGAAAAGACTTTCTGAACTGAACACCATTAGCACAGACTCTAAGAACAACAGTTAACAAGTGGAGACCTCATGGAAATGAAAAGCTTCTGTATGGCAAAGGACACCATCATCTGGACAAAGCTGCAGGCTACAGAACGGGAAATAATTCAAACTATTCACAAAAAACCAAAGAGAAGTGGCCCTCTCGGCTCATGCCACCTAGGGGTCACAAAACTGTTCAACTAAGTCACATCCAACCCTCCTGTGCAGCCAGCAGCTTCATTACCCATCAGGCTTTGAGAGGAATCATGAAGTATCCTTCTGAACGCAATGCAGCTGACATACTTAGCATCTTTGTAATCTCAGGAGCTTTACTACGTGTTCAATAATATGCTGCTTAAATTCCCCTTGGAAACTGAGCATCCACCTCCCATACCTTAGATAAAACTCATAGCTCACATATAACCTGGAGTACAGTTAAAGGCTGGTGAACTGTTCTGCCCATTTGGACATTACCCCTTAACTGTTAATGCTTTTCTTTCCATTTAGATAATTATCTTGACTGGAAAGACAAGTGTAAAGTCTTTACTAAATCCATCTTTCTTAATGTCAGCTATTATAACCATAGTTCTTACTCCCCTTTTGGTCCATTTTTGGGAAACATCTTCTATGTTTTTGCACAGAACTACCATCTTCCTCCACCCTAGTCTGAGTCTTGGGATGCCATTTTGGATGAGCAGACCACTGGATCCTTTCTCTTCTGGTTCTGCTTCCTGCCCGATGGACAACAACTAACTGGCCCAAAAGGAGACCCCATGGATGGGGGAAAGACCTCTCCAACCAACCCCTGCCAGGAGCCAAGGCTACCTGGTTTACAGATGGGAGCAGTTTTCTCCATGAAGGTCAGGGATGAGTGGGAGCTGCTGTGGTGAATGGCACAAATGTCATCTGGGCTGAACCTCAATCCCCCCCACAACCCCCGCACATCGGCACCGAAAGCAGAGCTAATTGCCCTCACTAAAGCCTTGGAACTTGGGGCCAGCAAGAAAAATGACATCTACATGGTTAGCAGGTATGCCTTTGCCACAGCCCATGTCCACAGGGCTATATACTAAGAGAGAGGATTGCTCACACCAGAGGGAAAAGAAATAAAAAAAAAGCAGGAAATCTTGGATCTCTTAGATGCCCTGATAAAGCCGGCAACTGTGAGTATTATTCATTGCCCAGGACATCAGAAGGGAAGAGACTCAGTGGCCCAGGCAGATCAAGTGAGATCAAGTGACTCGAGAAGTGGCTGTGCAGGAGCTTGTCCTGGCTATGGGCCTGCAAGAGACACCTGCTGGGGAAAGGGAACTGGACTAAGGGATGACCTCACTTAAGATATATGGAAGAAGAAAGGACACAGACTGCTAGCCAGCAGCAGGCCCATCAGTGGGGGGGTGGGGGGAGAATCACTTTTTCTGTGCTACCCGGGCATGTAAAACACTGGGAAGCACATACTGGAGCCCATTCCGGGGTAGTTAAGAATTCAGTGGCCAAGGTGAGAGAAGGGCTAGCCAATCAGAAGAGAGGAAGAGAACAGTCTTGGTTTAACTCCTCTCCTTGGTTAACCACCCTCATATCCACCTTGTTTGGACACCTAATTGTTCTCCTGCAGTTGTTGACCTTTGGACCCTGCATATTGAACAAGCTTATAAACTTCATAAAAGAGAGAATAGGAACAGTACATCTGATGGTCCTGTGCCAACAATATGAGATCCTGAGGACGGGACCTGAAAAATATGAATTAGCTACCCAACACCTCTGAGCTTCAGGATTGGAGCTTGTACAAGAAAAAGAGGGGAATGAGGGACCCTAAGGACTTTTTCCAGTCCCGTACCCTCCTTACAGTTTCCCCCTCCCACCTGGGGTCAATGCTAGGTCAAGTTCCATTCTCTACCCACAGGAACGTTCCTGAGTAAAATATTCTCAGCATGTACTGACTGATAGTCACTTGACCCTCTGGAAAGTCCCAGGTAGAGTTCAAATGTATGTCATGCTTGCTAGCCAATAGATTTAAAGGTCAATATGTGTAGCTGATAAGTTTGAACTGTAACCTTGCTGATGCAACCTGTGCCCCTAAAAGGTATAAAAACTGCTTGTAACAGCCATTAGGGGTTGCCTTCTAGTCATTCACCTTGAGGGACTAATTGAAGGTTGACCCCATGCGCCAGAAAATAAACCTCTTGCTTTTTCACTGGTGGTTGGAAGTAGAGCCAGGAGGTGACAGAGCGGAGGACAGTATGGCAGCTTCTGTCTGAAACCATGGTGGGTTTCTCATTGCTTTCTGTTATGTGTTCCTTCTCCCCAAATTATTCTTATTGTGTTCCAGCTTGTTCATCTCTGGTTAGTTCTTCTACCTGCTACCCACACCTTTTAAAATAGTCTTTTAATTAAAATATCCCCAAATAGCTTCAGGAAACCATCTGTTTCCTCCAAGACCTTCACGGGTACATCGTCCTTCGTGTCACTCAAAATCAAACTGTTGGTTTTTGGTGGTGACTGACCACAGGCTACTTCCTGAGACTCCACACATTCTCTGTGCCAGCTTTGGATACTGGTGTTTATTTTCCCTTATCTTCATTGCTCTATGATATGCAGTCTTTTAAATCTCCAACTTGGCAGGAAGCTAGCTCTATAGTTTTCTAGTGTAGTTTGATAATGTTCCCTTTTCTTTCGTTTTTAAGCATTCTTAGAAACCCCAAACTATCACTACCAATCATTTGGATGAGACCTGAATAATCACCTAGACTAGCTCTTCACATTCTATGCCCTCTTCCTTGGCCAATTTCTCACAAGACCAAGCATCTTCACAGATAAAGGCATTGTGGCAGCAATGAGATTCATGGCCCGATGACCTTTCCCACCCACAGAGATTTTTTTTCCCATCTGCTTTGAAGCACATCAGTAGAACAAGCTACAGCTGGGGATACGGAGATGGAATAAAACAAACCCTCCACTGAACTGATACAACAGGAAGCAAAAGGTTGTTTTTAAGATGGTCTCTATATACAACCCAAACTGGCCTCAACTTTAAACTTTCTGCTTCAGTCTTTCAAGTCTCCGGATCCCATGTGTTTCTGCTTCAGTCTCTCTAGAATTCTGGGTGTGCACCAACATTCCTAGCTATGCAAAGACATACATGTCTATACCTCTCCAGGAAATGTATCATGGTTTGCTTTTATATCAGAGTTTTGTGTTCACAACATTATTTAAAGAATTAGAGTTTGGGGTGGGGTGTGGCAAGACGGCTCAGAGGGAAGAGGTGATTGCTGTACAAGCCTGTTGAGCTGAGTTCAATCCCTGTATCCCATGTAACAAGGTGTAAGACAGAATTAACTCCTCTGACCTCCACTTGCATACCAGGCATGCAGTCCCAGACATACACCAACACGCATGCATGTTCACACATGCATGTGCATTCATGCACATACACACTCATACATACACACTAATAATAATAAATATGTTTTGAAAAATTAGAGCTGGGAAAAGATAAAAAGACTAATCTTTATATCCTCCATCCTCCCAGCTTAACGGTACTTAGTAAAACAGATAACGATGTCATCAAAACAAGGAACCCAGGCAAGACTTTCATCATTAACAATGAAAGAAAGAGCCACAGCGTAATGTCACACTCTTCCAGAGCCAACCATCCTGGGGATTCTGCACAGAAGGGAGAGGCTGAGACTGGAGCTGCCTCTCCATTCCTGCCTGCTCCTCAGGAAGCGAGGAGACAGGAGCCTTCCCTGAGGATATGGAGAGGAGAGCTCCGCTTCCTCCAGAGAGGAGAAGGATGCCAGGGAGGAATGAAGTAAGGAGGCACGGGGAGGTCGGGCTGATTTTCAAAGAAGGAAATGAATTTATAGCAGCGAATCATTTCATAAGCGTGAGCTTGGTTATCTGTAGTCTGCCAGACTTCCCCTTTTATATATGCATGGAAAGAATTCAAACACAGAAATAATATCGAGCAATTACAAGGCTTGTGGCTAGTGAGCAGAAATACCCAAACAGTCTCATACCCACCCCCTCTCCGGCACTCTACCAGCCTATACAGACTGTCATGGGTGATAGCTTCATCCTGTCTGTCTACATATTACCTCTACAGGCCCAAGTGGTACAATGAACGTGCCCTGTACAGAGTGGACCCTAAAAGACGCTTGCCTGGATGTATTAAAGGAGAGGCACTGAAACCTGGGAGGCGGGAGATGGAGCTATAGTGCCTTTTATTTTCACAACAAGGTATCACTTGATACACTATTAACTAGAAACACTGGTGAAATTAAACGATTGTTACTCCAGGAAGTTAGAAACCACTCTGTCAGGGCTCCTTACGGAAAGAATGTGTTGGATTGTAGAAAAATATTTATGTGAGGCTCAGGACTCCTCTTCCAGTGTTTCTGCAGTTAGTTTTATTTCTGCGTAGAATTAAAATGAAGCTGAACATATGTTTATAAATCTTAAAAAACATTATAGTGTTACCCTGTTATGGTAATATTTTAAATACAATAAATACACCTTTTCCCTTCACATACAGTGTGTGTGTGTGTGTGTGTGTGTGTGTGTGTATGCGTGTGTGTGCATGTGTGTATACATTGACTTATATATGGTGAATTAGAGGGTGACTCTTCTTTTTTCTCCTCTCCTCTACTTGCCTTCCCTCCGCCTTCTCCTCGTTGCCCCCTCCTACTGAATTATTTAAAATGAACATTTTAAAATGAACAAAAAAACATGAGAACCTTCATACGAAGACTATATTTTTAATGGAAAATTTAAGCAAAGAGCTAGTGGAAAATAGATCCTAGTATATTTTTTTTATTGCCACAAGTCAAAAATATCCAATAATTTGATTCTAATTTTTTAAATAACTAGCTTAAAACAGTTATAGGAGCATACTATTGGTTAAACACTACTTTGATTATTTACAAAGTTTATGTTTTGCAATCACTCTCTCCTATTTTTTAAAATTAAATTCTAATTTAGAATGTGTGTGTATGTGTGTGTGGGGGGGGTCAAAGGACAACTTGTGGAAGTTGGTTCTTTTCTTCCACCTGGTGGCCCCTGGGACCCAGCTCGGGTTGTTGGGTTTGGTGGCTGGCACCCTTATCTTCTGAGCCATCTCATCAGCCCTTATCTTTCTTCTTAGAGCATGCTGTCACAGAAGCTCTCAGCTCCAGTCTATTTTAGACAGATCATGTGACCACATCATAGCAAAGATGACTCCATTTTTTATAATTGTTGACTATTAAGGCCCTTCCACAATGGGTAGAATCATTCTTCAACATTCTGTTAAACAACCCATCCCCTACTTTTTCTGGTTTCCTTTTCTTTCTGTCAGCGTGAGCATGACGACCTGAGAGAAGACTCAGATGATGTGGCCTCCTTTCCCATTAAGTGCTGCTGGCCAGGACACCCAATTTCTCTGCAACTTAGACTGTCTCTGAAAACAAGAGAATTAGAGTAGACCTGTGATTCTAGACCCAGAAGCCACATTAGAATCCCTGAGATGCTTTAGCACTTAGTGATGTTGAGCCATACCCCAAAGCCATTGGGAGCTGGGACACTGCCAACGCCACGAAGTTCTGCGTGTGCTTCTGACCTGCAGCCACGGTTAAGGGCCACGGAGCCGTTCAATCACTCACAGCCTTGATTCCCAGATTCCATTTTAAATCTCAGAATATCTCACCATGAGTTCAATTACAGTTTCTCAATACCCTGAGGAAAGTGGGGGACAAAATGTGCCAGACTGTCCCCTGTGGGATGGCTTAGAACTCTCAGGCAGAAGGGAAACGATTAGAGGAGATAGATGCGGTGTTTCCCCGGCTTGTAAAGTGGGCAGTATGATCTTCGAGGCTTGTCACTTGTTATTTGGTTAGCCCAGTCTCTGACCTCCATGGCTTCTCGTGGTGGTGAAGGTCTGCATTGCTGCCAAGTGCACACCTAACTTGTCAAGGCTTAAACCTTTGCCTATTGGCAGCTCATCTGGAATGGAGAAGGTATATCCCATAATATACAGAGACTGCTGGAGAGGAAGGTGGAGAAGGGATATCCCATAATATACAGAGACTTCTGGAGAGGAAGGTGAAGGAGGTATATCCCATAATATATAGAGACTTCTGGAGAGAAAGGTGGAAGGTTTGCGTGTTTGTTCTCCATACAGCACCCAGGATCTTCAGGAGGCCATACGCTGTCAGCACGGCTAAGCTAAACCGACTCACCAGTGCCTCTCCTGCGTATATCCTGGTGGGTGGACCATGGGCTGCATCAGTGGCTGCGACCCAGAGGGCGGAAGGGAAGCTTGTGGCTCACACATGCTCTACCTTATCTGCTGCTCACTTGCTGTGTGGTGGCAGAAGTTAGAACTGCCATTACGCTACTTCCCTGTCCCCAATGTAGCTCGTTTGATGCCTTCCCAGAGATGTGCTTATCCGTGTGTTACAGAAGCCGGTGTTCTCTGCAGGACAGCTAAGCAGATAGGAGACAGGGCTCCCATTCTATACCCTAGCCCAAGGCTTTTGCTCCCTGTACTTCCTGCCCATTCCCCTTTGGACTGCCTCTTGGACTTCAAGCTCCAATGCTGCATGATCAGATCAGCCTTGTGCAGACAGCAAGACCTGCACAAGGCTCACTCCCTGTGGCAAGCACCCTCTCACCAGCTGCACAAGCTGAGGCCAAATGACTATCATGGAATATAGCTGTGAGGATAAATGCTCTAAGGTGGACCCAAGGGGTCTTTAACCTATAAGAGTAAAAAGAATCCAGAAAGGGCTCTACAGAAAGCTGTTTGTTATACTGTGCTGGTGGGAAAAGGAATAGCTCAGGCCATTGGCTGTGACTCATTTTATGTTATAGACTCTGGGCGAGAGTTCAGCAAACAAAGTAGTCTCCAAGTCATTTATGGTTTTAATGGAGGAAGTATATTCAAAGGTTAAAGGCAGTTAAAGATGAAGTGCATTGGCTCAAGAGACTTTGAAATACAGGAGAACATGAGTGTTGTTCCCACAACTCAAGCTTACCAGGCCTGATAGGATTTGGGAATGTTCTCTCTGTCTCTGTCTCTTACCTCTCTCTCTCCCCCTCCTCCTCTCTCTCCCTGTCACCCTCCCCTCCCCTTCTCCCCCATCTCCCAGACCCTCTCCTCCTCTCATTGTCCTCTTTCCCTCCCCTCCTCTCCCGTTCTCCTCCCCTCACCTTCCCCTCTCCTCCCCCTCCCCTCTCCCATTTTCACTGCTGTTTCTCACCTGGCCATGTCATCCTGACTTGAAGCCCTCAACGTTTCCCCCCAGCTGCATTCAAGAGTCAAGTCTCCCAGGCTCTGGTCTTACTCCTCCCAGTTTCTTTGGCCTTCTCCCTGCTGCAGCCTGGCTCATCCTACCTGCCAGAGTCCTTTCCACAAAGAGGACTTTGCATGTGATGCTACCTCGTATGAGTTGCTTTACTCACTGCTATGACCAAAACGTGAATTCACAGCAGCGAATTATGGGAAGAAGAGTTTCGTTTGGCTCCTAGTTCAGGAGGATTTGGGTCGATCATGGTGGAGAAGATAAGGTCAAGTTCATGGTAGCAGGAACATGGCAGGAAGGCTTGCTTGTTCACATGGTGTGGGCCAGGAAGCAGAGAATGCAGGCCAGAGCCAGAGACAGGGATCACCTTCAAGGGCCTGTTCCCAGGGTCCTGCTTCTACCAGTCAGGCCACACCCCCTAAATGTTTCACAGTTTTCAAAACCATTACTACCAGTTAAAGACTAAGCCTTCAAGTCGTGACCCAGTGGGAGACACTTGAGACCCAAACCCTAACATGTTCCCTTGGCCTAGATGTCTGCTTTCAGCCATCTCTCCTGGCTAGCCGCAACACATGTGTCCTATCTTAGCTTACTGGTCAGCCCTGTCTTCTCTATCACGATACACCTTGCCCCTGAACACCACCAGGCTTTCACTAAGTGTGTAATTTCATCCCTAACATTTCCTTCCATTGGACCCTACACTTCATGTGGTTACCGTTGACTTGTTCACCCTGTATCTGGCACCTTCTTCAGTAGCTGTTAGCATTTCTTCTTGGCACAGGAAATATTAGCTTGATAAAGTGAATGATTAAAGACACCAGGCAGACAGAGGACATGGTGGAGAAGGATCGGAGGATGACAGAGGACTGGAGGGATGAAGGAACTGGAGAATTATCATCTGCCCCCCCCCGCCACTCAAAATACACTGGAAACTATTAAGTCACGTGGACTGGATGCCCTCTGAGAGCAGAGCCAACTCCCCTTTGCCTTGGCCAATTACTGCTAATGACTTCTCCAACATGACAGCTGTTATTCTTAACTACTGAAGCAATCAGCAAAACAGTGTTCAACTTTTCCCCCAAAGTTTGAATTGCTTTAAAATAAAAGTAAAATTTGGAAATGTAGCAGTGTCTTCAGAATAAATTTGTGAGGATCTGTGGAAGAGAAAAACAATTAACACTTGAGTGAGATATGGCAACGCTTCCTTCCAAGGGCAATTTATATTATAAGCAAGCCGTTCTTGGGCTGATTTTAGTTGATTGATTCACATGTTTGCATTTGCTAAGGTACATCTCAATGCCAGCCTCTGGGTTTAGCTTAGGAGCCCAGTCTCCTAAACCCTGGACACGATCATGGAGAACGAAGCTAGAGAAAAGCTCTCGATGATTGATGTTTGTCTATAGCCCCAGAAAGGAACAACCACTGATCTCAAAGGGTCTGTCTGGCTATATCCTAACCCTAGAATGAGAGCCAAAACACTTGGCTTGAGCTCCAGCCTCACTGGGAGATAGCTCTGAGACTTTGGGAGGCTCATGCAGCCCATTTGTGGAAATCCAGACGCCTTATTGTTATATGAATCATTGGATGAGATCACAAAGGACCTTGAACCCAGTCTTCTGCTGTTTCTGAGGCTTTCTCATCCCTGCAGCAATCATGTTGAGCTGTCTGACTCAGACAAGAACAAAGACTCCTGGGAAGCCAGTGTAGATGCTGAATTCAGGGAATTACTACTCGTTCTAGCTTCTCTCATTCCTCACCCTTCCCCAGTCTTTTTCCCCCTCTGAATGTCTTTCATACAAACATTCTAGATCTGAGGAGACCATTTCTTAGGTATGTGGTAGTATTATATCACATTCTTCTTCCAAGACAATTAAGATTTACAATGGAAACTACGACACTATATCCTTCCTTCTTCCCAACAGACTGGTCAGCGAGGCCATCTGTAGACACCATTGTGGCTCCTGTGAAAAGCTGCTCCCAAGAACTGTGGCTCTCTCTACCCTTTGGTTTTATTTGGTATTCCTCAATGTTAAGGACTGATTTGCTGTCTTAAGGACTTTTTCAGTTTCCTATACTACACAAGTATGTGCTATCCTTGGACCCTGGCTTTAAATTCTAACTTGACTTTTAATTTTAATTTTAGCTTTGACTTTTAATTTGGGGATGTGCAATGGAATTCAAAGAATTTATGAAAATTGACTCAACAGACTCGTTAATTAACACAGCTCTAATAGTTTTGCCCACATGAGATAGCCTTTACCTTCATTAATGTAGAAAAAGCATTTCAACTTGAATATGAGCTAGCTGAATAGTTTTATTGTGGTTTTCCCCTAAGCCTTGATAAACGTTTTGTGTCTGAATGACTGAAGAAACAAATAGCCAAGCATAATTAATATGGCTCTTGAGACTGAGACGTGAACAATTATACCACTCGGGATATTCCTACTCATAACAACCAGTTACCAAATGGTCCCAGACTGGGTGGTTGGACCTGGGATTGGGATCATGGATCATGGTAGATATAACTTTATCTTTTGATTTTGGTTATTTCTTTAGGTGATCCCCACCCTTTACTCCCCCCTCCCCCCATGACAGCATAACTCCAGTCCTCACTCCAGGGAGCAGTCAGAGAGCCCTGCATTTACACCTTGGAGGGGTGACCAGTGACAACGAAAGACTCAGGCCTTCACCTTGGAGTCTCAAAAGGACTTTAATCTCTGAGGGCTCCTGGCAAAGCTGTGACAAAAGAAAGAAGGAAAGGAAGCTGAAGGAGAAGACACCCCCGAGGGGTCCTGCTGTGACATCTATAGGACAAAGGCTTGGACATCCAGAACAGAGACAATTACTGCCTTCCTTCAAAAGAAATACAGGGAGCCAGATAGTCCTGCATCTCTGCTCCCAGCCCCACAGTCTTAGTCCCAGCATGTTGTAGGAACAGAATTAATGAGTTGAGCAGATGGCCAGAGACAATCAGCAGAATTTCTCACAGGAAAGAAGGGTAAGTTAAACACTCTATGTTAAAAAATAGTGAGCACACAGCATAACATACAAACCACAGGGAATGTACTCGTCAGGTTTCCTGGTGCTGTGATTTAATATCCCAGCAAAAGGCAAGAGAAGGATTTATGTTGGCTTAGCTGGTCGCAAGCATCCAGTGTCAGGAAGCAGGGACGGGTGAAGGCTGGTGCCCCACTTGCTCTCTCCTTTATATTCTGAAGACCACAGTCCATAGAATGGGCTGCCCACACTCAGGTGAGTCTTCTAATCTCTCTTCACCTAATCTAGATAATCCCTCACAGGCATACCCAGAGCCTTGTCTCTAGGTGATTCTTGCTTTTGTTAAAGTGACAACCAACACTAACCACATGAATTTGTTTAATCTTCTCAACAAGTACATCAAGTGAATACTATTGTTACTAACAGCTCTAATTTAGAGATGAGGAAACTGAGGTATGACAACGGTAAGTGAAGTGGCCAAAGCAGACAGCCAGTAAGTACTCAGATAAAGATGGCGCAGTGGTGATCAGGTGACATGACCGGGTAGGAAGAAGGCTGTCTGCAGGGGAATGATTCCATGGTTTGGCCCAAGTGCAGAAGAGCCATCTACCCTTCTTGCTTGTGGTCATGCAGCCATGCTTATTCACAGCCCAAATACATACCTACAAACTGAGAACAGGTTTTGGCTGTGTTGCTGATTAAAGGTCAGCCTCATCAACGGACTGCCATCCCACTTGTCTCACCAGAATTGTTTGCCCACATTGTGTTGATGATCACAAAACCAACAACAGGGAGAGGGGAGGATTCTCCCATAGGCCTTCAGACTCAGCCATGTTGGATGGATGCCCTGACCCATCCTCTGTCCTGTTTCTTCATCTTTACAACACAGTACTCAGGGTTTAACTTATTGTTTAAAGCTGGTACTAAAGTTTGAGACAGGAATGTGTCCAATCCCAAACCAGTAGGAGTGTACCTTACTGAGATGTTGGGAGACACCACAGAACTGTGGGTTATCTATGTCTGTGTTCAAGTGGAAGACAGTTTTATTAAATAGAACTCTTAGGCCAAAATTACTTGGGTGGGAGGAATATTTGAACACGATAGTGGTTTAGAACCAAGTAGTGAGTTTTTGCGAAGTTCTGTTATTCAAATTTTTAATTCTCTAAATATTCCCCCTCCCTTTCCCTTTAATGCCCACAGTGTGTGGTGTGGCCCCCACAGCTCTGCCTTGGTTTGCCCTTAGAGGATCCATCCACCCTTGAGAGGGGTAAAGCATGAGCTTTAGGTGAGAGAACATAGCACTGATGATGGAGTTCTCTGTCTTTTTCTTCAGTGTTCCTTGGGACTAGACTAATACTCTTCCTTGCCTGTTTATGACTGTTAATAAGTGGAGTAGGTTAATGACTAGGGAACGGTCAGATGGATCATGTTACATGTATGTTTACAAAAGTGTAGCTTGTGGGTAAAGCACACAGTGCCTATCTAGGCATGCTAACGTGTGATGGCTGTTCTTGATTGTCAACTTGATTATATCTGGAATTAACTAAAACCCAAATGACTGAGTGCACCAGTAAGGGACTTTTTTTTCCTTAATTAAATCGTTTGAAGTGGGGAAGACACACTTCTAATTTGGATCTTTAAGACGGAAAGATCCACCTTTAATCTGGGTCACACTTTCTTCTGACAGCCTATATAAAGAACACAGAAGAAGAAAGCTTATCTCTCTGCATGCTTGCCCTTGCTCTCCCTGCAAGTCCATTGCTTCACTGGCATTAGAGATTACTTATTTGGGATTTGGGGAAGACCAAAAGAAACATCCAGCTTCATGGACTGAACACCCACTGGATTCTTGGACCTTCCATCGGTAGACCACCATTGTTGGACTAGTTGTACCACAGCCTACAAGCTATCCTAATAAATCTGCCATATATATGAATATATAATGTATATATGAATATATAATGAATAAGTATGTATTCATGTATATATATATGACTATATCTGTGTACAGTATGTCATACCTGTGTATATGTGACCACACCTGTGTACACGTGACCAAACTTGTGCATATGTGACCACATCTGTGTATCTGTGACCTCACCTGTGTACATGCAGCCATGTACATACAACTTTGACAAGTCTAGTTTCTCAGCCATAGAATCCTGAATTGTGAAATACATCATCACTGTACACAAAAAAATGTAAGTACAGACATTTTAAAATTATAATAAAATGACCACTATGTTCTGATCTTCCAGAAAAATAAACAGTCTGAATACCTCTGAGATCTGGGTGCATCTGCATCTTACTATTTTTCTGCTTTTCCTACAAGAGCTAGCCCACCCGTCCAAGTTTTCATTTCTACTTCTCAGCCAAATGCATGAGAGTCCTTAAGCATCATATTACTTAATTTTGTCTACTTTTGAATGTCATGCACATGGTCTCAAGGCATGCATCTTTCTTATTTATCACTTCCTACTTTGTTTCTGAGTTGTATCCTGCTAAGGAGTATATTGGTCTTTGGGGCTGTGAACAGTCCTACTCTTTGCCTATGCATTTCCCTTTTCTGTCCACAGCCAAGCCCAGATTACCCCAGATGTTGCTGACACGAAGAGTGGGGTTAAGTGTCTCTGAACACTCACTCAAAGGCTTCCCTGGGCCATAACACATCCCTAGTAGTGAAAACAAGAACTCATGAATATTCATGAGTTCAGCATGAACAGCTACCATCACTGCAGCATCTAATGAGGGTTGCCAATTCACACTCTCCTTAGTCCCAGATTAGCTTTTCTCCATACACCAAGTGTGTTTGGCACAGTCAAAGACGGTGAGTTTTTTCAATTTGGCAAGTTGAAACGGTGTCTTTCCATAGGTTCAGTTTGCATTTCTGAGACAATTGATGCCATTGGACAAGAGGTACATTTGATGGTGACTTACATTTCTTCTTCTATAAAATATTTGCCTGTGATTTTTGTCCATTTTCCTATGATTCTGTTAATATATCAATTTGTAGGAGTCTTTCATATATTCCTGACCTAATGTTTTATTCCACCAGGTTTTGAATGTCTTTTCCAAGTCTGTGACTGCTTTTAGGTTTTTAAAAACTGATATTTTATGATAAAATATCATGTAATAAGCTCTATTAGTTATTAATATAACCCAAAGAGCCCCCAATAATTGAGTCAGAGTCCATGAATTGTCAGGTTTTGCACAAATACTGAGGGGTTACCCTTAATCTTTATTTCTGTTTGCTAGACTGTTAATTCCCAGTTGTGCTCCACAAATATTTGTTGTTTGAATCTTGGCCTGGTTACTTCTGCTCCATCAGTCTGTCCTGGGGGTGCATGTGCTCCTGGTCCATCACTCTAATGGAGACCTCCTGCTCTCTCTGTCTTCTTCCTCCTTGACTCTCTCCTTCTTCCCATGATCCCTACCTCCACCCCCAGTCTCTGCCTTTTCTATTTTCCCCAATAATTGGCTGTAGCCACCTTTATTTAACTAATAGTTTTAAATTGGGGAGGAAAGTTTACATAGCATCAATCACTTGGTGTATGTGAGGATCTACTTGTCTGGAGCAACCAGATCTTGAGGGGCCAGTATTTAGCATTGGAATACATAGCAGCACCAGACCAATCCCCAACAGAAGTTCTTAATTTTTATCAATGTCTGAAAAGTATTAAAATCTGGATTTTAATATTGATTTGATTAATTTTAAAAGACGTATATAGATGGGAATTGGCTATTATCCTGAATAGTGCCAGCCTAAAACACACTAACCCATCAACTCCTCTCAACTTGTATGCCTTTACTTCACAGTATTTCTGAAATATAGCCTATAGAAAGATAGGCTGCTTCTGTTTCTTGTATAATAATTTCTTGTTGCTGCTGTTGTTAAAAGAGAGTCTTTTTTTCTTTACATATAGCATTCCTAGTTGTTTCTTTCATCAAGGAATTTGAAGATTTTCTTCCTCTGTAATGTGGTGTAGCTTCCATTTTTACACAGAAGTCATCTGTGTAATTTTTAAACATGTCGGCAATCTGATTTTCTTTCTAGTCATTTTGAAGATCTTGTGGTATTCCATGTTCCACAAGTTGACACCGCTAGCTAGATAGGAATGTCTTTCTATTTCACCTTCTTTGGATTTGTCAGTTAACATGAGAAAGAAGAGACAGTCTGAAAAGAATGGGCCTTCTAAATTCTCTATTATTTCCTTCTAAAAGATACGGGCTACAATGTATCACTTTTTGCCTCCAAGACTTTTTGTCTCTTTGTGTTAGTGTTTCTGTCTTTGCAGGTCACTTTCTGAACACTTTCATCTGTGCTGTCTTCCGTTTGTCAATTCTCTTTTTAGCTATGTCAAAATGACACTTCTTAGCTATGCGGTTGGATGTTTCTGTTCACTTTCTAATTTCAACTACTGTACTTTTCATTTCTAGATATTTCATTTGGCTCCTTATCAAAATTTTTAGTCCATTTGGAGAATAGTTCATCTTTGTTAATGGTCATACCAACCTGAATATGCCTCAAATTCTGGTCTGATCTCAGAAGCTAAGCAAGGTCTGGCCTGGCTAGTTCTTGGATGGGGGACTACTTCATCTTCTATCATTTAAAAGACTTCTAAAAACCTCTTATATCTTTCTAAAAATTAGATTAAATATATAAAATCATAAATATTTATTAGTTTTGATCCCTAAGGATAGTGATTTCCTGTGATATGATCTAATCATTCTTTTATAATCTAAATTCAATTCCAATTGATTATACAATCTTAAATTCCAACATAATTCTTGACTTTCACTCATATTGCTTTTTTCATGTTTCTAAGATTATTTATTCTTATGGAAACCTTTACTTAAAAGGGAAATCAATACTTAAAATATTTTCTTCTAGGGGCCAGAGAGATTGAGTAAAGTACTAGCCATGAAATTTTGACAACCCAAGTTTAATCCTTTGAGCTCTTGTGAAACACCAGACGCAGTGACACACATCTGCAGTCTCAGCAATTCTACTACAAGATGGGAGGCACAGAGAGGAGAAGAGCCTGGAACGGGCCACATAGATAGCAGCAGAAAATGGAAAAGACCCTGCCTTAACAACATGGAAAGAGAGGATGGAGTCCTGAAAGTTGTCCTCTGACCTCCATACATACTAAGGCCATGTGCCTACACACACACACACACACAGACACACACACAGACACAGACACAGACACACACAGACAGACACACACACACACACACTGAATGAATGAATGAATGAATGAATAAATAAATAAATAAATAAACAAACAAACTTAATTCTTTTAAATGATGCATCTTCTTCCAGAATGAGATGTGCTCATTTCTGCTAGGTACTTAAGGCTATACCAGAGAGACTTGAAATTGTTTATTTGGAGTTCAGGACTGCAAGAGGTTTAGTGGGATAAACTAACAAGAAGAGACCAGAATTCAGGACTATGAATAACCCAGGGAGACTTTTCATTGTCTTCTCCTTCCTGTTCTGTCCCTAGCTGAAGTCAGCACCATTTCCCTACCACCTTCCCCACTCACAAAGGCTTCTAGACACTTCTGTCACTATAACTGACTTTCACATTTATATACACACAAGTGCTCTCTCTCTCTCTCTCTCTCTCACACACACACACACACACACACACACTCACACATGTTTTAAAAATGTAGACCCCTGCCAGGCAGATAAGATGGTCTGTGAGAAAAGCTACTCCTTGTGCCAGCTCACATACTGGATTCTTGCTTCCCAGCTCATGGCTTCTAGAAATGTCCCCTACATGGTAACCACTTCAGTGAGCTGCACCAAGCAGTGTCATTATGACATCTAGATGGCCCTGTGACTAAACACAGCAGTCCAAGCCTCCTGTTGTCACTCGAGACTGTAAACTCAGACCCCACCATGAAGTGATTTTCCTTTCTCCTAATTATTTTCCTCAGAAACTGTTTTTATAAAAAGTCAAATCTCTGTTCCTGCTGTTGAATGATACCATGGTCCAAATAGTTAGCTTTTATCTAATTGTGCACTGGTCCAGTTTAAAAATCTAAGTTCTATTTACTCTTTAACTTCATTCCTTTCTACCAGTCTCATTTCAAGGACTTCTTGGTGAAACAGGTCAACTCAGCCTTTCGTCTCTCCACTTTGTCTGATCCCAAGGGTCACAGGGATCCTGGCGCATCATGCCACTGTCCATCTCAGCAGTACATTTACAAATGCTAGTGTAAAGGTAAGAAGGTCCTATGCGGTATTAATAATTGACAGAAGTTATCTATTATAAGCTCAATGTGTGTTTCTGTTTATCATTAATTCTCAGTTAGAATAGCACTCCAAGTACATATACCTGAGGAATATGTAAGGTAGAATGCTGTAGAAGATACTGAGAGTGCGATGCTCTTGCATCTAGAAAATGATGTCTTAGGAACAGAGAGAGAGGTTAAGGATTGCACCCTAAGTTTTACATAAAATAATGTTGTTAGTCTTCCTCCATGCAACTCTTTATCGTGGATAGAGAAGGCAGCAGACTTAAGGAAGTTGGTAGGCATTGTTGCTCATCCACCCACCCCTCAGAGAGCAGTGGCCCCTCTAGTGTTTTGGTCCTTTCTTTAAAACAGGCTCATTATCCCAGAGTCAATGACAACATATCTAGATTTCATTTTTATCTCACTGTAAATCATATATTTTGTGTGTGTATGTAGAAATGCTTAGAAAATAAACTTTAGAACACAATTAACAGGTTGTGTGATGTATTTTCACTTTTAATAAATGAGCTGTCCTTCATTCAACTTAGCATTTCTTCTCATAGGAGAAAAAAAAAATCAAGCAAGGGAAAATGTGGAGAGATGAATTAATGTGACATTTAGAGCAAGATTTTAATGACATGAAGGGCAAGAACATCAGAGCTCTGCTTTTTTCCTTCCACAATTACGACTTGACATATTTCAGGATGTTGTTACTAAAATGAACTTCTTTAAGCAGAAAATAAAAAACGTGCAAACGTGAAAGAGAAGGTGCGATAGCCAAGTCACATTGTTCGGGGCAATCAAAGTGGAACTCAGACTGGCTTATGCATCCTTGCTCCTAGACTTGGCAGGAAGAGGCCCCATCCTTTCTTCAGTCCAGGCTGCCTGTGGAGTCACGGAAGGCAAGAGTGAGAAGGACCTCAGACAACACTTAATCCAGATGAGGGAACAGAGACCCAAAGAGGCTGGCGGTCAGCTCAAGGTCGCAGAGGCAGTTTGCAGCCCGAACGCTCTGTCTGAAACCTCTTGCCAATAAATGCAATAGAAAAGCCATAAAATGTTCACATTGCCATCAAACTCAGAGAAGTGAACTTGTGGGCTAAGACAGAGATCGAAATGCATGTGGGAAAATCATGCTGGGATGCTTTTAAAAAAACGTATGTGCATACCTGGAATATTTTCTGAAAATTATTTGTACAGTAAAAAATTCAAAAGGAGACCAAACTGAGTATAATTTTAATTAAACCCAGACTTCTTTTCTTTGATTGAGAGAGGGAGGTAGAATGGAGATGAACGACTTGAAGTAACAGGGAGGCAAGGAACTTTCAATTCATTATAAGGAAGAAGTTTTCAAAGGTCAACGCTGTCTGAGGATGGGATGAGAGATGAGAACATTCATCACTGGAGGCTATTAAAGCAGAAGCTGGAGAACTTGGCAGGGCTTATTTGGCTTCCAAATGCAAACAGGCTGTAGAGACAACCTGGGAAGCTGCTGAAAACAGAGATTTCTGAGTCCAAGAGGGTGCCTGGGGACTGTATCTTTAAGAAGTCACACAGTGATGCTCTTATTCAGAGAAATGCATCAGGCATTTAAGGGCGTGTTGCAACTCAGGAGTCTACAATTTTGTGCATGAGTGGTTTGCAATGGGTGAGGAATCCACATTCTAGTTTGGGATCTGTCTCTGTGAATTTTTTTTTTTAAACATATTATATCACATCATTGGGACTCAGATTTCCTGCCTGTAAAACCAAGTGAGCTTAGATGTCTCTTAGGACTCCTACATGCTAGGAATTGGGGTTCTGAGGTTAGCTTGGAGGAGACTAATCTTCAAAGTTCCTGGAAAATTCTTTAGGACATACAGGTGTTGGGGAATTATCTTGGAATGGCTGTCTGTGACAGCTGGGTGAGGCTGTGTGATGGACTGCTTTCATGGAGTTGGCAGGCATGCTGCCCACGATCTGTCTGTCTCCCGCTGGACAGGTGGGGAGTAGACAGGGTTGGAAACTGGGAACTTGGGAAACTCGCCTCTTGCTTCAATTATCATCTTTGTGACCCAGTTACTATTCAGGAAAGGAGATCTGAGGAGGCTCATCTGCTCTCCAGAGAGGAGGGGGTTCAAATGACAATGAGTGACCTTCTGTAGATATGCTTAGAATCTATACCTCTGCATGGGGAACTGCTAAGGAATGGCTCTGTGCTTCTTGCAAATGAGCCTTGCCAAGACAATGAGCTGTGGTGATGACCTGATAATGGGTTCTACTTCGTCCTCGACTTTGTTCTCCCCTCTGCAGATTTCTATCCATTTCCCCACAGGAACATTTATTTGCTAAGTCTCACCCTTGCAGTTCCTCATTTCTCACCTTTTAAGAAGGCAATTGTGTTAGAATAGTTTGCCTTTTATCTTCTTCTCCTAAATATAACCATCTCTTATTTCAGTATATTTCCTTTGGGGCCTTCCCAATCCCAACCTAGCTAGACACAGATGGGGCAGCAGGCATTTCTTTATCAACTTTACCCAAGGAATATCTAAGAATTTACTTAGGAGTTCCTAATAGGAGAAGTGAAAATAATTTCCTTGATATGTCAATGGGGGAAACTTCAAACTCAAAATCACAGAGGGTGTAGGCAAGCAGTTATCTCTTAACTAGGTAGGGAGTGCCTTATAGATAAACACATGGAAGTTGCAGTATCCAGTCAGGTCCTTGGACATCATGACTCTTACATTTATATGCTTTCTATAAAATGTCTCCAGGTATTCAATCCCTTATTTCAAACTGTGTCCTAGACAGAACCATCCTCAACTCTAGCCTGACCAACACTATTCTTGGATCTATTTTCTCAAACTCACAACTTTCTCAAGTCTATATACTGGGACAAGGAATCTCCTTTACCTAATATAACTTCCAACAATACAGAATATCTTTATTTTTAGTACATGCATCTATTTTCAGGTATGATCACACACATTTGCAAATCTAATACTTGGGAGGTTGAGGCAAAAATTCAAGGCAAGCCTGGAGTACAGAGCAAGTTCAAAATCAGCTTGCTCTAAAAGGGGAAACCCTATTACAAAGGCTCATTTTTGAGTAAATACCCAGGAAGCATAAGCAATGTCTACATCTCTAAGAAAATGCCAAACTCCATTCAGAGTAGCTGCAACATTTCACACTCCTATCAACAACAAGGAAAAGCTCCAACTCCCCCATGTCAGACCAGCACCACCAGAACATTTTAAGTTGTCATTTTAGCCATCATGGTGCATGACAGTCACCAATTTCTGATGACTCCTGAATTTTGGAAAGCAAATAGCTAAATTTTGGAAATGAGAGAATCACCAAGAATTTTGCCTAAATCCATCGACTTATTTGTTTGGATAGCAGGGGATACATACTCTATAAGAAAGCTATGGAGAAAAACAATGACTTACTCAACCAAAATAGAGAGCAACCAGGGAGAATTCAATTTATTAGTACTTAATAAGAGGACTCTAAGATGTTGATGTCATTTATAAGGTTATTTAAATGTTATATGACTTCTTAATGATTTTTTTAAAGTATAGGTATGTCTAATAGCTGGAAAGGCAGTTCAGCAGTTAAGAGTTCAGTTCTGCTTTTGCTGAGGATCTGGGTTCAGTTCCCACATCCACACCGGGAGGCTCTCAATCATCAGTAACCTCAGCCGCAGGGTACTTCACGACTTCTTCTGCCTTGTATGGGCACCTCTACTTATGCATGTGTGCACACACAGTTAAAAAAATTAAAAAAATCTTAATTTTTAAAGAAATAAACTCGACTATATTGAACCACAAAAAAGCAGCAGAATGCAGAGCAATATTTTAAAACTCCTTTTTAAAAGGAGTTGGAGCACAGTAGATTAAAAATTTAGTAAAAGCATTTTATAGAATTTGAGCATTTCTTAAGACACAAAACTTTCCTTTAAATGTGCTTAAATGGAGCTAGGCATGGTGGTACACACCTGTTATCCCAGCACTGGGAGACAGAGACAGGAAGATCACAATTTCAAGGTCAGCCTGAGTTACAAAGTACAATCATGTTCCAAATGAAACAGACAAACAAAACAAGCCCCAACAAAATGAAGCCTGCTTAATGTTCATGAGCACGTCTGCATTTGTTTATAGCCACAAGGCACACTGCTAACCTGTCAGTTCATCTACTCCCAGAGGTAACAGCTACACAGGCTTGAAAGGCTCATAACACTAAAGTGATTCTTAATGATGTGCAAAGTGTAGGCTTTTACTAAAAACCAAGACTAGGCAGGGCTTTGAGTCAAGATGCTCATAGAGGTTTTCACATTACTTTTCAGTTCTCTAGACACCCCCACATCACTATCTAAATCACATAACTCTTCAGTAGTCATTCCGGTTGTCACTGACACCTTCTAAGGATATGTTACCTGTGACGACACTGGGGATTTTGGAGAGAAAGCTCTTAACTGTTCTGATGGGCACACCCCCTGTCTTGTCATCTTGCATCTTTGTAATGATGTCCTCGATCTGAAAGAGGTTGAAGAAAAGAGGTGTTAGTTGTTTTCTTGCACATTTGTAAGAAAAGAAGCCTTTATTTTATAGTTCCAGTGTGTATAGAAGGCATCAGGGGAAACCCAAGTCAGTCAGGAAATAGTATCAGTGTCTGCTGGGTATGAGGACGTCGGAGCATGTTCTGTAGGAACAAAACCCTGGTGAACCAAGAGAGAGGGAGAAGTGATTAGGGTTCTTGATAGGATCCAACATGAACATCATGTGTAATGATATTTCCCCTCTTTCTCAAAGTAAATTTATATTATAGAAAACTGCCATATTTGACTCCTAGGAAATGGCAGTTTCCTAAGGTTCATCCTAAAATGTCAACAAAAAACAGTCATTGGGAAGTTCAGGCAGGAATGCCTTTGGGAGAAAGACCACAGTGAGCAGCAACAGTCCTGTTGGTGGGAACAGAGCAGGGGAGTGATTGGCTAAGGAGACACACGCCTATAGGCACAGACTCACAAGCCAAAGTAATTTCCTGGGCAGAAATGTCTAGAATAGGATATAGGAATGTTTGTAACAAGGATATGGATCTTTTTGTTTGGGGAAGTGGAACGGCTAGGTGAGGCTAGCATGTATGATTGACATAGTACGATTTCGTAAGCAATAGAAGTATCTTGGGATGAATTCTCTAAGTAAGTCCTTATTGGGATCACATAATTTTAAAGACAGAAATTTAAGCTATAACTTACTTTCCTGTAGTTCCACATGCTATGATTGCATTTCAAGGGCAACTGAGTTTCTCAAAGACATGGGTCTAGTAATTGCTTTGGTAGCAATAGATGTGTTGTTAGATACAAAGTTAGGACATGCTGTAATATCACTGCCACCATTAAGATGGTAAGAATACCTACCAGGTATTCAGAATACATTATCTTCAATACACATAGAAAGTACTCGCTCACAAGTCTTTGATTAGAACTAGACATCTAAGCCAGGACCCAGGGCACCATATCTTCTGGTTGTCAGTAGCTGAGAGCTGTACATCTATAGTCAATACCAATGTCTATGGCAGGGGCTAAGAATCGTCTCAACCATCACTAGGCTCCACAGATGACCAATGGCAGAGCCAACTTAGAATCTTGTTGTAGACTCCAGGGCTCGGGTTTTTAACCCTGAGCTATTCTGCTTTACAACAGGATTCACAGAAAATCAGCCAAGTGTGAAAGCCACCCTTCCCTGAAGACTTCTTGCTTTTCCTGCAAAAGTACTGAGAAAGAGGGGCTGAGGATGCGGTTCCAAGGCAGAATACTTGTCTAGAATGTGAAATACCCTACATCCCATCCCAAGCATCACTAAATAAACACATGAATGAATAGATGAATGAATGAATGAATGAATGAATGAATGAATGAATAAGAGACTGAGAAAGAATCCCAAGGCCCTGGTCCTTCAGATGACAGTGAGTATCTCACTGGCAGGAGAGCCTTTCCCTGCAGTCTGATAATCTATGTTCTTTTTAATTACAGTCTAAGAATCTAATTCCCATTTCTATTATCCACCTCTGCTACTATTGCTCAAATCTATGCTAAACTCAACCAAGTAACCACCCTGAGTATCACTCATCAACAGCCAAGCAGAGTTATTGCTAGAAAAATGGTCACATTTTAAAAGTAATCTATGCGTTTCATCTAATGTGCTGTTTGAAACCAGAGGCATCGGTTACTTTGATGGTTGCTGTGAGAAAACCAGAAACACCTTTGAGGATTGGTGGGAAGCCAATAATTCAATTCAGTTAGACTTCTGAGTAGGCATTAGACAGTAATAATATTCAGTCTCTGCCACTGTGGGCCAAATGGGAAGAACTGACTGCACAGAGGAGTTCCCCATGGTTCCTTTCTCCTCTGCCCAGTGACTTCACCATGTTATGGAATCTCAGAAGGACGTGTTTACTAAAGACATATGGATCTCAATTATGATGGTTTACAATATACCAAGAAGTGTATTGCTCATTAGAGGCAATAACCAGATCAAAGGCCCAGTCTTGCTGGGTGTGGTTGCATATGCCTGTAATCCCAGCACTGAAGAAGGAGAGAGGAGAGCGTCATGAGTTCAAGGCCTGTCAGGCTACAGAGTGAGACAGTAACCAAAAAAAGGCAATAACAAAAGGACTGCCAATTGCCAATTCCTCACTGGACTGTAAAGGGGATTCCACGCTGAGCTGTTCACAGCATCACAAGTATGGAGAAGGAACTGCTGGTCCTAATGCCTGACTCTGCAGCAGTATTGATATACTGTAGTCCTTGCTTTGGCCTCATGGTGGACATAGAATCTACTCACTGACCTTTTGTCATGAGACTTGCCTGGCTGCTGTTCCTGAATGCTGTGTGACATGTGCTCATCAGGTGTCTGTGCATGCCAGTGCTTGACCTCAGATAGCTGATGTCCCAGGAAAGGTGTGAGACATCTGCAGTGAATAACCCCCTATCTTAGGCAACCCAACCCCAGCTTCCTTGCTCACTTGGAAGTAAGAAGCCAATGTTTCTATACCACTGACCCTAGGATGGTTTACTTTATAGCAAAATATAGTGAGACTCTGACAAAAGACATTTTTTAAAAATTGTCAAAGCCACAACAGATATTTGTCAGGCAATCAGAATGGATGAATTAGATTTAGGGTGCCTTTGGAACCACCCCCCCCTTTAAGAATGTAGAAATTCAATAAACAGTATTTACCATCTACTTTAAAATGCTCATACACTGTCCTGGCTTAGATGGCTTTCTCCACCATTGTCTCAGACAAGGGTTTGGCAACTCTTCCTGATGCTGGACCATCACCCACTCTCTGAAGTTCCTTGTCATGGGTTTTGGAGAATTCCCAAGAATTTACAAGAAGGCCTTAGGAACTTAAAAAAACACTGAGAAGTATTGTCATTGTCAAATACCTTAAACAGATGTCTAATTTGTTTCTCTATCTTAAAAGTTCTATAGTAAAGATGTCAATACGGAGGCCCAGAAGGCCTCAGAGCTGGTATGTGAAAAAAACTGCGATTCTTACCCAAGTCTCCCTGAATCTAGTATGTCATTAGGATCTATCAGATAGTAACTTTACTGCCCTCTCAGATCATTAGAAAACCTTAGCTATCACCCTTCTTCACCTCCCTGGGGATGGAGAGACAGAAATGGACCTATATTTCCTGACTATTCAGTTGCATCTCACTTTGACACCTTTTGTTCCCAGAGAACAACACAGTAAATTTCCTGACATCCTTTGATATGAAGACCTGTGTCTTGGAAAACACGTTTGTACCTACGTGCCCCTGTGCCAATCAAGGAGCAGATGGCCCCTATCTGACAGCCAGGTGAAGCAGAGAAATCATTTGGCCAGCTTGGTTGGTTCTGCCTGGGCGAGCCTCAGTAATAAGGGTGCTCTTCCACAAGGAGCTCAGCACCCAGCAGAGATACACGGGTGCAGGGTTCCTCCAAACAACAGCAGGACAGCAGCCATTACACTACCCACCAGGCTTTCTCTTACATAACCAATAGACACCATTCACTGAATTAGTGCCAAGCATGCCACCTTGAGACCGCATGACTGGACGGGGGTTTAGAGAGACCTGCAGCCTCTTTCAAAGTATTCCACTTCTCCAGGGACATCACTATCCTGTCTCTACAGTTATATGTGTGTTTACTAAGTGGATAATCCAGTGTGAAAATCTGAGAGGCTGCTTTGTCCTGCCCAATGCAAAACTGTATCTGAAGGGGTGACGGCATCACAGGTTGGAGGTAGGTTGGGTAGGATGGGGAAGTCCTGATTTTTTAACGGACTACGCTAGTTGGATGATGTCAGAAACCAGACAAAGATGTATCCCCAAGAGCCCCTGGCACAGGCCCTTCTTGGTCAGCTCAAGCCTGCTCATCTCTGCCTTTCTGGATGACAATCCTGTCTGAAATGACAAAGGACCCATGTTAGTGTTGTTTGTGCAATTTAATGAGCCAATGAACTAATTTATTTATCTCATGCAGTGTTTCCTCAGCAGAGGATTAAAAAATGTCAAGTGTGGGAAAATTATAGTGCAATTATTGAAAAAAAATGCCTATAACTTCAAGGAAGGAAGTTATAAATGTATAAAATTATGACCATATAAACAAACTGATGCCCCAGGCCTCTGCCACGGAGACCTTCTCATCCAAGTGTTTCACCTTGACTTTGCGACCAGCCACCTGGTTCTACTTTGGTCTTGCATTTAATTAGAGACCTAGTCTTTCCTTGGGTCTGTGAATGAGTGAAATTGATTCTGTGGACACCCTCTTGTCAGCCCAGAGGCAGGGACTTGAGCTGACTGATGACAATCACAATTCACAATGTGAAATGTGTCTGCCTCACTGAGCATGATCTCTCCCATCTGGCTCCCGGAAGATCACATCATATCTTTTTTGTCCATAAAAAAAAATACAACTGTTATTTTTCCAGCTCTTAGATGTGTTCAGGTTCACTATAACCGCTTTTGATGCCAGACCCTGTGTTAGTGTCTATAGTTAAAAAGGCAGGTAGGTGGGCCCAGGAGCTAGCTCAGTGGGCAATATGCTTGCTCTACAAGTGTGAGCACCCAAGTCTGAATCCCTAGAGGTTACATAAAGCTGGGCAGATGGCGTGTATCTGTAACTCTAGTGCTCTTAAGTGAGAGGAAGGCAGAGACAGAAGAATGCCAAGGTAGAAGAATTGGCCAGTTCCTCTGCCATACATAACAGTGAATGATTTATGGAGAATCTGTCTCAAACAAGGGAGAAGATGAGAGATGATGCCCAAGGTTATTCTCTGACCTCCACATGCGCACCCTGACATACACACACATGCACCTGCATCCTTACTTATGAGTGCTCCTCCATATGCATGTCTGTCCACATGCATTGTACACACACACACACACACACACACTTTGTACACACAGTACACCAAAAGCAGGAAGAATAATTCATCATCTTTCACAATGAACTACTATGGTTAGTGATTCGGGGATCCAGGATTGTGGGTTAAGGATGTACTGGAGACAGCTGGACCAAAGAAGTGAAACCCTAAAGGGACCCCCTTCTGGAAGCTCTTGGCATGGATTCCAACATTTTGGACTCACCACACAATTTTTGCCGTCCCAGTTCAAGGCCTGAGGTGAATCTTGGGATTTCATCTTCTAGCTTTAGCAATGCTACTTAACAGTTTTGAGGGACACTGACATTTGAATCATGGTGTCAGTAATGACAATTGTAGTGGCCTGCAGGCTTTCTCCCCTGGAAACAATGTATGTGTGGTGGCAGCTGATATTGCTACGGTGCCTCATTTCATGGAGAAGCTTCACATCTCTGTTAATGGTGGAACAAAACGGGGTGGGGGGAGTCCATATTTGTTCCCTTCCAGAAGACCCCAATAGATGTCTGCTCAAATCTCAGGCCAGTATAGAGTCACACAACTACTTTGAGCTACAAAATAGAATGGAAAACAAAGATGCTTGGCTTTTCCAGCCCCTGGGCTACTTGAAGGCATGGGAGGAGAATAGAAATGGGGCAGGGTGCTTTAACCAGCTAGCTTGATCTTCTCTAAAGAACCTATAGATAAGAACATTCATAATAGGAAGGACAGGAGGCAGGCCCTAGCTCCTCTCTGACCTGCATTTTACACTGTAACCTGCAAGATATTCTTAAAGGGGGGAATATGCTTAATAACATTGCTTAAAGTCTGTTTACAGTCTCTTAGAGTATCTTGTCATAAGCTCTTATAAGACCTGTCTCTTCTCCATTTCAGTTATCATATCAATATGTATTTGCATTTCCCATTAGACTGTTTTGCTCACCACGGAGTCCTCATTAATATTAAGTGCTCAGCAAACAACCCAACTGCTCAACTGCGGTCCAGAGTAAATTCGGTGTTTACATCCGAGGGCATCTCGCTTTGAGACGGCGTTCCATAAAAAGACAGCTCAAGATTTTATAACTTCTAATAAGTACGTGTAAGGAAAAACTCCACAGGCACTCAAGCACCAGCTGCGACCAGAGACGGCTCTCCAAGGATCAGGCCTGGCACGCTCTGGGCTGTGCCAGGCAGATGGATGAAAATCACCGGCTGCTTTGGGCTATGGTATTACTATTACCACATGTAGTGCTTCCTAAGTTACTTTCCTGGGAATGTTTTCTCCCATTTAATTGAACAGAAACACAGAGAGAATGGGATTCCAGGACATTGACTAAATAGCTTCATGACACCTCAGGGAAAGCACCTTTGCCTCAAGATTGGTAGGGAGGTCGAAGCTGGTTTTTCTTTTTGTTTGTTTTTTTGTTTTGTTTTGTTTTTTTTTAGACACCAGAATCTGTTGTTGCTTTGCAAAACAAGAGAGCTGATCCCTTGGGGGGGCTGTGAGCTGCACCTTCACGGACTGGAATGTCTGACTGCAGAAGGCCAGCATAATGAATGGATCACAGATGACACTGGCCAGTCAAAAGTTCCCAGCACTTCTGAAGACCTCAATGCTTCATTGTCATCTCAGATTTGCGTGTCATCTGCTTCTTGACATTTTTTTCTTTACTGAATAAAAGGCCAGAGTTGGTGCTGGTAGGGGAAGGAGGCAAAGAGTTCAAGGACATAAGAGACTTCCAAATAGTGAGATTAGCAGCAGAAAAGGCAGGTGTTCTTGCTCCACACTGGCTTCCTGGATCTCCGCGCCAGTGGACAAAGACATGTCCAGGGGGAACTGGAATTCACCTAAGCATTTAATGGAGTGGAAAAGGGTACAGAAAGTAGGCCCAAATCACATGCATATTAGTTTAATATACAGTATGAAAAACAGAAAAGTGGCCTTCTCCAACAAACGAGCACACCCTAATCCCTGGGACCCGAGACTGTGCTACCTTATGTGGTACCAGGGTCATGTAACAAAGCTTAGGGCCCTTGAATGGGAAAGTGCTCTGGATTTTTCAGATGTGCCCCATTTATTTACAGTTCTTGACAGCGTAGAACGGTCCTGATTGTATTTGGGTAGAGAGTGGTATGAGAGTAGGAAAGGGTCAAAGATACAGGATTTCCCATTTGCAAATGCAGAGGAAGAAGCCAAGGAGTACAGGCAACCTCTGGAAAGACACAGATCCTAAGAGCCCAGGCAAAGAAGTCACATGCTTGCTAGCATGTTGCTTTCAGCCCAGAGAAACCTAGTTCAGGTGTCTGATCGTCTGGAGGGTTCATTGCTCAATTTTATTTTAAGCCACAAAGCTTGGCATTCAATTATGATCATAATAGGAAGCAAATACATATTGTGCCACCCCTCCACCTCTCCACCCCTCCACCCCTCTACCTCCCCAGACTAGTACATGTTAGATATTCTGCACTGTTTCCAAAATCGGGTTAGTGGGGCTAGGGGGAGAAACCTTCCACACTGTTTTCTGTCATTTTGAACTGGTCAATGGCTAAACTAATAGTCAGGACTTGTCACAGCCTGCTTGGGAGGCTGGCAAGCATGCGTCCATTTGTAACTTGATGCCATTTCCTCCATGGCTTTCTTGGACTTGGGCCAGAGAGATCAGAGGTCACTCGGGTGCTGCTAAAAATCATTGTCTCCAGCATCTCATTCTACACAAGCAAAGACTGAGGCCTTTCTCTATTTCTCACTCTGGGTTTTACATAGCCATGTATCATGCTAGCGAGAATCGAACATGAAGGCCAATGCAGCCATCACCCTAAAATGCTCCAAATTTGAGCATGAGGGCCATTGTGCTGAGTTGTTACAGAGACAGTCAAGTCTCAGCATGTGGACTGCCTCCCTCTTCCCACCTCCAAGAGAGTGCAATGGCCTTGTCTTCAAAGAAAAAACGAGGCTATCTGCCAACCCGAAATATTACTAAGATTTCCCCCTCATGGGAAAGAGCAAGAAATGTAAAACTGTGTCTTCTCTCTGACCTCAATGACCCTCTGGACTCTGGACTAGCTCACCCTTCTAGGCTCATCCCCCCACCCCAGTCCATTTCTTAGCGCCTTTCCCTACTCCAGACTCAACAACTGGGCCAGTGTGGTTGGGAAAATTTATACAGGCCATCTGGAAAACTTGCCTTGGCTTTCCACCGCTACAAAGGCGATGCTAAGCCCCTGCTGTGGAGTTCAAGGTCTTCTGTCATTTGTCTTAACTGCTTTCCCAGTACCTCTCCAGTCCTTTGTGCCTGTGGGCATCCTCACCTCAGAAAACCTCCAGCATTCTTCCTTGATTCTTGCACAACACATCCTTCCTGCAGACCCATCCTTGTTCTCTGCCTTGTTATCAGATATCATATTTAGGGATGGCTTGACCCCAGTCATAGCATTATTTTCATTGCTACTTCATAAGTGTAAGTTTGATACTGTTAGGAATCATAATACAAGTATTTGATATGCAGGGTAGCTGATATTTGACCTCTGTGAACGGGTTGTTCAACCCCCAAAGGAGTCAGAATCCACAGGTTGAGAACCGCTACTTTAAGAGGTATGGCTGGGGGACATAATTAGGTCACTGAAATAGGAAGGGGTTAATACAGTCTTGTGTGACCTCCATTAGTTTCTGCAAGAGTGGGTTTATTAAAAAAAAATCCTCTCTGGGCCTGTCTCACTATGTGACCCTCTCATAGGTCCTCTACCTTCCACCCTGAAAGTCTAACTGGATGCTGATATCATGCATGTGAGTCCCCAAAACTATGAGCTAAATTAAGCTATTTTCTTTATGTGTGGTCTAACTTCAGGTATTTTGTTATAGACAGAAAATAGACTGACATAACGCTTCATACTACAGGTTCTACTACACAGCAAGAAATGCAGAAGGGCTTTGTGGCTCCTAGGCAGTACCTTGTGAAAGGGAAAGGCATGTCTTCCTGGAGGAGGGATGAGTTTATACAAACCCAGGAAAGGATACTTTTAGATTTCCAGGTCCTTTTCCTTTTGTAATCACAGACCAAAAGAGAATCCTATTGTTTTTTTAATCTCCCAAGAAAATGAGGTTTAATAAGGCATGTATCTATCCAATTTAATTTTGAAATTAATCTGGCTATGAAGGAGCCTGAACAACCCTAAGATGTGTTTTATGGGCTCTAAGCCGAACCCTCAAAATCAGTGGGACAAACACCAATAGCTGGTAATAAACTTTGCATGGCTCTTGGGAGAGAGGTAGGGTCATCTGCCAATTATTTCTATTAATCACAAAGATTAAATGGTTTTATAGCCTGCCTCTCTGAGATTTTCTGCAAGAGGAAGGCAAACGAGCATGTGGTCAGGCTTACAGGCAGCCAAGCTAAGAGCTTGGGTATCCAGGTTCCACCTATGGGGTCATGGCCATGCGCAGAGCTATCTTCCAGTTACTAAGCATTCCTGGTCTCTGAAATTTTCATATTAGCAGGTACACTGCTACCCACTTGCCCCTAGTCATCCAGAGGATGGGGAAGAGAAATGTCACAGAGAGAGTTTGGGGGACCTCAGATGTAGATAGTGGGGTCCTCCTCTTCCCTTTTATCTTTTTGTAGATCCTGGGGTATGGGGGACTGAAGTCCAAAAGGACTGAAGGAGGGACCCAAATTCAAAAGGTCACCAGACTGAGAACACTGACCCTGATGGTTTGGGTAGGGGGTAGGTTTAGCCTCCTGCCTCAGGAGAAAGGCCATTACAAAGAAGCAAGACACTGGGGATGGAGGTTAGGTAGGGAAATGAGTAGTGTGGACAAAAGCCAATTCCAGAGCAGAATGCCACGAAAATGGTAGTTCAACCTGCTTCCTCGGAACTTCCTGCTGAACTGGTATTTTTATAGTGATTGTGTGAATCCCCATGTATTATGGGTTGGGTTGAGTCTTTCCAAGTCCCTGTATTGGAGTCCTAACTTCCAGTGCTTTAGAATATATTATTTATAAAGAATGTCTTTACAGAGGTAACTGAGTTTGACATGTCATCAGCGCAGATGCTGGCATCATTACATAAGGGAGAAACCTGGAGGAAAAGATAAGCATGAATACAGGAAAAATGATATGGACACACACAGGGAAACAAGGCAAGGAAAGAGGCTTGGGATAGGCTGTGGTTTGGCTACCAGCTGTCCCCGCCCCAAAAGGCTCATGTGTTAAAGGTTCCTGCAATGTTCAGAGATAGGGCTTCTAGGTTGAGGTTGGGCTGTGAGGGCTCTGACCTAATCAATAGATTAAGCCTGATTAGAGGAAGTGGGTCACTGTGTCATGCTCCTGAAGGATGTACTTTATCTCAGGTGCTCTTCTCTGCCTCTCTGCTTCTTGGCCACTATGAAGTGAGCAGCATTCCTCCGCCTTAGCCTTCTAGCCACATGCTTCTATCCTGCCACTGTCTAAAAGCAATGGAGACAGCTGGCCATGAATGGAAAGCTCTGGGCTATTGAGTGGCCATGATTGTTGATCTTCAGTGTCCTGTCACAGTGATGGAAGGTTTGCCGACACCAGAGAGAACCAAACACTGAGAAGGAGCTACCTCGTCCAGGCATGGTTTGGGACTTTCTGGTCTCTGGAAAAAATGAGTTTTTATTATTTAGGTGATCAGAGCTTGTGACAGTTATGATAGTCCTGCAAACATTCCTGAAATTACTTTACAGATCATAAGAATGAATTTTTCCAATTATTCCCTCTCTCCTTCTTCCCTCTTCTATTCCCTATACTCATTTCCTTTTCCTATAACACACACACACACACACACACACACACACACACACACACACACACACGAACACACACATTAAATGCCTAGTTGTTTCTAAATTAGATAATGTTTCATGTGCTGTAGTAACCAATTTGACTTCCTGCATATTATCTATTTCCTGGGGAACCACACAGCATACTACTTCAAGGCCCTGGCTTTTGGGAGTCTCACACTGTCTAATGTTAGTGAAGACTGGATTCATTTGCCAAAGAAAGCCAGGGGATTAGACACTGAAGGTGCAATGAAGGTCTCATCTCAAAAAAAAAAATACAATAAACCCATGGTGGATTTACTACATGTGATTTGGAATAAGACCCATGAACATTGTCTTTTTGTGGGGGAAGTTCCCCAGTCTCTTCATGAACAGATTTGATGAGCATTATATAAAAGTGGAATTTGTACAGCTTCAGACAAACATCACTCATTTCCCTGAAACCCAAGTGTCTCTGTGAGCACTGTGTGGGCTTCTGGGTGCCTCAATCCCACTCAGCACTCTCCTGCTGCCAGCAAGGTGAACGGTGCTCCTGTGGGGAGAGGTGGAGCAGAGTTAGGGAGGAAGATACAGAGAGCTGTGGCTTGCCTATGAAGCGGCCCTCATTTCTCACCTGTCCATGAGCTTCCCTAGTCGCAGGGCCTTAGTGGGCCATAGCTGAGAGGTGTGGCACTCTGGGAACAGCTGTGCTTAGCTTGACTGCAGGCGCATCTACGCTCGGGAGGCAGGGGTCAAGATGAGTATCAAAGGTTGATGTCCTGGCTTTATGATATTGTTGGAGAAGTATAGCACCATTAAAAGAAGAAGTGAGCTCTCTTGAGATGTCTTTTATGTCTCCTAGGGCCCTCCTCTCAGATGCCAAATAACATGACCCCTTAGAGCATCTCTTGGAGTGTTCAGAGCTCGGGGGAGTCGGGAGGTAGGGGTTTGGGGGGGTATGGATGAGATGGAGAGAGACCTGCACAGTCTGCCCTGCTGGTAATGCACATGCAGCTGAGAGAGGTGATTCTGTCATGTGATAACAACTTATGACAGCTAAAAAGCCTTTGACCACAGGTAGGTCATCTGGGGATAGGGAGATGTGATGAGAATAGAAGTCCACCACCCCGCCCCGTGTGTATGTGTGTGTGTGTGTGTGTGTGTGTGTGTGTGTGTGTGTGTGTATACAGGCATGCATGTTACTTTGCATGCTGGAAATAAAACTCAGTTGCTGATTGGTTAGAGTGTAGTAGCTTCCCTGACAGGGACAGATGGAGAAAGTCTTGGGGAATGTGAAGAAGAATGACCCACCTCTCCAGGGGTATGGGCATGGTGGAGAGTGTCTTTTCCTGCCTTTTCTGGCATCCTCTGTTAACAGTCTATATTGCTCAGGTAATAAGTGCCAACCAGACAGTCTTACTTGACTTTATTTTAGATGATATTTTTCATAACTCATCATTTTCTATGAATAATAGTCTAATTATCATGCATCCTCTAAGCAGGGTGGGGCAGGTGAGTTGGGGTTTGGGACCTGGTCTGAGACCCCTATAGGGTGGAGCTCCACAGACCAAGAGCTTGTCTGGTCACTCACAGTGAGATGAGGGCGGTGAAATGCCAATGTTGTACCCCCTCAGAGGTATCTTGGTGTTGGGAGAAAAATATTTGAGAATAGGAGGCGCCACACAGTTGTATACCTAGAAGCAAGTCCCAAAGGTCTCTGTGCCTCAGTTTCTTACAGCAAAATGGATGGAATGCCTTCCAAATCCCTTCTAACTCTTACAATGCCCAAGTCACTTCTCCAAAACACAGCCTGCCTTGTCTCCCCGGGGGGTGGGGGTGGGGGACACATGGGATGCTCTTCTCCCCAAAGAAGATTTGCTCCTGATGTTCCCTGTCTCCTGTCACAGCCTCCATTCTGTCTCAGACAGGGACTGGGGAAGGTAACCTGCAATGTTTGTGTGGGCCGGGTGGGTGTCCTGGGAACTGGACCCTGCCTTCTTTCTTAAAGAAGCAGAAACCTGCAGAAAGTCTCCTCATCTTTGTTTTCCAGCATCCCTGGGGAGAAAGGAACCCAGGTCCTACTCCACAACGAGTGAGGCTGTGGTGGCTCTGGCAGTGGACCAGGAGGTTGCCTCCACTTAGAGTCCAAAAGGCAACACACAGCAGCACTGCTGCCTGCATCTCCTGCTAGGCCGTGGGTAATGCAGGCGAGGTGTTGGCTTGCGCTGGCCTCACTTCTCCCATTCTCTCTCAAACTAGTTCCAAGTTCAGATGGGAACCTGGAAACCACAGGTATTATTAAATCCCAGTGACAACCCTTACAGCATGATGGCAAGCCCCGCCCCTGCCCACCCCTGGATTGAAACTTAGCCGATCCTCTCTCTCTGTCTCTCTCTCTCTCTCTCTCTCTCTCTCTCTCTCTCTCTCTCTCTCTCTCTCTTTCTCTCATCTTTTCTCTCTTTTTTTGGCAAAGCTAACAAGGCTCTCCAAACCTCCTCCTGACTTTGCGCACCATCTGGAGCCCACAGGAGCTTAGCTCAAGTTGTTCTCAAGGAGACCTGGCCCTGGCAACAGCCTACGGAGTCTGTCAGATGGTCTTCTCAGCCAAGGAGGAGCTTAGGAGCTCCCAGCTGCCTCCCAAGTAGCTCAGGCTAAACTGTGTCTAGTCTGGTGCAGAGCCAAGAGTCCCCTCGGTTAAATAATTCACTGTTGCATCTGGGTGTGCAAAAACAGCTCTGTCTAACGCAGGCTGACAGGTGATTTCACGCATCATTTAACTCTTTGCGGTGCCCCAGAATGCAAGGGATTAGATAATCAGAATAATTTCACATTGGCAAACTGCTATCTTTTTTCCCTAAGTAATGAAACATTATAAGACTGAATGGGAAAAGAAGCCCTTGACTGGTTAGCCTACATAGGAACTGGTCAAGCATTTATTACAACAGTGATTTGGAACATCTCCTCTTCCTATCCTCCACAGAGGGCAGGGCATCCTAAAGAAAGAGGCCCGAAGCCAGTGGGACGTTCCATTTGAATTCTTTTTTTTTTAATTTTATTTTATTTTCTAAGTTTTTTTTTTATTTACATTCAAAATCATTTCCCCTTTCCCGTTTCCTCCCTCCCCGACAGTCCCACAAGCCCCCTTCCCTCCCTCTTTTCCCCATTCAACCCCATCTCGCTTCTCTGTCCTGGCATTCCCCTACATCCTGGAAGAAGCAAGTGAATGAAAAGTAGAGAAAGGAAGAAAATGATGGGCATGGGGCTGGGGAGATGGCCCAGTCAGTAAAGTGCTTGCCACACAAGCAGGAGGACCTGAGTTTAGTCCCCATCATCCACTTGAGAAGAAGGTACATGGGTGTGAGGGTGCGGGTGGAACTCCAGCACTAGGGAGGCAGAGACAGGAGGACCCCTGGGGTTTGCTGGCCTACTGGTCTAGCCATATTGGAGAGCCCTGTCTCAAAAGTTACGATGTACTGTGGTTAAATTAAGGTGAAGAGACCCAAAGCAACCTTCACAGGCATTCACAGAGGCATACACCACAGAGATCACAAAATAAAATGACAGATACTTTGCCCCTAGAATCTTGATCTAAAAGGGGCTTGAAAGTCCCAGGTAAGCAGCCCCTGCCCCAGTACCATGTGGGAATTCTACACCTTGGTGGCCTCTGCTCCTCGGACAACTGCCTTCAGTAAATAGGTCATTGAACTGAACCCTGTGTTATAAAAGCTTGGCTGAGTCACATTACAAAGCATAGGATCCTACACCCTCATGAACGTGCAGTCTGGGGACTGGAGAGGTGGTTCAATGGTCATGAGTCCTTGCTGCATTTCCAAAGGAACTGAGTTTGCCTCCCAACCCAAGTCCCGCACAGAAATTTTGATGCCTGGTCACTTTAGCAAATACCTTGGTTTTCTTGAGCAACAAGGTACATTCAAGTTCAGTGACAATTGCAACAGTATGTCAAGGCAGTTTGTATGGGAAAACATATTAGGTGCCCCCTCACATTCTGACTTGAATCTTCATGACCTGTACTTTGAGCCAGACAGCTTTCTCTGTAGGCCCAGGAGAGCCCAGGGCAAACTAACTGCCTTGATGCCATCCCTCTGTGGACTGACCCTCCAGATGGGCTCTGCCGAAGATCACGGATGGCTTGGGTCAGCTCTGTGCATGCTATCACTGATGGATTAATTAATTGGCACAGAGGAGGCTCTGCTTCAGGATACTTCTGTCCAGCTAGGCTTTGGAAAGCACGCCAAGGGACCAAAAGTTACATCTTTGGCAGGAAAATAAAATGCACTAAAAACTTAAAAATAGCTGTCACCTTTGGAAAAAAGCATTGCAGGTATAGATAAGAACTTGAATCGAACTCTGACATCCACATCTGGCCAGGCACCTCTGACTTTCACATGGAGCCTGTGTGAGAGGGCTTCTCTCTCCTGAAGAGCATGCTATTATTGAGTTTAGATGTGGGCCCTGAGGATCTGAAATTAAACACCCTGTCACTAGCATGGATTGAGAATCCCACTAAGCTGAGGTCCATGAAAAGTTAATGCCCTGCAGAGGAATCAAGCACAGAAGAACACATGGCAAAGGTTACCATTCTTTCAGCATGCCATCAACCTCCCTGCACAAAGGAATGGGGATTGGGTTTCCTAAAGCTCCTCACTTCCCTGTCCTGAGTGTTGTTGCTGTCTGAATGTGCCCTCCAAATTCATGTGCTGAAAACTCAGTCCTCAATGCCATAGTGAGGCCTTGTAAAAGGAGATGATCAGGTCATAAGGATGAAATGAAATTAATGAGTGAGCTAATTCATTAGTGGGAGTCAGTTACTATGAGAGCAGATTCTCACTAAAACAGGCCCACTCCTTGTGTTTCCTTCCTTCCTTCCTTCCTTCCTTCCTTCCTCCCTCCCTCCCTCCCTCCCTCCCTCCCTCCCTCCCTCCCTCCCTCTCTCCCTTCCTTCCTTCCTTCCTTCCTTCCTTCCTTCCTTCCTTCCTTCCTTCCTTCCTTTTAAATTCACTGGCTTGCTTTTTCACTTTCCTGCCATGGTATGAGATAGCATAAGGGTCTCACCAGGTGCCAGCACCATACTCCTGCAATTCCTAGCCTTCAGAACCATGAGATAGTAAAGTCTTTGCTTTATAAATTTTCCAGCTTGTATTCTGTGATAGCAATAGAAAATGAACCCTTAGGATGGTGGCACTCTTGTTTAAGTGCATGTTCTATTGCTATTACAGGATACTGTAGACTGGGAAACACAGTAGAGCCTACTTTTTCAGGATTCTAGCATATGCTGAAGACTAGTTGAGATATTCAGCTTCGTGGACCGAACAATTACTGGATTCTTAAGTCTTCCATTGGTAGACAGTCATTGTTGGACTAGATGGACCACAGCCTATAAACTATTCTAGAACAATTACTGGATTCTTAAGTCTTCCATTGGTAGACAGTCATTGTTGGACTAGATGGACCACAGCCTATAAACTATTCTAGTCTATCCTCCCTCCCTCCCCTTCTCTCTCTATACACATATATATGTATATTTACATTCCTCTAGCGAACCCTGACTAATACATTTGCATTGGTCATGGTGTTTTATCACAGCAATAAAAAAGTAACAGTGTAAACAGAGGACTGTCGTAATTAGGGTTTCTATTGCTGCAAAGGTACATCATGACCACAGCTAGTCTTATAAAGGAAAGCATTTAATTGAGGCTGTGTGGTAGGTAGTTTGAAAGTAATTTGCCCCAACAGGACCATAGGGAGTGACACTATTAGGAAATGTGACCTTGTGTAAGAAGTGTGTCACTGTGGAGGCATGCTTTGAGGTCTCCTATGCTCAAGCTATACCCAGTGTGGCACACAGTCTCCTGCTGCCTGTGGATCAAGACGTGGAACTCTCAGTTTCTTCTCTAGTACCATGTCTGCCTGGATGCTGCCATTCTTCTCTCCATGAAATCTCTGAAACTATGAGGCAGCCTCAATTAAACGCTGTCCTTTATAAGAATTGCTGTGGTCATGATGTCTCTTCACAGCAATCAAACCCAAACTAAGACAGAGGTTGGTACCAGGAACTGGGGTATTGCTGTGATAGGCCTGGCCATGCTTTTGTTAAGGGGAATGCAGATTTGAGGACTTTGGATATGGAAAGCAGTGTAATGCTTTAAGTGGGACTTAATGGGTCATCCTAGTAAGAACATGGAAGATAGTCATGCGGAGGGTAATTTGAACTGTGGGGTCTGGCTTAAGAGGTTTCAGAGAAGAATTTTAGTATGTTGCCTAGAGATCATTCTTGGGATATTTTGGTGAAGAATGTGGCTTTTTGCCCTTGTCCAAAAAATCTGCCTGAGGCTAAGGTAAAGAGTTTTGGATCAATTGCATCTGCAGAGGAGATTTCAAAACAGCCTAGTGTGGAATGTGTCCTGTGGTTATTAGTGGCCATGTTAATAAGGATTGGTAGTGAAAAGGAGCAAGTTAAGCAAGGAAAGTTACGAAATGCACAATTTGAGGAGAAAGGGGGCAGCAGAAAGAATGGAGCTAAATCCTTGTTCAAGGAGATAAACAGACTTAAAAGCTGGATGTTAAATGGAAAAAAGGGAGTGATGACCTCAGGGGAAGGCCCCACCCAGCTAAACTTTCAACTTGTGAAAATGAATTAAAGAAAAGCTTAGGTTCAATATCCAAGACATACAAAGAACTCAAGAAGTTAAACTCCAGAGAGGCAAGTAACCCTATTAAAAATGGGGTACAGAGCTACACAAAGAGTTCTCACCTGAAGAATATCTAATGGCTGAGAAGCACCTAAAGAGATGTTCATCATCCTTAGTCATTAGGGAAATGCAAATTCAAAACAACCCTGAGATTCCATCTCACACCAGTCAGAATGGCTAAGATCAAAAACACAGGAGACAGCAGTTGTTAGCGAGGATGTGGAGAAAGAGGAACACTCCTCCACTGCTGGTGGAATTGCAAGCTGGTACAACCACTCTGGAAAGCAGTCTGGCGGTTCCTCAGAAAACTGGGCATGACACTCCCAGAGGATCCGGCTATACCATTCCTGGGCATATACCCAGAGGCTTTACCTGCATGCAATAAGGACACATGCTCCACTATGTTCATAGCAGCCTTATTTATAATAGCCAGAAGCTGGAAAGAACCCAGATGTCCCTCAACGGAGGAATGGATTCAGAAGATGTGGTATATCTACACAATGGAATACTACTCTGCAATTAAAAACAATGAATTCACGAAATTCCTAGGCAAATGGTCAGAACTTGAAAATATCATCCTTAGTGAGGTAACCCAATCACAAAAGAACACACATGGTATGCAGTCACTGATAAGGGGATATTGACCCAGAATCTCGGAATACCCTAGACACAATCCGCATATCAATAGATTTCTAAAAAGATGGAAGGAGAGACCCCTGGTCCTGGAAAGACTGGATGTAGGGGAACGCCAGGACAGAGTAACGAGAGGGGGTTGAATGGAGAAAAGAGGGAGGGAAGGGGGCTTATGGGACTTTCGGGGAGGGAGGAAACGGGAAAGGGGAAGTGATTTGGAATGTAAATTAAAAAAAAAAGAAAAGAAAAGAAAAGCTTAGGTTCAAGCATGGCTGTACATGGCTTTAATCCCAGCACTTCAGGAGAAAGAGGCAGGTAGATCTCTGTGTTCAAGGCCATCCTGGTCTACAGAGCAAGTTCCAGGACAGCCAGGGTTACACAGTGAAGGAAACTCTCACAAACAGAAAGCTGGTGAGGATGTCGCAGATGTCACAGGACATGTTACAGTCCTGGCAAGGAGCAGAACGTGGCAGCTTTGGCCACATGGTTCTGGCTTTAGACTCAAGAATGCATGAGGAGTGTTATGGAATCCCCCTCTTCCATTAAAGAAAGTTGCTGGGGCCAGTTATATGCAGGGGTGTCCCTGCATGGAAGCCTAGAAAGACCATTGGGTGAAGAAACTGTGTAAGTGAAGCCTGGATTGCATTGGAGACCCTAAGATGCTAGAGATGCCAGAGCTGTGGGATACCTGCTGAGGAAATCTGCTAACAGGGAGTGGAACCAGCCCAAGAAAGAAGTGTGCTGCAGTCAACAAAGCTGAAAGGAGCTGGAGATCTGAAGAATGCTTTGATATCAGACATGGAAATGTGGAGTTTGGGGGTTGCCCAGCTGGTATTCAGTCTTGCTTTGGTCTAGTAATTCCTTCTGATGTTTCCTTTCCTTCATTTCGGGTAACATGTATTATATGCCATTATATGTTGGAAGTATGCGATCTGCTTTTTTGATTTTGATTTTACAGGGGATTACAGTTGTCACTGCAATTGGTCTAAATGCATTTTTGCATTGCAAGCCTATGAGGGTCAGGGAGTGGCATATAGTAGCTTGAATGTAATTGGCCTCCGATAGGACCACAGGAAGTGGCACTATTAGGAGGAGTGACCTTGCTGGAGGAAGTGTATCATTGTGTGTGTGGGGGGCAGGGGTTGAGGTCTCCTATACTCAAGCTCTGCCCAGTGTGGCACACAGTCTCCTTCTGCTGCCTGTGGATCAAGATGTAGCACTCTTAGCTCCTCCTCCAGCATCATGTCAGTCTGTATGATGCCATGCTTCCCACCATGAAACATCTGAAACTGTAAGCCAGCCCCAATGAAATGTCTTTTATAAGATTTGCTGTGGTCACGATGTCTCATCGTAGCAATCAAACCCAAACTGAGACAGGCTGGCTCATAATTTCAGAGCTTTAGTCCATTATTGTCATGATGGGAAGTATGGAGGCACTGGGTCTCGCTTGAGCATTTGAAGCCTCAAAGCTTACCCCTAGTGACACATTCCTTCAAGAAGGCCACACCTCCTAATAGTGCCACTTTCTGGTGACCAAGCATTCAAATCTATGAGCCTATGATAGCCATTCCTATTCAGACTACCACAAGGGTCAAGAATATTTACATCTACTAAGTGCCAGTCAAACTGTGATCCTATCCATCATTGGTCCATTTTCATTTGGTCCCATCTCATAGGGTGACCTGACAAGGTGTTAGAACTGTGTAAAATCTCTTTCTAGGAGACAGGTTTACCCTCTGCCTGGCACAAATCTTCTGGCCTTTTCCTTCTCCCAGCATAAAATTCCTGAAGAAATTTTCTTTGTTTCAACCGTCTGATAGATTGAGGTCTTTAGAGTGTATCTTCATTTCTGCCAAGCCAGTTACAGTAGTATCTGTTATCACTTCTTCAGCAATGATACCAAGCGCTTATGGACCAGATGCTTTCTGGTTCTCTATGATGTAGAGCTACCATTAGTCCAAACCACACACCAGGAACTGAGGGTTGGCAAGGTTGATCAACTCGCTCAAGGTTATGTATCAAGTATAGTAGCCAGGACTCGAACCCTGGTCCTCAACTTGTACTTAAGTCACTGTCAATGATCATTTTAATGACTTGATTTTAATGGCATCAACACTCCTATTTTAAAACTGGTATTGACCTTACATGTAGACATATTTCAATTCTAGATCCATGGAACACTGTGTCTACTACTAACATAAGAAATGATGGTTTACAGATTTGGTTATATTCTTGACTATCAGAAAAAAAAGATACCCAGGCTGGGGAGATGGCTCAGCAGGTAAGACTGATTGCAGTACAAACATGAGGACCTGCTTTCTAATCCCCACATTAAACCCACATTAAAAAGCCAGGTATCTCATGCAACCCCAGCATCAGGTGGTAGAGACAGGCAGATCCCGAAAGCTGACTTGACCAATCAGCTGGCCTAGCTGTAAAGACTGAGAGTCTTTCTCAAAGCAGTAGGGTTGCAAGTGATAGAACACATGCCCAGGCGTGTGCATAGCCACTCGCTACATGCACTGTTAGACCACCTAGGAACGAGAAAATACCAGTAACCGACTCAATTATATCAAGAGATTACTACTTTACTTGTGAACCTGGAACCTAGCAGCAGGAGGCCTAAGTTAGGCCTTAGCAAGCATTAAAGAACACCACTAAACACCCAGACTGCTTTATTTTGGTGTTCCTCCAATCTTAACTGCAGTTATCCTTCCTGCTGCCTTGCAGAGGCCGCTTAGTGTGAAGAAACAAAGATACTCTCTCTTTTTATGAAGACGATGAAGGAGAATGACAAAGGAGAGAGGCTGAAGAGGCTTTCCTTGGCCCCAGGGAATCCTATTTCCTGTGACAGATGGGGACGGGGCGGGGCAGTGTCTTAGGGGCCATGCCCCATCATGCCACTGTGAAGGCTGAGGATTTGAGGTCTCTGGCCTCTCCACAGGAAGCAGACAAGGCAGAAGGGTTTGTGCCAAGGGCAGAGTGAGCCGGTGTGCAGGCTGCCTGGAAGAAGCATGGTGATGGACCAGCATGGATGGCCTCTCTTTCTTTACAGCCACGTGTCTGTGGGTTCCTAGTCTAGCTACCTAACCTCCAAAGTCTTGGTTCTTCGTCTTGGCAAGTGGAGCTAATTCAGGATTCCGGGGAGGGGTGAGAATTTAGTGTTTTGATTCTTATGGAGTCATCTACCTGGCTCCTCGTGCATAAAACATTGCTGGTATGTTCAGTAACTTTCCAATCTGTCAGAGTTCTTAATTACCTTGGGTATACACAACATTCTCACTAAAGTAAGACAATTACTCCCCTCCCCCAAACTGAAAAGGGATTTATTTTGTCAACATTGAATTACACTTCTCTCCAGGGTGGCTATTATTCAGTTCACCTACAGATTTCATGATTTATTCAGTAGTTCGAGGCCTGACTAAACATTCAGCAGATGCTACACTTCCAATTTACTGCACAGAGCATTTAAGAGAAACACACACACACACACACACACACACACTCCCTAATACAACCTTTCCCAGCTGTAGAAAAGCTGGTGTTAACATTATCTCAAAGTGCTTCCAACAGGAACAAATTTATATTCCCCAAATCTGATATTTTTCCTCCTTGGACTGAGTTATGAGTTCAGCTTCCCTGCTTAGCTAGCCACATGGGGTGACTGTGCTCAGGGAAATTCTATTCTGGCTTTTGTTTTTAATCTCTTAAGCAGATGTTTATAGATGCGCTTGCTTCTGGAAAGTGAATTTAATAAATTACTAAGGGCATGCAAATATGACCTTCATATGTAAATAGTTCCTACAAAAAAATAATGATGTTGTGAATTAAAGTTCTGAAGGGAAGGCTGAGGCTGGAATGACTGAGAACCAAATGTGATGCCTTACATAGTTTCTGCTAGGTGTTGTCAAGAGCACACCAATGCCTCCTGTGACACTTCAAACACACAGGATTGCTCCCAGGAAGGAAGGCGATATCTCAGTTTACTAGAACCTGGAGGAAGGTTCCATCACAGGGCAAAGCACAGAAAGTTGATTCTGTTTTAAAATTTTCATAAGGTAGGGTGACTTTTGTCTGCTGGTCTAATGGGAAGTAGTCAACATGACAGAATTGCCTCATTTAGGATGGAAAGGGCTGAGCCAGGCTCTGTCCCTGTCAGTTGCTGTGTCGTCAGGCCTCCATTGGAGATTTTTTTTTTGACCTTCCTTTATATACCAGCTGAGTGGCTAGAAAGGGAAACTCATTTTTAAGAGTGTTTTATGCAGCTAGGAGCTTCTGTGGTCCTGCCAAAGAGACACAGCAGGAGCTTGTGAACTAATCATGTGTGCAGGGAAAGGAAACACTGCTCCTTTCCACATTCCCTTTTCTCTTGGGCATGGGTGTGACGTTCGGAGCCAAAGCAGCCATCTTGTGACCATGAAGGAGAAGCCAGGAGAGCAACCGATAGCTGTCAGACCGTCAAGAAACTGTCAGAGGCAGCCATCGATCCAAGCTGTTATTAGAAGCACCCACCCCGCCCCATCCAAATATATACACTGGGACTCAGAATTCCTGTAATTTTTGGGGTGAAAAATACATTTGCAACAGATACAGTAACTATGAAGTTAGTTCGGAAGGAAAAAAAAATACATTTAGCATACTCAGATTTAGATATTGGGAGTCCTGACTAAAATGAGCCGTACACTCCTTTGTTCACTATGAAGCCCTGCATCAAGCTTACAGAAAATATTTGGTTGCTTTATTTAGTGGAAATGCCCAAAGTCAGGGAAAGGAAGATTTGAAGTGATTTTATAACAAGCCTGCCTCAGCCAAGCTTAGATCAAGGGGGAACTGCAGACTTTTAGCATTTCCCATCTAACTCCGTTTTCTTTTGTTCATTTTTCCTTACCTTTGTTTACTTTCTCTGTCCTTCTGCTCCCTGTCCTCCAGGGATCACAACTCTAGAGCCTTCTCATACATTATGATATTGTTATTTATTTTCCTAGTGTTGTCTTTGCGAGAACTTGGGAAACAGGCGTGAAGCAAGGTTTGTGCTGGTTAAACCATCCTCTCTCAGTTTCATTGCTTGGCCCTCTGGTTTCAGGGGTGAGGGGCTCCGGTAATCAGAGGGAAGCATCCTGAGGGGTGGGCATGGAAGACAGCAGAAGCAGGTGTGGGTGTGTGGGTGTGGGCGTGGGTGTGTGGTGTGTGTGGGGGGAGGGGAGCAGCTTCCTGGGGTGGGTGTTAAAGCTCTAACGGGAAAGGAGAAAGAAAGAGAAAAGCAAGTAATCTTGAGTGTCTGCTGGCTGACAGGCTACCGCTGTGGAAACTGTATGTAGCCTGCTGGCTTTGAGAGCATGTGATCTGGGTAGTTGATTCAGTCCTGTGCTCAGAAGATGCACACTGACTTTAATGCTCCGCCGCTGCCGTCCGCCATCTTAATCTTCTTTGTAAAGTGTGGACGACGACCTTTCTCTTTCATAAATCCGTAGTGCTCTGCAAGATAGACAGCTTCTCTAGGATTTCATTTGTCCCATTTTCAACCATTGACGCCCCCAGGAGAGAGATGATAGATGCTAACCGCATATGAAGAAACGAGGCATCGAGCGCTGATGAAGGTTGCCCAGATGAATCCTACATGGCAAACAGGTGGTAGAGATAAAGTCTGAGCTCAGGCCAACACAGTTCCAAGGTCATTTTAACTTCAAGGCCATTCTATATTAATGTGAGTTTGCTTTAGACGGAACTGCTCAGTTCTGTATCTGGAAAGCAGAGATGCTAGGCTCCTCAAAAGTAATCTTCAAATGCAATGAATATTAGCGGCATGGATATTTCTTGGTGGAATGATGTATGCTAGGGAGGGCACATGAAAATTGGCTCTAGGGGAGTGGTTCTCAACCTGTGGGTCGCGACCCCTTGGCGGGTCCTATATCAGATATCCTGCGTATCAGATGTGTACACCATGATTCATAGCAGTAGCAAACTTGCAGTTATGGGGTGAGGAACTGTATTAAAGAGTCACAGCATTAGGCAGTTTGAGAACCACTACTGTAGAGCTGCAGTGGGTACATTTCTATCAAAACTCCAAAACAGTGTCTGTCAAGGAAAACCAGAGTTGGAAGTCAAACACCAAAACAAAATACTCCAAAGTAAGTAAACAAAAAACCTTATGAACCAAACTGAGAAACTCTATATTTGTGTAAATGAACTCTGTGGGATGCAGCTGTGTGTAGCGTAGGCAGAGCCAACCTTAAGACTTCAGGCTGTCCGGGTCAATATCCTTCTGTGGGAACCCATGTCACCCAGGAATAATTGAAGTTTTCTCAGCTGCTAGAATCCCTGGGGCTGGGAGTTTGGGGCTGGGGCAGTTTCAGGTGGCTGCTTCAAGTGTATGAGGAAATTTATGTTGACCTCTGGTTTAACCAGGAAGTTGGGAGCAGGGCTCTATACTTTCCTACTATAGCACTGAAGGTCATTCTTTCTCTTCTCAGAAGTGACAGCTCTGGTTTGTCACTGCTCTAAGAATCAAGCCAGAGTTTTGTATGCAAATTAACTGTACAGCGGTGATTGGAAAAGAGCCCAGCCGTGGACCTGTTTAAAGGACTCTGAATGGAGAGCTTTGGGAACGCTCTGGATCCCAGAGATGTTTTTTGTCATCATCATAGAAACAGAAAGGACTGACACAAATCACAGGAGATGCCCATCCTGGGCTTGGCTGTAATACGTTTATGCTGGATTAATTAATTTAATATTAAAAAGTAGAATAGTAACAATATTGTTATTTTTTTTCTCCATTTTACAAAAGGGGGCTCTCTTGACCTCAAGTGCCAGGATCACCCCACTTTGATGTTTGTGCATTAAACATTAACAATCTGACCACGTTACTCTCCTAGGCCAAGTCTCCTTAGCATTTACTTCTGATGTTGGTTCTTGCCAGTGAATTATTTTAAAAATGTAAGCATCAGAGGTGGGATAAGAACCACACAGTGGCGTAACGGAGGTTATTACAGGCCTTTGAAGATTGGAAATCGGCAGAACCGGTTGTGCATGAGATTCTTGGCTTCTGTTTCACTTTTATCAGAATACTTTCTGTGGAACAAAAGGGCTGGTCCTTTTGTGATAGGATTTTGTGTCAGGCAGGGAAAGCATTAGCTGTGATGTGCCCCGTGAAGGCTGGCACTACACACAGCCTACATTTCCTCTGCACAGATCTTTTCCTTACTCACTAGGGCAGCAGTTCTCAACCTGGGGTCGAGACCCCTTTGGGGGTCACATATCAGATATTTACATTACAATTCATAACAGTAGCAAAGTTACAGTTTTGAAGTAGCAATGAAATAATTTTATGCCGGGTGGTGGTGGTGCACGCCTTTAATCCTAGCACTTGGGAGGCAGAGGCAGGCAAATTTCTTAGTTCGAGGCCAGCCTGGTCTACAGAGCGAGTTCCAGGACAGCCAGGGCTATACAGAGAAACCCTGTCTCGAAAAACTAAAAAAAAAAAAAAATTATGATTGGGGGTCGGCACAACATGAGGAACTGTGTTAAAGGGCCGCAGCATTAGAGAGGCTGACAACCACTGATCTAAAGAAGTTTGCCAGGTAATTGGGACATAGTAGGTGCTTGCTCCCAAATGATGCCTGCTAGAATCAAGGGACTGTACACGAGGTGCTTGGTGGATGGTCTTTCTTCAACACTCTCTTGGGATCCGAGACTTACAAATCCTCAAGTGTGATTTTTGACCTTTGGGAGAAAAGGGGTTTGGATTGTTAGCCTTTCCTCCAGCAACAGCTGAGTCTTTAAGGCTCAGGCAAGGTGGACTGTGGATGGAGCTCCCTGAGTGTAAATTATGTATATGAATGTGAAGGCAGCCAGCAGCATGGTGTGGTGGGACTCCAGTCTGCTCTGTAGAACCCGAAGGTGGGGCCTGCCGCCAGAAAGGGCAGCCCATGCAAATTACTCAGGCAACTGTATCTTGCCAAGGCTTGGCTAAGCAAGAACTCAGGGGAGGGAGGGGGGGCAGCTTTCTTACTGCTTGTCTCCAAGAACTAAGCTAAGGACGTACATTATCATTCCTAGCAGAAAATAAAGAAAATCACTCTAAGGACTGAGGGGCTGATATGGGGAGAAAGAGACAGGAGACTGGAAATCAGTATATTCCAGAACAAGACTCAGCATTGTGTACCTGGGAGGTATCTTCAAAAGAAGAGGTTAACTTTTAGTTTGCTAGAACATAGAGGAGAGACATAAACCCTCTCTGTTGCTCCGTGTGTTTCTCTGATGCCAGACATTCCTTCTGTCAGCCTGGCAGTCTTGGAGCAACCATTGCTGACTCCATTAGATATCGCGCCTGGCTTTCCCCAGGAGCACACAAGAGCTTGGGGACAATGAGGCAAGGAGGGTGTGGAAGGGCACCAATAGTGGATGCTCTTCTCTGCAGAGCACAGCAAGTTGGAAAGGAGAGGCAAGGTAGATGAGCCGTCTTCCCGGAGAGTTGGACAGCTGCAGGGTATTCTAAAGATTCAAGTTATAATTCTATTGGGGGAGGGGAGGGAGAGGAAGGTGTGTAGAAGATGCTTTGGAAGGAAGATTGGCGGAAATTGGTAGTCATACTCCTGAAAAGACACCTCTCCAAGCACAGGCATTTTCTGAGCTTAATTCTGGAGGGTCACTGTGGCATGGCAATGCAGGTGGCTTGCAAGCGTGGATTCTCTCCTCCAGGGGCCTTGGCCAGAGATTTGAGAAGGCAGGCTGCTGCCATCTTTGTGAGAGCCTTTTTGTCTTGAGCATGAAAGAAAGAACCTCCTGGAAAGAGCATGTAGCTTAAAAGGCTTTGCTGGGGCTTTCAACGCGTGTGTTCTTCCAGGCGCATGAATTAATAATAAAATCATATTTATCAAGTGAACAGCCTAAAGTTCACAAGATCGCCTGAGGACTAGGCTAGGGAGCCTTTCTAAGCCAAGAGCAAATACACACACCGCCAAACCTGGGCATGCTGAAGGACTAGAAGAGCCCAGGTGGAAGTCAGTTTGGGAGTCATCTCCTGACAAGACACCTACTTGCCATTCAGTCACTCACAGTGTGGGGACATCGAGAGCCCAAAATGTACTGACCGGTCTGCTAGTATTCATGCAAGGCTCTGGGTTGGAAACTGATTGCAAACTGTGGTTCTCAGCCTGGAGAACCCTATTATAGTGTACACCACAAGGAGGCCAGGTATCCATGCCCAACTTCCACATGCCAGGGTCCCTTTTCATCCGTGCTCCTCAGAGATGGGCAAAGGGGTGGCAGCAGGCAGCTCATGATAAGTTCCTCAGGAATAACCCAGCTCTGCTTTCAAGTGTGTGTGTGTGTGTGTGTGTGTGTGTGTGAGAGAGAGAGAGAGAGAGAGAGAGAGAGAGAGAGAGAGAGAGAGAGAGAGACAGAGAGAGAGAGAGAGAGAGAGAGAGAGAGAGAGAGAGAGAGAGAGAGAGAGAGACCATGGAGGCCAAAAGAAGGCATCTGGCTGGAGTTACAGGCAGTTGTGAGCCAATTGATGTGGGTACTTGTCTCCCACAAGAGCAATAGGGACGGTTAACCATTAACTTTTCTGCTCCTCCTAGATTTCATATAGTTACATAAAATCATGTACGTGTACATGACATGAAGGAGAAGTGAAACTGTGTAGGGAACAAGGAACCAACAGGAAGGGCTAGGGGTGATGAGGAGGAGGAGGTAGGGATAAGGGGGTGGGGGGGAGGGAGGGGAAGTACTCATATAACAAATGCTCGTGAAAATGCCCTCCTGTAACCAGGACCACTACAATGAAGATGTACAAGGAATATTTTTTAAACAAATACCAATCAAAATTAAGAGCCCATACTAAATAAAACTAGCTGTACATGATAAAGAATCCAACCCACTTGCTCTATTAATTCTTATTGAGGGAAGGATTTTAGAGAAAAGGACTCTGAAGTTAAATGGAAAAGGCCTGAAATGGCTAGATGTCTTCTAGTCCGTCTAGACTGAGAGGCCTGAGGTGGGTACTCAGAAAAAGTTCTTGGTGTAAATGGTTTTCCCTTTCTTGTTTCCTTGATAACAATTTCTAGGTAAATGTCACAGTTCCTTTTAGCTAGTGCTAAACATATAAATACATGTGCACGGATAGCTTAGCTACAGGATTTGTATTTATTATTTATGGCTAAGGGCTCTATATGAAAATGCAAGTTTTACTTGAATAGATACTTATACCTGAGGTTTGCCTGAGTAGATCTGAACAGACATTAATATTAATTAGTTAGTTAATAATCAGTTAGGTAGCATCATGAGGAACACTTTGTATGGGCAAGACACAACCGTCTGTTTCTCCGATCTAGAGAATTTTAGGGGACCGTGGAAAGCAGGCATCATATACAAATAACTATAAAATAGGGTAGCAAATAGAAAGTGGCAGGGGTCTTGAAATTCAGAGGCAGCAAAACCAACTTCTGAGGCTTGGGATGTAGCTTGGTGGATCCTTAGCAGCACGTGAAATCAGGTGTGGTGGTGCATACCTCCAATCTCAGCACTCGCGTGGTGGAATGGGACTTCGAGATTATCCTCAGCTGCACCCTGAAAGGCTGGTCTAAGTGCCATGAAACCCTATCAAAATAACCTAACGTCTGTTTGAGAAGTGACTCTGGAAGAAGGCAGATTTGAGCTGAGTCCCCAGTGACAGTGGGGCTTGTTGCGTTCTGGTGTCTGGACATGACAGATACTTGGAGGATAATATAAAATCTTTTATCCTGGGCTGGAGAGATGACTCAGTGGTTAAGAGCACTGGCTGCTCTTCCAGAGGTCCTGAGTTCAATTCCCAGCAACCACATGGTGGCTCACAACCATCTGTAATAGAATCTGATGCCCACTTCTGGTGTGTCTGAAGATAGTGACAGTGTATTCAAATATATAAAAATGAATAAATCTTTAAAAAAAGTTTACAAAAGAGATAAATTTGTTAACAACATGATAATTTTTTAAAAAAAAATCTTTTATCCTTTATGGAATGTCATCCTTAAGGCATATCAAAACAAGTCATGGAAGGGCCAATCAGAGTGGGGTGGGAACAGAGTGGTAGATATAAGACTGCACACCTAAATGCTATGAGAATCATGAGATGTTCAATTTGTGGGCTAAGAATAGTTCCTGTAAAGAAATCGGAAGTCTAAACATTTGTAAGTTGCAACTGGGTAAGAGATCTCACAGGTAGACAAGACCGTTATGTAGACAATATCTATAGTGAGACACATGTATAATCAATGTAAACTAAACTCCAAAATACCATTCAGGATCATCAGGACCTTTAAAGGCATTCTTTAATGAGGAAGCTTAGCATTTCAAAGCTTCCATTCCCTTTGATGTATAGGTTTCCAGTTGCCCCCAAATCTCAGCCTTTTTCCATGAAGAAGATGACTCTAAAGTTCATTTAGAAAAGCAATCAAAGAAGAAATAGGAAACAGAATTCAAGCACAGATAATAGCAGGTATTAGATGTTACACTCACAATGATTAAAATGAATTCTTGTGCAGAAAAGACAGGACAATTGAATGTAGACCAGAAACCGTGTCTGTTAATAATTGATAAAGATGACACCGCACATTTGCAGGGAAAAGATGAATTATTCTTGAGAAGAAAATCAACTGCAAAAGCAAAGTTTCGGGTCTTTATTTCATACCTTATGTCAGCATAAATGTCAGGCAAATTAATGATTTAAGTGGAAATATTACACTATTAAAGTAGAGACCAAAACACCAGGAGAATTCCTTTACATGATTACAGAATAGAAGACGTACCTCTTACCTAACTCAAAAGCCAAAATCCATAATGGGAAGTGCATTTGATGACATAAAACAAAATAAAAATCTGGGCAGAAAAACCTGCTACCAACAAAACAGCTTCCTGAAGGCAATAAGGAAAAGGTCAGAAAATACAAATGACTCCAATGCCCGTGGAGAGAGGCGGCCTCTTACTGCCAAGAAGGGTGGAAACCAAAGCCGCAGGGTTTGACAGCTTTCACCTGTCCACTGGACTCGGATCAGAAAGTGTGATGATTCCGGGTTGAGGAAGATCTGGGGACACAGTTTTCAAATTGCCGTGGGGACTCTGCATGGGAACAAAGCTTATGGACAGCTATTTGACAGGGTCTATAAAAATTTAAGTGTGTATAGACATGGATTCCTACTTCCAGCTTGCCAGGAGTTACTTCTTCAGAAACTTCACTCAAGCCAGGCTCATAGTTATAAAACCAGAGCAGAAATATGCGCACTGACAGGGAGCAAGAGAAACTTGTTTGTGTTTGTTCTACAGGATTCTGTGAAACTCAAACAGATGAACAAACAAGTGAAAAACAAAACAAAAAACAACGCCAAGCACTGTCCCCGTTTAGTCCTTGGAAGAGCTGGCCCTGTGGCCACGCTTCTCCAAATCATGGCTCCGTTGTGTTTTCTGATTGTCTGCAAAAGCCGCTCACTGACTGCGGCTCAGATGCTGGTCTAGAGACACACCACAGCTCTGTCACACCAGTCACGTTTAGACCACAAAAATCCAGGCGCTTAACAAAGAAACAAATTCCACTCTCTTCTCCAATTAATTCAATCAAATGGTGGCCAATGCTGAAGCGTCCTGTCAGTCTCTTGGAGAGTCAACCATCTTCTTGGCCTTGCTTCCCACCTGCTCATGGAGTTGACATGACCCTCCACTCCACATTTATTTCAGGCGACTTAACCCTTCTGAGTCTCGGGTTTTAGCTGTAAACAGGATGATGTATGTCCTCGTCAAGTTTTGAGGGAATAGAATCAAAGGCATGCTTCTGTATTGTTTCAAAATCATTTGAGGGTGCTAGGGAAAAAAAGATCAATAAACACACAGGAAAGTCAGGAAATACAATCCAGGCATCCAATGCTCTTTCCACCTTTGTGTGATTCTTGCCCAGGGACCACTGGCTACAAAAAGTGAACTTCCTGTGTTAAAAATTCAGCTTATTGATTTAAATGGTCTGATGGGCAAAGTAGACTCAGAGTAGGTAGAAAACAAGAAAGGGATTAAAGAAGAGCAATAAACTAAATGGGAAATTTGCTAGCAGGAAAATATCATTTAAGCCCAAAGCTGATATTTTCAAAAAGATCAATAAAATTGGAGAATCTTTATTTTTTTTTTCTAATTAAGAGAAAACGAAACAGGACACACCACTGACCTCAGAGATGTGGGTAGGGACATTACTATTCATTCCAAAGTGTAATATGGCTGAGTGGTTATTTCTCTAAGAAGATAGATACAAGTGAGCAGTAAGTTCAATGTCATCTGAAAAATGAGTATATACACACACACACACACATAATATATATATATACATACATATATACATATATATACATATATATATTATGTGTGTGTGTGTGTATGTGTGTGTGTGTGTGTGTGTGTGTGTGTACAGAGAAACTAGAATCTTCATATCCTTGCTATAGGACCATAACCTGATATACTCATTTTGAAAAATAAACTGACCATTCTTCAACATGCTTCTCCCTAATGAGCCAGCAACTCTACGCCTACCTGAGAGAAATAAATATGTATGTCCATCATTTTAAAAACTTTGTACGTGATATGTTCATATCAACATATGCACTTGTAAAACATCATGCAGAATAAAACAAGCCAGTCACAATGGCCTACGTGTCATATGGCCTCACTCATGTTAAAAGTTCAGAATGGGTCAGTCTACAGAGAGCAGGCATAGAGGAGTTGTAGAGTGTGGTTTGGGAAATGAAAAGGGAGTGTAGGTAACAGTGTGATGGTTTCTTGTCAGAGTGATTTAAAATGCTCTAAAATGGACTATGGTGACGTTTGTGCAACTGAATACATTAAAAATCCAGCAATCCATATTTATTAAATTATAGCATTGTGGTATGGAAAATGTAGCTCCATGAAGATGTTGGTAAGAAAGCTTAAGGTAGACAAAAGATGATATGCAAAGTTTATGAACTAAATACAAAACATTGAATTCCTTGAAAGATGTAAAACATCAAAATTACCTAGAATAAAATAGAAAACACAAATAACTTCATTATGAATGAAATTATAAATGAAGTAATAATTCCCATTAAGAATAATTCCAGACTGGGAATTCATTGAAAAATTCTACTGGAGTTTTAAGGGAAAAAAACAGTATAAATCTATAAATTTTTCCATAAAAAGAGAAAGATATCCTCTCAATTGAAGAACTGATAAAGAAAATGTGATGTATTTACCCAATGGAATACTTCTCAGCTATTAAAGACAAGAACATGATGAATTTCACAGGCAAATGGATGGTACTAGAAAATAACATCCTGAGTGAGATAATTCAGACCCAAAAGGGCATGCATGGTATGTACTCACTTATAAGTGGATATTAGCCATAAAGTACAGGATAACCACACCACAATCCACAGACCCAAAGTAGCTAAATTACAAGGATGGTCCAAGGAGGATGGTTGAATCTTTCTCAGAAGGGTAAATAAAGTAGATATTGGAGGAGGATGGAGGGAACTGAGTGGGAGAGGTGATGGGGAAGAAAGAAGGGGGATCACACATGTGTAGGGAGGGCATGGAGAAAGAACAGAAATCAGCAGTGGGGGTTGAGGTGTATCTCTAGGACATGCCAGAGACGTGGGAAGGGGAAACACCCCAGGGTACCTATGGTGGTGACTCTAGCTGAGACTCCTAATAGTGAGAGATATGGATTCTGATGTGGCCACTTCCTGTAGCCAGGCAGGACTCCCATTGGAGGGATAAGGACAATAATCCACCATAAAACCTTTGATCCAAAATGTGCTCTGCCTACAAGATGCACAGGGACAAAGATAGAGTAGAGACAGAGGATATGGCCAACCAATGACTGGCCCAAATTGAGACCCATCCCGTGGGTAAGAACCAATCCCTGACAGTATTCATGATATTCCGTTATGCTTACAGACATAAGCCTAGCTTAACTGTCCTCTGAGAAGCTCCACCCAGAAGCCAATGGAAACTGATGCAGAGGCCCTCAGCCAAACATTAGATAGAGTTCGGGGAGTCTTGTGGAAGTGTTGGAGGAAGGATTGAGGAAACGGAAGAGGACAGGGACTCCATAGGAAGACGAATAGAGTCAACTAACTGGGCCCTTGGGGGTTCCCAGAGACTGAACCACCAACCAAAGAGTGAGTATAGTGCCCCTGAACATATGTAAGAGAAGTGCAGCTTGATCTTCATGTGGGTCCCCCAACAACTGGAGTCAGGGATGGCTCTGAATCTATTGCCTGCTTATGGATCTCATTCCTCGAACTGGGCTGCCTTGTCTGGCCTCAGTGGGAGAGGACACACCTAGTCCTGTAGTGATGGTGGTTGGGGGTGGAATAGTGGGAGTGGAGGGAATGGTGGGAGGATCTGTGTGAGGGGGGTACTAGGAAGAGAGGGGGGAACTGATATCGGGATGTAAAATAAATATTTTAAAAAGAAAGAAAGAAAAACAGAAAGACATTTTTAGACTTATTATACTTAGTACTTATTAGTATTTAGTACTAACTGAAAACTGAAGTAAACACAGTTACCACAAGTAAAGAATGTTAATTCCAAGTATCTCTCATAAACTCAAACACAGAAATTACTAGGACAAGCCTTAAACATCAAACAGACCAATACAGGGAAAGAAGAAGGAATCCTGGTCAAATGAGTTTCATCCCAAGAAAGCTGCTTACCATCCCACACCAGCCAACATGAATGGATTAGATGGAATAAGTAGATGACAATTTAAACTGATGCAGAAAAAATATACTTGAAGAAACATTCATAATTAAGACCCTATAAGAGGGCATAAACTTTCAGCATAGTACTACAGTGAATTGAAATTTTGTTCAGCTAGGTGTAGTTTAGCAAATACAAACTAGTCTATAAGACAGATAGGGAAGGGCACATACAATACATTTTACAAAGGTATACATAATAATAGTTAAAGATGTAAACAATCCATGAACCCTGTAGAATAGTAAAAGTTTATGAAAATAATCCTCAAAAAGAAATAGTGACAAATGCAACCACAGTGGTGTTTATAACAGCATCAAGACATTAAGTATCAAGACATCAAGTATCTATGTAGATTTAATGCAGGACATACATGGGATTCATTCACAAAACTATAAAAAGACCACTAAGAGAGGTGACTACGGCTCCAGTAAATGAAGAGATAAACCATTTTCAGCAACCAGACTTAATGCTGCTAGCCTGCTGACTCTTCCCAGACTTAGAGATCCTAACAGATCCCAATGAATAATTTTGGTATTTGTTTTTTAGAAATTAATATGTTGATTCTACAGTCCCTACAGGGAGCAGTATTGATGGAGGAAAGAGAAAGAGAACAAGGAGATAAAACAGGAAATTACAAAGTGGAGGCATGGATACACATGAGAGCTCACACCTGTATATGGAGAAATCAGTTTCAACCAAGATGCCCAACTGAAAAAAATCCCAATGGATATATGTGGGAAGGACTGGTTATCTATATGTAACACAGAGACAAATTTAAGCCCAACCAACTAAGTGTGTGTGTGTGTGTGTGTGTGTGCATATATACACATTTCAAGACAGATCATAGATATAAATACATATACTCTAAGTATAAATCTTCTAGAAGAAAATGTAAATGAACACTTTCATGATTTAGTGTAGGGGCTCCAAACACAGAAAGCAATAACTATAAAAGAAAAATGTCCACAAATTGGAAACTTCTCATTAAAACATTTTTTTTCAATATGACAAATTCAAAACTGGAAGAAATATTTGCCAGATTTTAATAGAACAAAGACCTTTTATCCAGGATATGGGAAACTCCCAACAGTTAGTAATACAAAGATCAGTGATGCAGTATTTGAAAGTTGGGCATTTCACAAAATACAGAATGATGGCTGACAGGGTAGGAGAAGTCACTGATCTTACCACTCAGAGGGAGATGCCAACTGAAGCCATGGTAAGATGCTGCAACCTATCCAGCAGTAAGAATGGAGGAAATGCAAAGCGCCAAGGATATCAAGTGCTGGGAATGACATGCAACAACCAGAGTGTAAAAAGAACACCCATTTTGTTAAAGTCTTGATATGCATATATGTATATATGCCTATGTGTGTATGTGCATATGTGTATATATGTATATGTATGTGTATATATATATCTATATATACATGTATGTCTATATGTGTATGTATATACACATGTACACACACACATATATATATATGTATAAAATTTAGGTTCTTTCCAGCTTCTGGCTATTATAAATAAGGCTGCTATGAACATAGTGGAGCATGTGTCTTTATTGCATGCAGGTAAAGCCTCTGGATATATGCCCAGGAGTGGTATAGCCGGATCCTCCGGGAGTGTCATGCCCAGTTTTCTGAGGAACCGCCAGACTGCTTTCCAGAGTGGTTGTACCAGCTTGCAATTCCACCAGCAGTGGAGGAGTGTTCCTCTTTCTCCACATCCTCGCCAACAACTGCTGTCTCCTGTGTTTTTGATCTTAGCCATCCTGACTGGTATGAGATGGAATCTCAGGGTTGTTTTGATTTGCATTTCCCTAATGACTAAGGATGATGAACATCTCTTTAGGTGCTTCTCAGCCATTAGATATTCTTCAGGTGAGAACTCTTTGTTTAGCTCTGTACCCCATTTTTTAATAGGGTTACTTGCCTCTCTGGAGTTTAACTTCTTGAGTTCTTTGTATATATTGGATGTTAGCCCTCTGTTGGATGTAAGGTTGGTAAAGATCATTTCCCAGTTAGTTGGTTGCCGCTTTGCCTTTTTGACAGTGTCTTTTGCCTTGCAAAAACTTTGTAATTTAATGAGGTCCCATTTGTCTATTCTTGATCTTAGAGCATAAGCTATTGGAGTTCTGTTCAGGAAATTCTCCCCTGGGCCCATATGTTCAAGGTTCTTCCCTAGTTTCCCTTCTATTAGTTTCAGTGTGTCTGGTTTTATGTGGAGATCTTTCAGAAGATGTGGTATATCTACACAATGGAATACTACTCTGCAATTAAAAACAATGAATTCACGAAATTCCTAGGCAAATGGTCAGATCTTGAAAATATCATCCTTAGTGAGGTAACCCAATCACAAAAGAACACACATGGTATGCAGTCACTGATAAGGGGATATTGACCCAGAATCTCGGAATACCCTAGACACAATCCGCATATCAATAGATTTCTAAGAAGATGGAAGGAGAGACCCCTGGTCCTGGAAAGACTGGATGTAGGGGAATGCCAGGACAGAGAAACGAGAGGGGGTTGAATGGAGAAAAGAGGGAGGGAAGGGGGCTTATGGGACTTTCGGGGAGGGAAGAAACGAGAAAGGGGAAATGATTTGGAATGTAAATTAAGAAAATAAAATAAAAAAAAATTTAAAAGATACACATTTCTCTGATCTCATAGAATTTGCATTTGGTATTTAATTAGAGAAATGGAAATAAACATCCCAAAATGGTAAGAAGTTTCCCAATAGCCTTTTCATTCTAGCTAAATACTAGAAACAACCCAGTCACCCACCATGGGAGAAGGAATAAACTGTGGTACATTCATTCATACAAGAGAACAGTACTTGTACATAAGCAGAAACACAACATTGATATATGACATCATCTGTAGGAATTCTACTATGTGTGGAAACCAGACACAAATTAAGGCATGACCTCATTAATACACAATTCCAGAATTGGAAATTAAGCGTGGTGACAGACATCCAATCTCTAGCTGCTTTATTTGAATGAATAATGAGAGGAGTTTCTGGGACAATAGACATAGATTTTGATGGAGTTAGTGGTTATGGGTTTGTCAGAAAAGATCAAACCATTTACTTAACACCATCCCATGTGTTTCTTGGTATGTAAATCTACCTCAGTACCAACAGACAACTGGAAGGTCACCCAGATCGTTAGCTGCACATCTGGTGTGTTATTTTGCTCACACAGGAACAAATGGTAACGGCAGTCTTCTTCATATGTGTTTATTTACCCTTCCCACTGTCTGCTTAGATGCAATGGAATGTCAGATACAACTGCTACAATAAATAAGTCTTGCAGTTCTATAGTATAAGCTATAAAATTATTCTGAATACATATACAACAAAAAGTTGACAGTGGGGCAACTGAAAAGTGTTCTTTATACCAACAAAAGCTGGTACAAGATGTTATTATCCAACTGGTGGCTTCAGTTGTCACCTACAGTGTCCAGTTTGCTGACTTGCGAGGTCCCCAGGGGCGCTATAGCAGCCACCTCAGGTGGGCAGAGCTCTGGGGAGGAGAGCATTCATGTCAGCTTCGGCCTTTCTTACCCCTAGCTGTACCACAGAGGCTAGTTCTTTTCAGTTACACACACTGGAGCTTTATGTAAGAATTTTATTTGAGAAGAAGATTATAATGTTAAAATTGGAAAAATTATACCTAAATTTTCTTCCTAAAAATTTTCTTCCCCTTTTGGATGTGTTCTACTGTTCTACACTGAGGATGGGTGGCTTAAATCACAATTTTTAAGTAAGACAAACTTTGGAAAGGGACTATAATTTCTGCAACAGCAATGAGACCCCCCCTAACCAAGACCAGACAAGCTGGCATGTACATGCGATCCTGCGGGAGGGTCAGAAGTTCAAGGCTATCTTGAACTGCATGGTTATGTGGGCATTGAACGTATATCTTAAATGTGGAGATTGCGAGCCACATGCTAGTGAGGATAGGTGGGATTCTTACTGTTTCTGAGATAGAAGAATTGGAGAAGTGGGGCACAGGGCAGAGGCAGGCAGAGCAGGAACGGAGGTGGAAAGAACCAAGCAGCTCTTCATGCCTCATGGCGACATGGCCCAAGCCTGGCCGGAGGGACGTGCTGCACCAACTGCACTTTTGGCAAAAGGACCCAATCAGTTCTTTTATCACTTTCTTCATTGTTGAGATCACCGGCAACATACCCAGGGACAATAAGGAAAATGAGGGACGGAAACACACCTTTCTTGAATTTGTTACATGGTAGTGGCTTAGCATAAATCATAGTATCTAGGGAGGAGTTCTGAGGGGATTCCACTGAGAAAACATCCTTCTGATGTAACTGAATTCAGGCAAATTTAGAAGTCAACTCTTCAGAGAGGATCCCTAAGCCAAGAGATGAGCGTTAAAGGAGGCAAACGCTGCAGTTTTGAAAATGACCTCTAGAGGGCACTGTTAAAACAGTCTGGAGGGAAAAGAAGTCAGTTCAACACAGAAGGGAAAGGGCTGCCTTATTGGCAGGACCAACTCACTTTCTAGACTCTAGATTTGGGTGATTTTTCAGAATTTCAGCCATATTTAATGCCGCTGTTCTACTCGCCTGGGTTTTGCCTCCTCCTCTTCCTCCTCTTCCTCTTTCCCCTCCTCCTCTTCCTTCATTCTTTTTTTCTTTTTGCTATTCATTCTGTCTTCTTGGTAGGACGAGGTATGGCTGTCACCCCACCCTTCTGTATGTGGCCATCAGGGAAAGCAGGGATTGTTCAGCAAACACTTCTCAACACTGGCTTTGGATACATAACTCTGGGGTCATGAGGTTACAAAGATGAATAAGACACAGAACTAGTGTGTGAAAACTAAATCCAGTGGGCAAGAAAACCTGTTTAGACTTTTAATACAAAGCAGATGGCATACGAATAAATGACAATGTAGTTACATTCCCTCATATGGGAAGAGGGAAAGGACAGGGTAAGTGAGGGATGAACAGCTGCCACCTTCACTTGCCTTCTGATGGAAGAAGAGGGCAGTGGAGGCCAACACAGGGAGCTCACTAACAATCGTGCGCCTGGCCTTCACAACACAGGCAACGCAGCCTGGTAAAATGTCACCTGGGAGAGGATTGGTCTCAGCCTGGCTAGGGGTGGGGAGTTGAGCAAGGACTTGGGTGAACAGAAGAGGGGCTGAGTTGGAGAATTTATGGTCATCTGGTAAAGAGCAGAAGTTGGAGGAGTGTTCACCACAACTGCCCTCTTGTCCATGCCTTTTTCCTTGGAGACAGAGGCTCCTAAGATTCTCTGTAGGGGCCGGCAGCAGAACTTTCTGCCTTTGACATAGCTGAAATCTTTCTCCCTTTTCCACATACTTGGAAGCTATAAACCACCCAAGCAGCTGTGATGATTTTACAGGTGAATGTAGTTGCTTCCAATTAACTCTTGCGAAGAAGCTCTGGGAAGGTTAAGTGCAAACTGAACACTTCCTAAAAGGTATTAATGAGGGTCAATTTCTAACTAAATATATTTTCTTCCACTGCAGACCTAGATCTCCCCACCCCTGGGCTTCTATATTGGATATAGTAACGCTATGAGCCACGCAAGGACTATTTTGATCAACCCTCAAAATGTCAACTAGAAAAAGGACTTGGGAGGCCATGAATGTCCTCAAGTTGAGGCTCAGTGAAGGAGTTTACCTCACAAGAACCAGTTCAAGGCAGTTTTCAAACTACATTAAGCTGAACAATGAGGAAGGGAGCTGAGCCAGTAAGAATAAAAAGAGAAGAAATTACCACCTTCTAAGTTCAAATATAATAGGGCATCGGAAGTGTGAGAGTCAGGGAAACGGTTGGAAAAGCAAGTAATTGCATCAAACACTGGACCAGGGAGGGGACAGGAAGGGTGCCTTTGTCCTGAGAATGAGCCCTGCAGTGAATGGATTTTCTGAAGTCCACTGTATAAGAACACTCAAGATTTCAAAGCAGTTCAGCCATAGATTCTATGTGGCTATAGGACCCTTGGCAAGGAAATCTCTTCTCCTCTCTTAATGGATTTTGTGAGATGGATCTTCCAAGGAGTTCTCAATTCCCTGTTCTTTGTGATTTCCCACACCAAAACGGACTTCTCATTCAGCTTTGAGTGTAAGGTTCCATTTGTCTTGATGGTGAAGAGTAAACACATTTTAAACACCAATTCTCTTCATGCTTGATGTTTTTAAATTTTATACAGCCTAAAGACTGACAGTAAAAGTAACAGTCCTGACAGGAGCGACCAGTGACTTTCAGCAAATGCAGTCATTAGGTTGTGTTTATACTTCTTGTCATCAGAGAAACATCTGCCTAACTAGACTTTCTGACTATTTAAAGTCATAACCATCTGTCCCCATGAGATAACATGTTCCACTTAAGTTTTAGAAGGACATGGAACTGGAAACTTATATTTTCTGTCCTAAGGGGGATATGAAAACTGTAGCTTTCATTTTCTGTCAGAAGATATCATTGGAGGTGCTGAGCATGGGACCAGGGCTCAGCTTTGTCTCTGGCAGCAACAAGGTCTCGGGTAAATCACCTCTGCTCCAGTGTTTCTAAAAGAGAAGCAGTAACTACTTCCTGGGATGAGTGTGAATATGAAATGTGTACACTGTCGGGCACAGAGTGTCTGAACTATAATGTCCCCAGGAACTTTGCTAATGGGGAGGGTGAGAATACTATTTAGCTGTGCTGCCTGGAAAGCAGTCTTTAGCCATTCTGCTGTGAAATGGGCATGGTATCTACGGACAACATTGTAAGTGTACTGGCTGGTTTTGCGTGTCAACTTCACACAGACTGGAGTTATCACAGAGAAAGGAGCTTCAGTCGGGGAAGTGCCTCCATGAGATCCAGCTGTGGGGCATTTTCTCAATTAGTGATCAAGGAGGGAAGGCCCCTCGTGCCCTCAGTTGGTGATCACAATGGGCCCATTGTGGCCATCCCTGGGCTGGTAGTCTTGGGTTCTATAAGAGAGCAGACTGAGCAAGCCAGAGGAAGCAAGCCAGTAAGTAACATGCCCCCATGGCCTCTGCATCAGCTCCTGCTTCCTGACCTGCTTGAGTTCCAGTCCTGACTTCCTTAGGTGATGAACAGCTGTGTGGAAGTGGAAGTGGAATAAAACCTTTCCTCCCCAACTTGCTTCTTGGTCATGATGTTTGTGCAGGAATAGAAACCCTGACTAAGACAGTAAGCAAGCCAGTCCTCATCCTGATAAAGTTAGTAACACAGAAAGTTGAGAGTGGAATTCTTCAAAATGGCGACCACAGAAGCCAAAGGAAAGAGACTGGGAGAGTGGGTGAACAGAGATGTGGTCATAACACCTTTTAGCTCATACATTCACAAGAGACTAGAATGGTTTCCTGAGCTACTGACTAAAGGGTAACAACATGCCCTTGGTAGAAATGCTTAAAGACCCATGTTAGAAAATGATGAATATTCCTTTCTAGTCTATTGGATATAAAGTGGCCATAAGATTCCTTTAAAGTATGGCTTTTCTTTTTTCTTTCTTTCTTTCTTTCTTTTTAGTCTTTTGTTGTTGTTGTTTTGAGACAGGGTTTCTTTGTGTAGCCCTGGCTGTCCTGGAACTCACTCTGTAGACCAGGCTGGCCTCGAACTCAGAAATCCGCCTGCCTCTGCCTCCCAAGTGCTGGGATCAAAGGCATGCACCACCACTGCCTGGCTAAAGTATGGGTTTTAATGGCTCAACAGAGTCCTTTGCTATGCCTTCAGGGGCATGTTTTGATTCTCTGAGATGTCCGTTTATATGTTAGGACAAACGGACTACCCAAGTCTTGGGATCCAGATTCAGGTAACTCAATATTAGCAAAACTGGAAAAATGGCTGTGTTTTAAATTTTGTCTTAACAGGACATGTCTGTCAGGGTGAGAAGGAAATCCAAGACAACTCTGAACCCACCTTTCAAGGCCACCCACTGTTTGGCATTCTTTAGAATGCTTCTTTGAAATGGCAGGTGTCTGGCTAGCCTGGTGCTACTGTTTTACTCCTTATTTTACCTCAAAGCATCCTGGGCCTGCAAGTCATCACCATTAACATGGGATAAATAATAGATTTGTCCCTTAGCACCCATCCTGCCTGGCTTCTTACCAGCCTGTCCCATTGTGAGGTAGGAGCCTCTAACAGATCTAGGCTTAACATTCTCTTGTTCCAAGCAGAGCAACAAGATTCCTGCTACCTCTGAGAACAGACCCCCTAGCCAATCTGTCCTAGGAGTGGAGGTAATCACTAGTCAAATATGCAGTCTATTTCCTGGACCCCCATTTATTCAATCCTATGATCAAGTGAATTCCAGCATTATGGTATTATGGTTATCAAGCTCTCTACCACAGAGCTATAGTCCAGAAAGGCCTTGAACTTGTGGGTCCCCCTTGCCTCTGCCTTCTCTGATGAATGATAGGCCTGTGTTAACTGACCTGGCTCAGAAGAACAATTCCCGACATATAAATTACACCTGTCATATTTCTGTAATGTCCTCACCAGTGAATTGAACTAGACATTTGGGGAAGAATCTAATGTCATTCATTCTCAAACACTTCTGAAAGTCTGAAGACAATACTGCCCCAGGACAGAGGCCTGATGAAGAAAACTGTAGAGCAGTGCCAGGGATGGAGATGGATACAAAATACTAACAGACTGAGCTTAGAGTTTATACACCGTGACCAAATAGGATTTGTCCTTGAGACACAATGATGGTTGATGTATGCAAATTAATATAATACACTCCATTAACAAAATCAAAAACAAAATTACATGATCATCTCAATACATGTAGGGAAAAAAATTGACAAATTCATTCCCTGTTCATGATTTTTTAAAAGAAGCAATTCTCAACAAACTAGGCATAGAATGAATTTATCTCCATATAAAAGATGACATCTATGACTAGTGTACAGACAACATCATAATCGGCGATCCAAAATTGAAGGCTTTTCCTCTGAATCTGAGAACAGATAAGAATTCCTGTTTTGACCATTTCTGTTGACATAATACTGAAAGGTCTAGCTAGGGCAATCAGGCAAGAAAATGAAATAGGCATTCAGAACAGAAAGGAAGAAGAAAACGAGCTCTGACCGCAGATGACAGAATCTTATATGTAGAAAGCACTGAATATTCAACAAAATTTAAATGATTTCAGTGGAACTGCCTGGTACTAAATCAAGACCTAAACTCCAGCTGCATTTTTTTATGCGTCAACAACAAGCTGTCTACAAGGAAAACTAAAAGAACAATCACACTTCAATAACACAAAAAGAAGAAAATTCAGAAAAGGATATAGCTCAGGAGGGGAAAGGCTTACACACTTAGAGCTACTGTGAAGGAAGAAATATTGAGAAGAACTTGAAGGAAGAAGACACAGAGAAAGAGACATCTGACATTCATGGGCTGGAAGAGTTAATACTGTTAAAATGTCCATACTGCCCAAAGCTGTTCATAAATTATTTAATTTGTGCCTACAAAATCCTAGTGTCACTCATTGCAACAACAGAAAAACAATTCTGGAATCCATAGAGAAGCACAAGAGAAACAGAGAAATCAATAAATCTCAGGAAAGAACAAGACTGGAAGCCTCATGTCCAGCATTTTCAAATACATAACAGAGCTATGGTGATCAAAATAATGTAACACTGGCGTAAAGAGAAATGGGCTTATGGGAAGGGACAAACTGCAGAGATATAAGCTGGGGCCAAGAATACACCCTTGGGAGAGACATCCACTCCCATAAAACTGAATATCCACGAGGAAGAAATCAAAGGCCATTCTCATACCATACCTATGTTAACTCCAGGATGAACTCCCATAAAACTGAATATCCACGGGGAAGAAATCAAAGGCCATTCTCATACCATACCCATGTTAACTCCAGGATGAATCAGCTTGAACGTATGTTGAGAATTGATAAAACTTCGAGAAGAAAACTCAGCCATAAATTAAAGATTGGGATGGGTATTTTTGAACGTGATACTGAAATTAAAATAGGAAGTAAAAATGCAGCCAAATGAAATCAGACTAAAAAGCCTCTGCCCCGAAAATGAAATCATTTAAAACAACAACAACAGCAGCAGCAAAAACAAAACAAAACAAAAAAACAAAATCAAAAACAAACAAACAAACAACCCACGGGACCACTAGGTAGATGATAGAAGAGAACTTTTACAGGCTGTTGTGACTGGTAGTGGTTAATGTAAAACATTAAAGACTTTGAAAACTCAGGAGCCATGAAAACACCAATTAAAACATGGGTAAATGACTTAAACAAGACGTAGAAATGGGCAGCTACCTAGGAAAAAACATCCAGTGCTGCGGTTTAAAATTGGGTCAGCATCACCATGAGGTCTTGCCTTAACCTGACTGAAATAGCCAGTTTGTTTAGTTGTTTGTTTGTTTTCCATTTTGTTTTGTTGTTTTTTAAAAGGCAAGTGTTCCCAAAGAGGTAGAGGAACAGGAACTCTTGCCTGTGTTAGTAGGGATGTGAGATGATACCCCTGCTGTGGGAAAGAGCCACGCGAAGCGGCAATCCCACTGCCAAGCCCATGTCCAGAGTAACTGAAATCAGAATCCAGAAGAGAGAGCTGCACTCCTGAGGCTCCTGAAGCATCATTTACAGCAACCAAGGTACCGAAAAGTCCCCAGATGCCCACTGACATGGATTGAGAAGGTGTAGCGTTTATGCCCTGTAGGGTATTGTCCAGTCTTAAAACCGAAGGAGATCCTGCCATCAAACACAATGTGGATATACTGTAAGAACAGTAGGAGGACGAATACTAAGTGTCACACTTTTCTATGAGTATTTTACAACAGCCGGAGTCATAGAAACAGAAAGTAGTATGGTGGTTGGCAGGGATTGGGAAAAGGGAGAAATTAGGTATTACTATACACCAGAGAGAAAGCTGTACATTTTAAACATTTTTCCTTCCTTTTTTTCTTTTCTTTCCTTTCCCTTCCTTTCTCTTCTCATTCCTCTCCTCTCCTCTCCTCCCCTCTCCTCTCCTCTCCTCTCCTCTCCTCTCCTCTCCTCTCCTCTCCTCTTCCCCCTCCTCTCCCCTCCCCTCCCCTCTCCTTCTCTCTTCTTTTCTCTTTTCTACAAGTCTCACATATCGCAGCCTGACCTAGAACTTGCCATGTAGCCAAGACATCGATGTCTCCTTTCCATTCTTCAACAATCTCCTCTTCACAGAAGTGTGACCATCCCAGCTGCCCTCAGTCACCAGGTCCCCTTCTTCTGCTTACCACCTTTATTGACTTTATCACTTGAGTGGCAGAAACCCAACGTCACTTGTATCTGTGGAAGGGATGGATACACAGCAAGCTCTCAGGTTTGGATTTTCCCTTCACTTTCTTTTATTCTAAGGACCTGCTTGATTTCCCAGCCTTCAGCTCACTCTCCTGCCTTACTTCTGCATCAGCACACCACAGCTGTCTCTGTGTTAACAGAACCAGTTACTTTCAGAAAGTGAGTTCATTGCGGCCATGTTTACATTCTCTATCATTGATGAAGCACTTGCCTACATAGAAGTTTGTGAGTCTGAGATCATCACCACCTGTCCTATAGAGGTACTGTACTTGCTTTAATGATATAAGTCTGTGAACCCTGAGCTTGTGTTTTCTGCTAGAAGAGGGATTTCTGAAGTCAGAAGACCTAGGCTGAGTCTCACCCATGATGTGACCCTTTATAGCAGAATGGCCCCAGGCAAACAGCTCTTCCTTGGTATTTGGAAGAGAAGTGGTAACTACCCAGAACAGAACAAATGTGAAAGATTGCTGATTTGGGGCACTGAGAGATTAATAATACGTTATTTGCTTTTATTTCATTATTTATTACATTATTTCTCTTCTCACCCCATGATCACTCCCATGAGGCCAAGGTCATTCTCTCTCTCTCTCTTCCTTCCTGTGTCCCTCGTTCAGGAAATAATGCCTGACATACAGCTGGTGCCCATTATATTAGTTGAGTGAATGCATTAGTAGACAACATTTTTACGACTGTTCTGTGAGATAAAATCATGGTCACCATTTCCCAGGTATACAGGCTGGCCCATGAGAGTGAGACTTGACTCCCAGACATAGAACGTTTGAACCATAACCTTGAGAAACTCAGGGCGAGTAAACTCTTATGACGTCATTCCTGCTACTTCAGTTCTAAAATAAGTCTTAGTAGCTTTCCTTCTCCAATCTCTGCTATTTTGATAACCTACTTACCTTCTACTGTTATGCCTCAACTTTGAGTTCCAAATTTACCCATTGCCTCCAGCCATACATGAAAGATAAGACCCATTACTTTTAGGAAGAAAAATCCAGGCAAATACTGCTCATATTTAGTAGAATGGAGAGATGGACTAGTGGGCAGTGCTTCCCGTACAAGCGTGGGAGCCTGAGATTGTGTTCACAGCACCCATGTAGAAGGTGGATATAGCAGCAGGCATTGACAGCCCCAGTGCTGGAGGTGGTGGGTGGAGGTAGGTGGAGCTTGGGGACATGGTGGCTAAACAGAGAGCTCAGGGTTCATTGAGGAAGCTCATCTCAAAAAACAAGACCCAGGCTGTAGAGGTGGTTCAGTAGTTAAGAGCATTCATCTGGAGTAACAGAAAACCCAGGATAGCTAAAACTATTATCAAGAGTAAAAGAACCTCTGGGGAAATCAGTATCCCGGACCTCAAGCTGTACTACAGAGCAATAGTGTTAAAAACCGTGTGGTATTGGTACAGTGACAGGCATGTAGATCAATGGAACAGAATTGAAGACCCAGAAATGAATCCACACTCCTATGGTCACTTGATCTTTGACAAAGGAGCTAAAACCATCCAGTGGAAAAAAGATAGCCTTTTCAACAAATGGTGCTGGCTCAACTGGAGGTCAACATGCAGAAGAATGCAAATTGACCCATTCTTATTTCCTTGCACTAAGCTCAATTCCAAGTGGATCAAGGACCTCCACATAAAACCAGACACACTGAAACTAATAGAAAGGAAACTAGGGAAGAACCTTGAACATATGGGCACAGGGGAGAATTTCCTGAATAGAACTCCAATAGCTTATGCTCTAAGATCAAGAATTGACAAATGGGACCTCATTAAATTACAAAGTTCTTGCAAGGCAAAAGACATTGTCAAAAAGACAAAGCGGCAACCAACTAACTGGGAAATGATCTTTACCAACCCTACATCTGACAGAGGGCTAATATCTAATATATACAAAGAACTCAAGAAGTTAAACTCCAGAGAGGCAAGTAACCCTATTAAAAAATGGGGTACAGAGCTAAACAAAGAGTTCTCACCTGAAGAATATCTAATGGCTGAGAAGCACCTAAAGAGATGTTCATCATCCTTAGTCATTAGGAAAATGCAAATCAAAACAACCCTGAGATTCCATCTCACACCAGTCAGAATGGCTAAGATCAAAAACACAAGAGACAGCAGTTGTTGGCGAGGATGTGGAGAAAGAGGAACACTCCTCCACTGCTGGTGGAATTGCAAGCTGGTACAACCACTCTGGAAAGCAGTCTGGCGGTTCCTCAGAAAACTGGGCATGACACTCCCAGAGGATCCGGCTATACCACTCCTGGGCATATACCCAGAGGCTTTACCTGCATGCAATAAGGACACATGCTCCACTATGTTCATAGCAGACTTATTTATAATAGCCAGAAGCTGGAAAGAAGCCATATGTCCCTCAACGGAGGAATGGATTCAGAAGATGTGGTATATTTACACAATGGAATACTACTCTGCAATTAAAAACAATGAATTCACGAAATTCCTAGGCAAATGGTCAGAACTTGAAAATATCATCCTTAGTGAGGTAACCCATCACAAAAGAACACACATGGTATGCAGTCACTGATAAGGGGATATTAACCCAGAATCTCGGAATACCCTAGACACAATCCGCATATCAATAGATTTCTAAGAAGATGGAAGGAGAGACCCCTGGTCCTGGAAAGACTGGATGTAGGGGAACGCCAGGACAGAGTAACGAGAGGGGGTTGAATGGGGAAAAGAGGGAGGGAAAGGGGCTTATGGGACTTTCGGGGAGGGAGGAAACGGGAAAGGGGAAATGATTTTGAATGTAAATAAAAAAAAACTTAGAAAATAAAATTTAAAAAAAAAGAGCACTTGCTACCCTTGCAGAGGTTTTATTCCTAGCACCCACACAGTGGCTCACAACTATGTGTAACTCCAATTTCAGGGGACCCAATACTCTCTTCTGGTCTCTGAAGATATATGACATTCTATTGGTGACATTTATACAGGAAAAACATCCATGCACATAAAATCATATATAAAAAAGCAGAGATTGAAAAGACATGACATTAACTCCAGTCTTCACTTATTCCCAAGTGGGCAAGTGTAACATACACATACACACGTGTGCACATACACACATATAAATATACACATACATACACGAGTGCATGTAAGCAAGCACCTACACCATACACTCATGGGTGCACATTCCCCTACACACACAAAGAAAAAATGTACAGATATCTTCGGCATTTAGGCTGGAGGGTGGGAGGCACAAGACTGATTCTGCATCCCTTCAAATAGCGTAGAACAAGGCTCAATTCTTCAGTCACTTTCATGGGCAGTGAATGTGGTGTCCCCTAGTGATAGTATGAGACAATCGTGCCGGCTTTCCAAGGATGTTCTCTTGCTCTGGAATCTGGTCTGACCTTTCACATCTAGCCAACCACCCATGGATGCCGATGCCTTGTATTCCAGATGAATCCACTCTGACTCTTGTGGTCTAATATTTCTCTCTCTCTCCTGAATGCCTACCTCTATCTGATGAGAGATGTCACTGTTGACATCTCTGCTCCCCCCCCATCACATCTCCCTCAACACCCCCTCTCTATACCACCCTTCCATCTCTATGTCAGCATCTTTTCTCATCAACAATGCTTGGCTCAATGCAGATCTGTTTCAAAGCCACTGATCATTCATTCATGCACAAGTAAGAGCTTCCATCTCTCTCTGCCTTAGGCATAGTTCTCCCGTAGAGGTTGGCAGCTTATAAAATGTCAACCTGGGCGAACTCAATTGTATTTCCCAGAATTCCTTGCCATGTGTGTTTATGGCTAGAGTAGGCCATGGAAGACCCTCACACGGAGGACTCTGAGGGGTGGAAGTGACACGGCAGACCCACATCCCATGACTTATCTGCTGCTCACCAACTGTGGGGCAGTGCCAGGCTAGGCATCTTGTCCTTCCCCCTACCCCCCAGGTTCTCCTCTAGCTTCTTCAGTTGTACATCAAGTTCTTTGGTGAGGGTGGGATACTAGGATACTAAACAAGGTCCCATTGATACAGGTCTGCCTGAAGCATCTGCTTGAAGGTTCCAACATGCACCTGTCTCCCATTTTACATCTACTATGGACTAAATGTCTGTGGCCCTTCAACATTCTTATGTTGGAGCCCAGTCCCCAATGCAACAGTTGCTGGAGACAGGGTCTTTAACAAAAAAGCCATCATAGTGTATAACTGTGATGTCATAAGCGGGGTCCCAAAGCAGAAGAACTGGCCCCTTTCTAAAAACAGACACTAGAAGACTTGTTCTCTTCACACGTGTGCACAGAGTTGGCTGCTGAGAAGGAAGAATGAGCCTTTGCCCTGCCTTCAGCCTTGCTGGACTTTGCCCATGTACTTTTCAGCTTCCCAAAATGTGAGAAAATACAATTCTCATCTTGAAACTATCCAAGAAGGTAGCATTTTGCCGTGACATCCAGAGCAAGCTGTTCACTCCTGCCCTCCCTGACTTTCTAAGCAACAGGTTCCAGGGCCAAACACAAACGACAGCACCTGCCAACTTTTTAGTGTGGGCCCATCCTCAGAGCTACATTCTGGCATCGACTCAGGACAAGGAAGAAAAAAGCCTTAGCTATCCTGTAAACTTCATGCGACCTGCTGGGGAGAGCCTGGATCTGCCGGAAAACCTCCCTCGCTGTGACCTTGTGAGCACCCAGAAAGGTTGCCACCCACTTTACCGTCTTCATGTTAGCTGAACACCTCCAAGGTCCCCAGGACCACACCAGGCTCTTAGCATTCAGCAGAGAGCAAACAAGACCCTCTGTTTCCCTGCCTCCATCCAGTTTGTCTTTCACCAGAGCAGTAGGTCTCAACCTTCCTAATGCTGCAACCAACCCTTTAATACAGTTCCTCACGTTGCGGAGGCCCCTAACCATAAATTATTTTTGTTCTTACATCATAACTGTAATTTTGCTACTGTTGTGAATCATAATATAAATATTTTGTATGCAAGATATCTGATACACAATCCCCAGGAAAGGGTTGTCCACTCCCAAACCACTGCACTAGAAGCAGACTGGCAAAACCCAGTAGAAACCAAATAGTGAACTTTTATTTTTAGATAAGCATTTACTAATACTTTGTTTATTGTTCTGCTCTCAATAGGGCTTTTGAGATACCCTATTGCCTCAACTACCCCCAACTAGTTTAGATGTAAAAAAAAAATAAGGTGTTTTTAAAAATCACTCTCACCCTAGAACCAATGACTGCTCCCTTGAGGAACAGAGGCCTTATGAATCAAAGGTGGTTTCTGAGGCTAATCAGTGTGAGTACCTACCGTGCTATGGTCTAGAAGTTCCATTCAATGCTAGCACTCTATGTTGCACCTCCCAGGCAAGTCTCAAGTGTCTGCTGATCTGGGCTTCCATCTGGAGGTGCTGAGGAAAAGACCCCTTCTGAGTTCACTGGTATCGGAATTAGGTTCCTTGTAGCTGTAGCCCTGAAGGCCGACACCTCACCTTGCTGGCTGTGAGCTGAGACCAGGAGCACACAGGCTGCCCATACATCTTAACATGCAGGTTCTTCTACCTTCAGGTAACCAGGTGTGTAAACTAGTTCTCACTCGCTACTAACCAGGGAACAAGCTCTGCTTTTAAAGGGCCATATGATTAGGCCATACCCATCCAAACAACATTCCTGGTAGTAAGTCTATGTCATGTAACATACTTAATCACAGAAGCAAAATTAATTGCATCTGTGGAACCAGCGATCATGCATTGCATGAGTGTCCTTGGAGACCCCACCCCAGAGCCCCTGTAAAAACACCAAGTAATTGATTTCACTTAGAGGGATAGCTTTTTTTTGTTGTTGTTCTTTTTCTATCTTCTTTTTGGGCAAACACATTCACATTCTCATTTACTACGAGGTCACCTAATGTGGCGTTATCATAATGCTAAGTTTCTTTATTCTTTAAATTTTCAATTGCTGTGTCATTTAGTTTCAAGCTTTGTGATGTTTCCCTTAAATGGATTTCAAAAAAAACCCAAACAAACAAACAAAAAAACCAGAACATTAAAATTGCAAGCTTATCTTCCAAAGATAACCATCATACAGGACAAGTGCATATTTTAAGTTAGTTATTATATGAAAGTAGATTCCATGTTTGATGAAATAAGTGGCTGGAGTTGATAGCGTCGCGTGGCATTTGTTGGAGCCAGGGCGCTGGAACATTACTCTGATGGATCAGGATAAGTGTTCTGTAGTTGGCCAACTTGTAATGTGGCTAATCCCAAGGAAGAGAGCAGGGCGAGTGCCTCTGTTAGCTTCCTGCTGCTACCCGAACACACGATCAGGATGAACTTAGTGACTAAACGCAGAACTGTTTCTCTTTTGCCAGAGCTGACAAGTATGGAGTGGCGGTAGAAGCTGAGTCCTCTCATGTTAATACATAAAGGTAACATAAGCTCTAGATATTCGAATGGTCATGGACATGGTTGGTGGCTTTATGCAAGCTATTGTATGAGCCTTGGGAGGTCTGAAGGAATTGATGTGTTTTTGATTGTCCTGTGGCCTGTAAGTGGTGCCCTAGGAGATAGCTGTTGTTTATCCACCAAGGGCAGATGCTGGACTTTCTCCTAATGCATCGTCCTATGTTGGGTTACACAGGGAAAACACAAGCTGTGTGGAGCCATATCTAAGAGAGGGATGACACAGGAAGAAAGGAATCTTTGCTCTGGTCTCCAGGGAAGATCTAGACAGAGCCTTTACTAACAGTTATTAGCACTGCATTGTGGTCGCAAGCCTGGCTGTTGAGTGCATTTCTGAGTCATTCTACACAGTAGAGAGGGAAATGGCTGTCCTCTTGCAATCGTCACAGGTCTGTGTCCCTTTGCTTCAACTCCTGTGAGTGCATGGCAGGGTCAAGGACATCCTTCTACACTCGCCTTCAGTGATGGCCTTTGGAAATCGAGCCAACCCCCATGCAACTGCCAGAAATGATCAGCTCATAGGCATAGCTCAAAGCTATGACATTTCCTAGAAGCCCTGTAGGCCCACTTTTGATGACAAAGGTTACCTTGGGAGATTACATGAAAGGCATTAGAAGCCATTGCATGTAACTAATGCTTTCTTAAGGCAGGAATGTTTATTGGCTGCTGGTGCCCATAGTTCCTCTCATCTTTTATTACTTTCCATCTTAATAGGGCCTTTGCACTATTCCACGGTGCATGGATACAGGCAGTGCAGTGGCTTTCATTTCCTGTGTATACACACCTCTTGCTAGCCTTGCTGTCTACACTCATGCTGGGTTAGCTGTTGACCCAATTTAATGCCTGGCTGGAAATTTTCCTCTCTGTTGTGATTAAAGGGGAAAGAAGAAGGAAGAGAAAGGTGTGCAGTGACATGTATATTATAGTTCTTTGATGGAAGGAAGAAAGGGAGTCGCGATGGAGGCTGTTTAATGATCCATAGACTTAGGACTCTACTGTAGGCTTGAGCTTCTGACCCATAATGCAGTTGTAGTTGTTGGAAGCCTGGAAGACTCATGCTCGATTACATGTGACCTCATATATCTCTTGAGTTGATTTTCTTAAAGCTATATTTTACCTCCCAAACCACAATTAGAGTTCTTATTCCACCAAATTCCCTGGTATCATTTTTTTTGGATCAATTACTAATTTAGTGGTGGAGGAACAGGCAGACTAAGGTATACAACATGTTTGCCGTCACTGGGGAAGGCTAGGTGGGCTGAACCCAGGAGTGAGCTAAAGGGAAAAGGATGTAGACAGAATTGTGTGTTATGTGGCATGCTGCACATTGTTCTAGCACTTAGATGCCGAATGTAACAGCAGAACATGTTCACAGGGCAGTCTCTCTGCTGTTCAGTACATTTCCTGTAAGATGTAACCGCAAGAGGTGTTAAGAATGGCTTGTCTACTACTGTCATGTTATGCCCTGAGCTATTCAATAATAGCCAATCCATTCAATAGTTTCTTCACAGAAAGGGAAATGAAAGTCAGTGTATCCAGAATACCAGGCAAGTGGTCCTTCTGTGTGGTACACTGTCCTGTTGGGTCAAATAATGGCAGCTGCACATAGAATGAAGATCTCAGGTCATTCTTGTCTGAAGTCAGGAAACCTTGGTCTCCTCTGAGCCTCAAGGTGCTTCTCTCCAGCGCTGATCATATTTATTACTATAGGTGGTTTTAGAGACTCTGTCTGAGAGTATATGGTAGGAAGAATGATGTCTTTCTGTTCCTACCCTTAAACCAGCCAGCCTGATACAGGAGTTTACTCGGACAGGTCACATGGCAAGAGGAAATTAGGGTGGCTAATGTCTTATAAGATGGAGACTATCCTGGAGAATTCCCAATTTAGTCCAATGATGTCATAGGAGTCCAAAACTGGGTGAAGAAAGTAGGGGAGAGGAAGGGGGCAAAGGTCATTGTGATGCCATGTAAGAAGGACTCTATTTCCTGGGGTTGGTTTTGAAAAGGGAAGGGACAAAGAACCAATGTAAGGTGCCAACTTCAAACAACTTGGAGAAGTAGGAGACAGATTCTCCCTGGAGCCTTCAGACGAGAGCACAGTCTATCAGCATCTTGATTTTAGCCATGTGACACCTGCATCAAATTTTCTAACCTCTAGAACATAAAAGAGAACAGAGTTGTATTGTTATAAACCAGGACAATGTCTCTTGGTGCTGAGGACGGAACCCTCATGTATGCCTCGCCTCTGCTCTGTCACTGAGCTCTGTCCCCAGCCCAATAAGCCACAGAAACCAGAGAAGACTGGTGTGGGCTGTGATGACCATATCAGGTCGACTGCTTCTCTTATCTAGAAGCCGTGGCCTCATTCTTCCATAGGCTCATGTTCCTATTGATTAGGTTTGGGCTTGGCCATGTCTAGAGTCTGTGGGGCATCAGGATAGTAGCGTCTCACTGTCTCCTTCTCCCTCATCTCACTGTACTATCATACCACTGTTGATGTGCCTCTAGCACCTCAAAACCTAGATAAAAACATGGACTTCCCAACCTCAAGTCATCAACCAGCAGAGTACCCACTGTTCAGTAGGCAGCACATAGATCTTCAGAGACCCCAAATGCATAGCTGAAGGGAACACCACAGAAATGTGTGTACACAAAACATGGAGAGAGAGAGAGAGAGAGAGAGAGAGAGAGAGAGAGAGAGAGAGAGAGAGAGAGAGAGAGAGAGAGAGAGAGAGAGAAGAAAAGAAAAGAAAAGGAAAAAAGAAAGCAATTCTGTCAGGCTTGAAAGTGACCTTTGCCCCCTTCCTCTCCCCTACTTTTTTCACCCAGTTTTGGACTCCTATGATATCATTGGACTAAAGGAGGAAAACCTTTAACTCCAGGATTAAAGAGGCAGAGGCACTGGATCTCTGTGGGTTCCAGGCCAGCCTGGTCCACACGCTAAGTTCCAGGTGAGCCAAGGCTGCATTGTGATACCCTGTCGGAAGGAAGGAAGGAAGGGATGGAGAGAAGGAGGGAGGGATGGAGGGAGAAAGAAATCAGTTCTTTCTAGTCAATTAATGTGTATGTGTGTGTGTGTACATTAGTGCAAAGTAAGGTGGTACCTGCCCGCAATTCTGCCCCTTAGGTATATAGCACTTGCCAGCATGTGAGGCTCTAGGCCTGACCCTTAGCTACACACCAAATAAATAAATGGATGAACCACCAATATGGGGTTTTGTTTGTTTGCTTGTTTGTTTTGTAGCAGGGTGGCTTGGGGTTAGGGTTAGCTGCATGGAAGACAGAGAATCAGGGGCTATGATGATGCACCCTAACATCTCTAATGATTTTTTTCCCAGCTGCCCAACAACAAATGAAGATGTATTTTAAGGCCTGTTTGACAGACAGGGTTGGAAATGCTGCCACTCTATTGTTGCCATAGTAGAACAGCTTGTCACGGTGCATAATTTCTTCTTCTCTGGAAGCCTGGCCCAAGATCTGCCCCTAAACTGCTTTTGTTTAAGACTCAACCACGGCCATCAAGCAAGCCAAAATGTATAGTCATCGTGAGTGTCTGCCCGCATGTTAATTGTCATGGTGTCCTCAGGTGACATCTGAAGTTCTGGACAGTTGACAATAGACAGTGCAGTTGAATCTCTGCCAGTTGTCCTGTCTCCCAGACTCTCACGTGGCTTCCTGGGACAACGCCATTTCTTTCCTCTCTTTCTGCCCTGGAGGACTCCATTTGTCTTGGCTGTCACCCAGTTTCACTCCTTTCTATGGACCAACACCATGTGTGGATGCCTCGTTTTAGGTGATGGCTGAATACCAGAAATTTTGCACACACGCTGAAAGCTAGCGGACAGGAGCATTTGGAATGCAAGGGTAAGCCACTGGCAGGAGAGAGACTCTGATCTAAGCTGTCCCCATCTGTCAAGTTCTCCTCTCTGAGTCCCTCCCTGAGGAACCCCCTCTGAATTTCTGCCAATGATCTTCTTGCATGACACCTAACTTGAAGCTTGCATGGAATATGTCACATGATATGTGCTGAGTGGAGTTCAAGCTTTTTGTTTTCTACACTATTTTAAGCTTTCAGATGTCAGGGGACACACACTCTCTTGTGGTCTTGTCATCCTCCAACATTCTACAGAATGGTTTAAGGGGCCAGGCCTGTATTTGAGATATTAAATTAGAGCTATATTGTACTTCACCAAGATGAAATATGTGTGTGTTCATGTGTGTATGCACGTATGTCTCTGTGTGTGTATGCCTCTATGTGTCTGTACGCATATGTCTTTCTCTCTCTGTGTCTATATACTTCTCTTGTGTGTGTATTGCATATGTATGTATGTGTGTCTGTGTCTCCCCCACCACTCTCTGTGTACATGTGTGCATGTGTGCCTGTTTGTATGTGTCTGTATATATGTATGTCTTTCTCTCTATGTGTATGTATGTGTGTATGTATCTGTGTGTATGTTTGCATATGTGTGTATGTCTCTTTTTCTCTGTATGTATACATCTGTGTGTGTGTGTGTGTGTGTGTGTGTATGTGATTGTATGTATGTCCATCTATCTGGGTCTCCCCTGACCCTTTCTCTAGGAGCATGTATTATGTATGTGTATGTGTTTGAGTGTATGCATCTCCCTCCATCCTGTGTGTGTGCATGTATGTTCATGTATGCATCTGTGTGTGTATACATCCACCTCTACTCTCTCACTCTGTATGTTAATGTAGGAAGAGAAAGACAGAGAAAGAAAATACTAGCTCTTATTTTTCTCTATCAAATTAAGAATGTGCTCTAGGAAGAAAATATTCTATCGTGTTGTGTAATATTGTCTATAAAACCACACTAAAATAATGAACATTTTCCAAAGCTCTTATATTTAAAGGTAAACCAACCAACTATTACTAAACTGTCTATCTACTTTTTGAAACAGGGTCCCATGTAGTCCAAACTAATCTGAAAGCCATTATGTGGCTGAAGATGACCTTGAACATCTGATTCTTCTCAGTGCTGGTATTGCAAATATATTCCAAACTATACCTGGTTTTTAACAAGAGTTCAGGCAGAGGACTGAACTCAGGGTTTCTTGCATGTTAGGCCAGGGCTCTACCCACTGAGCTACATTCCTAGCCCCTCCCTGTATGATGATTAGAATGCTAAATCAGGTTGTATCTAAGTTTCCTTTCATTGAAAATTTAAGGAGCAAGAAGAATTCTGTTGTTAAAGGTCCCTCAGGATAAAAAGCATTTTAAAGACAAATAATTAAACATGTTCCCTCTTTTCTAATGCCTTACCCTCTATGAGGCTGTGGTTTTAAGACACGGAATAGCATTTCCTTTTCCAGTATCTTTCATTTCATGTATTTAATCATAGTCCTCTTGGCATTAATTAATTAAGCCAAATTTGTCTAGCCTTAGACATAAATCTTAATATTGATCCCTTCACTTAAGATGCCCTTTGAACTTGGAGCCTCACAGCATCCTAAGACTTTCCACACAACTCCATTATTTCTTGGTAGCCTGTAACACTGGCCTCTGTGTTTTAAACTTAGACAATAGAAGCATCTATTGATCAGAGTGGCAATAATTAAAGCCAGTATAGTCAGGAGTGTAGTGGCCTCTGACGTAGGCAATGCCAGTATTCTCCTCCAACTACTTTACCACACAACAGACTTCAAACTAAGGGAAAGCTCTGACTTCAATGCAATTTCTGTTTAGTTGGGCCAACAAAGCATATTAGCAACCAGCTGAGCCCAGCACACTGCAGCCAGGACTGTGGGGGAAGAAATCAAGGGGCTGGAAATTTTGTTCTGGTCTGCAGAGAGCTTAAGCCCTTGATGCACATTCAGAAGGAGGCAGCACAAGCTAAGCAGCAGGTTGTTTTATTTAAGTCAATGGACCAAATGATAGAATTTCTCTCATGTGGAGAGAGCAATATTGTCCTCCACCGTCTATATTTCAGAGTAGAAACGCTACGGTTCCGAGGGATGGTGTCAACAGCCCAGAGACACAGATCTGGGAAACCTACCCTCTAGATTTTCCATCATGAAATCACTCTTGATCGTCGTGAAATATCAATGCCCTGATGGATTTCAGAAACCAGAAGCCAGCTCCTTCTATCCATACATTTATTGGCCATTTCCCACAATGTGCTAAACTTTCTATTTGTATAACCATGAGAAAACTAACTAGAGGATCCAAGAAGCAAAGAGGGGCTTGGGTGTGCAGCCCTAAGACTGACTTCATGCACTCACCCATTAAAGTTCCCTGGGCATTTATTATGTGCTGGGCCCTGTGAGAGGCACTAGGGCACCTGATGACGCAGATGGCAGTCACATCCTCAGGGAGATGACATTCTAAGAGAGGAAGCAGACAATGAGAAACACCTAAGATGATGAGTAATCATGTGGAGAAAAAGAGCAGGGACAGAGAGTAAGGAATATCAGGTGGCCAGCACACTGGAAACAATAGAATGGTAAGGTCAGTTTCACTGGGAAGACGTGAATGAGATAAAAGAGCCAAGCATGCAGTTTCCTGGAGCAAGGGGCTTTCAGTATGGAGAGGACCTAGCAAGTGCAAGGGCTCTGGCTATAAAGAGACATCAGTGAACAGACGAGGCAAAGGCAGAATGAGTAGATGGTGTGATAAGGATAGGGAGGCCTGCAGGTTAGGTGGCAGACTGAAGCCCCTTGAGAACTCCCACTAGTATTTGGAGTGAAAGATATTGTCCAGTGAACAGGAAGCTGGTCACAACTATGATCTGGCCTATCTTTTGTATTAGGATTCAACTTTTGGAATGAAAAGGCACAAGAGAGCCGGGGAAGAGATGTCATTAACAATCCAGGAGAGTGGGGATGGTGACTTGGGACAGAGTGGGAATGGTAGAGGTGATAAGTTCAGAGGATAAAAGAGGCTGACAGGTTACTGACTGCAGGACTAAAAGCAGGACTCAAGGGAAACCTAAGTGGAACAGAGTGGTACCAACATGGGAGTCATAAGCGTGAGGGACATGGTGTTGCCATTGGCTGAAATGGAGAGGGTGAAGCAGGAGATGGGATCAGGTCTACAGACCAGCTGTGTATCCACTGGACACTCTACCTAGTAATGTCTGGCTCTATAGGATTGTAGGATTCTTGTTAGACAGGCCCCAAGGGTGTATCAGGTGACTTCTTTTCTGGTGACAACACCAGAAACACACACACACACACACACACACACACACACACACACACAGAATAGGCTAGCACAGACTAATAATCTACATAGGAAAAAGAACATTTCTCCTCTTTCTGGCTAGTGAACAGTCCAATATCAAGGTGCTGGCATCTGATGATAGTCTTCTGAGTGTGACTTCCCATGGCAGAAGACGAGAGGGAGATCCCTGACTATTCCTTTAAGCCACACATTCTTGCAAGTCCAGCATTCACCTGCCCACTCCACCTGCAGCCCTGACCCTTCTCACTCAATCTTGTTGCCCAGTACTGTTGCCTTGGTGGGTATGCTCCTAACTAGTGAACATTGGGTGGGGATCGCATTTAAACCACAGTAGCTGTTAAAAGTCTCCCAGAGCAGCATTCTAACCTGGCCGTTGGATAGTCGCAACTGAGTACATCTTCCAACCTCCCCACCAAAGTGCCAGGCACATAATCTAGGCGACCCTAAAGCCTCCAGCATACCTAGCTGCCAACTGAAACCACAGTGTAGTCTCAACCGGTGACACAAGAAGATAAGAACAGCCCAGCCGGATATCAGAGGAATTCCGGTCACAAAGCTGTAAGATATGATAAGCTAAAGCATCTATTTTAAGTTACTAAGTTTCAGAGGGGGGTCGGATGTGCCATGTATACAGCACAGATAAATAGAACAGGAAATGGAAGAGAAGTTCATCTCCACCCCAGACGGGAGGCGTGAAAAGGGTCAGTCAGCTAAGAAAGGAGAGTCTGAGGCTGGGCAGAACCAAGAACCTGAGGATGGATGGAACTCCAAAGGCAGGCCTTATCTAGGCCAGCTAGAAGGACATGGAGCAGCTAGGGATGGAGCAGGTTAGTAAGGTACAAGTGTGCAAGAGAGGCCAGTGTGAGCAAGGAGAAGCGGGGAAATGACTCCCAACAAGGAGTGCTACCAGTGATGCAGCAAAGACCAGTTGACTCTTAGTGAAGGACTAGGTGATTTCTGGTGGTGTCAGCAGGCTTTAATGGAGGAAAGGAGTCAGTCATAAGCCCTACCTTGGAAACTTCTCTCCTAGTGGGATGAGATCAAATGGCCTTGTGTGGCAACATGTACAGATAAGCCTGGCCATCTTCCCAAGAGATGCTGCCCTGGAGCACATGGACTATCACCAGGCTGAAGATTTCCCAGGTCTGAGGCTGACCCAGGTGGCAGGACTCTCCATGGAGTGGAAAGAGACACAGACCAGTCAACAGGCTTGACTAGGAAATGCCCCTTTGCTGAGGGTGTCTGGCTTGCAGGTTTCCAAACCTTATTCATTCAAGAACAGTGAGTTCTACACCAGTATTCCTAACTAACCACGTGCACTAAACATTAATGATTCAATCCACAAGTGTTTCCCAATGCGGACTCTCCATATGCATTTAGCTGACCCGAAGTCTTCACATTGGGCATCTACAAAGTAAGTTTCCATAACTCTAATAATAATTCCCTTCTCCCATACCCATAGAAGCCTACATGTGATCCTCTGGATAAATCAGATGATCTTTTAAGCCCCTCCTCCAATATCTTCTGGCAGGCAGCAGGCAGAGGTATCCGTCACTCATCCAGGATAGTTAGCAAGCACCAGCATGTAGGTTTAAGAAATTATTGAAATCCTGGTTTGTTGAAATACACCGAAGACTCCGAGCCTAACACATAGGATAACTGATGTGGTCGTCATGGTAGTAGATGGTTGACACAGGCTGGCAGGGGCATTAGCAGAACAAGAATCGATTCTGCCCTTTGATTCTCCCTGGGAGAGACCGAGCATGAGAAACTTGAAACAAACCTTCAACTTGAGGATTCCAAGTGGGAAACTAAGTCACTTTCGGATGTTAAAGTCGTTTTCATGTCTGCAAGTGATCCTCATTTTTGTGTAGAGAGAATGTTCGGAGAGTCCTTTAGTGGAAACCCCAGGAGAATTGTAGAGACAGATTTCAGCATGAGTGACAGACTGAGCCAATTTTAACTATTTATTTATTTATTTTATGTCTATGAGTACACCATTGCTCTCCTCAGGCACACCAGAAAGGGCATCAGATCCCATTACAGATGGTTGTGAGCCACCATGTGGTTGCTGGGAATTGAACTCAAGACCTCTGGAAGAACAGTCAGTGCTCTTAACCACTGAGCCATTTCTCCAACCCCTGAGCCAATTTAAATAAACACTTTCTCTCCCTGTGTGAGTATGTGTATGGATATATGTGTGTGTGTGTGTGTGTGTGTGTGTGTGTATTATATGTATACAGTATATATGTATAGTGTGTGCAAAGTCTGCTTTTCATAGGTATCTACTTTTACAGACCTGTTTACGTTCCTAACACCAGAAAGTGCTGCTGAACTATTTGAGTTCAAATGTTTCCCAGGTTTCACATGTTGTGGTGAGCTGTCAGAGGCACTGAGAATCCAACAGACATTCTCTGGAGCACAAGCAAATGCACACTCAGCCCCCCTTCATAATTCTGAAATGCAGAGTCCTGGAAGAAAGCCTTTCTCACAACTCATTTGGTGGAAAGCAAGAGCTGAAGGAACATGAGGCTCCCAAGGTTCCTCTTTATCTCACAGTGTGAGCACTCAAACACTTTCTGCAGGACTGCTAAAGAGGCAGAGTCCTGACTGTCACCCTAGACTTCTCAGGGGAGTCACTATAAAACACATGCTCAGTACACTACACTTCTCCACAATGGAAACTGAGTTCTAGGACACCACTCTTGACTGGGACTTTCAGACGGAAGACCAGGTGCTCATGCCAACATGAGATAGTTGTAACTGGTGCTCCATTTGGGCTTGCTATAGCAAGATGCTGGGGACTGGGCAGCTGAGAAACAATAGACTGTACTTTTGACTATTCTGGTCAAGTTCAAGTGTAAGGTAGAGGTGGCCACAGACTGGAATCTGGCCTCCTCTAGTCTGCAGAGGGTCATTGTCTCTGTGACTTCCCATGGTGGAAGGGCCTCAAAGGCCTGTCTAATGGTCTAGACCATTCTGCTAACCAACCTCAAAGGCCCCAAATAACACTATTTTGAAAGTTGAGATTTTGAGATCCCAGAAGAAGATCCAAAGCTCAAAGACTAGGGGAGGAGTCTGAGGCCAGGGGTGTGTTAACCTCCATCGGGTTGTTGGGTTGCTTATCTAAAGAGTCCACAGAGAAACCCTTACAGAGGCTAATGTGACACCATTTGATTTTTACAAGTTCTAGTGACATTAACTAGAACATCCTAGCCTATGACAAAATGAATAACCCTAAACGTCTTCTGCACAATTAAATAAATAACTAAGAACCAAACAGATAAGGAGAGATTACAGACAGGTCACATGTTGGCTCTACTTGGAAAGCTAGTCTCCCAGGGCCTGGGTCCAGGCGGCCATATAACCCTCATGCCAGTCAAGACAATCAGAGCTACCTCCAGAGAGAGTCTATGAAAGCTGTGAATGTTGGCAACATGCCAGATTGGAGCTGCTCCATACGACCACCAACTGGGGGTGGGCGCTCACGGGTGACAGAGACCCCTGCATCCATTTGTCCAATGTAGCTGTCCCCTAGCCATCCACCACCCAACTCAAAGCATCTGCCCCTGTCTGCTCTTACACGGCCTATAGTAGGAGGGGACCCTCAGCCCTTGCTTTCCATCTTACTTCTTCCATTCTTTCTCTCCATCTCCCAGTGCGCTGACTCCTCCAAAGGTCAACAGAAGAAATGACATCATGGACTAGTGGTTGAATATCTTTTTATACCAGCTTGTAATTTCCCCCCTGGATATCAAGGTTATCTGTGCCAGGGAAATAGGCCCATATTTGAACCTTCACTGGGTACATGTTTTAGGTTTGACTCTCTCTCTCTCTCTCTCTCTCTCTCTCTCTCTCTCTCTCTCTCTCTCTCTCCTAAATTAACATACATTTCCCTATTCTCATAGCTAGGTTCACTTCATCCCAAGCAGCCATTTTTTCCACTGGGCAGGGAACCAACAATAATTGCTCCAAATATGCCCTTCCTTATGTTTCACAGTCCAATGAGAATATGCATGTCTCTGCCAAATGGTGAAAGTCGAGTTTGCTGACTGCTGAACACCTTATTTGTCTTGCTTTCATGAATTCATTCAGCTACTTGGTATCCATGGCATCATTTATATTGGGAACAGGCACCTGGGTCCATAGTCACATACTCACAACTCATCTTTCTTCTCATCTCTGAAGGCCTAGAGGCCATATAGCAAGCATTCAACAGGATGGCAACATGCCATCTCCTGTTGTTACCATAACCTAAGCCTCTAGATTAGAGTCTGTCATTCTTGATGCAATGTCAGGGAAGGAGTGCCTTCCTTCTATTCCCCAAAGTTTAAAGAGGTGAAATGTCCCAAGTACTCTAGAGGGGTCAACTGAATTACCAGTCATCTCCAAGTGTAGGCTGGATCTTCAATGGATACCAGCCACTGGGCATCTTCGATGCCTTCCATTAAATACCCTTATCTATATCTAGCACTACATTTTAAAGATTCGTGTGTGTATGTGTGTGTGTGTGTGTGTGTGTGTGTGTGTGTGTAGTTATAGGTAGTTGTGAGCTGCCCCATGTGGACGGCTGGGAATCCAACCTGGCTTCTTTCAAGAACAATTAAGCACTCAACCTGTGAAGCATCTCTCCAGCCCCTAGCAACGCACTTTAGGACACCACGGAAGACTTTCAGCTTTGGAGAATCTATTTCTTTTTATAATTGGGAAAGCCCGATTCAACATCCTCACTTCAGTTGTGTTTCTAGAAAATTAGCAGTTTGGTGTTGAAGACATCTCACCATAATGAGAAACAAACCTTGACAAAAATACCAACTTTAAGAAGCCTGGCATATAATCTTTGCGCTTGGACAGGTGAAGCGGGAGGATTGTGAGGTCCAAGTATGGGTAATAACGTGAGTAACAGCTTACCCTGGAATATAGAGGGAGAGCCCGGCTTTAAAAAAAAAAAGACAAAGGCCAAAACCAAACCAAACCCTCCAATATTTTAGACTTCACAGCAACAGTAATGAGTCTAATCATGTATCGAAATACGCTAATCATTCTATAGGCATTTATTGGGATACTTAAGTCACACTTTTGCTATGATATCATTTTCTGATTAAAATATTCACCTATTTGAAACCTTAAAGGAAATATTAATTTTTTTCCCCCTTGACTAAAGAGAAGTTAGAACAGAGGCTCTGGGTAAACCGGAGGAGCACGCGTGCGCATGTGCATGCGCATGCCTGCTGAGGCTCTTTACTCTGCTACCCGACACACCTGTTCAGCCAGCGTTATTTCCAACACTGACCTGATTTCACAGCACTATTAGCAGCCACCAAACTCTACACTTACCGTATGCCAGCCTTCTCCCACACGGTCTCCAAATCAACCCCCTCAAATCAGGCTTATCACATGTTCACTGAACGCACCATAAGGGGTTTTTACATAGCACTCCAGATATCAGATGCCAAATTTCCTAGTGGGATAAACAGTGCAGGAGGTAAGGCAGTAGGGAATGAAGGGGATTGTGGCAAACCTCAAATTACATGCCACACTAAAAAGGATCTGCACAAATGGCCACTCAGTGCCAATATTTATCTGACTTTTAAAGGAGGTTTAAGAATGTATTTATTGTGAAATCTGATTTCTAAAATATATTTAATGAAAAATTTCCGATATCAAGCCAAAACAAAATCAAACAAGCCGCCTACATATGCTGGCAGGTGAAGTTCCCAATTTGCAATCTTTGGGCACAGCAGGCATTATTGGCTGCACTACACCCAGTCTGGTCTCTGCAGACCTTGAGAACAGTCTTTCAGTCGAGGCACTGAAAGCAGCGTGTTTCCCCCCCTCCCCCCCCGCTCCTAGTCTGTAGTTGATCTCATCGATGATGTGATTAAGGACAGCGATAAGGATCCCATCCCTCTAGCAGCTAGGAAGCACAGAAGAACATCCGGAGCCTGCCCATTCCCAGCAAACACACATCTGCACCAGGGCACACCCTCCTGGTTTCACTCTACGGTGCCACGCCCACCTCTTTCTGCCTTCTCTTAATGTATGTCATCGCCATGTTGTTCATACAAACACATGAGTCTCCTTAGAGTCCCCCATGACACAAAGCTGAGGATAAAAGATCTTTCCAGCCATCTCAATGAAAGAGATCTTCTTAGGCCTATCTGCTGAATGGATAAATCCGAAAGGCTAATCTGATAGTAAGCCTAAAGACCCAATCTCTCTCTTCTAGCTTAAAATTAAGATCTTCTTGAGTATGAATAAAAACAATATGTGAGCTGGGTTTATTATCCCAGGAGGTAGGGACAGCAAGTTCCCTAGTGCTTTCTGACCAGCCTACTCGGAAAACTCTAGAACAATGTTTAAACACTGTTTAAAACAATACAAGGTGGCTAGCTCCTAAGGAACAACACCTGAAGCTAACCACTGGCCCTTCTCCCACACATGTACTTATATCCACAAATGGAAACACACACACACACACACACACACACACACACACACACGTGCATATACACACTCATAACTAAAACAAAGCAAAAATGATATGCATGTGTACAGCAGAAATTAGAAACTCAGATGCCTCCCAGTCTTGCTCCTGCAGACACTGGGGGAGGTGTTTCTCAAGGCTCCTGAATTGTGAAGTGTTTTAATTCCCTAGAACACAATATAATTACTATTTAAGTGATGTCCCCTTAGAGAAGACAAAGAACACCCCTTCAGAAGTCATTAAAGTCTGGCATTCTTGTAGTAAATGAACTGCCTGGTCTTTGAATTGGCACCCCAGTTTGAGAAGTGTGCCAGGGAATTTGATGAGATACAATATATGGGCCCTGATTTAAATGTGTCCCATGAAGACAGCATAGGGTGTATTTCAGCTTGTCTGAGGAGGGCTGCCTCTCTGTAACAGAGACTCTCAAATCCAGGCCTTGGGGCAGCTTTGTGAGGGTGGGAAAGCACAAAGGAATTCTTTGAATTTTTCTGTAATCAAATCTCCAGAGAGCTCTAAAATGAATCAGCTGTGTACAAAGCCGTTCTTTGCCTCAAATTGAATTATGGTGCCGCTCCAACCTATTTGGATTAAATTATAACCGTATACGAGCACAAGATGTTCCTAGGTCTTAAGGAATGCGTTGTTCAAACTCAGTATTGTTCTTATTCTTGGTTTCTTTCTCCATAAATAATGTTGAAGCCACAGGGTTTCAAGCTTGCTCAAGTGGCAGAACAGCCCCCCTTCCCAAGCAGGTCTCCTAGCTGCAGCACTCTGCTAGGTGACAGACAGGATTTGTAGGATGTTCTTGGGTGTGCTGGCCTTTGACTAGAGTCACAGTGAAGGCCATCTTACCCCTCACTCCCCATCCTTAGGATTACACTTCAAGGCTGCTGAGCTATTGTCTCATTTCTGAACTTATCAGTAGGACCCAAATGGGCAGGGGAAATTCTATGAAGCGGTTTTGAAGGATCTAAGCATTGTATAGGACTTGGCTCAACCCTTGTCAGGACATATTGTCAATCTAATAAATGTCCAGATGACCATCTACTTGGGCCATCACAACTGTAGTATTAGCTAATACTGGATTCCAGAGTATCTTTGAACAGTACTGATGATGAAGGGGGTTTAAGAGAATTCTGAACACTCCTCTGGGAGGTGCTGGCCATCCAATGGCATGACTGTGGGTGTGTTCATAGTCCTCAGAGATACTGGATAAGCCTTGAACCAAAACCCACACCAGTAAATTAACAATTGCCCGAAGTCACTAGCTTTTCAAATGAAACTCTAACTGAATAAAGTGTTCCTCTGCTCACTAAGAGCAAGGGTTACTTTGATCATTTAAAATTTAAAACTTATAATATATATTTAAAGAACTCGGATGTTGCCAAAATCATTCTTACCAAACATAGCAGATCTTCAATAATGGAATTATGGTAGTTGGATGACTCCTGGAATTTTGGTATATTATCTTAGCAATAGTGTGTGTGTGTGGGGGGGGTAGTTTTGACCTTAATTTCCAGAACCAAGTAGATTCTCTTCTTGAGTAATCAGTTAAATCTATATTCCCAGCCACTCTGGACTATTGTGTTCCCACTGTGATTGCCCCGTGGCCAATCATCAGATAATCTATTCAAGATGGCCAGCCATAAATCTGCCTAATATTGTCACCCTTTCCTTTTGATAAAGGTGCTTGCTCCTCTCTCTCCTCTCCCTCTCTCCCTCAACCTCTCTCTTGCCTCTCTCTTCTCTTCCTCCTTCCTTCTCCACCCACTTCAGGTCTTCCCCTGATTGGCCTTGTATAGACAGTTGTGTTCTCTCTAAGAATCTTCGGATAAAGGTCCTCTTATGACACTGCCAGGAGGGAGAAGAACCTTTAAGAGGTAGAATCTAGTAGGAAGTCCTGTAGTCATTATCTATATGAGCTTGAAAGGGATTCTAGGGAACCAGCATCTTCCTTTCTGTCTTTCTTTCTAGAGCATGAGTAAATAGTTTTATTTTACAGTGCCACAATGGCTTATTGCTTTAACATAATTCCCAAAACATCACGGCCAACCAGTCATCGACTGTAGCCTCTGAGACTGTGAGTCAAACTAACTCATTCCTTTTTATAAGCTGATCATCCAAGGCAGTTGTTATAGTATCCTAAACCAGACTAACATCCTCTATAAACCTGTATCTTGATCTGTATCCAGGCTTATCTGTGATACTAGCCTACAACATTTTATGATAAATGTCTTTATACAAGGTTCTAGGAAGAGCACATGCTGGGACCCACTGCTAAGATACGGAGGAACCCAGACCCTGTTGGGAGTCGGAAAAATGATTCCTTCAGGCAGCCCTTGAAATGTCTCTTCGACACCACCTCAATTTCCCATTTCTTTCCCCTCTGGGTCGACTTCCTCTCTAGCAGGCACAGGACACCTTGCTGCTTTAAGATGTGGATCCCATAAATAGAACGTAATGACCTTCCCCTACTTCCCTGAAAACTCATTACCTTCAGAATAAAAGATCTAGGAATGTAGCACACCTGGATGAACTCTTTTCGCAAAATAATATCTGTCTTTTAGGTTCATTCAAATTCCAATGACAATTTTGCAAGTTCCTCCCTGTTTCCCAGGTCCATTCCTCATCTCTAACAATCATTGAAAAACAATCATTTCCTTACTCATAAGCATTTCAACTTCATTGAGCTATTGGTTGATCACACACAGGGCGTGACCCACAGCATGTTCATAAATTTGCATATCTTGTCTTGTTGTTCTCTTGTTCATTGTCAGTCTATCCCCTTAAATGGGATGGGGAATTTTCCCTTCATGCCTCTGACTTCCTGAGGTCCAGAGCTCTACTACTTAGGATATTCCCTGAGTGGCACAAACATTCTGCCTTTTGTCTCACAGGATCCCTGAGATTTACAATCTTGAGACATGGAAGGTTTATTCTTCTCCTTCATGTCATCCTTTGAGCATAAAGAACTGAGAGAAGCTCAAACTGTACAATAATCTAAGGTTGCTGGGTAACATATTACACAGAGAAACAACTGACCAGACCTAAGAGAAGGGACAGGGGCTGTGGAAAAGGGCAACTCTTATACATGCAATGACTCAGCTAATGGATTTTACCCATCACAAGAGAAACAAACAAACAAACAAAAAACCATTTCAGGTGATGTCTTAAAGAAATTTTAAAACAGTAGAGAAATTGTAAAGTTAAATTATTTATTTGCAAAATACTAGCAGAAATAAATGGTCAACAGGACAGTCTTTCCTCATGCCACTACTGCCTATAAAACACAATAAAACATTCCCATAACAGAATGCCACTTGGTGTACACAGGGAGAGCAGGAAGCAAGGCTCTCTAAACTCTAATGCCAGGTGGACCTATAATATTAAAGACAGTTTGGGTGGTTCTGGGTAGCACATAGTTCACACATTTAAATGGGTTAAACTAATGAGGCTTAATTCTCGGCTAGGCCTTCTGTCCATCATGGGCTAGCTGAAGCTCAGCTCTATATGTCCCCATGGAAGTCATCACTTACTCCATTTTTATCTATTAGCCAAAGCCAATGCTGCAATGCACTGGCCATAGCCAACTTCAAGGTGGTGAAAGAGTGAAGTTCAAGGGTAGGGAAAAGCCAGCTATAGCCTGCAGGCCAGACACTTGGTTTTATATATGTATATACATGCATACATATATTGTATACATACATATGTTATATATTATATACATATATCTCTATTTTTTGAATTAAAAACTTTACTTTGGCCATATTCTTTCCATTCTTCCAGCTTCTCTCCTTTTCCATACTCAGTGACTTCATGCCCCTCCCTCTTCCTCTTACCCTATCTCTCTCTCAAAAAGAAAAATGCCCCCAAATCAAAACAGACAAAAATAAAATTAATAATAAAAAATACCAAGACAAAACAGAAAGTGCACCCCCTCATCAAATCCATTTTGTGTTGGCTAACAACTCCTGGGCCCAGGAGTGTGGTTGATATACCCAGTGACACGCCATTGGAGAACATGTATTCTCCATTTCTCAGCAGGTATTAGTTATAAATAGCTTCCTGGCTAGGGTGGGACTTCGAGTCCCCTGCCCTTCTCAGTGCTGGGATTTTTGTCTGGTTTGAACCTGTGCAGGTCCTGTGTGTGCAGTCACTGCACATGTTCAGTGTTCACATGTGAATCAGCCATGTTGTGTCTGAAGACATTTGTTTCCTCGGGGTCATCATCACCTCTGGGCTCCTACTAACCATTTGTTTGCAAATAGTTTTCCTGGAACACAGACATGCTTGTTTGTTTATGTCACAGAGTTGAGTAGCTATGACGGAAACCAGGTATGGTTCGCAAGCCTAAAATATTTACTTTCTGGACTTCCAAGAAGAAATTTACAGATCTCTGGTCCATTCTGTTAATCATTTTTCACTAACCAGGCTGTTGTACCTACAAAAGAAATTTCCCATTTCCCTATGACTTCTAAAACAAAGCAAAACAAAAACAGACAGACAGACAGACAGAGGATTCTTTCCTTCCCATTCCCAGTCCACGTCAGTGATTAGCAGGCTGCCACACTGTGGCTCTGTTCTGGCTCTTCTTTACAGGCAGAAAGGAGGCTTAAAGTTTGTCACCAAGATAAATAACTACATCTTTTCTGCTCCCGTTTTGCTGTCACACGGCCAAGTGTTGTAGTTTGAATGTGAACTGTCTCTTGCAGGTTTTTGTGTTGGATGTTTGGTCCCCAGGTTGTAGTGGGATTTGGAAGGTGGGGGGAAGTCCAGGAGTGTGCCCAGCTGGAGGTAGTAGCTCTCAGGTCTTCTCATTTCCTTCTGGTTGCAGGGATGAAACACTCTGACCAAAGTCAATTTAGGGGAGGGAAGGGTTTAACTTCAGTTTCCAGGTCAGGGTCCATCTTGAGAGAAGTCCAGGCAGAAACTTAAGTAGGAATGCTATTATGTTCCTACAATCATGGCATTCTGCCCAAGTATAACTATCACCTCACCTCTCTCAATTCATGGCCAAAAGTACAGACATATTCCTTCGAAGTTGTTCTGTCAGCTCTCCTGCCACAGTGGAAAACAAGCCCACCGGTGCAGGAAAGGGGACATGACCAAGGAAGAATGCCCTTCCATAGGCACTCACTGTAAGTCCCCTGTCTCTTCAGAGTATGTAATACTCTCAGGAAAAATAAAATATTTGGGAATAATATCACCACTGACCACACTTGTCCTACTGAGTAGTGCTGGCTGACAACACTTATGCCAAACACAAAGCCTTAAGAAGAAGCATACTTTAGTCAGAGCACTCAGGAGGCAGAAACAAGCACACGAGACTAGCTTGGTTTACATAGTGAGTTCTAGATCAGATACAGGGATCTAGGATATAGCCTAACTTTAAAAAAAAATCAATCAATCAATCATCAATCAAACAAACAAACAATGAAAAGATTACCACCACCACCACCAAAACTGGACTGAAATGTAACAAAGGTCTAGGATAGAGGTCTAGAACAAGTTATCACATATCTCTAAACATTTTGTGGAGGTTTCCTCTGTAAAATCAAATAAAGATATTGCATCATGATTTTCTACCATTTTATGCTAATGCATTTAGATCCTTACCAACTTTCTGAACCACGGCTATTGTGCTTCTTGGAGTAGCCTACAGTGAGGACGTGCATTCAGCTAAAATGTCTTCATCATTACTGTGAGCAAACACTGTATCTGAAGGTAATTCTGAGGAAGATGTGAATGGCTGTGCTTTTCTCCTGGGATTGCTAATTTATACTTGAACAGATCTGTTCGGGCTCACAGACAGACAGGGCAGACATGCTAGCTTTGCAGCATTTTTTCTAGAGTTATGGAATCCTGAATGTATATCACAGGCAGACATGATGAAGCTGATAATAACCTCACTAGATTATATTGACCTGTTTATCTGTATGCCTGCCTGACTTAGGGATATCTTGTTAACTTTTATATCACTGGGATTGAATACATCATCCATTATTTCTAAAGTAACTAGTGGAAAGATTTACTTGCTTGTTTATTTATTCAGGGTAATCCCAGGACTTTGCACAGACTACAAGTCGATTGCTGAGCTGTACCTCAGCCCCGCAATGCTTTTAAAGCTTATTATTGTCTGTTAACCAAGCCTAGGCATACATTTGAAAATAAATAGTGGTTAAACACATGGGCAAATCATATGATATATTTAGCTCATAGATAATGCTTGATTTTGGATGCATTAGAATTCCTTGTGATTTTTTTTTCTTAATCCACCAGAGATTTCTTCTCCTTTTCAGATCTGTGACCAAAAATACATAGGCAACCCCATCGTATAGTACAAGAATACCATGTGTTACTTTTAGTTTAGCTCTGTTTTCAATCCAATGATATTGCTCACTTAGGAATTGGCTTTAGTACTCTTTGCCTTCAGCAAATTTCCCACAAGGGGTAGTAATCAGTCATTAAAATAAAATAAGGACATAAAATATCCAATTGTTAAATAAATCATTGAATTCAAATCTACATATGGCTCAGTCCTATTTTTTAAAGAAAATAGTTCAATTTTGAAAACCAAAATATATTCCCCTCCTTTCCCAGATCTTCTGAGTTTCCTTTACATCACAAATAAACCCAACTGTATTAGTTACTTGTCTCATTGATGAAAGTAGTTTAAGGAGGGAAGGATTAATTTGGACTCACAGTTTCAGGGGATACATTCCATTGTGGCGGGGCGGGGGGGCGTGGGGGGGAGTGTGCATGTGAGGAGAAGGAAGTTGGTTACATTGTATCCACAGTCAGGATGAATGCTTGTCCTCAGCCTGCATTCTTCTTTTCCTGCAATCCAGAACCCCACCCCACAGAATGGTACCATCCACATTTAAGGAAGAGCTCACTTCAGAAATCCCCCATAGATGTGTCCAGTGCCTGTCACTCCTAGAGCTCATCAAGCTGATGATCAGTGCTGACCATTATACTTACTGACTGAATTTTAATTCTGTGTGCCCTGGGCTGACTGCAAACTCACAATTCTCCTGCTTTGGCCTCCTGAGTAACTGAGACTACAGGTGTGGCCTGTGTCTCTCAGCTGAACCCTTCTGTTTTGAAAACTCTTGTCAGCATTTCATATCTCTTGGGACTTTTGTTTACTTCAAATGCACATAAAAGCAAAGAGCACAAGAAAACTATTTTAAAGCAAGTGTGTGTGTGCTCGTGCATGCAAATTCAAGACAGAAGAATTCTAAGAGAATTTGTGTAAGAAGAAATTGTAGGAGACTTTGTAGAAGAGTTGCAAGGATTGCAATACACAGGGCAATATGTGTGTTTCCCAGCAATTGTTCCACTTCTCTGTCTTCAGTTGACTCAGAGTGTTGGCTTCATTGCCATTCTACCCAAAAATCCAAAAGGCCACTGACGAATACAATTACAAATGGCTTCATCACTCTGCTCCCACAGTGGGTTGGACAGGTCAGCCGTTCTTCAGTTTTCACTGAGAAATTGCCTTGGATCATTTTGTGTGGCTGCCACAGAATCCACAGATTGGGTAGTTACCAAAGAAAAGACAATGGGTTTGTCTGATAATTACTGATGTTGGTACATCTAAGAGCAGGAGGCTGTAACTAATGAGCACTTTCTTGATGTGTCGCATCTAGCCTGGTGAAGGCGTCGTTATCTCTCGTCATCATAGTGACAATCAGAACACATTGGTGCTGAAGTTGCTTTAAAGCAGCCTACTTATGATAACTAACCCTCACGCATCCTCACTAACAAACCCATTCATGAGGCCAAGCCTCACGACCTGATCTCTCTTCAGGAACCACTTCCCAGCACTCACTGCTGCCTCGGGGATTAAGTTTACAATACATGAATTAGGAGGGAAATAGAGAACATAGAAGTGATGGGGTTCAGGATATACAACCCTGGCACCTCAAATATGCCTTTTTGGGTGGTGCATAAGGCTTATTTTTATCTGACCATTTTGAGAATTTAAATGTAAACAAGACGCTTCACACTTTTAAAGGAAACTGCCCCCTTTGTGAGACTGTATCACTCTCTGACTTGAAGGAGGGTGATCAAACCTTTAGAGACCCTTCAATGCAAAAGACGTGGGTATAACTCTCTTTGATTCCAACCTTTCCAAGACTTTTGTCCTCAGTGGGCTTTCCCCAACAACTGTGCTTTGCTAAATGGTTTCACCAAACCATAGTGATTAACTCTGGAATCTCAAGACAGTTTTGAGCAGTGTGTTAATGTGTGTGTGTGTGTGTGTGTGTGTGTGTGTGTTTCTTGTTCAGCTGTGCTTTGTTATAGGGAGTCCCAGCTCAAAGCTAATGGATGATGGGTAGGGAATAGTCTTTTCCTGTCCCTTTAAAAATTAGCTTTGCCAAGGTGAATGGCAGGGGTTTAGCTGATAATCTAATCAGGAGAGAATTGAAGAGAGATAGGCAAGATCTATGTGGCAAGCAGGAACTGAGCAAAGATCTCAGCAAATTAGAAGCCAGAGAGATGGCCCTGTGGTGAGGGCACTTGTAACTTTCACAGAAGACGTGGGTTCATTTCCCAGAACCCACATGTGGCTCATAACCATCTACAATTCCAGTTCAAGGGGTTCTTACCACCATCTTCTGACCTCCAAAAGCACCAGGCACACATGTGGTACATACATACAAATGTAGGCAAAATACTCATATACCGTGTGTGAGTGTGTATGTGAGTGTGTTCGCTTGTGTGTCACACACATGGTACACACATATGAAATCCTTTTCTTAATCTGAAAGGAAAAATAAATCTCTGTAAATTTCAGAAAACCAATGTGAGTAAAATATGAACTCCCAAATTTATCTAAAATTAACAACATACTCAATACACATTAATGGCGATATAACTGTCATTTTGTGAATTATACTTTTCTTTTTCCTTTATAGGTCTTACTTTTTCTTTAGATCTTTTTTTGTGAATTACTTTTCTAAATTAAAAACAAACAAACAAACAAACAACAATTAAAAAAAAACCAACCAGCCATGCAGATCCTGGCACTGCTTTCTATTTCTTGCACATCCCTTTGGAGGCTGGCTTAATGGGCCATAGCTGGGTTCTCACATTTGTTTCTGTATCCCATCTACCCTCATATTACGTGTCATGGGATGTCTGTCTGAACCACCCCACCTTAGACATGGGAGAGACCAAGGAAAGAGTGAATGTTAGGAAAATCACCAGACCACACAGAACCTCTTGCAAAGGTCACAGTGACTCTTATAGAGACCCCTGAATCATTCTCTGAGAACTGCTGGCTATAGGATACGTACAAAGACAACTTTCATTACTGCTTCCATGGACCACCTAAGTATTGTGAAGTCACTGTGCATGCAGGGGGAGGAAGGTTCAAACTAGAAATTTAACTCTGGAACTGATCTAGTGTTCATGTCTTTGGAGTGTTTGAAGACAGTTTTATAACAGCCTTGAAAACCAGTGATTGCATTTGGTTACCCAACAAAGTTTCAGAGAAAATATGATTAAACAAAAGATAGTGATTCCATATAGGTTAGGGGAACCTGGCAAAGTTTTTAGGGGTAGAATTGATGAGGAAGGATTTATGTTGGTTACTAAGGGTATGTGTGTCTTTAAAAGATGCTTCCAGGAGACATGTTTGAGGGGACTCAGGAGGAAATAGAAAATATAACTCAGACTTCCTAAGAAATCACATCATAATGCACCAAAGATATTAGAAACATGAGCTATATAGCACCACACACCCTAGGATGCTGCATGTGTCAGGGGAATTCACAGAAGAGAATTGAACTGAAATTATCAGGAGACCCAGTCTAGACTTTTACAGAGATCTAGGAATTTTAGGGTGAGGGAGACAGAAGGAATGGAGGGGAAATAGACTGCCAAAGAACATCATTTAAGACCCTTCTCCTGTCAACAAACATTCCCAGTAGAGATTCATAAAAACAAACTGTAATGAGACCATTGGGCTTACTCAGCACATTACTTGCCACCAGTCCTGAGGACCTGAATTTGATCCCTGGGGCCTATATGGTAGAAGGAGAGAACTGACCTCTGCAAGTTGACCTCTGACCTCCACACATAGTCTTTGGCCTACATGTAAGTGTGTTCATGAGCACACACACACACATACATCAATGATAAATTAATTAAAATGAATAGTAACAAAGAGCAGTAAAGAAGACTAAAAAAAAAATAGTCCTTTCTAAAATGATGGGTGGATGGAAGCCAGTTACAAGTTGTTTTAGCACAAGATGGGAAAAAGAATGAACTAAAAATTATTTCATTGAAAACCATTTTTTATACAGTATATTCTGATCGTGGTCTCTTCTCCCCCACCTTCTCCCAGATCCTCCCTGTGTATTGATAAATTTTAATTGCATTAAAGACTTTCTTTAAAGAAAGAAGAAGTGTATAAAAGAAATCCTCCCATGGAGGGAGAGATGGTGAAGCATCTAAGTGTGTTAAAAGCACAGACAGTTCTTGCAGAGGACCCAAGTCTGGTTTCCAGGAAGCTTATCAGGTGACTCACAAACATCTGTGACCTTTGGCCGTCATGGGTACCCTTACTCACATGCACATACCCTCCCCCTACACATAATTAAAACTACAATAAATCTTTAAAAAAGAAACACTTTCAAAAACATATTTAAAGTTAAAGACTCACACAGACCATTGAAAATTCTGACTTCATCTTTGCAAATGTTTAAGCATTGTTTATCTTGAACTTGCCTTTGAAAATAGAAATGTGAACTGTAGTTCTGCAATTAGGCTTATAACATTTACAGAGCTTGTTGTTAATTCCTGAAAACTTGAGTTCAATCCCTGGAACCCACAGTCAAAGGATGGAACCAACTTCTAAAAATTGTCCTCTGACCTCCATATATGTATCATGACACACTAACCCACATACATACACAATAACACTAACAATAACACTGTAATAACAATAACACTGATAAAAAGCAACAGAAACCATATGCCAGCAGAAAACTCAAGTGTTTTCAGCCCTCATGAGCTTACACTGTACTGGGACGTATGTACTGTCTCACATAAAGAACCAGTAGCTTTGGCTGGGATTCTCTGAAGTACTTTCTATGTGGCATACAATACATCGTGAGGGATAAGTTATTTATGTGCTTCAATCTTCACTAAGACTCAGTGATCGTCACAACACTTGTTAGGAACTCAGCAGCAGAAACGTTTTCTGGGGAGAAGACTAATGTCAATGATGGCAAGGCTTTGGATACCATCCCAAAAGGCATCACCTTGTCATTGTGAATAGTTTAAATTAATGGAATTTGAAGGACAGCGTGCAGGGGAGGGAGAGCCTGACCTTCTCTTAAGACAGGTCATACAACCTTCATTTGAGAGATGGCCTCCTTGTGCCAGGAAAAAAGACCACCCTTATTCCCAAAGACACAAGGACACAAAGAGGAAGCTGAGGCCACAGACGGGTCTTGCTTCTCCCTCCATGTTAAGATCGGGCTATAAGCTCCTTCATGTACCACAGGAAACAGCCTCTTCAGGCTGATTTTTGCTATTGGTGACTATTTAAAAATTTAAGACGTTGTATTGTATGTGAGTATGGTCATATGCTTGCAACGGCACATGTGTGGAAGATAGGACAACTCAGACGAGTCAGTTCCCTCAGTCTACCTTTATGTAGGTTCCAGGGGTGGAGCTTATGTCACCAGGCATGCCATTGGTCAGCATCCTTCATGCTGAGGCGTCATCTCGCTAGCTCATATTCTAATTCATAAGCAGCATTTGGCTTTATCTTGAGTGCAAATGCAGAAGCAGGATGACTCTGCTCCTGTGCATGCATATCTCACCGTCTGTCTGCCCAGCCTAAGACAAAGACTGATGAATCACTTAGTCCTGAGAAGGCAATGGTTCCACCTATGAGCTTATCAAAGCAGACCAGAGACATGAGAACACAGACATATTAAAGTCAAAGCAGAAAAATCAGGCCCAGGTGTTTACTGTATACTCTAGACCAAGCAGGCTGAACACCCTCACCTGGAGTCCATAAAGAGAATAGTATGATCTAATAGTATGACCATGATGGACTCCGTGACCTGTCATGTAACTATTGTTCGTGTGTGTGTGTGTGTGTGTGTGTGTGTGTGTGTGTAGATGGGAAGGGTAGGGTGATAAATAAAGAGAGTTAATATTAAAATGAAAGAATCTATATTTGCCAATGGCCAACTGTCAAGGAAAAGCAGGAATCCTTGGTGAATTGCAGCCAATGAAATTGATGTTACTTGTGAATTTGTTGTTATTCTGAGTGTGGAAGGACACAAGGATGCACATATGCCTTTGGCATATTGCAGTCACACTCATGACATTCCAATGTACTTTTCTCAGCCCAGCCCATCAGTCTATTCCTCTCCATCCTTCCTGAAACCTAGACATTAAAACTCCCAGGTTTAACTCCTGCTACTCTAATCATAAAGTCTCAGAGGACAAACTCTGAGTGCCCCATAAGGCAGGTTTGGCCACTTGCCCTATGAAAATCAAATAAAAGTAATGATGCAAAGGATTCTCATAATCAAAATGGCCATCTTTGGGAAGACAGAAGGGTTTAAACATCTCAGGCTATCTACATGAGCTCTGTGATTATGGAAGGGAGGGATAATAGGAACTGCATAGTCTTGGCCAAATTGTAGTCTAGTGATTATTATCACAGGAGTGGTCAACTCAGGATATAGTTATTCCTGCCAGGTGAGAGGCAGTAGATTCTATTTCAGCCATAAAATATTTATTCACAGTGGCAGAAATAGTTCCATGCTAAGAGTGCTTAATGCCCTATTCAGGGACTGGAGTTTGTGTTCCAGGAACCATTTTGTGTAGTTCACAAGTGCCTGTCACTCCAGGTTCAACAGATCTGAAGCCTCTGCTGGTCTATGTAGGCAATTGCCCATTTGTATGTGCACACACACACACACACACACACACACACACACACACACACACGCTCTAAAATAAAATCTTTTTTCTAACAGATATTTATCCATAAAGTGTTGTTTCTGGCGTCCAGGGTGAGTATGGAAAAGAACGAGCCAGTTAAGAAACCAGACGCTAAGTAAGAGGAGAGATGCCAAGTTCTGATTCTGACCTGACATCTGCAGGCCCAGAGGAAGTCCCTGCTTATAGACGACGCAGCCTTTCTTCTTGCTTCCTGTGCAGCCATTTCCTTATGAAGGTTCTATGTCACATAGACATCTGTGCAATAGAGGGGTATGCCTTTCCTCTTCTTCGTTTGTTTTCTGTTACGGGGACCAATGAGCCTGAAGCAGTTAGAAGGAAAAGACACTGTTCTTTTTCTTTGCTCATACCCTCTAGACTGCTGGAACGAGGTGATAATAAAAAGCAGACAGCTGCTGAGGCTGTTTTATTACTGCTTTAAAACTTTGCACACTGTGCGCTTATTACCTGCACCAGGGACTACCTCATCTTAGTTTCCCAGCGATGCCTTGGAAGTGGAAGCTAGGATGATCCTTCCAGGGATGAACGTGGGCACAGGTAGCAGGTATGAGGGAACACTGGCGCCCCTCCACCACCTTTGTCATCAGACAGTCTCAGACAACTAGGCTCCTGGGTGCAGGTGGGGGTGGGCAGTGATGGAGGTAGGTGGATAGATGTCCTTGGAGCCATTCACAGTCTCCACTAGGAAGTAAAATGGTTGACATTAAGAGCTCAGGTACAGCCAATTCCTCTAACTTTGGGAGGCTGGGAGAGTAGAAAGCACCCACCAGGAATGCATAGCAGGGCAGGATACACCTTAGTTGCCCCATGGGGTTATAAAAAGCACAGTTCCTTTGTTGGGGTGCAGGGGATTAGACAGCTGAAAAAGGTTAGTCTAAAAGAAAATATCTCTAAATTAAAAGAAAGGAGGAAAGAATGAAGAAAGGAGAGAGAGAGAGAGAGAGTTAGGATAAAGGACAAAGGGAAACACACTGGCAAGTCTCAGTGAGGTCATATGGGCAGCCTTCCCTGTCTTGATATCACTCATGGAGTAGAGTCTTCAGGGGCTCTGCATAGCTCCATATGCTTAGCTGTTCCTAGGGTAGACGGCGGGGACTTTTCCAACTTGCTAAATGCAGCTGCTGCTCTGACTTCTCTATATAATTAGATTCACTGAGCCAAGCCAACAAAACATTGAGGATTGAAATTCAAAGTAAGCCTCCAAGAAACCTTTGGAGAGTAACATTTCTGATCCTGACCTCCTAGGTTTCTCCCTCTCCCTCTCCTCCCTTTCCCTCTTCCTCTTCCTCTCCCTCTCCCTTTCCCTCTCCCTACCTCCTCCTCCTTCTTCCTCTCTCTCTCTCTCTCTCTCTCTCTCTCTCTCTCTCTCTCTCTCTCTCTCTCTCTCCCCCTCTCCCTTTCCCTCTCTCTCTCTCTCTTAGACTGAATTGTATTCCCTTTATAGCTTACTCACAGTGCTGGAGATTGCAAGTCGCTTTGTCCTAGGCTGTCCTAGAGCAACTGAATCCATGACACTGGGCAGCAGGGGTATGGAGGTAAGTGGTGAGCAAAAGGTCTGTTTCCTAGGACATGTTTAAGAGACCCATCCTCAAACAAATTGGAAGGAACCAGGTTGTTCACTGGGAACAATGAATTCACCCTTTAGGGTAAATGTGAGTGAGGGGGAAAGAGTTCATCTGATTGGAAAATCTTCTCACCCATGTGATTTACTCATTTATGACGAGCAGAAGGCAAGAGTCGGAAAACTATGAACATTAGTCTGTAGACTGTGTGCAGGACTGGCACTGCAATGCACAGCAAGCAGTCCTTTAGAGATGTGTAATCCATTTTCTCCCATCATGCCTTTCCATTGCCACTTTCCCATTGTATCAGTCACAAGGCTCCTAGGAGATGCTTGAAGCAAGAGTGGTTGTCCTGGCCAAGACTCAAGGACTGAGATTTGCTTCAGTAAATCACCATTTCCTAGGTGAATCTTGAATGAGGAGTCCATTTTGTTTTACATCTGCTGGGCTCTTAACTACAGATCCCTAGTCATACAACTCAGAAGTTTTAACCATTCCCACCATGACTTCAATTTAAAATAAATGAACTAGGTGTTGAGGAGCATACAATAAATTCTCTGACAGCTGTAAGCCCGTTCACTCCTCAGTACAGCTCTGTCCGCATATGCCTATTTTGTCTTAAGTAATTGTCATTCCATATGAGAAAGGCTGTAGTTAGAAACGAGGAGCAATGGTCAACTCCCTCACTATAGAATCCCCTCCTTCTTTTGCATATGAGGCAAACTGCCTTTCTTCCATGTCCAGTTTAAAAAAAGGGGGGGGGAGTAGGGTGGGGGAGTACTAGATTTTCAAAATACATGCTAGCTGCAAAAGACCAGGGGATGAACAGTTCCCTAAAATTTCTACCAGATGATGCATGTGAGGCCTTCTACTGATGACATCCTATTGGAAAGGAGAACTTTAGGGAACTTTTGGCTGCACTGATCAGGTCTCACAGCTTCAGATCAATAACATACATGCATGTGCCCTGGGTATTGATATATAACTCATCACACAGTTTAATTATCACAAAGTATAGAGCTAAACAAATGATCCCTTACCAACATATCTAAACCCACAAAAAAAAATCTATCTACCATGGGGTCCTTAGGAGGTCTCCCAGGTGGCTGTCTATACATATGCATCTGGTTGTGGCCATATATGAATTCTTTTATTGATGATAACAAGTACCTGGACCCAACAGGTCAGCCCTGCCCCCTTTGAAATGAGCAAATATATTAATATTGTAACCAGAGTTTTAGGGAAATGCTTGGCCTCTGGAAACACAAACAAGATAGGCATGGGGACCTGTCCCAGTATTCAACCATGGAGAAATGTAATGTTAAAAGAAGAAAGAGACTTATTCAATGTGGCTTCATTAGAAAGAGGAATAAATCAAGCATTCAGTGAGCACTCCCCTAGTCTATCTTTGGGTCACTGACTTATGTCAAATAAATAAAGGAAGAATTGGGGCAAGGGTCAGGAAGCATGTGTGATTAGACCATCATGGTCAAGGTATGCTCTTAGTCTACAAAGTGGCCCTGAAGATGTCATGTAGCTGTCAGATCTGGTTAGTTATCAAAACACAGATTTATTCTAACTTTGACCTTGCTGTGGTTTGAGTATGGCCCCTACAGGTACATGTGCTAGTGGCTTGTTCCCCCATGCAATGACAGGGGTTGACCATAAAGGATTGGGGCCTAGTGAGAGGTGGTTTGTAGGGCTGCCTTTAGAAGGGGTGTTGACCTCCTGCAGTGAGGTGGCCCTTGTGAGAGGGAGCTCATACAAAGTGAGGCCAGCCCACCCACTTGACTCGACCCTTCCTGCATACAGCATGATGTCTCTTTACCATGTTGTGACATAGGCAAGGGGGCCTTCACCAGAGCTGAGCTCAGCAGGAGCCGGTGCTGAGCTTCCCCTCTCCAAACTGTGAGCTAAATAAATCCCTTCTGCTTATAAAGTTCCTAGCTTCAAGTATTTGGTCATAAATAGAAAATGAGTCATATAGGCTCGCTCTTGCTCTCTGTGTCTCATGACCGACGCTTCCACTGTGTTACCACACAGCCTGGATTCCCTTGACAGGAGCTGGAGCCGCGCTCTTAGATTTCCAAGCTTCTAGAACCTGAGCAAAGCAAGCCATTGTTTATAAATTATCCAGTGCTTTGGGTGATATTGTGCTTAAATAGAAAAAAAGAGAAGGGATTAAGACAACCACTCAGGGAGTTTTCTGTAAGTTTAGCAGCTACAGTGACATGCTATACATTTCACTAGCATAGACAGGCCCGACAGAGCAGTATACGAAGGCTGCTTCTCACTGAGGACTGAGTCTGCATCCCCTCCAACTGTTTTTGCCCCTAACTCTTTACTGAGTTACTATTATAAGCACCTAGACCAGTGTAAATAAACCCCCTTTCTCCTGTCAGTCTCTCTTCAGTCAATATATGGCGCACATGCCCAGCCCAAGTTAGGAAAAGAAAATGTTCAGCAAAATGTTCAGTAAAAGCAAACTGAAACTTTGAAATGAAATAGAACATACTGTGTCATTACGGCATAGCTCACCCATCAGATTCCCTCATCTAACACTATGCAATGCTGGTGTGTGGACACAATCATCTGGTTCAATACGTGCAGTGGGGTGGCTGTAAGGAGACAGGCACTCGGAAATGCTTCTAGTGGGCCTATACCTGGCACCCTTTTCTGGACAGTGCTTTTCCTGTTTTTACATCTCGCCATTATAGACGGTAATCAGAAAGACTCTCAAATATTTATTTGAAAAGCTACCCAACACACTACTTACTATTCACAAGAACAAATTATGAATAATTTATGTCTGGTAATAAAGATCAGTTAAATTAAATATCATAGGGCAAAATCAAACCGTACAATTATGATCTAAATTGTCTGACTGTCCACGCTTGGAGAGGTGTCTTAGAAGGAAATACCTTAATGTGTAAGTAGTTCATTTTCTATAACCTGGAGAATCACAGGTAACCTTTTACCTTTTAAAATGAAAAACAAAACAAAAATAGCAAAAAACAAACAAAGAAAAAAAAAGAAAGGAAAAGACCAAGTCACAGAGAACAGAGTGAAAATGCATTATAATTACCCATGGACTCAGTGAACACTGGAGAACTGGGTCCATTCCAGAGAGGGTTAAACGTGTTTTCAGAATAAAGCCCTGGTGCGTGGGGTGTGGGGTGCATCTGTACAATGTGTAAGCATCAGAATGGCACCCCTATTTGACAAACATTATTCAAGTTTCCATTATACACACAGATTCCACCTTTCTGCTCTTAGGTTCTAACTTCCTTTGGGCAATGGCACACTTGTCGTGATTTGTTTGGGTTCCATATTGAGAACGGGTTTTAGGAATCCCAGGCTGGTCTCAAACTCATTTTATAGCAGAGATAACCTTGAACTTCTGATCCTCCTACCTCCACAGTGCTGGGGATTATAGGCGTGTGTCATGCTCATTTTATAGGGCAGTGAACCCAGGACTTCTTCCATGCTAGGTAAGAACTCTACCAACTAGGCTACTTCCCTAGCCACACAGGCATACTTTCCAAGCTGGGGTTCACCACAGCTCATCACATTGTCGGAGGAGAAAAGCCTGTGCCCAGGAGAACAGAGAGACCCTCTGGCCTGGGTGGAAACCTTGCAGTCCAGGTGGGCTAGTTCCCTCCCTTTGTGTAGGGGGCCACTCCTAGGTGGGTTTGCCTTAGCCATGCTGAAGACACAAGCAGAATAATTAATTCTTTCATGAGATACTGTGCTTTCCCTTCCCAGAACCCCCCTCCCCCCTCGCCTAGGGCAGGAGCTTTAAAGGCTGCAGGCATGCAGCACTGTAGGTGTGTCTGCTGCTTTCCTCAATGGTTAGAAAAACAAGCAACAACAAAAACCAGCTGGAACTTTCCTTTTACCTCTTTCTATCTCTTTTCTACACACGCCTCCCTCAACACGCTGAGCTTTCCTCTCAGTATTTTTTGTTTCTTTACTCTTTCTCTAGTGCAGTGGCCTTCAACCTTCCTGATACCACGACCCTTTAATCCAGTTCCTCATGTTGTGGTGACCTACCCCCCCCCACACACACACACCATAAAATTATTTTCATTGCTACTTCATAACTGTAATTTTGCTACTTTTATACATCACTGTGTAAATATCTGATATGCAGGATATCTGATATAGGACCTAAAGAGGCTAAGACCTACAGGTTGAGAACCATTGCTCTAACATGTCTCTTCTACCACGTGCCTCCTTGTCTGTCATGAGTCTGATTCATGCCAGTTTCGGTGGTATGGCCTTTCCCCTCCTCCATTTACCTCCAGGAAATTGCTGAGGTCTTACAGTTTGTCTACCCTGAAGCTTTTTGCCCCTCTTTTCCTAAACCCTAATAAAATTATCCCTGTGCTTCCAGCTGAGCCTGTTTCTAAATTTTTATTAATTTGACTAGGAACCCTATAGTGTGATCCAAATTTCTCCTATATCAATTAAATAGGTTAAACTTTTAGATACTAAGCCAAGTGGTTGGTGTGTGTATACACACACACACACACACACACATATATACATACATATAAAGTTCTGCTACAAAGCACATTTTAATAAAAAAAGAAAGAACAATTAAAAGTTTGTCACAAAATATAATGTACTCTTGCAATTGGAGGAAGTATTGGCTATAAAAGCATCTGTGTCTTACCATATTGATATAGAAGCTTAAGCATTTATTATTTCTAATTTTAATATATACTGTAAACATTCGTGGAGTTTGTAGGCTGTCTGGATAGCTCAGCTGGTTAAAGGTGCTTGGCTTGCCTCACCTGATGACCAGAATTCAGTCCCTAGAACCCAAAAAAAGATGGGAGGAAGAAAACTGACTCTATACAGTTCTATGACCTTCACACGCATGTGATCACATATATCTTGTGCATGCGCACACACATCAACATACACATAATGACAATAATAATGATAAATAAAGTTGTAAAAGGTTCTTAAGTAATCTGCATATTATATTTGTATCAACAAAATTAATCGATGCAGCAGAGCAAGGCACCAACAAGGTTATCAACTTAATTAACAGCAATAACTGCTAATGAGGTGATGTTCTCACAGCCTAAAGAGTCATGAAAGACTACGCTGGGGCTCAGGATCACAGCTTTGCACCCGGGTGAGATGGATCACTCCTAAGAGCCAAAGACAGTATCAGAGCCTGACTTCAGAATTAGAGGTTCATTTAAAATCACCAAGTAAATCCCTGTCTGCCTGATTTGCCAAAGCACAGCTTTGCCATTACCAAGCATGAGATGCGATGGGTGCCAACGGCATTAAGGAAACTGAACAATTATACTTAGTCAAAAGAGTCCCTGAAATGAAAAACTCAAGATTCCCATGGAAATGTCAGACTCCTGGGAGGAAGTTAGAGGATAAACAGACAAATATGATATCAAACACTCCAGAGTCAGTGACATATATACATGTCAAGATGCCCAATGAACATATGTAGCAATGGCTTGCTGGACTATCTGAATCTGCACTAGAAAGTTTGTTTATTCATACAAAGGGATAGTGTGTCACATGAAATGTGAGAGGCCATGTGGGTTGTAGAGAAACCCCAAGGTTTATACTGAAGATGACTCAGGTTGGTTAGTCTAATGAGCTCATGCTTTCAGAGGGCTGGGGTGGGTGGAGAACTTCATTCACTCTTGGGTCCTTCCACTTGCCAGAACACTCTGAGTAGGTAGCTCTCTGATGCTGTCCATGAAACATTGTGTGAAGAAATGTGCTTCTTGGAGCTCCTAATGTTCAGATTGAGGCCTCTTAGAGTCTGTGGGACAGGCTACTTGGGTGTTCTAATCTTTTTTTTTTAATGCTTTTTTTTAAAATTGAATATTTTCTTTATTTACATCTCAAATGTTATCCCCTTTCCAGGTTCCCCCCATCCTGGAAACTGCCTATTCCATCCTCCCTCCCCCTGCTTCTATGAGGATATTCCTCCACCCACCCAACTTCCACCTCCCTGCCCTCAATTCCCCTACTCTGGGGCATCTATCAAGTCTTCATAGGACCAAAGACCTCTCCTCCCGTTGATGCCTGACCAGGCAATTCTCTGCTACATATGCAGCTAGAGCCATGTGTGCTCCTTGGTTGATGGCCCTGGGAGCTCTGGGAGGGGGGTCTGGTTGGTTGATGTTGTTGTTCTTCCTATGAGGTTACAAACCCTTTCAGCTCCTTCAGTCCTTTCTCTAGCTCCTCCATTGGGGACCCCGGGCTCAGTCCAATGGTTCACTGAGAGAATCCACCTCTGTATTTGCAAGGCTCTGGCAGGGCCTCTCAGGAGACAGCCATATCAGACTCCTTTCTGCAAGCATTTCTTGGCATCCAGGATAGTGTCGAGGTTTGGTGACTGTTTATAGGATGAATCCTCAGGTGGAACAGTCTTTGGATGACCTTCCCTTCAGTCTCTACTTTATACTTTATCTCCATATTTACTCCTGTATTTTGTTCCCCTTCTCAGAAGAACCAAAGCACCCACACTTTGGTTTTTCTTCTTCTTGAGCTTCATGTGGTCTGTGAATTGTATCTTGGGTATTCCAAGCTTCTGGGCTAATATCCACTTATCAGTGAGTGCATACCATGTGTGTTCTTTTGTGATTGGGTTACCTCACTCAGGATGACACTTTCTAGTTCCATCCATTTGCCTAAGAATTTCATGAATTCATTGTTTTTAATAATTGAGTAATACTCCATTGTGCAAATGTACCACATTTTCTGTATCCTTTCCTCTGTTGAGGGACATCTGGGTTCTTTCCAGCTTCTGGCTATTATAAATAAAGCTGCTATGAACATAGTGGAGCACGTGTCCTTATTGCATGTTGGAGCATCTTCTGGGTATATGCCCAGGAGTGGTATAACTGGGTCCTCAGGTAGTACTATGTCTAATTTTCTGAGGAACCACCAAACTGATTTCCAGAGTGGTTGTACCAACTTGCAATCCTATTTTTTTTTCCAAAAATGGGAAAGAGCCCAGGTAACTACTGACAAGTGAAGTGATGGATAAATTGTGGTCTATCCATTTAGTAGAATATTACTTAGCATAAGATGAGTGCAAATTATGGACATAGACACAAACACCCAAGAGATAAATTCTGAAAGTATATTGAGTATAAAAAGGAGACTAAAATAGCCCACGTTGAATGTACATTCCCAAAATGACAGATGCTGTATGATTCTCAAACTGCATCTTTTTCTAAAACAGGCTAAAATAATTCATGCTAAGAAACCCAAAACATTTATTGCCTCTCTATACAGGTAGGGTGGGAATTGCCCAGGAAAAGTCATTAGCATAAACATTAGCATCTGGGCGAAAACAAAGTCTGTAATTCAATAAGGAGCCACATTACCCATTCATATGCACATGTTAAAATTCACTGAATGAAATTCTTAGATTTGTGTATATCAGTATACATAAATCTTACCTTAAATATATATTGAATACTATATAATGGCATGCATGTTGAACTGTTGAGTGGCAAAGTATACTGATTCATTCAATTTAATTCAGAATACATGAGAAGGATGCATAGAAGACTAGCAACATTAGTTGCAGAATGTAGGTGGTAAGGGCATAGATACTCACAGCACGACCACCTTCAATGCTCCTGCTTGTTTAAAAATGATCTTAATGATATGTTGGGAAGGCCCCTGCCCACTCTCCCTTTCATTCTGCTGGGCACTTTTAATACAGGAAGAAAATAAAGCCTACCGCTGAATGAACATGTGTTTCAGTGTGTCATGGACATTTTGCTCTCACCCTTCAATTACTGAAGGCCTGGCGCTCTTTGGTAGTAAATATCTGCATTTTATTTGCATCGGGATATTACTTTTAAGGTCATTTAGGAAGACTTGCAGAAAAAAAAGTCATTTTTGAAATAAAAGAAATCCAGTATCTCCTATAAATGAAGATCAGATAGAGTGCTACTTACAGAATAAAATATATAGATTCATTTGCATGTCTACTGAATTAGTTACTTTTCTCACTGCTGTGATATAACATCATCCAAAGGTGACAGAAGGAAGGAAGGAAGGAAGGAAGGAAGGAAGGAAGGAAGGAAGGAAATGTTTATTTTGGCTTCCAGTTAAGAGTCTATCATGCTGGGGAGGGCAAGGTGACAGAGTGGTTCTGGCTGTTGCAGCAGAAAGGTTAAGGAGTTGGTCACACTGCATCCATGATCAGGGAGCAGAGATGGATGCTGGTGCTCCACCTGCTTCCTTCTTTTTGTCTACTCCAGGACTCCAGATCAAAGAATGGTACCATGTATATTCAGGGAGGGTCTTCCTCCTTAGTTAAAACTTTTTGAAAATGCCCTCACAGACAAGCTCAGAGGTGTGTCTCCTAGGTGATCCTGAATGCAATCAGATGACAATTAACCATTACATCCATCAAAGAGTTATTAGCTAGAATAGTGATAGATTCTCATGGAGTTATTTAGTTATATTCTGGGCTCACGGCTGTAAAAAGAACAACTTATTTTCTCTCAGACATCAAGACCTAAACTGTGGGTGGCTGCTGCCAGGAAATGGCATTATCTTTGAGTGTGACATTATAGGTAGAAATGCATGTAGGGAAAAATATAAAGGGGGGAAGTAATAAAGGAAGTAGAAATTGCATGATTCATCTAGTTTCAGATATTATCTTCAAAGATACAAAAATGGGACAAATTACTCATCAAGATTAATTTCACTAACACCAGAGAAAAGTCTTCAGCATCCTTACATATAGATGTCTTACAGCTCCAGTCTCCCCATGACACCAGATGTGTGTGTGTGTGTGTGTGTGTATGCACATATATGTGTGCAGGTACATATGTGTGTATGTATGTGTCTGTAAAGGCCTGGGTCAATCTTGAGTGTTCTTCAAGATCTCCTACCTTTGACTATTGAGACAGATTCTCTCACTAGGACCTGGAGCCTGATAATTAGGCTAATTGTCTGAGAGCTCCAAGGATCCTCCTGTCTCTGCCTCCCCAGTATGGCTAGTATATGGCTGCTGTAGACTGAACTCAGGTCCCCACACTTGTGTGGTAAGCATTTTACAAAATGAGCAATCTCACCAGGCGAGCTACTTAAGAATAGGGATGTACAAAGAGCTCCTAATAGACACTCCCTAAATTTCACTTGATGTCATTTTAGCTCAGATAACCTTGGCTTTCCTTCCTTTCCTCTGTGTCTCCAAGCTGAGGGCAGGTGAGATACGGTCTCTATGGTCAGGCAGATCATGAATGGATGGGACACCTGCTGGCCTGGTCTTAGTACAGCAAATGTTCATGCGCTTGCCTCACCTTCCTTGTGCCACAGATCGGTCCAGGTGCTGGCAACATAGCAGTGAGTTAAACAAAACAAAACAAAAAACAAACTTGTTCTCACGAAGTAGACATTCTAATGGATACTTAGACCACAATGAACTATGAAGAGAGTCCCAAGGGAAATGACAATGGGACTTGGGATACTATAACAAACCAAAGCCATCTAACCAAAAATGTTTACTTAAGTTTTAGAAAGAAGTAGAACTATTTAGAATGAAGTGTTTTAGGATAATACCAGGCTTCGGGGGAAAGATGGAAAACAAGACAGTACCTCCCTCTATTGTTTTCTTACCTTCCCCACAAATTTATAGATGTAATTGTAACATTTCTCTGGGAAGCTTACCATCCCCTTCCAATGCACTAGAGTGGCACTGTGATCAGTAGAGGTAAGACAGCAACTCTCTCATCACAGCAACAGAGGAGCCACCAAGACTCCCAGCCTGGGGCAGGAATCTTGTGACTCTGAGGAATGTGACTTTTTTCCTGGGCTCAGTCCTAATTCACTGTTGCCACCTTCATGCTTGAGTTCAAAGTCAGGTCCACTTGATACTAGGTCTAGATATGCTTGATAAGGGCCTGATTCTTGAAGCCATCTATGTGTGTGCAGGGAGATGACCTGTGGGCGATAGGGTGAGGAAGGAAAGTGACCATTTAGGACTTGGCAAAAAAAAAACATACAAATGTTTTAAGTGAAAGTATTTCATAGGTTATAGAAGTTCTATAAGACTTGTTTTTACAAGATGCTACCATTGGAGAGAGGGGTCAGGTCAAAAGCACATGACAGAATTATTTCTAACAAATGTGTGCATCCTGATCCCATGGAAGGAGAGACATTTAAAAGGAGCAAAGGCAAAGAAAGGCAAAGGGTAGGATGAACATATCTATCTTTCCTTCTTATTTGCACCAAAAGTCAACAAGTTGTTCCAGATGGAGTCTTCTAAGTGTTTGTACCCTTCACTTAATCCCTCATAGCCTCTATTGTACTTCTAGAATAATTCTGAGCTCAGTCCTAATTCACTGTTGCTGCCTTCATGCTCCAGTTCAAAGGGAACTGTTACAAGTCCCTCATGGATTTCTGAGCCTCTAAGCTCTCCTCTGTCCATTTCTGCTGGACTACCAGGATGACCTTTCTGAAATCCAACCTCAGGCCATTCTTCTGACTGTCCCTATGAGAGCACCTTCCTAACAAGACATAAAGGACAAATGTAGGACTCCCTGTTGTATTTTCATTCATCTCTGCTATCACCTGCTTTGTTCTTCCCTTCTGATTTTCCCATGGCATCTTACATATCCTTCAAGATCCAGCTCAAATATTTTCTTTTGAATTAAGCTTCCTGGATATCCTCATTTAAAATGGCTGCCTTCTCTAATCGCAAGACACCCATGCTTTTATGACTTCTAACACAGTACCAGTTTTTCTCTCCTCCCTAGTGAAGTTCTTGGTTTCACTGTTTATGCTAGGTGTTTATGAACACAAATAGTTCCAGCTTATGGTTGTGTGACTTATTGTTTATTAACTTTATAATGATTCACAGGTAATATTCTTTGACAGTAACATGTTTTACACCTCGAATTTTGACATGGTCATGGACTACTGATATGTAATACTGCAGTCTGCCTTGTAAGTCTGGTCAGTAAGTCAGTCACATGACAGACAGGGCAACAACCCATACTCTTGTGTGGTACACTTCTAAATGGTAATGAGGTCAGATACAGTAAATGCACTTTAATTCATTGTATTTTCAATTTACGATGGTTTTAACTGGATGCAGCCCTGCCTGTCATAAATGGAGGAAATTTGGTAGTTTATTCAATGGTTGGTGTGGGTAGGTACCAAATGAACGAGTACCAAAGGCTACTCGAAGCTTTTAATTTGTTTATTCTGATTTGGTGTCCTGGACGACAGTGTCTTGAACTGTCAAATATATAACAATCACCTAGGGACCCTCTTAAAGACTGATTCAAAGGCACCCCTATGGGTGAACCTATGCTTCTATTTACCAAGCTCCCAATTCACTGAGGCCTCTGGTCCACTGACCACATATTACCTGAGAATTTCAGGGTTTACAGGATGTGCATGGAAACAAAACAGATCTCAGGTCTCCAAACGTGGCATCAAATCATAGCCAATAGAAAGTTTCTCCTTTCTTTCAAAAGATCTATCCATCCTGGCACATCTAGTCATGTGCCATAGCTTAGCAAGCTAGAAGACAAAAGGAATTCTGTTCTTAATCTGCCGCACTTTGAAATGACATCTGTATTCACGTCTGCTTAAATACACTAAACAAGAATAATCCTATAAGAACTGGAGAGACGGCTCAGTGGTTAGGAGCACATTTTTCTCTTGAGTTTGATTCTGAGCATCCACATAAGGTAGTTCACAACTCTCTGTAACTCCAGCTCTAGGGAGATTTGGTGCTCTCTGCTGGCCTCCATGACTACCACACTTATGTGCACATACCCCTCCTTCCACATGTATATGGTTAAGTGGAATAAAAGTAGATCTTGAAAAATAATTTTAAAAACAATACACCAATTAAAAAGTACAATTCTAAGAATAGCTAAGTGCCCAATTAAGAGTTACTCCAGCTATATTTTCAGTTTTTCCCTTTTGAAATTCTGGCACTGAGGTTGATTACCCATGGGGGACAGGGTGGCCATTGGCTGTAGGTTTGAGATGTTTACTCATTCTTAGGTTTTAAGAACAAAGTAGAAAGTGAAAATTATATCTAAGCACTGGTAGCTTCAAGGAATTTGCTTTTAGGCAAGAAAACTAAATTCTACAAAGTACCCATTTATTCAGAGACTTCTTAACCATATTTCACAGCATTGAAAATCCCAAATGTTAATGGTCATAGCACAAAAATATACTTATAAAAATCTCATTATTGAATAAGCCCCAGTGTCTTTTAATGAGCACTTTATTAAATAAAGCACAGAAAAATAGAAGCCAGTAACGCAATACAATAGACATAACTTACTAAAATAGATACTGAAATGTACCAGATTTGAGTATACTACAGTATTTTATTTTTTTAATTAATGTAGGATGTTTTGTTACATCACATTAGGTGTCTTCAGACATGGCACTATAGATTATTGTATTTTAATTTTTTCCAAAGTTAATAACTTAAAAGTATGATCCACAGGTGACCCAGATCAAGCTTGAGGTAACTTACCTGTATATTTAAGCTAACTGAAATGGCAGCACACATACCCTAGAACACCAACCACATTCCCTAAGGTAGAATTTATAGAGAAAGGTTCAGGCTGACCAGGAGCCCATGGAGTCCCATTAACTTACTACAAATGCCTTCAACTGGAGATTTGTTAAATATGACTCTAAGTTTCTGTGAACGAACAGAGGAAAGCTGAGGACTTGTCACCTTGTACAGGTAACCAGTAATATTTTGATGAGGAAGCAAACATCTTGGTGACATTTCTGACAGGCTTAAAGGTATGAGTCAGAGTGTGAACAGCTGAGTTCCTTAGCATTGTATTCATCCAAGTCATCCACTCCCGGGCTATTTTTCTCCTTGCCAGGAAAATCCATGTGGGTCTACAGAGTAGCAGACTGAGTGGTTTCAGCTCAAGTCAAAGGTTGATAAGTTAGAGCCCATGCCCACAGGCCTGTAAATCCTTAGAAATGAGATGCGAAACTCTGCATATTGATGAACACACATCTATGGGAATCAGGACCCAGGCCTTTCATAATTTTCAAAGTGCAAAATGCCTGGAAAGATGATAAATTCCTAATGCACAACTTTCAAAAGTAGGAGAAATAAATCTGTGCACATCCATAATTTGTAGATGCAGAATAGGTAACAGGCTTTCATACAGCCAGCTCAGATATAGAAATATCTCACAGAGCAAAAGACTCAAACCCTTTGAAGTACACACACTGTTCTTTTATCACTGGTTGCAAATTTGACCTTCCCACCCCATTAGCTTATCTAGCTGATGGGAGCAAAAATCCTAATAACACATAAAGATGGGGTGTTCCTCTGTACTTCACGACAAACGTTCTGATGCCTTTCCACACCTAGCTTGTTTCTCTGTCCCTTCTTTAATATGTCTCTTAAAAACACTATCTCAAACCAGAGTGAGTCTGGGAGTAACCTGAAGTGCTTATTAACCCTGAAGATCTTGGGCATCCCCCAAGGTCTGGAACATAACCCATAGGTCTCTCTCTCTCTCTCTCTCTCTCTCTCTCTCTCTCTCTCTCTCTTTCTGTCTCTCTCTGTCTTGCTCTCTCTCTGTCTCTGTCTGTGTCTGTCTTTCTCTCTGTGTCTCTGTCTCTGTCTCTCTCTCTCTCTCTCTGTCTCTCTTTCTGTCTCTCTCTGTCTTGCTCTCTCTCTTTCTGTCTCTCTCTGTCTTGCTCTCTCTCTGTCTCTGTCTGTGTCTGTCTTTCTCTCTGTGTCTCTGTCTCTGTCTCTGTCTCTGTCTCTCTCTCTCTCTCTGTCTCTCTTTCTGTCTCTCTCTGTCTTGCTCTCTCTCTGTCTCTGTCTGCTGTGTCTGTCTTTCTCTCTGTGTCTCTGTCTCTGTCTCTGTCTCTCTCTCTCTCTCTCTCTCTCTCTCTCTCTCTCTCTCTCTCTCTCTCTCTCTTCTTCAGTGCTTTGGATCAAACCCAGCACAAACTAGCCAAGCATTCTATTACTAGGCTACACCCTCAGCACTCAATTTTTTGAGGCAGGTTGATCTTGAAGTTGTAATCACCCTCACTGGCCTCCTGAGTGCTGGGAATAAAGGTGTATATCATCACATCCAGCAAGGCTTCCATTTTATTGAAGCTTCCTAAAGTATCCTGATGCAGGTAATCGCCCTCCCAGCATTTGTGGGACAAACTTGCCTACAGTAGCCCTCTTTTTGATCCACTGAAGCAATGATCTCTCTTCTTTGGAGTAAATCACCTTCCTTTCTTCCCGTCATTGAGGTAATACTCATGTGCCATCTAAATGGTCCCTTATTATTATTGGACTAGGTGGTATCACCTGGTTTTGTTTATTTTAGTCAAGCTTTCCAAACTATGTCCTCATGAAAGGCTTTTAACTGGGTCACACTCCCTTGAAATACAACTAATATATATTCAGAGCAGAGATGCTACTTAACACACTAATTAGAAGTGGAACACAAGCAGATTTCGTCACAACCTCATCAGTGACAAGGACTAATGACTGTAATGAATGAAGACTTTAACCCATTCTATTAGAGGTGATGATCAGAGGTGTGATCGAGTACCAGCTAATGAATCTAATCATGAAATTTCAATGCTACATTACACTTCGGTTTGAAACCATCACACGGATGCCTTTAAGAGAGCGAAGTTAGCTATAAGATAATGTCAAGGTCAGGTTTGTTAGACTGCTCCATCAGTGCCTTCCACTGGAAAAAAAATAATAAGAACTGTCAAGAATAGCAAGGGGTTTTCATTGTAGGGCTGATAGGCCAATAATTTGTTTGCTGAGTTCATTGTGAAATCTAATGAGAAAATTTCATCAACAAATGTGAACTCTTGAAGAAGAGCTCTTTACAGAATTCTAAGGAGTTTTAATTAGCATGCAGCTAGGGCTCATTAATTGGAATTCTACAAACAGAAAATTTATAATTTGTTCAGAAACCACAATAAAGGAGAACTGGGTGCTATAAAGAACAGCCTTTTAAAGGAAATTAATAAGATAAATAAAACTGCTCAGGACATATTTAAGCCTTAATGAGGACTATGTTTTTGGTGCTGAAGATCATTTGGTTGAGATGATGTGTTCATGGCTGCAGCCGTGGCAAACAATATCAGCCCTTCAGGCTCCTGTGTCCTGGTCCAGAACTGTCTTCACCCCATTGATCATTACCGATGCTTCTCCTTACAGCACTCTGTGTATACGAAGGAGTTAGTAAAGCCTGGATGCTTCGCAAGTGCACTTGATGGCACAGGGTTCACACAGAAGCTCTGTCCCTTGACTTTGCAAACTTACTTATGCTTCGTCCGGTCCTCTTGTTCTAGCCATGCCCACCACTGCACCCTGAGCCAGGCCTGAGGCTTCTCAAGGTGGGCCCAGTTCTTAGAGTTGAGGGTTCTATTATCATTTTTATAAGGTGCTAACAGTTGACCCTAAGGCCTCCCATATGCTAGGTAAGCATGCCACCACTGAGCTACATCCCTAGGGTGCACTGTGCTGATTCTTTAGGATCAGGATCTATCCTGTCATTCTCTGTATCTTGGGGACTCTTAGACTGGGCAAATGTCACTCCAGACATCTGGAAGGAAGGCTGGGAATTGTACATAAAGGGCATGAAACAGTCATAGCATCAGTGAGAGTTATGAGTGTTTAAGTAGGTGTTAAGAATAAAAACTAAGGGAGGTCTCTACCGAGCTAGTGGGCAGGATGCCAGGATGGTTCAGAAGGTACCATTTGCTGGGAGAATCTCTTGGTCTGGAATCTGATCTGCACCCTATAAAACAGCTGGCTTGCTGCTGGAAGCTCCAGACATCTGGGAGACAGCTAAGTTTCTAGAAGTTTCTGGGACATGAGAGTAAAGAATTCAAATTAATCAAATATTAACCAAAGATGCCGATTCATGAAATCTGGCATATAAATGCAATAACTATCACACTGAGGACTTTCAGTCAGAAAATCAGTTCCCACTGCTCTGCCATAAATTACATAGAAAGTCAAATCTAACCGTGATTCAGCTCAGTAACCATAGAAGCAGAATGAAAGTGATGAATTCTGATTCAAGAATGCAGTACACTGGGCACTTGTCTACTTCCCACATTTGATGGTTAGAGTTAATTGTCAACTTGACAGAATTTAGAATCATGGGAAATGGTCATCTAGGCATGTCTGTGGAGGATAATCTTGATTACATAAATTGGGGTAGGAAGGCCTGTCCACTATGGGCGGATTCGTTCCCTGGCTTGGGTCCTAGACTGTGTAGGTAAAAAGAGGGAGCTGAGCAGTATGCCTGCATCTCTTGCTTTCATGTGACTGCAAACATGATGTTTCAAGCTGCTTCAAGCTTGTGCTGCCTTGACTTTTCCACCAGAATGAACACTACCTTAAATTGTGAATTAAAACAAACCCTCTCTGCCTTAAGTTGCTATTGTCAGAATATTTTATCACAGCAGTGGGAAAGAAATCAATACATCACTGAGTTATTCCTCTCCTTTTTTGCCATTGTATCACCATCACAGAGCTACAAATGAGCATATTTAATTAACTTCACCCCAACTCCCAGAAACAACTGTACTTTTCCATGTCATTCAATATACAGTGTTGCTTTGACGAACTGGATAAAGGGCTAGTATTGGGTCTAGTGTGTCCCAGTCAGTAAAACTTAAGGATTAGTACATTTTTTTTCTAGGAGAAAATCAATGCCTATATAGCAATGCTACTTTACCCTGAACAAAAATTAGGTATATCAAAGAATGATAGAAATAAATAGGCGTCCCATTTCCAGTAAATAAGAAGAGGCATAGTGAGTGAGTGTTAGTATTTGTTTGGGTTAAACACGTCATATCCAAGTCAGAGCAATCTCTCTGTCTTCCTCCCATGAGCATGAGATGACCTGTGCAGTAGTAGACACTGTGAGGAGGAGAGTACATAAAGGAGGAACAAGGCTCAAAGGCCAACATCTTGTAAAGATATAGTCACAGACCAATGCTTATGTTTCATTGCTAAGTCATGTGGCCTTCTCTATATTCTGGGCATTTAAGAATGCAGTAGTTTTAACTGAGCCACTGCACAAAACAGATGTTCCAGCCAAGAAGAAAAGTGAGACGGGTAATGCATAATATTGTGCAGAATTTTAAAGATTATAAGTTGCAATATTTAGCATATAAAATATTACAATAATAGATGCAGTAGAATATCTATCTATCTATCTATCTATCTATCTATCTATCTATCTATCTATCTATCCATCCATCCATCTATCCATATGTGTGCACACGTGCACACGCACGCACGTGCGCGCGCACACACACACACAGAAACATTTGTTCGAGGCTTGAGCTTATGAATTCTTTCTAGAGTATGCTGGCATCTAACTTTAAAACACCGAATGCAAGCAATGGTGAGAGACAGGGTGGATTGGAGGAATGGGCAGAGGAAGTATCCTCCAAACAGACTTTGTAGGATTTTCTGAGAGGTGTATGTCTCATGCTGACATGGAAGATTAGTCAAGCGTGGAGACTTGGACATGTGACCCATCTGAATTCTCACAAATATCTCCACTCCAGTCTTCACAGCCTTGTCCTTTTCCTCGCAAGGCCCTAACTTTCACTTAAGAAATCTACAAGTCTGTGAATTAAGTCTAATTAACATGTCATAATTATAATTGAACATGTCATGGGATCCAGCATGAGATTGACATCCAGTTTCCTCAACCCTGTGGCTACAAGAGATGATAATGGTTAATGGTCTAGGCCAGCCATAAATTCTCTTGTTTTGTCACCTGCATTGAAGTAAGAACTTATAGCCTTTGTGTGTGTGTGTGTGTGTGTGTGTGTGTGTGTGTGTGTGTGCGTGCGTGTGAGTGTGTGTATACATGTGAGCACATATGTATGTGCATATAGGACTTTGTATATATTAGGCAATGTTCTACCCCTGAACTACATCTTTCTACCTCATCTTATTTTTCTTTCTTTAAATTTTCTAATATAAATGCATGTATCAAAAGTAGCCACACTTCTTTAAAATGTCATACAGAAGCATCACTTGAATTTACCAAAATGTCTTTCTTAGGCACTTGACTCCAATTAACCACAAACAGTGTTGAGGAACATGTTTCCTTTACACATCTTCAAAAACAAGTAAATCAAATAACTTACCCCAGATACCCATTTCTCCGACTGTCGGAACAAACATTTCTAGCAGTTACTATTCATAGCTGTAAAAAGACAGCCAGCCAAATTTAAGGATAAGCAGAAACAGATGGATGAAGGATAGAAGGCAGCTCAGAGAATGTTTATGATGTACAAAGAGCAGGCTTGGATAATACAAAGCCAGGAACATGAGCTAGAAAAACGACCCTTGAATATACCAAGGACTGACATTGACCCCAATCACTTGACACCAGCCCTGCTTAGTTCTAGACTCTACATACTCCACCATAACCACCCAAGAAGAATCATAGCAATGCATAGCATCCACCAGCCACCACACACAAATGAGAAGAAAAACCTTATTCTCATTGCTGCTAGCAAACACCTGATGAACAGGGATAAAGGCGATGTTAGGTTCAAGCAGATGCTGAGGAAGGCTGTGTGTCAGCAGAAAGCAATAGAAACCTTGAAACACACTGAGAAGCTAGAGCAGAGAAACCCAAAACTCATCCTGGTGTTCACTGTGGCCACACAAACATTAAAATGGAAACCATGCATTACAGGTTAGCATGACCCTCGTGCAAAGATAATAAAAATTTGGGAAGCAGCCCATAATTTTTGGAATCTATATTACTTTCTATCACCTATCTACCTATCATCTATCTATCCCTCCATCCACTTAAATAGACAAGTGGCTATATAGATATCCATTACCTATCTAATCATCTATCTATCTATCTATCTATCTATCTATCTATCTATCTATCTATCATCTATCTATCTATCTATCTATCTATCTATCTATCTATCTATCTATCATCTATCTCTCATCTATCTATCTCTATCATCTATGTATATATTTATCTATCTATGTATCTATGCATCTATCATCTATTCAACCATCCAGTTATCTATAGGCCCCTCTATCACCTATTTACCCATCTTTCTATCTATCCTTCTATTATCTGTTTGTATGTCTACACATATATACATGTCTATAAATACATAGAAAGCAGAGGGAGAAGTATTTGCAGGGAAGAAGAAGACCAGTGGGAGGAGGGAAAAGTCTGTAAAGGGGAGTGAATAAGAGTTACATACAATGATGCACATATATAAAAATGGTATAACAAAACCCACTATCTTATATTATTAATTACAGTAAGGGCCCACTCTACCTTGGTTTTCCTGTTTTCTAGCAAAGTGAGTGAATGCAGGTATTTATGCCACCTGGATTTGTCTGTGAGACGTTTGCAGAAGCGTCTTAATTGACTTGAGATGCACCTGCCATGCAGACATACATTCTGACAGTCTTGAACTTAGATCTTCTTTTCCCTGAGTGGTGCCAGAAGACACTACATGTCATGGCCTCCGGGGGATCCGATCTGTTCCATGGGCTTCCCAGTCTCAAACTTTAGTTAGCATCAGAACAACAGGGGATGTTCATCTGGAAGGAGGTAAGTGCAGAATGTAGCTGATACTTTACATAGAAAACAATCCAGACTTTGTTGTAAATATACATCAATCAAACTTTCATATAATGCTGGTGATACAAGATGGGAGGCTTTACATCACAAACGGGAGGCAGACATTTGATTATTAAAAACATGTCATCAAAACCAGAGAAGCAACAGAAGGAATTGAGAAATATTTGCATAACCAATGGAAAAGAGCCAGCATGCTAATAAATGAAAACTACAAATAGATAAGGGGAAAAAAAGCCTCTTTCTGTGTAAAGGGGAAATACATGGACAGTTCAGTGACCAAAGTCTGCATTGAAATGCGCAATAAGCAAGATAAGGTGCTGAAGCTCACTAGCATTATCAAGAAGGGAATATTCACACACACACACATGCACACACGCACGTACACACACACACACACTCACACACGCACGCACGCATGTACACACGCACACACACTCACACACATACACACAAACACACAAATTCACAAATGTATAGTGATAGCATTGAATGAAGGCAAAGGATGATGAGAGACGAGTACTGTAGGAGGGAGCATTTAACAATCCTCACCCTTTGTGGATTCTTTTTTTTTTTTATTTTCTAAGTTTTTTTTTTATTTACATTCCAAATCATTTCCCCTTTCCCATTTCCTCCTTCCCCAAAAGTCCCATAAGCCCCCCTCCCTCCCTCTTTTCCCCATTCAACCCCCTCTCGTTTCTCTGTCCTGGCGTTCCCCTACATCCAGTCTTTCCAGGACCAGGGGTCTCTCCTTCCATCTTCTTAGAAATCTATTGATATGTGAAATGTGTCTAGGGTATTCTGAGATTCTGGGTTAATATCCCCTTATCAGTGACTGCATACCATGTGTGTTCTTTTGTGATTGGGTTACCTCACTAAGGATGATATTTTCAAGTTCTGACCATTTGCCTAGGAATTTCGTGAATTCATTGTTTTTAATTGCAGAGTAGTATTCCATTGCCAGCTCACCCAACTGTATTTGCGAACCCCGACTCAAACCTTGCAGCGCTTCCATGGCCATTTGAGTCACTCACAGATATGCTCAGTGTCAAAATTATGAGTCACTCAATAGATACATCCCCAGCTAAAGTGGAAAAAGGTGTCACCCTGCCTTATTTCAACGCCCCTACTATAAATAAGTGTCCCTGTGTAGCCAATTTTGTCCTCCTTTCAATATTTTTAAGTGACTGCCTGGTGCTGCTGGGCTGTCTGCTGTGCTTAAGTACAAGAAGGCTAGGCTACACCTTATGGAGAAACTTGTATTGGAGGAGCTGTGACCCTGTGTGAGCTGTATCAGTAGATCAACAGGGTGCAGTGAGTAACTGTCTTTAAGCAGAATTATCCCTGATGCAAGGTATGGGCAGAGTCTCGCGGGGACTTCCTTTGTATCTCCTTTAGAGCTAATCATTTATATATTAATTCAATGTATTTGATACCTGTAAAATGGTCTCGTGTTTGGTTTCTCAGCATTTAAAATAGCATTATGAGGTGTAACTAAGCAGAAGGGTGCTAAGTGACTCCTATTTGTCACAGGCTTTTAGGAAAATAACACTGCCGGTGGATAACACTGAAAATGTGCCTTTTTTTTAAATTTTATTTTCTAAGTTTTTTTTATTTACATTCCAAATCATTTCCCCTTTCCCGTTTCCTCCCTCCCCGAAAGTCCCATAAGCCCCCTTCCCTCCCTCTTTTCCCCATTCAACCCCCTCTCGTTTCTCTGTCCTGGCGTTCCCCTACATCCAGTCTTTCCAGGACCAGGGGTCTCTCCTTCCATCTTCTAGCAGCCTTATTTATAATAGCCAGAAGCTGGAAAGAACCCAGATGTCCCTCAACAGAGGAATGGATTCAGAAGATGTGGTATATTTACACAATGGAATACTACTCTGCAATTAAAAACAATGAATTCACGAAATTCCTAGGCAAATGGTCAGAACTTGAAAATATCATCCTTAGTGAGGTAACCCAATCACAAAAGAACACACATGGTATGCAGTCACTGATAAGGGGATATTAACCCAGAATCTCGGAATACCCTAGACACATTTCGCATATCAATAGATTTCTAAGAAGATGGAAAATGTGCCTTTTAATCCCAGAAATATCTATCATCTCTGCTGACTTATCTCCCCTAATGAAGGCATCATTTGAAATGGTAATGAAGTGGAACACAAATGACATCAGGAAACAATCTGGCAATGCAGGAACATTTTAACATTTACAAACTTGGGAAAACTACATGGCAAGTGAAAAACGTGCATAATTCCTCAAAATGCTTTTCAATGTTCCTTATGCCATTTGCTGGCTATTGTGCTACTATTTTGTCTTAGATGGAACTTATCCTCCATGTTGGGCTGCATCTCTAGCAACCTGACACAGGTGTGCAGGTATGTGTATCTCTCTGTGTGTATATATGTGTGTATGAATGTGGGTATGAATGTGTGTGTGTGTACGTATACTATGATTTTTTTTAAATCTTAATGGCTTTCTTTATGATTGGAGAGAAGTAAATTTTAAAATGTTCTATATAAAAACAAGCAAGAGAAGGAAGAAATCAAGACAAAGTAACCATAAAAATAAACCTGATACAACTAAATACCATACAAAGTTCTGCCTCTTGGACCTGCTGACACCCGGTGGTTATCTGAAAGCAGGGTAGAGCTGGACATGCGTGCCTTAATTTCTTCACTCTGCCTCCTTAATCACCATAGGTCTCTGGGTCAGATTCCCACTTAGCTATGTACATGGACATGTCAATCATTTAAGGGGCAACTAACTAGAGCTGGTAACCTTCCTGTTCAAGACCAAAGACAACAAGACAAGACTTGGGTATGTTGTTTTCCAGAACTGAGTCATTGTAACCACCAGCTTTTTTGTCCTATTTGGGCCACAGAAACAGTCTAGGGTTCCCTGTCAATGCTCAACTGAAGGAGCCACCACCATCCCATTTTCTAGTGGAGTTATTCTTTGCTGCAGTCACTTAAATCCCAGGACCAGCCACCTTTGTAGACAGGTCACCCCATGATGAGACTGTCCCTTCTTAGGTGCCAGCGGTTATACCATGAGAAGAACTGGAGGTATCCACCTTAGCAGAAGCGGCCACTCACAATGGGAACCAAGTTGCCATTACCAAGTAATAATGACTTCTTTGGACCCTGGCAGAACCAGAGCTCAGATAAAGCTCAACCAAATCCTGACGGATCAAAATACCAACCAAACCCTCCCCCTGCTTGAACCTGAACCTCATGGCAGCTCCCTGGCAGACAGATGAAGATGCTTGGTTCCCTTGTCTTCTCAGTAGTCTGACAGTGAGTAGAATCCTTGCATGCTCCCACATTACTCTCTGCCTTTTAATTTGGGGAGGGGAGGTGGGCAAGTAGTTGGACCTGGCACAGATCCCTGAAATTGGGCCTTTTGTCATCTAGGAGTCCAGTAAAGTCAAACTTTAGCTTATGCAATTGCAGGGAATGAGATGAAAAGCCCTTAGCAGGCAGCTCGTCTGTGCAGAAGCAGAGTCTGGAAAGATTTACTTCTCTTGTGATCTTATCTGCATTTTGAGTTATGTCCATAGAGATTAGGCTGTGCCCTACTCAAAGTTACTCCATATTATGTACAAGACAGGTTTTCAGGCTGACCCCATGGATTATCAAATACATCAGACCAATGAAGAGTGTGACTCCATCACCAGGGTTCCATAAGAAGGAGGACATAAATACCTCAGTGGGTATGGCTCTACCAATCTGTCATTTGGCCACTAACAGGCAGAATTCCCAACCAGGCATGTTTTCTTGCTTAGCTCCCCACTGCTAGCGTGGCCTATTCAAATTATTGATCATCTGTTCCTCTAGCCCTGGTACTTCCTTTTATTGCTTCACACCATGCTTTAATAGCTGAACTCAACCCCAAGGCTAGGCTCAGTTCTGACACAGTTGTAGATAGAATACCTTGTGTTGTATGGATGCATTACCTGCCAATTAAAAAGCCTATAGCCTATGGCTTAGGGCAGGAAATATAAGGAGAGACATCCAGGAGGAAAAAGAATTCTGAGATAAAGCCAGGCAGGAGATTGGCCCTGAAGATGTGACAAGACTGACCCATGGTACCTGAGCACAGGTGACCAGCCACGAGGCAGAATGTGGGTTAAAATAAATGGGTTATCTTTCGTTATAATCTAGTCAGAGTAGAGCCTTGCTATATGGCCAAGGTACTTATAAATATATTTTGAGTCTGAGTCTTATTTCTGGAAGCATGGGGCTGGGAGGCAGAACCAGTACTAGCTTCAACGCATGGTGGCTTGAATGGCTGTGACTCCATCAGCAGCTCCCTAGCAGGGTTCTCTATCTAGCCTAAGTCCTCCAGAGGCGTTGCATATCTCTTAGCTTTCTGCCTATGCAAGGCCTCTTTGAACTTCTTGAATTCCAATGAAGCCTCCTTAAAATTTTCATAGCCCTTCTGTAACACATTCTTCACCCTCTCCCTGTCTCTCACACACATACATACATGTATATGTGTACCTACATGCATAATATGTATACATGCATGTATGTACATAGTGTATTATGTGATGTGAGAGTTAGCAGTTAGACTGAAATAAAAGAACTGTTTTCCACAGTCAACTATCAAAAGATCTGCCAAGTGGGAGCCAATGAAACTTGTGAATTCAGGCATGTTCAGTAAATTCCGACATTGTGAAAGGCCAGAGTGTTTAATGTTTTTGACAGTGTGCTTATGACAATGTTTATCTTTACCTATAATGCATACATCTTTAAATAAGAGAAAGTATAAAACCTGAGGTTCTATGGAATATAAACACAATGCAGATTCTTTGGGCCTGTCCCAATCATTCTCACCATTCATGTACTAAAGCTCAGAACTGTATCCTACAAGCTTTTTTAGGGCAGCCGTCTGCAGGTCATCTTCTCTGAACATTGTGAGAAGCTCTGGGCCCACATCACCTCCACATATCCAAGCACATTGCCTATGTGAAGTTTCTCAGGCTAACTGTAACCATCATCCCATCATCCTACCTCTATGAGCTGGTGGCTATCACCTTGACTGGAGTTTGGGATGACCTCTTCAACTATATGTTAACAGATAACCTGTTAAAGCCTTCCATGTCTGAAGGTGTTACTCCATTTAATCCTTAGCAGCAACCTTGATTTTCCCTTATCTGTATGCTGTTAGAGGAAGGAAGGAGTCTGCCATCACTTTCTGCACATGGTTCTTAATAGGACAGGAGAGGCCACCACTGTAAAAATGAAACTCATACCCTCACCGGATCAATTTGTCCACTGCTGAAGAACTGGTTTATCTTCACCATGAGGTCAGAGTTCTTTTTTAGAATACACATTTATCGTTTACAGAGATGGCTTAGCAGGCAGTGTGCTTGTCATGCAAGTAGGAGGAACACACTTTAGCATCCATGAATGCCAGGTGGGTGTGACAGACTCCTGGCAGTCCTAGTCCATGGGAGGCAGAGACAGGGATCTCAGGAGCAGGCTAGCTAGCCAGACTACCTAATCAGTGAGTTCTGAGTCTGGGAAGAGACCTTGTCCAAAAAAATAAGGTAGAGATTGAAGGAAAGACTCCATACCAACCTCTGGTCTCCACACACATGTGCATACATACCTGATATACATGTATACCACACACATACACACACACACTATACAGGCGTACATAGGCAAAAGAAAAAAATCATACTTCTTAAACTGAAAGAGAAATGATGTCTGTTGCTCAAAGTAAACTTATTTGTCTTATCAAAAGTAAGCAGACACCAAAAGAGTGAGGTGTACACACAGTCATAGAGCGAGAAGAAGGAAGCACCCCAGAGTTTTTCAGGGTTCATTAACTCTATATTATTTCTACAGGTTCCTGACTTCACCAGAACTGGTTCCAGCCAGTGACTATCATTTAGGAGTTAGGATAATTACTGTTTCCTTAGATTCCCACTTGTAAGACCTGTGATTTAGTGTGCACACATTGGTATTCTCTTCTACCTGATGGTAAGATGATCTTTAAATATCTTACTGAATTTCACACTTAAAGAGCTTGGAAAGAAATTTGCCTTATATGGTAAGATCCTTCTCTTTATGACTCTGATGATTTATTGTGTTGGGGCTAGGTATTATATTTGTTTTGTGGTTACCACAGTAACTAATAGGTGTCAAAATCAATGTCATAGTGTCTAGGAACACATCTGTGGGTCCCATAGACATCTGCAACTATACAAAATATAGTTTTACAATGAAAGGCCCAGAAAGGTGAGCTAGATCAAAGGTTTTTTGTTTGGGGAGAGGCACATGCTTTCCCCAGTGAGGCTTTGAGTACATCTCTCAAGGTCTCTGGAATGGAAAGGTGGTCTCCACGGACATGCCATATTTCAGTCCATGTGGCTCTCAAGAGAGAGCTGGAGACCAGTATATAAAACATACATGTCTATGGACTGCCATGAGATTCTGTAATGACAGTTTAGACAACCGGGTAGAACTATCTCTACCATCTTAGTGTTTGGGATTCCTTCTACCTTCCAGAATCTTGGGAAGATCTTCAACAGATACGAGAAATACTCAGGTATTCAGAAACAGATCTGGCCTCAGAGACCCACAAAGAAAGAAATCTTTTGTCTAGCCTACCTTTCTTCTGGGAGAAAGATGCGTGGAGAACACACCTCTCATCAAGACTGGCCTGTGAGGAGTCAGAAATGAGTTCATGAATATCTCAGTCTGAATGCTGACCAGGAAAGGAAAACAAAAAAGCAAGGAAGACAAAGGGGGATGGATTGGATCCAAATATGTAACATGGCTGCACGAATAGTAAATAAAATATTTAATAATAAAGGGGGCGTGGACAGCAGCTCCTGGTGCTGACAGCAGCAGGGGAAACAACAAGCTACAGAGGTCCAGGGTAGAACCAGCAACACTAAACAAATCACCACTGTCCTTGGGTCTTGACTTTATGGAAGTCCCTAGAAGGAAGGCTCCATAGTGTCCTGAGGAGAACCCTAGACCGAAACGTGAAATAATAGCTGAGCCCTAATCACAACCGCTGCAAATTTGCACAAATGAATTTATGCAAATCAGAAGAGAGGTTCTGATTCTCATTGGTCAGTGAGCCTATATTCTAAGAGCACTGCTCTGGAAAGGCTCACAGCTGTATGCCTTCTACAGGTTTCCTTCCTTCCCCCTTCCCCATGACAGACCTATGTACACGAATTCTTCTGGAAGTTACATGTGTCATTGAGCAATCAGTTACAGCACCAGTTTCTGTTTGGAAGAAATTTTTGCTGTTGTTTTGTTTTGTTGTTGTTCTTTTTTGAAACAGGGTTTCTCTGTGTAGCCCTGACTGTCCTGACTGACCATCAAACTTGGAGATCGACCTGCCTCTGCCTCCCTCCTAAGTGCTGGGATTAAAGGCAAGTGCCACCACCACCCAGCTTGGAAGAGTTTATTCATTTATTAATTGATTGACTGACTGATTACTGCTAATGTTTCAGTATACAACAGGGAGAAAACAAATAATGGTCAGATGTCTATATCACACTATAATTGTTTTTCAGAAAATCAGTTCACATTCTTGAGGTTAATTTGTGAATAGGAAAAGGTACAATTTATGTATACACAGGTACTATATAGAAAATAGTATTCTAGTTTTTTTTTTAAAAAAAATTAGTTAAGTCATTCGAGAAAAAGTCTTATTATGCCATATAGGTTGGCATGAAACTTATGCTCCTCCTGCTCCAACTTCCTAAACACAATAGGGTTTTAGAGTATGCCATCATTCCCAGCTATGATTAACTATTTTGTTTGTTTTTAAGACAGAATCGCTTAAAGCCTACACTACCCTTAAACTCACTATGTATCTAAGAATGACCTTAAATTCTTGATTTTCCTGCCTTCACCACTTAGTGCTGGGATTACAGGTGTTGGCCAATATACTCAGCTAAGATTGAGTTTTAAATAATGTTGTATAAAAACTTTTCTGGTCAAATGAAAGGTCTCCATTAAATTCTGTCCCATAAGCTCAATATAATTCAAAAATTGCAAGAAAGATAAAAGGTACTACTTCTCAGAAATAAATTGGTCCCCATGATAGTACCCCAAGTTATTTAGCTTGCCACACAGAAGTGGCTACAACACTGATAGGCTAATGTCATAACACACAGGCTCAGGGACAAACTTAGGCCATCACATAAAAGGCTGTGTTCAATATACTCAATTTTAAATAATAAGATCTAAGAAGTGGTGTCAAATTAATGGTGAGGAGAATCTTTAGTTTTAAACTATCTTTCAGAAAGAAAAGGTATCTTCTATTCAATATGAAGAGTATCCTTACTGTAAGTCACCAGGTGCCCAGGTCAGGCAGAAATGGGTTCTTTTTGAATAGGGAGAAGGAAGAAGGCTAAAAAAAGGTTTGGATGGGAGATGGGGCAGTTTGGGGTTGAATATGGTAAAGGTTTGGTCCTCAGGATGGGAGTTGTGAATCTTTAAGAGGCAGGACCTAGTGGAAGGTCTTTAAGTCATTGGTGGGCTGCCCGTGAGGGAAGTTGTGAGATCCTGGTCCCTTCTTCATTTTTTTGCTCCCTGAACATAAAGGGAAAGGATGCGCTTTAGTTGTGATGACCTGTCTCACCACAGGCCCATAGCTATGGGAAATCATTCAGGGCTGGGGATTTCAGAGCTGTGAGCCCAAACAAGCCCGTTCTCTTTGCAACTTTAGGATATCATGAATTCATTATCATTACAGAAAGGTCAGTAACACAGAGAATGTCTGTCCTAGCAGTGAGATGCTTGGGAAGAATGTGCTGGCAACACACTGCAGTCTAAGCATTTGTGTTTACATTCACAAGCCCTACTCAAACCCTTAATCAGAGAAGCTTCTCTGTGCAGTGAACACAGAGACTCATGGCAGCTTGGGATGCTTAGGATAAATGATGGGTGAGTGCTCTATGTCTAGTCATAGACAGGACATTTATACCAACCGATTCCTGTAAGACTCAAGGGACAATGTAGAAGTGAGTACAGGAGAGGAAGCAGAAAGAATGTAAGAGCTGAAGACGGGGAGAAGAGCTTGGAAGAGCTATCTTCAGGGCATGACAGCCATTGCAAGCTTGATCTTGTGGTGGCTGTGTTTGCCTACGCTGGACCTGGACAAGACTGGATGTGTCAACTCTCCATCAGGCATTTGGGAGGACTCATGACTTGAGGAGTTCCATTGCTCCTTGCTGCACAACTGATGGATTCTAGGAGAAGGATGGGTGCTGTCTCCAGTTGTGTACCAAAGGGCGAGTCCACCAGATAACAAGGGATGTTTCTGACCACTTGGCTACACAGACAGCCCTGGTTAAAAATCAGTGGGTCACAAAACAAAACAAAAAAAGGGTATAAAGGAGGGGGGAGAAGACAGTGGGGGGAGGAAGATAGCAGAGAGTGGGGAGCAGGAGTAAACAATGCACTATACACAGGTACAAAATTGTCAAGGAACAAACTTAACCAATAAGTACTAAGAAGAAATTCTGAAGAGGATGCTCTGTACCCAGTACTGGCTTCACCTCAAGAATGAATCAAGCTCCGGTTATGAAACAAAGAATGAAAAATTGCAAGTTCGGTGTCTGGTCTTACAGGCCAGCAAGAGGGTCTTCTGTGGGTCTGATACACAACTGTATGGATGGAGTTTTTTGGCTTATGGGGATGGAGATTCTTGTTGGTGACTGAACCTCCCTATCCAGGACCTTGGATTATCTCACACAGCTAACGCAAGAGCTGCTGCTGGCCTGGCAGGCCTCCGAAACCTAAGAGTCTACCCTTCCCCCTCCTTCTACAGTGACCTTCAGCATGTCGTTGATGAACAGGAGGAGGCAAATGCCTTGAAGAAGGGTCTCTTTCTTCTCAGAAACTGCTGCTATGCAAGGTTACGCCGTACAATACTCTTGCTAGCTCGAATGGATGGCATAGCAGAGTGCAATTGGAGATGAAAAGAAGTGTGTAAATTAGTTACAAGGTGGTCCCAGAGCATCTCTTTCCCTTTGTCAGAAGCTCCTAAGCATAACATCAAAGAAGCCAATCTCCCTGTCCTGTGCTTCCAATGCAGAATACAGAGAAGCCTCGTTAAGAATCAGGGCTCGAAAAACCAAAAAAAAAAAAAAAAAAATCAGGGCACAGTCTACAGAAATTCAGCTAATCATGGGCCTCATAAGTAAGAGCTAACATGGGAAAATATAAAATAGTCCAGAAATTTTCAGAAAAACCTGGTCACAGTGTATGAGAACTGACCCCCAAATACAGAAATAAAAAAAAAAATGGAAGGAGGAGACAACCCCAGGATTGTGTGAAGCACAACTTATAAGGGGCGCATAGATCCACGACCAAAAAGAAAGTACTGTGTACATTTCTCAAAATGTGACAACTGTCAGTAAAGGAAAGGCCTGAGTAAATCTAGTGAGCAGAAAATGCTTGACTAACATCTTGACTTAGTTTTTCTTACTGGGTTTGGGATGTATATCAGGGTTACCTGGCAGCCAGATAGAAATTATGACCAAGATGGCTGTGGTCACAGCAAACTAGATCCCTACACAGGGCATGAGTGGGCTTTCTGGCATTGGTCTTTGGTCTCCTCTCCTCCCCACTTGGCTTCTATACGTGGCAATGGGATATAGTTACTCCACGGGGCCTTTTTGGTTTTTTATGTTTTTGTTTTTGTTTTTGTTTTTTGTAGGGATGAAATCTTTGACTTTATTTAATCCTGTTTACAATAAACAGAAAGCTCTTGAATTTAAGGTATGTGCTAGGGCTGAGCCACACCACAACTAGAAACAGGTTTTTCCAGCAATCAAAGTTCACAGTGTGGTCAAATATCCTATAACAAGCAACAGTGTCCTTTTTTTTTTTAAAGTGAGTTCAACAGTAATTTTATTACTGTCCAACAGAACAATTGAGTAAGTTCAACATGCTCATATGAATTATATCTATACCATTACATACAACTTTCCTCAACACTCTGGCTTCAGTCATGCCTCTTTAACCCAGAAAATCAGATTTTTCTTGTATAGAACTAGGACTTAACCAGACCCCTTTGTTTCGTTTTTATTATTTCTCAGTTCCCCATTTCGCCTTTCAGGAAGGGACATTGGTGAGATACCTGTGCATGGTACTTGACTTTTTTTCTTTCGGTTTTTCAAAACATGATTTCTTTGTGTAGCCCTGGCTGTTCTGGAATTCACTTTGTAGACCAGGCTGGCCTAGAACTGAGAGATCTGCCTCCCTCTGCTTCCCAAGTGCTGGGATTAAAGGCGTGTGTCATCATGCCCAGCTGTATGGTCCCAGTTTTGTGATTGCTTTACTCTGAAGTGACATGAAAAAGTCAAGAAAGTGTACCTGTGACAATGTACAGGATGCACACGACAACTCTTAGAGCTGGGCTTATCCCGCAACTAGGGAAACAGCATAAACCTACAAAGGGGGGTCATTTTTTTCCATTGAAGAGTCTAGATCACTCTTGGGGGTCAGGTACCAAGTTGGGGCATTTCTTGTGTCTTTCCACATTAAGAAGAGTGATAGCCAAAGGACCAGGAAACAAATATTGATTGAGCTTAGAGGGGAGAGATGCCACAGAAAGCAGGTACATGGAAATGTAATAATTTACTCAGTCTCTGAAGTTTCATTGGACTATTTCCTGATGCAACATGCTTGCCAAATTTTTAGAAATCCCAACTGTATTCAGCTACCTGCAACATCTATCCACAACTCCCGATAACAAATGCATCTCTGCGTGACTCCACAAATCAAACACAATCTGCCTTCAATTTTCCCATTATCCTTCTCTCTCATGAAACTGCTGGTGGCTAACAGGCAATTCAGAGAGCTCGGCTGGGTCAAAGTATCTTTGATTAGGCTCAGTTATCAATGGAAGGCTCCACAGCAAACCATGAGCATTTAGCTTCATTAGCCATGCTATATACCCCAAGGCATTACCTAGGGATGCATGCTTCATAAATTCTCTTGCTGAGCCCTCAAAATGGGTGCAAGGGAAGGGTCTGTAACTGAGATAACTGCGATCATCGGGCTTTGTAAGCCTGGCTTTTCTCAGGCACCTCAAGATCTATGGCTTGGGGCCTTCTTCCCTAGGGAATGTATTGGTTCTGTTTTGACAACAGTTTCAATATTTCCAAGTCTACTTAAAATTTGCTAGACCTCCACCATGCGCCTCTTCAAATAAGATAGAGTCACCTGTCATGAATTTATTGGCCATGTTCAGTTGGTTTGAAAATATTGAAAACTGTAACACAAAAAAAATGAATAGATTTTTTAATGATCACTATTTTCTAAACAATATAGTATGGTTTTATAACCATGTACACAGTATTTAGATTTTGTTAGCTATTACAAGTAATGCAGAGAGTTTTGAAGGCATTGGTGGAGTATGTGCACAGGTTTGATGCAAATACTATGACATTTTATGTAAGAGACTTGAGGATTCACAGATGTTATGGTAGAATCCTGGTTACAAGCTTTTATATATACCAAAAAGAGAGCATGCTCATACCTGCTGTGTTATAATAATTAATTGAATGAAAAGGACAGTTTTTATTTTTCTGCCTCAAATAGTTATCCTAAATATGCCTGGCCCATGGGTTGAGGCTGGCATCCTGACTTGGAGCCTCTTGCTAGTGCATGGCTTCTGAGCACAGTGGGTCAAGAAAAAAGCAGAGAGAACCCTCTGGGACACAGGCCATTTAATGTTTCTCTCCAGGCCATATATCTTCCAAACAAAACAGGGCTTGGTGGAGGATTAGCAGGCAGTGTGGAGAGGTGGAGGGGTTGTCAGTGGCCTTATGTTGACCTGCCTATACATGACTGTATCACTCAACTCAGACCAATATATCAATTTATAGAATTTTAAGGGAACCTTGAATGTAAATATATGGCTATGAAAACAGCACATTTTAATGAACTCACATATTTCAATAGTAAGAATTTATAAAGCAACAACGCCTTAAGGTCAGAAATGGAAACTCTCCAACGGTATTTTGTCCTGGCTCAATGTTTCACATGGAAGCTTTGTAAGTGATCAGCAGGACAAGGACAAATTGGATTTCTGGTTAAGTGACATAGCATAGCACAATTACCTAGCTCTGGGAAGGCACCCCATATGTTAATTCCTTTCCCACCCCTGCTTTGTCTTCCAGATTATATCAGCAGGTTTTAGTTCTGGCTTAGCCAGAACCATTGGATGATTCATGTTGACAGTAAAGGCATTTTGTTTGTGCAGTAGATACTCAGCATCCAATGCAGTCACATGTACTGCTGGGACCTGGAGATGCAAAGGTGAATATTACCCAGGTCATGTCCTCACAGAGCAGAAGGTCCAGTGGGGAGGTAGTCCAGTAAAAAATCATTATGTAAAAGCATCATGGCAGTTAGACATAGGATATATCTCTTGGAAATACAGGTTGCAAGGATGCTAACCCCATTTTAAGTGGTATAATCCAAAGGGAGTATTTTGGATAAAAAGAGCTAAGGAGTCTATGGAGAACTGGTCAAGAGTGGGTTCATAAGAGGAGACTGTATGACCAGGACATGGCACCCTCACCCTTTCCCTCCTCTACCCTGTTTGTTTCTGTGAGTTTTGTGCTCCTAGAATCTTAGATCAGATCTCCTGTATGGAACAGAAGTGAGATGAGTCTACATTATGTTCAAACCTAGAGTAAAATTTTCTCTCCCGCATAACTTGAAGTCTTCAGTGACTCGTTCAAATTTGGTTCCTTCTTCTGAACCAATGACTGATTCTAGGGAGATATTGGCCAATAACCTTAGCAACCACCTGGAGCTGTAAATGGAACCAATCTCAACAAAGCCAGATAGACTGAGTGAAAACCAGCCAATTTCAGAGACAGCAACTGCAGAGCCTTGGCTTTAACCAGGCTCCTATAAGCCATTGAAATGTGTCCATTCACTTTCTCAACAATCTTAGCGGCAGATACGATCAGAGTTCACCTAATTGAACTTTACATTAGGCCTCACACAATGCCAGACTTTGTCAGGGGGAAATCTTTGTTTCTAATTCCTAGTTTCCAGCAAGCTTGTGCTTCAAAATTATATAACCAACCACCCAGAATATAATTAATAAATATCTAATAACACATACATGTGTTTATAGTCTAGATTTTTAGGGGAATAATCACACTGATTTACTTATTGTGAAATAAAAGAGTCTCTTATTAAATAACCTATATAGAAGAGTTCGATTTTACAAACACATATGTAGATAGAGATAGAAAGACTAATGGTAATTGTATTTTGGAAGAGAGTTTATTATACAATTTTTTCTTTGCTTTGCTTAAAAATAAACACATACTAGTTCTCTAATAAATCCATGAGGCAGTTTTAAATTGTTTTATAAGAGTTACAAAAGCAACAATGTTAATAAAGTACATAAATAAAGAAATTTAAAGTACATGAAGTAAAACAGAAAGCAGTCCTACCACATTCTAGAAAATTCTATTCTATTCTTTGTTGAACAGAAAGAACAATCCCCTACTAATGGACTAGTGTGTATCTGTCCTAAAATATGTATGCTGGTGTACAAATATAGATTTAATATATATTTTCAGATATAATATCATATAAACCCATATATTGCCTGATTATATGATTATATATGTGCATATATGTACATTCTAAAATAACTTCTCTAGGACTTCTTTCAACTAACAAAATGTTATAACCATCTTTCATGTACTTTCATAAAGATCTGCCTCATTATTTTAAGTGTTGCATGTTACTCCAGAATAGAGACACACAATAACTGGTTCATCTGGACTGTTGTGGATGAATATTTGTTTGAACACTATCCTGTAAGTATCACAAGGATAACCTTCATTAAAGCAGATGTGGCTACTTGCAAGAGACTCTCAAAATCAGACCTGATGGTCCTTCCTTAAGGCATGGGTGGGGAGGGCTCGTGGACCCTCATCTGAGTTTCCAAACACTCACCACTGAACCCTCTGGCCAGTTATATGTAATTCTTCCTTAGCTCAAGAGATGCTACAAAGCATGGAACATGACTAAGTCTACACAGATAAGTCATCATCCATGCCAGGGTGAGACCTTTCAGTATGGCAACTTTGGGGTCACTCACATTCCTTAAGTAATGCCTCACCTATGTTCTGTAAACTATCGCAATAAGCTCATTAGCTTCCTAAGTAGGGCTTTGGTGGAATCACTCCTTGGTTTGCCATTGGTGCCCTTTGGGATGGGGCAGACATTTGTCTATGCTTCCCCAAGGAGAGAGTTCCCACGACAAACTTTGTTTCCAGTTCTTTATTAAATTGGCACTGTGATGAAGACAAACACAGATAGGATTATACACTTTTGTGGAAGGATAATTTAAAATTAATTGCTAGGTATAGAACCACTGGGTGGGAGAGTATATTTTTAAAACTATGATAGATACTGTCCACATGCCTCTGAAGAGTGAAGTCCAGTTTCTAGTCTAGCAATGAGAAGCCTATACCTGATTTATCACATTGTTATCAATTCTAGAGATTGGCAATTTAATTTTGACCAGTGGGTAGGCACATGACATTTAATTTCCATGAGTGAACTTAGGAAAATACTATTTGGTTGCTAATTTTGGTTTGCTGAACGTTATCCTGTAAACTTTAAAAATTCCAAATATGTTTTAATAGTCTTTCCAAAACGTTCAACTGGAAACTTTTAAATTACAGAGGATCAATTCACATCTTTTGCTAAAAGGTACAGTCATTTGGAGTAATTTTCAGCAGATTAATTAAGGATCAGAATTAGTAGCATCCTCTGGGGTTTCAGGAAATAAATACAAAGATACAAATAGACTATACAGTGACTCAGAAGTCTGGTCAGGACTCAGGAGCTGGTGTTTGGAATTAAGCCTTGCCTCGTTGAGGGCTGATGTATGAGGCAGAATAAGAATGGGAACATATATGGCTGATTTGGGGAATTTTAAAGAACAGCTGTTAAAGCACCCCTCTTGCTCATATATAACCCCATGCAAGAGCTCCGGGGGATCTGCTTTTTATTCACTGCACAGGACAGCTCAGCAGGAAAGAGGGCGGTGGGAATTTGCACAGAAGAAAAAATATATCACAGAGCAAACAAGAATAGCATCTTGGTGGCAAATGTGAGTAAATGAGGAAGGATGGATCCATCCCTAGAAATGGTTCAAGGAGGACATGTGCAACAAATACACCCAGGGCAGACTTCCCCTTCCTTAGAGGGTTGTCCTGATCCACATGAATACACACACAGACTTAGGGATCATATTCAGATCTCTACAATGCTGCCCATGCCTGTCCTCTCTCTGCTCATGTTGTCAGGGGTCCAAAGATGTGAGGCTTCTGAGCATCATGGGAATCTAAGGTGGGGTCTTGTGGAGGTGATTAGATCATGGGGACATTGTCTTCTTCAATAGGATTAATACCCTTAAAAGGAGGTGTGTGCATGTGAGAGAGATAAGCAAGAGAGACAGAGAGAGAGACAGAGAGAGATGAGAGAGAGAGACAGAGACAGAGAGAGACAGAGATGAGAGAGAGACAGAGATGAGAGACAGAGATGGGAGAGAGAGAGAGAGAGAGAGAGAGAGAGAGAGAGAGAGAGAGAGAGAGAGAGAGAGAGAGAGAGAAACCCTTACCTCTCTCCAGTCATACAAAGACATAAAAAGAAGCTGTCTGTGAAGGAAAAGTCCTCACCAGACCCAGACCCAGACTTGACTAGAACTTCCCAGTCTTGGGACTTTGAGAAAGAAAAGTAAGTTGGTTATAAGTCACTGGGATTGTGATGTTTTTCTTACAGCAGCCCAAATAGATTAACATTCCATCCTTTGCCCAGATTAAACCTGAGACTTAGAGAGATTATGTAAGATGTTTTGATTTTAAGCTATGTGACTTTCATAGTGTTTGTTATAGATAGCTTCTAGCATAGCCTCCAAGGATGCTGAGCTCCTGGTGTCCTTGCCCTGTATAATCAATCCCTTGCCCATTCATGTGCAATAGACTTGGTGACATGGTTCCAAGGAAAAGGACATGGCAAATAGTGGCATATCCTTTATAAGCTTAGGTTAGTTAAACACAGTAACTTTCTGTTTTTATTTAGGGAGATAAAAAAATGGTGATAATAGCTGAAGAACATTGTATGTCTAAAGCCACTGAATTACATACTCAAATGATTGAAGTCCTATATATATTTTTCTGATAATGCTCAAGTTGATCAATGGATCTGTTGAGGGCAAGCAATGTTAGCTAAGAAGGCTCTGGTATTGTCCTTTTGGATAGTCTCAACACCAGTGTTTGTTTGTTTGTTTATGTTTTGGCAGAGCCCATTTGACAGTGAACATCTCCTTTTAGCTACTGCTTTTGCATCACATTCTGCCTCACACTGCCCCCCTGCCCACTCTCTAGGCTGCCTAAGTAGAAGACCCTGTCCAGATCACTACGCCAAATGGCCTTGGTGCTCTGTTCAAGCTTTGACTAGTTTTATGTGGTTTTGTAAGTGAGTTGTGTACTTGTAGATTTGCTAAAATCCTGGATCACTGAAGATTTGTGGCTTTAGACGTGTAGACTGATGTCTATAGTGGCTCAGGATCAGGTCATTGGACTGCCCACCTTTTTTTATTCTTACTCCACAGCTGGGGTCAAAGCTGCCAGTGGGAATCAACATGAAATGGATAAGAAATGAACAAATCAACTCCACTTCTTTTCTCTTTCTATTAAACATTTACAATATATTTTGATTATATTATTTCCCCTTCCCCAGCTTCTCCCAGATCGTCCCATCTCCCTACCCATTCAACTTTACGTTTTTTTCTTTCTCCTCTTAAAAACCAAACAAAACAACAAAATAAAAAGTGAAAATCAAAACAAATATAAAATCACTGAGACAAAATACCGAAACAAAATTAAACAAAATGCCTCCACAAAAATCATAGTTTGTTTTGTGTTGGCCAACCACTCCCGGCCCTGGGGGCTGCTCAGGAGTATGGCTGATACTCCATTGGACAATCAGCCTCCAACTGAGTATGATTGCCACCCCACTAGAAAAACTGACTTTCCTTTTCACAGCAGGCATCAATTTCAAATAGATTCTTGGTTGAGGATGAAATTTTATGTCTACCTCTCCTTCTCGGTGCTGAGATCTTGTCTGTTCTGAACTTATGCTGGTCTTGTGTATGTTGCCAGAGTTGCTGTGACTCGGTTTTGTATGGAAGACCTTTTTTCCTTAGAGTTCTTATTACCTTTAACTCTTATAGTCTTTCTGCTTCCTCTTCCACATAGATCCTGGAGCCTCAAGGAAGGGGTTTAATAAAGGCATCCCATTCAGGAAGTGCTCCAAAGCCTCTCATCATCTGCACGTTTTTCAGTTGATGATCTCTGTGTTAATTATCATCTACTACAAGAAGATTTACTTCTCCAATGAGGGTTGAGTAATGTACTGATCTATGGGTATAGCAATAGGTCATTAGGAATTATTTTACTGCTATGTTTCTTTTTTACTGATAGTAGTAGGGTTTTCCTTAAGGTTCATGGCTTATCTATTCTCAGTTTCTTAGTAACTTTAGTAATGTCAGGTGTGGACCCCATCTCATATATTGGACCTTAAATCCAATCACAAAGTGGTTACTTTCATAACTTCTGTGCCACTATTGCAAGTATATTTCGTAAGCAGGTCACTGTTGTAGACAGCAGAACTTGTAGTTGGGTGATAGTGACAGTTACTTTTTCCCTCTAGTATCATGAAAATACCTTCCAACACCTTGAGCCCTAGTCAGTAAGAGTGAAATTTGTGATTGGGTGCCACCTCAAATTCTCCATGTTTGATGATATAAGTTAAGTGCTATCTTCAGCAATAGGGCCTTACCATAAGGTTGTAGAGGTAACCAATAGCCTTGGAAATATCCTGTGATGTTTGGAGTTGTCTATGGGACCCCTTTGGACAATGATTCAATAAAATGTGATCCATTCTTGGTACTGGAGGTTCTACTTGGTGGCATAAAATATCTAGTTGGGCCATTGTCTCCCCAATACATGGTCACTCCATTTAAACTCATTTTTCACAGATGCACACATTTTGGAAAGCTTCTATAGTAGTAGGTTTCCATATAGCTTTTCTCTCCCCATGTTGCATCCTTTACCCTTCCCTTCCATTCTTTTTACCATTTAATCATTGTATTCTCACTTCCCCCTTCATGTCTTTATAATATTATATTTTATTTCCTTTTCTTTGAGAGTGCGTCTCTTCTGCCCTGGCCCCTTACTAACTAATCAACCTCTGTGGTTATTTAAATTAGACATTTTCATCAGGACACCAATAGCACAGACATTCAGACCAACATTTAATAAATGGAATCTTATGAAACAAAAAAAAACTTCTATATAGCAAAAGACACCATCATTTGAGCCAAACAGCAACCTACAGAATGGGGAAAAATCTCTATCAATTATATCAATTATATAGGGGGTTGGAATCTAGAATATATAAAGAACTAATGCAAATAAGCAAATAGAAAAAAATCGAACATCAAGAAAACAAACAACCCAATTAAAAATGGAGCGCAGAACTACAGAAAGTTCTAGAAAGAAGAAACACAAATAGTTGAGAAACACTTTTTAAATGCCAACCTTTAGTTAGCATGGAGAAAAACAAATTAAACTATATTGAGATTTTATCTTACCCCCCCCAAGTAAGAAAGGCCAAAATCAAGAAAATAAATGACAACCAACTCTGGTGAGGGGAACATGTATTCATTGTTGGTGTGATGGCAAAAGGGTACAGCTACTATTGAAATCAGTGTGGCAGTTCCACAAAAAAAAATCTGAAAATCAATCTACCTCAAGATCTAGCTTTACTACTCTTGGGCACACACAAAGGACTCTACATCTTAGCACACAGATACTTGCTTACTCTATTCACAATAGCCAGGAATTGGAAACACCCTAGATGTCCATCAATTGATGAACAGATAATGAAAATTTATCTCATTTACACAAAGGAATATTATTATTCAGCTGTTAAGAAAAAAATGAAATCATGAAATTGGGGGGCAAGTGCATATATTTAGAAACAGTCATCAAGTGTGTGAGATAGCACAGATCCCTAAAGACAAATGCTTCATGTTTTCTCTATGTGGATATTGGCTTTTAAGTTTTTAATAGGTTTATTTCAAGTCACTATAAATGGACATGAAGCTGAGCATTCAGAGCCTTGATGACATGGCTATGAGATAGGAAAATGAAAAGATAGAAAAAAACAAATGAACAGAAGGACAGGAGGGGCAATGGATGGAAACACAAGCGCCCAAACTGTGGTCCAGCCAGAAGCCAGATCTGACAGGTAGGCAGCCTGAACAGAACAGCTTGCCAGTCTCCATCTCCCAACTATTTTAAGAAAGTAGTGACTGATGTTTAGAACAGACTGAATTCTCTCATTAGAGGAATCAATGCACCTCCCGCAAAGCAACAGCCAAGAAGAATTTTTCAATTACTCAAACAGGACAAGCTAATTAAGTCACTTTAGAGAATCAAACAAATTAAATGCATGTAATCCTCAAACAGTGCCGAGACTATCACATTTAGACTGTGCAACAGGACCCATCCAGGTGGTTGAGAGCTCAGTCTAACAATTGCTCTACCATGTTGTAGCAGCAACGTCTACACAGATGGCTACACTCCGATAAGTTTATTTACAAGACAATAGAATGAGTCAAATTTGGTACGTGGGCCAGTTCACTGACCTCTAGCTTATACTAATTATGTGCAATGAAAATGATACCCCTCCCTAACCTCAGGCCTGTGCCTCATAACATCTTACCAAAGATTTAGTCTTCACGTCAGCCAAATAACAGAACTCCCTGTCAGGTTTCAGAATTGCCTGTGGGAACAGCCACCTACTGTGGGGAAACACATAGCAAGGTTCCCACACTGAGCACCTCCTAAGTGACTCACAAGAACTCACACATGAGTCCTCCCTTAAGTCAGCAGCTTCTAATAGCTGTGAATCACATCCTATAGGAGTCAGTGTTTACAGCTCTGATAGTGCGTGCACTCCTTTTAAGCCATCTTTCCACAAATCTTAGACTTTCAGTATTGTAAATTAGGCAGGCCTACCACAATGGTGCTTGCACACACTCATCATACACTTTATTTCGTGTGTGTGTTATGTGTGTGTGTGTGTGTGTGTGTGTGTGTGTGCAATCCACACATATACCTTTACTGAGTATATTGTTTACTGAAATAATCCATGGATGACAGTACTTTGCAATGGAAAGACACAATGGTCACTGCCTCAGATGACAGCACAGAATCCTATCCTGCCCTTACTGGCTCTTCCCTTACTGTGCACGTTCATTTACAAATAGCAGGTACTGCAGTGCATGTAGACACCTATTTTCAAAGGCGACACAGGATTCCAAGGGTGTCCCACAGAATGCCAGTTTGGGAACCACCCCTCTAAACACTGGAGTTCGTAATCCTCCTTAGACTTCTGCAGCGACTTCGGATCTCCCCAAACCTCTGTGGCATTTGTTGTTTTCACTGCTCAGTTCTCTCAGGCCCTTTGACTATGCTTCTTTCCCACTGCATTGATCACAAGCTCTTTGATGCCAGAAAAGAAGGTAGGAGACTCTTCACAGGAGACTCAGGCTCAGCCCTGAGTCACAACTGCCACTCACCCAACTTCCCTGAGTCTGTTGATTTGTTTGAAAGCTATAGGGATTCATCTCCACGGTCCTGTCTACCTGTGTTCTCTAGTACTGTGAAGTAAAAGAGGGAAATGAACCAAAGCAAGGCATCATACTCAGGTTGATGTAGAGATCAATACCCTGTCATACACCAATAAGAAAGAACTCAATGATTATGCAAATTTAATTAGAGATACCAGAGCAATGGGATATTACAACTAACATGGATCTCAGAGGTTACTTAGTCTATTGGCTTTATTTTGTCTGTCAGTTCACTTGAATATGAAGAATAAGATGGGCTGCATCTTACTCTTATGGAGCCAGGGACAGGGATAGTTCAACAAAAAAATAAGACAGTGAAAAATATTTATTTACTTTATGATCTATGATACCTTGGTGTATTAGTGGAAATCCAACCCAGACCTGGGGAATCAAGAGTGGCCTCTGAGATCCACCAGTGAGTCCTGAAGGACCTCACAGTTATGTATGTATATAGACTGCAAAGTATGATATAGAATGTTACTCTCTAGGGAGCTTAAATCCTGGTTTGGTATAGATACCATCTCACCTCTAGCTGAAAATTACCAAATGAGAAATTGGGCCTAGTGAAGGTTAATCCTCACTGTTATCCTGATTGGATTTTAGAATTACCTGGGACAGTAGTTTTTAATCTGTGGCTTGCGATCACGTTGGGAGTCAAATGACTCTTTCCCAGAGGTTACCTATCAGATATCCTGCATATCAGATAATTACATTATGGTTCATAACAGTAGCAATATTATAGTCATGAAGTAGCAACTAAATGATTTTATGATTGGGGATCACAACAGCACAAGGAGCTATATTAAAGGGTCACAGCATTAGGAAGGTTGAGAACCACTGCCTTGGATGAAAGGCCTCTGGGTGTGCCGATGAAGGTAGCTACAGAGATGTTTAACTGAGGAGTGAAGAGCCACTCTCAGTATGTAAAACACCATCCCATGGGCTGGAGCTTCCTCTCTGGATAAAACAGGGGAGTGAGTTTCTCTGCTCCCTGCCAGCAAACTCAATAGCACCTGCTGCAAGCTTCTGCTGCCAGGGCCTCTTCTTGATCCTCTCCATGAGGATGCTTGAAACTGGGAAGTGAAAGGGCATCCTGACCATTTCTCCCAATTACACAATTACTCACTGCTCCAACCAGAGTCTAGAGTGTACCTTGTAAATTAAAGCAACTTAGGTCTCTGGGGGACTCACTATGTTTCAAGAACATTGGCTATACAGCTTCGGGTTGTTCCCCAGCACTTACCATTAAGCTGCTACAACATTCATTCATTTTACAGTGGGCAAGCAGTTCTCAGGAAAACAAAAGCCCAGGTAAGGAGAAGCCATAATTCCAAAGTGGAAGATTAAACCCTGACATGAACTTGACCGATGCATAGATAAATGCAGTTTCTGAAGATCAAAGTTGCCAAGGGATCTCTGTGAAAGCCACTCCTCAGAATCGTCACCCATGGTACACACAACTCCCGTTTCCTCTGACTGAGAAACCCAAAGAGCTATAGAAAAAGAAAACCCTGATATTGAGGATGGCTCTTCAGAGTTGGGTGACTGGGATGAATGGAGGGGCGCCGCCAACTGCACAGACTCTCTCCGTGAACGCCACAACTCAGGATGGCTCAGTGCCTCCCCTCCCACCCCATGGGGGGCAGGCAAGAGCATTAATCAGCCAGTGCCTAATTACCAGTTAGGTAATTAGTGAGGAGGGGAGCTCCCAGGTCCCTGCTGATTCTTAATAATTAATAAATAAACCAGTTAATGTGACAGCCCCTTCTCCATCTCTCAGCAAAATGCCACTGTGAACTCTATCTCCCAGTCACAAGATAGAAGCCCCAAAGTTGTTTTAATCCTTCCCCTTGTAAACCCTTCCAGGACCACTGACCATGGGTTCCACATGTTGCTATTTCTATTGCCCAACGTCTCTCAGGTCCATCTTCTTGATAGGGTTTGGACCTTGAATGTCCCTCACAGGCCCATATATGGGCCTCCAAGATAGTGCCATTAGGAGGTGGCTGAACCTTTGGGAAGTAAAGCCTTTTAGGTCATTGAGTTATTTAGGGCATGTCTTTGAAGGATATTTGGAAACACTAGCCTACCCAATCTTCTTTTCTTGCCTTTTGTCCATGAAGGGAATAATTTAAATTCACCAAATATGCTTCCCACTTGTAATGTGTCAGAGGCTCAAAGCAATAAGGCTGCCAAACTGTGAGACAAATGATCTCTTTTAGCTTGATTTCCTCAAGTGGTTTGTTACCGTTAATGAAAGGTGACACACACCTCTCCCCTTTGTATCTATTTCTCCTGTAGTTCAGGCTCTCTACAGAGGAGACTTCAAGTACAGAAATGGTCTTCCTCCCTGGAATCTTTCTTGTTACTGCTCCATCTTCCAATACATCTTCTCTTCTGTTCCCCCAAATACCTCTTTATAAAAGACTGAGTCCATCTGCCTATACAATAGAATTGAAAGTCTTGTATGTAACCTTCAGTGCCATCTTGTCTGGTATTTATCCTTAAGTCAACCACATAAGCGCTGTCAAACATCAAGGACTCCAGTGAGGAGACACCTTTCTGTGATCCTACACACTACAGAGGAGCTAACAACAGGAGAGCGTCATTGCCTACCACTCAGGAAGCCTGTGTAACATACTTGTTGGTTACCCTCCTACACACACACACACACACACACACACACACACACACACACACACACATTCTCTTACTTACCATGCTGACACTCTCCCCCCACCACCACCACTTTTCCCTCCCCCTCCTTCCTTTCACCTCCTTCTCTCACAGTCCCTCTGGGATCTCTCTTCTTTATCCTTCCTTCTTTTCTCCTTGGAGGACTAGAGTCTGTAGCCCCCCCTTTTTTTCTTTCTATACCCACGTCCTTGTAGATCAAATCCAGTCCAATTTCAAAGGCCTCCTGGACACTGAAGACATACAATTTATGTCTACAGCCTGACTATGCCCTTAAGCATAAGATGTGCACACCCAATTGCGTAATCTTCATTAGCAGATACCTCAGATCCAGCAAAGGCAGCTGCCAACTGTCTACTCTGACCCACCAACCTTCTAACTGCTCCTCTTCCCAGCAGTACTCATTTATTATTGCCAGAGATCTCACTAAATAGGGTCATCATCCACAGAAGTAGTAAAACCCAAACCTAGATGCCATCCTAAAAGTCTTTGATTATTCCAGTTAAAACTATAATTCTTCCCTTCTCTATATCTCTATATTCATCCTTTGATTTAATTTTTAATCTCTACCTCCGCCTATTTTATTTTTAGGAAGCATATATATATATATATATATATATTTTTAGGAAGCATATATATATGAATAAAATATATATGTGTGTATATATATATATATATATATATACCCTATGAATAAAATTGTTGTACTTAAAATATTTTAGGTTTATTTATTATATTTATGCATATGTGTGTGCACGCACATGCACACACACATACACACATGTGCACAAGTGCATGCCTGAATGAGCTTTTGTTTAATATTTTCATTCAAGTGCCCATGAACACCAGAAGAAGACATTTGTATCTTTTGGAACTGGAGTTATAGGTGATTGTGGAATGCTATGTGGGTGCTAGGAAATGAATCTGGGTCCTCTGCAAGAGTAAGTAATCACTCTTACCCAGGATGATGAAAGAGGATGGCTGGAGAGATGCCATCTCTCCAGCATCCGTAATTTAAAATGACTTAGAAATCTCATCTGCACAGAAGTTTCTGATTTGCCAGCCACTCCTCAGAGAATAGGCTGCTGCCCTTCACAGTAGGGTAGGGTTGGTAGGATCTTTCTATAGCTCTCTGAGGTGATTGCAAGAGTTGAGTCTCCAAGAGGCAAATGGATCTCCCACAGCTGTGCAACAACTATGGAAGGTGTGGGGGATTTGAGTCCAAAACTTTTGACTCTAGAGCTGAGGTTCAGAGACATTTGCTTCTCTAACCATGTCCATCTTCCTGCATACCAAAGCAGACATTCAGATTCAATGTCTCTCAGGAAGCAGATAGAGCCCTAGACACTTCACAACATAAACAAAGCCCATCTACCCTTCTGAGATGTGCTCTAAGTGTGTGGCTAGGGTACAGATGTACTTCATCGCACAGGTGAGGTACAGCTAGCTTTCAGAACTGTACTGTGGCATGTCACCAAGGCCCCCGGACATGTGCCTATAAAGTGCTCTTGGTAGATGGAGGTAGATCTGGCATGGAAGGCTTCTGGGAGTTGAGCTTGTCCTAGAATATGGGTCTGTCAGGAGAGCAGGCCTTTGCTGGGTATCCACAGCCTTTGTTTCTAGCCACACAATAACTTCAGTCTAATTGGCCAACTTTAGGGTAGCTGGGGTGACCTACTTTTGCCTGGGCTAACAAACACATTCCAGATGACTGACACCTTTTATTGGGGACACTTTGACCTGATTCTCACCCCTTGCTCTGCATGCCAAGGGAAAGGGTCACTGCAGGCCTCAGTGCTGACCTGTTTTTTACTTTGTCTAAATTGTTTTTTTATTTTCTAGCAAAAATAGCAAGCTTGCCCAAATGCCTAGCTACTATGGTAATAAGTGTGATTTAAATAGATGCTAAACACATGTGTCCCAGCTTCCACGAGTGAGTGGAAGCTGTTAGGGGATCTGATTGCATAAATGCAAAGGAGCCATGCCTGTCTCTGGGACAGTAGAGCTTTAGAGTCCACGAGAGGACTTTGTTCAAAAGCCAATGTGTTAAACACACATATACAAGTGTGAGGTCACTTTCTCCCTGCATGGAATGTGTCAAAAAATGTCCCAGGAAAGAGAAGGAACACGAAAGTTATTGAAAGATCTAAAGGGCTTGGTTGTCACTAAAAGTAGTCATGGGTATATACTTCAACAGATAAGCAGGACCATGTTCCAATAAAACTTTATTTTCACTTATGGCACAATAACAGTGTGTTTGGATGCTGAAATGGGCAGGATGTTTATAATTTTGTTCTTCATCTGGACTCCTAGTATGTCACAGAAACATCATCAAGAGCAGTAAAGCAGGACTTTCCATGCAATGTGAAGTTTCTCATCCAGAGGGGCATGAGATCATGTGCAAATGACCATGCAAGTGAATATATAGCTGCATGTGTTGTTAAATGCCTGAGAAGAAAGAGAGCAGCTGGCAACAAGACTCCATGAAATTCGGATAGTGAGTTTAGGGAAGCAGCTACACCTTGAGGCTGTGACCCAAAGCTCATGGCAACCATGGGACCTTAGCCACCCAATGGTTGTCTTTTGGACGGGCCTTGCCAGAGCTTTACAAATACAGAGGCAAATACTAGCAGCCAACCATTGGACTGAGCGCAGGGTTCACAATGGAGGAGTTGGAGGGCAGACTGGAGGCAAGGGTTGCAGCCCCATGGGAAGAACAATGATGTTGGCCAACCAGATGCCCCAGGGCTCCCAGGGACTAAGCCATCAACCAAGGGGTACACATGGTTCCAGCCAAAAGAGTGACAGAGGAATGCCTTGTTGGGCATCAGTGGGAGGAGAGGTCCTTGGTCCTGTGAAGGCTCAAAAGAGGCCCCAATGTGGAGAAATCAAGTGGGGGTCACGGGAGTGGGTTGGGTGGAGGAGCATATTCTTGGAGGCAGGGTGTGGGAGGATGGGTTGGGGGGTTTCGGGGAGGGGGGAAACTGGGAAGGGGTGTAACCTTTGAAATGTAAATGAAGAATATATTTTTTAAAAAGTGGTTTTTATGAACAGAACTGAAGGATGTATATGACCATGAGTAAATAGACCCCTGATCTGATTAGATTCACACTTATTATTTGGCCTTTTTACCAGCTGAAAGTTTTACTTTGAACTCTCCGTCTTACAGATGATTCCTGACCTTAACATCCACGACTTTCCACAAGCATTAGAGTTAAAGTTGGAATATGGATACAAAATGTGAGTACCAAAAATAGTCAACACTTAAGTTAAAAAATAATAATGGGCATCTTAGTCCACTTTCTGTTGCTATAGCCAAATGCCTGAAGATTGGTACTTCATAAAGAAATGAGGTTTGTTTGTCTCAGAGTTTAGAGACCCAAAATCATGAAACAAATGTTTGCTTGGTCCTATAAGGTGATCCTACTATATCACAACAAAGCCAGAAACGGCATCATGGTTTCAATGTGTGTAGGAGAGGGGAAGGATGAATCATGAACATATAATAAGAAGTAAGAGAAATAGAGCTGAGACAGTTGAACTTGCTTTACTACAGCTCATTCTGCTAAATGAATCGAGTTTCAGAAGACCTTTGTTAATCTTGTCATGGAGATACTACCATCACGACCCACCTCTACTAAACCACCATTAAAGGTCTCCTCATCTCAAAGCAAGCTTCTAGGATATGGAGTTCTAGGGAATGCATAGCAGAAACCATATTGAAGCCTTAGCACTTTAATTGGTAAACTATGCAGAAGTTTACCTTTGTAAATGAGCCCTTTGCCCACGTTGTTCATTGGCTAAGAGGCCACTATAGTGGAGCCAGCCACCCTTTCCACCCTCATTCTAAGTACCTCAGCTTCCCATGTTCAGTGCCATCCACAAGGCCCTCTGTAGTCACTTCCCTGTCTAGATCCTGGAATCCTCCCTAGGTCCTTACATGGGTCATTCCCTTTCTGTGTCCCTTCCCTGTGCTGGTGCCACCCACTCTGCAGAACTTGCTCACATGATTTTTTCCATGTGACCTCTTCCTTGAGACCCACCATGGCCAGGCTTCTCTGCTGCATGTCTCTGCAGAGTGAGTGTTGGGCCAAGCAAACATGTGGGCAGGCCGTTTGCCTCATTGGTATATAACTCCTATGGTCAGTCACAAGTTCCAGGAGAGAGGGATTCAGAAGCTTCCTAGCCCAGGGTTTGCATCTGGTGATTAGCAAACAGGGAATGGACACTGGTCAAGGTGATTTGGGTAGAATTCTGTGCTGTTGGCTCATGAAACTAAAATGACTATTTCCCTGGTGACAGATGTAAAACCACCACCTTAGGGCTCACTGTTTATGGGCTCCCTTAGGTTTTTTTACAAATTGGCAAGTCAATTAAATTGTGCCATCATCCTTGCTGATGTCTGTCTCAAACACTTTAAGGGACAGGGTCACATGATTACAGTGACAAATGAAGTCATCAGTCACAGATGAAAAAAATGAGTTGTGTGGAGATTAACTGATGTGCCCAGGAAGCTTATAAGTCAGAGAGAAAGCAGATCCAAACTCCAGGCCTCTGAATATCACATTCACTCCACTCCCCAAGCATGCTCTATCAGGAGGTCCACTCTGACTTTCCAGAGGATGGACATGATGTTTTGGAAACTTTCTTAGCATTCATCTTTGCCAACAGCTAGATTACTTTCTCCTCCTTGTCCTCCTCCTCTTCCTCCTCCTCCTCCTCCTTGTCCTCCTCCTCTTCCTCCTCCTCCTCCTCCTCCTTCTCCTCCTCCTCTTCTTCCTCCTTCTTCTTTTCCTTCTCTTAAAACATGCCCCCTCTGCTCTTGGTAGCTTCTTGGTTTAAGCTCCTCAATAAATAAGGCTAGACAATAAATAAATAAATAAAAGGCAGTCAGAAGTATCTCCAGTAGAAGATCCATTTTGGGTCTTTTGTTCATTTTCTCTCCTCTTTTCTAAAAGGAACTTAATTGGAACAGCTTTCTCATGAGGTTCTTTTTGGGGGGTTATTTTATTTATTTACATTTCAAATGTCTCCCTTCCCAGTTTCCCCTCTGAAAAAAACCCATCCCTTCCCCCATCCCCTTTGCCTCTACAAGGGCACTCTCCCACCCACCTACCCACTCCAGCCTCACCCCTCTAGCATCCCCCTACGCTGGGGCATCAAGCATCCACAGGACCAAGGGCCTCACCTCCCACTGATGCCAGATAAAGCAGTCCTCTGCTACATATGTAGCTGGAGCCATGGGTCCCTCCATGTATACTCTGGTTGGTGGATTAGTCACAAGCTCCCAGGGACTAAGCCATCTCATGAGGTTCTATGATCAGCTGGAACCATGAAGGGACTGTTCTCTCAGGCATGTTTATTAGAACTTCATGGAACTTTCATCAGTGTGAGGTTCCAAAACACAGACAGAATGGCCATGGCAGATGCTCTTATCTGCTATTTCATCTTTAGTCTGGTTCTGTCATGGTAAAGGTCAGACCTTGGTATTGTTGCTTGCAACCATTATTCCCTCTGACTGAGGTGCATCCTAGACAGTATAGGCACAAGCCAGTCTGAGTGCTGCGGCAGGAATTTCCATCTGCTCATTTACAAACATTTACTGAGCACCACTATGCACTAAGACCTTCTGAACCACAGGATAGAAGAGGAACAGTCCAAAGGTCCTTGCCCACATGGAGACAAACACATAATCAAATACATTTTACTTCTAGCACTGAATTGCATGGATAAAATAAACATGAAAGATAGTGCTTGTGACATGATAAAAGGTAGACTGGGTGACCAATGGCTGTCCCTCAAAGATGGCATTGTTTTAACAGAGGTTTAATGTGAACTCTAAGGGGGAACATTTAGTCCACAAGGTATAGGGCTAGACAGACTCACCAGGAAAGGCAAGAAGGCACTGAAGGTGGGAGGTTTGGATTTATGGGGTGGGGGTGGGGACGGAAGAAAGTTGGAGTTATAAGCAGGGGCTAAAGAGAAACTTTCTAAACATCTTGGTCTGTTATGAAAAGACATTGGAGTGGTCTGTATAGAATAGGGGACAGTGGTTTTTATGTTTTTAAGGCTAAGCTTAAAACATAATGAGAATGGACTTAGTGGGGGAAAGACAGGCATGGGGTAGGAAGATAGGTTGGTTGGGGTGGTGCTGAGGTGAACCGAAGGAAACGGGAATGATCAAGGACAGGGGATCTGAGGCAGCAACTGTGACCATCATAGGCCCCTAGTGTGTTTTAAAGTTAGAATTTAGGCACAGCTACTGGCCCTGGGTGGCCAGGAAGGGAAGTGTCACATATGTTCTTCTTCAGATACTGTGAGCAGGGGACACACACACACACACACACACACACACACACTCACACAACAGTGAGCAAAACTGTCATTGTGACCATTCATTGTAGAACGAACAAGAAACCATAAAATGTAAAATAAACAACTGCACAAGCCCAACAAGCAAATCACAGCACACAGTCTGGTCCAGATGATTGATACCATGTACTAGTTAAACAGAACAGAGTCTTCAGCCTGATGTACAGTATTGTCATTTCACAGTCTTAAGTGTGGACTCAAATAACCTATTTATTTTATTACTCAAAGGATGTGGGCATAATCATTGTTGCTATCATATTTCTTTGCTTTGAGATCCTTTCTCACTATATAATTCAGGTTGCCTTTGAACTCAAGATCCTTCTGGCCCCACCTCTGTGGTTCTGGGATTTGGGGGTGTGCTCCCATTCTTCTACAGTTTGAACCTTCCTTGCACTATCCCCTTTACTCTTGCTGTATTGCCCCTCTCGCTGCTGAACGCAGCGAATCGTTCACCTTCTATCAACGACACTGCCCAAATTGCATCACAAATTGATGAACTATTTATGTTCCAAATCAGAGCTGAGCATCCAACCTTGGGTTGGAAATTAATAATTGTTCTCCATGAAGGAATGATTAAATAAAAAAAAAAACAAAACAGAGTCTGACAGATATAAAATCCTACCTGAAATTTTGCCTGCATGATTATGATAATTTATATACCTACAGTCTAAGTATTAGACCAGAACTGAGTCTATTAATCACACAAATTACACAAGAGGATCTGCTTGTTCTTAGAGCTACACACGGGAGAGATGTATGAACACCGTGAATGTAAATGATAGCTTTGTACAGACAGAAGCAATTCAGTCATGGTAGAGCATTACAATACAATTACCTCTGCCGGGCTTTCTCTGCCCTGACAGAAATAGACACAGCAGTGGAATTCTTTATCTCCTGTACTTTCAGTTTGACCTTGTATAAGGTGATGTAGAGTAAGGCTGACCTACCATATCAGAAGATTGCCAAACATGTAATTAATTAGCATATCTGAGGGCAAATTTGAATGAAGTGTTTTTTTAAAAAAAAAACAGCTACATAAAGCATACATGTTTGACCTGTGTCTTCTTTGGCAAATATATAGGGGGAACTTAAATGGAGATAAAGAAAGTGCTGGCTTAAGTGGACCAATGCTACCTCGTTCTTGATTTCACTTACATATGGTGTGGATCAGATGGGGAAGGTGGTTTTCATTAGCGGTAAGTCTGAATATTTTTTCAAAATGCATTAGGATATATTTTATAAAGTTTTATAAGCACTTGAAATTTTTACTCAACAACAGAGGAATGGATTTTCTTAAAGTACACAGTAGGATTTTTATAAGCTCCACATAAGAAGGAAGTTTGGGTTTGGGGTGTGGCTTAGGTGGTGAGTGCTTACCTAGCATGCACAGAGCCCTATGCACAGAGCCCTAAATTCCGTCTCCAGCACCTCATAAACTGGGCAGAGCTCATGCCTATAATCTAACCAACTCCAGAGATGGAGGCGAGGGCACCAAAAGTTCAAGGTCATTTTTAACTACAAGTTCAAGGTCAGCTTGGGTTATATAAGACCCTATCTCAATGAACGAATGAATGGATGATTTGTGTCATTGCAGGAAAATGGATGCAACCAGAGATAATAGTAAGCAGATTAAGCCAGTCTCTGAAAGATAAATATCAAATATTTCCTCTCATTTGTGATTCTAAGATCACATGCAGATACATAAGATCATGACTGGAAAGTACAAGTGAAACCATCTGCCAAACAAAGGGAATGATGGGAAGGGGACAAAAGGAAGGAAAAATATATCCAGTGTATAGTATACGACGATTTAAAAATAAATAAATATAAATAATACGATCTCAATAAAAAAAAAACTTTTAAAACCAAAAATCGGTCATTTACATGATTTCTAAAAATAGCCTTTCTGCTCTTACGTCCTGGGAAATTGCAGCTGATCTGTGAAATAGTATGTGCCTCCTTCACTTATCTCCAGTTTCTTGGAAACATTATCTATAATTTACTTTGCCCTAAAAAATCCAGGCCTGATTTCCACATACCGTTCAACAGTTTCTAGAATATGCTTCCCCTCACCCCACTCTCATCCAGGAAATTAAATAGCATAGCACAACTGGGTCATGCCCCCAGCACTAACAAACTGGGCATGGCAAAATCTGTTTTGCTGGGGTTAACAAAAAAGTAAACCTATAAGATATTTTCTTAAGGAAACAATAGAAAAAAACCCTCAAAGTTTGATTTTACTATGGAAAAAAAAATCTTCATTTCTGAATTATGAAAATAGACATCCAACAAAATTTTGCACCAGTACTAGGACTGCCAAAGACAGAGTTTGCTAGCTAATCTTCAAGGTTATAGAGACCCTGAGAATCCTCCTATTATCAAGGGTTAAGAACGCATCCACCAGCAAAATCTCACTGAAGATGTCTGCTCTTGTAGAGTATAGATAGCATTATGCAGCTAAGACCCTGTAGGACTTCCTTCAGTCAGTCATGCTATGCCACATTCTGTAGCATGAATGTTCCCCAAATCCCCACATCTGGGGTTCAAATCACTGCCTGGACTAATTTTGGACTAATGGTATTGGCAGGGGAGATTCCAAGACAGACTAGTGTTGGCTGAGTCACATGGTATTCAGATCTATAATGAAAAAGAATGAGCTGAGTAAGGAAAAAAAATGCGAAATGTACAGCTTATGAAGAGATAAAGGGGGGCACCAGTAAGTGTAATGGAGCTAAGTCCTGTGCTCCAGGAGATAAAGAGTTTAAGGAAAAGCTTGATGCCAGATGGAATGAAGGGGTGGTGACCTCAGGGTGAGACCCCACCCTGCTAAGCTTCCAACTTGTAAAAAAGAAACACTCTTAAAAGCTCAAGCACTAAAGGAAACCATGGGCAACAGGAAGCTGATGCAAATGTAACTGAAGGAAGGGGCCAAGTTCCAGTCTCAGTAGGCAGAAGAACTAGGCAGCTTCAGCCACATGGTTTTGACTTTAAAGGGCACCGAGAAAAGGGGTTGCAGAATCTCCCTCTGAGGCTAAGGAAAGCTTCAGAGACTAGGTGTGTACAGGGGTGTCCCTAAACGGAGGCCCAGAGAGACCATTACATGAAGCTGGGAAGGTGAAGCCTGAACTGTGTTGGAGACACCAGAGTCAGGGGATACCTACCAAAGAAAGCTGCTGACAAGGTGTGGAACCAGCCCAAGAAAGAGAAGTATGTTGCAGTCAACAAAGCTGAAAAGGAGAGATCTGAGGAGCTCTTGACATCAGACATGAAAGTACAGAATTTGGAGTTTCTTCAACTGGGTTTTGGTCTTGTTTTGGTCCAGTATTTTTTCACTTACATTCCTAGAGAATGATAATGTATATCCTGTGCCATGATATGTTGGGAGTATGTGATCTGCTTATTGATCTTAATTTCATAGGGAGTTACAGCTAAGAGACTGTCATGAGTCTCAGAAGAGACTTTGTACTTTGGACTTTTAAAAAGTATTGAGACTGTGATAGACTATGGTAACTTTTAAAGGTGGACTGAATGCATGATTGCATTACATTATGGCTACAAGCCTTTGCCACGGAGTGGTTGTCAATAAGCTGGGAAGAATTTCCTAGATTAGATTAATTGAAATGGTAAGACTGGTTCCTGAGTGAATAAAACAGAAAGAGTGAACTGAGCACAGCCTTCCATCACTTTCTGCTTCCTGAGTACAGAGCCATTGTGAGCAGATGTCTCAGGCTTCTTCGGCCATGACTGACTGAATCCCTAGAAACTGTGAGCCAAAATATACCTTCCTTCCTTAGGTGGCCTTTGTCAGGACCTTTGTCACAGCAATGAAACAAGTGATTAATACATACAAATAAACATTTTTATCTAAGGGACTGGAGCTCTCACGGATTTTTGTGTCCCTTTGGGGTGCTGTAATGAAACCTTTGTGGGGACTTGAGGCTCCACTGATACACTCATTTTTGTTTTCCCTTAACATATAGATGTGAATGTTAAGATAATATGTGTAAGAAACTATGAGCTTTTCTTAGTAAATCATCATAGAAGTTTCATTACTGAAGTTGTAATTCACAGCCGCACGATACTGACACTACTATAAGATGTGGCAGTTCAAATGCCACTCAGGAATTGCTTCGGGCCACCTTTTTATTTTATTAATGAACAAATGGGATCAGCAGGATCTGTGGAGTGGCCACCTGAAACATGTGCCTTTGACCCTTTACTTGGTGTGTGTGTGTGTGTGTGTGTGTGTGTGTGTGTGTGTGTGTGTGTGCATGTGAGTGAGTGTGTGTGTGTGTGTGTGTGTGTGTGTGTGTGTGTGTGTGTGTGTGTGTTGCTGGAAATCAAGTCCATAGCCTTAGACCTACTAGGTCTACCATGAGCTGCACCCCCAACTATTTAACTCCTTTTTGTTTTCATCCATTATTTCCTTACCAGATTTCCCTGAACCAGGCTGTACCACTATACTTACTCCAGGATCTCCCCAGTACCCCCACTGTGAACGCCACTCACTGGCCTTGCTTCTAGGCCTTTCCAGCTCCAGATGCTCAGACACCCTTGGGTCTACCTTTGTCTTGTACATAAGATCGGAGCACACTGAGTAGAAAGCTGTGTACACTCCTAAGGTAGAGCCCAGAGTACCCACCCCAGCTACACGTTTCTAAGACATGAATGCCCATCAAAAGGTACACAGAGAAATGTTCACAGCAGTTTCATTTGAAAGAACCCCAAATGGGAAACAACCCACATATCTATCCACAGGTGAAAAGATGAAATAAATATTGGTTCATTCATACTATAGAATTGCACACAGCATTTTAAAAATGACTGATACATCCAACAGGGCATGTTTCATTATAATAATGTTGAAAGAGTAGAGTCAGAAATAAAAGAGTACATGTCACATAACTTCATTAAGCTGAATTCAACAACAGGCAGAATTAATTGTGGTGATAGATGCTAGAATAAAAGTTGTTCGGGGGAGAGACTGATGGGGAAGGGGTACAAGGAACCCTGTTGGGTGATGGAGCCTCCTACTTCTTGAAGGTTAGAATCACTTATACATGTCTAAGTCTGCTGAAACACATAAAATCGGTGCTTGTTATACGCTCAGCCTCTTCTACTTTAAAATACTCTCTCTATTCAGGCAGATTCCGATCATCGTTCACAGCCCGAGTTTGCTCTTTCCCAGCCTCCTTCTTACTTCCTGCTCTGGAATTCCCTAAAGGCTTAAGCCGGCTCCTGGAGCTTTCTTGGCAGCAGAAAAAGAGAAGTCTGTTATGCACATAAAGGCATGTCAGTAGAAACAGGACACAGCAAAGTGTTTCACTGCCGTGTCCTTAGCTGCCTCTGAGCACACACCGAATCCTTGCTCCTTTGATGATGTCTGTTCCGTGGTCCTGCTCTTGCCCCAAAGGCAGCTCTGTCTGTTGTCCCTGCCTCAACAAACTTAAAAGTCCTGCTTCCCCATCTCATGGGGACTTCTGAGGCACATGGGGAATCACATCTGTGTCACTTCTTGGTGGGGGAGATGGAGAACAGACAATATATGTCATCTTGTTGGGGTCCTCAAATGTGCATCTCCACATGCATGCTTCCCACCTCTGAAAAGTTCTTAGAAGCAGTTTCTTTATTTTTCTGTTTTTACAGAACTGCAAACAAATTCTACCTCATTACAATAAAGAATGGATTGAAAGAATCTGCCTTAAGGCTCCTTGTGAGATTTCTCGCTCAAGATTTTGTTTTTGTGTTTTTGATTGAGAACCTGTATCACAGATGCCATTGTCCCTTCATCACTGTGTCCTGATGTGGAGTGGAGGAAGAGCTATGAAGGGCATGTGCAGGTAACATTCCACGGCATTAAGACACAGGTCAACGATCCATTCATCACCAGACTGAAGAAGAGGGGGGATGGGGATGTAGCTCAGTAGGCAGGGCATTTGATTCACATGTATGAAGCCCTGAGTCTGATCCCCAGCACCTACAAATTGGGGATGATGGTAAATCCAGGGCACTTAGTAGGTGAAGGCTAGAGATCAGAAGTTCAAAGTCATCCTTAGCTACACAGTTTGCAGAAAGCCTGAACTACATGATACCTGATGGTTTGGCTTGTTTCTTAATAGACTTAACACTGCTCATAGTCCTTCTCAGTTTCTTCTTCTGTCTCCCTCTGCTTGTCTTCCTAGGCATTGCTATAAGCTTTCAATTCATGCACAGGGAACACCGACCAGCCACCAAGAACCACACTGGCCCTGGTGGCACTTCACCACTGTGGCCACCCAGGTGACATTGATCAGAGCATCATCTGTGTACTGTCTTATTTGCTTCCAAAGCTCTGCTTTTCAAGATAGTGTGAAGTCTACTAGGCCACTGTCTTAGCTGCTCTCTTCCACTCACCCTTACTGGAAAAAGGGAACACGTGTCACTTCATCTTGACGTTTCTCATGGAACCAGCTCTTGCCTAGACTGTAGCATGCTCTCAATAAAGTTTTTGTTGAATGCAGGAATGAGTGACACAAGACGTTACAGATACAATAGGCTGCAGTGATACAGTTTACCTCCACTAAAAGCCAGAGTTGATTATTGCACGGAAGCCCTAAAATACAAGCATAGCCAAGTGAGATCAAAGGTCCTGAGCTGAGACACAGCTCCCTTGCCTTGGTTTGCTTCCCCCTTCAAACTGTCCACTGCAGACCATGAAAACAGCAAACAGAAGCGGGGGGGGGGAATGAAAGAACAGAGAGAATGTTTTTCATGTAAGCTTCTGGTGAAAAGAGAGAATCTGCCAGAAGCACTTTCAGGAATAGAATAGATGCTCCTCCACACACTGCATAGGGATGGGTCACCATTTTCTAACACGCAGTGCAATGTCTCTGCCTCAGCCAGTGAAAACTATCCTCAATTGGATGCTCTAGTGCATCCTCTAGAGAATACTCTACTGGTCTCTATGCATTCCTTCCTAGCACCCCTTCTACCTCAAGCCTAGTAGGGAAAACGTTCTCTCCCCACAAAAGAATACCTAGCCATTAAAACTGCTGCCCCCTGATAGCATAAAAACCCTTAGACCCACAGGCTAGACATCTTTAATGTGAGATACCTAAAAGTTGACACCAGGTGGCAAGTCCTACTGATATGTGGGTAACTGGAGGCCAGGTACCAAGCTGTCCTCTTGTCCACACACTCTGAACAGATACAACTCAAGCTTGACTATATGTTGGAGAGTGAGTATTTCCAGTGACCCTCAAAAGTTGATATAGAGATATTCTGGAAGTGCAAACAAAAGTTTTCTGAGACATCTCCCCCATTACACGTTGCTGCTCAAACATCTTTGAGGTCCCCACCTCCCACTCCTTGGTTCAGAACAGGTTTCTAAGAAGCTTAGGCCAGAGCATCTGGCTTGGCATCAGTCTAATCTGACATCTCTGCATTAACATGAGAGGTGCAAAGGAGCATGGGAAAGAGAGGGGGGAGGAGAGAGAGAGAGAGAGAGAGAGAGAGAGAGAGAGAGAGACAGACAGAGAGAGACAGAGACACAGAGACAGAGACAGAGACAGAGCTACCTGCTATCTCCTCCCTGTTCTGCACACTGGGTCCAGGAGAGGAGAAGGGATGGCCAGTGTGCTCTTTGCAGCAGAAGAGACTGTAGCCCTTCAACAGAACAAGATATTTTCCTATTTCTGGTGACTTGAGCATCCTTTCAAATTGTTCTGTAGATAGGAGATCCTGGCAGCTGAGGGCCAACTAACTATTGAGAAGCTCTGCCAGAGATATACGATGTGCTGTCGAAAAATAAGTAAATCTTTCATCTTTTGGAGCCATAGCTATGAAACAGGAGAGACTACTGAGGGCAAAAGGGTTCCAACTGATTATTTTGATCCAGAGCTCTTGAGTATTTTATATCAGTCAGGCCAAAAGTCCAGATACACAGTTCCTATTCAAATGTCCACCTCTCACTCACAAGTGACAAGGCAAACAGAGCAAGATTAAAACAGTGTATCATGAAAAAGCACGTCCTGCCATCAAGTCTCTTACTTTCAATGTGTTTCTTATAAATAAGTTCTTGATGGGACAGAGACATGGATTCTAATGTTGCCATCCATAACCAATAGATAACCAGGGATGCTCAGTATGAGACAATCCCATCACTAATTTGGCCAGAGAAAAAGTGTAGGGGTGGGAGGGACAAAAATAGGATCCATGAAGGCTTTCTAGAACCAGACAAGGCTGTCTCCAGTTTGTCACCATCACCATTCTGTGCCGGGTCACTCTGTCATTGGCGGCCTTGTAGACTATAGATACTAGAAGCATCTGGTCTCTTCCTGTTAATATGAGTATTACTCTCTATCTAAGTTGTGCCTAACAATAGGGTCTAAAAATATGAACTCCAGATATTGTAAAGTGCTTTCTAGATATCTCAAACATACCCCTGGTTGAGAGCTAATGCTTCAGAGTAACAAGACCTTGGGATAGGTGGAGGCCCTGGGAAGAAGCCCATGCTGTCCTCTGATGACAGCTTGTCACAGCTCAGCCTACTTTACACTCCCTCAGAAGCACTTATGTCATCTGATAGGTGATGGGCTTTTCTAACTGCAAAACCCAAGATCTAAAGTGTTGCTCTAAACTGTGGGACACTTTAAATTTGGGAGGTCTTGATTGGATGGGGTGTGCTCAGCTGCTGAAGTATGCACAAACTTCCCAGGATCTGAAATGTCGGGAGCCTGAACTTGTGACTTCTTCCTAGCCTTCTCATACCAGACAGTTTAGTGATCAACTGGAGTGACTGTGTTGGTCAACGTTGGTTTTCTACTTCCTGGAACAAGGTCGGTGCTTAGAAAATTCCACTCTGACCATGGAGTGGTTTGAGGGCATGATGCTGGATCTAATGCCAGATTGCTTTTTTCTCAAATATTTTAAAAGGACAAATAAAGTTCACAACTGATGGTAGCTTCAAAATCTCAGAAAAGAATTAACAGAACAGCACCTCCATCTTTCTGTGCCTGGGATAGCATTCAGCACCACGGTTGCCCTGTTCTTGGGTACCCCCGTGAGTATGAAATGAAGTCAGCTTTGTCACACGACCAGCGTTGGTCTTAGTAAAAAGGAATGGATGCAATGCAATAAGCCAGAGTTATCACATGCTAAGAGCAAATGTTGTTTCATGTAGTTTCTGTGTCTATACTTAGATGTGAGTGTGTGTGTGTGTGTGTGTATAAACATTAGCTGCATGTGTGCATGTGTGTAAATGTTAGTTTTCAGTGGCATAAAATTGCACTTTAACAAGCACAAGCTAATGGTCTATCAAAGGAAAGCTAACTCACTAAGCCCCAAGGGTGTTTTCAGGATAACATTTAGAAAATATGTGGGTTTTCTCCCCTGGAACACATTCTAAGTTCACACAAAAGAGTCATGACATCATCTCCAAAGGAGTGCTGAGTGAGGCACTGTGGAAATGGAGAAGAGTTCAAATGCATCTTAAATCATCACATTGCTTGATTTTTTGCAAACTAGTGTGGTCCATTAGGAAGGGAATGAAATTGACTTCCTTGGAAGCCCCACCCTGCCAATGAGCTGTTTTCGTATCTGTGAGCAGTCTGAATCTTTATGAAGCTTCTGGATCTCCATGTGTTATCCAGATCTAAAGGCACAAAATGCAACATCCTGGGACTTGATCAGGACATGTGGCCAGTGAGTTGAGACCCTACAGGAGCCAGGTGGCCTGGCTTAAGGGACCACTCCCTCAGTCTTCTCTTCCACAAGAGGATGTAATAATGTTAGTCACACAGGACTGCTACAAGGATTAGCTGAGATAATGCTTGAAGAGGACTTAATAACTCAGATTTACATATAAAAAGCTTGGCTTGTTGAACTTCAAGGTCTTTTTAAAGATTTTATATTATTTTTAATTATGGGTTTATATGTGCATCTGTGTGGGGTGTATGTACATGTGAGTGCAGGTGCCTAGAGAAGCCAGAAGAGGGAGCCAAATCCCCGATGTTGGACTTACAGGGGCTGTGAGCTGCCTGACATAGGTGCTAGGAATAGAACTCTGGTCCTTTGTAACAACAGTGTGCTCTCAAACCATTCATCTCTCCTGACCCCCAACTCGAATTTCATGATATTGTGATTGTTCTGTTTCCTGTCCACTACTACTAAAGGCAGTAACAGTGAAGGCAAGATTGGCTTCAATGATGAAGCTGTACTGTAGAGAGAGCTGTTCCTCCTTCTTCAGGAGGCTGCCCATGAACACCCCCACCCAAGACAGCAAACAAACCTGCATCTGAGCACAGACACCCATCATACTTGTGGTGGTTTGAATAGGTATGGCCCCCATTCATGAGTTTGAATGCTTGGCACATGGGAAGTGACACTATTAGGAGGTGTGACCTTGTTGAAGGAAGTGTTTCACTGTGGGGATGGGCTTTGAGGTCTCTTATGCTTAAGTTTCTTCCCATATGGAATCCAGTCCCCTCCTGTTGCCTTTGGATCAAGATATAGAACTCTCCGCTCCTCTGGCACCATGTCTGCCTGCATGATGCCATGCTTCCCACCATGATGATCATGGACTGAACCTCTGAAACTGTAAGCCAGCCCCAATTAAATGTTGGACTTTTTTTTTTTTTTTGGTTTTTCGAGACAGGGTTTCTCTGTGTAGCCCTGGCTGTCCTGGAACTCGCTCTGTAGACCAGGCTGGCCTCGAACTCAGAAATCCTCCTGCCTCTGCCTCCCAAGTGCTGGGATTAAAGGCGTGCACCACCACTGCCCGGCTAATGTTGGACTTTATAAGAGTTGCCTTGGTCATGGTGTTTCTTCACAGCAATCAAATCCTAACTAAGACCACTCTGGAAAGCAGTCTGGCAGTTCCTCAGAAAACTGGGCATGACACTCCCGGAGGATCCTGCTATACCACTCCTGGGCATATACCCAGAGGCTTCCCCTGCATGCAATAAGGACACATGCTCCACTATGTTCATAACAGTCTTATTTATAATAGCCAGAAGCTGGAAAGCACCCAGATGTCCCTCAACGGAGGAATGGATTCAGAAGATGTGGTATATTTACACAATGGAATACTACTCTGCAATTAAAAACAACGAATTCACGAAATTCCTAGGCAAATGGTCAGAACTGGAAAATATCATCCTTAGTGAGGTAACCCAGTCACAAAAGAACACACATGGTATGCAGTCACTGATAAAGGGATATTAACCCAGAATCTCGGAATACCCAAGACACAATACACATATCAATAGATGTCCAAGAAGATGGAAGGAGAGACTCCTGGTCCTGGAAAGACTGGATGTAGGGGAATACCAGGACAGAGAAGCGAGAGGGGGTTGAATGGGGAACAGAGGGAGGGAAAGGGGTTTATGGGACTTTCGGGGAGGGAGGAAACGGGAAAGGGGAAATCATTTGGAATGTAAATAAAAAAACTTAGAAAATAAAAAAAAAGAAATGAAAGGAGACAAGAATTGGGCAAACATGTCTCCCAATTTTCAGCAGTCTGATGGACTTTACAATTGGAAGCACTGGTTTACAGGTCAACTGCAAAAGTGTCAAAGAAGTCACTAGACCCATAATTCTTACCCATGACATTCTTCTATTTAAATTGTGGCAGTAAATGGAAGTTGTTCAAGTCTACAAGGATTAGCTGACAAAATATGATAGGAATTGATGAGATTTGCATGTTCATGCACATAATTATATGTGAAAGAGAGAGAGAGAGAGAGAGAGAGAGAGAGAGAGAGAGAGAGAGAGAGAGAGAGAATCCTTACAAAGGTAGCTACATAGTCTATATAATCCCTTCAGATTATGTTCTCTTTTCGGGAAGTATGAGTGTGTGTGTGTGTGTGTGTGTGTGTGTGTGTGTGTGTGTGTGCGCGCTCTCTCTCTCTCTCTCTCACACACACACACACCTGTGTATGTATGAGTAAAAGTGCATATATGTGCGTACATGTGTATGTATGTGCATGTGGGTATGTGTGTATGTGGTGTGGGCATGTATGTGTGAGGAGAGATTTATGTGTAAGCATATGGCTTTAATTTTAAAAATAATGTTTAAATAAGCCAGTGCTTCAATAACTTAGTTCTGTATATAAATTACACACAAAAAAAGTAAAAATCTCTCTAGGCTTCTTAATTAAAAACTTTTCATGGAGTGGATTCTGGTGGTTTTAAAATCCTGGCTCTGCTTTATTCAGCACAGAGAGCTTTTCCTGGAGATGGCAGGCACATGCAAACATCAAACGCACACTAACAAACTCACCCACCTTGCTGGTTTCTAACATCTCTAGATCTCTAGGGCGTGAATTTTCAAATCTCCCTTATTAACACCCTAGAGGTTTTCCAGGGCCTTTTATCCTTACCACTGCTATACCAGATGGTACCGGAATGGACTTCTCTGTACACTAGGAATAGTAGACAGTGGACCTCTAATCATACTCCCTGTGTATGTAGCAAAGCTTTTTAGCATTTTAGTCTGTATAAATCAGCTACAGAAGTTAATGCTGATATCAATAAATTATAAATATTCAAATGACAGCAAGAAAATGGAGTTAAGAGAGATGAGAATGTACAAGCTTGGCTCTGCATTTCTTACTCTGGTGTTCATAGGGACTGGTCGAGTGGGTAACCTCTTTACTCACTCACTGAAGCTATGGCAGGCTCTACCTCTTAACCTAGCCACAGCTAAGACAGAAAGGAGGCAGCTGAAGAGGAAGAAATGGTGTGCATGTGTGTGGGGTGTGATTTCTAGAACACAAAGAGATGTGCACATTTGTGGGTCAATACTCTAGAATATTTGTGATTTCTCAAACTGTGCACATGTTTCCACAAGTTATAAAAGCTTATGTTGGTCTCAATTAAACACATGATCAGAGTATTTCCAGGGGATTCTCGTTAAAATGCAGGTTTTGATTCTTCGGTCTAGCAAGCATGTCCAACCTTTGGATGTCACCACACAACTTTGTCATCTACAAAGCGCACACTTGAGAGTCATGCAGTCAAGTTATAAAAAGCAAAGCACAAGAGAGAAACTTTATGGTGACTTAAGTTAGTTTATAATTTTATGGTGTGCCTCAGTCATCTGTGTCCTTGGCCACAGATGATTTAAGGTTAGACATGCTTACTAAGTCAAGAGCTGCTGTCCTGGGTGAGGTCCACATGCCTCTGAAAACCCTGTATCCCATACATGGAGGAAGGAAATAAATGCAGAAACATAACCAACTTGTTTTGTCCTCTTTGGCTGTTGTCTCTTGGAGGCCTGCTCTTTTCTGAAGAGAAAATGGAGGGGGAGTAGATCGGAGGAAGAGGGGGTGTGGTGGGGAGGGGGAGCTTGGGAGAGTGGAGGGTGGGGAAACTGTGGTTGGGATGTATCATATGAGAGAAGAATCTATTTTCAATTAAGAAAATATCCCCTTTCCTAACTTCTCACTGGCCAGCTGCAGTCACATGACCATGCTTAGCTGCAAAGGAGGCCGTTCAGCCCAGCTGAGTGATCAACAGGAAAACCTTTCACTAATACCTAAAAAGACTCTAGGCATCTAAAGTCTCTGATTGTAAGATTGGATCACAGTATTCATGTGTAGGGGTACAATCTCTTGCCTTGGATAAGCTAATGCCCTGGTGAAACTCTGATTCCATAGTCATAGTCAAAAGCAGGAATGCCTTAAGACAGCCCAGAGCAACACACAGCAAACATGAGCTCCTTAAGCAAATCGTAAGCCAGGCTAAGGTTTCCTACCATAGAGATCGATGTGCAAATTTCTTCATAGAACACATCCACATCATAATTCAGCAGCGTATTAACAACAATACACACATCAGATTGCTCATTGTTTGGCTACAAAACAAAACCAGCGTTCCTGATCTTTATGCCGTTGGTCTACTTAGACGAATTCATTCAGAAAGATGAATGAGTTCTCCAAACTGAAGGGAGAGACGGGAAAGGGTCTCAGTGCCTGTGAAGAATTGCTTCGTGATTACATTCTGCCTTAGCCAAAGAATAAGAGCCTCTTAAAAGATAACAATTCACACAAAAGAATCTTCCTGTGCCTGGAGTATAGTGATTCTCAACTGGGGATGATGTCCAGCCTTGAGAGACTGAGACCCTGTCACAGATGTGAAAATTCCCTTGAACACATGCTCTGGAGGATTCTGGAAGATTCTGGGGGATTCTGGAGGACCCCTCCTCACAGCACAAGAGGCTAGGGATGATGTGTTCTAGCAGAGTCATGCTCCCCTCTCTCAGACCAGTTCTGCCCAGTAGACAGGTGCAGATATCAGCCACACAAAGAGAGGCCGGCTGTTGGGTTAGAAAGAAGCAAATCAATGTCATTTAATAATGTATTCTCTTGAACTCAGTGCATCCGCCAAAGTATCATTTCAGCACAAAATCCATATAAAATTATTAATGAGCCATTTGGTATATTTTACTTGTTATATATATTCACAGTCCCACGGGCATTTTCCATTTATGACAAATCCCAATAGGATACCACCCACCCCACCAACACTGGGCAAGCTGTGAATCAGTCTACACAGAAGTTCCAAGTCACACTCTGGGGTAAAGGATCCTGAAGTTCCCTCCTGGCAGGACCATATATCTACCCCAAGATCTGATGAACCCAAAAAGCAGTTACTTAAGGGCCTTCAAGTGGGCCTTTGATATCCAGGCTAGGTCCTGTGAGTAAACCAGACTTGGTGGTACATATCTATAATCTCAGCACTCATGATGGAGAGATAGAAGGATCAAAAAGGGTCAACTACATAGTGAAATCAAAGCCAGTCTGGACTACATGTGATCCTCTCAATAAATAAATAAATAAACAAACAAACAAACTTGTTTTTGTAAATCATCCTACATACTTTGGGCTCTTTTGAACAATAAAGCTGTATATCACATGGTCCAACAGCTCCCAACAGTCCAAGAACTCAGTGACTGACATGGGCAATGTTGGCTTCATTCCCTCTCTGCACATTGTAAGTGTTATAATTGAGAAAGCACATATTGCGGGTTGACTATTATTACCTAATAATAAGAGAGTGGATACCCAGCAGTTTGTGCTATGATCACCACCCTATACAGTAATTCAATAAGGCATTTAATGGTTGCTGCACAGTAACTGCCCTTTAACTTCTAGAGGCTTTCACCATCTCTACTGTTCCCCTCTCTTTGGCAGGGATGGGTTGACACAGGCACAGTGAAGCCTCAGAGGCAGGTGCTCGGATGAAGCCAGAGCCATCCATCAACACCCCCCATTCTGACTGCTCATTACTGCACCATCACCCTTAGCTATTTAACATTAGCTATTATAGTTTGCACATTCTGACCCATTTCTCCTGGTGATGTTTTAGTTTACCCACAGTATACAAAAGGCTTCTTTCATGTTGACTGTTAATTAGATTTCTGGAATAAAGTAGTTTTTTAGCACCAAGAAGGCCTGAAGTTTTGATAATAAAAGCCATGGATGAGGTAAAGAAGAGTAAAGCAAGACAATCAAGGGGTGTTTTCTGGTGTGCCGTGAGCTCTCCTCAGGCGGTGTTATGCAGAAGTTCACACTTGTGAGCACTCAGGATCCAGCTAATGTGGAGGACAGTCTATGATGCCCCCAGCAATACTGAGGTGTGCTGTACTTGTCCCCTAAATGTGGGAAACTGACCCCTTTCTAATCAGCTGAACATGACAGAGGTGATAACATGTCCACATGTAAGGACATTACACATGATCACACTTTTCATCTAGCTAGGAGAATCACTCCCTTATGGGTCAGACAAAGCAAGGTGCCTTTATGGGAAAATATGTCCATTTGGCTGGGGCCAAGTGAGGTCTCTGGTTCACAGTGAGACAGGGCTTGATGCCAACAACTGCACATGTGAGTCAGAACCTAAATCTGTCTCCATCCAGTGTTCAAAGGGGAAAAAAGCCCTTGAGACGAGCCTCAGAGGGACAGACAGCAGAGAACTCTGTGGCGCCACATCTAGACTCCAGATCGACAGGCAAGGGAAGGTAGCAATCAGGTATGGCAGGTAGCAGACAGTTTTAAGCTGCTACATTTATGGTAATTTGCTACACAGAAACCACTCATGGACACAGTCAATAAACATAGTTTTGTTTAAAGTGTATGAATGTATATATATATATATATATGAATGTACATATGCATATATATAATCCTATAAACATTTGTGTATGCACAGAAAATTTTATGTAAATAAAAAACCCATAACTGGCTAACACTCTTCATTTATTTTGTTTTGTTTTGAGACAAGGTCTTATGATGTAGTCCAGGCTGGCCTGTTTTTATAATCTTTCCATCTCAGATACTTGCTGTAATTACATGTACCACTACATCTGGCTCTCTCCTAACTCTTAGGAGAAAGTGATAAAGATTCACAGAGAGAATAAAGATATTGCTTTGCACTTCATACTGTTTTAGTATGATTGTCATGTTTGAGTTTTCCTTTTATAAATTATAACTATAGATTAAGCATGTAATAGATTTGAAACCATTTTGTTCCACAGACCATAATCAATCCAAGAAAAAAATGGTTTTTCAGAGATGTAATCTTGTCTTTCTAATGAGGATAAGTTTGCCAGGATAACCTGAACTCATTTGTTTTGGAAGAAAGTGGCCGGGTGGAGGTTAGCCTTCCTCATCCCACAGGCAGGACCGCAGGTGGAGAGAGCAAGTGTGCTTCATCAAAGGAGCCGGCTGAGCTGCGGTGGGAGTTGGGGTTCATTTTCTCCATTTCCAGATGGCTCCCACATTTAGGGGAAGAGTACTACAAACCCCAGAATTGTTGGAGGGGTGGGAACCGGATTCTGAAGTCTCTCATGGTAGACAGCTAAAAACCAATGGCTCCCAGATCCACGTCTTAACCACAGGAGACCCCAACTTGGCACCTCTGAGACCCAGCTGGCTCAAAACAGAAAGGCAGCATTGAGAATTCCAGAAGAGGGCTCAATACTGTAATTTCCTTTAGATCATGAGGCCTAATAAATAAGTAGGCCCTGTTAAAAATGTCTGGCATTTTAAAATGACATATTCATCTGAAATACAGAGTTGGGGGACACGGAATGGAAATAAGTTCCATCTACTGAACCTAAACCAGTGCTTAACATTCAAAATGATATTTAGGAAAAACACACAGAGAGTGATGGGATGAACACATGAGTGTGTGGAAATTAAATTAGTCTGACTCTAAGTCCTCAAAAATAGCTTTGAAAAATTGAGAGAAAACAATTACAGTAAATTGAGTATACTTGACAAGGAAGAAAATGCACTGTTGTATGTCATTTCTCTATGACATGTTGGTCATTTCTCTATGCTGGGTGCTACACCTGTTGAAATCATTTGTTTACAGAGAAAGACTTTGCTTTTTCTTTACTTTCAAATTGTGAGGTGGACTCTCTCCTATCAATTATCTGTTGCCCTCAAGCAACAGTGACTCTAATGTTTCTTCTCTGGAGTTTCTCAAATCTTCCTTCCTCTCTGGTCTACTTCCGAAGCTAAATGCAGACAGGTCACGGTGGCGTACTCAGCTGCTATCACAGAAGGAGAGCTTCCCCACTGGAAAACTTCCTGAATTTAGAAACTCCAGAGACGCAAAGCAGCACAATTCCCTGTTCTTCCTGTTACCAAAATGTACTAGGCTATATTCAGGATTAGCTTGGAAAAATTCACACATGGAGAAGGGGGCACAAAACTCAGAAACCCTCTGGGTCCCACCGTCTGTGTCGTTGGCAAAGCACGGTAGATGATAAAAGAAACAATTGCAACAGATTGGAAATTTGACAGTGGAACCATAGAGAATGGAAGTCGCAGGGAAGAAGGACTCATCTGCCATCAGTATAAAGTAAGAAGGTGTGGCAAGCCATGCATAAACAGGATGTGAGAGATGGCTTGGATCTGCAAAGCAAGCATGAGTAAACTCAGCAAGGTTTGTGTGTGCTTGTGTGCGCATGCACGTTCCCATGCAGAGCAGGGCCCAAGTCTTCCTCTACTGCTCTCTACCCTATTGGCTTGAGAGAACATCTGGACTGGAAATTGGGTTTTAGCTCTGCAGTCAGTGATCCCTGGGGCTCCAGCTGCCTTTGTCTTCTATTGCTGGGGTAACAGGCATGCCCAGCTTTTTATCTGGGTGCTGGGGTTTCAAACTCAGGACTTCATGATTTCAGAGCAAGCCCATTCTTACCCACTGAGCCATCCCTGCAGTCCCAGATTTTCCCCGATGTATTATCACGCTCAGCACAGAAAGAATTGCTTGAAAGGGTCTTAATTTCAATGTTAACAGCATGTCAACAGAGAACAGACCCATTTTAGATCAGAGAGTTCCGGAAAACCAGACACAATAAAGAATGATCCTGAGCAAAAGAACTGCCAGGAAGAGGCAAGGCATTTGACTGCTAGTCTCCTCAACACACAGCACGCCCTGACACATTTGCTCCCTTCCATAGTATTTTTCAAAAGCAGGGGGCTGGCATTTGTAAACACACTGCTTGGGTGGAAAGATGCCCAAACATAAAGCAAGCTGTAAAAATCCATGTAGTACATTTGCCAGAATAAACCACCAGACCACAACAAATAAAAACAGGGCCCCCAGAGGAAACCTAGCAGAACTCCTTTGCATCAAGAACAAAGAGGAAAGTCCCGGCCTCAAAAGCAGCTAAGAGGATGGGGAAACACCCTGCTCATCACAGGCGAGGCACACAGAGCATTGGTGCTTCCTATTAGTGATGCTCGCAGGAATACACCCATTAATCAGCCCTGATTCCCCTCCATAACCAAGTCCACCTACTGGGCTGCCATGTTTATCATGGCTTCCCATGTCCAGATGCAAATCGTGCAGCTTGGACATTCCCTACACACACTGTACAGGCTTTCTTGTGCCTGAGCCTAGCTTTATTTCTGACTCTTTGGTTTTCTATCTTTCTCAAGCATTGCTCCTTCCTTGTTGGAACGCAAGAAACATCAACTGATCATCTACTGATGTACATGCCCTATAGGCTGAGAACCCTTAGGCAGAGAGGAGGGCTTATAGATGAGAGCACCTACCATCTAGGACCCACCTCATTCCTGGTTGGTTGTGGATGCCAATAGCAATAGGCATAATTTTGTTTTGAACTCAGATAATAGAAAATAAATGACAGTATCCAGAGTCATCCACCACTTTGTTGGGTGTGCAGAAAGAAAGAAATTTAAATTTAAATGGTTCTTTTTTGTTTGGATGGTTTTTTGTTTTTTGTTTTTGTTTTGTTTTCCTTTTATTTTTAATTCTGAGATAGGGAGCTAGGGAAATGTCTCCTTGGTATGCAGTCATAGATATCTGACTTAGATCTATCACCTATGTTAGAAGTCTGGCATGGCAGGCACACAATAATCTCAGTGCTGGGAAGGCAGAGATGGAAGGATCCTGGAGCTTGCTGGCCAGCCTGCTTAAATCAGTGGGCTCTAGGTTCAAGAAGTAAGGTGAAGAATGATTTCAGCAGTATCTAAGGTCATTTTCTGAGGTATACACACACACACACACACACACACACCTCAAAAATTCTACAATAAAATTGTGGCTATAAATTTAAGTCAGTTATTTTCCAGTAGTTGTTATAATTCTATTATTATGTGTCAATTATTGGCATCTATGTCAAGATTGACAAGAGAAGGAAGGGAGGAAGGAATACTGGAATGAAGGAAGGAAAGGAGAGCAGAAAGGGTTAACTCACAAGATTTACTACTATAGCAAAACAACACTAGTTTGGGGGTTCCAGGTCTGTATTTGACCCACCTCTAACCGGTCTAACTGTGCTCAGTCTCTGATGGGTCTCTCTGAGGTTTTGTTTCCTCATTCTAAGATGGGAAATAATTCGATGTCAAAGGGCTGTGCCAAAGATGGGATGCTACGGGCTTCTATAACATGTCAGATGCAGAGATCTCCAACCACACGTGCCAGAGCCATTTCCTCCTTCCTCTTAGGTCTCACCTTCTCTATTCACTATGCCCCATAGCCTCAGTGAATATCCCCAGAGCCATGGATGGAAAATGCCATCTGAGTTTGACTTGACACAGAAGCTAAACAAACTCACTCACAAATCAAAGACCCTGCTTTCTCTTTACCACTGCATGGCAATACAGTTCCGAAAACCTCTACCTGAAAGGCAGACACTGCCTCCCCCTCCTGGGCTCTGCCCTTTATTCACCTAGGGAAATTTTCTTTGCGTGAAAGAAAACAAAATTCTAGAAACTAAAAGGAAATCTGCAGGAGGGAGGGAGAGAGGAAGGGTGGGAAGTAGGGAGGAAGAAAGGGAGGGAGAGAGAGGGGAAGATAGACAGGGGTTGAGGACCTTCAGAAAGTGGGCTTTCAATATCAACCTATTGGCCAGAAAAGGTCACTTTCTCCATTAGAATGTTCTTTGGTGACTAAGCAAATTCCTATCTGCCCAGGTCACTCCCACTACCTGCCCTGCTGGGAGATGAATCGTCCAAGTCTCAAATGATACTTAAATCAGCACAGTAAGAGCTTCAAATCTTCCCCATCTTCATTAAAAAATAAAAGCCAAAAGCAGTGTCTTTGGTCTGAGTTCTTCCTACTCCCAACTTTGCAGCCTTCTAGGTCTTATTGATGGAATGACTTTCACTAACTCCTGCCTGACCCTCACATGGCTCACACACTGGGGATCCAGCACCTGGCCCAAAGTGTCTATATCTTGTGATAAGGTCAACTTCTCCATCAGCTGTTGAATCAACCATGTTGTTCAGTCTCCCTTGCATTGACCTGGATATAGGTACCATTTTACCCTTCATGCAGCTCTACTTATGACGTTCCCTCAAATAGGAGGGGAGAGGTCACTAGTCCACCATCTGAACATACAGCCACTCCTCTCTACCAGTTGGAAGCAATCCTGCTCTAATTTCACTTGACCTTGGGCTCTCGGGAGTAGCTACAGTATGTAGGCCTGGGAAGACATGGTGAAGGGACTACATATGTACAGCCATGGGGAGTCATCACTCGTGCCAGGTACAGATCTTCTAGTGGCTACTTTCAGGTCACTTATATTCCTGCCCATAACCCCCTCACCCGTTTACCCTTTCTGTAAGTAACTCGAATAGATGCATTTGTTCTTTGGTATGAACTTGTGGAATCAAACTGGTTTGTCGTTAGGACCTTAGGAGGGGGTACTGCTTGTTAACATCTCCCCCAGGGGAAAATATTCTCACAAAATCCATTAAAGATTCAATTATCCAGAATGTTCTCTGATGTGCATGCAGTTGTCTTTACAAGAGTTGGGGGAGTGTGACAGACAAGATCTATAAAATATGAAGGCTTAGCATTAATAAGTATCAACCACTAGCATCTAACAGCTGTCTGCACTCCATGGTCACAGCACAGAACAGATCAGTCCCAAGCCCATTCTTCTCATTTCCTTTTTCTATTCCCCAGAAATTGCAGAATTTCTCCAGTTTTGTTTTGCATTATAACTCGACATTATAATGTTTCTGAAACATTTTCCATCTGGATAAATCCAGAGAGGATTAGAGGCGGGAAAGAGTCCACTATGCACCTCCCACCCCCTACCCCTATCTCCATTCCGTCCCCATACTGGCAAAGTATTTTTGTAAATAAAGAGTTGAAATGAGTCCACACCTTTCTCTTGAATGATCAAGAGAACAATCTGCTCTTCTCCTCTTTCCCCTGCATTAATTAGGCATTTTGTGTTACTTAATGCAAATTAGCAATGTCAAGTGCATACATGTGCAAATTATGAACTGTATCACCAGCATCGTTTTGATTCTTAAAATTTTGGTACAGAATTCACATCACTCAAACTTCATAGCAGGCTTCTTCTCCTGCTATTAATCTTGCCCTTGGGTATATTACAAAAATGCAGTGGAATAGATTAGAGGCAGAACAAAAGAGAGGAGAGGATTTGAAGTCGAATACCCCGATAGAAGCTTGCTCTTCCCTTGGGTTTCCCAGAGAACTCAAGAACAAGAAGAAAACAGAAGTGCCACTCTAATATGAAAATGTAGTTTTTCTCATCCATTTCCACTTCAATTTGAAGACATGACCAAATAGTTTCAGCAAAGCATGGTGGGCCATCAGAAGGCATTGTCATGGTCTCCTGGGCATTTGCTACTTGCTAAGGCTGTGGGAAGGACACCCAGAACACAGGCAGAAACTTCAGTGATGGCCACCATTGTGATGTGTGCTGGGGAAGATCCTGCCCTGTTTCGCTCAAGTCTGGCTCTGAGGTCAGAATGGAAGAACCAGTAGTATGAGGGATGGGACGCTTCATGCAGCTTCCCTTGTGGAAGCTTCCATGGTGACGCTTGACTGCCTGGCAGTAAGAAAAGGTCTGTATCTGCTATCACCTCACTGAAAATAGGTGGCTTTACTGGGTCAACTGGGCAGCTGTAGCCAACATGACAGACTGGGAGGCTCTAACAACCCAGATTTTTTTTCTCCTAGGCCTAGAGGTTGTAAGAAACATGGATACCTTGGCTCTGCCTAAGGCCTCTCTCCTGACCTGGCAATGCAGATGGTTATGCTCTCTGTGTTTCCACATGGTCTTTCCTCTATGTGTGCCATCCCTGGTATCTCCTTGTGTGTCTACACTTCTAAAACAGCATTGAGATGGAGTTCAAGCCCATTCCCAGGACCTCACGTGAACTTCAACTTAATCACTCTTTAAAGGTCACACTGCCACATACAGTCACATTCCGGTGTTGTGGGCTCAGGGATATAACACAGGAATGAGAAGGGTGTACAGTCCTGACCATAACATCACTGAGGAGATGTACAGACAGGCCTGAGTTTTTTCTCCATGTGACATCACTTGCATTCATTCCCATTATATGTAACATAAACAACAGGAATCTCATGTGAGCCAAGCTGGCCCTCTCTCCTTTAAACTTGATGACTCCTTTAAATATTTATTAGCCTCTAATTTCATGGGGTGATTTGATTAGAGCTAGCTATAATTTCCCTTTGTATCAAAGAACACTAGCTTTGTTATGCTAACTTCTATTCCTGACCAAAATTCAGTATTTTTCAAGGTCCAAGGCAGACTTGTGGCTCTCCAAGGAAGTGGTGTAAGTATACCTAAGCTTTTGTTTAGTTAAGCAATACTGATAATTTTTATTCAATCCCTCCTATTTCCAAGGCATTACTGAGATCTCTAGTACCAAGTAATGAAAATCTCTCTATCTAATCAGTCTAATGGGGGGGGCACATGTACAAAGAATAGTTACATTATAACTAAATAGGATTAAAGATAATTCTACAAAGCACCTTAAGGTGAATTTAAAATCCTGAAGTTAGTAAAATTGGTCAATTTTGCAGAAATTTGCCAAGTTCCAAATTGACAACAGATGGTCGTATTAATGATGTCTCTCTCCCGCCTTGCACATCACCAGAACAGAGCTTGTCGTCATTTATTTTTACTGTTCAAGCTTGAACACCAAGGTTCTGCTGTTCAGAACCACACTTCTGAGAAGAGAAGGCAGATTTTCTTCTATCTAGTACTCTGAGGCCATCAAGAGTCCTAAGGAGGAAAAAAAAATCACAGAGCATGTGTTGAACTCTAGAAAACTTACCACTAAGCTCATACCAAGACAGAGCTGGCACATGAATGGGAAGTTCTCTCAGCAGCCAAAGACTACAAACACTGGGATCACATGGCCAAGAAGGACTTGACGGCCCATGCCTAAGACACATATCAAAAGACACAGTTCTCTGAAATTCTTCTCACAGACACCCTGCCTCTTCCAGCCTCCTCTTTCTGGGATACTTACAACGATACTGTGCCCTGAGCCATCCATACCTACCTACCATCTTGGCACCCTACCTGTATTTTCAGAATCCTTTTTCTTTTCCCACAGTAGTCCTTGATAGAAAAATATGTGGGGAACATTGTCACATGCCCTAGCATGGCTCACTTAGCACCTGAGAGCCTCAGTCTCAGGTGAAGAAGAGACACCATGACCATGACAACTTCTACAAAGGAAAGCATTTTATTGGGGGTGGTTTACAGTTTCAGAGCTTTAGTTCATTGTCGTCATGGTAGGAAGCATGGCTACATGCAGAGAGACATGGTGATGGAGAAGGAGTTTAAAGTTCTACAACTTGATCCACAGGCGGCAGAAGGAGACTGTGTGCTACACTAGGCTTAGCATGAGCATAGGAGGCCTCTCAGAGAACACCCCCACAGTACCACACTGTCTACAATGAGGCCACACCCACTCCAACAAGGCCACACCTCCTAATAGTGCCACTCCCTATGGCCAAACATTCAAACGCATGAGTCTGTGGGGGTCATTCCTATTCAAACCACCACATGTGTCAAATGGCTCCCTTCCTCATACTCCATGGGAAAGAACAATGACAGAATTTGCTCTGTGAGCAGATGAAGACAAGACTCACAGATGCTCAAGTAACTTACTGAAGGTCACACGGGGGGGGGGAGGGGAAGGAAGGGAAGGGAGGGGTGGGGGGCGGGTGCAGATCTATATCTGGTGAACTTGAGACCCTGCTGCTGCCATAGCATTAGACTAGATATGCAGAATCTCTTGGACGGCACCATGCATTTCTGCTTCCCTGACTAGCTTGACGTGAGTGGAAAACAAATACATCCACTAGCTCACCAGCTGTTATGAGCTCCTCTGTGTAGGAGGATTGCATGTTTACAGAGATAATCTTAAAACACTAGCTTGGCCAATCAAGGAACTCCAGTGGTAGAATATCAGGTACCAAGAAATGATAAATATAATCTGAGATAGATGGATAATGAAGAAAGAGCCTTGATGTATAATCCTTGACATAGCCCATAATTATTCAAATGAAAAATTTTCCATCTGAGTCATCAAAAAAAAAGACTCTTACAGACTAAATTCCTTTCTCTCAAAAAATTCCATTTTAAAGTCCTAACCCCCTGGACCTCTCTGTGATAACTCATGGCAGTCAGGGTCTTCTAAGTGGGATGTATGTTAGCATGAGGTTGGGGACAGACCAACCTTAATCCAGGATGACTGGCTTTTTGAAAGAACAAAGATGTCGGCCAACCAGATGCCCCAGGGCTCCCAGGAACTAAGCCATCAACCAAGGGGTACACATGATTCCAGCCAAAATTGTGGCAGAGGAATGCCTTGTCAGGCATCCATGGGAGGAGAGGTCCTTAGTCCTATGAAGGCTCGATAGATGTATCAGCATGGGGAAATCGAGGTGGGGTAGGTGGGAGTGGGTTGGATGGAGGGGCATCTTCTTGGAGGCAGGGGTGGGAGGATGGGTTGGAGGTTTTCTGGGAGAGGTGAAACTGAGAAAGGGTATAACATTTGAAATGTAAATGAAGAATATATTCAATAAAAAATTAAAACAAAAAGAAGACGTAATTTAGATATTCGATGATATGGGTGGAAGATGAAATGAAGGCAGAGAAAGGTGGTGAGAGTTAATGCGGGAGACCTGGGATGGACCCTGGGAAGGAAACAACCCTGCCAGGTCTTGATCTCAGACTTCCAGCTTGCAGTAATGTCTGTGCTGTGTAAGCCTCACAGTTGGTGCTATCTCATTATATCAGCTGGAGCAATGTAATAGAGCAGTCAAGGGAACATGGTGTCCTGGCGCCAGCTAGCCCCGGAGGGATTGTGGGATATGGTCTTGTGCCTTTATAACTCTTACATCATTTTATTCACTCATCACCACAAGCCAAGGATTACAGTATTATTTATCCCCCACCCACAAGTCACTACCAAGTACTTGTATTTCCTAAAACATCTCTTCTGCCTGCAAAGAAATCTCCAGCAGCTCCGCCCATTGAGTTCAAATTCCTCCCAAGTGGTCCTGAAAATATCTTGTGAATTATAAGTCAGAGAACAAACATATTACCCAAGCAGCACACAGTCAAAGTGTGGTAAAGGACACTGGGAAGCCTCCCCAGAATGAGGAGGGACAGTGTCACCTACAGAGACACCACCTGGACTGCTACTGGTGACCATAGGGCAAGGAGTGACATTGTTGGGCTGGAGTAAGCAGTCAAGAGGACTTTCTGCTCCTTCAGAGGACCAGTGTTCAGTTCTCAGCATTCATCCATCACAAGAGCCTGTAACTCCAGCTCGAAAGGATCTGACACCCTCTTATTCAAACTATGCAAATGTGCATATACAAATTCAGACACACACAGAGAGAAATAAAAGTACAAATTACATCTTTTTAAAACTAAAAGTATGGCAAAGTCTTCCTGGCACCAAAGGAATGTCTGAATGCATCTGAAACCCCACAGATTACCAAACTTCCCAAGGTGTAGAACCTGAGCTATACAGTGTCAAAACAGTATTTTTCCCCTTAGTGAATCCAGAGAATTCTTAAGAGGTATTACATAATTCAATACTCACTCCCTAGATGAAAGATGGATGTTGTTAACCTGGGATTGGGAGAGCATAGTGGTTAGTGATTGTCGAGTTGATCAAATCTAGAATCATCTAGGAGGCAAGCATCTGGCTTGCTTGTGAGGGACCATCTAGCCTATGCTAACTGATGTGTGAGAACCCACCCTAAAAGTAGATGGCACCGTTCTTCGGGCTTAGGTCCCGGGGTGTATAAAAGGAGAAAGCTAGCTGGGCATTAACATCAACCACTCTGCCTCCTAACTGAAGAAATAATAGAACCAACTACTTCAAGTTCTGCAGCCAGGACTCCCATGAGCTGTGAGTCAAAATAATTCCTTCCTTAAGTTGTTTTGCCAGGCCATTTTAATTAAAGCAACTTAAGGAAAAATATCTAAGAAGAGGTTACATCATTTTTATAGGATGAGAAAACTAAGAAAGAGTATTTTATTAGAATCTCCGTGTGTGTGTGCAAGTGTGTCACACACACACACACACCTGTGAGGGTTCAGGTGTGCCACAGCAAGTACACAGTGGTCAAACGACAACTTGCAGGAGTCAGTTCTCTCCCTTCATCATGAGAGACTCAGCAACAAAGCTAAAGTCACTTGAACCATCTTACCAGACATCCACCCCAGTGCTATGTGGCTCTGGGAGTTAAACCCAGACCCATGTGCATGCTGGACAGGATTCCACTGAGTGACCTATATCAACAGCCCTCCTGCCTTCTCCCAGGTTTGGTAGGTGTGACTGACAGTTCCATCCTAGTCAGAAGGAACATTCTTACCTTTCCAGTTGGTTTTAATGGCTACCATGATCCAAACTCCCACCTAGAGTATCCCTTCTAAAACTAACTACCCACACCTAACCACCCAATCACCACCAGACCTTCCCTCTTCCCACATGTAGTTTCTATATAACTATAGTTATATAGAATGTAACTATATAACTTGGTGACAATAATTCTAGTCTGATTCCTCACAGCCTTCAGTCTGCAGATGCTGAGGAGGATTCAGGCCCTGGAGTCCCTGAGTAGCATTCAGACATGATACAGATTTTTCCTTTTACACTGCCTGTGGACACAGCCCATACTTCTGGCTTCTTGTCCCAGCTCCTTATTTGACCTTCTCTTTATGGAACTACAGATCTCCTCTGCTTTGCTGAGGAGAGCTGTCAATCCACCTGCCCTTTGTCATCACTCTAAACACTAACTGCCACAGTCTGTCACTGTGCACTCATCAATCAACAGCAACCACTCCCCTGCAACTTGGGGTCCCACCATATCAGACCTCAAGGGTACTAAGAGGAACACACAGCACAGCTCTACTTTTAACCTCTGTGGTCAGCATCATTTGATGTCCACAGTCTTCCTTACTTGACCAGTCCTTCTTGGCAGTGACCCACAGGTACATGCTGGAATCACTCAGAGAGGCCATAAAAATTTCAGATGTTCAGGCTGCACCCAGATGAATCACATCAGAACTTCCAGGAGTGGGAGCCAAGTACACATATTTCTTAAAGGTCCTGAGATGATTCTTCACTGCAGTTGAGTGTATGCACAATTGCTCTTAGCTCTTCCTCCTGTTCCCATAGCACAGGCTACACAGTGATCAGCAGCAACTACCCCAGGAAATAATCCTGAAGTCAGAAAATAGAGATAAAGTGGTCCCCAGCTGCTCCGGTAAATGTGATGACTCAAACAACTGATATTAGAGGGGAAATTGCCAACTGTTGGGTAGAAAGTGGGTCAGAGCTCTGTGTTACATTCAAGCAACAGCTTGTAGTGAATTCTAATTGGGGATTAGGAAAGCTATCATAAACTTCGAGAATCTGAACCACTAATTATAATGCTTGGTGATGAGAGTGCACCCCCCACCTGTCACAGCCCAGCTCACTACCTTGAACTTTGCAACACCCTGGGGATGGGTCATTTTCTCCCAAAAAGACATAACTGCCTTAAGTAGCCACATATATTAGTAATCTGCAGTGTGGGTGGTTAGTTCTGGAAGGCATATCCTGGGTAGGAGGTTGAATGAGCTGACCTTTAAGGTTCTCTTTAGTTCTGATAAGTCTTTGATTCCAGGTGACAAGCCTGCAGGGTTCTAGAGAATGGTGGGAAGAAAATGATACACTACTGGCCTCAGTCACTGCACTGTTCTGTAGAGCTCAAGCAAGCCGGGCAACAGGAGGCCCTGCTGCTTAGACAGGCACAGGTTGGACTTGGCATCACTGAAGGAACTTGCTAGCCTGAAATCATCATCCTCGTTTCAGAAGGGGGATGTGACAGCCAGGACGATTGTGGGTGACATCCCTGCTCTCAGGTGGGGAAGGCTGTGCTTTTCTTCCTGTTTTACTGGCTTCACAGAAACCTAGCCATGAAACTTGCAGGGTGAGCCCAGTAACCATAGAAATGCTTGTTTCCCTCTGGGTCTCCTTCTCCCAGGGGCAACTGACTTGCAGTTTCAGCACAGCCTATCACCAATTCACGTGTAGCCTCTTTCCAGCTTCAGGACACCACTGGGGGAGGGGGGAGACATGGCCGTGTATGTCTAGCTCATCAAGATCCCCTTGTGAAAACTGGCCTCACAAAGGAAAGGTCAATGAGAAAGAGATTGAGAGGAGCTTCCCAGTTGCTGGGAAAACAGCAATCAGAGAGGCTATCACCCAGAGATACAGGCATATGCAGAGGAACCCAGCCTCCAGACACAATGAAGCCCTGATGTCATTCACGTATTTGCATAGGAAAGATTTGGACACCTGAGTTAACCAGGTCTAAGATCAAATAAACCACAAACTGCTTTTGTGTCAATCAGCTAGAACTTGATGCCAAGGTCAAAGTCAAGCTTCATTGTCAACACAGCCTGCTTAGCACCATGTATAGAGATCAAACTCTGAAACAAACTGCTCCCTTACCCTGATCAAATAGCCTCCCAAAGTCTCACAGAAGTCAAGAGATGTAGACGGGGAAATAGTTCACAAGGCTCCACAAAAATGAGTTGGCATACATCCAAATTTAGTTCTCCAGGGCTGGAGAGATAGTTCTAGCTCTGTGGTTAAAGTATGTATTGCAGCGAGCCTGAGAACTGGAGTTTCAATCTCTAGAACCCTCATAAACATCAGGTGGGGGTAGCATCCTATCTGTAAAACCAGCCTTAGGCTATGAATATGGGATCCCCAGAGCAAGCTAACTAGCAAGACTACAAATACCAATAGCCTTTCTATGTGATTAAGAGAGTACAGAATTAATTAGCCTTGGTCATGGTCTTATAATAGCAATGAAACGGTAACTAAGACACACATATACACCGAAGACACTCAGTTCCAGACAAGGTGAACTGCCTTCCTCTCTCACCGTCACACTGGTTTATGAGGCTTGCCCAGTCCACTTTCCTACCATGTGGGCTTCAGTGAGGTGCAGGGTGTCTCAACAGACAGCACTAGCATCTGGGGTGAGGGAATTTCTTGTAGCCTGGAACTATCAACAAGCCCTTTTAAAACTCTAGCTCTTACCCTCTTAGACCTGTGGCCCACCTTCATTAGAGAAATCCAAACATATTCTCAACCCTTTCTCAAGAGCCTAGCATAGGGGGACACTGTGTTCCTTGGAAAGAACAAAAGCTACCACTGTTCCATGTCTCATTTACAGGCTCTTTCTGCATTAGCAACCCTCAGAGTTGTCTGTCCACAACAAACACCGCATGTCAGTCCTGTTCCCCAGGAAACCTGAACCCCCAGTACAGACTGATCCTAATGGTCTCATTGGGTAGTTGCTATGGATCCTGGTTCTCCTTCAGAATATGGAGGCTGTTATCACTGCTCCATGGATTCAGAACCTACTGCCACTAAAGCAAGTCAATAGTACTCCTGGACTGTTCATCAGAAAGTACCACTTTGTGCCACTTTTAAAAGGTCACAAAAAGTCAGGTTTGCTACCCAGCTCCTGATTAAACAGGAAAAGAGCTGCCCAAACCATCTGCCGGGTTTGACAAACAGGTTGGTTCTGTTCTTCTTAAATGGTTGGATAATTTTCACAATTAATCATCTGTTGTCTCTAATGATTGCAAGTCCCCATCAGGTCAGTATATATGGTATATATCCCATAGGATGCAGCATACACCCCATAGTATGCAGGAAGCTAAGCAGCCAACCCTCATCTACAGAAAAGTAAAAGCTGTGGCCTGTGTTCCTGGGTTCAAAACAAATGTCCGTTACTATAGCTTAAGATTGCCACATTTGAAGCCTAGAACCAGTTGAGTAGTTTTGTTTTAAAAACAGAAACAGGCAGGTCTTCCAACAGAGGTTGTGGATAAGAGCTGGATGATCCTTCTGGAATTATCTAAGGATCAGCATTTTAAAACTAACGCTTTGTGAACCCTCGAATCTCTACTTACCGTTTCTCTATGAAGTATGGAGGAAAAAAATAAAAATAAAAACTGGTTTTACAATGTTGGCTTCACATGTATCCTAGGCAGTGCACACAGGGACAGAGACTCTGCATGCCCTGACACATGGAGCCAAAGATGCTTCCTGACATCCCTGGGAGTGACTCCCTCATGCAAAAAGACCACCTGTGGAGGTTCCAACATGGCGATGACCTCTGATTCCATCCTGCAACTGCTTTTTTATCCCTTAATGTGTCATTGTGAAAAGCATCTCTTGAAGGCAATTAAAATTACACGGCGCCCTGATTTCAATCCTCCCACAATCTTGCTAAATATTTTCCACTTAAAAAAATTAAGTTTTAATTAAGTTTTTTTTCCATCAAAACACCAGTCCTGCTGATAATGTCAGGAAAGGCTGAGAAAGTAATTACATGCACAATCTGGTTTTGACACACTCCTTTCTCCACTGGGATACTTCTGTCTCCTTTACTTCATTAAAACTCCCCTGCCACCTTAGGAAGGTTTGCTTTGTCTCTAGTTACTGTAGTAGAGAGAAAGAAGCTGGCTCCCTCCATCGCTAAATGGACCTTGCTAGGCACTCAAGTTAAGCCCAAGTATCTTCCTCCAGCCAGCCAGCTTTCTTTATCTGACCACAGATCATGGAGACAAACAAACCAGCTTCTAGTTTCAGGAGGGCACTTGGAAGAAGACTATTACATACACTTCTTAAACCTTAAACTAGGCTCCTCCCTGCCCCAGCCTAGTGTGAAGAAAAGAAACACTCTCGACTCCAATGTCCTGAAGATCCAGTCAGCAATTGTAGCACATGAGTCTTTACAGGCCAACATTTCTTTCCATTTGGTAACTGGCAAACTCCAAACCTTTCCATGTGTCTTTAACTTCTGGTCAGTTTGTTAGGACTGGCTAATGAATTGCTACATACTGAGGCTGGGGAGGGAGGAGCACAGCTAAGTGAGTGACATGCTGGCCATGCAACTGTGAGACCCTGAGTTCAGATTGGGTTCAGGGTGGGGGCACATTTGGATCTGGGATGACACTGTCAGACAGCATTCCTAATACTGTCTTTTAAGGTAGCCTGATATTGAGATGGGAGACTTAGGGGAAACTCCGCAAGCCACCCAGCTGGTTTGCCCTTGTACACAATCTACAGCTGGAGGCACCATAATGAAAAATGTGTAGGTGGAAAGGAGCATTGCCATGAGTTACTTTATCATTAGGTAGAATTGCCCTTTAACTGTACCAGCCTCTGAACTCTGCTGTCTCCTTTCCTTGGTCATTTAATAAATCCAATCTTATATTCTTCCTTGATAATTTGTTTCAAGGTTCAAATCAAGAGTCTTTAAAAAAGCTGAGCTCCACTCACCGTCCCTTGATCCCAAGCTTTCTTTTTACCCATAATCCTTATTGTGCATGGCTTTCCACACAAGTGAAAACAACTACCTCATGTCTCCTGAGCACAAGCCCCTTCACCCCACCCCTTCCGGCTGGGGAGGGCTATGTTTGTCTTCGCCCTTACTCTTAATCTATGTATGGCGTTAAGGCACTTTATCCAACTCATCGGCACCCCTCCTATGAAAAGGTAAGACTCCACGCTTGGTTCTAAATGTGATGCCCTCATCCAATACTCACCTCTTGAGGCTCAGTAAGCCTTGCTGGAGAGCAAGAAGATGAATTGCAACAGCTGGAGGTGAGGGATGACTTCAAGACACAACAGAGCAGATGCGTGTATGAACTCACGGGGAGCTTACAGCACACATAAGACCTCCACAATCTCAAGCCAGACAAACTCCCAGCATAGATAAGGGGATATGGGCTTGAAGTCCCAGCTTTAGCTGGGGCGGGGGGTTACTGGCATTTGTTTGCTGCTGGGTGAACGAAAGTCAATTTTCTTAAATGGCGTGATATCTGACACACTGAACACACTCCAGGGCAGATGCCAGACCTGGGAGGAGCCTGCTGGTACAAAGTGGACTTAGAGAAATAGACACATAGGGAGGAAGGGAGGGAAGGAGGGAGAAAGGAAGAGAGAGGGAGAGAGAGAGAGAGAGGGAGAACAAACACATGAAGTTGGGTAGGTAGGGAAGTGAGGAAGGATCTGGAAGGGGTTAGAGGTGGTGTGGGTATGAATGTGATCAAAGTACATTGTATGACATTCCCAAAGGATTCATAAGCTCATTATTACTTTTAAACTTAGACTCCAGTTGCTCTCCTGAACACAGCCAGTCAAGTGACTCACCTCAGATGAGTAGGATGCAAAGGAAATGAGGCTTAGTAACTTCAGAATCTACAGCATCAAACATGATGTCATCTCTGCTTGACTCTCACACTACTACTTACGTTGAATCACAGTTACCAAGCTCTGAGAAGTAGCCAGGCATCCATATGCAAAGGACACTGGCCCTAGCTCAGTATTCTCCAACATCCATCCTGGGCATCCTGAGTAAGCTTCGGTGATCTCAGCCTAGTCTTCAAGATACACACACTGATGCCAAGAGAAGAAGAGAGAGCTCTCCACATCAAGGCCTGCCAAAATCACCATCTCATGAGCAAAATACTTAAAACCATAGCTTAGGAGTTTCTAGTACATTATGAGAAATCTGGAATGTTCAGCATCCAGCCATACTACCTTCCTAAGATCCATTTATTTGTTAGACCATGTAAAAATGGCAACTTTATGATATCACTCTGATGTACTTCAAATTCAGTATGTTCTAAATAAAACTCATTCTTTTCTCTGATGCTTATTTTATATCAGCTTTCTCTGGGTGAATGCTACTGCCATGAGAAGTCAAGAGGTAGGGTTACCACTCTTCCTCCATAAATTCAACCGATTCCAATTCTATTGATCCTGCCTGTTTCCTCATTGTATCCACCAACTCTCTGCCACATGGCATCCAAACTATAGTGTGTCCTAATGAACTCTGGGTCATCAATACTTTCTTACCTCTCTATGGCCTTGAACTGGTCACAATATCTCCAGCAGTTACCCTCTGCCTCCCTCTGCAGTTGGCTCTCATTCCATGTTCTTTGATGTCTTCTAGGCTCCATCATGGGACCTTGAACAATCTTTTTGTTGCCCCATCTATTCCCTTAACACAGAGGATTGGTAAGAGCTGTTTCTCTACCCATAAGACAATTCTGCACCCATTTTTAAACAAACCCACCATCTCCCCTTAATCATAGCCTCTTCAGGGTAATCCTTTGCTTCCAGACAGACACGATTCCTCTATTATATACCTCAAGAGATGAAGATTAAGGAAAATTCTCCTAGAGATACACAGAGTGAAAAGTAGCACGGGGGAGGTGGGGTGGTGAAGCTAGCTCTGTCTTGTACTCATTTCTTGTACTTCATTTGCTGATTAAATAGCATTCACTTCTGCCACAGAACTGTACCTAGGAGACCCTGACCTCAACCTTTTGGTGTTGAAGAAATTCAGAGTTGTGCATATGGATGGTCATAAGTGGTAAAATGATCCATTTTGCCAACATGATCAACAGGGGATAATTAATGTCAAGATAAAAGCAATCAATGCTTCAGCAAACTGGATTTTTGAGCTAAGAGGCAATATTCACTGACCCCTTTGAGACCTTTATCCTATCACAACTTATCACCAAAGTTTTACTTCAGATTTCTAACTTTTTTAGAATTCAGATTTTTTTTTGAGAAATTTAACAAATACAACCCAGGAACAGTATATGGTAATTCGCAAAATGCTTGTTTTAATATTGATACAATTTATTCCCATCATAAAAGTTATTATTGGACTAATGATGGATTTATAAGCAGCATCTCAGGCACAGGACTTTTACAGGATTTAAAGTGAAGAATCCCAAGGCTCTACGAAAATAGAGACTCATCTTTAAAAAGGTTTCAAGGTTACTGAGACATTGGAAAACTAGGAAATTTGTTTCTGAATAGTTTTAACTAATGATGGCCCATGGCCAGAGATACAGGATCATTGTATGTTTACAGAGTTATCATAATTCCCAGTAGCTATAATCTAGAATAATTTCATTCTCAAAACTCAGAGAAAAAAATAACCACAATAAATTGGTCTGAATTACACAATTTCATAAGACTACTGTTTTCCTATTTAATCTTATTTTTGAATAATCTCCATTTAACAAAGTTTGGAATCATAAATGGCAAAAACAAAGAGAAAGTAAACTAATATAAAGTTAGTTGCTCTTGAATCAAAAGTTTGCAAAGTTGTAGCTAATGTTTTGGTTTCTAATCTCTTTCAAAAAACATGACTATATCCTTTGGAGAAAGTTCTCTATTTTTGAGCTTTGGAGTCCAACTTTCTTTCTTTTAAGTCTTATATACTATATTCTCCATTCATTTATAATGTATTGAAGCCTATTTAGAGTAAATGCTGTTCTAGAATGAAATCTCAGGCCTGATGGATGGCTCACGGCCTCAGTTGATATGTTCCATGCATTCCCTATCAGTCTAAGAACAGGGAAGGGGGCGGAAAACAAGAGAAGAATGCCTTGATGGATCTAGTAGAGTAGACCTTTGTGAATCTTTTGGCCATTTTTGCTAAATTACCAGTAGAGTGAGTGACATGAGGTGTATAATAGAGGAATCTTGTCTGTCTGGGAGCAAAGGACTTCCCTGAAGAGGCTATAATCAAGGGAGATTGTTGGTTTGTTGAGAAATGGATGCAGAATTGCCTTGTGGGCGGAGAAGTGGCTCTTGCCAATCCTCTGTGTTATGGGAGTAGATGGGGCAACAAGAGGGTGAGCTTCATCTCAGTAGAAGCTTCATCATAAGTCCGAGGCATGATGAAAGATTAAGATTATTAGCCTTGTTGGGCTGTGATAGTACAGGCCTTTAATCCAAGCACTTGGGAGGCAAAGGCAGGCAGATAGCTCTGAGTTCTAGCCCAGCCTGGTCTACAGAGTGAGTTCCAGGACAGTCAGGGCTACACAGAGAAACCCTGTCTCAAAAACAAATGAACATACAAACAAATAAAAGAATATTAGTCTCGACCCAAGACTGTGTATGCCTCTTATTTAGAGATAGACTGACAGACTTCATATTTCTTGGTTTATAGGTCTCTCTTGCATCATAATGGGATGCTTAAGACTGTCATTTCTCACCTGTCACTATGATATAAGGCTTCACCTAGATAAGGAGATAAAGGAACTGAACCCTTGCTTCACATTTAATGTTATAAGTTGTTTCTCAAGACATCAAAAGACGGACCAGGCTAGTCTAGTCATCCAGTCTTCCAAGTTTAGTCTCCAAAGAGTTATACCCCAGACCCCTAACAGAACATCAGCAGTCTGCTGATGACTCCGCTGGGAGAGAGCCCTCTCCCAAACAGCTGAGACACCACGGTTGTTGCTTCCTCTGATATGTATCTGAGAAATTCACAAAGCAGACAGAAATGACCTCACAGAGCCAGGGGACTTCCTGTGAATGATTTTCCTGCAGGTCCAGCAGAAGATGATGCAGAGGAGGGGACCACATCATATATTTGTCTTAATCACTGAAGAGTTTTCATTTATAATTCATAGGTACTTTGACTGCTTGGGAATCCTGATTAAAAAGGATGTTTTTTTTTTTAATTTTTATTCTACATTTTCTTTTACCTCTTCATGACCACAAGAAAGTGATGACTCTTAAATGTGGTATAAGAATGAACTGTTCCCAAAATAGAAATTGATGCCCATTAATTACAGTGCTATCTAAGCAGTACTTATAAAATCATCATCACCCTGCACAGGAACATATAATTCTGTCCTAACTTAGTACATTTAACAGTCACTTTCAAAAGCACCAGAAGAGTAATTGTCTTAACAGCTATGAGATGTATCAATTCTTCCCTGTCAGAACTCTGGCTGACTGGCTCCCCAAAGTCAAGAGAGTAAACAGTGGTGATCAAGAGAGCCCTATCAGAGGAGACAAGGCATTTCATATTTAATTGATACAGATATCAGTCAGGGCTTCACCATGATCCTAGCTCCTTAGAGGAGTTTTCAAACGTGAAACCAACTTTAATTTTAAAGATTCTTCCTGTTTTTCTTTTTAATTTAAAAATATTAAATTATTTTAACAATATAAAATGTATAATCCTGGAACCCTGGTGCCTGGGATTATTTCTGGCATTGGCATGCAATACAAGGTCATATGAGGAACGCAGAACCATGGCTGGAGTTGCTGCCCCATCCTGTGGGATCTCAATCAGGAGCACTGCCAAGCGAAGAGATATTTTAAAGGGTACACTGGGGAAGAGCATCTTTGGGGAGTATAAGAAGTCCCCAGGAGTTGAGGACCCTGACTGGCTTTATGCTCTTCTATGCTGTGTATAGAGGGCAGGCTCAAGGACAGCCCCAGGATGACAGCATGCCAGAGATCAATTTCTCTCTTCAACCTTAAAGTCCTTCAGACATTGACCAAAGAACCAACTTCTAGGAGAGGAGCTCAGGATTGTGACCGTGCTCTCTGTAAGGGCACTGCTGCTGACTGCTCACCATAGAGAAAGGGTGAACTTCAGCTTCCAAGGCTGGAAGCCCCAATAGCTCAGATAGAGCATTAGAGAAGAGACAGACACTGAGGAACAGTTGGACCCCAGAACACAGTGTTCTTGAGTCATAAGGGATCAGAGAGAGAGAGAGAGAGAGATTGGAGTACTAAAGACTGTGCTACCTTATTTAGTTGGGCATTGTACCTTCTAGGTCAGTGTCAGTAACTGGAGTAAAAGAAGGCTCTGGTGAGAGCTTTAACCAACAAGGCAGCCTCAGAATAGGATCAAGAGCCGGGCGGTGGTGGCACACACCTTTAATCCCAGCACTTGGGAGGCAGAGGCAGGCGGATTTCTGAGTTCGAGGACAGCCTTGTCTACAAAGTGAGTTCCAGGACAGCCAGGGCTATACAGAGAAATCTTGTCTTGAAAAACCAAAAAATAAAATAAAATATGATCAAGAGTCTGGATGTCTACTTGAAGCTTAAACAGTGAATGACTCTGGGTTTACTTTTAACACATACCACCTGACTGGGAAAATATGGCACAATCAGTGGATAGGAAAGCAGTGTTTAAAACAACTGGCTATAAACTGGCAAGGAGCATCACACATTTTCCATGGAAAGGTTTCAGTGGTCAAACAACATTGCCCATATTAAAATCAAGTCCACACAGGTGAAGGAATGAGGGAGCCATTCCACTACAATAACCCTAAATGTTCTGTACCCCGTACCCCCAAGGTCCAGAGCCAGTCTCAAATTCAAAACCTGTCAGGCCAAGGTGGGAAGTCAGTTCAATAAGCCATTGGACTGTCCCTGCCGCCTCTTCAGATGTGACCACATGGAGTTATCTTTTCCTGTTTCACACTCTTAACGTGGCTGTTTAGTTGGTTTCTCCAGAACCAGTGGCCAAACTTGGGTTCTTGAAGGCATGGAGTATCCACCAAGTATGGTGACACTGTGGGATAGTCCCTTTTCTCCTGTGGGACATCTGCCAGTGTTCCAGCTAAATGTCATGCTAATGTGTGGCTGTTGGTGACTGTGACACATCATGTCACCTTCACATTCAGGGAACAGCTTAGCAGTGAGGAGGTGACTGGCAAAGGACATGCAGGACAATTTCATCAAGAGACACTAGGGCCTTCTCAGCTTGGACTTGGGAGAAGAATTTCTCATCTTTATTTTGGAATGGTTGGGTGACATTTACAAAAGTAAATAGTTTCCTTAACAAGTCTCATTGAATTGAAACAACTGAAAGTAAAGTGGGGAAAAAAAATAAACCCTGACCACTTTTATGTGATTTTAAATTTGTTATTTAAGTATGCAAGTGTAGGCACAGAATACCAAGTGGTGGTGGTGGGGAGGCTGGGAATCTGCCTGAGAAATGCAAAGCTTTCTTATAAAGAATACTAAAGAGTTATGCGTTCTAGATTCTAATAATTTATTCAACACATGCATCCTCCCTGTGTTTCTCTCCTCCTTGCTGTGGATTTCCCTCATCCTATTGTTGAATAAATAGGCAGAAAATATAAATAAACCAGTGCTTAGCTGAAGCTCTACCCTACAAACAACTTTAATTGTGTTTTAATGCTTGGTAGACTCAGAATTTCTTCTTTGCTGTCTGCTCATTGCAATAAATTCCAAAACCCAAATAAGAATGCTTTCCTTACATGGAGCTGTCAGCTCTTAATCTTTTGGATGCCTAGGCAGAAGGCATGATTGGGGGCCAAGTAAAGGCACATAACTAATATGGCTTGGCTTACACCAAGCCAGGGTTGCAAACACATATTGTCTGATATATGAGGTAGAAAAGGAGTTTCCTGGAAAGCTATTCAAGGTCAGAGAGAAGACAGAGTAATTAGAAAACCCAGAAGAACTGGGAGTGGCCAGGCAGCAGGTCTTTCTCAGCAACAGTCCACCTGAGGTACAAGCACTAGCCATCAACATGGTTACCTTGATACTTTCCCTGGGTATGCTTTGGTTTCTGCAAGCCTTCTTAGAGATCCAAAGTCCAGAGAGTGGGAACATGTGATTGGCCAATAGTGTCAGATCTTAACCAGGGAGGATGCAAAGGTGATTCTACCAGAAGAGGGTGAAGAAGGCATCGCTCCCACCTTAGCATCTCCCACACCTTAGCATCCCCCCAACACACACACATGCCTTAGCATGCTCATGTTTCTGAGCTGCTTGGGAACTATTCATCTTCTCCATCCCTACAGGCATCCCAGTTGATCTGACACTTTGTGGTCTAGCTTTCCATAGCAGGTGATGGAGACTGTATTCTCATTCATGGTAAGCAGCAGGCCCCGACAATTTGATGATTATGTATTTATAGTTTTTTATAATGTAAACTTTATGTGCAGTGCTTTCTATAAGTGTGACATTGTGATTTATAATGAGATAGTATACATTTGGTCTTCTTAAGAGTTTCTTAAAAACCTTGCTGAGTTTTACTTCTGACACTAATAAGATTATTAGGGGATAGGGTTGAAATAGCTTACAGCTATAAACTTACAGCTTTTTGTTGTCATTGTCTAAGGGCTCTGAGGTCTTAGCCTGGGATCTTTATCTATAGGTAGGTAAATGTGTTCAACTTGAACTATAGTAGAGGACATCTACGTGGCCTCCACTAGAGAGGTGCAGTAAATGGTGAATGTGTGAATTGAACAGTTTCTCCCTCTTACTTTCAGATTAATACCTCTAATATTGACCACGTAGGACTGTGTGTTGGAAGAGAATAATCTCCATGTCACACAAGGAATGTGTGGATAAAGTGAAAGTAGACTGGCAGGTCAATTTCTTTGGCAAAATACTGCACAGTGACTGAAGCCAGGCTAATGAACATACACAGCCAAGATGGTCTCTGTCTTTTATTCCTAATGCACTGAGGAAGTCAACTGATCCACACTGGCTGAGGTTTAGCCTTCCAGTGTATTCTCAACTGGCTGGTTTGGAAAGTGGCACTGAAAACATAGCAAAGAGACCCAGGGAGAGGAGGGGAGAGGAGGAGAAGGAAGCGCACAGCCATGGAACCTGTTTGTAAGGAAAGACTGAATTTCTCCCACTGCAGAAAGGATTTACAAAAGAGGGTACATAAGGTCTCCAGCACACAAAACTGGAGTTGGAAAGCCAGTAAGAAAATCTAGCTGGATCCCACAGGATCCTTAGTCTGGATTTTTTGAGAATTTGGAGCTCCCCAAGTTTGGGCAAGACTCTCACCAGTATCTATGAGCTACCACAATCCAAGTGCAAGCCTTTGTTGAAAAATGCATGCATGTATGAAATTCTCAATAGAAGTAAACAGATAAAAGCGATTTAAAATTTGTAAAAAGTGATATGGGGTTGAGTGTAGACTGAGAAATAGTACCAAGGCAGAATAAGAAAAATAAAATGGGGGAGAAGCAACAAGATATCCTTAGCTCATTTTACTTGGAAATACCTGGGAGTATATATCTCAGGGGAGAAGGTTCTCTAGTAAGCAGGTAGAGAAATAGACATATTAACTTAAGTGAATATTTGTATACCAAAAGCTCAAAAGTTGCAGTCATTATGAGCTTCCTAAGTTTTTCTACTTCCTTATTGTCTATTCTTTATGGTTAGGTTATTAAAAATATTAAATACCTTTTCTAAACCATATATCCACTATGTGTTGAAGGTGTGAAGCTCTTGGACTATATACAGTACCCCCTCCTCTGAGCTATCCGTGTGTATGGTGTCTAGGTTCTGAAGATGTGGGAGTGTGAATTAGATCTACTCAGAGCAGAGTTATTATCCATCAGTAAAGAGGAAGGTGCTTTGCTCCAGCACATCTTTGACAAGTGCCCATAAGGTCACTTGGTGGTGGGGGTGAGGGCAACTCTAGGAGTGCTGGACCGTGAAAGCTTACCTTTGGGTGAGATAGTAACTTTCAGGCACTCTGATTCAACAAATGTCCCTGCACTCAATTTCAGATAAATATAACCCTAGGAACCCCTGTCCAAATTAAACCCCTAGGAATAATAAGAAATGGAGGTCATGTAAGAACATTCCAAGCATCTCCTTGACTTTCTCTCTCATTCCTCCTCTTCCTTCTTCTATTTCAGCAGAAGGTATAAGGCTAAATACTTAAGAAAGCCTACTATTGAGGAAAATAGATTTGTTATTTTAATAACACTCCTGAAATGGCTGTTTAACCATCTGTTGTTAACTTCGCAATTCTGCATTTCTCCTCCTTTCTAAATATCAGTATCACCCACCAGTCCACCCACCCCCCAAAAAAGTTGTCATGATAAGGGAAAGAGAGGTTTGCTGGAGGAAAAACAAACCAAGAAAAGTGTTAGGTTGTTCGGTGTACAATTTTGTTAACTATTTCCTATGGCTTTCTCATGCTAGATCAGCTTTTAAGATGGAGACAATTTTATAATATTAAATACAAAAGACATAAATTTATAATGTTAAATACAAAAGATATGCCAGGAAATAGAGGACACAGAAGAAGGGGGAGGAATTCAGAGAAGCCAAGAGTAGGAGAAGCCATTTAATTCCATACTCGTATCCCACAACTGAGAAAGTGTTCTGGATCTGTGTGGGAACCCACAGAAGCAGCAGGCCAACTTGAGCTTGAACTGGAGCTAGAATCAAGAAAGCCATTCTGCCAATAGGTCAGGCTCTATGTCCAGACACCCAAATATCTTAAAGTTCGTCATCAGAAAGGTCAGGGCTTCTGTGATAAGATGGTAAATAAACATCATAAAGAAAGCCCCAAAACATTAACTTTGACCTCGACACTGGCAAACGGGATAGTAGTGAATTCACCAGGTGATGGAGAGAATGGCCAGTTGCCATGGAAGCCTGAAGATCTGGGGTTAGACGCAGCACGCACACAAAGGCCAGGTGCTGTGCTCCTAGAGCTGGAGACGGTAACAAGAGCATGCCTAAGGCTAGCTGTCCACTCAGTCTAGCTCATCAGTGAGTTCCAGGTTCAGTGAGAGACACTGTCTCAACTACTAAGGTGGAACGCAATTAAGGAAGACTTACAACACTGCCCTCTGCCCTCTACACACATGCACATACACATGGACACATGAACATGTACACACAGATACTTAGACCAAAAAAATTTACAATTTAATAGTGAATTTACCACAATACATGTATAAGACATATAGATTTAAAATTTAAAGCCATTTAAAATGTACATGAAATACAGTGTGATTGCTCATTTCTATTCAATTTGATTGGATTAAGGGCTATGCAAGAAGAGCTAATAAAAGATGACTTTCATGTGACTTTGGGGTTCCTTGCAGAATAGACTGACATTTGAATCAGTAGGCTGAGCAAAGAAGATTCATCTTCCCTCACACGGACCAGTACCACCCAATCTTATGAACACAAAGGTGAGGAGGGGATGAATTTATTCTTTCTTTTCTAATGCTGAAATGCCCATTATCTTTTAACCCTGAATGACTGAGCCAGTTCTTGGGAGGTATACTATTGCCTGCCCTGGTTTTCAGACCTTCCAAATGAGTTACAGCCAGCAGCTTTATTGGAGTTCCAGCCTGAAGATCATGGTATTTCTCATAATCTACAATAATGCGACCCAATTCCTATAATATATCTTCTCTTATGAATCAATCTATCTATCTATCTATCTATCTATCTATCTATCTATCTATCTATCTATCTATCTATCTATCCATCCATCCATCCATCCATCCATCCATCCATCCATCCATCCATCCATCCATCCATCCATCCATCTATCTATCTATCTATCTATCTATCTATCTATCTATCTATCTATCTATCTATCTATCTATCTATCCTATTGATTCCACTCTTCTGGAGAACCCTGACTAATGCACTTATTAAATGGCACATTACTGCATTGATTTCTATGCATAGGGATATAATTAATAACTTTATATAGAAAGAACTAAAGGCCATAAAAATGCCTCTGTATGATTTACCCAGGAGCTGCAACCATGTTGAACTGTTAGAATGGCGTGTCAGGTAACTCCAGGACAATGATGTGCTGGTATTACAGAAAAGTCCATTCAGCATTTCCTATAAGAGAGGCTATTTCCAATAAAGTAGGTACCACGTATAAAAAGAAAGACATTGTATAGAGACAAAAGCCTCAGTAGATGTGGGGTGTGGACACATTGAAACACATCTCCTAGAGATGAGTAACAACCTTCAGAGGTATCACCAGAGAAATCACCAGATGGCCTTGGTGCACATGCCCTACAGTCCAAGCTGACAATGGAAGGCACTCAAAATAGCAAAACAAAAGTGAAAACCCAGGGGGTGACATACATGGTTAGGAAGTGAGGGAAGGAGAATAACTCAGCCAAGAGAAATCAATCTAGATGCTACGGTGCCAAATGGGCTTCATCCAACCCAGTGAAATGGTTGCCCAGACTTCTGTTTTAGGGAAGATGTTAAGCCCACAGTATTGTAATCCACTGTGGAAAAGCCACTTCTGTGAGGTCTGAGTCATAATGTTACCTGAAAGCCTAAACAGGAAAGATGTTTCTAGAAGGCAGAAATTTGATTTATTCTCCATGTGGGTATTTTTCACTTTGATGTGTGAAATGCTATGGCAACCTAGTAGGACAGCTTAGCTTATGGCAGGTGATGGTTAGAGGAAATACAGGAAGCACACATATTCAGAATCTTACCTAATGGGAAAGGTGTGGGCAATATTAGAATACACACTAGATCCAGCATGGACTAGAGCATACCACTTACATGGATGGAGCCCCTGGGCGAGGCACATGTGTAGGGTGAGAAATGGAGTCAAACCTAGGAAAGGAGTTGGTTAATGCCCTAAAATGAGAATCAGGAAGCATCAACACATTTCATTTGTACATGGCATACAATACAACCTCTGTATTTTGAATATAAGCTAATAGCAAAATAATAGTAGTAATAATACATACATACATACATACATACACTTCATTGGTCAATATGATCAATGTTGACTGATTTCCTTGGAAATTCTATAATCTTTCAGCTCCTTAACTTAAAGAGAATAGCTCTGAGGAACAAAAGAACATCTCAAAATCCACAGAAGGCAGAACAGCATCATTGGAAAGGACAAAAACGTCAAAGCATTGTAAGTGTGAAGGGTCTCAACAAGGGCTAAAGGCCTTAGGAAAATAACACCAAGACCTCAAAACTCCACAAGGAAAGTAAAACATAGCTATCATAAGAGCTAAAAATGAATCTTCAAGCTGATGGTACCTTTGCAAGGCTCCTGGAAAGCCAAGCTGTGTCCGAAGCAGGACCGTGTTCATCTGTTATTGGGGCAGCAGTTGGTGACTAGGACCCAGTCCCCCTATGACAGATGAACATGTCCCTGCTTGGACCACAGCTTGGTCTTCCAGGCACCTTGCAAAGCCATCTCAGTGCTTGGCAGCCAGCCAATCCCAATGTGACTTTGAGGCCAAAACAAAAGAAAACACAACAAACAAACAAACAAAACTACAGGCAAAGATTTGCCGGTGGAGCACAGTTCTTTCAGTCTCAGGCCAAAACACCGTCCTATGGAATCTACTGAATGAGGAAAATGTGGTTGAAGATACCAGGATCAGGAGCCAACCTCTAAGTTTGTCAGAAGCTGATGGTACAGGATGTGTTTGACAGAGAAGCCTGTGAACGAGGCACAACTTGTTTCTAAGACAGGTTAAAGCTGAGCCACGCCGCGGTCATGCGACACCGGACAACAGTGGACAATGGCTGTATTTCCGCTGTCTATAGGGAAAAAAGAGTGTGCATTGAAAATGCACATGTAAACTGTTGGACAAAGACAAAATTATATAGGGCAATTTGTCTTTGGACTGATAGGATCAAATATACTATCCATTGATTGGCATGGAGCTTCGGCTCTAGAACCCTCGAAGACACTCAACTCTATAGATTTGTTCAAGGCACTTATAGAAAATGATGCAATATTTGTGTATAGTCTACATGCATCCTCTCCTGAACTTCACATCATCTCTAGATCACATACAATACGAATGCTTAAGATGCTACATAACTAGCTGTAATGCTAAATTCTTAGCAAATAATGACATGGAGTCAATACTTGTTACAGATGCACTTCTTTCAAATATTGTTGTGCTTTAATGCACTGAATCTTTTTACATGAAAATCATGGGCAGAGAGGGCCAAGGATATAGTACCTTCTTAATTCAATGCTGGGTAACAAATGAAGCCAACAGTCCTCAGGTCTCTGTTACTCAGGTCCAATGGATAGGCAGGTAAGTAGGGTTAGTTACAAGCAATGGCCCAAAAGCTATATTGTCTTATATAAGGCTTCAGATTTTACTACACACACACACACACACACACACACACACACACACACACACACACACACAAACACTTAGTATATAATCACAACTCAAACCTCCATGAAGTCCAGTCCAATAGTTAATTCATAATGAATACTCAGATTTAACTAATAGTCTTATATCTATCAAAACAGGAAAACAGGCCTGCCTTGTTTTGTTTTAACATATAGAATTAAGAAAGTAGCAGTAAGAACTGAGATAACCAAGAAGAGATGCTTCAACATTTGACCCTTGAAAAATCTTTTCTCTATTTAATTCACCAAAACTGCACCATAAATTATTCAGTCTATCCTAATTAACTCCCCAGAGAATTATCTTCAAGGCACAGTTAGTTGGTTGTTGCCTGAGGCTAAACTCTGAGCTAGCTCTGGGATGTGGGAGGGATATAAAAGTGTTTTGTGCTTGAAGATTCCAGTTATCCTGTAACCCTGAGCCAGGAGATGAAATTATCGCATAAGAATGACTGTTGAGAAGGGGTGTAGGGAATTTCATATTACATGCTGTCTCTAGCAACTTGTCAGAATATACTCTTTACAAATAAAATTCCGGGCCTGGGATCATTAAGGATTTTAAATATTTGAATGGAGACAATGATGCTCTTCCCAGGACAACAGGATCATTTTAGCTATGCTGCCTGTACGGACTATGGAGTCCTAAGCAAAAAGATTCAGACCAAGCTCCCAGAGGACCCTCCATGCTAGGCCTGGGGAAATAATGAAGCCAAAAAACCCATAGCCAGACCCGAAAATAGCTTTGTAGCAAGAACTGAATTGAAAAAGCATTCAAGAATCCAGCAAAAGATGGCTGAAGGGAAGGAAGAGGAGGGGCACGGAATCAAGCCCAGAACAAAAGAAAAAGCAAAACCCAGGAGGTCCCACTTAAGGTTGGGAGAACAGAATGTGGAGGTGGGGAAGACAGGAGCAGAGATGTGATGTGTAAAATATGAGGAGTTTCACATTTCCTCAAGGCAGAGCTAAGCACTGGGGTGATCAGGGAAACCTGTGCCAGCTAAGTGGCAAGTAGGAATAACCTTAACACCAGGTTGATATCCACCCATTGCTCTTCTGCCCCTTCGCACTCTTGGCTGCAGCAACTTTTCCTTATTCATCTACTGCAGCGTGGACACACAAGTCATAACACCCGCTTTGTGGGAAACTATTCTAGAGGTAAACATAATATACATGGAGGGCCATTCCCAAGTAACCAACTGGAAAACAATCACTTTCCAAATCCTACCCATTTTGTATAAGGTAATAGGCTGACTTGTCTCCAAAGGACCAGAGTTTGTGGGTGGAAGCCAGTTACACATTCTCTCTCTTCCCCCTTATGGTGTCATAACAAGTCTATTCTGGTTTTGTGCCTGCTCCAGGCACACAGCTTTGAATACTGCTCAAAACTCCTGAGTGTCAGGAGTATTATAGATTATTACCAATGAATAACTTTGGGGCTGCATCTGGGTTTCACCATCTGTGAAGGTGTCTCAAGACAGGTCCTTAGGTAATTCAGGGGAAGTGCTGACCATGTGTAACTACAAGGATAGAATCTCAGCCTGTTTCTTAACCTCTAGTGAAAGAATAAACAGGATACTGATTTCATCGCCAATAGCCAATGAAATATGATAGCCATCACTTATAGCTAAGCAACAAAGCCTGGAAGGATACTGTTGATCAGGGAGGATTTAACATCTTCCAGGTTAGTGATACACCAGGAAGGCGGTGCTTGCTGACTCCATGGTGCAGCACGTGAACCTTTAGAGCTGGTGAATCATTGACTCTGAAGGGGAGCCTCCAAATTCAGCCAGGCGGGAGTGTGGATGACTTGGGTGTGTTCCACCTGCAGCTGGTGTCTGGAGTGCTTTATGTGCATTGATACTGGCTAAGAGACTCAGCTGTATGTTAAGGTGCAGGGCACCCAGCTGGTGTTTTGGGTTTTTTGTTGTTGTTGTTGTTGTTTGTGTTATACATACAATTTTTCCATTTATTTATGAGGAAATCAATTTTTTTATTTTCTATATTTTTTTTATTTACATTCCCAATGATTTCCCCTTTCCCGGTTCCTCCCTCCCCGAAAGTCCCATAAGCCCTCTTCCCTCCCCCTGTTCCCCATTCAACCCCTTCTCTGTCCTGGTATTCCCCTACATCCAGTCTTTCCAGGACCAGGGGTCTCTCCTTCCATCTTCTTGGAAATCAATTGATATGTGAATTGTGTCTTGGGTATTCCAGCTGGTGTTAAGAGAGCGACTGTTAGGTGGAGTCGAGTACCTGCCCTGCTTAACTAAAAGAGCAATGAGAACAGAAGCAGTTCTAGATCTTAGATTTTGGAAGCTACAGAGACTTCTGCCGTTATACTTTTTGAAGGTCCTGAGACCCACCATGTTAGAAGCTTGGCTACTCAGCAAGAGAGACCTGATAGAGAATGGAAAGAACCCAACATCTGGCAGCCAGGTAGAACCCCAGAGAGCACAGGACCTATGCAGGGGAGAAGTCATGTTCCTAAAGGAACTGCTCTGGGAGACCGAGGGAACTAAGACTATCAACTGCTGAACTGGGAAAGAGTTTGTTCTGAGGCCAGAGAGAGTCAGCACAAAGAACACTCCAATCTGAGACAGGCGTCTTCCATCATAGCTTGGGAAGTTGTTACACTTGTTTCTTACCCTTGTGTTTATTCATGATAAAAATACTTTCTGAACCCCTTCTGGGGCCCGGCTCTACCTAGGCTCCAAGACCACAATAAAGATTGAGGATCTGCTCAGCCAGAGCTCTGCGGTTCTGCCTGTCCTTCCTTCACACAGCTACCTACGTCTCGTCTCCTCGGCTGCTCTGTTACCCCTCCATTGTTCTTTGCACAGCTTCCCACTTGATAGGACAAATGAGATTCAATTCAAGCTCCCATCCCACTGGAGCATTTTTGGACTAAACTGGCTTCTGCACTGCAATTTCTCTGGCTGTCCACCAAAGCCCAAAGGGCAGATAATAGTATTTCTGAAAAATTCTAATGAGTTTAAAGTAAAATTTTGTAAATATTGTTCAAATCTAATATAAACTAAGCAGGTTACATTTTATTGTCTATCCTAAAATGTGTTTGTCAGGAGAAGTTCTGGGAATCATATAGTAAATGCACCCACAGGTAACAGGCTCCTTGCATCTGCAGTGCAGATGGGAGGCCGTTCTGCTCCTTTGTCCCTGCCAGGGCTACCATGGCGCCCGAGCAGACACATTCATACTGTGTGAGGTCTGGGGAACATCAGACAGGCCTTTTGTATTTCTTCCCACTATAGCCGTGTGTTTCTGAGTGTCCCTTAACTGATTTTCTACCATCTATCAATTAACTAAAAAGCTTCCTTCCAGTACCCACAGTGGCACTTCAATTCATAAGCAAATGTTTATTTCATTAAGCCCTTCATCAGCAATGCCAAGTGCATAGGGTAGTTAATGTTTTTAAAACACCCCACAATTGAGTTTGGCAGCCGAAACTCCACATCGCCAGCTTCAACAAACACAGCACGGTGTGTCAGCCGCGCCTAAGACAAGTGGATGTTAATAGTTTAGTGGGCAATCAGCTAGGTTAAGAGCAGAAATGGAAAGGTGGGCTCTAAAGACCTATTCTTAGGTTCTATTGCAGACAATGGCCAATCATGTACTTAAGTTTGATTAAATGCCATAAATACACTCTATTTGCGCAACTGAGCCTTCATGATTGAAACATTGTTTTACCCTCAGATGACTCTGAGCTTTTCATCTTACTCTTTCTCCCCTGTCATACTCTACAATAAGACACAGTCATAAACATTTCTATAATTCAAAAAAAACCCCTTCTTGATTTTGTTTGTTTTTTTTAAGGGAAAAAACAAGGAAATAGTCGAGATCATTTATAGGAGAGTGGTTACCCAGACTAGCAGAGCCACGCTATAGAACACTACCAGCAATAAAAAAGGAAAGTCCAGCGATAGAAGTAGTAACTTGGATGAATTTTTGGCAAGATACATTGAGGGAAAGAATGACTCTTAAAAGGTTTCATACTAATTAATCCCATTCATGTAACATTTTCTGAAACAATAAATTACGGAAACAGGGTTCAGGTTAGTGGACCCCAGGGTCAGAGACAGCTATAAGAGAGCAACACTTCATGGGAACTTTATGTTAATGGCACCGTTCTATATGTTGACTGAACCAATATCAATACTCTCCCTGTGAATCTGTGCCATAGCTTTGTAAGATGTTTGCACTGATGGACCCTGGGTAAATGGAAACACCAGAGTCCTTTGTAGTAGGTCTGAGAACTGCATGTGAATTGAATCTAACTTTACCCTTTGAAGTCCTGGTTTGCTGCATCTTGTTGGAAATGTACATGAACAGGTAATATGTCTTATACATTATCCTACATTTTTAAGCAAAAAAAAAAGTTAATTTCAGAGTAATGCAACCCATCTTAAGAATTATCCTTTATGTTTAAAGGACAGTTTGTGGATTGAAGTTGCAGATCAGTGGCCAACTGAATAACATCTATGAGCCCTTAAATCCAATCCCAAGTAGAGCATGCATGCTTCCATACACACACATATGCACACGCACATGCATGCATGCACGCACATACATACATTTCACAGTTTAACAAAACCAAGTCAATTTAAATATGTATTTTGGTTCTAAGTAAGTGATGAAATTTTTGTTTTTGGTTTTTTGAGACAGGGTTTCTCTGTGTAGCCCTGGCTGTCCTGGAACTCACTCTGTAGACCAGGCTGGCCTCGAACTCAGAAATCCTCCTGCCTCTGCCTCCCAAGTGCTGGGATTAAAGGCGTGCGCCACCACTGCCCAGCGGTGTTGAAAATCTTACAATTTATAAGTTGAAGGTAAGTTTTAGTTTTGTAAAAACACTTTTGTACCCTGATTTCAAAGTGAAGAGAGCAATCTCTCCATCCTTTAGTAAATAATATCATTTCTGTTCACTATTCTCAACACTGTCCAGCAAGACAATGACTTTACATCTGAAGCATTTTCCTCTATTTTTAAATTTTTTTCTTTCCTATGCTTTATCCTAAGATCCTCCCTGGACAGCTTCAGAGTTCATGGCAGACTCCTTAAACAACACAAACGTAGAGCAACACAGAACATTTTGGGAATAAAATTTAAACACTGCTCTTTGGGCCTGGAGCGGGGGGGCTAAGCAAAACTATATTAAACATTCAGCCTTTTCTCCTCCAAGTAATAAGTGACACTCACGTATACTGACCCTCACTCCTCCCAAGCTCCCCATCCATGGGATGGACTGGACCTGAGAGGCAGGCAGGAGATGTTAAGAGTTTATTATGGGATAGAAGTAGGGAAGGGCTCATTTTGTATGTTTCTTAGCCACCAAAAGGCCAATGGGCAGTTAAAAAGCTGTATCTTTCTTACTGACTTGGCTGTATAAACCCAGCTGGGTCCAAATAGCCCCCAAATGTCTAAGTAGCTTCTCAGAAACAACTACATCCAGTCACCATTGTCAAGGCCTTCACATAAAACAGAGAACAAAAGTCTTTCCCTATAGTCTAATGAGTGTCCTCTAAGTGGCACCGCCTCAAAGTTCTGAAGTGAGCCTGGGGAGATGACCCAGTTAAAAGTGCCCACTATGCAAGCATGAGGAGCTGAATTGGAATCCCTGGCACCACTACAAAAGTTGAGCATAGAGGCCCAGGTCTGTGATATCATTGTGTGTGAGGGGGGTGAGGGTTGGGAGGGTGGAGTCAGGTAGAGCCTTGAAGCTCATTGGTCAGCGTACCTGGACAAATTGATGAGCTTCAGGCTCAGTGAGCGAGCCCAGAAGTCATCCTGTGGTCTCCACATGTGTATGCACACACTCCCACAAGCAAGTATATCACACACAGAGAGGGAGAAAGAGATAGAGAGGACAGGGTAGGAGAAAGAGAGAGACAGACAGACAGATGGACAGGTGGAGAGAGAAGGAGAGACAGAGAGAGAGAGAGAGAGAGAGAGAGAGAGAGAGAGAGAGAGAGAAAGAGAGAGAAAGAGGTGAAAGATACCGGATGACCAAAGAATACAGAAGACAAAAGTGGTCCCGACGGCCAAGAACAGCAGACATCAGGACACCAGTGAATCCTCTTCATGGGGAAAAAGCAGCATGACTACTCAATCAACAGCACTGTCAGCAGAGAGGACCCTCAACATGATAAGAGGCAGCAAACTTAATTCTACAACGAACTGGGCTCTGCAGCCTGAGTTTCAGTCTACACAGACCTCAGAGCAACTATTCCCCCCCTCCCTTAATGGAGCTGCCCAGACAGAGTCAGCCACTTCCCTGCACCACATACCAGGAATGTCAGCTGACTCAACCATCCCCCTTTACTGCCCATCCTGCCATGAGTCTCTTCTCACTGCAGATTCTCACATGTGAGGAAAATAAGGCATTCCATCTCTGAAGAGAAAAGATATAGCTGCCGTGTTTGCTTATACGTGGGTCACTGATTGCCTGTCATACTTAGAAGGGTGGAGAGATGGAGGTACAGGGGTGCTGGGTCAGTTGATAAAGTGCTTGCCTCCCAAGCATGACGACCTGAGTTCTGATCCCCACCACCCACATCAAAGTCATGGCAGTGCATGTCTGTATATTCAAACTAGGAGATGGACAGAGAGACAGGAGGATCCATCCCTAGACTCTTAGAAGCCAGATAGCCAGGCCTCATAGTGAACTTGCAAGCTAATGATAGACCTTGTCTCAAACAAGAGGTGTCAAACACTTGAGGAATGACCCCTGAGATGCTAAGTATATCCACATCCACATTCATGGGTCTACCTCTACACACAGACACACAGACACACACGAAGCGGATGCACCAGACTGCTGAGTTACCAGCTTTACCTTGCTATGAAGACATGCAGAGTTCTGATGGCTCAGGTGATTCCCATTCAAGAGTCCAGTCCACCACACTCTTAAGATCTTCTTTTACAATTGAAAATACTTTTTCATACAAAATGTCTGATTGGCTTTCCCTCCCTAATCTCCACCTAGATCCTACCCACCTCCTCACCCTTCCTACTCCATCCCCCTTTCCTCTCTCAAGAAAACAAATAGCAAAAAACAAAGAACAAACAAGAATAAGACAAATGAACAAGAAAAAAAAGGAAGCAAAGATAGAACATGAAAAATGTAGACACACAGAGACACACAAAACCCATAAAAACACAACATAAACCACACTACACAAAGGATTAGAAATGTAGGGGATGCCAACAAAGCAATATGAGACACACGAGCACACACAAAATACCTTTGTGTTGGCCATCTGCTCCCAAGCATGGCGTTTGCCCTTGGGTGTAGTTCGTGTCCCCAGTGAGACTCCCTTGTAGAAACTAATTTATCCTTTGCTCACAGGTAAAATCTTCCTGACGGCAGGCAAAGCCAGCTTTCCTCAGAGGCATGAATGTTCAATCTCAGGATACCAACAATGACCTCTTCCTCCCTTAGGACATCAGGAAGGAAAGGTTGTCATGCCTTTGGCTTCTATGTCTAGCACTTGGAGTGGGGATTGGGGAGTGGAGGGAAGGCCGACATTGGCACTATGTGACATATCTGTTGTCAACTAGAAGAGAAACATTGCAAAGACTTATGGTTAAGAATCTTCAGAGAATGTCAACTGCTATCCCTCCCTTCTGAGAGACATCTTTACCTCCTCCCCCATGCTGCCACCATCTCTTCTAGTCTGGTAACTTCCATTGGGCCTTTATCCTGCTTACTGCTGGAGCAGGCTGGAGAGTGAAGAAGCTAAGTGCCTTGGTAGTATTTAGTCCTTAGTTCTCAGCATCCACGTGTCTCTGAACCAGCAGTCTAACAGTAGTCCCCAGCATCCACCTCTCCACCCTCCCAAGTATGACAACCGTTGATGGCCCACGCAGTCCAAGACAAAGTGACCAAGAAGAAAGTTTTCTGAGAAGAAGGTATTAAGGAGAAACAACTTATAACTCAGACATTTTACTAAAGAAAACCACCTTTGTGTTTCCACAGCTGTGGTGATGGTCAGTTACTATAAATGCTTTCCACTTTGTCCCTTAGAGAATCCAGATTTTTTTCCGGGCATGGAAATGTACACCCTTGGGATGGAAGCCTTACAGGCAGAGGTCAGCCATAGCTACATAATGAGATTCTCTCTGCCTCTCTCTTTGTGTTTCTCTCTCTCTCTCTCTCTCTCTCTCTCTCTCTCTCTCACACACACACACACACACACACACACACACACACACTCATGCACACACAAACACACATACATACACATACACACACAAACACACACACTCATACACACACAAACACACACACACACAAACACAGGGGAGGGAGGTAGATCATGTACAGATTAAGTTATATTTCAAATGCTGAGGCCACAATGACTGTTTGCAGGCTTCCTATAGTCTATGTTGTATGAAATGCTGCACTGAATTTCCCCTAACCGCAATACATGCTAAGTCTTCGCTGGTATTCCAGGCTCTCATGTTGGCATGCTTTCTTAAGCACTATGTTTATTAAGAAGAAAATCTTTGATTAAGCCTGCCTTGGCCTGGGGTAGTTTGCTGCAAGCTATTCAGGAGGTGAGTCTGATGAGATGCTGGAGTTTATGAGATGGAAGATGTAGCTGCAGAAATGGTGACATTTTTATAACTAGTAGCAAACGCGCACATGGCATAACCAACATAATAAAGCAAAAGAGACCATTTCAGTACACAGATTAAGTGGCATTTACTATTTTGCAATAAAAGAACTGAACTCCTTGCTGACATTGTAAGAGTACAGCATCTGTCACCTGTCTTCCATTCCAGACCATTTAGTATTTGGGCTAAGAGTTTAGAAGAAAATCTTAAGTCAGTTTTACATACTATGACTTTGTTCATTGCATTATGTTATAGTTTGGGGTCATCTTGGTCATTACCCAGAGTAATTATGCTGTTGTCAGGTTAAGCCAATTGAGGACAAAGTGTCTGTTAGGGTGTCAACTGAGTAGCATTTTCACTTATGTGTTTTCTATCAAAGCCCTTCCAACTTTTGATGAATATTTATCAGTAAGCATCCATCACCCTTAATTTAGTTGTGAGTGGTTTCCCACAGGTTGGATTTTTTAAAATTACGTCCCTTGAAATCCAAAGTCATGTCTTTAACTGTAAGGGACCCTTTGCAAATTCTTCAGCAGTATAAATAAATAACTTTATATATATGTCACTTCTAGGGCTGGAGAGATAGCTTAGTGGTTAAGAGTGTGTACTTTAACACACAGATACAGACACATGATCTTCAAAAATAAATCTTTTTAAAAGTAATTCCTAATTTACCAAATTCAGAGTTTAGTTTCTAGAACTCCAGTCCTACTTCTGTGATGAGAATATCACATATGATTACCTTCTACACTTGGTTCCTCATGTGAGAAACTGAGGCTGAGAACAGGAGTTCCCCAGGGCTCTGGAGTATAGTGTCATCCATCCACTGTTCATCAATGGAGCAGAAGTATACGGAGGGACAGTGTGGGTGTTCAGAGTGCTGTTTCTACCACAGGAGAAGACAGACCAAGCCAGTAACTCCATAGCACGGGGAGTTACTATTCATTTCAGCGGCAATGAAGTTCTGGAGTTCCTAGTGATAAAGGAGGTTAGGAGAGGTGAGGCTGGGAGAGTGTGTTGGTAAAAAGAGAGTGTAACTGGGGAGGAGGGGGCAGGGGGATCAGGAACTGATCAGGATCAGTCACTGGATCAGGAACCTGAATCCTAAGCTCTAGCCCATTGTCTCTTTCTTTAACTGGATAAAAGAACTGAGCAATGCTCAACCTAAGAACCAAGAACTCAACATTTGCTAAGATAAAATGGATATAGAATACAATGAGTCCATCTTGGGCATTCCATCTGATGAGTTTTAACAGCTGGGTACATAAATGTAAACATCTTGTCAAATGACGTGCAGATTTCCGGCACTCCATAGAGTCCCCTGTGTGTCCTTTGATCCAGTTCTCTCTGACACTACAGTAACCATTTCCGGATTTTTTCCTTTGTAGATTAAAGTGTTCTTGTAGATAATATTAATAGAATCTATGAGTGTGTTCTTTTGTGCCCTGTATCCTTTCCTTAATGCTTCAGAGATTCAACTACCCTGGCGCTGATCAATAGGCATTTCCTTTTACTACTGAGTAAGAATTCCAATATCTGAACATAGCACAGTGTGATTCTTTTCTGCAGATGGACATTTATTTGCTGTCCTATTTTTTAGCCATCATGAATAAAAAACCAGCAGTGTTACTGAATGTGTTTTTTATAAATATGTTGTCATCCCTTTAGAGTTGCCTCATTTTAAAATACCAGGCTGTGTCATGAGCCGAGTGTCTCCTGGAGGCTGAGACAAGAGAAGAAACGTAAAGGAGTCAATGCTAAGCTCCCCCTCAGCACATACCCATCAGAACTACGCTCTGTCCGTGCTAGAGATGAGGTATTTGTAAGACGTCATTTGAAAAATTTCCACTGTTGAAACTATTTGGAAACCAACTCAAAAGAAAAGTCATAATGTTCTTTTTAAGTGCAAAGAGCTGTATTATTCTTCAAGAATTTTAAGGAAATTATTGCATTATTAAAATCTAAATTGCATCCTCTGAATTTTCCAGGGCAATGTCTTCCTCCAGTCCCTCCAAATGGAAAGTATAGAACAAGTCTATCAGCAAGACCTTCTCTGTTGCTCTCCAAGGAGCCATCCCACCTCTCCAACAGATCCAATCTTAGGAATCTACTGTCCCCACAATCTCAAAAGCTCCCCACCTTCACCTAAGCTAAGTCTGCTTCTGATTTCATGGATTGCATTTTTTTTTCTTAAAGCAAATGGGAATCTTCATCATTCCAGAACTTTCTTAAGTCCATTAGAATACTTGCACATGCTCATCCAGACACTGAGATATTATACATGGTTAGTTTCATCATATCTCCTGGCACATAGCTCAACATGTTTAATTCCAAATTATAAGAGAGTCCCCCAGTTTGCCAGAGCCAGAGTTTCCCTCTCCCTCCCTCCCCACTTCCTCTCTCTCTCTCTCTCTCTCTCTCTCTCTCTCTCTCTCTCTCTCTCTCTTTTTCTGTGTGTGTGTGTGTGTGTGTGTGTGTCTAATTTTCTTTTTTGGGAGTAAAGGTAGAAATATGAGGGTGGACTGGTCTACATCTATAATGAGTACCAGGCCATTCAGGGCTATTAGTGAGATCATGTGTATAAAATAAACAAACATATAAACACATTTAAATAAATGATGAATAAATGAATTATAGATAGATAGATAGATAGATAGATAGATAGATAGATAGATAGATAGATAGATAGATAGATAGATAGATAGATAGCATGGCTTGCCAGGTGGCAAGGTTAAAATCAGTACTGGCTGCATGTGATTTGTGACTGCATATGAGCTGTTTTCAGAGAAAACCAAACCTATTAGGCACAGATGCATTCAAAAGTAATGGTGTTTTTTCAAAGATATGTTCAACTTTGCAAATCTTATGCTCAACAGATCTAGCACCAATACCAAAACCAGGCATAAACACCTATGGTGACTTTCACAATCCCAGGGATAGGGTTTCCTAGAGCTGAAGGAAAGCCCCCAAAATCCTCATGTGCCAATCTGGGTCCATGCTCTCTCTCAGTCAGCTCCTTCCTTGTGTTCTTCTTTGTCACGCTAGGCATCGAACCTTGGCCTCATGCACACTAGACAAGTGTCCCATACTGAACCCCATTCCTCCACTACTCTCTTACACTGTATTAAAAAGCTCAACTGGAGTTCCCTCCAGCCATTCCTCAGTCTGCACATCCTTCCTGACCTCAGAAGCTGTTCTCTCCCATCCCTAAAAGGAAAACATCTGAGCTCAACAGCCCCACCCCCAACCCCCATCAGCTTCTTTTCTCTATAGAGTCAGTTTACACCAACCATAGGGATTGTGACTTGTGTGTGTCTGGGAACCCTTGCTATTTAGTACAAAAATAAGTACTGTCTCTCGAGAAAACATGCACTGAAGGGAAAAAATAGTGCTAATGTGCTTAGGAAAATTCCACTGAAACTAAAACAATAATAAAATTTGGGTAAACTGTCAGATTTAGAAAACCATTCTGGATAGTTATGTTTCCAGATATAGAACTTCTTTTTGTATGTTTGTGTGTGTGTGTGTGTGTATGAGTACATATACACGTGTATGTGTGTATATGTATGTACATGTGTATATGTGTACTGTGTATATGTATGTGTATATATGTGTGTATGTGTGTATATGTATGTGTATACGTGTGTATATATGTATGTGTGTACGTATGTGTGTACATGTATGTGTATATGTGTGTATGTATGTATGTGTATGTGAATGTGTGTATGTGTGTATATGTGTGTATATTATGTGTGTGTATGTGAATGTGTGTCTGTGTGTATATATATGTGTATGTGTGTATATGTATGTGTGGAGAGGTCAGAGGCTAATGTTCATGTCTTCTTCAGTTGCTCATTATCTTATTTTTTGAAGCAGGCTCTCTCGCTGAGCCTGGAACTCATAGACTTGAGTAGGCAGGCTAGCCAGTGACCAAAGGATCCTCATGTCTCTGTCCTCTCAGTGCCTGGACTACACACATGATTCGCCATGACTAGCTTTTTCACATGGTTGCCAGAGTCAAATTAGGTCCTCATGCTTGCACAAGCACTTACCTCTTGAGCCATCTCCATGGGCAGGGGAAATAGCTAAGCACTCCTAATTTTGAGCATTTTAAGTTAAAGTATAACTCATAGGTTACTGCATTGTTAAATAGCTTATTCTAAGTCATGAACTCTGCCTCGGCATCTCATAGGCTTCATTAGGAAACCGACAGACTTGTCAAGCTGTCACATGGAGGATGTCTCTGGATGATTTAGGTGTCCTGGTGTCCCAGGATCTGACCCTGTACTGGCTTCAGGAAAAAACATGTTTGAAATCCAGTTCTATCCTCCTGTCTCTGGCTGTCAGGGGCCATGTCTCAATGCTGCCCATAGCAGGCTGCTCCTTTCTTCTCTGCTGCTACCCAGACCAGCTCTATTCAAATAGAGTTATTTTTTTTCCTGGAAGAACAGTGGACCTCTTCTAAGAGTAAGAACCTCAAATGTTCATGCTGGTGCAGTGCAAATATTAATGAGTGTAAAACCAGCAATGAGTATGAGGAAGAGAGAAGGCATGGAGGAGAGGGGATGGAGGGAAAGAAGCCACTGAGTGAAACCTGCTGGGCCATTGGGAGAAGGACATAATGGCAGTGTCCACATGGGCGGCTTCTGCATATCTCCCACACTCAGCTTTGGAAAGAAACTGGTGTTCACCAGAGGCTGCAGGAGTGTTTCTGAAATTGAAGAGTGGGTCTAGTAAGGACCCACTCTTGTCACAAGGAGACTGAAGGGTTAAGAAAAGGACCAGAAGTAGATAGCATCTGAAAAGTACCAGTTATGATGGCACTGTAGTTTCACACCCAGTTTTGAACATTTATATACTCAAAACTCTTGACTGCTCATGAATAAGTTCTCAGTGACAGCCATAGACATCTACAGGTGGACATCACACCTTACAGGTTGAAAAATGGAGATGTGGAGTAGATGACAATAAAGGAAGAAGGGGGGATATGATTTCCCCATCCACAGTAGTGTAGCCAGTCCTTTGAAAACATAAATTAGATTTTATCACTTTCCTGAGAACAAGTCTCTATAACCTATAAGAGTACTCAGAGCCAAATACAGATTTTGAACCATGATCCACACATCTAAATGGCCCCCTGTGATGCTTTCCCTCCCTAACCTCCGTGTTCCCTCCATCCCTACAACCCATACTTCATTTCAATACTTGTCAGGATCTTTCTCTCTCTCTTTCTCTCTCTCTCTCTCTCTCTCTCTCTCTCTCTCTCTCTCTCTCTGTTGTTGTTCATTCTTTTTTTTTAATTTTCTATATTTTTTTATTTACATTCCAAATGATTTCCCCTTTCCCGTTTCCTCCCTCCCCGAAAGTCCCATAAGCCCCTCTTCCCTCCCCCTGTTCCCCATTCAACCCCCTCTCACTTCTCTGTCCTGGTATTCCCATACATCCAGTCTTTCCAGGACCAGGAGTCTCTCCTTCCATCTTCTTGGAAATCTATTGATATGTGAATTGTGTCTTGGGTATTCCGAGATTCTGGGTTAATATCCCCTTATCAGTGACTGCATACCATGTGTGTTCTTTTGTGATTGGGTTACCTCACTACGCATATTTTCCAGTTCTGACCATTTGCCTAAGAATTTTGTGAATTCATTGTTTTTAATTGCAGAGTAGTATTCCATTGTGTAAATATACCACATCTTCTGAATCCATTCCTCTGTTGAGGGACATCTGGGTTCTTTCCAGCTTCTGGCTATTATAAATAAGGCTGCTATGAACATAGTGGAGCATTTGCCCTTACTGCATGCAGGGGAAGCCTCTGGGTATATGCCCAGGAGTGGTATAGCAGGATCCTCCGGGAGTGTCATGCCCAGTTTTCTGAGGAACTGCCAGACTGCTTTCCAGAGTGGTTGTACCAGCTTGCAATCTCTGGTGGTCACCAATCCCAGCATCCTACTTCATATTCATACCTGTGTGTGTGTATTTGTGTGTGTGTGTGTGTGTGTGTGTGTGTATGTATGCACCTGTCTATGCCATGCATGTGAAGGTCAGGGGTTGGGCCAGGGGTTGATGCAGGCTATCTTCCTCAGTCAGTATCTACCTTATTTTTTTCAGATAGGGTCTATCTAGCTTGTGGATTTAACAAGACTGGCTTCCCAGAATGTCCCAGGGAATCTTTCTGCCTCTACTTCCCCTTCCTCATCAATAGGACAACAAGCAGATGCTGCTATGGACAGCTTTTACATGGATGCCAAGAATCCAGATTCTGGCCCCAGAGATTACTCCAGAGCCATCTCTCCAGACCCCCTACTGTTTACTCTTAAGAGTATTTGCCTGTCTCTTTCCTAATATGGTAATCTAGGAGTGATCTTTGCCCCATAGGACATCCAGCTACAACTAAAGACTTTTTTTTTTTAATCTTCTTGGGAGATATGAGAGTTAGGTGAAGGAAGGAATTTAGCAAGTTCCAGACTATGTCTCTGAAAACAAGGTTGAAGCTTTCTTATAAAGAAATGGATTTTAAACCATGTGTGGTGGCTTGTGCCTTTAGTCCCAGGGAGCAGGTCGATCTCTAGCAGGTTGAATCCAGCCTGGTCTATGTAGCTGCTCCAGGAATGCCAACAGTACACAGTGAGACCCTGTCTCCAAACAAGAAAAAAAAAGGAGGGGGTGGAGTTTAACATGCAAATAGACTAACTCCTTGTTGACTCCAAATAATTAGCAAATGGTATTTTGCAGCAGCTGTGGCTGTGGCTCTCTCTCCTTCCAGTTTTCAAAATGGATGTAGGTTACTAGGTCAGATGTGTGGTTTTCCATATTCACTAAAGATCCTGTTTTCCTACATCTTCATTCATTTGCCATGCAGAAGTCACCCTCCAACTCAGGCATCCCCTGAAAAGCCCCTGGATCTGGAGAAACTTGCAAAGCTCATTGATTCTCATCAAGTAGTTAAACTCACTAGGAGAAAGAACCTTGTACAAGAGGGGAATCTTCCAGAATTCATCCTTATGTTGTGACTGTCACTCCATGTGTTTCACTATTTTGCATCTGTGTTTAGAAACTCCCCACAGATCCCATCTTAATAAATATTTTTGCTGAGTAACTCCTGTAGTGTTTCCCCCCCCTTTTTTTGAGATGGAGTAATGCTGGCACGTTGCATTTTACAGAGGATTTCTCATTATTTGGCCTCTTATCCATTTAGCTTGAACCACATTAGGAAGAAGACAGAATTAAACGATCTTAGCAGAATCTGACAGCTTATGGAGGCCAATTAACCAGGAGAAGGTCAGGGCCACAAACTCCCATAGCTTTGGGGACTGAGACAGCAATGGCTTTCAACAGGTGAACTCAGACATTGAATGACACAAGGACACTAAGCAAGGAGACAGAAGGGGAGAAAGCGCATGTGTCTACAGAGCTCTTAGTAGATATAGGGGGGATGGTAGGGGCAGAGGGAGGTGTAAGGCACAGAGGAAAATAAGGCTGGAAGCAGAAGCTCTGGGAAGGTAGAGACAAGTTTGTCTGGGGCCTGCCTCTTTGTGCGTCTCTGTTTATCTCTGTTCTCTGTCTCTGTCTCTGTCTATCTCTCTGTCTCTGTCTCTCTGTCTCTCTGACTCTGTTTCTCTGTCTCTCCGTCTCTCTCTCTCTCTGTCTCATTCACACACACACACACTCACTTATCCAATCATTGTATCTGACTAAGTCACAAAAAGAGGAAGGCACTGAACATAGCCCAAACTGGCAGCTGATGAAAGTGACAGTCCTCATGCCTGACAGGCTCTGGATATAGATACTACATCCTTACAATAGAGCATTCATCCCATAGAATTCCCGGGGTATATGTAGCTGGAAGGGCTTTCATTTCCAATTTAGACTGGTAACGAAGGTATAATTTTTTTGAAGAGTTGTGGATAATTGCATTACTGACCCCACTGCATTATTCTCTACTCCTCTATATACTTACAAACTTGCCATAGCATCTTTTTAAGAGTCTCTTGAATTTTAACTTGGCTATTTAATTTGGAAGTGACAGCGCATCTGTTCCAAAGCTCAAGCCTGAAAGCAAATGAGAGGAGTGTGCCCTGCATAACCCACAAGTTAAGGGCTTACACCTTGGATCAAGGTCAGCTCACAACTGCACTAGAGCATGCACAGAAACCCTGCAGTGCCCAGTCAACTCCTACCAACCTACACATGCAGCAGCAATGAATGATGACTGACTACAGTTTGGTCATAGTTGTTACACAGCAGCAATGAACTGTTACACATTTTTACAAAACAGAATATTTCCTAAACCCTAAAAACAATCACATAAAACAGAGCTGCGAAATATAGGTCCTTGAGGCCCCTGGCCCTATTCTTTATGACAGTTTCTGAGGTATCTCCATAACAGTTTGAACACTTTACACCAGCAAGAAGATCAGGAAACATGGGTCTCAAAATTGACCCTACCTACCTCATTTCTCATGAGTCACTACAGAAGACTCAGTTTCCTCCCATGTGAGGGAAATCCAACCAGAATATATGTAAACATAAGACATACCAATGTAAAATAAGGTACAAATCCTATCAACACTGGTCCACATGATAGGGGGTGTCTTAGTCAGGGTTTCTATTCCTGCACAAATATCATGACCAAGAAGCAAGTTGGGGAGGAAAGGGTTTATTCAGCTTACACTTCTGCATTGCTGTTCATCACTAAAGGGCTGGAACTCAAGCAGGTCAGGAAGCAAGAGCTGATGCAGAGGCCCTGGAGGGATGTTCCTTACTGGCTTGCTTCCCCTGGCTTGCTCAGCTTCCTTTCTTATAGAACTAAAGACTACCAGTCCAGGGATGGCACCACCCACAAGGGGCTAGGCCCTCCCCCCTTGATCACTAATTGAGAAAATGCCCCAAAGCTGGATATCATGGAGGCACTTCCCCAACTGAAGCTCCTTTCTCTGTGATAACTCCAGCCTGTGTCAAGTTGACACACAAAACCAGCCAGTACAGGGGATCTTGCTAGAAAAATTGCCCTCATCAAAATCTAAGTAAGATGCATAAGCATGCATGTGCATGCATACACACACACACACACACACACACACAACTATGCACATATGGAGCCCAATAGAAAACACAGCTGGTAGTTTTCAACACACTTCTCAGTATTGAGATTGTGTGTGTGTGTGTGTATGCATTGTATCATATTATGTAGTACCAAAGGAGTTTCAATTTTGAACCACGAATTTTTTAATCATGTTTTTTTCAATTTTTTATGTAAAACTTTATCTTAAATCATGTTAACTATGCTCAAACATACCTCCATTAATCAAAATAAGAACAAATTATAATCAACACATTTTGAACAATGAGAAATAAGCTTATTCTTGTAGCATAGAAATTGGTGCTTTGGGATCCAACAAACTCCCAAGAAGCATTTGCTATATCCTGCAAGTCATACAAGCAAGTTTTCTGTAGAAAAGGGTCAAGATGTTTGAAGAAGCAGAAGTCAGTTGGCTAGAGGTCAGGTGAATATGGTGGATGAGGGAGGACTTCAAAGGCCAATCTGTTCAACTTCTGAAGTGTTGGTTGTGTGATGTATGGTTGCACATTGATCCAGAGAAGAATCAGGCACTTTCTGTTGACCAATGCAAGCTCCAGGCACTGCATCTTCTAGTGCACATCATCTGTTTGGGGCACATACACTCCAGGTGTTAACAGCTTCACTAAGATTAGGAAAACCGTAGTAGAACTGACTGCCTGACAATGGCCATGACCCTTGGGTGCAAGTTCAGCTATAGAAAGTCCTTTGTAAATTCTTCTTAGTCCAAACACAGAACTGGTGGCCACTAAATGTTGCGTGCAATTAGCTTTCTGCAACATGCTAACTTCTATCAGAGGTTAGCTTCCTTGTTGCTTTACAGCATAAGGTCAACAGCTCAATACAACAGTTCAATACAAATTTTGGAAAGCTCATGAGGCACCCCCCAAAACACTGAGCTTTTTCACCTTTTGAATTTGTTTCAGATGACCTTTGAGTGATCCATGCTGAGTTCTTTGCAGCTTCCCACATAGATGTAAGGGGATCAGCTTTGATCATTGCTCTCAGTTGGTCTCTGTCAAGTTCCCATGGTCAGCCACTGCACTTTATGGCTTCAAGGCTCTTTGTCCTGGTTTCAAAACTTTGTGATCTACCCCTGTGCTCTTTCATAGCTGTTCCTGGGCCAAATGGGTTGGAGATGCTGTGCATTGTCTCTGCTCCTTTACAGCCCATTTTTGAACTTGAATAAGGAATTCTCTCAAATTTGCTTTTTTTTGCATAACCTCATTTACACAACATAAAATAAATAAGTAAATAGTCACTAGCAAAAATGTGTAAGGTGAGATATTTGCATTAAAATTATATATAGCACAACCAGGTTTATTAAGAACACATTCCAACAGCAAACATATTTCAACAGGGCACACTTTGCTCTGCTCAAAGTAACAAGTGATATACAGAATTTAGGCCTGAGTAAGGCTAATGAAGGAATCCATGGATGACAGAGAAAGCCAGGCTATGAGTCAGCTTAGAGAGTCATTTAGCTTCTGTGACATTCAGTGTCCTCATCTGAAAATCGGTGATGATTCTGCCCACATATAGGATGGCACGACGGATTAACTGAAATGGCTATGACATGATTAGCACAGTTCCTAAAGACCCCATAACCAATTATCATTGTAATTATCATGGGATGATGGACTATTTCATGCCCATTATTTTGCCCTAAGAGAACAATTATAATTTCTATGACATGACAGCCTTCCAGTTAAGAGCCTGAACCTTGGGACTGATGAGCCAGGCTTGGGATCCTGCATGGTTGCCACTTGCAGCTCCATGACCTTGAGCTTCCTCCTGGATCGCTTAACCCCATGAGTGTACAGCCTCATAGGGAGCATGCACCAACAAAAGTCCATGCTACCATGAGCGAAAAGCATGAAACATGTGTGCCATGGGAACAAACTCGGAAATAGCTACAAAGGTGTGTGTGGGAAAGGCTGAGGCACTGTCACTGGGGGACTTCCTGAGCCATCTGTGGCTGAGAACAAAGAGCCCCTTACCGATTGTCATGGTAAATGCCACCATCTGCCCAATGTGACAAGGACCATTAGAATAAACCCCATATATCTTACAGCTCTGTCTCTCTAAGTCTCTGCCAGCAGACTCAGGCATCTCATCAGGGAGCTTCTACTAAAGAACCAAACAGCACTGTACCCAAGGAAAAAAGTAAGCAAGAGCCTATCAGTAGAGAGCCTTGCATTAGCTTGTGTTATTTTTAATCCAGAAATATCCTGGACCTGGGATGACTGGCTGAGGACACCACATCTGCCATTTTTTATGGGCACACTTGATGGGAAAGCCAGTAGTCTCAGTTCCCCATGGATTTCTTCCTCAGTCTACACTGAGACGCTACTACTGTCTTAGTTAAGTCTCTACTGCTACTGCGATAAAATGCCATGACTGAAAGCAACTTTGAAAGGGTTTATTTCATTTTATAACTCCCCATCAATGAGGGAAGTCAGGACAAGAACTCAACATAGGAACCCCAAGGGAGGAAATGAAGCAGAGGCCACGGAGGACTGCTGCTTACTGGCTTCTTCCTCATGACTTTGTTTTCTTATGTACCTCAGGACCACCTGTCCAGGGGTGACACCTGCCCTCAGTTGGCATGGCCCTTCCTCATTAACCTTTAACCAAGAAAATGCCCCACAAGCTTGCCTACAGGCCAATATTACAGAGACATTTTCTCAATTTGTGGTTCCTTCTTCTCACATGACTCTAGCTTGACCAGAAGTTGACAAAAACCTAATCAGAACAACCACTCAAAATTTCAAGCCAAGTGTTCCCCCTGGGCACTAGTTACATGCATACAAGGGGCATCCTTTAAGGTCGTCTTGACTGATTCAAGTAATGACCTCAATCAAAAAAGCACATTTATCAAAACCTTCCTGGGAATGGTCTGGCTATTAAATAAGGACACTCAAGATGTTTTAGTTCCTACCATGTTCTAGAAATTTATTCAGCCTTTGTCCATGTATTTGTACTTTCCTGCTCAATTTATACTTTTGCCTGTATGTATTTATGTGGTTCGAATGGATGTATGCTGAGAATATGTATGGATGTTCACAGGTGTAAGCACATGTATATGAGTATATGTGCGTATGAATGTATACGCACATGGATGGGTGGGAGTGGGCAGACTGGAGGTTGTGATGGCAGCTGTCTTCCTCAATTTCTCTCCACCCTCAGCAGCATTTCCTGATGAACCAGAAGTTCACTGATTCAGCGAGGCTAGCCAGTCAGGCTGCTCTGAGGAGTCCCTATACCTGCCCTCAAGTGCTGGGATTACAGGCCGACCGCCATACCTGTGCAGTAATCCCCACGGATGCTGAGAATTCAAACTCCATTCCTCATCCTCGAAAGGCAATCACTTTATCCACTGAGCCATCTCCCCAGCCCTCAAATGGCATTTAAAAGCCATGACTGTAGCTCAAGTCTGTGGTCCATTCCGAATTCCAATTTAAGATGCTATTGGGTTTGTAATTTGTAAGTGGAAAATGCACAGAAATAGGATGTCTCCTACTGGGAGTTAAAGTGCTTTAATGTTAGTTACTGCTCTCCTTCCATACAGAATGGCTGTTCACAAGTTAATTTTTTGCTTCTGATTTCCCTGGGAGGAAGGCAGTAAGAACACCCATCCATCCCAAGACAGCACCTGTCAGCACTTTAGTGCCTTTCCCTAACGTAAGGGGAGTTGGATGTAATTTACTCTAGCTAAAAAGAATTGATTTCTTTTTACAGTCATAGGTAGAAAAGGAAACATGGCTTAGGGAGCGTAAAAGAGGAAGATGGAAGGAAGGAAAGGCTTGCTACTGCTCCAAGCCTAAGCCCTCTCCTCAGGGGGACCTGCAAGCTATGGTCCAAAAAGAAGGAAAGATTAAAAAGGGCCTATAAGACCAAATATAGGAACTTAGACTTGATCTATTAAACAATGAGAAAAAACAACAGGGTCTCCAGAGGGAAGTAACTCAGAAAATGAGAGTCTGGGGGCCTGAACTTAGTGTGTGAGACAGGTTTGTGGATGATAAGGAACTGACAAGGATGCTGGGGAGGGGCTACTAGATGTGAGAAGACCCTTAAAGAATGGAGGAGGGGCTCCATTTCTTCATCAGCAGGGTACGGCGATCCCCCACCAGGCTTCACAAGTGGTTGGGAGGATAATTCCACAACTCTACAACCCAACACACATGATTCCAGAAACCTTGTATAGAGATTTGACTCTTGGAATGATGGCTGTTGGTGGGAATGAGGAAGAGAAACACTTTACTGTCTAATGCCCCTTAAGCTAATTGGGAAGGTGTCAGTCCAGTTCTCTGGAGGAATCCAGATGATAGGGTTAATATAGAATAGGGAGTTACTAGAGTGGCTTACACAATGCCTTCTGGGTAGTCAACATTGTCTGTCTCATACTGGAGAGGATGACAACCCTCCTGTTGCTCAGTCCATGAGGCCGGGTGTCTCAGCAGTCCCAATCTGGCATGAAAACCTAGAGGATTCCTAGTCTAGGATTCCTAGAACTGCTGGTCTTTACTCTACATTGGAAGCCCAGAGAAGCCTGTTCTAACACTGATGAAGGAATACCACAGCAACAGGGTGGATGAAATTACTAGCAAGTAGGCAAAAAGCAAAGCTGTCCTGTTTCACGGCCTTTATCTGGGCTGCAACCAGAAAGTGAAACCCACATTTAGTGTGGGTCTTCCCATGCTAAAGAATCTGATCAAGAAGGGCCCTCCTAGGGATGCCCAACAGCTTGCACTCTCATTGATCCCAGATGCAGTCCAGTTGATAGCCAAGATTAGCCATCGTAGAGAGAAAGGCAAAATTGTTGAAACCAAAGTGGCTGCCTCTCTCCTATATGATCCATTAGACAGGCTTCAATTAGAATGTTCCTAATTTCTCTCCACATATGTGCATGTGCAAGTGTGTGTGTGTGTGTGTGTGTGTGTGTGTGTGTGTGTGTGTGTGTGTGTACCCACGCCATGGAACATGGGCCATAAATGTCCACAGTTACATGGAGAGTTTAGTTGCTGTCAGGGCACTTTAAGAACTAAAAGACTCATCTCCATAGGACTGCAGTTGGTTAGCAGAGTGAGTTTAAGTCTCACACTCTAAGTTGTGCTAAGTCTTTTGTGTGTACACCAGGGATGGTGCTAATCCTTTGTGAGGATTATGTTAGAATGTGTGTGTGTGTAACAGCCAACAATGTCTGGAACAGAGGAAGTCATTTATGAATGGTGACTACTGTGTGAGAATCCCACAAAAGTCACAATCCTTCATATTTAAGAATGGAGGCATCACAATACCCTTCAGAGGAGGAGAATGCCCTCCAGGCCAGGGAGTCTCCTGGCTAATGGATCCATCTTAATGCTTAGTGGTAAGGCAGAATGTCATGGGAGAGGAACTGGGACTGGCTGTCACAGACATTAGGCTGTGGTATAATACTCACTGTACCTGTGTGGCACTTGGCACTGAAAAAGGTCACTTTCTCCTGCCTCATTTCCATATTCAGATCCTGCGTGGGTAACTATGGACTCCAATCATGTCATAAAGCTAAGTGAAGTCTTGATTATGATTTGCATGTGTGTGTGTGTGTGTGTGTGTGTGTGTGTGTCTGTGTCTGTGTCTGTGTGTATGTCTGTGTCTGTGGGTAGTTTTTGTTTGTTTTGTTTTGTTTTTGTTTTTTGTTTTCAAAACAGGGTTTCTCTATGTAACCCTGACTGTCCTGGAACTCCCTCTATACACCAGGCTGACCTCAAACTCAGAGATTTGTTTGCCTCTGCCTCTGAAGTGCCAGGATTAAAGGCGTGTGCCACCACACTGCCCTTTGAGTAAGTATTTTTTTAAAGTTCTTAAGACAGGGTCTGTCCACTGCAAGACACTGTACAAAAATGCCTTTACTTGCTAAAGAAGTAAACACAGTGTGAAAGGTCTCAGAATAGGCTTCTTAGCCTACTGTTGCCCACGTCACATTTACTTCTGTGGTGTTCCTTTGTTGCCCTGGGTAGGAAAAAGAATACAAATCTCCCCATCTCTGCAATCCAATCCCTTCCGTTTTAGAAGGCAGTTGTTCTTGGTACTCTTCATAATTGTGTTTACAATTTTTTTCTTGTCACAGCTCCAAAAGGCCTTTGGACTTTAGAGATGCATTTGGTATCTGATAGCTACATGAGGTAGGTCAGACAAGGCCAAACAAGACACAATATGGATGCATCTCTCAAGTCCAAATCTTCATAATTATCAGCTTAAAAGCCTAGGAATCCTGAGGTAAAGTGCTTGCCATGTCAGCGTGTGACCTGAGTTATAAAAAGCCAGATGTGACAGTGTGTCTGCGATCCAAGTACTGGAGAAGGGGACATAGGAGGATTTCTGGAGCCTGCTTTCCACATAGTCTAGCCAATTGGAAAGTTCCATGTTCAGTATGAGACTTGCCTAAATAATAGTGAAATACAGAGTATCTGAGAAAGACACTCAACACTGACCTCTGACCTCTGTCCTCTAACACACACACACACACACACAAGCATGCATGCACACGCACACATGAGAAAGTCTGAGAGGATACCAGTAGTACTAACAACGTATTATTTTATCCATGTAAATCTCCAAATATAAGTAAATAGAGCAATGGAAATGTAAAAATGTAAATAAAATGTACAAGTAAATGAAGCAACAAGCTACCTCTCACAAGCAACAAAAGACAACGGGTAAGGAGACACCATAAACAGCAGCGTGATGCACAGTCCTGAAACCCATCCCTCCCCAAAAAGGGACCTGGAACTACTGGCAAAACAATCAAAGATGATCAGAACAAGAATGAAAAATAGGAAATCATGTATCAGTAAAAGAGGAAAAGGAACCAGAAAATTTCACACAGAAAGCTTCGTTCTTAGCACTGCCTGGAAACATGAAGAGAACACTGTGAAGTTAGAAAGAACAACTCAGCCAAGACTCCTTCTAAAACTTCAGGACAATGAGAAACATGAAAGCAAGATGATCAAACCCCATAAAATATTACTATGACCAAATAAATAGATACATAAATAAATAAATAAATAAATGCCATTATCAATGTCTCACGAGGATCAATATGACTATTAAAAAACATATGATCAATGTCTCACTAGGATCAATATGACTATTAAAAAACATATGATCAATGTCTCCATAGATGGTAAAAATCAAACCAAGATTTTTCATCTTGGGAACCTGATATAATTTATAAATTTGCCAAAGACACCAAGAAAAAATAGCATGCACACACACACACACACACACACACACACACACACACACACACACACCAACACAAATAAGAACCAGAGAAAAATGTATAAGTGAGGTGAAAGATTTAGGAGAGAATCAAAACAAGGAAAAAAAAAACAAGCCCTAAAAAGAAATACCTTTTAAAGGGATAATAATATCTGGATCCTTCAGATGAAAAGAAGGGAATGATGTCAGTTTCCAAATGGCAAATGTAGGAAAGGAGTGTGGATCTAGGCAAGTAACTCAGTTGGAAACACATTTGTCCAGCAAGCACAGAATTCTAGGTCCAATTCCCAGCACTATATACCCCAGGATGGTGACACATGATTACCCTAGGAAGCTCAAATACAGCCTAGGTTGTAGGAGAGAGGTGAGGCAGCAGAAGGGCAAAGCAAGTTATAAGGGAAACTTGTGAAGATGGTCAAATAAGGAACAACAAAAGGATAACTGGAATCCCTGGGGAAGAAGGATGAGTAAACCCAGGGACTATGGTATGGTATCCTTTGAATCGCCATTGCTGCCACTGTCCTGACTGACCCTATTCTATTCCTTGGTGTGTTCCCTCTCAGTCCTTACCAACTTATGTCAATTCAAGGGACACCAAGTCCTGCAGCCTATACATCATGACATGAACTGAAGCTGCCTCTCCTAGAAGCATGGCTCCTGAATCACCTCCCTAGACAACAACAATAATTTCCTAAGCAACAATAGGCCCTCCTACAACTGAAGATCAAATAGACTTATACTGTAGCCAGAACCATGTGGTTATACATATAATCCCTTCCCTATCCCTAGAACTCTTGTCAGTATTCTATCCAGAGTTTGGATGTATCAACATTGCTCTCCTACGATGCCCAAATCCAACAATTCTCTCTAGCTTGAACATCACTAGATGTTATCACTCTTGAGACAGTAGGCAAATCTGATCTGCTGGGAATCCTATGTCAGATTTCTGGCATCGGATACTAGTAAAATTACATGACAAGTTTTTTGTTTTCTTTTAGAAAGGTTCTACATTTTATTCCTGGGCAAACAACACCCCCAATTTAAACGTGACCAAGTCTCCAGGTTAAAAATATTGAGCTCCCCTTCCCCTAGAGGAGTTAAATGCAGGTGTGGCTGCTGTGTCACATGTGTGTCAGTAGGTGGCAGAGAGGAGAGAGGCTTTGTCTCTCTGCTCAGTGTTCTGACCTATGAACATCTGAATGATTAGTAGCCTAACATTCCCTGAAAAAGATCAAGCCGAGATAACCACCAGTCCAGTGCCACGCAGGCCGGGACTGGCTACTAGCACAGGGAGCAAGACAGAGACTGGAAGAACCCCACCTGGGAGCTTGGGCCCTCAGGCCAGAGTGAGCCCAAGATGACCATCAGATACTTGAACCATCACACAGGGTCTGAGATGATCACCAGTCCAGCACCATGCGGGCCTTGAGTGGGACAGAGCACACCCAAAATGACAACTCTAAGTGGAGCATAGCACTCCTGAGAGGATCCCAGACAACCGAAGACTCTGTAAGTCTTCTCTAAAGCATCCTCAAGAGAATGTCAGATACCCAGGTGGCCAGTGACATTTATATAAAGAGGTTGGTGAGATAAAGTATTAAAAAAAAACTAAGAAGTAACATCCAGGACTAATGAGAAGAGAGTGTCGCATAGAGTAACTATTGTCTGATAACAGAATAGATATGACCAAGGACTGTTCAAGGGTAGAAATGGGCAGAGCATGCGCACAGTTTTAACTCTGTTTTAGAAATACTTGGTGAGGGCAGCAGTACTCTGAGGATAATGTGGGATCCAGCAAAGGAGCAGTTGAGAGGCATCCTCGTGAGTCTTTGTGTCCTAGAGGCCCGGGATTCTAAGAATGGGAAGAGGAGGTGCACGGGAACTTGGATGACATTTCTAACCCTGCGATGGTCTCACTCTGCTTTTGTCGGCTGTCAATCAAATGCTTCTCTTCTTATTTGAACAAACTGTATTCATGCCTTCCTTATATTGCAGCTCACATTTTGCTGGTTTTAACGCTTAACACGTTTTTAGCTCTCCCCGTTAAGTTCAGTCTCCTGAAGGGAAGGATCAAGCTCTACTAAATTTTGTTTTCTTCTTTCTTTTTCTTTGCAATTTTCATAAACATTTGCAATGTTGGATTTAATTTTCTGATTACAGGAATAATTTTGCTTTATTCTACTATATTTTTTATTTTGATATTTTATTTACTATTACGATTATCTTTTTCTTTCCAAGAAATATTCTTAAATCTTAAATGACTAAAGTCTAACTTCTAGTATGTAAACATGCACTACAAGCTTATTCTTTGTTTCTTAGATGTACTTTGTGTTTTTAGTTTTTGAGTTTCGGGTTTGTTTAGGTTTTTTGTTTGTTTTTTGTTCTTTTTATTTTTTGTTAGAAAATAACTACTGAAATTCAAAGTTCTTTTTTAACTGATAATTTATATGAACAGAAGTTGTGTTTTCTAAATAGTGTCATAGCCATTTTCTGGTGAGAAATTCCATCAAATACAGGCGAGTGGGCTTTTTACAGAGAGTAGTAAGGCAGCCTTCTCATGGTATTCACAAGGTCCACTCATGGTATTCTCATGGTATTCCTAGGTCCACTCATCTTGCCTATCTTTACACTCATCCACCCACACACTTATGCATCTATCCATCTATGCATCCATTCATCAGTGCATCCATTCATCCATCCATCCATCCATCAACCCATCTACCATCTGTTTATTCAAACTTTCCTTTAACTTTTTAATTGAAAACTAAAACAGACTTTTTTTTTTAAAAAAAAAGCCATATATAATATACACTTTATCCTTAACATCAGGGTTTGAGTCTTGAAAAGCCAGATCCTCTAAAAAGCCTAACTATTTCTTAAGTTTTTATCAACTAATTTTCCAACTAGAAACCATGGGCATTTCTACAAACATCATCATTTAAATATCAGTTTGTTTCATCTAAGTATTTAATCTTTCAAAAATCCCAATAGAAGGCCAGGAATATAGCTATATTGTTAGATTGCTTGCCTAGCATGCTTGAAGCCCTAAGTTCAAGACTTAGCAATAAATAAACCAGCTGCTATGGCACATGCTTGCACTAGAACAGCAAAGGCAAGAAGATCAGGACTTCAAGGTCATCATTAGCTTCATAAATAATTCAAGATGTCTTCCCTGGAACAATAGCATAGCCATAACTCAAGCGCTTGTTTAAAATGTAGATCTGGTCTTGGGGCTGTGAATATAGCTCAGTAGTCAAGTATTTGCCTAGCATGCATGAGGTCCTGGGTTCAGTGCCCAGTACCACAAAACATTAATTAATTAATTAATTGATACTTAGAATAAAATAAAATGCATAATTCCACACCAGCCCTGGTAGACAGCATTCAAACAAGATCTCAGGTCACTATTTGCAATTGTGTAACTAAGCACTTGCTGGTGACTTCAGTGCTCCATCTGTGTTTTTTGTCCACTAGACACCAAGTGGCACCATCCTAACCAATGTAGACTTAAGAAATGGAAACACAGATAAACTAGACAGCTAACAATGTTTTCATCCTATAGGAAGATTGAAGACTACCATTGTCCAATGTAGAAGCAGAGGGACTACAGTTGCCCAAATAATGAAAGTTTTGGAGGAACAGAGGCAGCAAAGGCCATGGTGTTGAGTCTGGACCTGCTTTTTATTAGCACAATGAGCATCAGATCAACCCTGCTATTTTGGCTTTTGAAGTCCCCTATAATCATTAAGTCTGTTGTGTTAAAACTCCATTTTTATCTTTCTAAGTCTACAGATGCATAGAAGACATAAGCAAGTACAGTTTGCTTAGACACAGCTTTATTTGATAAATATCTTCATAACAGTGTAAAAAAATATAAAGCAACATCCAACTTCATAAGCCTGCTTTCCTTCTAAGTGAAAAATTGGAAAACACCACCATGGAAAGAATCAAGGATCCAGATTTTGACAGAGATTAAAAGACAATCAAGAACACTCTGGGAGCCCAAGAACCTGTAGGAGCATATATCAGAGGAGCGGATGTAAGCAAAGTCATCTGTGGGGACAACAGAAATGGCTTCATCACCTCACATCCTGCCTGGAACAGGCGAGAGCCTGTAATGTGAGTGCTAAAGATAGACTCCTCTCCCACATCACTTCAAAAAGCAAAATAAAAGATGCCCAATCTCCATAGAAACACCAACAAAGACAGGAACAACAACAGGAATGACAACAACAACAGGAAAAACAGCAGTAATGACATTCTTCTCAGTACCTTGCCAACATTAATTAATTAATTTCCTATTTACTTGTTTTTCAGACAGCGTCTTACTGTGCAGCCATCTTTTCACTCCCAAAGGCTGAGATTACAGGCATGGGGCCATTAACTTGTTTGACTCAATGAATAACCATGCCACTCCTTTGCTGAGCTGTAAAAATGTCTATGACTCTTTTCTCACATGTGACACCTGTCTCTTCACCATTTCCCCTGGGCTGGCCTTAATGACCAGATATGACCAAAGGAGTATGGCTGAAGTGATAAGAAATGAATCTAGGGTATTCCAACCTTCTTTTTGGCTAATATCCTTTTATCAGGGAGTACATACCATGTGTGTTCTTTTGTGACTGGGTTACCTCACTTAGGATGATATTTCTTAGTTCCATCCATTTGCCTGTGAATTTCATGAAATCATTGTTTTTAAAAGCTAAGTAGTATTTCATTGTATAAATATACCACATCTTTTGTATCCATTCCTCTGTTGAGGAATGGTTATTATAAATAAGGCTGCTGTGAACATAATGGAGCATGTGTCCTTATTACATGTTGGAGATGTTCTGGGTATAGGTCCAGAAGTGGTATAGCTGGTTCCTCAGGTAGTACTATGTCCAATTTTCTGAGGAACTGCCAGACAGATTTCCAAAATAGTTGTACCAACTTGTGATCCCACCAGCAATGGAGGAGTATTTGTCTTTCTCCACATCCTCGCCAGCATCTGCTATCACCTGAGTTTTCCATCTTAACCATTCTGACTGGTGTGAGGTGAAATCTCAAGGTCGTTTTGATTTGCATTCCCCTGATGACTAAGGATGTTGAATATTTCTTTAGGCGCTTCTCAGCCATTTGAGTTTCCTCAGTTGAGAATTCTTTGTTTAGCTCTGTACCCCATTTTTAATAGGGTTATTTGGTTCTCTGGAGTCTAACTTCTTGAGTTTTTTTGTATCTATTGGATATTAGCCCTCTATCGAATATGAGGTTGGTAAGGACCTTTTCCAATTCTGTTGCTTGCCATTTTGTCCTATTGACAGTGTCCTTTGCCTTACAGAAGTTTTGCAATTTTATGAGCTCCTATTTGTCGATTCTTGATCTTAGAGCATAAGCCATTGATGTTCTGTTCAGGAAATTTTCCCCTGTGCCTATGTGTTCAAGACTTTCCCCCACTTTCTCTTCTATTAGATTCAGGGTATCTGGTTTTATGTGGAGGTCCTTGATCCACTTGGACTTGAGCTTAGTGCAAGGAGATAAGAATGGATCAATTTGCATTCTTCTACATGTTGACTGACAGTTGAACCAGCACCACTTGTTGAAAGTCCTGTCTTTTTTTCACTGGATGCTTTTAACTCCTTTGTCAAAGATCAAGTGACCATGGGTGTGTGGGTTCATTTCTGGGTCTTCATTTCTATTCCATTGATCTATCTGTCTGTCACTGTACCAAAAAAATTGTGTTTTTAACACAATTGCTCTGTAATACTGCTTGAAGTCAGGGATGTTGATTCCCCCAGAAGTTCTTTTATTGTTGAGAATAGTTTTCGCTATCCTGGGCTTTTTGTTATTCCAAATGAATTTGAGAGTTGCTCTTTCTAATTCTATGAAGAATTGAGTTGGAATTTTGATGAGGATTGCATTAAATATCTAGATTGCTTTCAGCAAGATGGCCATTTTTTCTATATTAATCCTGCCAATACATTGGCATGGGAGATCTTTCCTTCTTCTGAGGTCATCTTCAATTTCTTTCTTCAGAGACTTGAAGTTCTTGTCATACAGATCTTTCACTTGTTTGGTTAGAATAACACTAAGATACTTTATATTGCTTGTAGCTATTGTGAAGGGTGTCATTTCCCTAATTTCTCTTTCAGCCTGTTTATCCTTTGAGTATAGGAAGACTACTGATTTGTTTGAGTTAATTTTATATTCAGTCACTTTGCTGAAGTTGTTTATCAGCTGTAATAGTTCTCTGGTGGAATTTTTTGGGTCACTTAAATATACTATAATATCATCTGCAAGTAGTGACAGTTTGACTTCTTCCTTTCCAATTTGTATTCCTTTGACCTCCTTTTGTTGTCTAGATAGATAGGGAGAAGAAAGGACAGCCTTGTCTAGTCGTTGATTTCAGTGGGATTGCTTTAAGTTTCTCTCCATTTAGTTTGATGTTGGTTACTGGTTTGCTGAATGTTGCTTTTACTATGTTTAGGTATGGGTCTTGAACTCCTGATCTTTCCAAGCCTTTTATCATGAAGGGGTGTTGGATTTTATCAAATGCTTTCTCAGAAACTAATGAAGTGATCATTTTGATGTGTTCTTGGATTCGGTTTGTGAGATTTTATTGAGTATTTTTACATCGATGTTCATAAAGGAAATTGGTCTGAAGTTCTCTTTTTTGTTGGGTCTTTGTGAGGTTTTTGTATTTGCATAACTGTGGCTTCATAGAACGAATTGGGTGGTGTACCTTCTGTTTCTATTTTGTGGAATAGTTTGAAGAGTATTGGTATTAGGTGTTCTTTGAAGGTTTGATAGAATTCTTCACTAAACCCATCTGGTCCTGAGCTTTTTTTTGGTTGGGAGACTTTTAATGACTGCTTCTATTTCTTTAGGGGTTATGGAACTGTTTACATGGTTTATCTGATCCTGATTTAACTTTGGTATTTGGTATCCGTCTAGGAAATTGTCCATTTCGTCTAGATTTTCCAGTTGTGTTGAGTATAGGCTCTTGTAGTAGGATCTGATGATTTTTCTAAATTCCTCAGTTTGTGTTGTTATATCTCCCTTTTCATTTCTGATTTTGTTAATTTGGATACTGTTTCTGTGGCCTCTGGTTAGTCTGGCTACAGGTTGATTTTCTCAAAGAACCAGATCCTGGTTTTGATTCTTTGTATAGTTCTTTTTGTTTCTACTTGGTTGATTTCAGCCCCGAGTTTAATTATTTCCTGCTGTCTACTCCTCTTGGGTGTATTTGCTTCTTTGTGTTCTAAGCTTTTAGGTGTGCTGCTAGTATATGCTAGTGTATGCTCTCTCCAGTTTCTGTTTGGAGGTACCCAGAGCTATGAGTTTTCCTCTTAGCACTGCTTTCATTGTGTCCCATAAGTTTGGGTATGTTGTACCTTCATTTTCATTAAATTCTAAAAAGTCTTAAATTTCTTTTTTTATTTCTTCCTTGACCAAGTTGTCATTGAGTAGAGCATTGTTCAGCTTCCATGTGTATGTAGACTTTCTGTTGTTTTTGTTGCTATTGAAGACCAGCCTTAATCTGTAATGATCTGATAGGAAGCATAGGATTATTTCAATCTTCTTATATCTATTGAGGTCTGATTTGTGACTGATTATATCAGTTTTGGAGAAGGTACCATGAGGTCCTGAGAAGAAGGTATATTCTTTTGATTTAGGATGAAATGTTCTATAGATACCTTTTAAATGCATTTGATCCATAGCTTCTGTTAGTTTCATTGTATCTGTTTAGTTTGTGTTTCCATAAACTGTCCATTGTTGAGTGGGGTGTTGAAGTCCCACAATTATTGTGTGAGGTAAAATGTGTGCTTTGAGCTTTAGTAAAATTTCTTTTATGAATGTGACTGCCCTTGCATTTGGAGCATAGATGTTCAAAATTGAGAATTCTTCTTGATAGATTTTTCCTTTGATGAGTAGGAAGTGTCCTTCCTTATCTTTTTTGATGACTTTTGGTTGACAGTCAATTTTATTTGATTTTAGAATGGCTATTCCAGCTTGTTTCTTGGGAACATTTTCTTGGAAATTTGTTTTCCAGTCCTTTACTCTGAGGTAGTGTTTGTCTTTGACACTGAGGTGTGTTTCCTGTATGCAGCAAAATGTTGGGTCCTGTTTGCCTATCCAGTCTGTGAGTCTATGTCTTTTTATTGGGTAACTGAGTCCATTGATGTTAAGAAATATTAAGGAATAATGACTGGTTCTTCCTGTTATTTTTGATGTTATTTTTATGTTTGTGTGGCTATCTTCTTTTGTGTTTGTTGAAAGATTACTTTCTTGCTTTTTCTATTGTGTAATTGCCCTCCTTGTGTTGGAGTTTTCCATCTATTATCCTTTGTAGGGCTGGATTTGTATAAAGATATTGTGTAAATTTGATTTTGTCATGGAATATCTTGGTTTCTCCATTTATAGTAATTGCGAGTTTTGCTGGGTATAGTAGTCTGGGCTGGCATTTGTGTTCTCTGAGGGTCTGTATGAGTTCTGCCCAGGATCTTCTAGCTTTCATAGTCTCTGGTAAGAAGTCTGTGTAATTCTGATAAGTCTGACTTTATATGTTACTTGACCTTTTTCCCTTACTGCTTTTAATATTCTTTCTTTGTTCTGTGCATTTGTTGTTTTGCCTTTTATGTGACAGGAGGATTTTCTTTTCTGGTCCAATCTATTTGGAATTCTGTAGGCTTCTTGTATGTTTATGTGCATCTCTTTCTTTGGGTTGGAGAAGTTTTCTTCTATAATTTTGTTGAAGATATTTACTGCCTCTTTAAGTTGGGAATCTTCATTCCCTTCTATACCTATTATCCTTAGGTTTGGTCTTCTCATTGTATCCTGGATTTCCTGGATGTTTTGGGTTATGAGCTTTTTGTCTTTTGCATTTTCTTTGACTGTTGTGTCAATGTTTTCTATGGTATCTTCTGCATGTGAGATTCTCTCTTCTATCTCTTGTATTCTGTTGTTGATGCCTGCATCTATGACTCCTGATCTCTTTCCTAGGTTTTCTATCTCCAGGGTTGTCTCCCTTTGTGATTTCTTTATTGTTTCTATTTCCATTTTTAGTTCCTGGATAGTTTTGTTCAATTCCTTCTCCTGTTTGGTTGTGTTTTCCTGTAATTCTTTAAGGGACTTTTGTTTTCCTCTTTAAGGGCTTCTACCTGTTTACCTGTGTTCTCTTGTATTTCTTTAAGGGAGTTATTTATGGCCTTCTTAAAGTCCTCAATAATCATGATGAGATGTGATTTTAAATCAGAATCTTGCTTTTCTGTTGTTTTGGTGTATCCAGGGCTCACTGTGGTTGGAGAACTGGGTTCTGATGATGTCAAGTAGCCTTGGTTTCTGTTGCATAGGTTCTTGTCCTTACCTTTCACCATCTGGTTATCTCTGGTGTTAGCTAGTCTTGCAGTCTCTGACTGTGGCTTGTCCCTCCTGCAAGCCTGTGTGTCAGTACTCCTGGAAGACCAGTTCTTTCTGGGAGGAATTTGGGTATGAGGAGCTGTTGTACAGAGTCAGCTCTGGGGTGCAGACAGAAACCAGAAGGATCCTGTCCCCAACTGATCCTTGGTTCCTGTGTCCTGATGGCTCTGGGAGGGTCCCTCTTGGGCCTGAAATTTGAACAGAAGTGGTGGTCTTACCTGTGCTCAGAGGTGTGTCAGCTCTCATGAGAGACCAGCTTTCTCCTGTTGGTATTTGTGTATGTAGTGTCGTGGCACAGGATCAGCTCCAGTCACAGATGGAAACTGGAAGGCTCCTATCCCAGGCTGCTTCTTGATTCCTGTGTCTTGAGGGTTCCGGGAGGGTTCCCTCTGAGCAGCAGTGGTGGTTTAATCTGTGCTCACAGAGTTGTCTGCACTCCTGGGAGGCTAGCTCTCTCCCAGTGCTATTTGGGTATCAAGTCCTGTGGCACAGAATCAGTTTCAGGTGCAGATGGAACCCAGAAGACTCTGTACTCCATTTTTTAATAGGGTTATTTGGTTCTCTGGAGTTTAACTTCTTGAGTTCTTTGTATATTTTGGATATTAGCCCTCTATCGGATGTAGGGTTGGTAAAGATTTTTTTCCCAATCTGTTGGTTGCCATTTTATCCTATTGACAGTGTCCTTCAACTTACAGAAGGTTTTCAATTTTATGAGGTCACATTTGTCAATTCTTGATCTTAGAGCACAAGCCATTGGTGTTCTGATAAAAAAAAAAAGTTCCCCTGTGCCAAGGTTTCCTCTGTGTTCGAGGTTCTTTCTCACTTTCTCTTCTATTGGATTCATCATATCTGGTTTTATGTGGAGGTCCTTGATTCACTTGGATTTGAGCTTTGTACAAGGAGATAAGAATGGGTCAATTTGCATTCTTCTAACCAGCATCATTTGTTGAAAATGCTGTCTTTTTTCCCCTGGATGGTTTTGGCTTCACCAACCAAAGAGTACACATAGGATGAGGGTCAGTGGGGGGGGGGTACCTATGGCTTCAGCTGGATATGTAGCAGAGGATTGACTTATCTGACATTACTGGGAAAAGAGCCCCTTGGTCCTGTGGAGGCTTGATGACCCAGGATTGGGAAACACTAGGGTACTGAGGCAGGAGTGGGTGGGCAGGTGGGGGAGAGACCTTAATAGAGGCAGGGAGGAGGGAGAATGGGATAGGGGGTTTGGGGAGGGGAAACTGGGAAAGGGGATAACATTTGAAATATAAATAGATAAAATAACCAATACAAAAATCAAAAAAATAAAAAAGAGAGAAATGAATCTAGGCTTCGAATGGCTTGCATGTTTCTAGAACATTCCCAGGAACCTCTTCTCTACCATAGAACAAGCCCAAGCTTGCTTTACTCATTTCAGCTTACTGAGAGGGTGAGAAGGGGTGTCTGTGATTTGATTTCTCTCAATGAAGACATTATAGTTAGGACTTTCTGAGGCTCTTATTACTTAGGGAAGACATCCTCTGACATCATATTTTGCACTAACTTGCCGTGTGGATACAAATACACAGTTCAAGCAAGTGGGGACATGGAAGCAGTTGGTTGAGTGACAGGGTGAGTATAGTTAGTGATGATGTGAACAGAGTGTACATTAGGTGCCTTCAGGACAAAAAAAAAAAGACAACTATCAGGGCTAAGGCATTTGTTAATTAGCTAGATTTACTATTCCACAATGTATATTGATTTCAAAACACGTCACATAAGATATGCTGAACTTTACCTGTGGACTAAAAATAAAATAATTTTAAGGCAAATGAAAGGCCAAGAACAGCTGGTTTGATTTTTGCTCTGCTGGAAGAAAAGTGACAAAGGAAAGTGGTTATTTCTTATGCTTTTAGGGAAGAAGAGTGCACAGAAGACATTAAGTTGCATACATAAGAGAGTGATTTTTCACCAAAACATTAATTTAACAATCATTTCCAAGTGTTGAGGTTTTTGCTTTTCTTCCTAAGTAATACTTAAATGTAGTATATGCCACACTTGATACTCAAATATTCCAATTGGAGTTCGGAGACATTTTGAATGACTCAGACTCCTGTTTCTCCTGGGAATGGGGGTGCTCAAATGACTGTAGTATGATTGGGGGAGGGGTTCCAGAGCCAGCAGGAAGCTCTGCAAGGAAGAGCTGCCTCACCACAGCAGGGAAGACTGCAAGCAGAGAAAGCCCTTTACCCTCAGTTTCAAATAATGGAGCTATGGAATTCTTCCCGAGATATTGTGTACACAGTGTTCAACTCTGAGCAAAGAGCCAGACCATTCATTCTTCTGAGCTTTATGACAATTTTTGGCATCAGAATTCTCTGGAACATTTACAGCTTTAAATATTCTGTTCCATTGAACTACCAGACCTGTGATTTTGGGGAACAAGAAGAATTTTAAGACAATAATAATAATGATTTAGGGATAAGACATCAGTCTGATATTAAGTTACCAACTTTTAGTTAATAAAGTCATTTAAAAGTATTTCACAGGTTTAAAACACCCTTGTAACAAGGTATAGTAGTTGTACTGGCTGGTTTTTTGTGTCAACTTGACACAGGCTGGTGTTACCACAGAGAAAGGAGCTTCAGTTGGGGAAGTGCCTCCATGAGATCCAGCTGTGGGGCATTTTCTCAATTAGTGATCAAGGGAAGAGGGCCCCTTATGGGTGGTACCACCTCTGGGCTGATATTCGTGGGTTCTATAAGAGCAAACCAGGGGAAGCAAGCCAGTAGGGAACATCCCTCCATGGCCTCTGCATCAGCTCCTGCTTCCTGACCTGCTTGAGTTCCAGTCCTGACCTCCTTTTGTGATGAACAGCAATGCAGAAAGTGTAAGCTGAATAAACCCTTTCCTCCCCAACTTACTTCTTGGTTATGATATTTGTGCAGGAATAGAAACCCTGACTAAGACAGAAGTGCACACCTTTAATCTCAGCACTTGAGAGGCAGAGACAGACTGATCTCTGTGAATTCAAGGACAACCTGGTCTACATGGTGAGTGCAAGGCCAGTCAGAGATACATAGTGAGACCCTGTCTCAAACAAACAAACAAACAAAGAAACAAACAAAGAGGTTGTGTTTTGCTTCATAAAAATATTTTTGCCATTTTCATCTATTTTTGTTTGGGTGTATGCCTATCAAACTTCATCAGGAATTGTTTCTGGTCTGCTTACAATGGTTAATACTGATTGCCAACTTGGTAAAATATACAATTACCTAGGAGGCAAACCTCTGGGCATGCCTGTGAGGGAGGTTTTAGACTGAGTTAATTGGGATGGAAAGCCCCATCCTAAACTCCTAAACATAGGCAACACTATTCTATGGGCTGGGGTCTAAGACTACATCAAAAGCAGAAAGTAAGCTGAAGAAACTCTTATAAAGAAAAACATTTAATTGGGGCAGACTTACAGTTTCAGAGGTTTCGTTCATTATCATCATAGGAGACAGCATGGCAGCACACAGCCAGACATGGTGCTGGGAGGGCAGGGAGTTCTATAGCTTGATCCAAAGGCAACCAGGAGGAGACTGGAATTCCACACTGGGGAGCATTTAAGCATAGGAGACCTCAAAGCCCACTACATAGTGACACAATTCCTCCAACAAGGTCATACTTAATTCACTAGGGACACGCTCCCTAATAGTGCCTCTCCCCACGGCCAACCATTCAAACACATGAATCTATGGGGGCCAAACCTATCCAACCACCACATAGGAATAAGGAGGCGGACAACAAAAAGCAGATTTTGTTTGAAAAAAATGTCATGATGAGACCTAAGCCTTTGTAAACAAATAAATGATAGATAGATAGATAGATAGATAGATAGATAGATAGATAGATAGATAGATAGATAGAAGACAAACAGACAGACAGACAGACAGATAGACAGACCTGACCATATTTATTGTTTGTTTATTGTTACACTAAAATGGAAACTGCTACTGTCATATCTGGCCACAGATGAGAATCTATGGATAGTAATAAATAAATATCAACACAAACTCCCAGTCCCCATGGGCTTTAAACCAACTTAAATTGGTTAGAACTGAAATCTAGATATTTATTGGTAAGTGGTAGGAAGGAATGCTACTTATTAGCAGCATAATTAGATTCATTAATTAATGAATTAGATTCATTTAACCAGCAAATATGTACTGAGTAGCTAAGAAATTCATGTAAGGAACACGTATTTATAAGGCAACTAGGAAGACTCTGAGAAGAGAGGTCTTACAGTAGTAGCCTCGAAGGTGTTTACCCTCAAGCAAACATCAGAGTTCAAACCTGAACTCATGGGTCTTCACTCCTTCCCCATCATCCCTTGTGTTCTTGCTCCTTTTCCATCAGACTGTGTCTTTTATAATTTCACAGCCCTCTCAAACCCACCCTTATTATGCCATTTCTATAGTTCCAGCCCCGTGCACCTCTCTCCTCCACAATAACACTCTCAAATAACCTCCTTGCCTCTTGATGGGGCTCACTTGGCCACCTTCTGCTTGGCTGCATGCTCCAATTCTGAGAAATAGCAGTCCAGCCTGATTCCAGTATGCCTATACTGAAACTCCCTTTACAAGTGCCCATCATTAACAGGGTGACACATTTTATGCTGGTCCTGTCTCTGAGACAGGAGTTTAGGGTTTGCTTGCTGGGGAAGGTCCAAACACCCAGCTTCTACCCTCCCCAGCTATCCCCAGTGAGCACTCCATGATTTGGGACACAGAGAGATATCAAGAGGACAAGTCTGACTGATGTATACTGTTTTTGATTGTGAGGTTTTCTGTCAAGGAGGGGATCCATTGGTGATATGGTAAGTTGGTAGCTAGAAGACTCCACCTACGCTGAGCCATTAGAAACCTATTAAGAAGCTTGTTTTCAACACTGCACAGAGGGATGCCCTGGCACTGCTAGTGTTACAAACGTGGGGGAGTTACTGAACCCACGTTAGCCTCCATGCAGTTGTCTGTAAAGTGGGAATAGTGGGGGCTGGAGAAGGCTTAGTCAGCAAAGTGCTGTGTCACAGCATTGAAGGCCTGAGTCAGAGCCCTTGCAATGCATAGAGCGTGGTGCTTGGACAGCCAGAGTCACAAGATAGGAGATGGAGACAGGAGAACCAATGGGAAAGCTCTGGAGCCAGCCAACCCAGCCTATGAGACAAAGTTCCAGGCCGCCGAGAGACTGACTCTGTCTCAAACAAAAAGTGGAAGGCTCCTGAAGACTGATACCCCACTTGTTCTCTGTGATGGGTAGTTAATATTGACTGTCAATTGGACAGGATCTAGGATCATCTCAGAGGTTAGCCTCTGGGCAGGTCTGTGAAGAATTAACTTAATTAGGTTAGGCTCTGGGAATGCCTATGAGAGATTATCTTAAGTTGTCTGAGATGGAAAGAACCATGGGTAGCATCATTCCCTGTGCTGGTGTGCTCAGCTAATAAAAAGAGAAGGGCAAGCTGAACACTAGGAACCATTATAGTCTGCTTCCTGTAGGTGCAATAGATCCAGCTACCTCAAGCACCTCAATCCCCGTGACTTTCTCAGTCTGCTTATTCATAGAACCAGGACCACCAGTCTAGGGTAAGACAATCTACAATGGGCTTGGCCCTCTCCCATCAATCACTAAGAAATTACCCCATCGACTTTCCAACAGTTTGACCTTCTGGAGATACAATCTTAATTGAGGTTCTCTCCTCTACAATGACCTTCAGTTTGTGTCAACTTGACATAAAACTATCTAGCACACCAGCCAAAGCCACAGAAAGAGTGGAGAGGGTTCCTTACACACCAATATAGGTCCCAACCTGTATCTGGAGAAGGAACAGCTACCAAGATTGGTCTGGAATATATTGACTTGGTCAATAAGAAGACCAACTCTGCAAAGACAGCAGGCTTTGCACTGCCTCTGTCATCTACGAACTTATGGTGCTACTTTTAAATGTTAAGATGCAGGTCATTTTCACAGCTAAAACTGTCATGAATCCATCACACATCTGGGTTTAGTATAATCAAATAATCATTTACATCCCAAATTTCACATCTAAGACAACAATTAAAAGCACTTAGCTGTATTTATTCCCTACCTTTTCCTTAGCCTTTGCTTATTTACATCATTTTGACCACAGTGTACAATTTCCTACTTTTCAAGGATCTGAGCATGTTTAGATCCCTCTACTGACTTCAACATCATTTAACTGTCCCATAACATTGTATGAATCTGTGTAAAAGCATGCACCTACAATAGATGTCTTCATTTCACTTCTGTTGTGGTGATAAAATACCCTGACAAAGCATTTTATGGGAAAAGATTTATTTTGGCCCACAGTTTCAGAGCAATGCAGTCCATCATGGCGTAGAAGGCATGACAGCAGGAGAATGTTCGTTACAGTGCATAAGTAGTCTTAAAGTAGATAGAGAAAGGGAAGTGGGGCTAGGCTATAAAACTCCAAAGTCCTCGCCCAGGAACATACTTTCCTCAGCAAAGCTCCACCTCCTAAAGGTTTTACAACCTCTCTAAACAGCACCACCGGCTGGAAAACAATTTTCAAACACATAAGCCTATGGGGGGGGGAGGTCATCTTACAATCAAACCACAGCAGTAGACATACACAGCACCCTCTATTTCTTATTTCTGTAGCTAGGACTACAATAAATAACTTTCAGTCAATGATTAGGCTTCTTCCTTGCTGTCTGACCTATGTTTCTCTATAACATGGGAGTACTAGAAGTTCCTATCTCATGGAATTGGCATTGTGAAATAGACAAATGAATACACTTACAATATAATAAGTGCTCAATGGAATGGAGCTACTACGGTAAATTAAACAAATCAAAGGATGGAAACCCTGTGTTTCAGAGGGATGAATAAGCATGTTGTTCCTTTCTCTTAAACTCTGTAAGACAGAAAGGCTCATACAAGCTACCAGGCTTGCCTCAAGCAGCCTCACATGAGGTCTTTCATGCACTAAGTTGTCTAATATCACACGCAGGACACATCTTTTCAAATAATTTATCCAGGAACAGGCACATAGTGCCAGTGGAAGAATCCAGGGTGCAATTTCACAGAGTATGAAGGAAGAGAGGGGCTTCCTTCCATCCTTGGGAACGGTCAGTTCTTGCTTATAAATAAGCAAGTATTGCTCATTGGAGATTGAAGCTCAATTTTGCTAAAACTTGCAAATTTAGAAGGCTTTTACATACACTCTCCTGATTGTCAAACATTGGCAAATTTTTCCCACTGTTTCTTCAGACCTTGCTCAGGTCAATCAAGATATGTATGTGGAACAAATTTGCCCCAGACTCTGACCTTCTATGCGTCTGACTGAAGAAAAGCAATACCTTTACATAGTTCACATCTTCAAAAGAACAAAGTTCACACCCGTGCCTGCTTCAAAGTTCAGCTCTTCTCCACATTCCACTGCATGCCTCCCATAGCCAGCCCCCCAGAGTTGAGAATAGCTGCACTGTGCCTTTTGACAAGATGCTCAGCACTTCGCTCCTTTCCTGAGGCAGAGGAGATGAACAGGACAGGAGTACATTATCTTAGCCAGAAGGTTAAGCAGACCCCAGTGAAAGGGAGAGAGATGTTCATTGCAGTATCCAGGCACCAGGGGGATTTAAGAAAGGAGAGACTCTGGGCTTAGGTAACTCCAACAGGGCTTCTAGGACAAGGGTTCTAACCTGGTTGGTAAGGATGGGGTAACATTGAGAGGAGACAAAGAGTTGGCTTTTAGATAACAGAAAAATGAGCCACACTTAGTTGTTTGTGCATCTACCAGTTTACCCATCCTTGGCTCTGAAAAAGTCTACAGAGTTGAGCCTGATATTTTTAGTTTGTTTTCTTTGGGTCAGGGAGAGGTATAAGAGGTCAAACATAACTACTGTGTATCTTCTGAGAAAATAACCGCACCCTGGCACCGCTGACCGTGTATTCCTGCTTTCCAGCCTGTACATGTAGTTTGCTCTGTTGCGAGCACCAGGCTAGGAGTGAGTTCCTGGCCACACTCCAGGAAGGAACCGGCTCTGCAGAGACAGGATGACAGGCACAAAATTGTGGGTGGAGAGAACGAGCGAGGCACCCAAGCCGACAGATGAGGTGGGCTTCCTGAAGAAGCCGCCAGCTGGGCTGCATCTGGGGGAGTGTGGGAGTCTGCAGAGACAGAGCGGAGGGACGTTCCAGGTAGCAGCAGCCACATGGGCCAAGGCAGGGGATGATGAAAATTGCTGGTTTACAGCAGGAAGGCACCACCCTCTTCCCACCTCTTCATTCCTGGTCTTTTTGCTAATTGTGGCCTTCTGGAGTCATGGGAAGACAGGACTTTTCTGGTGAAACCCGAAGAAGGATCCCATCGCCATTCATACCCATGGAGCTCTGCAAAGACTGAAAGCAATACCTGCAATCCCAGAACTGGAGAGACGGAACAGGAGACTCCAAAGTCCAAGGTTATCCAGAGGCCATGTCCTTTAAAAAGAACTTTCTAGCAGCCCCTTGATGTCTTGGAATGTACAACTTCAGAACCAAGACACTAGACTATCAAAGACCAATACCCATGGTAAAGTCATACTCAGGAGTCCCACCTCCCATACCTGTGCAAGAACACAAGAGAGCCCGCTGAGAAGTGCCAGTTTGGCCTCTGTGGCTCGTCACACAGCAGTACCCAGAGGAACATGAGGGGAGAAAAGAGACACTCTGGAAATCAAATCTTTTCTCCCTGCAACATTCAGGCGAGGGACACCAGAAGTCTCAACCCCACTAGAGGCTTCGCTGTTTGTTCCCAGCATAAGTAGTCATTATCATCAGATCGCTGTCCCTAGAGACCTCAGGCCCCCAGAACATGCATTTTCTGTGAGTGTCTAGTGAATTTGTAAGCTCTATTTCAGATGTCTATATTTTCTGTCATTGTTTTCAAGGTTGGGTTTTGTCGGGGTGGAAAACATTAGAAGTTTTTCTGAAATACACCAGGATTACTTCACTTCTACTAACATCCTTACTTCGAGGCAAGGTCAACAAGCAAGTGTGTCAACACAGATGGTGTCCTTGCATTTCCTGCCTTTCCACTTCAATGGCATACCATACAGAACCCCCAGCTGTACAAGAGATAGTGGGTATGTACATATTTGATGCCTGACAGCCGCCTCTCATGTCTGATATTAGTATTATTGACCCTGTCAACATGCACCCCCTTCTTGGTTAAATCCTTCCGCTTTGTTTGAGATCTTACTGTGTCAACTTAATTTCCAACTTTCTGAGCTTTAAAACGGGTGCAGCCGTGTGACATCACTGAGTATTTAGAACGGAGAGAGCGACATCTCTACTGGGGAATTGTTTATGTGGCCTTTGTTATCCTGATAAAGAGAGCTATGGCCTGCACAGTATGCACCTCCCCTCTGGGAATTTCAGCAGCCACAGGAGCCATGGGGCAGTAACCTAGAACAGTAACGAGAATGGAAGAGAAAGGATCTGTGCATGAGATGACATACCAGAAGCTCACCTAAGCCTGGAGCAACTGTGTGTGTTAAGAGTGCCATAGAATCCCTTTCATATTACCTGCAGCCAAACATGTTTTTGCACTGATAACTATTTCTACATTGATAATTTAATAATGCTGAGATTGGGCTGGGAGGATGGCTCTGTCAGTAAAGCACTTGCCTCACAAACGTGAGAACCTGAGTTTGGAAACCCAGAACCAGTGTGGGAAGCTGAGTGGTACACACTCGTGAGCTCAATGATGGTGAGGCAGGAGGCAGGGATGGTCAGTGGGGGCTCACTGACCAACTCACCTGGCCTACTTGGTGAAGCCCTAGACAGTGAGAGAGACCTTGTCTCAAAAAAGGGGGAAGATGCCTGGTAGTGACAGCTGAGGTTGTCTTCTGACTTCTACACACATTCATGTGCACACCTCCACACATGCACACACACACACACACATGTGCATACCTTCACACATGTACACACACACCAGAAGCTCTTCTCATACTGTATTCAATCACAGTTGTTCAAATACAGTTTTCTTCAGCTTGTACTATATAGTTCATGCGATAGATGAGGCTTCTCTCTGCTTCTTCATCTACTCTTTGAGGTAAGTAACATATTCCCACCTAGGGCCAGTCCTTTAAGCACCAGTCAGGCAAGAGAAAAATAAGATGCTCAGACTGACCATCAAAAAAACGCATCAGATAAAAGATGAAGGACTGGGCGTTCAAAAGCACAGCCAGTGAGAAAAGTGCCTGAGTGGCTGAAAGAGGCTGGCTCCTGTCCCTCGCTTGCTAGGGACAGCAATCACACGACAATAATTGGGAAACACTTGTAGGAACAACTGCTATGGCTGTCAAACATCTCTGCCTCGAGCTGGCGCATAGTCACCCACAAACCCCCACTTATTGTCCCTCCTGCTCTTCTGTGGTTATCAGAGTCCCATAATTAAGGCATAAAGAAAGTAAACAATGTCACAGCAAACGAGATGCCTTTAAAAGGAGAGTAGAGTTAAGGCAAGGCAAATGTTGCTAAAGATAGCGGCACAGCCACTTGGAAACGCCAAGGAGGGGTGTGTGTGTGTGTGTGTGTGTGTGTGTGTGTGTGTGTGTGTGTGTGTGTTGGTGGTGATTAAAAAGACAATTGTGGGCTGTTGTGGGCTGAATATTTAGAGGGCAAACTGGCTCTTGATGAATAATCAAGTAACTTGGAGAAGTCACTGTATGATCAGGCAAGCATACCAACATGTAGAGCTTTATATAAACTGGAAAAGCAAGACCTTTGTAATGGAAAGGCACAGTTGAGATGATTGACAGCTTATGGAAACTGTCTCTCCGAGCTCTGCCCTCTCAGTGATGGGCTGTTATACAGAACAAGGGATAGACAGACAGGCAGACAGGCAGACACAGACAGACAGACAGACAGACAGAGAGATAGGCAGGCACGCTCTCTCTCTCTCTCTCTCTCTCTCTCTCTCTCTCTCTCTCTCTCTCTCTCTCTCTCGTGCACACACACACACACACACACACACACACACACACAGAATGTTAGGCTATTCCAGCCACTGCAGCAAGAGACAACAATGGAATGTGAGATTCCCAGTTAATGAGTGAAAAGAGAAATACGTTGTTAGTCTAACAAGCCTGCCTGTGATGATCATGAAAATTATAGAAAGGACAGCATGCTGAGAAACAAGAGTGGACAGATGGGATGATATCAGATTTAGAAATTCAAGTAAATAAACTGGAGCAACATAAATTTTAAAATGGTATGTGGTAAACTAGAGAGTCGAGCCTACAGAATAATATTCTTATTTTCAAATATGTGAGGCAACAGTACAGTTGCTTTAAAGCATCATTAACATAGTGGTTGTCTTTGGAGATAAATGGAGACAAATTAAGAGAGACACGGAAGGCTTCAGCTGCACCTGTGGTGCTCTGCTTCTAAGGCCAACAGTTACCACCCCCGCCCCAACACACACACACACACACACACACACACACACACACACTGTGCTGGAGAGTCTTATGTCAATTTGATACATGAACTAGAGTTATCTGAAAGGAAGGAACCTCAATTGAGAAAATGCATGCACAAGGTCAGGAGGTACAGCTTTTTCTTAACTAGTGATTGATGGGGGGAGGGCCCAAACCATTGTGGTGCCATCCCTGGGCTGGTGGTCTTAAGTTCTTGAAGAAAGCAGGCTGGCAAGCCCTGGGAAGCAAGCCAGTAAGCAGCACCCCTCAATGGACTCTTCATCAGCTCCTGCCTCCAGGTTCCTTCCTTCCATGATGAACAGTGATACGGAAGTACAAGCCAGATAAACCCTTTCCTCCCCAATTTGCTTTTTGGTCATGGTGTTCAATCACAGCAATTGAAACTCTAAGATACACACACACACACACACACACACACACACACACACACACACACACACCACTCCTTGGAAGACAGGAAGATTGCCACAAGTTTAAGGACAGCTTGCTCTACACATATATTGAGTTCCAGACCAGCCAGGGTTAGGTATCCAGAGGCATTCTGTTTCAAACATAAACCAAGAAATAAAAGTCTGAGAAATGTTCACTGAAGTACCCATGAAGCCATGGAGACACAATTATTAAATAACATACCACAGCACCCTGGATGGGACCCTGGAGTAGAAAAGTGACATCCAGCGAAAGCTAAGGAAATGTGGGGAACACAGCTGTGGCTTGTACTTGATGATGTCTCAGTAATAGCTCATAATGTTTAAGAAATGTGCCATGGGACTTTAAGATGCCAATGGCAAGAGGCATTGTGGGAGATCTTTCTCTTTCTACTACTGCTGCAACTTTCTGCAAATGGAAACCATTTCACCATATTCAGTTTCAGAAGTAGCAAAGTGTCCAGGTGTGCTGTTACAGTCAGGTGACTATAGATAGCAAAACCCGCTCAAATGAAGGGTTTTAAATGTTCTCACCACAAAGAAATAATGAGCAGTTGAAAAAGAAAAGATGCTTAATATCCACTAAATATCGTACAACATATACACATTTTGAAATAGCATGTAAATAACATTTTATTATTTTATCTACTTTTTTCATTGTATTATTTATTTATTACTTTATATAATAAATAGTTTCATATAATACCACTAATTATGAATTATTATTTTTTATTTTATAGAAAGATTATTCTGTTTTACATTTTAGTGTATCCATTAAAAACTATAAACTCAGCTCTGGGATGGCTAAGGCAGGAGGATTACAAATCCAAAAGCAGTATGAGTCACATACAACAAGACCCTGTCTCAGAAAACAAAACAAAGTATTGAGAAACAAACTAGCTTTTCAAACCACAGTGAGCTGCAGCTAGAGTGTGGACCTTCTCTTTAAAGTAAAAGAATATTAAAGATCTCTGGCCTGGGCTGGGCTGGCTGGGCTGGGCTGGGTTGGGCTGGCCTGGGCTGCATGTGAATTCAGCATATTTGAAAGGGACCATAAATCCCAAAGCGACCTCAGATGCGACTGACAGCCATGGAAGCACAGAGCCAGCTTGGAGCCCCACACAGGCTGAATGAAGCCAGGTGTCACAGACAGATGGCACTGGCCTCCATTCTCCTTCCTAAATAACCATTCAAGCTAAGGGCACCTCAGACCCTGGAAAGGGAAGGTGACCTCAGCCAGGACAAGAGCTCCTGATCCAGGAATCACCCAAGCTTTGCTGTTACAGCCACGGCTATCACTGTCTGGGGAGCCAACAGGACTTGGGGAAAGGCCTGAGGCTTCCACGTGGCCATCCAAGTCCACCCACCTAACTGTGCACTAGGGGGTCCCAGCACTCAAGTGACACTCAGCAATGCCCCCTTACTTCCGCCCGTCATAAAAGAATTTTCCCAAAATAGGGGCATTCCCATATGCTCTCTGGAAGCAACTTAATGTTGTCCTGTATGTGACAGACACCCGGAGCAATGTTAGTCTACCCTTTTGTCTCCTAACTGCTTTCTGTGTGATAGGTGTATCTCTGGGCACAAGGTTTTCAAGGGTGACTTAATTAAGATTCTTATGGTCTCAAAGATGAATTCTAATCAGCAAAACCATAAGCATACAGGTGGACAGGATAACTTCTGACAAGAGAACATTGCCACCACTCACCCCTGAGCTCACTGTATCACACCATGACCATTATCCTGAACTTTGTATTTCCTTCATTCAAAACACAACAGGGTATTGTTGAGGTTTGCATGTATCCAAGTTTAATGAGAAGGGTCTCTCTCCCTCATTGCTTTCTTCAGGAATCTCCATCCTGTTACCATTATTTCTAAAATTCACCCATATCCTGTGCATCTATAGCTTGCTACTTCATAGTATTCTATTACTCTCATAGTTCCTATATTTTTCAAATTTTATTTCATTTTATTATTAATGTGTTTGTATACGTGCACGCATGAGTGCAGGCATTTGAGGGGGTTAGTTATATGGAGACGTATGGTTGCATCCAGAAGATTAGATACTCTACCCAAAAATCGTGGCTCAAATCAATTGTGAAATTAATCCGCACAGGATCAGGGAAGGCTTGAATGTACTCTGATATAGTGTGGGAAGGTAAAAAGAAAGTTGGAGAATAAAGAAGGATGAAAACTTCAATAAAAAGCAAGGTAACTCCTGAAGTCCCTGCCAAGGTCATAGAGGAGAAACATCCAGAATACGTGTGATATCAGTGCTCCTTTTAGAAGTCAAGAGTGAGGTACATGCACAGACCATCCCAACAGTCAGTTCTCACAAATAGCAGAGCCAAATGCCATAAGAGGAAACCCCTGATGCTTGAGAGCAGTGGAGAACACAGGTGTCCTTAAGCAGAAGTCTCTGAGACCCAGCTCACTCTGCAAGACCATTTCCTCAGCAGCAGGGTCTCAGTAGCAGGGTGGGAGGCAGAAATTGGTCAGCTAGGCTGTGTTTCTGGATGGACGTGAGGCTTAATTGGAATCTTTGCAGGGACAGAGATCATTTAGCACATTTTATTCCTGAGATGTTTTCTAAGTGACTTTAGCATGTCTCTAAGGAAAAGGAGCAGAAATAAACACCACAGCTTTGGCACCCCCAGCAAAGGGGGGTGGGAGTGAAAGATGAATTTGACAGTGTCTAATGAAGGGAAACTTCTCTCATTATGGAGAGATGAAGCAAAGATAACTAACATGCTATGAGTCAGGAGATTTCTCTCTCATGGGTTTCACTGTAACCCTTCTGAGGCTTACTCTCTGCCTGCTAAGCACAGCTCAGTCTCTTCTCAGACATTCTATATGTTTGCTGAGGCAAGACCTGGGTCCTGGGTCTTATTGGGACCTAGGTGCTCACTGTTCTTACATGGAGCCTAAACCTGGTGGAGTCAGATGGCACCGTATTGACACGTCTGCTTTGCTAACTGATGCTGGAGGGCATCATAATAACCTAACGTGATTAAAATAAAACATTGAAGTGGCTGCCATCAGGAGATTCAGACCTTTATTTGATCTCTCTCTCTCTCTCTCTCTCTCTCTCTCTCTCTCTCTCTCCCTTCATGCTTTACTGCTACATGAATGCTTAAATCATTCTCTCTGGAGCATCCAGTGTGCTGCACAGAACTCATTCCAACTCATGGGCAGAACAGGCTATCGCCATAGTCCATCTGACTGCAAAAGCCATGATGTCTGAGGCCGTGGGTCCTCCCAGAACTGATTCCACAGGGAATAAGTCAGTGGTCCACATTAAGGACTTAAGATTAAACACTGTGTGCTGAGTGGATTGTCCTTCCAGAAGGTTTTCCACCTGGACAAACATCGTAACAATTCTGCAGCTTGGTGTATCATGAGACAACAATTCTGGCTTCAGGAGAGACAAGCAGCTGCAACACTGTGCACTGAGAATTAATTTGGGCCTCTTGTATTTTAAGTGCATGAAAGTTTCAACAAGAAAAAAATGATTGATAAATGAGCTTTGGTCCAAGTACATCAGGTATGAGAGAGTTCACCTGATACACTTCCCATTGGTTGCCAAAACACAATAAAAACAGTGAGTGCTAACTGTAGCAACTACCAGTGTCACATGTCCCCTCAAGAACTGAAAAAAAAAAGGCTATTTTTATGAGGTGGAGGACACTGTAAGTTCTGTAAGATATTATTATTCAATTTATTTTATAGTTGCAGCTCTATATTTCAATTTGTTTACTAAATAAGGCAAATTACACAGATGGCTATGTGATGGCATCTGCTACCCCGGGCACTCAGAACGCACTAGCTGCTGCCATTTCTAATGCTATCATTTTTGTTGCTGTGTCTAAGCTGTGCATTTAGAACAATATCTTTAAGGCCAGCCAGCATCTATCCTACAGCTCTTGCAAATGGAAGCAAGAATCAAGCACTCTGCTTTAAAGGAGTCAGGGCTACCTTGCCGGTGCCTTCAGCCACTGTTCCTCCTGTCCCAGAGCTGTGCCCTGGGTGTTCCAAGGAGCCATTTCTCCTCAGAAAGGCAGATGAGAATTAGTGCTTTCTAATCATTAAAAACTCAGGAAGGAAAATCATTTTGGGTTCTTTTGGGGGTAAAACTCCATCTGCGGACAGGCTTGACTTGCCAGGTCTGTCTCCTTAGGGAATTCACGTGAAGGATGTCAGTTGATTCAGCTGCCTGAGAGTCTTCTAGGAAAACAGAGCCTGCAAGTCAGGCCTGTTCCATAATCCACAAATCCCAGGATCTCCACAGGCCTCATGTTTATTGCACACATCCTATAAAGTCATAAAGGTAAGTAAAGGTCCACACCTTCCCACTATGGCTGGTCACATGGTCTTATGGGGTTTGGGAAAATTGGCAGATGAAGCTGAGACTTCATTTCTCTTCTCTGGAGTTGAGGTGACATTCTGTATTTTGTTCTTTTTATTATTTTGTGTTGGATTTTAATTCTTGAACAAAATCAGGGAAGTACAAAATCAGGCTAATTCTGAATCACTAAGAAAAATAACGTGAGTTAGATGTGGTAGCATATACCCATAGTCCTAGCACACAAAGAGGCTGAGACGATGCTAGGCTAGAATATAAGGAAGCACCAAGCCAATGCAAACTGCACAGAAAGGCTCCACCACCCGCAAAAAAAAAAAAAAAAACAAACAAACAAAACCAAAAAATAAAAATAAACAAAAACCAAAACAAACAAACAAAACCACGATAGAGAAGGAAAGGAAAGATGAAGTTGAAACTTGCATTCAGTAAGAAGAGGGGCTCTTGTCACATTGGGCTGGGACATCATAGGTCCTAACAGTCACTGGAAGGCTCAGCAGGAGGAAAGCCCAGGGGAGGAGGACCTGAGCATTTTTATCCCATCCTTGAGATTCTGAAAGAAATTAAGGAATGAGAGCCAGTGCCTGTGCTGAGGTTAGCTGAGGCCGAATGGGTTTAGACCACAAAGATGCCAACTCTCCCAGGAATCAGTTAACGTGACAGAAATACAGACACTTCTAGAACCTTCCTTAATACTTGACAAAATGGTTAACATTTATTTGAAAGAATAATCATTAAGACGTTGGGGAGTCAAAGGACTCTTTCATTCTCTTTCCAAAGTGGCCAAGTGAAAAAAAAAAAAAAGAGATCTCCATTTTCTGCTTTTCACTATTAATAAAGAGACTAATCATTCAAGAAGAGACTGAAACCTCTGAAAAAGAACAAACCAGGTATGCTTCTCCTGGATAGAAACTTGGCTCTGGGGTGGCTTAAGACAGCAAGGAGGAAGATGAGGGGAATGCATGTGGCTTCAAGGAGTACCATATGAAACCTTTGAATACCAAATAATTATGCAAGGCAACTAGCAAACCTTAGGTGTGACGTTTCAGCATCATTTTCTAAGACTATGGCAACTTTGACACAGGAAAGGGCTTTGAATGCACACCATCATAGCTGGAAACAATATAGGGAAAGGCATATGTATGTACACACACACACTCACACCAGGCATGACTACACATAACTAATGAGTGAACAATACTAAATGGACTCAGTAGGGTGTGTGTGTGTGTGTGTGTGTGTGTGTGTCAGAGAGGAGAGACAGACAAAAGTGTGTGTAATTAAAGAAGAGGTCATAAATTTAAGAGTGAGATGGGGGATATGGAAAGTGGGAGGAGCAGTGGGCCTGATGTACATACAGTAAGTACTCATGTATGCAATTGTTAAAAAAAATACACTATTACTGAAGAAGGAAAATAAAACTAAACTAAGGTTAAAGAAATAGAAGAAAACTAGAGAGAACACCTTCACTCTTCTGAGAAGCTGGACGATGCTGGTGGTCTTACATAGGCACAGCTGTTAGAAACCAATAAAGAAACCACTCTAACCCACTAGTCATCTGAGATGTGACAGTCAGACTAACCCACTAGTCAATTGTTACAAGCCTCCTCCAAGGAAAATGTCACAGTAAATGACTTGTGCCCCTTTCCCTGGGCTCAGGTTACAGTTACTCATGCCAGCGACCTGTAACCCACTTTAAAGTGACACTCTAAATGGCCTGCCACCTAAACCTTAAGGGACAAGTCTGTGCCCTGAACCAGCCCAGTGCTTAGTATCATCTCTGTGCCTCCCAGGACAGCTCTGTGTATTAGCTTTCTGCCTTCAGTAATGCCTCTTTGAATTGCAAGTATATGTATTATACGTGTGTGTAATGCATACTTGTGACTACATGTATATATAGTTACTTGTGACATTAATAATGTCTTCTGAAAGCTATAAATAATATTAAGACTGAATAAAAGAACCTGTGACTAATCACCAGCAAGCACATCAAGTGAAACTGGTAGTACTTGAAATAAAACCAATGTAATTGTTGTGGCTTGTGAAGTCATTGTTATTTAATAAACCCTGGCACTGTGGGAAGACACAAACATGCCCGTCGATATTTCTGACATAGGTGACATGTTCACAAGAATAACTAATGTAAATCGCACTGAAGAGGTAAGGTGAACGTGAAAGCTAGAGTTGGAGAAGCAAAATCAGTTGGCTCGCCACTAAAGCTAGGCTGAGACAGACAGACACAGAAGGAAAGGTACAGATGTAGAGGATCGCCTGTTTCAGTAGGGTGGGGCAAAAGACAAGGTCAGGGCTGAGTGTCAGGCTATGCAAGCATCCTCAGTTCCCAACTGCTAAGGCGAGGGCCCAGTCCCCTTCAGGGATGGCACTGTAAAATGAAGCAAGGCGCAAACATGTGGAGATAAACAGAAGTAAAGTTATATGATCAGAGGAGCTGGGGAGGGGTTTATCCTGTAAAAATGCTTTGCTTTTTGAAGGTGGAACTTGAGAGAAGAATCCAAGTTAACAGAGTCAAGTTCCGGGAGAACCGTTGGCATCTTGTTCTTCTGCTGACTCCAGTCAGACAAATAAAGACAGGGGATCCAGTCCCAGCAAGCACCTGCCTGCCTACCTGCCTGCTCCCCCATGGTTCTGAGATGCTCAAGGCCTCTGAGAAAGATAGAGATTCACCTCAAAGGCCACATGAGCTTCTGTGAGACATGAACAATTAGACCAATTGAGAACATATAGAGAAAGGGGCTGTTAGAAAGGAAAATGCCAACCTGTGAGCCCACAGAGAAAACTAGAGGTTAACAGCATATTCTCAACCTCCGGGAGGGCCAGAGTTTATAAAGGAATTAAAGGCATGGCTGGGTGGGGCAGTGGTTAGGTACTAAAAGAGAGGGTGTAAAAGTTATTGTCTGGACATGTCCGTATACTACCTCTGTCCTGCCACTGCCCAGCACCATTCAACATGCAGGCAGCAACGTAATGAAGTATGAGATTGTCTATAGGCTACCCTGGCAGTCAGCTCATATCTGACTACTTCCAGCCAAAGGGGAACTTCTAGCCTACGTGCACCTTGTCCCCAGAGCCAAACAAGATTAGAACAGAAGAGAATCTTCTTGGAGTAACACATCACCCCTTTTGTTTTATATACACTTTCTTAACAAAAAATAACTGACACTTTAAATGTTTATTACTTAATGTGTATGAGCATTTCACTTGCATGCGTGTGGACAAAAGAGGTCATTACTTCTCCTGAAACTGGAGTTACAGAGGTTGTGAGCTGCTGCATGGGTATTGGGGATTGAACCTGGGTCCTCTGGAAAAGAAGACGGTGTTCTTAACCACTGAGCTATTTCTCCAGCCCCCATTCTCATTCTTGAGGGGTGCAGAAGGGCAGAGGTGCACCCTCTTTAACTTCAATTTGAATTTGGTTGTCATTAAAGGACTCATTGGAAGTGTAAAAAATTTCCTAACTTGTCTTATAAATAGGCTTGGTTATTGTCTGATTGTGGGCCCGGCTTTTTATATCCCCCAAAGGCCTATCATTTGTAACTTTATAGCCTTCAGCCTTTTACTTAAGGGAGACCAGACATTTGAAGACGCCTGGCTCTACAAGCAGAAACAGGATAGTCATTAGGGGCTCAGACATGGCACGTGACAAAAACAGCTGAAAGTTTTGATTGTTTTGTTGACCATTTTTAAAAATATCCTGGGCAAAGATGGCGGGACTTTGATCATAGAGCAAGTTTTATTGTTTTTTTTGCTCTCTGACTCTCTCTGTCTCTGTCTCTGTCTCTGTCTGTCTCTGTCTCTGTCTCTCTCTGTCTCTGTCTCTCTCTGTCTCTCTCTCTCTCTCTCTGTGTGTGTGTATGTGTGTGTGTGTGTGTGTGTGTGTGTGTGTGTGTGTGTGTGTGTGTATGTGTGTGTTTAATCCTATGGGTATTTCCAGAAACCTCCAATTACTAAATGCCACAGATGTTTGTAGAAAAACAGAAGGAAGTTCTGGTGTCTACCTTGTTTCTGGGTGCTACTACCTTTAAAAGGAGTCAGAAGCTGGATCCTAGAATGATAGTGACTGTAATCTACAGGGCAGAGCCTCGTGGCTGCCCTGCTCTTTCCCCTTATCCATGTACCATCTGCTGGGACGGCTTATCCCTGAAGGGTGAGTGTTCTTTGGCTGTTTTTCTGGACACTTTTTCTTCCAGGATCCCTCCTTTTCTAGCACGCTACTGGCTGTAGACAACCTGTGAAGTTCAGTCGCATTGCTAATGAGAAGACAGGTGACTTCCCAGAGGTACAGGGCCATCTTCCAAAGGACTGCCTTGACCTCAGAGGCTTGGCAACTACGGAGGGCAAACTCCAAAATACTGACTGTCCTCAGCTTTTTATCCTCCTTGGTACTGATGATCAAGTCTCAGTGACTGAACAAACACTTCCTGGGCTAGTTCCACCAGCCTTGCAGTGGGGATACTGAGTGTCAATCCTAACATTTGTAATTTCTTTGAGGAAAGTTTGAGACATAAAAAGAGAGGAGAGAGTTTGCCCCTTTAGTGGCTTTCATTTCTTCATATTCTTGAAACCCTTCGTTCTCTATTAAATTTCTCTATTTCAACAACACAGTGCTCTGTAGACCAAATTTTCTTCTTTGGGAGAGGACTTTAAAGGGGTTCATTTAACCCTGATGGCAACCCAACATGGAGCATTGGAAGAGCCAGAATGTTGATCTAGGCCCGGTTAACCTTAGACAAATCTTAGCTGAAGTTTTTCTTTCTTTCTTTCTTTCTTTCTTTCTTTCTTTCTTTCTTTCTTTCTTTCTTTCTTTCTTTCTTTCTTTCTTTCTTTTTGTTTTATCTTGAATATGCATTATATTTCTAATAAAGAAGTAATCCATTCTATTCTGTAGAAAAAGAAAAGATAGACCACTTACAGAGAAGATAAAGTATAATCGTGTTTGATTTCAGGTCCCACCTTCATGTTAAGTGTGCTCACCATTCAGAACTATATATATACATATCCACTGTACATCTTTAAGTACTGGACTGTCTCAAATGTATGCTGCTAAATCTATCAGTAATGGATTAAGTGAATGAAATGAAATTTTGATTCTTCAACACTCTGATGAGCATGCCATCACAGGTCCTGGTTAGACTTTCAACACCGTAGACAAGGCTGCTACCTGTTCTTTATGTTAGTGAAGTACCCGACAGAGTGGACTAGCATTAAAAATGAGAAGCCGCACTCGCTCATCCCTTTCCCCCAGCAGCAGCGGCAACGACAAAAACCAAAGGCAGACAGAACCAAGGAACGCTGAAAGAACACAGGGAAAGAGGAAGCCCTGAACAAAAACATTTTTGCACAACAAAAAGATTTCTTTCAAAGGTAGTTCGTTTAAAAGTATGTCTCCGCACCTGTAAGAGTGGAGCTGCACAAAGGACTGAAAAATCAGGGCACTGCCCATTGAAGCTGAATTTGAAACAAGTGTAAAGTTTCTCTGAAATCATCTAGTGAGGGACCAGGGAAACAGGTTGTGGTTTACAAACACAGCCGGTATTGGCGACTGTAGCACCATCATGGGAAAGTAAGACAAAAGCTGCTCAGTCCGCCGCTGTAGCAGACAGGCTGGTCAGGAACTAAGATGAGCAGGCTCGCTCCTGGTGCAACCGTCAACTTTAACATACTTTATGTTAGTGTGGCTTTCATCTGGAAGTCTGGATATTTAGGCGAGATTGACATGTGCTCAGTTGCCCTTCAAGTGCGGTTCTCCACTTTAAAGCGGTGCTCACTCTGTCATGTGGGACGAGGGAAGCACGTTCTCTAGTCCACCTGTAAGCTGTCAATCATTCCTCAGGCAATTTTCTTTTCTTTTCTTTTTTTTATTGAATATATTCTTCATTTAGATTTCAAATGTTATACATTTTCCCCAGTTTCCCCCCTCCCAGAAAAATCCCAACCCATCCTCCCTCCCCCTGCCTCCAAGAAGATGCCCCTCTGTCCAACCCACTCCCACCTACCCCTCCCTCAATTTCCCCAAGCTGGGGCATCGCCTCAGGCAATTTTCTTGATTTAACTTCTGGGTCTTTGGGACACACATCTTGCATGATTCCAACACACACTCCCTACGGTTTAAACTGACTTAGAAATAAAACTGTGGGGAAAAAAATAAAGCCTGCTAAACACCAAAGCTGAATTGGTGCCATGCTGTACCTGGTTTGACTTAAATTCTAAGCACTTTAAAATGCCTTTTAGTTACACAGCTTCCATCAAAGGTAATTGTTGTTGTCTGTTTAAAACTGCTAACAATAAATGTTTCCTTTTGTGCTGTAACAAATGTTTACTTTCTGTTGCTGTAACAAAATATCTGGTATAGTTTATCTATAAAGAGAAGGAAACATTCATTTAGTTCTAGTTGTCATTCCAAACCCAAGATGAAGCTACTCCTTTGGTTGGGCACCTTCTACACACAGCAGATGGTAGGAGAAGGAGGATCGGTGTAAGCCACATCACAACAGGGAAGTGAGAGGTTAGGCCGGGGTCTCAGCCCCTCCACAGGTCTCCTTACATGACCAAGAGTTTTCCCACTACACCCCATCTCTTAAAAGACCACAGCACTTCTCAATGCACCATCCTAGAAATGGAACCTTACCATGGGAACTCCTGGGGTGGGTGGAGTTTACACCCAAAACACAGCAACTGGTTGCTATTCTAAACATTTTATGTATTATAATCATTTTTCCTTAGAACAGCATTTTGAGACACTGATTCCATGTTTGCCATCCATGCTCAGTTTGAGGAAATGGAAGCACATAGAAATCCTGTGAATGGCTGAGGCAGGGTTCGAACCTGGTCCATCGGAATGGGATAACTACAGCTAACCAGTATCCTGTCATTCTCCACCCTAGGGACTCATTACAACTACTTGGGGGGAGTGTTAAAGTCTCTGATAGATACTTCAGACCCCACCCAGAGCAGGTAAGTCAGAACTCGTGGGAACAATGCCCGAGCAGATAGGTCTTTCAGTGCTATGGGAATGCGACATGCAGGCAGATCTGAGAGCCAGAGAACACAGCCAAATGGTTGTTATTGTGAAGCTAACCTTGCCTTCAGCATTTATTGATTTGCATATTTTCAAATGAAACTTTGTACTGATTTGAAACTAATTTAATCTGTAAAACATGTTTGGAGTTTCTGCTTGAGCAGAGAGGACTCAACTGGATTACCTAAAAAGACCAGGAACTGGTAAGTAAGCCACAACATCCCCAAGACAAAGCTTCTGTTCCCCCCACAATCTACCTACTGATTAAAAACATACGAAAGCTTCCAATTCATACACTATATGGCATTCACTAAAAATAAATAAACACAGAGCGAGTTCCAGGACAGCCAGGGCTATACAGAGAAACCCTGTCTCGAAAAACCAAAAAAAAAAAAAAAAAAAAAAAAAATACAAAACAAGAGACAGCAACCTCGGGTGGCTAAAGTAATAAAAGCATTTTTCAGAGACTAGAGCAAATATGTGAATAATGTAAAATACCCAGTACAGCATGGTAACAAAATACCAAACAATCAGTGATTTTAAAAACAAACAAACAAACAAAAAAAAACCAACATATACAGGGGCTGGAGAGACAGACTGGTAGTTAAGAGGACCCAGGTTCAATTCCCAGTACTCGCATGGAGGCTCACAATTGCCTGTAATTCCAGTAGGGGATGTGGCGCCCTCTTCTGGCCTAGGAAGACAGCAAACACACACATGGTGCACAAATGTATATGCAGGCAAAACATCCATACACATAACAATAAATAAATTAAATAAATAGAAATTTAAAATAATAAAAAAAACCCCAGATGAACAGTGGTGTATGACAAATGGGAATGATGAGAGATGACGTGTTCTGAACCGCCCTTTGGAAATCGGAAAAGACTGAGTAAAATTTAGATACGTGTAAGTATGCATACTGAAATTTCTGAGATTATGCTAAGGCACAGAAACAGAGTGCAAGGCAAATTACTCGAGGAAAGAACAAGAAGATTAAAAACTATAACCCCCAAGAATATGAGAAAAATAAATTAGGTAGAACAAATAGAGAGTGAAACAGAGACACAAATTTAAGCACATCAGGATTAAAGTAAGTAGAGGGATTGATCAGCCACTTACAATCAAATGTTAGACTGACCTCAACAAACAGAAAAACAGGGAGGGAAGAAAAGACAGCAGAAGGGGGAAGGGAGGGAAAAGAGGGGAGGGAAAGAAGGGGACAGGGAAGAATGGACACACTGATAATGAAAGTTATAAATCAGCGTTCTTTAGATATGGAGTGCAAAAGATGTCATGACTGGGGCGAATACCAAAACCCTCATTCTCCGAGTCTGAACAACTTTGTCTCCAATACTTGTGATTTGGATTAAAGTCTGTTGCACAGTTTGACTATGCATCTCTCTCCAACCCCATTCATAGGTTGAAATCATGGTCCTCCAATTCCTATATTAATAATATTGACAGACAGGGTCACTGGTAGATAATTAGACCCCAACACTGTCAGGAGAGTTTGACCCCTAGGGTGGCATTAGTGGCTTTATATGAAGAGGAAAAGACCTGGGCTTGCATAGTCTTATAGGTGATGGCCTTCACTGTGTGGTAGTGGAGCAAGGAGCCCCTCACCACTCCTGGGCAGAGTCAGGGGCCATGCTCTTGGACTTTGCAACCTCTAGAGCTCTGAAGTAAGAAATCTCCTGCCTCGTGCCTTCTGTCATAGAACAGAGAACAGATGAAGAACACAGTTGCGTTTCTTGGTGTCTAGCATGCACCGGAATCATTGGATAGTTGACCAAATGCAGTCTGGGGGCCAGCAGGTCTGAGCGGAACCTCAGCTCTACAGGGCCAGAAAGCTCCCAGGCGACAGTGATGATGATGTGCTCTGAACTATGCTTTCAGCCACTAAGTGCCAGGTTGGTGGTAAACATGGCCTTAATTTATTTGCAAATAAACTAACAAATATGGTAAGCATGAGCTCAGAGCAAAACAGGGACAAACTCGTAATTTAAATGCAGTCCAAACTTCAGAAGTTCTGAAACACAGTTTTACAGTTGCCAATATATATATATATATAATTGCTAGTTTTTAGTCTGGCATGGTCATGATGGCATGGCTATAGATCAGGACCATGATTCAGTAGAAAGCACAACCCTCACTTGGCTGGTATGACCTCGCTGCAGGAATATAGTATGCCTTTAAAGGGCTGCCACAGGCTCTGCTAACACATAAGTGTGTTATATTCCTAAAAACCCAAAACTCCTGAATTCCCAAATATGTCCACTCCAGAGTTTTTGATAAGAGTTTTTAAACCCATGGCATATTGTTCTCAGAGATTTTAGTATTTCTCAAAAAAAAAAATCCCACCTCCACCCAAATAATAACAAAAACGGATGAGCCAGCAAGGAATAACAAAATCACTGAGAGTAGATTTTAAAATACAATTTTTCAATGTAGGTTTGCTTTTCAATTTTAAAACTGCTATTTCAGAAAATTAAATACTTAAGGGAAATTCCAGTTGCAACTCCCTTGGAATTTAAACTTTATTGCCTCAAGACAAAATAACAGTGTCCTAACTGCAGCTTGTCAGTAGACGGCCACTGAGCGTGCTCTAAGGCAGAGCTCTCCCTGAAGATCCCACTCTCTGGAAAGAGAGGTGCCAAATGAGCTTAAAGGCACCTAAAGTCAAAACCCTTTTTGAGAAGTTTAAATTAAATGCTATCTATACAAAATGTAATTCCCATTAGAATGTAGAGAGGACACAATTCCAGTGAGACTGAAGTCACTGGTTGAGTCTCAGAGCAATAACATGCAGAGCTCTACAGAGACACAAAGCCCTTTGAAGACACTTGGCCTCAGTCAGGATCATCTCCATCTAACTGGAAAGGTGTGGAAGCTGGAGGCAGGCATTACAAAGGCAAAACCTCGTGGTTGGCTCCATCCACCTCGAGCCACACACCTTTTCGGATAAAAGTACTTCTGGGGATGGAAAGATGGCGCGGTAGTTAAAAGTACTTGCCGCTCTTGCAGAGGACCAGAGTTTGGTCCCTAGTCTCCAGCCAACATGGCAGTTCTTCTGGCCTCTGCAAGTGTACATGCATGTGTGTGCATACTCACACACACATGTATGCATACATAATAATAATAACAATAATAATAATAACAGTAACAATATACTCTTAAAAAGGAAGGAAAGTTAAAGCACTTTGAAGATGGCAATAAGATGGTCAGTTGCTGCAACCATTCTCCTGAAAGCCTGCCCACTCTTCAAAAGACTCTAAGCCTTGCCTGCACATAAAGACAAACTCCTCAGCACTGGCTGAAGTCACTCTAGTCTCAGACCATAAAGTGGGCAGATGTGGATTTCAAGCACTATATACTCCCTTTTCCTTCAGAAAGAGTCAATTTGAAAATCCTCCTTGTTGGGCAGAGGATTTGAAAAAATAGACACCTGATGACCAAAAGTACATTCGCATGTTAATCACCATTGCTGTTGTCTTGAAGGGCAGAAGAGGGGCATTTTATCAGGTCCTCTTCGAGGACTGATCACGTGGACAATGACTGAACCTCTTTCTAAAGATAACTTAAAGCAACAGTCAAGGGTTAAGGGATTGTATGTCATCTGTCTTACAATATAACATCAGTGGAACAATCGGTCCATGGTTCCTAAGACATACTTGTCCCCAGACCTGTATCTACTTGATAAAACATAATAATGCAGGGGAGGGAGGGAGTTTGGGTGTTGGGGAGATGGCTCTGCCAATAAAGTACTTGCCATGGAAGTAAGACGACCTGAGTTCAAGCCTTGGGAACCACATAAAAAGTCAGGCAGGACAGCCGGCATCTATTACCCTAGTGGGTGCTGGGGGGTTGGGGGGCACAATAACAGAAGGATCTCTGGAATTCCTAGCTGCCCAGTCTAGCTGAATTATTATGCTTAGTAAATGAGACACTGTCTCAAAAGACTGAAAAAAACACTTGACTTTGACTTCTGGTCTACACACATAGACAAAAACACATATAGGCACACGCCTGTACATAAATGTATACACACATACACATAGACACACAAAAGAAAGAAAAGGGGAAATTTATAACCCTGATCCATGTCTCCTCAAAAAAAGAAAAGAGAATAGAGAGAATAGGAAAAATGGAAACACAAAAGCATCCATGCTAGATGGTGAGGGATATTTTCCAGGTTTGCCAGCCGATGTTTAATAAAAGTGGTAATTATCACATTTTAGTTTCAATTCAGATGGCTCTGCTTCCATCCAACATATGGCAATGACTAGGGAAAATTTCCCCTAAAAGCACAAAGTATATGAACGTACTAGGCAGCTCTTCAATATATATAATATATATATATATATATATATATATATATATATATATATATATATATATATATATAATTAACCTGATTATTACACTCAGTCTGGCTAGTGATACCCAAGATATTATAAATATAATAAGATTTACTTGTTACTTTAAATATAGATCCATAGAGAAACATGTTTTACCACTTCCATAACTTTGACAAGGAAAATTTTACATTTCTAAAGCAATTTTATGTATGATTTCATACATGTCTGTGATTTATTTTAATCATACCCATCCCTCCTCACTGTCCCGTTCCAACTTCTCCAACATCCCCCTGACTACACTTCTCTCTCAATTGTTTAATAAGCCCAATTTTAGATTTTTAATAAGCCACTGAGTCAGGTTAATGCTTCATCTGTATGCATGTGTGTGAAGCCATCTACTGGAACATGCCCAAGTTGACGATCTGGGGAGAGTAGTTGTCAACTCCCAATAGCTCCCAGCTAGTGGTGGGGCCTTCTTCCTCTATTTACATCAAAGCAAGGTTTATTTTTTTAATTTCTGATTTTTTAAAGTGTTTGGGTACAGTGCATGCATGTTCATGTGCATGTATGTGTGCATGTACATGTGTGTGATTCTCTCTCTGTGTGTGCATGTGTATGCTTCTTTCTCTGTGTGTGCATCTGTGTATGTATGTGTTTGTGTGTGTATGTCTGTGTCTGTATTGTGTGTCTGTGTTTCTGTGTATCTGTTTGTCTGTGCATGGATAGATGGCTGGGGAGTTGAGAGGTCAACACTGGGTTACCTTCCTCAATGGCTCCCAAACCTTATTTTTGGGACAGGATCTCTCATTGGACCTGGCATGCCATAGTTCTAGATTAGCTGGCCAGTAAGTCCCAGTAATTCCCCTGCCTCTACCAGTGCTGGAATGAAGGGCACAAGCTGCATGTGCAGTTTCTAACGTAGGTGAGTAGGATCTAAACCCAGGCCCTCATGTTTGCATTTCTAGTCTTTACTAACCAAGTCCCAGTCTGAACTTACCCATCCTTCTCAAGAAAAATGTGTGACTAATCTAGAGTGGAGAACTTTGCTATTGACTGACAACCAAATAAATGACATCTAGTTAATGGTCGCTCACATATGACTTGCTAAAGCTTCTTTTACTGTGCCAACTCAGACCTTATCTCCAAGCTTTCTCTCCTTAGATGAAGCTCGGTGGCCCAACGTCAGTGACAGCCCTGAAATTCCGGCCTGCCAGTCACACTGCCACCATGCAGTGGTGGGGATCCAAGGCTCACTGAGTGTTCAGCTCGGCTTCCCCACTCGTCTCCTTTTATGGTTGAAGACACAGAAATAGTTGACTAATTTGAATGACTTACCCAAGAATATCAGCATGAATATACTGGTACAAAAATGAGTTGAACTCATACTTGAAAAGTACATTTCCCCCAGCCACGCAGCAAAAGCAAGTGATTTTAAAATGTCTCTTTTGAAATTAAATTGGAGAAAAGCTGCCAAGTTTTCAATTCAAAGGTATTTCCAGCTCATTCCCTCCAGCACCTCGACTTGAACAATTCAACTTCTGGGCTCTCTACATCTTGATCACCTCTTCACGGACCACATCTTCTACCTCAGCATCTCCTCCTTTCCCAGCCAGGCACATGCTGTCACCCCAGAGGCTCCTCCTTACATCTTCCCCCATCTCTGCTTATCTCCACTTTCCATTATTCAGTTGGCAAAACTACTATCACAGATCAAGTCTGATTCTTCTCGGATTGCCTTCCTACCCAGCTGAGAGGAAAAATAAACAACTGGCGTGTTTTGTTTCGAAGCTATAACACAAATCTCAAAGGGCTGTCGGTCCCGCTAAGCAACCTGACCACTCTCTCTTGGCCAGCTTATGTTACTGCAGTGAGAATACGTCATGCATCCTCCCCTCCCTTGGATGCAGCAGATCATGTTGACTTTCATTTTCTTCAAACACAGACGCAAACAGGAGACAATCTCAGCATCTCTCCGCAGACCTCAGATGCTCACCTGCGTGTTCTGCACAGATCTAGAACATGCCATGATTGAGCTCCAGCCCGAATGACTGAATCGTCACTTGATGACTTAGATCTCGTCTTTCCTGTGGCCTTTAGGAAGTCTCTATCAATTCCTTTATTTTTTACAAAATATTGCCTGTCAATTTTCAAGTATATTAGAGTAAGTGCGATCTAAGAACAGCAAAAACAGCAACTAAACTTGGGGCTCCCTAGATGTTCGGTGGACAAAGGCACCTGAGTCTCAGCCAGTGACTTGGCTCTTGAAGACCCATGTGGTGAGAGGAGAGAACAAATGACATCCACATGCGTGGGTCATGAACATCTCTCTCTTTCTCTCTCTCTCTCTCTCTCTCTCTCTCTCTCTCTCTCTCTCTCTCTCACACACACACACACACACACACACACACACATCAATAAATTTTAAAATAGTTTTTGAAGATTTAAAGAGATCTATCTTTAAAACAATTCGTATTTTTTCTATCTTCACACCGTTCTCCTTCCCACCTCCCACCCCAGGAGACCAAATGTCTCACGAGCCATAGGTTCTTCTCATCTTTTGTTCTTTCCTGAACCAAGTCCCATCAGATTTTCACACACCCATCCCCTGGTCCTGGCGTTGTTGCTGGTTCCATGTTCCCCACATCACATAGAAAGCATTCAGGTGTCACGTCCATCCACTCTCACGGTTATCACACCCCCTCTTCCTTAGCTCTTCATTGGGACACTTCTCTTGTCTGACTGCCCAATTCTTTAGTCCTTTCAGCTGATTCCTTCTAGTTCCAACAAGCTATAGGCATCGTGAGCATGGCAGGGTCCAGTCCTCCTCCCTATTTATTCACTTGGGATTTCAACCAATCCTGTAGGTGTAAGCTAAATACCAATGACAGCAGACAAGAAAGTACACCCCTTTAACTACAGCACACAGGAGACAAGGGCAGGAGGAGCTCAAGTTTAAAACCAGCCTGTGCTATATAAGACCTGTCTCAGAAAAAAAAATTCCACCTGTTCTTTGACTATCTAGCTTTACGTCTTCATACCTAGCTTTGAACTTTAGGCTCACATATGCAATGCCATGTTCTCCTATTTAGGTGAAGCATATTAAAAGTGTTATTTCCTCTGTGAAAGCAGCATCATCAACCATACTGATGCTCTCAAAGAAGCTGAAACCCTTTAGAAATACAACCTAAATTAGTCATCTCACAACTTCCATTTACCAACTGCATCTGAGCCCATTTATCCACAGACTCACACAAAAGCTTCCTATCTAGTCTCCATACTCGTTTCCTGTCTTCTGCAAGCCACATCAGGATCATACTTTAAAATACAGAGCAGATCATGGCTCTCTCACATTCAAAATCTTGATAGTTTCCCATTGCACGTAGAACAGGCTACGAGGCCCAGATGGATGGCTTCTGATGTGACTGGCTTTATCACGTCACCTATCCTTTCCTTTCCCGGTCACAGCTCTTGCTGGCTGCCTACCTGTTCTCTGTACATTCTATAACCTAGGAGGCTTTTCAGCCATTGTTTCTGCCATTCTGAGTACAGGTCTCTCTCAGTATTATTCGAGACTGTCTCAGGAGCTTTCACAGCTATGAAAATCTGAGGATGCTCAAATCCCTCGTGTACAATGGTGTATGTAGTGTTTGTATACACTCTAGCCACATCCTTCTTTACTCTTTTAACCATCTCCAGATTGTTTATACTATCCAGTGCAATCTACATATTGTGTAGAGCTGTATATCACATTACTCAGTAAATAGCCACAAGGAGAAGGATCTCTACACGTTTGGTACACTCTCGTTTTCCCCAAATGTTTTTAACTTGAGGTTAAGTCACCAGGAGTGAAACCTGCAGATCCAGAGGGCTGAGTGCATTCCTCCCTGGGGACTCCGTGGCTGTCCTCCTTCATTTCCTCTCATTTTTTACTCATCTGTCGCCTGGCCTTTCCTTACTCCCTCTCTGAAATCATGTACCTGTCAGTTGCCATCTCATTTCCTTCCTCAGCTGTCTCCCCAGCATTCACCACCGATGTCACTTTGCGCCTTATATGTTTGCTTGTTTGTCAGACATTTTCTTTACTGAAAATAAGATTCATGAAGTTCGTGACTCTGCTTTGCCCCTTGCTTCCCAGGCAGGATCTAGAGCTCTGCCTGGTTTCACCAGATGGCCAATAAATGTTTGTTGAATGAATTACCCATTAAGGGATGAATTACCAAGTTAACCAATGTCAGCTATGAGTGTATAGCCAGGCAGGCTGCCCTCACATCATAAAAAGATAAAGGGCAATTTTGGTTAATAGATGTCATACAGCAAAATCTGTAATGTTATAAAAGTTTTCATCCTGGTTTTTTTTTTGTAGATTATGACATAGAAAGAATAATAAAAAGACTAGTTAAGTAGTAATAGAAAGTAAAGAATAGTAAATACTAAAGAGGCCTGTCATGAATGATGGGGCTCTTCAAATTAAAGATGTAAGGTATCTATTGGCCAATTAACTGTAAATCATAAGCCCTTGTGTGTTTTGATCAACTGTGACCTGAGAATCTCTAAGAAGCGAAGCATTAAAAAATATGTTTTCCCAGTTGAAACTATGGCCTCAAGAATACACTTAATCACATGATCAATTTAAGCTTCTGTCTTGCTCAGTAATTAATGTGGCTAAAGAGGGAGTGTAGAGAGTGGTTGAATCTCTCTTCTTTATATAAATGTGTCTTCTCTATTAAATCACAAACTCTCTGAGTGAACATTTTCTTGATCTTTGTAAACAGAATAGATTGAGTTAATTGGGTATGCCCAATCATGGTCCCAAATGCCAACAGAAGATTATTGCTTAAGATATACACATTGTATGGGTTGGTTATAATTCGGCTTACCATGGTCAGTCAAGAACTCACACAGACAGAGGCTCCACCTCAACCTTCATGATTCTGCTCACAGTGGCAATGGGTGGACACCTGGTAGAGCATATGCTAGCTCTTAAAGGTGGCCTTCTTAGTTTCTCTCATTTCATTGGCTAAAGCAAGTCATACGGCTCCTACCCTTCATAGCAGGAAGGGTCCTGCAATCTGTCTACAAGCTGGGGTTAGTAGTGCATGCTTTTAATCCCAGCACTCAGGAGACAGAGGCAGGTACAGAATTCTTTGAGTTCTAAGCCAAAACACAGTGAGTTTGGGGACAGCCAGAACTACATAATCAGACCCTGTCTTGAAAAACAAAGCAAAACAGTGTCCACAGCCTTTGTGACAGCCACACTTCCCGTACAGAGCCAGGAATAACACAGGCATCATAACACAGGTGAACACCTTCTTATTTACCTCTAGTCCCTCCACTCATTTACATATTTAAACACATAGGCTACAAAAGTTAGTCCAAAATTCCTAGAAAGAAAATAGGGGGTAACCATGTTTTTATAAAAAATAAAGGCTGTCTTCTCTTCCTGGACCCTTGAGTGGATTGCTGCTTCTGCCACCCTCTGCTGACATGGCACTTCTGCTTCCTCTGCCTTCCCACCTATATTGACCACCACGGCTCTCCAGGGAGTCCCAGACCTCCAGCGCTGTGTTTGCTGCTGAAGTATCCAGCTTTGTGAACTGAATGGCTACCGGGCTCTCAGCTACTCCAGCAGGTACAGATGGACTGGCCAGCCCCTATCATGTTTCCCAATCTAATAAATCCTCTTTTATAATGTTTTTAAAAATTTAAAGAAAAATTTAACAACGCTGCCTCCTCTGCATTCCACCAACAGCAACCAATGCTCCCATTGCCAAGGCATAAAATGTGTTGGAGAGACAACTCCGGCGAGCAGAGCAGAGCTCCACTCTGCCACTTCCTTGGCAGTGCTCCTTGTTCTGTAGGCACTTGATGTAAGATCGTTCTTGGCTGTAACCCAGGCTTAACTGTACCCAATCTATTAGCATCAAAACAAGCCATGACCTTAGATGATTTCGACTTCAGCAAAATGACCAGGAACCAGAAGAACAAAAATAAGATTGATAGATAGCTTTTAAAAAAAGTTAGTGTCTCTACAGAGATCTATACATGATAGACTATTCTCCATAAGTACGTGATAGAGGGGCTGAAGAGGGGACTCAGAAGCTAAAATCACTCAGTGCTCTTGCAAAGGGCCTGGGTCCAGTTCCCAGTACCACACGGGGGCTCACAACGGTCTATAACTCTAGTTCCAGGGGATTCAATGCCCTCTTCTATGTGCTGTAAGCACATACATGCTGTGAATAAACTCACAGGACACATATGCATACAAATAACAAATAAATAAATAAATAATTTTTAAATGATAGACATGGCAGATTGGATGAAGATGGAGACACTGTGGGGTTCCTGTGTTACATAGGTCAGGGTTTTGTAAAAGTATGTGGATAGATAATGGTTAAAAAAGAAATTGAAAGGTAGACAAGACAGTTGGTATAGGAATATAAAAATGATAATATATACTAAAATAGATATTATTTTATATCTCACTTAACTATATATTGTATGTTATTTTATATAAATAACATTATTAAATATAGCACCAAATATACTATTAAACCTATTAGAAAATATATTATGAAATATACCATTAAAATTATATATAACTTTAGAAAAGCAAACAAATGACTGACAAGTTGTATATAAAGTACAAAATAGCATTATTAAGCATTTACATTCTAAACAGATCTGTAGGTATCATGCCTCTTCCCACTATTGATTCATGTAAGAAATCTGAAGATCCGCCCCCCCAAAACCTCAATGAAAGGCTTTGATGACAGTTCATGCTTGAACTCTAGCCTAGCATCCCTCATGACACAGCTCCTGATGGACAGGGAAGAGAAAGCCCTGGGGATATGAAGCCAAGCACCACCCCCCCATTTCATGGACACACAGAATAGAAGACACAGAAACAGATGGCTAAATGTCACATGCTTCAACAGAGGCATGGCGTAATAGAGTGGATGACTTAATAAAGCAGTTTATGTTCTCAGAGCTCTGGAGCCTGGGAAGTCCAACACCAAGACCCAGTGGGAATCTAGCGGACCTCAGCTTTGTGGGCCTCCTCTCCTGACTCATGTGTAGCCATCTTCTGCCTGAGTCCTTGCAGGATCACAAATCATATCATGACTGCTCCATCATCACCTAAGCAAACCCTAATGACTTCCTGCAGGCTCCTCTGACCATCACGGGGGATTAGGGATCCAGCTTATAATTTTGGAGGGATGCTAGCTAGCATTAAGTGCATTCAGTCCATAACAAATGGAAACATGGGCCATAGCATTTTGACAATGAAGCACAGACTACTCTCAAAGCATATGTTCAGAATGCAGTGTGAAAGGGCTTGCAACACAGGGTGGCACTGGCACTAAGTGCCAGGGTATTTCACAGTAAACAGAATCTCAAATGCTCAGCTCTTATGCTGGATTTAGTCCTTCTAAGCTTCGCTAGAAAACCTTAAACAGAACAGACAAGGCTTCCAAACAATACCATGAAAAAAACTATCTAGCACCATGCCCTGGTCTCAAAGAGCTTGCCGGGAGAGGTGGGGAGGGTATTGAGCATAAATATAGTTGTGAATGGATTACATAAATTCAGTATTTATTTGATAGTAGGAACTGGGTTATCAGTTTTTTTAAAAAAAGACATGGTCAAATAAAATATTCACAACAACCTGCCAGTACAAATAAAACCCTGGAGACAGCAAATGCCAAAGAAATTGCATCCTCACCATTGTGACTCGGGTCTCCAAGAGTAGGCTGCTTTCAGCCACTGTTGGGCTGGGAAGCAATTTGTTGGGCCACTAACTATGGAGTTAAAAGAAAGTAACTTCATCTCTCTGAAATTGAAGGTCTTCATCTGTTAAATCAAGGAATTGGAGTACATGGAGCTCAGCCATATTTCCCTTCTTCAAGTTTTATCATGCTCGTGAATATCACTGGTTTAAAGCATGCCTTTTATATATACTGTGTAGACTTTTATAAAGAATAAAGAGTGAGTACATGGAGGAGATATTCTTGGTGATGCTAAGAATTATGGGACTTTGGAACCGTGTCATAGTTAACCTAACGGAAGACCTCCTGTAAACACTGGGCACCAAGAGTGTGTGCAAGCACATACACGGCCTCTAAGAGAAACCGCAGCAGCTACACTCCACTGCCAGCTGTTTTGTTACATTTAAAGAGAAGTTTTAGGGGTTGGATGGTCTAAAACAAGATATCAAGAATCTTGCTGAGTCCTTAGCATGTCTGTGGAAACTGGACTGTGTTGCAAAAATTCCTTTCCTGAGATACGTAGACAATATCTACCCCCGTTTATAAGATCCCATCAACAACAAACAAGATACTTTCTGCTGAAGTTCAGCCAGGGGAACCAATGAATTCACTGGGTTTATCTGCAGAACATGGGTGAGGTCCTACTCATAGATACATGAATAACCCTGAAGCTCTTCCAAAATAGAAAAATTTCACTCCAACAGATGATGGTTTCCCCTTAAGCACTTAGAATTTTGCCTTCAATTAACCTTCCTCAGGCTCTATAGCAGTGGTTCTCAACCTGTGGGCTGCAACCTTTTTTTTGGGGGGGGGGTCAAATGATCCTTTCACAGATATTCTACATATCTACATATTTACACTATGATTCACAACAGTGGAAAATTTGCCGTTATGAAATAGCAATAAAAATTTCTGAGTGCAGCTATGCCTCCGATAAGTCGGTGCCTATGAGGCAGAAACACTTACATGGAAGATGACACACAGAGAGTCACGACTTGACAGTGTGATATCCAGCATCAGAGAGACAAGCAAACATTTGCCCCATGGAAGATTTAGTAGCAGTCACTCAACTACATCATGCTTACTTCCCAGCCTGCAGAGCCGGTGATCCTGAGGCCAAACCCAATGCAGACGGTAGCTCATCCTTCAAGAGACTAGGCTGATCCAGAATTCCAGAATTCACTGCTGTGCCAGACTGGAATGAGCTTCAAAGGGCCCAAGGATGAAGCCTTTGGTAGTCACTGAAAGGAGAATTTATCGCAATTCAAGGATGCTAAGGGGCTATCATGCGTCTTGGGGATAGGAAGGTGACTTCAGACAAAGCTTCCTGGGGAGCATCTCGGGAGTGAGTGCTATGATTAGAAATGGCATAGGCAGGAACAAAGCTAGGTGCAAAGACCTGTCATCCTGGCCACTAGGGAGGCAGAGGCAGAGGCAGAGGTTCACAAGTTCAAAGCCCGCCTGGACTATGGAATGAGTACAGGACCAGCTGGGTAACTTAGAAGAACATAAAGAATGATCTGAACATGTGGCTCAGTGGTTGAGTACTTGCCTAATCTGTGTAAAGCCCTAAGTTCAATCCCTATTACTAAAAATAAATCATAATAATAAACAAATAAATAATCCTACATACGTTTTTGCATGTAGACAATAGAACCAGTGGTTCAAAGGTGCCCCCTCACACACCATGATTTAACTTTCTCTCACAGAGATCCACTTCTTTAAACCCCTACTTCTTCCTCACAGTTCCACAGCTTACAACCAAGCCTTCAACATGTGGGACTTGAGGGACATTTAAGAGCATAGTCATATGACTGCCTGAGGATTTATTCCATGACACCCACACAGATAATAACATGGCTTTTAGCACAGGAGCCCTGAAAAGGGTCTGTAGTTACTGATGGCCATGATGAGGTTTGCATGGCAAAATCCAACCACCAACTTCAATGTGATGCTTCCTTGATGAGCCACTGTCTGTTCTCACATGAAATACAGCTTAAGAGCATGCTGTGCTTCATTAGACATTCACAGCTGCACTGCATATTTGTGCAGATGTAGTATAACATGACCATAACTAAAAGCACATAAGCCATAGGTCAACACTTCAAGACAAAGTCCTGCCTTGGGTTGAGGAAATAACCCACCAAGTTCAGAGACTTCCATCCCCTTGGACATGAATCTTGAAGTCATTCTTAAGCACACATAGAAGCCATTGCCAACTGAAGCTGATGTTGTAGGGCAAAATAAGAAGTAAAAATATCATACAAGTTGACGTTTTTGAAATCTCTGCTTGAGTGCCCAAGAACCAGAGATACTGATCTGTATTCCTAGGTCAGTGCCTTATTCACCTATCATCAGAGAAATCAGAGAAGCTTCCTCCTGCAACAGATGAGAAAAAATACAGAAACCCACAGTCTGACATGAGAGAGAGAGAGAGAGAGAGAGAGAGAGAGAGAGAGAGAGAGAGAATGAATGTTGGAATGCACTGCTCTAAACAAGATGTCTCCATCAAATCCTTCCTCTCAGGGCTCAGAGATCCCCATAGAAGAAGAAGCAGACAGAATGGGGGAGTCAGAGGGGATGGAGGACACCAGGAGAACAAGGGCTTCTAAGACAACTGAGCAAATCTTGAATGGACTTGCAGAGACTGAAGCGGCGCACACAGAGACCACACTACATCCCCGGCAGATACACATATGCTTTAAGGTTAGTACGTTTCTGGGACTACTCAATGTGTCTCTGACTCTCACACCTTCCCTTGGGGCTCTTTTATTTTTGTTGGCTTGTCTTGCCCAACTTCATTTGGATGGTTTTCATTTTATCTTATATTTTATTTTGTTATGTGTGGCTGCTATCTCCTAAAGGTGTTCTTTTCTAATAAGAGACAGAAAGCGGGTGGATCTGGATAGGAGGGAAGGTGGAAAGAAACTGGGAAGAGTAGAGGGAGGGGAAACTGTATTCAGATTATATTATAGGAAAGAATCTATTTTTATTAAAAAGGAGAAATGAAAGCTCAATGTCTAATAAGAAATAAGTTGTAGAAGAAATATACAGTTCTATACCCCCAAATTAATGCATCTTACAAAATAAATCAAAAATACTGAACCAATGACATATATATATGTATATATATGTGTGTGTGTGTGTGTGTATACATGTGTGTATATACATATATATACATACATACATATATATACTAAACCTAATTGTTGGGTTATCAATGGGAGCAGCTCTTTGTGACACATGTCAGTAAACTTCTTTGTCTGACCCTTATGACTCTTTGTCTTAACCCTAGAGACCAGTGTGGCCTGAGGCAATTTCTTAAGTTCTCTGAACTCCACATTCTCTTATCTGCCAGTGAGAATACTCTGACAGTCAGAATGAAAAAATGTCCCCATAGGCTCAGGCGTGTGAACATCTGTCCTCAGCTGGTAGCATCATTGGAGGAGATTGTGGAACTCTTAGGGCACAGAGGCTTGCTGAGGCCGTGTATCATGGGGACGGAAGTGGGCCTTAAGAGTTTATACAGCCTCAGTTACTTCCAGTTCCCTCTGTCAGCTTCCTGTGTGATAAAATGTGATCAGCTCAGCTTCCTGTTCCGACCTCCTTCCTCACCATTATGGGCTCACCCTCTGGAACTGTAAGCCAGAATCAATTCTTCATTCTTAAACTTGCTTTTGGTCATGTCATGGTGTTTTATCACAGCAAGAGAAAAGTCCTGACATAAATATCACCTGCACTGCAGAATTCTTTAAAGATCATTTTCTCCAAAAGTGACCCTATGGCATAGGCTTGTATCACTCTGCATGTTCAAACATCTTGCACAAACATCTTGGGTCATAGTCTACATTAAAGTAATTCCACATTGTACCTTACAGACGTGTAAGCTTGACATCTATAGACATAAAATACATGTCAAGCACACATTGTACCTTACAGACGAGTAAGCTTGACATCTATAGACATAAAATACATGTCAAGCACACATTGTACCTTACAGATGTGTAAGCTTGACATCTATAGACATAAAATACATGTCAAGCACATTTGTTAGCTCATAACAACTTCCATTGCATGACTTCTGTCTTACCAAGAATAAATATTCACCCTTCTCCAAAATAATTTTCAAAGGTTATTGAATGTGAAATTAGAGATAATTTCTACAAAGGACCATCAGCTTTATGCTGTAGAAATGAGGGAGTGGGGCCTTCTGAATGAGAAGCTGTAATTCATGGCCTTGACTGCACAGGGGCGTCATGTGGGAAGCTTTTAAAGGCCCTATGTTTCAGCTTGTGCCCCAGACAAATAAATCAGAGTCCCTGGAGGTGAGCTGCAGACATCTGCATTTAAAGACATTTCCCACATGACTCATTGTGCAGCGAGTTTTGAACATTCCCAGCAAGCTCTGGAAAAGACCTGGAGCAGTGAAGTAACCCAGAGAAAAACCTGGGTGCCAGAAAATCGAGCAGGCATAAGAAATTAATTGTTTTCTGGTCTCTCTACATATAGGGAACTAAATCTCATCCCCTATCTTTTGTCTAAGAGATAGATGAAATACCTTACCACTCCATCAGAAGATTCTTATACTCATAAAATTGGCAAAAATTAATGTATATAAAAGACAGGGTTGGTGCTCAAGTGGATCTGAGGTATGTTTTTGGTACCACTGGTGGGTGGAGAAACTCCTCTGTCTATCATGATAATCTTGTAGACATGAAGAATATCACATACTGATACACAGCACTGGTCCTCACCCATCTCTTAATATATGCTTGAGGGAATCCCATCACACATATAGAGACTCAGTTACTTAGAATCAGATTCAGAGGTAGAAACAAAGCAAAACCAGACATACTGACATTACCCAATAGCATGGCCATCAACCATGATATCATTTATGGATTTGTGCATACAATTACAAATCAAAATAATACAGAGCAGTAAAAAACATGGATGAGACTTAAGAACATAAAGAACATAACATTAGAGCAAGTTGGCAGAGGTTATCTCTCAGTCCCCCTTGCCTGTGGTTTTGCCCTCTATGACTTTAGTTACCAAGAGTAAGCTGTCATCTGAAAATATTAGGTAGAAGTTTCCAGAAATAAACAATGCTTAAGTCTAACATATGTTTCCAGATATTAAGATTGTTCTATTAATTACTCAATTTTTGTCAATGTGTTATTGTGCATTGTTTATAAATTATGTATGCCAGGAAAAATACAGCATACAGGGAGTTCAGTATCTGTGGAAGTGTTGGGCATTCAGGAAACATCTTGGAAGGTATTGTCTAGAGATAACATACTCTGAGGATAAAGAAAGACTCTTCTATTCACTCCTGGGGACAAAGAGGGACTCCTCTATTTATTCCTAATGATTAAAGGGGATTCCTCTATAATCTCAGAATAGTACCACCTCATAAAGTTGAAAGCCAAGCAAGATGAAACTGTGCATCACCTAAGCAGAGGAGAGGGAGAGCCAAGGGCACATTTCGAATGGTGTTTGCTTCTGGATGAAGAGCAGTGGGAAGCAGGGGTATGTTGAGACTTCCAGAGAAAGAAGCACGATGTAAATCATGTTCTGATTCACATATAAGCCATGGTTCAGATCGTCACTCAAATAGACATAAAAATAAAAGATAGCTGGGCAGGCAGGCAGTGGTGGTTGGCTCCTTGGGTAAGGATGCTGGCCTCCAAGCCTGACCTTAGGTCGGTCTCCAGGGCCCTTATGACGGACTTTTCCCCCAAGTCCTCTGACCGCTACATGTGTGGCACATATGCAGTCGCACATATGCAGTCACATGCAGTTAATTAATTACATTTTTTAAAACATGATTATGCTAATTCTGGGTATCAGAGTTACAAAAATGGAAGAAAAAGAAAAATCTCTCTCTGAAGAAAACACTATCAGCCATGAGAAGAAACTTCCAACACTCTCCATGATTCTAGTTGAAGTCAAATACTTGATTTGCTAGGATCAACCCATCTTCCAGGCTCTGTCTCATGTTAGAAGCAAGGGTTGGGGTAAGACAGACACTGTCGTGTTAGAGTACGGGTGCTCCTTCCTGTTGCCAGTCACATGTCCCCTAGGGGGACACACAATCACAAAAAGAGAGCAATGACAAAGAAACAGCCCAAACCTCTAACTTCTAACTCGACACTTTCCTCATCTTTTGAGGGTCATATTCTTTATATTCTATAAGAAATTAATGTACCTTAATGCCCAGGACAGCAGGAGCCATCCGGCAGAGCGGCCTTATCGATTATCCATATTGTTGGCTGGGGAAGGAAGAGTTATTTATGGCAAGATACCCCCAACCAAAGGAGAGACCGTGGGAGCTATGGGCAGTTTTCTATTTCTCATCTCTGCTTCTGTGATGTGAAATTTATCAGAACTATTTCATCTTTTCTCAGTCTCCTCCATTTCAAGCCAAGTGACAAGTTTAGCTCTTTCTCATCCAAAAGGTTTCAAAATGTTTCAACTTTCAGGAAGCATTTGAACACCCAAGCATAAGGTTATCGATTTTGACAGGCAGAAGCCAGAGAGAGGACAGATCTGCTTAGCATTTGAGTCGGCAGGTCATCTTAAGATCAATCTTGGAGAATTCAGAATAGAATGTTTCTCCTTACACAACCAGGCTCTAAGGAACTTGAAGGTAGTATTCCAGTCCTACCCAGCATTAAGTTTTGAAACTCCTACTTTGCATGAAATAAAACAGAAACAGAAAAACAGCAAACATCTGCCAGCAGAACCATCCTGGCCATTAGCAGTGAATGTGAAAGTGTTGGGAGGACTTTAAATACCCTGGAGACCACACTGAATAAACTACAGATTCCTAAGTCTTGCTACAGATTTCATTCAGAAAGCTGCAGATTGAGTCAGAAACTTCTGCAAGCAGCTTCAGGCCATTCTGATTCCTGAACTCACCACACAGAACACTGTGCCATGGTTCATAAAGACCTCACAAGAACAATCTAGCCCTTTGAACACTCAGTAGATGAGGGTACTGTAGTGGCTATTCCTGGTTGTCAACTTGACTAAATCTGAAATGAACTAATCAAGAATTGGAAGGCTCACCTATAATCCTAATCTGGAGGCTCAGAGATACAAGTTTCTGACCTGGATCTTGGGCATGGAGATCTTGAAGCATAGTGACTATGAATTCCAGAAGATTAAGATAAGGAGATCTCTAAGTTCAAGGTCATCTGGGATTAAAGGCCCAGTGGCACACGCCTTTTATCTGGGCCACACCCTCTGCTGGATACCTATATAAGGACATTGGAAGAAGGAAGTTTACTCTGGCTTTTCCTGGCCTGCCTCGTGGGACTGAGCAACTGCTAGATCCTTGGTCTTCCATCCACAAGTACTGCTGACTATTGTTGGGGAGTTGGACTACAAGCTGTAAGTCATTGACAAATTCCCTAACTATATAGAGACTACCCATACGGTCTGTGACTCTAGAGAACCCTGACTAATACAGGTACCCACATAGGTATGATTCTCACCACACCACCACCCTGTTTTCAGCCTGTGTGTTAAAATAGAACCCCCTTTCTCTCTTCCAGTGAAGTCCTCCCTAGATAATTTGTAGGAATTTCATGATCATTTCCAATCAGCCCGTTATGAAAAGTATCAATGAGGAAACAGAACAGCTACCACACTCTGGTCACCAACACTCTCCTGTGCAACTCTGATGATACAGAACACAAATGTGTTATGGTGATCATCGAAGGAACCAAAGTGCAATTGCCCGCCGTCATAACATGCCTATAACATTCCAATGATACTTCTTAAAGCGGATGGTACAGGGCAGCCTAGGCACTTTTAAATAGACAGTGTACACTTTAGTTTAAATGTGGGTTTCTTTCCAGTCCCTGTGCTAGCAGAGGTTGAGCTGATGCTCCAACACCATTTTTATCAGGCTCAACCTGCCTCCCTTCCCAACCAGCCCCCACCTGACGCCTGCACAGGCTCCTAGCTGACCTCCTTTGGCTATCCCCAGCATCGTGCTCGAGACAGGAAGCAAACTCTCTGCTTACTTTTTCTTTCTTCCAAATCTACAGAGGAAGAAAAAGGTTGCTTTAAGAAAGAAGGCCAATAGAATCGTTTTGAGGGTCAGGCCACTGTGTTTCACCGAGGTGGAAAACATCAGTAGTCTTGGTTCCCAGAGACTCTCTGATAAGGAGAATTTGCAGCTTGCACAGTAAAACTCCTGACAGGATCTCCTGATAAGGCCTTCATCACAACATTTTCAATTTTGTAGGATTTTACCACAAGGAAATGTCAGAGCAATGAAACCTGTGCTTTTCTCTCCCAGGAAGTGACCTAGGCCTGTGGTTAGGATAAGTCACCTGCACCTTCCCTATACTCACAATTTTCTCACCCCAAAACAGGAGCCCTGTTTATCCAAGGTTCTTTGTTAAATAGAAACTTTTCTAAGGTATTCTTTTGTTCTACAATAAATGAAAGCATTTAGGGGATGGGCATAGAGCTTGGTTGATAGAGTGCATGTTTAGCATCTCCTCCTCCATCTTCAGGAGCATGCAAACCAGTGTGGAGGTGCACACCTAGGAGGCGGAGTTATAGCGTCAGGAATTCATGGCCATTCTAGCTCAGCCACATACTGTTTGTGGAGCCAACCGAGAACACACGAGACCTTCTCTCATAAAGAAGAAAGAAAGAAAGAAAGAAAGAAAGAAAGAAAGAAAGAAAGAAAGAAAGAAAGAAAGAAAGAAAGAAAGAAAGAAAGAAAGAAAGAGAGAGAGAAAGAAAGAGAGAAAGAAAGAGAGAAAGAAAGAAAGAGAGAGAGAAAGAAAGAAAGAAAGAAAGAAAGAAAGCCATTTTATTTTATTTTTATCATTTTGATTCTTTGTCCCATTTTTAAATTATGTTCTCTCTTAACAGTCTTGTTTTTGCAATTTGCATCCCTGTAAATCACTTGTAAAATTATGACTGCACTAATGTCATGATACATAAGGTTTATATACTAAGCTGTGGGCTGGTGGCCTAGGGTTCTATAAGAAAGCAAACTGAACAAGCCATGGGGAGCCAGCCAATAAGCAGCATCCCTCTATGGCCTCTACATCAGCTCCTGCCTCCAAGTTCCTGCCCTGTGTGTTCCTGTCCTGACTTCCTCTGGTGATGAACAGTAATATGGAAGTGTAAGCCAAATAAAACCTTTCTTCCCCAGCTTGCGTTGGTCTTGGTGCTCCATCACAGCAATAGTAACTGTAACTAGGACAATATGATTATAAAAATGTGTGCTTAGAGAAATAAGGATGGTGAGGTACAGTCTCCTTTCCTGTTCCATCTCTTTCATCTTGCCTTTTGTAGCTTAACCATGCAGCTTTTTCTCAATCCTCTCATTTTTCCGTATCTCTCATTTTTCCCATTCATCAAGTTATTTAAAAGTACTATTAGGCCCTCCATAATGAATAAGAAAAAAATACAGTCCCTCCTGGTTCACCCCATCTTCTGGCCCCTTCTCCCTTTTTACATCTTAAAAATCTCTAGCCATTATTTTACAATATTGACTTTACAGCATTTCCATTTTGTTTAATAAATATAATTTACCCTTCATGACCTGCATATTTACCAGTTATAAAAATGAAAATAAACTATTTCTAATGTGATGATCATGTGAATATTTTTATTTGTTGCTTACTCAGATACTAAGGTTAGGTAATATAAAAGAGATGTGTTCTAAGCATTGAATTCCTGTGTCACATCTTATTACTTCATATTAAAATTAGACATTTTGTTTATTTAAGGATTTCTAATTGCCTTTTTTTTCCTTATTGATAAAAGAAATGTGCCTTTATTGTATTAAAATCACCCAGCTAGTCCATTTTGAATAGATATGCATGGTTAGGTGGCTTTTAGTGCTACTGTTTGCTTTTGGTTGTTAAAGTTTTTGCTTTCTGCTCCTTCTTTTTTGATATAGTGAATCAAAAAATAATTCAAAGACTAATGTGGTGCATGAATTGCTAGTCCTTCCTATCTGAAGAATGTGACAAGTCCAGAAGAGTTTCAGTTCAGTCTCATGAACAGGGAGTAGTCATCAAAAGTGGCAAGTGGCTAAAAGAGAAACTCCCATGCAAAGCTCTAACTACACTAACTTTGTCAGCATGGGATCCCAGGAGTAAGTGCTATAGCCTGCCATTCTGAGGCCTGTTGGGGTGACATGTCCTGTTTGCTTCTGTCTGACAGGTCCTGCTGTCTTCCTCTTGCACTGTCTGCTGGAAAATCCTGGTGCATGTGCAGATTAGATCTGTCACCACAAGAGCATGGAAGGCCTGAAGACAGAGTTCAGAAGGGACTTACACTATTCTTCTGAGTGTCCCTAAACCCTAACCTTGTGACCTGAGCCCCTCCATTTTGAACTCAGTGGCCATAGTAGGGGTAAGTGAATCAAAGACCAATGTTACACCCAGCTCTTCTATGATTTAAAGGTATCTACTTCCAAATGAAAATCCCACAACTTGACATTTCCTACTTTTAAACTCTTCCAATTGTATATGAGCTGGGGTGTTCAAGGTTTTGTTAGAAAACAACAAAAAAGAACCCTGAAAAAAAACAAAAACCAATTCCATCTTTTAAATCTATTGAACTGAATAAGGATTTGGGCTGGAGGTTGGGGTGCTGGGTCTGGAGCTCAGGGTCTAGCACAGGGGTTCTTAGTTTTCCTAATGCTGCAACCTTCTAATTCAGCTTTTCACATTGTGGTGACCCCAACCATAGAAATATTTCCTTGCTATTTCTGCAATGTTGCTACTGTTATGGACTATAATGTACATATCTGATATACAGGATTATCTGATATGTAACCCCTGTGGAAGAATCATTAGATGCCAAGAAGACCACTGATTGAGACCCACTGGTCTAGCATATGCAAAGCACATACTTTACCTTAATCCCAGAATGAATCATGAAAGCAGGAGTTAAAGAACTTCTTCTGTCTTAGAATGAGAACCACCCAACCCAAATGTACACTTGGAAGGAAATGTCTTCACTCTCATATTTTTTTTTCTAATTCCTTTCCATCTAAGAAAATAAAATCCTTCTTTTTTTCTATTAGGTCTGTAATTTCACATCTCACTGAATTCACTCTGAGTAATAATTTACAAATCGTCATCATAAGAAAAGTTGCATTAGTCTCTTGATATTTAAAGAGTAAGAAGTATAATGCATAAGAATTCACGGAACTCACAAGGGGAACAGGGGAGTCTGCAGTTAAGTCATAGGACCACAGTGGTTTTTATGTTTTTAGCTCCTTGCTATTTTTTAATTACTATAACTTGCCATGCATTATTGATCAAATTAAAAGGTTTAACAAACAGATTGAGAATAATAATTTTGGGGGGGGGGAACAGAGATTGGAGAGATAGATCCACGGTTAAGATGGCTTTGCTGCTCGTCTTAGAGTTTTATTACTGTGAAAAGACACCATGACCGCTGCAACTCTTATAAAGGAAAACAGTAACTGGGGCTGTCTTACAGTTTGGAAGTTTAGTCCATTCTCATCATAGTGAGAAACATAGTGGCATGCAGGCAGGCATGCTGCTGGAGACAGAGCTGAGAGTTCTACATCTTGATCCACAAGCAGCAGAAGGAGATCATGTTCCACACTGGGTATAGCCTGAGCATAGAAGACCTCAAACCCCACCTCCACAATGACATACTTCCTCCAACAAGGCCATACCTTCTAAATAGTGTCACTCCCTATGGCCAAGCATTCAAATACATGAATCTATGGGGCCATTCCTACCCAAATGACCACACTGCTATTGTAGAGAACCAGGGTTCAGTTCCCACTAGGACCCATGTCAGGCAGCTCATGGCAGCCTGTAACTCTAGCCCCACGGAATCTGAAGCTCTCTTCTGACCTCCACAGACACTTGTGCTCTTGCCCACATATTTGTCTAAGTCTACACACACACACACACACACACACATGCACCACACACACACACATGCACCACACACACACAATCTTAACAATTACACTTTTAAAAGAACAATTATGGCTTGACCTATTATTTTAGAGAGCACATAGACATATTTCTTTGTCCTCTCTTTAGAAGGAAAACCTCTGCAGAAAGGCTAAGTATCCCTACCCAAAGTGCAAGCTCTATTGGAATATGGGCCAAAGCACCAGTTAGAGTTCTGATTGCCTGGGAAGTTCCAAACACCTGACGGAAGGCAGTCCAACTGCATAGCTCCATCCTGATTCAAAAGGAAGAACCAGCCCACTACACTCCCTCATGTCACACCGGGGCATGATTTACCTCTTTCTGTTGAATAGCAAAGAGAGAGAGAAAGCAGTGGGGGTTGCCAGGAAAATGGAAAGGAAAATAGGTAGTCTCTGTTAAAAGGATGTGTGCAGGAGGTAGCAAGGACTTTCTCACCTTAGACAAAGAAAAACTTAAAAGGGATTTTTTTTTATATTGGGGGAATGAGTTAAGAGCCTCAGTTCTTTCCGCCTTCCTGAAAACAGCATAGTCTCACTCTTCTTTATGGCTGTGTGAAATCCCATTGTGTGCAAACACTGAATTTTCTTTATCCATTCCTTTGTCGATGGCACCTGGGCTGATTCTGTAACTCAGCTGTTGAGAACTGCGTCACGATGAGCATGGTGTGCAGCTCTCTCTTTCTCTCTACGTGTGCTGGCCTCCATCCCTTTGGGTGCATACTCAGGAGTGTTATAGCTGAATCATATTATACTTCTATTTTTGTTTGGTGAAGAATCTGTGCAGTTGTTTCCATGGTGGCTGCCCTCATTTATTTACATCTCACCAACAGTCTACATTGGTTCCCTTTCCCCTGCATCCTACCTAGCATTTATTGTTTGTTTTCTTCGTGATTGCCCCTTGGCCTAGGGAAATAGTATCTAAATATAGTTTGGGTCAAATCCAGAATTTTCTGACTCTAAAACCAAGACTTTTCTTTACTTCCTGTCCCAAACAAATCTTCTACCACATTAAAGGAGCACATAAATTATCAAAACTATGCCCCAAAGGATTGTCCTCCTCTCAGAAGCCATAAGTGGTCAAGTGTCAAGTGTGGAATTCCTCCCTTCAATTTTCTGGTCTGAAGTATCCTGGGACCCCTCCCAAAACAATGCACACTGGTACCACTGTTATTGGCTACCACCAAAACTCAATAATCTAACACTATTTCTAAAGGCACTATACATATTGGTCATAAGACACAGAGAAATTAAGCTGGTGCTGATCAGAAAGTTTTCTCCTTGCTAGGTAGCTTTCATAATACTGGAAGATGCTATGTAGACTGCTATGGGGGAAAACAATCAACAGTGTTAGCTAGCTGTGAGCTACATGAACCACAATAATGACTGGGATGCCAAGATACCCATGGACAAAATAGTAGCATAAATGTTATGGGGACAAACAACCACTTTGAGATTAGTTTTAAGGCCTACTCCATGAAAACGCATGCCTGGTGCTGAAGATCTGGCCAAGAACCCAAGATTGGGGCACTCACAGACCTCAGGGGTGAACCTATTACTTTAATTTTGCTAAATAGACATAGTATCAAACTGTCCTTTAATTTGTATCTCTTTATCCACATATTAGTACATCCCTCAGACCTAATCAAAGAAGTTTCTTTCTGCAGCATATAGTGGTTAATGCAGAAACTTACAACTTGTCAGGGTGCAGAGATTAAGTATAAGTGGATTGAATAGGATATTGTATAGCATCCCTCCACCACAGTTCAGGAACCATTGTGAAAGAAGAGTTGGAAATACTGTAAGAGCTAGAGGTCAGGTAGGACCCAAGTAAATCAGTGTCTCCTGGACATGACAAGATCACCGACCCCGTCATGAACTCAAGAGGAAACTCAATGGCTGCCTGCACAAGACCAGTGCAGCCAACACTCTCTGGCAAGAGATTCACGAGTTCTCACCCTAATTAAAGAGCTGTGGATAGTTGGTGGTTTCTGAGGGAAAGAAAACAGTTTTCTTTAAGAGGATGGCTCTGGTAGTTAACCATGCTCCAGTGGAAGGCCACATACTCATATAACCAGCACAGACTGGAGTCCATGGGCCATTTAAGATGGAGGTGGGGACACAAAGTTGAGTGGAGTGGATAGGAGAGTGAGGGTGGATAGAGGAAGAAGTAGGAAGAGGTGTTGGGGTGGAAAATGAATAAAATACTCTGCATCAAATTCTCAGCATATTGAAAATATTTTAAATGCCTCCTAAGGAATCTGAACATAAAGTCAACTGGGTTTGCAGTAAATGTTTGGTCAGAACCCCAGGGATATTGTCTTGAAATATGGCTCCACCAGGGTCTGTTTACAATTCTATTCTCCTTTTCCTCTACCCTTTTGTCTAATCACTACCTCCATTCAGCTATTCCTTTCCCACATCATTTCTGTCTCTCCAAATGGTCAACTCATTTTCTTTCAGTATTCCTATTGGTAGACACAATCTTCTCACTAATTTCAATGTTGCCTCCTTTGCCTTATCCAAGCAACTTGAAGCAGATCCTCAGAAAGCCCTTCTTCAATATTGACCTGTCTCTGGTTGCCCCCACCACATTATCCTTGTCTTTATTTTCTGTCTATCTCATAGAAATAACCATGTCTTCCTAGCACCCTGCCCCTAGACTCCAACTAGAACATATGCTGTCATTCATGCTCAGGATGTTACACTTCCTGCTCCTCCTCAGTGGCTGACATGTTGCCTGGAATGGAGTAAATGCTCAAAATTTTATGCCTACAGAGAATAAGATACACAAGAAGATCTGAATGAAGTGAAAGAATATAAACTGTATGAAAGGGACCTACAAACCTAAGTAGACTACTCACTGGGGTGTGGAAAATTAACCAGAATGCATTGTATACATGTATTAAATTGTCAAAGGATACAATATATTATTAAAAATAAATAAACAAATGACTAAGTATTAAAAAAAGAAGAATCCACAATGGCAAAAGCTGGAACAATTGGATGGGGAAGGGCTATATTGAGTTATAATTCAAGGCATAAAATAAACCTTCACTAATCCAGACTGATACAAATAAGTTATTGAATAAAAATGTGAATGGAAGACATGTTACCCATGAAGAAGATTTCCAATTAGTTCCTCTAGATGCAAGGGTAGAATATGGCCCTTATTCTTTAAGAGCAGGTGTACCACAGTACAGCCTGCAAAGGGGTGCAAAAGAACCCTTACCCAGATTACTTTTGCTAGGTGGTCAGGACCAATATCAACAAAGATAAGCTGCAGATGTAATGCATGTGTCCTGAACAAGTTCCTGGGACTGAAAAGAAGAGGGGATAAAGCAAGGAGACATGCATAATGTGTGGCCCTTTGCTAACAGTAAGTCTGTGGTGGGTCCACAGTTATAACACAGATACCATACTAATCTAAAGAAGGTATAGGGGAAATATGGTGGGATGTTCTTTGAGTTATCTTTGTAATCTTTCTGCAGCTATGAAAAGTACTCCTTGGAGAGAAAGTTTGGGGAAGAAGATAAAATTGACCATACCTATTGGATTGCTACTTGGTGGAGAAAGATTTCAAGGAAGAGACACCAAGGGAGTTATTTGGTTTGCTTTTTGACAGAATATATGATGAAGAATAAAAATCTAAAATGATAAGGCTAGGTAGAGAGAGAGAGAGAGAGAGAGAGAGAGAGAGAGAGAGAGAGAACAGCATAATAAGTTGGGCGTTACTGGGAAAATGAAAGTATGTGCTAACGTGATAAAGAAAATACCATAAATCATTGAGAAAGAGATGGAGTGTTTAATTAGCAACTGTGTGGAGATCCAATATATTGCTGATTGCATAGCACTGAATACGCTAGGAACCTCAAAAGAAAAATTCAAAAATATAGACATGAGCATCAGCCCTGATATGTAAGGAGTTGGGATGGCATCGCTTCTACCCTCACATCACAGAAGTTTTGGAGTAAATTACAACCCCAAAGTGTGAAGAGTCAGAAAATCCAAGGTGTCATCAACATAGCAGAAGTGCTGGAGTCGTAGCAGGGAAGACCACATGGATGGTGATTTCTCCAAGTTAGAGGCAGAGGGTAGACTATCTTGAGCATGAGAAATTCCTGGGGGCTGCAGACTTAGGAAGACCTTCGCTCTTCAGTGAGCTTTCCTCGAAGATCCACACAGGTCCCTTCATGAGTCCAGTAGAAAGAAAGGAAGAGACCGCTAAGGCTGACCTAATAAAACACACAAGCCAGAGGCTTATACAGCAGCTAATTGTGTAATAGTTCTGGAGGGTTCAAGTCCAAAATGAAGTCCAACTCCAAATTCTATGAGAGCCCTCTTCCAGCATACAGGGGTAGGGCAGCATGGCGTACCAATTTCCCATGTGCTCACATAACCTAACCTCAGTATTTCTACACAGGGAAAGATGGAGAATGAAAAAGATAAGGAAGGAGAGAAGCAGGGAGAGAGGCATGGGGAGAGAAGGAAACAGGGAGAGGAGTAGAGAGGAAAGAAAAAGTATTGCAGTGATACATTATCTCAGGGCACTAATCCATCAGACCAGGGACCTACCCACAAGACCTCATCTAGCCTTAATTATCTCCTGAAGATCCTACAACCAAACACCTTTACAGTGAGGGATAGGACTTCAGCATAAGAATCTTATAGGGACATAAATATCCAGGGAACTACTGAGAAACACGACCAGAGGATTCTTGGGGATAAAGATCTACTTTCCAGTGTCTAATCCCAAGTAGCCTCTGCCAGAGTCTGGTTCTACTGGAAAAAAAAAGGAAAGAAAGAACAGTTCTCCCCTTTCTAGACTTCTGTGGTTTTACAATGTCACCTAAGACAGTTTTTGTTGGTTTATTTTCTGGGATTTTTGTGGTGGTGGTAGTTGATTGGTTGGTTGGTTGGTTGGTTGGATTAAATTTCTTATATAGGGTCTTAACATATAGCTATGACTAACCTAGAGTTCACAGAGATCTGCCTGCTTCTGCTTCCAGAGTACTGAAATTAAAGGCACACACACCACACCAAGACAGAAGATTTTTTTAAGATAGAGAAAAAAACCACAGCCCTTCCTAAGAAGCACAGGCCTACCAAAAAACTGACAGTCCTCCTTGCCACAGCTAATGCCTAAACTGGTGTAATCAAAGTAGATTAAGAGATACAGGGTACCAGGGCAATGGCAGAGCCTTTAAAAACATTAATTAACTAAAAAAATAAAGAGAAAGACAGAGGAATCTGAGTCCCTGGAACTTTCAGCCCCAACAAAAACTAAGCACAGGCCAACTCTAGGCTGTGATTCACATACTCTAGACTAAAATAAAACTTCACCCTAAGGACCCATTACCTAATCTGTTATGCTCAGCTTTCAATAGCAATTACAAGGCATGCTGGAAGGCAAGAACACAGTTTAAAGACACAAAACATCATAACCAGGCAGATGTTCGAATCATTGCATAGTTTAACATAATTGTGATTAATATCTATTATAATTGAGTTCTCCAGAAGAACAGAAGCTACACAGACAGCAAGGCAGATAGAAGGGGATTATGAGAGTACTGGCTACGAATGTGCAAGATGAGAAATCCTGAGATTTGCAAATCTTGAGGTCCAAGAAAGCAGAACCATGGCTTAGTCAAGCTAAAAGTTTTGAGAGTCAAGGGAGCTGACATTTTGACTGGGTCAGAGGCAAGACTTCTAAGGAAACAGAAGGCAGGGAATAGGGAGGGCTATTTGTGGAAGATGCAAAGTCTGAAGGCCAGAGTATCCAGAATCCTGATATCCAAGATTAGGAAAAAATGGATGTTCCACCTCCAGAAGAAAGTGTATGACATTCTCTTCTGCTTTCATCCTCAGTTGATCCATCTAAGTGCTGGGCCACGTTAGAGGTAAATCGAACCTATGCAGTCCACTGGTGCAAAGCTAAGGGGTCCATCACCAGTAGCTCTGTCTGGAAGTTGCTTTTCTCAAGACGTTTTAATCACAGCAACAAAAAGCAAAAGTAAGCCAATAATACACAGTGAAGTAGGACATAAGACAGGCTTTTCACCCTGTGTCCCCGATGTCCTCTCTTCACTTCAGTAAGTGCACATAAGCCTGAGAGTTCTTAGAGCAGAGGATGCTGCTTGTCTCTGGATAATTTCCTGCATCCTGTTGTAATCGGAGGAAAAAGATCTCAATTCCTGACCCTTCCAACGCCATGAGATGCTGAAGGATCGTACTCTACCAGTTTCCTCTGCTGTCTTACCTTCTCCTTCCCAGACATGAAAACAACCTCTCTTACCTCAAGATCTTTGCCTTTCTGGAACGTCCAGGTCTACATCTCTAGCTGTCTGGTCCCTCGTCAAGTCACTCAAGAATCTCCATAGATAATCCTTCATCAAGAAGGCTCTCTTGAAATTATCATATGTGATAATAGCCTTTCTTTCTGCATGTGCGCACTCGCACTGCACACACCCCTGCATTAACCTATCTGAGCAGCCGTCTCTCAGCCCTACACCACCTGACATGTGTATGTACTTGTGTCAGTGGCCAGTGAGAACATCACTCACTGTGAAACCAAACCACAAAATGTATTGTTCACTATAGTGAGAGAAGCTCTGCTGGCCACAATGCCTCCAGATAAAACAGGCAGGTCATTAGATCCATAGAGGATTTTGTATAGCATGGAGTTCTGCAATTGGTAGAATGTAGAAAGTCCTGGGATCTCAGGTCAGGCTGTTATTGAATGACTGGCACACAAAGGCATGCATGCATTCTTGAGGAGTACTCACCCATCCCTGATTGCTGACTGTTCTTAAGAAAGGACTTAGCATCAGTCAATTCAACCAGGTTTAAAATAAAGTTTCACTAGGACAGTTGACAAGTGAACAGATTTAAAGTGGCCTCGATGGCTACTTGTAACTATGACCATCAAACAACCAGACTTCTCGTAAGTGCATGAGAACCTTATATTCTATCCCATGTGTTCCTCCCCCGTTTCAGTCATCCTGTGCCTCTGGCACCTACTCTAGAGGCTGCTGTGCTCCCTGCAGAATGGGTATGAATTATGTTTTGAAGGTCTGCTTTCTTCTCACAGCCTAATATAGTGGCTAAGGGCATAGCTCTATAATCATGCAGGCCTGGTTTTGAGCTGTGGCTCTGTCATGACCTGGATTATGACCTTCCCTACACCTATTTCATCTTTTGAAGGAAAGTGGGGAGGGGAAGATAAAGAATCTGCCTCCTAAGGCTCCTCTGAAGAATGCTGAAATAATGCCCAGCTCCTGGCTCATAAGTCTTCCATAACATCAATAGCTCAGAAAGGTTCAGAAAGGGCTCAAAGTAGATATTTTAGACCATTTAAAAAAAAGGATGATCATGCTTGGCTCTACATAAAAAAAAAAAAACCCATCATGTATAGAGGGTAAGCTGAAATGAAAAATCTGAGTCTTTCCTCCCCTTTCCACGAATCCTCCCCCAAACACAATTCCAATTGTGTAGACTCTGACTCTTTCAAACTCCCTAGTAGAGCAATCGCTCCTGGTACCCCAACATTAAGATCTTCTGCACCTGGCAGCAGGCTAAGTTAATCATTTTTCCCCAAGAGAAGCATGCAGTGATTCTTTTGATCTCTGTAGCCAGTCCTTGCTACTTCATGGGTTCTGTCTTTTTCCCCTCCCTGTACCCCTGGACACACACCCGTTTCATACCCCTAACACTAGCTAGGAGAGAAACTGGAGAGAAGGCAGAGAGGAATTAGGAAAATCCCTGAATCTAATCACAATCCTTTTGTTTCTTCTTAGACCACAGCTACTAGCAACCTCCCAGAGGTCCAACAACTAACAACTCTACCTCTCTGGGGCCCTCACATTTATGTGCCCTCTGAAAAGTTCCCAGAATTCCAAATAGCACACCATCACAGAAATTATCTGCAGCTGGCAAAATCACACTCCTGCTAGAGCATGAAGCAAATCATAGTCAGCTGCTGTGGACAAACTGAAGCAGCCGCATATCGCACACCTGGGATGAAAACAAAACCACATTCTTATATTTCTGTGTTTTTTTTAAGAAACCAAAATTCTATAATTACTAAAAATTCACTACAGATCTACTTATTTGATTAACCCTGTACAATCCGGTGTTTACCTAACAAAGAGCTAAACCTAAAATACAGAGATACATGACATACCAGTGTTGAAGGAGATGCTCACACACTGATTTGAACCACATGGGGAAGGTGGCTCTTACTGATTCAAGGAAAAATCCAACCAGTCTCTGCTTGGCCTCCTCTCATCCTGGCAAAGTGATAGTTCTCCAGTTCTACGTAGACTTAACCCAGCTTCTTTCAGTGTCCTCTCTACCAAATGTGCTCAGGGAAAAACACATGTTCTCTGTCTCCGATCTGGATAATCTGAATCTCCACCACCTTCCATTAGGTTTATGAGTGCCAAGAAGCCTTGCGCTAAATATTTAATCTTTTGTTGTTCTTGGAGAATGGCTGAGAGCTGAACGAATCTTCTAACTCTAAAGTGAAGAACAGGATTCCATATCTATATGACTTAGCTCCACATTACCTGAATTCCTTTAGATTGTGGTCCCTGGATCCGACCGCCTGGGCCACAATTAGCTCATTATTCATAAACCATAATGCAGATTACTATATGGCCTATGGGCACAGAGCCCTGCATCAGGGCCCTCTCTGTGTCACCCACTTTGTCTCTGCTTCTCTTGAAAAGCTGAGTAAACCTGCCAAGCTGGTTTATCTTTACTCTCTTGTGGACCTACCCTGAAAACTTCACTTAGAAACCACAGACACAGACCAGAAATCCACAGGGCTACCAGATACTTAACCCAGAGGCACTGAGAGTTGAGTACAAATCTGCAAGTGGCTTTGGGGGGAGTTTCAGAGAGAGCAGGGAAACAACAAGGTGCATGCCATCTTGGAGGACCAGCAATGGCTCACAAAGAATCCACCTGGCCAGCCTAGCTAGAACTCACTTCCAAGAGACCGAGTATAACCCTAAAGGAAAGCCTTCTGTAAGAATTCCTGTGTGCCTGTGAAATTGACCTGAACAAGAATTGGTGCCTGTCACAGAGCTGAATTCTATATGCACGGTCAACCTCTGATGGACCCTGATGGACGTTAGGGAGAATAGTTTGTCTCTCACATCCACCATAGCCAGGACGGCAATTTGTTCCTGCTCTAGGAAAGCACCACCTGGTGGTCACTACCAGAAATGACAACACACACTTGCCAAACCTTTCGACCTGTCCAACTATCATATTTTACATTAACACAACAAAATTTTATTGAGTCCTTATAATGTGGCAGAGAATTGTGAGGTGCAGAGACACAGTTAAGATAAGACTCGGTGGCATATCTTGGTGAGCTAACCACCAACAAAACTGAGCATAGAAGACAGAAGAATAAGGTCTAACTCAGCCTTCTATTAAACCCCCTCATTTGCCTGAGAAGAATTATTTGTATAAAAGGCCCCCCTTTCCACCTTATTCCTCCCCCTCTGTCATCCATCTTCCCTGTCACTGCCAACCAGGGCCCCTTCCAGTTTTAAATCAAACATCTTGCTAGGTCTTCCCCCAAGGACACCTAAACTTACAGGGGCCCTGCATTCGTTATCTTTGCTGGAAGTGTTAACCCCCCCTGAAGGTTTCTCCTTTCATTCTTAGGCTCTCCTTTCCTTCCTCAAAGAAGCAGGTAGGTGAGAAGACAAAGGGTCAAGACATAAGGGGCACATTCTGCCCCCTTGGAACCCCGACTCTCATCAGAACTCTGATTTCAAAATATCCTATGACACATTCTAGTGAACATCTCCTTTTAATCCCATGGGGATGATCTGACTGATGTAAGGAAATAGCCACATTTTAAATAGAGTCCATAATAATGACTCAGACGAGCGTCCGGACGGGGCTCATGCCACCGTGAATCCGAAAATGAGTCGCAGCTATTAAAAAAAGGAAATTGGCTTTCTTGCGTAGCTGGAGGCAATTTAGAAGAAGGAGCTCTAGCGAATGGGTTTGGAGTCCTGGCGAGGGCTCATGAAATGAGTTTCTATCTCCTAAGCCCACTGCTTAGGAAAGTTGCTCTCTTCGGGGTGTCTAAGTTTTCTCAGCAGGTAAGATCACAGGTATAAGCACACTAAGGGTACCAATGAGAAGGATGGGTTGATACGGTGAGAGCCACGGGTGCTTGGGGGACAAGGGCATCCTCTAAAGTTGAGATTGGGCCTCAAACAGGGAAGCCACCCTTTCTAATGGAAAGTGGAGGCTGAAATGACAGACAAGCATGAAGAAAAGAGAGAGCCGGGGCAGTTGGAGTGTGAGCTGGGGTGGAAGGGGGCATGAGCTGGGGTAGATGGGGTATGAGCAGAGGTAGGAAGCAGGTGGGAGCTTAGGAAGAAGGAACTGCTCTGACTTCTCATCTGCATCCCCAAATATGTTCTTCCAATATCCCTTCCTGAGACAAACTGTCACCCAGAAGCCCCAGCCCACAAAGATACTCTCCAGCCAGACCTCCTCTCCTCCTCAGATCCCATGTCACTCATTGGCACCATCTACTTGTTTGCTGATGGGTTGATAGACTGCCTGCTAGGGAATGGCTGTGCGTTGTTTGCTTTCCATCCCTGTACCTAAAACAGTTGCTGGCACACAGTAGCTGCTTAATAAACACCAGTTGTTATTACCGGCACACTTTGCACAGAGTCTAGAAACTTGAAGTTGACTCCATAAACATTAGTGTTTATAGGTATCTCTGAACACTAGTAAAAGGAGGAAGGCATCTGGACTGCGGAGAACCTTGGAGAGCAGTCTGCGACTTGACAGAAAAAGGAAGAAGAGGGGAAAGGAAAAAGAAGAGGGGATCAAAAAGAGTCTCAGAGATTAATAAGTGTGGCCCCCTCTGAGACAGAGCTAAGCCCAGCCAGCTGGAGAGGTCTCCCTCCAAGTACAGAGCCCTAGACTTGTCCAACTGGCAGCACAGAAAACAGGGAAGTGAGCTTAAAGCAGTTCATCCTGGGAGGGGCCAGTGGTCCTGAAGGGAGAAAGGAAAGGGGAGGTACTTAGGCTAAGTGAGTTTTTGGCTACCAGAAATACACTGCCAGGCAATGGCCTCTTCAGCCTAATCTTTCCCTTCTCCTCTTGTCTGACCGTTTGGAAATGCAGATTCTGGCAGAGTTCACAAAAGTCCGCTTGGCTGGTAGACCAAGCATCAAGGTAATTAGCAGACGTGTAATTGACTGTTCCAGAAAGACTAGAATCACAGGCTTGGCTCACTCAGTAAACATACCTGCTGAGCACTGCGGAGATTCTAAGCAAAAGCATGAATGCAGAGATAGAAGTCACCAGGAGGGTTGGGGGTCCCACCCCTTCTCAGCCTCTGAGCCTGGCCAGGGTCCACTAAGGCATGGCTGCCCAAGAGCTTCCTCCTAGGCCCATCAGGTAGCACATGAGATTCCAGAACACTCTTTTAAACACCAAGCGAAAATCCCCATGACTATCTTTTAGTCTTAATTAAGATGCTGATAAATTAGATCAGGAGCAAGGGAAAGCTGTGGTAATGTACCCTGGAGTATGCCCTCAATCGTTAACTGATAGTAAAATGCCAGTTAGTTTAGCCCTGATTCAAAGATATAGCAGTTAACTTCATTTTTACCAAAGCTCTGCCTTGATTTCAGCGTTTGAGCAAATAAATCAAGAGCCTTCCACAAACTACATGCCTACCAATGTGCCTTTAAAACTTGTCTCAGTAGAAACAGGCATGATCACTACCTACAGTCTAAACTCTTGTCCTTATCCTGGCAGATCAATGCAGTCTTCACCCCTCATCAAGGAAACTTCTCTTTGCAACAAACAGACTGCTGCAGAAAACCACAGCCAATCAAAACGCACAGTTGTGGAGTCCAGTCCCACCTGATACATCTACAATTCGGGGATCCTTGCAGAAGAGGGGGCAGAAAGACTGGAGGAGCCAAGAGGATTAGGGAGTTTGCTGTGAGACTGTGTCTCCTGGGAATGTCAGGAGCTACACCCCAGGAAGTCTCACCAATGTAGCTGCCTAAATGTGGTCTGAACAGAGATGACACCAACAGACAAGAGGCACTCCCAAGTGGACAGGGGAAAGCTTGAGGGTCTCCATGCTAGAAAAGAACTGCAGGCAACTAAGGGATGCTGGGGGGGGGGGGAAGTGTCTTCCCCAGGGAGCATCAATTGGTTATCTAAAGGCAGGTAGTATTTTTATATTTACGACTCTCTCTGTCTCTGTCTCTGTCTCTCTCTGTCTCATTGTCTCTCTCTCTCTCTCTCTCTCTCTCTCTCTCTCTCTCTCTCTGTCTCTCTCTCTCTCTCTCTTCCCCCCATACACACACACATGCACAGCACACACACACACTGGCATATAGCAGATCCCTACTAATTCCTGGCTGGTCTACCTTGCACAGAAGGAAGTGCTAGTGGTTTGTCTTTGTTCCCTTACAAACCCACCACTTTCAGACTTTTCTTGAATTTAAATCCACACAAAAATGCAACTTCTCCCAGAGGAATATTATCATTATGCCATCTTAGAATGGCCAGGTGAAACTAACATGTTTTGGTTTTATTCTGAATGTCGGAATTGCACTCAGAGGGCAGCTTCTCATCCCAGCCACATAATGAGCCGAGACAACATACTCCATGCAGACAGACCCAAGGCAAATGCAATATCACATCATAGTTCTAACTCATAGCCAAACTTGGAACAAAGGAGAAGGCCCTAGATGCCAGCTATAAGTGACAACTAAAGTCTAAACCAGAACACACAATATACCTGTGGATCACCCTTGGATTGGGGGGGAGGGGATTCACTGGGAGGAAAAGGGAATAGAATGACTTCAGATTCCATGAAAGCAAGGACTCCAACAGCAGGCAGGAAGAGAAGCAGAGCCTATGGGGACTGCCTAAGGCCCAAGGCTGTTGTCCAAATCAAGGCCCTCTCAAGGAGAAACAAGCTCACGGGCTGGAAGAAACTAAGACTATCTCTCATTAGCCCACTCCTAGCCTGTCTCTGTCTGAGAATGAAGTCAGACAACTTTTCAGCAAGAGCACGCAGACCTCTACCCTTGACTATTGTGGGTTTGTGGAGGTACGGGTACCAATTTAGGCTTCCCATACATTCCAGTAATACCCAACCCAAGGAAGCAGCACAGAAACTAGTGCTGGGCCAGCAATGGGCATGGAAGAACTGGAGCAGAACTCCCCAGATCCATGCTCTAGACAATTCCCAAAGAGAAGTCAGTCCTACTAAGCACACTCATGAAGAAAGTCACACTACACAGGAGGACCCTGGCCTTGAAAACTAAAACTAACAGAATAATTTAAAAGAGAATATAACTGCGTTTAAAGTTTTTTTTTTTAAAAAACTAATTTCAAAGGCCAAACTATGTTTGATAAGTCAACCATAATTCGTCAACTTTTAAAGTAACAAAACAACAGACAATGCTTCATACAAATTTGGGAATGCGAGGACATTTTCTCACCCCAATAAAGGGCCTGTGAGCAAGATATAGGAGGTGCTGTCTGTGGTGGTACAGTGTGATCAACAACCCCATTATTACAGCAAGGAGTGAGTTGAGGAGGGCAGTTAGCATTGACTTGGTTCAACACTTTTTTGTGAGGGGGTCAGAAAACATTTTGTAAAGAGCTCAGACAGTAAATACATTAGCATACAAAGAACCAGTGCCTTAACTGCCACTGTAATAACTGTAGAATGCAGGGTTATATGTGTTTCAATAAAACTTTATTTACAAGAAACAAATGGCATCCTCAAAGTTCAAGTCAGTGTATTATGCCGGGAAGAAGTGAGAGTCACACAGATTTTAAATGCCTCTCCCTATAAAAAATTATAGTTCTAGCAAAATTTACACAATATACAAGTTACAGAAGTTAATAAAACAAAGTTCAGCAAGATATACAAAAACAAATCATAGTTCTATACAGCAGCAGCAACAGGTATAGATAAAATGTAAAAGGTACCATTAGCAACAAAGACTGTGGGATAGGTAGGAACGCGTTTAACAAAGATGAATACGGAGAGCTTGGCAAAACCTCAAAGACTTAAAGAAAGGACTAAATAAACACATCTGTGCCATGGCTGAAGATGAAAGGCCCTCTGTCATAAGAAGCCAAATACACCTAGAAAGTAGCTCAGTGATTCTGACAAAAGTCCAACAAGCGTCCATGTTCCCAAAACAGAATAGAAAGTGTGGGGTGCCTAGAATCACTGAAACAAATAAGAAGGAGAAAAACAAGGCAAAACTTTACCTAAACCTCAAGTCTAGTGTAATTAAAACGGGGGAGCCAGGGCAATCGGACCTCACGGAGTTAGAGGACAGAAAGGAGCCAGCACATGCCTGGAACCCCTGCACTCACGTGGCTGAGGCACAAGGACTCAAGTTACACAATGAGACCACTTCCAAACATAAGGAGATAAAGGGCCTAAACTGCTCAGCAGTTAAGAACACTTGATGTTCTTGCAAAATAGGAAGGATGGACCTGGGTTTTGTTTCCAGCATTAACATGGAGGCTCACAGCCATCTGTAACTCCAGTCCCAGGGGATCTGAAGCCTCTTTCTGGCCTTTGTGTACCCTGGACAATGTACCCATGCATACAGGTAGATACTCATGCACATAAAGTAAAAGTAAATATTTTTTTAAGAAAGGAAACAAAACCCAAAACAGCAACATATGCTGGGAATGTGGCCTGGTATGTAACCATAGGATAAAGACTTAGTGTGCGTAACTGAGACAAGTAGATATTTATGGAGAAAGGCTATAAGATGATTCCAACGTTATCATATACAAAATCAGCTCTAAATGACTACAAAACACTGTATTTCCGAATTTTTACAAGAATGCACAAGAAAGTATAAGAGATCAAGGTTGAGCAAGGTTGCTTATACCACACACAAAGTCTTTAGCAAAAAAAGGGGAGGTGAGAGACATGGCTATGTGGCAATGTACTTTTCAACATCACAGAAAGATGAATGCATAGGTTAGAGACAGGAAAGGAGCTATAGTCCATCAAATTGACCAAGAACTGATAAGTAATGACAATATACATGGTTCTTGTGCCATTAATGAAAAGTCCAGTGACCAAAGGATGTCAAAGGGAATGAGAGACCACAGGATAATAGGCAAAAGGTGTGTGAATGCACAGTGGGAAGTTCACACCAGTGGGAACTCAGAAAGCCTTGAGAAGAGAGGGGATGCTCTCAAGGAGATGCCTTGTCAAGCTCATAAGGCAAGACAGGCAACTTAAATCAACAAGTACAACCCCAAACCCATCAGATTGGCAGAAATTAAAAATCTGATAAACCTAGGGGACACAGTGGAAGCAATGCCTGCCGTTAGGGGCTTACTCCTTACTGTTGTGGAGAACCATGTTGTGGTATGACCATCACGTGTCCCTCACAGGCTCTGTGTCTGCACCTTAGCTGGTGCTGTTTGGGGTGGCATGTGAAACATTCAGGTCATGGAACCAAACTGCAGACTGGTCCACCAAGGACCGACCTTGAGGGCAACAGTAGAGCCTTGCTTTCTTTCCCATCTCTGCTTCCTCATGTGCCAAAAATGAGGCAAGCCACTGCTTTGCACACCCACCGCCATGAGAGGCTCCACCATGCCATCTCTGGCACCGGGACTGTGAGCCAAAATAAATCTTTCCCTCTGTCAGGCAACTTGGTCATAGTAGTAATAAAACTACAACATTTGAAATTTTCTACTAAATTGAAAATGTACATGTTCTTCGAACCTAGTAATTTCTCCTCTGGGTCCTGGCCTGGATATGCCTTCATATGTTTCTAAGCAGGCATATAAACCATTAATTGCTAGGCCACTATTTTAGAATGAAGGGTAACACCATCTTAACTTTATCTCCAATGTACAGATGAATAAACAGATTTATCCATACACTGGAATACTATAGAGCAATAAAGATAAGTGAGTCTGGCTAAATCAGCAACCTAGGAGGGATGAGCATGACAAATACACCTCATGTAAATGCTCACACACATCCTCACAAAGGCCTGGGTGTGGGCCACTGATGGAAGGAGTGGGAAAGGTAGGTAGGCATGGGAGACTTGCAGGGTTCTAGGATTATCTAGAACATTTGCCTCCAAAGAAATAATAGGGCAGACCAGCTGTGTGAAAGAACATGTGTGAAGAGACACAGCAGGTTAGCATCTGCCTGCGTTAGTGCCGGGTGCGCTCCTGCCTGTCATGTAGAGCTTTGCGTTACAATTGGGAGCACACCTGCCCGTCATATAGTGTTCTGTGCTGTGCTGTAGGCTTGCAATGTGTCATCATTTTAAATAGAGCTTTCAAAAGAAATGATGCCTCAACTGAAATGTTGTTTCAAAAAGAGTTCATGTTTGGAACAGAAATGCCCGAGTATTATGGTATGAGGAGACTTCTAAAGTGACCCAGCCCCTTAGGTCAGGACCCTCTGCCCTGGCCACCCACCTCAGAAGCTGGACCCTACAGTGACAATTCTTCACTCTCTTCTTAAGCCTTCTACATGAAGAAGGTACATTTGTCAAATGTGAGAATATTTTCAAGAATATTCACAATAATGTATACTATGAGCTGAAGGCAACTCAAAAAGGAAGGATTCTGGAAATATTTGGAGCACTAGCAACATCAATGGAAGCATCAAAGAATTCCTTCTATCCCAAGGTCACTGCTTTTGTTTATTGTAAAACTGACACACACACACACACACACACACACATACATATATATAAATTAGAGGCTATTCCTGGTTGTCAACTTGACTATACCTAGAATGAACTACAATCCAGAATTGGAAGGCTCACCTATGATCCTAATCTGGAGGCTGAGATACAAGTTTCTGACCTGGATCTTGGCATGGAGATCTTGAAGCATAGTGACTATGAATTCCAGAAGATTAAGATAAGGAGATCTCCGAGTTCAAGGTCATCTGGGATTAAAGGCACAGTGGCACACGCCTTTAATCTGGGCCACACCCTCTGCTGGAGACCTACAGCCTTTAATCTTGGCCACACCCTCTGCTGGAGACCTACATAAGGACATTGGAAGAAGGAAGACTCACTCTTCCTTGCCTGCTTGCCTTGTGGGACTGAGCAACTGCTAGATTCTTGGACTTCCATCCACAGCTGCTGCTGACCATTGTTGGGGAGTTGGGCTAAAGACTGTAAGTCATCAACAAATTCCCTAACTATATAGAGACTACCCATATGTTCTGTGACTCTAGAAACCCTGACTAATACATACATACATACATATATATAAATACATACATATATATGTATGTGTGTATCTATATCTATCTATATAATATATATGTGTGTGTATATATATGTATATATATGTATGTATGTGTGTGTGTATATATATATATATATACATATATATATATATATATATATGTATATATATATCCTCACCAGCAGCAGCAGCAACTGTGGCCATTTCTCCTGTGACCACAACAGGAGTGTAGGCACTGCACTAAGAATGCCCTCAGAGTCATTTCTGGGGCCTGTTAGAAATTGCAGCACATCCTTACAAGCAGGATGTCATTCAGCACAGGGCTCACTGGGTGAGCGGCTGTAAATTACAGCAGATCCTTGCATCGACCAAGGGGATTTACCTAGGCATTCTGCTTAGAAAATGGGAAAGCTGTTAATCAAACACTGAACCCCATGGGTTAGCAGAAAGGAAACACTTTCAGAGCAAGATCAGACCCAGCAGCTACAATAAGGACAGAGCCTGGAATTAAAGAACAGGACCAGCAAGAGAGTGAGGGCAGAATGAGCCGGCCTCCTGCCTTGCCTCTGAACCTGCTCCTCCTGAAGAGCAATGCTAATCTGAGAGAACAGCCTGAAAGGATCTATTCCACTCTTCAGATAAAAAGTTCATTGTCAACTGTCAGGCCAGCAAGGAAAGCCTTCATTATATTTATAACGTACACTGCAAGCCATTCAACAAAGCATAGACATGTTTGCCTCTGAATATATATCTATTTCATGATAATTTATTAAACAAATTATGACATTGAAAACAGGCATTTAACCCAGTTTGGGATGGATAAGCTCTATTGTCTACAGAATGAATGACGTTCTTCTAACAAGATTTTTAATGCTCCCTTTTTTTGTCATATATACAAAATGGGTCCTGTTGACTCGCAGGTCTGTGGTGTCACCCATTGCTGTTATCGGGGAGCACACATGGAGACCACTGTGTTTGTGGTTTCCAGATCAAAGTGCTGAGAAAGGAGAGTCTCTGATGTGTCATTCACCTCACCAACAAACACAGCATGATAAATAGTGCTGACTGGACAGGGCAACGACCCTATAAATAATTGCTAAAATGTATTGTTTGTTTACACTATATCGCAGAGCATTAAGTATTAATTCTGCTTACTAATTCACTTGATCTTTATAACAGCCTGCCAGTGTGGGTATTGTGACCACCCCCCAACACACCAATTTATAAGTGAGAGGGTATGAGTTATGCACAGTCTACAACTTGGCCAAAGTCACAGCAGTACTAAGTAGTTGGGGTATGATTCAGGTCTTCATCACTATAAAATTCCTTAAAGACTGCTGTGGTCTGGATCCACAAAGGCCCCCAGAGGCCCCTGTATTAAAGGCTCTGGTTCTCAGACTGTGAGAGGTAAGGAGACCTTTAAGAAGTAGGGCCTGGTGGAAAAAGTTAGGCAGGATTCAATAAGGCAATATAAATGTCTTATAAAGCCTCTTTAACACTTGGAAATTAATTTTTCAGCCAGGAGTTTATACCTCACTGGGAACAACTGTCACTATCATGGCATAGAGAAAAAAAGAAATCGAGAGACCAGGAAGCGGGTAGCACAGAAGAGGGGTGCTCACACACTAGCTCTTAGAGCAGTTGATCTCACTCAGACAAGAAAATGGAGCCTTCCGGGTGAGATGGCAGGGTTAGGGGCTTGCTCCATGTGACCTTATGAAAGAGAAGAAGCCAAACAGGAGTAGTAGGGAGACTGTTTTAAACAAGAGAAGAGCGCCATAAATCCGCAAAGGTGATGATACAATACCTCACAAGTATGGAGAAAAGAATACATGGCACCTGCAAGAGAAGCTAAAGGGAACATAGCTCTGCCGGTGTGGGTTCCCCAGTCTGGCCTCTGGAAGGTAAGCCAGACATCGCTGACAGCACTCCGACCCTAAGGACAAGCCTCCAGCCTTCATGAGCCTCCACCTCAGTTGTTTTGCTGAGACGTGGATTCCTCCTGTGGACAGGCCAGCAGCAGAAGCCAATCCCACAGCTGTGCTACCCTGAGACTCAGAGGGCAATAGCACTGTGAGAGTTTGAAAGGGACCCATTGTTTGAAACTGAGCTACCCCAGGGACATGAGAACCAACAACCGCCAGTCTCAGGACTGAATTTACACTACAACTTAGCTAGCGGTAGAATGAGAGACAACCTCTATGCTGCCAAGTAGGCAACAAGGCCTTCAATTCAGTCAGTGAAGAACTAGGGACAGGGACCCCCACCCTCAGTTTTCAAGAGTAGATCTCATCAATTAACAATAATGCTGGGCGTGACAGGCAAGGGTCTGCAGTCTGAGCCTGTAGGCAGGAGGTAGACCAAGTTGTCTATCTGCTTTCACAGGACTCAGAAGCTCCAGCAATCAGCTTGATATGCACGGATGTCTCCCTAGAGCAGGGTTATTAATACTTAGAAGGTACTGAAAGCACAGAGACAGGTTCTCAGGCTTTCAGCCTGTGCAGAGCTCCACTCGGAGGTTGCTTAAACATTGGGGAAACACTGGGGATACACCCCAAGTGAGGACATTAGCCACTCTGGGCAGTAGAAGCTGGAGAGTTTGGGAAAGGATGAAATAACATATCCACTTTACAGGTTACAAAGCTAAACATAGGCAGCAAAAGACCCTGCTATGAAAAGAAGGGAGAATACACAGTGAAGACAGCTTTGGCCACGTCACACATCTGACACATATAGACTCGCCACCCACATAAGTCACAGGAAAGACAAGAGTCCCCAAACCCAACCAAACCCACCACCCATAGAACCAGCAGTCTCCAGTTTTCAAGAGCCCAGAAAGGAGTAACCTTTTCCCCTTTTTCTTTATCTCTGTGCTTTCCCTTTCCCATTTGCACTGCACTTTTAACAGCACGTTCATTCTCTTCTGTTGAAAATACTCCAACCATCCTTCTTCTCACTTTGACATAATTTTTACACTTTTTTCCTGTTTTGATTATTTTCTTTCCTCTACCACAGTAGTGGGATAGTCTGACCTCATCTTAATGGCATGTTTAGTTTTACTTGTTTTGCTGTGGTTTTATCTTTCTAAATCCATCGGGGTTTTATTTTCCATCCCCTTTTAACAGCTGTCTAACTTTGTTCGTAAGCTTTCTTCTTGCTGGAAAGTAGTTGTCTTCACTTTTCTTGTCTCTAGCCTCTTTTTCTGCTCTCTGCTCTGTGACGCCCTTCTCCCCTCCCCTTCCTTCCCTTTATTTAACTTGCTTTCTCCTCTACTTTTTCCTCTCTCCCTGCCTCCCTCCTTTACCTCATTCACTCACTAGCTCCACAGTCACCCTAAATAATTCATAACATCACGGTAGCATCTGCATTAGTTTTCCAATTTTCTGGATTGTGGTCCTCGGTGAGATAAAAGCAATTTTAAGTGTATTCCTACATCGAGTATGTTTTGATGGGCCATTGAAGTCATGAAGACACAGCAATTGTGGCTACCTTCACAATGCCTGCACACACAAACACACACATGCACACACACACACACACACACACAACTGATATGAAAGTTAGAAATGACCTAATTCGGAAGCAAGGGAGCAACAGGAGACTAATGGAGCTAACATGGTCAGAATATATTATACACATGTATGAAAGCATCAAAAATAAGAAATGGAAAAATGCATAAGTTATGGCACAAAACTGCAAGAAACATGGACAAATGAGGCAACACAATGCCTCCAAAAGATTGTAACACCTCACTCACTGAATGCAAATATTACTAAACAGATAAAACGCCAAGTGAACACTTCAAAAGTCTGCTAGCAAAAGGAATCAAAAGCCCTTCAAGAGGATACACACAAGCAAATGACCTTGGGAGAACTGGCAACACAGAAGACAGGGTCAACAACATGGATAAAGTCTCAGCTATGTGGGTGAAAAAGTCAGCAACGCAGCAAAATGGTTCAGTATGGAAATCCAGATTTAGAAAATACCCAGAAGTGTAGAGGAAAAAAAAGCTCATTGAACTAAATAAAAAAACAAAACAAAACAAAACAAAACGCAGTGGAAAACACAATCAACAGACTCAGCTGAGGAGAAGAAACTGTAAGGTATGGAGGGAGGACAGGGTTAGAGAAACGCTACATTCAAACATCGATAAGAACAATAAACAAACAAACAAACAAACCACAATTCCCAAACTGTAAGGGGAGAAGATCAAAAGACTAATCTGAAAATCATGGGATAAAAGAAGGCACTGAGTTTTAAGTTTAAGGCAATTCAGAATATAGTCGATGAAAATATAGCAGGAAAAAAAATCTCCACTAGAGAAAGAACTGGACACCTGTCTTAGCTACCTCTCCAGCATCACACTCGCCTGCTGCCACATAAACAAACCCCAGTTAAAGACCTTATTTTATAGGAGTTGCATTGGTCATAGTGTCTCTTTAAACAGTGGCTAAGAGTTACATTCTGATCCATAGGCTAAGGAAGAGACTCTGGGCTTGGCATGGGCTTTTGAAACCTCCAAGTCCATCCCCAGTGACACACTTCCAAAGAGGCAACTCCTAATGCTTTTAATCTTTAAATAGTGCCACTCCCTGGTGACTAAGCAACCAAATGTATGAGCCTATAGGGGTCGTTCTTATTCAAACTGCCATAACACCCAAACACAAAGGCATTTAGAACCTAAATACAGATATAAAAGTAGTCTCTCTGTGACATCCTATAATTAAAATATCAAAAATAAAAAGGAGTGTGTGTGTGTGTGTGTGTGTGTGTGTGTGTGTGTGTGTGTGTGTAAAAGAAAAATAACAATTCATCTGCAAAGGAAAATACATCAAAATAACATATCTGTCTTGGCAAGTCTTTATGTCAACTTGGCAGAAGCTAGAGTCACTGGAAAGGAGAGAAACTCAGTCAAGAAAATGCCTCCATAAGATCAGGCCTTTGGACATTTTCTTAATTAGTGATTGATGTGAGAGAACCCAGCCCATTGTGAGTCTGGTCACTCCTAAGCTGGTGGTCCTGGGTTCTATAAGAACGCAAGCTGAACAAACCAAGGGGAGCAAGCCAGTAAGCAGCATCCCTCCATGGCCTCTGCATCAGCTCCAGCCTCCAGGTTCCTACCCTGTTTGAGCCATGACTACCTTCAATGATGAACTGTGATATGGAAGTGCAAGTGAATAAACTCTTCCCTCAAGTTGCTTCTGATTATGGTATTTCATCACATCGATAGAAAGTCTAATTAAGCCTTCATCTGGATTGAGTCCCAGTTCCTTAATGATCCTTTACTAGGTACCACCTCTTACAGCTTCTACCATCTCCGTGCTGCTACAGTGATCTTCCAGTTTATGAACCTCTGGGGTACACATTCACCTCAGGTCCAAACCAGTCATACTTCTGGTCCAAAGTCTACATTAAAAGCTGGAGAGAAGTGACCAACTCTACTAGATTTAACAACTATTTCTACACAGCAAACAACCCCAAACTCAGTGACTTAAAAAGCTTCTCAGTTTCTGGGGTCAGGAATCTAGAATGGTCTGGATGCTTCTAGTGTAGGGGCTCTGTCTTGCGGGGACTGCTTTCAGGTTCATCGATAGCTGGGAAGATTGGCAGAACTCCCAGAGTATTGCTCATGGCTGTGATTCATCACAGCAAAACATAAAAGCAACATCAGCACCTTTACTCTTTGCTGGACAGAGAAGCAAGCACAAGCTTCCTGCAGTCTCCTCCACACAGCCTGGTACAGTGAGTGAGGATGGTATTTTACTCCTTCCAGTATTCCACTGTGACAAACTAGGAGTGTTCACTATAGACCCCAGTCTGATGGGTAAACTGGGGGCTATTATTGTGCATCTTTTGTCTCAAGTTTAGCCTACCTCAGGCTCTCAGGTAGAAAGTATCAGGTGTTTAGCACACTGAATGTTTGAGCACACTCTAATCCCTTTGGGATAATGAATAACTTCTCCACTAAACCCAAACTTCCACGTGCCAACAAAGAGTCAGTGCCCAAGCAGGCATTTCTAAGGGCGGAGTTCTCTCCTCCAGTGGCAGCTCTTTCCCACAGTGTCACACGGGGTCACAGTCAAGCAGTAGGTCTACACTCTGTCTTCTGGAGCCTTGACTGGGATTGGAGGTTACAAGTGAAGAGAGCTCACTTGGATGGCTATTGGCTGCAAGTTCCTCACCATATGGGCTGAATGTCCTTAACAGATGACAGCTGATTTTCCCTGCAGTGAGTGATCCAAGGCAGTAAGAGCACACCCAAAATGGAAGCTTAAGTCTTTAATGAACTAATCTTGGAGTGACACACCATCACTGCCACCATATGCTCCTGCGCACAAACCAACCCTAGTAGAGTAGAGTAGAAGAGATATTAACCACCTGAAGCCCAGGAGTCCAGAATCACAGGGGACCACTTCAGAGGCTACCCTCTTATTCCAACTCACCCTTCCTAATGGGTATACATGCAAGCCCCTCCCATGTTCCCTCAAAGCTTCATCCCATATCAGCTCAAATCCAGGTCCTATGCTCTAGTTTTGGTCTCAGTACAGAATGTCCTTTGGGTAGAGTCCTGGCTCCTCAGTGGTGTTCCCTTGACTTTAAGACATTCATAACTGAAGAGCCAAGCTGTCTGTGTCCCCTACCTCCAACAATGGTGGGACAAACACAAAGTAGAAGCTCTAGAAACACTCACAGAGCAGAATGTGGGATGAATGTAAGAGAGCAACTATAGTAGGAAGCCAAGCAAACAGGAAGGTCTGTGATCAGGTCTAGGAAGAATTCTCCATGACTCTCAGTCCCACTCATTGACTTTTTTTTTTTTTTTTTGGTTTTTTGAGACAGGGTTTCTCTGTGTAGCCCTGGCTGTCCTGGAACTCACTTTGTAGACCAGGCTGGCCTCGAACTCAGAAATCCTCCTGCCTCTGCCTCCCAAGTGCTGGGATTAAAGGCGTGCGCCACCACTGCCCGGCCTCCACTCATTGACTCTTGGCTCCACTAATTGACTCTTGGTCTTGCTGTCTCCACCATCCTTCCTGAAAGGTAGCACACTACCAGAGTCACCTTCCTACTTGCTGATGTTCAGATGCCCAAAGGACATTTGGTCTTTCTTGTTCCTGTTGAAGCCCGTGTATTTCCAGCTCATGGTGCTTCTTCAAGTCTGTCTAAACACTATACGTCGTCTACGAATCCTTTCAGTCGGTTGTACAAAGGGCATATCTGCATGTCTCTTTGGAGTTGGTCTTTCTTCTATGTGGGTTTCGACTGAACTCCAGTGGTCTCGTACTTCCAAGAAGCCCTCTGTCAGTCTGAGGAGCTGTAGGGCATACCTCTATCACCTTAGAGGGTCTTTGTTGACAAAAACCACTTGCACACACATCTTTGACGTCTAAGGTCTTAAGATTTTACAGCCATGCTCTTTCTTGGAGTTTGTTTTACTAAATGGGACCTCCCTGACTATTGTCTTCACTCAGAAGCCATTTCTTGGTTTTAAATCAGGTACCACAGAGAGAGAACAGGCATCTTCAAGATGAGCAAAGGCTCAGCTCCTATTTTATTTTACTCATTCATTCATTCGTTCATTCATTTGTTCGTTTGTTTATTTAGTTACTTATTGATTGGTTGATTTTCATTTTTACTATAAGACAGAGTCAAGGTATGTGACTGAGACTGGTTTTGGACTCCTGGGCATCCTGCTGCAGTCTCCCACTGTTGATATTACAGGCAGGCACCACGGCACCTGGCTCATCCTTAATTGTTCTGCCTTTGGCTACTGTCTTCTTGAAATTGTACTCCAAGCACCAGGAAGGAGAACAAAGAAAAACTCAGAGTGTACTTTTTACCTGGAGCTGTTTCCCTCGATCTATCGCCCTATCCGGGGCCCCGTTTCCACAAGACAGTGTTGCTAATTACTTTTTGCCAGTACACATAAGAAGTCTCCTGTTTCCAGTTTCCTTTAAGCTTTCACAGGCAGTTGCCTCAAAATCTAAACTTCAAAGTTTTGAGTTCAGAGCTCCTACCTAGCACACTCATTGGTCCTCACCCTCTCCCACTGCTGAGTGCTTGGTTGAAAGCTCGTTTCACATTTTAGATTTTTATTACATTGCACCTTGTTTCTAGTACAAAAGCCTATATCCATTGTAGGCTAACATGGAAGAAATAACCCACAAAACTCAGAACTTGCATAGTGAGCTTGCATTTACTGCCTCACAGAGTTTGAGGATCTCAAGTTGGGTGACTGGAGGCTGTGGTCAAGCTCCTGGCAGATCCTATACCATTTCGACCTCACAAAGGGGAGGTCTGTGACCAGACTCAATCACATAACTCTTGGCCATCTTCTGTCTTTTTTTACTCAGCATATGACCCTCTCTCAGTAGTTGGCCTAATTGTTTGCCCAACGTGGCAGTTGGCTTTCCACGGGGCAAATGAGCCAAAAGAGAGGGTTCGAAATGAAATCCTCCATGTTTAATAACAACATCTTGGAAATGATGCCCAGTCATTCCTGGAACCTTCTACTTATGAAGGGCATGAAAGCAAGGAGGTGAGGAGGGAAGGCACTACACTAACCCGATTCCTGTGTGGAGATCTAACAGCAGACACCAGGCACTTCTTATAAAAATGTCTTTAGTACCATGACATGGAGTGATCAGCTCTAGCCTAGCCTGGAAGAGTCCAGAAGGACACCAGGCCCAAGAACTGCTGAGGTTTCTCACTCACACGACAGAGCCTCCACCTCTGGGAGCACTACCACCAGAGCACTACCACTCCTCTCTCTTTAGGTGTACATCTCCTACCTGCCTGGCAATTTTTACAGGCTCAGCACTCTTCTCAGGTGCAAACATGGAATGATTTAATGCAATAATCAATATTTTGGGAGGACACATTACCATTTAATAGACAGATCAAAACCATAATGGCAAATGAGTGATGCTATGCCCAGAAATGTCCTTTCTAAAGGTGGAACTTCACTTAAGAGGGAAAAGCAAAGGCATAAAACAATGAAGGCCCAGAAAATGCACAGCTGGGTACCAAAGGCAAGGGGGTGACTGACCGCCCAAACTCAGTAAAGCACAAGACACACATAACACTTCAGCTGGAGGCTATTTAAACAAGATGGCAGGAAGAAAGACACGTGGAAAGAAATGCTAACACAAGGACCCTGCTCATGAAACAAATGCAAGGAACAAAGGTCAGTCAATACACTGGTACATTAAAAGCCATTTTCCATCCCTCAAGTAAGAGTAATGCCATGACATTATAAAAATCTGTACAATATAAATAAGTGTGTGTAAGAAAAAAATTCCAATATCCCATGGCTCCACATTCCCAAAATAAACCCTGATTAGCTCATAAACTTCCCACTAAGGCTGATCCATGGATGGTGGGTAAAGGTAGGGAGTGAATATGGGTGTAACTTTAGAAATGGGTCCACGTTTTTCATGAACAGAAGATTAAAATATAAAATTAGATGAGTACAGGTAGGTTGTTTTAGAGTCTGTTCTATAAAAAATATTTGAAATGGAAAATAAAGTTCATCTGAAATTCTTTTACTCAGAGAAAAATATGTCTCCCACTATTGGTGTATTCTGCCTTTCTGAGAGTCACTTTTTTTTTAAAGCAAATATGTTTTTGACTGTCCCTGGCTTAAAAGTACACAGGTAGGAGCCAGAGCTTATTCAGTCAAGGCCCTGTCAGCACGGGTGGGCTCTGTTGCTCTTTCCTACAGCTATCTGCAGGACTCTGCAGCAGCACCCTGTGAACTCACCTTCACACTCTGGTCCACTATTTCCTCAGGCTAAATCTGTAGGATTAGATTTACTATGTCAAAAACATCTACTTTCCTCCGGGCTAAGGATGTAGCTCAGTGGTAGAGCATTTGCCTCACATGCGCAAGGTCCTGGGTTTGATCCCCAGTCCTGAAAAAGACATTTATATTAAAGGAATTCTTGGGCACACTGTCCCGTGTTCTACTACTAATGCCATACCAATGTACACTCATCCCAAGAGAATAAAGATGCTCTCTGCCTCCACCCCTCCATCATCACCTCTTACTGGTCTCACCTCTGCAGAGTCTTATTTCTTACTTCTTCCATCCCTGTTATTGAAATGGATTTTCAATATTTAAAGAAACATTTCTTCATTATGGATTATGTGTCTCAGTCCCATGCAGATTTTTTAAGAGGTGCTCACTGCTTCCATGTTGATTTGTATAAGTGTTCCACTGACCTACCCCTCAAATCCATTCAGATTTCCAGTGACAAAGACTTAGCAGAACATATATTAGAACTCACCAAGTTTGTAAATGGTTGAGGCAGGTTCAAATGTTCCTGACTCTCAAGTCAGACATTTCCTGTATTCTGAGGAATGCCTGCCTCTAATTTGGGAAGACAAATACCCGGTATACACTGACTGTTCAGACACTAAGTAAAAACGGTGGTTCTGCTATATCAGAGACTTCTCACTAAAGTTTTCTCAATCTGAGTTGCCTGTTAGAGTCTCAGGAATAGGAAGTTTGTTTTATTTTATTGTTGCTGTTATTTTTCTTGTGGAAACTCCCACCATGTGTGGGTTGGGGGAGAAGAGAAGGTCTCACTGTGTAGCTCATACTGGCCTCTAAACTCACTATGTAGCCCAGGCTAGCCTACAACTTGCAATGCTTCTGCTTTGGCTAAATGCTTGGGTTACAGGTACGTACCACTATGTCCTGCTAGGCTTGGTTTGTTTGTTTGTTTGTTTGTTTTTGAGACTGCAAACATGATTCCAACAGGCAACAGAGCTTAAGGACACACCAAATGTATTTAAATCCCCAGCTCTGAACCCTTCTGACACAGCCCAACGTTGTCAATGCTCTCTGGCCCTTTGGTTGAAAGTTACCCAACCCAAGCACCTGTCCCTCCCTGGGATGGCCTGCTATATCCAACAACTGGATAATACAGAAACAGAGAGATACACCTCTATTGTACCATACTTCAGACTACTCTCTTCTGTTAGAATGCTGTGGGCTGGGTAATTTAAACAGTAGAAGTCAATTTTTCTCACAGTTCTGAAGGCCAGCAAGGCCAAAACCACAGTGCCAGCTTCTGGTAAGAGTCTTTGTGCTATACTGAACATGTTAGAAGGGCATGCAAGCTTGTCAGTCAGAGAGAAGGGGTGGGACTCAAGCCATGCCTGTACCAGGAATTTACTCCCACCAGAAGTAGCCTACTCTGAAGAAAGCAGCATTTGCTCATCAATACCATTAAGATGCCACAATTTAAACCCATCACATTGACACTAAGTTTTAGCATGCATCTTGGAGGGGACATTCAAACTGTGACCTCCCAACTCAAGAATCCAGTTCCACTGAGAAGAACAAGGCTTTATGACTGGCACATCTGTTCCTTACAGCTAGACTTCCACCCTATTCCTGCAGCATCGTGAGCAAGATCCCAGTGATGTCCAGCAGGCAGACTCCGCAGAGAATCCTATGTGTATGACATACTGCTGTGGCTTGAGTGAGCAGTGCACCTCACCTCCATATGCTCCCGTATTTGACTGCTTGGTCCCTGGTTTCTGGTGCTGACTGGGGAGGCTATGGAGCCTTTAGGAGCAGCCTTACTGGAGGAGGTATGTCACTGGGGGTAGGCTTCGCTTCCTGTGTGTGGATGAAATGTGACCAGCCAGCTTCCCACTCTTGCTAACCACATTCATGCTGTCCCTGCCATTTGGGGCTCCCAGTAATGGTAACTGTAACCAAAACAAACTTGTTCTTCTACACTTTGCTCTTGCTCACGGCATTTTATCACAGCAACAAAAACATGACTAAGATGTGTGATGTGTGGGATTCCCCTAAAAGAGCAAACTTCTAAAGCAAGAGTAAGTGAAGGAAAATGTTCATTAGGTGTGGTAGACCAGCACTCAAGATGCTGAGGCAGGAGAATCATTGTGAGCTGATGACTAGGCTGGGCTTTTTAGTGACTCTCTGTCTCAAAAGAAGAAATAGGAAAGGAAATGGAAGGGAAGGAAAAGATGAAAAGTAAAGAAAAAAAACATTTCCTCAAAGGTTTAACATAATCTGAAAATAACAGTCAAAGGTAGGACCCAGGTCTCACAGAAGAGTTATTAGTAATTGGTACGGAGCTTTCTTTTGTGGGGATGAAGAGTTTTGAAAATGGTGGTGATGGTTGAAAAAAATATTTGGTTTTATTGTCTTACCTAAGACTTATGCTGAACTTGATTACCAATGTGATGATCCCCAGAATGTGTAGAATCTTAAAGACACTAACGAACTAATACCACTTTTCAGGGCAGTGGTCACTTCGGGAGACCCACCAACAGGAGTGTAACTTGGGCTCCCCGCCCTCTGACTGACTTACTGGCATGCTCCTCTACCAGGTTCAGTGTGTCATGAAGGCCTTGACTCTGGCACTGTGGTCTTGGCCTTGCTGGCTTTCAGAACTGTGAGCAAAACCAACTTTTGTTTATAAATTACTTAGCCCATGGGATTCTACTAAGGAAGAATGGACTAAATTAATTAACATCCACAATTAATGCCAAGTATACCATATGCTAAAAATGTTTAATGGCTCTCTAGCTGCCACCCTGTTGCCCACATATGTGCTTGATTTCAGCTGTTCTGACAGAGACACCCTTAGTGTGAACCCTAGTCTCATGCATGACACCATTTCTTCTCCAGCAAGATGAAAGAAACTATCATGAACTAGGAAAATCTCACCAAACTGCAGGCATGAGTGTACATGATGGAAAAGGAACTGTTCATAGAAAGAGAAGATGGTTCGTGGACCAGCCACAGCAGACAATAAAACCTTCAGTTCTCCTTTTAAAAGTCAGAGGGTAATAATATCTCTGGTCCTGAAGATGGGGTATGTTTACAAAGCAAGGAACCATCCTTCATGTTAACAGCTCTAAAGTCAGGCATCAGCAGCTGACACAGGCCACAGCAGCTAACAGGAATGTCTCCCAGAGTCCTAACCCAGCTAGGTGCAGACAGTCTGACTACAGGAAAAATGCCTGAAGCCCTGTCTAAGCAATCACTGGATGGAAAAGCACTACTTGCCACTGGAGAGAAGGATGATGATGGTGGTGGCAGTGGTGATGATGACGATGACAATGATGACCACGATGATGACATTCTAGATCTTGTGGAGAATGTTGATAAGGCTTCAAAGAAGGAGGTGCTGGAGCAGGTCAACTTCCGGAGGAGGTGAATTTACTGGGTCTGCTATTTCATATCATGGTGGCTTCCTATAATGCTTTCATGTATGGATCTGATAAAATCTAGATCTCTAATATTTAAGCCCAGCCCCCGTGGCTACTATAGCTCTTTGTAATTATCGCTTACACACAATTCATTTCTTTGTGACAAATGAAGCTGGAGAGGGATGAGAATAAGGTCTGAGGAAAGGTTAATAAACTTCTCTGCCTAGTAAAAGAAAATGTCTAATGATTATAATATATCAAAGACATTATCATATACCAAAAATGTTGAATTGCACCCTTTGCATGGGTGAGTTGTATTCTAGTGAATTATGTCTCAATAACACTGCTTTTAAAATCCCCTCACTGCAGTAAAAAGATGGTGGTTAAAGCGCAGCGCGGGCAGTGTTGAGCCACAGAATGATAATATTTAATTCCTCTTTCAGGGGTTCCCCTTCAAGCACTTTCTCATTGCTCAAAATATAGGAGTAAGAGTGCTTATTGATTGGTTCTCTGTGTGTCTCCACTCAGCAGGAAGTCAGGGGTTATGTACTGAGTGGTACGGGGAAACGAATAAGCCATTTCTTGGGCCAGCTTCCCGGGGTTAAGAATATTTAAAAACTATTTGAGGGCTGAGCTCTTGGCAGAATCACTAAGTTCTGTTCTGCAGCAGGACAAGCGTTCGATCTCAATGAAGTGCAGGCTGGCACACAGGAAGCACCACGAAGCAGATAGCAGGCTGATCTCTAAACTACGGTGGACAAGCTTAGGTCGAAAACTAAACTCCGACGACCTCCTTCAGTGGCCACCAAGGAATAAGAGTATCCAGAACCCCGCCGACAACAAAATCATCAGATGTTTGGTCCCTTAGGTAAATTGGCATAGAATTTGCATATGATCTGAGCCTATCATCCCACAGACATTGTATCACCTCTAGATGACCTAACACAATATAAAGCAACATTGACTATCTTACTATACTGTGTAGAGAATGATAGCAAGGCCTGGGCCTGTTCAATAAAGATGTGTGTTTTCTATAATATTTCCCATCTGAGGCTGGGTGAACAAACAGCTGTAAGACCTGTGAACCTACACATCTGGCATTTGTACCGACGTCAACAATGTCTAGATAATGCACAAAATTCAGAGCAGTGGGCCTCAAGCGGGGCTGGCTGTCAGGGGCTTCCCCTTCCATCTCTGGAAGCCTGGGAGTTCCTGTTCCTGGAAAATCTGGCAAGCATCTCACCCAAACACGTACCTTCCCCTAATAAAAGACCTCTTTGCTAAAGGCCAAACCTCCGCTGAGTGCAGCTGTCATTTGAAGTCTGTGGTTTCTGCTTCTGGGCCCTGGACAATCAATGTCCTTCCTTCCAGAGCCCAAGATGATCCTATAACATTGCTTGGACACTGAAGTGCTTAAGAAGGAGAGCAAACACTGGTCAAAATGCCAGTCAAAGGCATGGGGGAAAACTAGAAGCTAAAATCTATGACCTTTGCACCATCGGTACCACGTTGTATGAGCTAATTCACAAACCACTCTGAGTCCCAGCTCCTTCGCCTACAATACAGATTTAATAATGGTATTTAACTGCATAGCTCATGGATTCCTATAAAGTCACATGAGATTAATATGTATCTAAATACTTCAGAACTAAATTTGTAACAAATTCAAGAACAATATGACATCTCCAATCTCTGAAGCACTCCAGAGAAGGCTGGTTTAGGCTGGGTGGGTAAGTAGAATGTAACTGGCCCTATGGTGGAGACGAGAAGAAGTCCACCAGGAGAACAATATTAATTCAAGCCGCTGCTTCTTGTGTCCACCATCCATTTAAAACCAAACAATGATGTTGTGGACTTCACAAATTGAGGTGTAGAAGAAGGAAGGAGGGGGAACACAGTTTTTGCTTTAACTGGTAAAACCATCTCCAGTTGAAATTCTATAACTGGCTTTATTGGTTTTGCTGCTGTCCCTGTGATATGTGTATTTGTGTCTGTTTTTATTTAATACCTTTGAAAGCACTGGTGTAAAATATTTAGGGGGTTTGGGGCGGGGGTTTGGTTTTACTTAAATAAGGCCCAGGAGATATTTCCACAGCACTATACAGCAAGCCCCTAATGAATCTTGAAAGGTTTCTGTGAAATCAGACTGGTGATCACTGCAATGATCTGGTCTCCCACAAATGGGTCACCTTTACAATTTCGGAATCCGGCACTTACCATTTTCTCCACTGAATGAGAACTCATTGGGGACTCCAACATGTTCTACATTTAGCAGGGCCATAGCCCTGAAAAGCATCTGCTTGACTCTTTCACAGTGCTGTATAAGCCTGTGTGCTGCAGAGGAGACCACAGGCAGGGCCAAAGGCAAAGTCAAGTCAAATGCAAATCACTGCCCCGCCCCACCCCACGGAAATGGATCTAAGAATCCACTCAGTGCTTTTATGTGGAGATGAAAGCTCTGGGGAGAAAGCAGATGAGAGTCTCAGTCCAGGACACCCGTGGGATTTCCAAACCAGAAAATGAGTCACAGGCAGTGAAGACAAGCTTCAACTGTCCCTCTTCTCTCTTCTTTCAATATTGACCGCACAGGAGCCCACACTTGAAACAACTCTTGGGTATCACCCACAGTAACAATTATGTGATCACCAAGGCTAGTGGCCTTTTGTGAAAGCGTCTGGCCTCTATGATGGAGGGGGCAGAACAGGGAGTTGGGGGATGGTGTCAGAGAGTCAATCAAGGAACAAAAGTATTTTTTTTAATTACATCTTCACTGAATATATACAAACTTCTTTCCATGGTGTTTACGTTGGTGTTATAAAATATCTGGATTTAAGTATACAGGGGATATTCCAGGATTATTTGCAATGCTGTGCCATTTCATGTAAGGAACTAGTGTACCCATGGGAGTCCTGGGGACAGTCTTCTTTGGATGGTGGTCCCTGTTCTGGCCTCCTGTGTGCGGCCTGAGCTCTGATGACCCTCCCTTTACTTGGAGGCATCTCTTCCCTTGGTTCTTCCAATGCAGTAGCCCAGCCCAGCACTCCTCCCACCTCCATTTTCAATTCCTTTCATCTCTTTCCTGGACTTGATAGCAAAAGTCCCCTGGGTCCTCTTTAGAGCATCTTACTCAAGCCATATTCCCTTGGTGGATCTGAGCTCAGGTGAGTTTCTGGCCATTCTTCTACCAAAACCTACAGGTTTCCAGGTCCTGAGAATGGATGAAGAATTGGTCTCACATGCTGTTTTCTTTAGGTTGTCCATCATGCAAAAATTCTGCAATAATTTCCCAAGTGAATTCTTGATGGCTGTGTGGTCGCCCGCAAAACATCCTATACAACCAAATCAGATAGTTCTTCTTGAAGCAATGCATGGGCTTGCAATCCTGCTCAAATAGGTTCCATGCTTCTCCCAATTTAGAGTCCAGATCTTAATCCTTAGTATCTAACTCTCTTCATAATCCATTCTTATCTCAGCTGACACCCAAGGTCACTATGTTCAGCTGAGTTTAGAGTCCTGGATATTCTAAGCTTGCCTGTCTGAGTTTCTCTCTTCACCTGAAAAGCTCTTTTGCTGTCTCCTGACCCCTCTCCATCTGCTAAAATTACATCTTTCCTCAACAGTTAGCTCAAACTACTTCTACAAGGAAACTTATTCTGATTCTTGTAAAAAAAAAATATAATGCCAGCACTGAGGGCTAATATAGGGATATTCAGCAGTTAAAGGGACTTGCTGCTCTTCCAGAGGACCCGAGTTCAGTTCCCAGCACTCTGGTTGGGTATATTCATAACCACCTGTCACTCCAGCTTCAGAGGACCTGATGTTTTCTTTTGTCTTTCATAGGCACCTGCACACATGTGTATACTCGCATATGCATATATAAATAAATTAAAAATACATGCCTGTCCTCTTGCTGGGTGGGTGCTGTGATTCACATCTATAATCCCAGCACTTAGAAGAGTCTTGGGTAAGAGAATCGACACAAGTTTGAGGCCAGCCTGAAATACAGAGTAAGACCTTGCCAAAAGAAAAAAGAAAGCATAAAACAAGCAAATAAAAGGCCTATGCTCAAAAGCATCTTGCACATACTTGGAGCTTTTGCCATGGTCTGTGACCACGAGGCACTTATATTATCTCCTCTTTTATATCACTCTGGAACAGGAGAAGCCAAGTTTCATGGTTTGCTGAAAAGGATATGAGCTTTGAAACCAAAGTAATCAGGCTGTGTTTTTACTGTGTCAACCAAATAACCAAACCTCCTGGTTTTGATTCCCTCATATGCAAAAGGATACTATGGAAATATTTTTTCCAATTAACTACTCACTTCAGGGAACTATGGTCCACAAGCCAAATGAGGCCTGCCATCCAATTTTATAAATAAAGCTTTATTGAAAGACCACTGTGCTCTTTCATTTAGGTACTGCTCCCTCCCAAATGGTTCTTTTTATGTTCTTTTTATGTTTTATGTTTTGAATCTCCTTCTTCTGCAGCCTCCACCTTCCTCCTGACCTCAGCCTTCTGCTCTTAGCTTAGCTATCATCCTTAGTCATCAATACAAACAGGAGGACCTGAGTTTGAGTCTCAGAAACTGTGTTTTAAAAGCCAGGTGTGGTAGCACATATTTCTAATTAATCCCAGCACTGGGGAAGTAGAGACAGGTGTATCCCAGGGGCCCTTTGGCCAGTCAGCCTACTCTACTTGGCTGAGTTCCAGGCCAGTGCTGTTTTTAAAATAAAGTAGATAGTGTCTAAGGAACGAGACCCAAGGTTGACCTCTGGCCTCCCATACATACACATGGGCTCATGCATACACACACACACACACACACACACACACACACACACACACACACACACAATTTAAAGATAGTCATCCTTGTCTTAAAAAGCTCAGCCTAACAAGGACATCACATCAATAAAATCCAAATATGATGATCTCCCAGTAACCCACGGGCCCAAAGCTGAGTGGGGGGTCCCACTCCCAGAATCCCATAGACAACACTTGCAGCCCACTGACTCCCTGTACTATCAGCCACAGGACTCTTTGTCACTCTCCCAGTGACAAAGCTGCCCACTCCCTGAAGGCAGGCCAGCATCTTACCTCACCTTTTATTTATTGCTGAGGCCTCGGGATGGATCTGGCACACAGATGTACTTAATAAATCCCCATGGAAAATGAAAATCTGTCAGCAAATATGAGCTGAACGAGTCAGCACTGCTCAGGGGTGACCTTGAACGGGAATCAGCCGGAGGAAAATGGTTTCTGGGGACTGGGTCCTTGACATTTTCCTGCCTGGTCTCTACCCAGCACCCCAGATTCCAGGTAACATGCCCTTAGTGGGTCCCTCCTTGCTTCCGGGATTTCATGCTAAGCAGCTTTTCCCAGCCTCCCTTCTTGCCTGCAGGATACATGCCTGTGTGTTCAACAGTACAGCTAATTAGAGAGACCCCTGGTGACTCCAAAGGCCCCAGGAGGCCAGTCACCAAGTTGAGTCCTTGGTCACTAGAACCTAAACAACAGGGAAAGCAGGTAGCATAGGGGACTTTTCAGTCAGGGGAGGCCCAGGAGCTTAGCCAAGTTCCTTCCCAGGAGCTTTCCAGCAAATTCCCCACTAGGCCAGCCCTGCATCTGTGTGTGTAAACTGGTGCTTCATCTCTTAATGTGTGCGATGCTCCGGGGGGGGGGGGGGGAGGGAGGAGCGAGGAAAACAGAGCAGTGAAGTAGACAGACTTTTATAAAATATATACAGCCTTCTGAATAAATGGTGACAAGGTTTTCCTGAACACAGAACTAGACACTCGGACATTTACGGGGTGCCTGCTTAGCATCGGGATCTAATCTCCTGACATGCATGAAATCCTTTCACTCTCTCAGCATGCCTCTGAGGTGAGCACCACCATTATCTCCATTTATAGGTTAGGAACCAGAGATTGGGAGACTAAGGATCCTGCCTGAGCCTTGGCCCCAGCCAGTAAGTGTTGCTACAGTATGTAAGCCCAGCCCGGCAATCTATCTTAGCCTATGACAGGAAGCTCATCACCTAGATCCCCCAAGGGAAGGCCAGCATCCCCCTCTACCCTGCCAGAGTTCCAGGTTCTTTCATCTACTAGCCTCAGCATATGACACCAAGGAGTGCCAAGGCCTCTTGCCTGTGTAGGGGCAGCCCTTCCAGTCGGTCACTGCTGGGCAGCTGCCAGAGCCTGGTGCCAGGTCTTCCTTGTTTTCCAAATCACAGCAGAAATCCAAGTGGTTTGCTTCTTCTCATTGCTTTGTTTTTAATTGTTGCTGAGAATGGATGGGAACATGGTAAGAACTAGGAAGGCTGTGCTTTGTGCGATGCGCCCAGTTTCTGGTGCTGAGAGCGCGAGGCAGACATCTGAGACTGGAGCACAGGTTTCTAGGAAGGCTCTTGGGTACCTCTGGTATCAGACATCCCCACCTCAGCCTCCAGGCCCACATGGGGTCATCTAAAACAGCCTTCTTGGTGGAAGACCAATTGACCAAGCTAATGTTAGTTTTCCGGGGTTACCATATCGAAAGGCCACACACTGAAAGACTAAAACAAATAAGTGGGGTGGGGTGGGGGGGAGGGGGAATCTGAGAGTAAGGTGCTGATGGGACCATGCTTCCCTGCAGGGACAAGGAGTCTGTTCCAGGCCTCGGTTCTAGCACAGCCCTGCTCTATGTACATACCTGGGCCTTTGTTTAGGACACCAATTATCACAAAGTAGAGGCCCACCCAACCCCAGTACCTGCCCTCTCCCCTCCCCAACCAATTACCTCTGCAACAATCATGTCTTCAAATGTGATCATCTTCTAAGGTCCTGGAGTCTGTCTGTCTGTCAGCATATGAATTTGGAGAGCCAGAGAACATTTTCAAATCTATAACAAGACTCAAAACAGTACCTGATGCAGAGTCAGGATTTTCAAGAACAGATAGAAGCATGTCATCATTTATTCTTAGACAGCTGCTAGATGAGAGGAACCAAGCAAAGTCAGACAGGGAATAAAGAGAAATTTAGAGCCCACCTTCAAGGGTTTTCCAATGTTTCGGGGTGGGGGGAGAAACTGTAAAGACAATCCCACAGATAGGTAGGCTTCAAAGATATGCATACCAAACAAATTATCAAGAATAAGAGTGAGAGAAGGGGGAGACCGGGAAAGATATCTGCTTGTCTGTCAAAATCAGAAATGGAGTCTCAGTATCTGGCCACAGTATTGAGGTAGGCCCAGAATTCTGACCAGTGAGAGTGGGGGTGGGACGGGGCTACTGGCACGTTTCTAAATGCACAGAACAGGTGAGCAGAAGAGAGGAACAGCCCAAGCTGTGTTTGGGTTGAGTGGTTGCCCAGAGACCTGCATGTACGTTTGGTGAAGTCAGGTGAAAGAAGGTGAAAACATTTCAGTTCCATTCAGTTCAGTTTAAAAAGCCCTTAACTGGTAGAATAAGGAGTTTAGATTATAACTGTTAAGCACTTAAGAATAATTTCAGTAAAAAAAAAATAGTTCTCCTGTCCAGTAATAAACACTAAGGCTCACAACTTAACTCTGATACCCGACACTCACACGGTAGACAAAAACACACTTCTGCAATTCATACGTCACACATGCACCCTGGCACATGCATGCCTCTGCACATACACACCATTAATAAATAAATGAAATGAAAATATATTTTCACATATGAGACTGAAGAGATGGCTCAGTGGTTAAGAGCACTAGCTGCTCTTCAGAGAATCTGGGTTCAATTCCCAGAATCCACAGGGCAGCGCACAATCATCTATGACTCCAGTTCCAGGGGATCTGGCCTCCTCAGACACCATGAATAGATCCTCAGGTGGGCAAAACATCCATACACATAAAATAAAATAAAATAAAATTATGTATAATATAAATATATGATATATACAAATTATATAGAGAGATATAGATATACACCCATCATAGTGTCTAAGATGCCTTGCCCTCTGTCTTCAAGAGAAGTCCAAGATCCAATGTGTTGGGCAATGACCTTTTGGGCTCTCAGAATTCCATCCCTGGTCCTTATATGAGCATGCGTTTTTGAAATCAAGGTCAGATTCACTGAAGCCCTTTGAACCTGCTGCGCCTTACATCCTAATGACTTGACCTCCAGCTTTGACAATCAAGATTGGCTCCTGCTATGTAATGCCCCAAGTTTGTTCTGTAACAAGCCTGTAGGAATCAGACTGTAGACAGGGTCCAGCTTCACTGCTTGCAGCTGAAGAGCCAAGATCAAGCCACTTCTTAGCATATTAGCAGTTTCGTATATAAAATATGGGTGACAGGATATCCACAACACAAGAACACCATGAAGACCAAAATTCAATAACAATTTGGCTGGGATACAGTAGGCGATCAGTAGATAATACCTTAGTTTCACTCTTATAATTAGAATAAAATTACAGGTTTACCATCCATTAGTTCATCCAGACTCTTCAAAATATACTGAATAAGGACTTTCATCTAAAAGCCAATCTCTAAAGAAATATTTTGTCAAGATGTGAGCTGTTCATGGCAGCGAAGATGTGTTGCCATGGTCACAGCAAGGCAGGCATTCCAATTAAAGAATGTGAATTTCAGTGACTTAAGAGAGACACAAAAGGACAAGAATCATAACAGAATTAAGTTTTCTTTTACAACTTGGGGGTCTTTCTCTCTGTCTTTCTTTTCTTTCTTTCTTTCTTTCTTTCTTTCTTTCTTTCTTTCTTTCTTTCTTTCTTTCTTTCTTTCTTTCCTTGACTCCAAGTGTCTAGCAAGTACTGTTAAAACCAAATGCTTGGAGCAGGGGAGACAGCACAGTTAGTAGAGTGATTGCCTGTCTAGCAAGAAACTCTGGGTTAGGTTCCTAGCACCACGTGCTGTGGTGACACATGCCTATAATCCCAGATTAGGAAATTCAAGGTCATCCTTGTCCACATAGCAAGTTGAACTACTGAATAGCAAAGTCAAACAAACAACCACAAACTTTCATATTTAATTTTTTGTAATTGTAGTAGCAATCCTTTGTGGGGCAGGAGCAAGGGAGCCATTTCTATAATAAACACTGTGACATCATCTTACATGCCCTTATATGAAAGTTTCCATACAATTAGTGGAAAAGATGAAATGCCCCTCTTACAGGATCGGGGAGCGGGTATGAATGAGACTTTCATTTCAGTTGTAAAATTGAAAGATGCATACCATAAATGTTCAGCTGCATGTACAGTTTTAATGTGATTTTTCTAATGATGAAGTTTGTTTGCTATGAAGTTAGCAAAGGTTGAAAAGAGACATTAGAGAAATTAGAGATAATGGTGTAGGAACACAACTCTGTTAGATGATATCAGGAGAGAGAGAGAGAGAGAGAGAGAGAGAGAGAGAGAGAGATTTGGCTCTGCCTCTCTCAGCCTGGCAATATACAGCAAAGCCTTCGAATACACTTGTTATTCTAATTCTAGGAATTTATCCTAAGGAAAAAAAGACACCAAAAGCATGAGGATATAATGAGTTCTTATGGACTTGACTTCTAAAACAAAGTTAAATTTTGGCTCACCAGCCAACTATCCTTAGGCAATTTCCTACCCATTTCTGATCCTAGTTTCTGCATCTTTAACTTAGAGTGAAACCTACACTTTGGTGTCCTGGGCAGGAATAAAGGAGAGGATAAACAGAATCAATCAGGCAGTGTCCCAGGCAGAGAGTAAGGCCTCACACACAAGTTAGCATGCTACCTATCTCGGTCACAGTGATACATTGGTAAAGTAGATTATTTGGCCATTAAACATGACACCCTACAGAAGCAAACTCCAGCTTGCCTCATGGGCTAAGCTTGGCCAGTTGCCTATTTTTATAAAGTTTTATTGGCATATAGGCACACCCACTAATTTGCATACCATCTGTGGCTGCTCTCCCAATCCTTTCACAAAGTCTAAAATAGCTACTATCTGGACCTTTACAGAAATGTCTCCAGTCTGTGATCTAGAATACTACTGAAAACCACGGAAGTGCTTTTTAATCTATTAAGTGGCATTTCCAAACTTTAAGTACAGTGTCTAGTTTATGTCAAGTCATTGATGTACAGAAGAAGATACTTCATTACTTATGGCATTCTGAGGGCAATTATACATTTTATGACCTTCTCTGTATTTATCTATAATTACTGAATTTTCTGAAGTATTAATGATGGAATAAAATGTTTTTAAGAAAGTGTCTAAGGAAGAAGGCTCTCTTGTCACTGAGACCCGACACACAACACTCTAATGGAAGCAAGATGAAGGATATTTTTCAATTGGCGAGAAAAGTATAGGCTGTGTAATCTTAGTTTTCCTTGTCTTCTCTGCCTATGGAGATAGATGGAGAGATGGAAATAGAAGAAAGAGAGGAAGCACAGGAATGGTGGATGTGGTGGTACAGCAGCCAAACTCAGTAACACCCGCCACACAGAGCTTTGTCGAGTTCAGAGGGGTCAAGCAAACTTTGAACCTCAGAATCATAACATGTGACAAACATAGGGAAAAATCACTTGGCACAAAAAAGAAAGAGAGAGAGAGAGAAAGAAAGAAAGAAAATCTCACTAGGTAAAGGTAACTAATCAACAGTCTGTCAAGCATTTACTTATAGTCTACTTGGAAAGAAGCAATTACAGAAGCCTGGTGTGGTAAAACACAATGCATACACTCATGGACCACATAACAATGATCTACTTGACAGACCATGTGGGCAGCTGTGGTCTCAGATATAACGAAGCTGAAAACTTCTGCCCACAGATGGATATAACCGCTATAAAGTTAGCACAAAGAAACAAACCTATTGCTTTGCCAGTCATATGAAAGCGACAAGCGTCCAACTATACCCAGTGTATGGTGCATCAGGAAGATGCATGATGTTAGACTCAACAGTAAGAAGGAGTGAGGTGATGTATCACTGCACTGCATCTTAGCACACTCCTAGTTAGACAAGTCAGTGTCAAGCATGGTGGCACACACCCATAATCCAAGCACTCATAGGCCACCATAGGGAGAATTTGGTGAGTTTGAGGCCAACTGGGCTACACACTTAACATCCAAGCCTCGTGTACACTCTACAGTGCTCACACGAACAACAAAATCTCCTAACTATCCATGATGCACAGAACTGTACGGGAATGGGGACAATATAATATAAATAGGATAAAGATATTCCCATGGGTGGAAGGGCAAAGGGTGGCTCTTATCAGGAGGAATTGGGTGGAGTTTCATTAGGATGTTGTGTAGATGCTGGTCCTCCAGTCACTGAGCCCCCGGTGTCTGCTCTCCCTGGACAGCAGTGGGTGGTGAGTGAGAAGGATTCAAGCACATGTTCCTCAGGCAGCTCCAGGCATTTGGGGTTTGGAGTGGGTACCTAGTGATTTGTAGATCTTTAAATCATCAACTCGGAGGAGATGATATACAGAAGGGACCGAGGGCACCCTGGGCAGGCTGAGGCACTACTGCAGAGATTGGGACAGAAGCCAAGAAAGCATTTGCTAAACGTGCCTGAGAACAATCCTGTCCAGTACTGTGTGCTTTTTCAGTAAACAGGTTTGTAGTTGTCTGTGGCTGTGATTCATGGCATACTCCTGTGACCCACAGAACACAAACTTTCCTAGAAGACGGGTCCCAACAAGTTCTTGGCACATTCTACCCTTCCTCTGTTGGAACCACGTGGCAAGGAGAGCCAGAAGTGGGAATCTCCTTTTTTGTTGTTTGTTTGTTTGTTTTCCTTTTTTATTTGGGGCTGAGATTCAAACAAAAGTTGTGTTGATATGAAAGAGCCAGGGTTCTGGAGTTCCCTGAGCTCTTTACAGCTGTAAAGGGATAGTCCCCAATAACTATGACATGACATTGGTCTTACAAGTTGCTAATGACTACCACCAAGGCTCCACTTAAGTGGCTTATGCCTTATGCAGAGTTCACTGCAAAGTGAGTTTCAGTGGCATGGTTCTGTGGTGGGTGATGATCAAACCACAGGAACCTAGGTCAGGAAGTCTGACTGTGTTACTAAAAGCTGGATGACTCTAGCAAGATTCTTCATCTTTCTGAGACTCGGTTGTTTCCCAGGCAGAACAAGATAACATCTCCTCTCTGTATTCCACAGCATTTTCATGGATACAGGACAGTTGTCCCTTGGTAACCAGAAGGGATTTTTTTTTCTGGCCCCTTTCAAATATAACAATCCTGGAGGCTCAAGTCTGTTATATAAATTGGGATTATGTTTGCATATAACCTACACACATCCTACCATATACTTTAAATCATCTCTAGATTGCTTATAATATCCGATACAGTGTAAATGCCATATAAAAAAAATCACTATTTTCCTGAATATTTTTGTTCTGAAGTTGGCTGGACCCATGGATAAGGAATGAGCGGGAGGGGAGGGAAGCCCTCTGAAAGATAGAAGTGCTAGAAGGAACTACCTAACAGACCTCAGTATTGTTACCAGACAGTAGAACACAGATTATAGCATCTTGTTTACAAAGTGGTGACACCCTGCTGTGTCTGAGAAAAAAAATGGAGGCTAGCTACTCCCCAGATGGCTATCTTCTTCCCTCCGGGTCTCAAGCTCATAGCCTGCTATGAGAAGACAGAATGAGCCCCAGCACTAATTCTAACATGTGGAGCAGCCCAGGCACTGTTTATCCACCCCCTCAGCCCCTTTCCTCACACCCAAACCAACATGTGACAGAGCTCTGAGCTGTAGGCAATCCCTGTGCCCGAAGTCCTGGCCCAATGCCTGGTACAGCGTGGATCCTGAGGAGAACCACTTGGACACTGCCTCTGAACAGAAGCAGCTATCCAGCAGGTGGCATGTCTTCCTGGGATATTTCAGAACACACAGCCCAACACTTCCAATGACCCTCTATACTCTCTTTGTACTTAAAGGAAATAAAATCTCCTCAATAATGCACAAGGATAAATAACATAACCCGGCAGGGACACAGCACTCCAAGAGGTTAATGCAGACATAGTTTATACATATGAACATGGGACAGGCTCTAAAGGCTCTTCCACACACCCTTCCCAGCTGACCATCTGTGAGTGTCTGGTGATGAGCTGACTTGGCAGGGCTGTGCTGGGGCTACCAACCTACGAAAGGGTTGTCCCAACAAGGACACCTACAGATGCTTTTCCAGCCCCTTCCAAAGCTCCTACCTCTGTAAAAAGCCACTTAGTAAATATTTTAGGCTTTGTTGATTGCTCAGATCATGTCTGTCACAACCACTCCACTCCTGGGGTGGGGGGGGGGGAGCTCAAAAACCCATAGATAATTCATAAACAAATGTTATGACTAGGTTTCAAAAAAACTCAAAATATGAACACCGACACTTTAATTATTTTCACATAGCATAAAATATTGCTTCAGTTTAGATTCCCACAAATCATTTCAAGATGTAAACACCAATCTAAGTTTGAGTGTACAAAACCAGCTTGAGGACAGATTAATGACATGTAACAACAGCCCCAGTGTTTCTTCCATCAGGGAGCCCTCCTCAGCAATGTGATGATGTTTGATATTAGTAACTCACTTAAGGATGGGGAATGTTTACCATCCAAGTCTCGTCATAGGTTTTCTTGGGTAGGTCTTTGAGGTGGCTCAATTACCTTGAGCCATGTTAACGCTCAAGGTCCTTCTCTCTCTTGGAAGCTGCAGTAACTTTTGTACCCTCTAGTACTGCTTGCTTAACATGCACAAAACCCTGAGGTGGTTCCCTTGCACCATGTACTGGGTGTGGTGTCACCAGCCTGTAATCCCAATGTTTGAGAGGTGGAAGCAAAGCAGGACCAGAATTTCAAGGCCCATCTTTGGCTACATATCTAGTTCAAAGCCAACCTAGATTACTGGAGACCCTATCTCAAAAAATTCGTATTTATATGCCTTGATGTTATAGATTTTTAAAAACATAGAATAGCTGGGGTCAAGTGGAGTTGTGAGGAAGTCATACTGGATAGAGATAAGTAAGTGGGGTTTTCCTTATTCATTGTGACTACAACATCATCCATGGTGCAGGCATGTCTGTGTCTTGAGAAAAACCTACAATGGGCTCCAACTACAACTGAGGCCTGTAAGACCCCTCGTATCCTCCTAACTTGTGTCTAAAATGTACTACTTCTCTGCCCTGCTATGGCTCCCAGCTAAAACAAACGGAAAGAATACAACGGTTTTGTCTGTTCCTTGTCCCCCACGACAACCACGGGAAGGAAAACTCCACTGTCAACATTCCCCATTTGCAGTTAGAAAACAAGGAGGGAAATTTCCAAAAAAGTTTTCCTTGTCTTCTTCCTAGACAGACAGAATGGTAAGGAGAATAAAGTCCCTCCAAAGACACCCATGTTCATTCAGGTTCTTGTATCCATATGCCCTCCAAGCTGTGAATGAATGTGTTACTATACAGGGCAATGGGGGCTTTGTAGGTGTGACTGGGTTAAGGACTTTGAAGTGGAGAGATTATGCTGGCTTAACTGGGTGGACTTCCTTGTGATAACAGAGGTTTTAGATGAGAAACACGGGAACATGAGGGTGAGGGGGTCTGGTGATGCATGCAGGATGGAGTAATAGAAGGCTGTGTGCCCGAGAGGCTCAGAAAAGGGAGTTCAATTTTCCCTAGAGCCTCAAGAGAGTACCCAGCACTGCTAAATCCTTTCAGACCTCTGATGCCCAAGGACTTTTTTTTTTTTTGCTTTGTTTTAAGCCAATCCATTGGAGGTAAGTTGTTATAGCATCCAGCCGAAGCTAATCCATGCTGTAGCTGCAGGAAAATGTTAGGGATGAAGAGTAAGACGAGGAAGTGTGGTTTCTTAAGTCAATCCCTGGATCTTATTACACCTAACCCTGAGGACAGGGATCACCTCCTCCTCTGTCACCCAAGGCCCCTAAACTCTAAGATCCTGGAAAACAAGACGAGGCATAAAACGGAAAGTTGAGAGGGAGAGTGGGCAGCTAGAGAACACTGTAGTCACACACAGAGAGCCTTACCCAAGAGGACTGCAAAGGACGAGATAGAAATGGAATGTGTCTTTATTTATAGCAAAGCCTGCCTCCCCTCTCAAGTATGTGACAGAAGAGCTGTTTTAAAGTTTTATTCTTCAAACTTGGCTGCAGAACTTGGCTGGGTCTCAGAGCTGCGCTTTTGTATTTAGCTTTCAAATAGAAGAAGCTACCCCATGGTTAAATTGTAGGCAGAGGGTGGGGTGTGCAGGCAGGGAAAAATGCCGTGGGGAGTGGAGCAAGGTTGAGATGGTATTCTTATTTAGTTAGATGCTTAAGAAAAACAAATACAGGATAAAATAGCAAATGGCTTGGACAGGCTCCAAGATGAAAATTTTCTGGATACCTTGGCATCCACAAAGCTCTCAGGGGAAGCTGGGTGCTGCTGGAGGGTTCCTCAGACCACAGGACGGGAACATGGTTTAGAAGGCAGAAAGCAAAGAGAAGAAATGGGTCCTCGCTCCTGGGAATCCCCTCACTATTGCTCCATGATCAATAACAAAGGACTGTGCCTGAATCCCAGGTAAAGCCGATAGTGACCTTGCAGAAAATAATCAAGAGCAGGAGTCATGTGTAACACAAGTTATGCCTTTTGACCTATGAATTCTAAACTTCAGTACTAATAATAAATAACTAAATAAATAAAGTTAACTAAATTATGCTACAGGGACTAAGACTGTAGCTCAGTTGGTAGAGTGCTTGCCTGACATACATGAAACTCTTGGTTTGAATTCCAGTGCCATATAAACCAGGCATGTTAGTACGTGCCTTTAACACCAGCACTAGGGAGGTAGAGGCAGGAAGATCAAAAGTTCAAGGTCATCTCAGCTATATGATGAGTTTAACCCCAGCCCCAAATATGTAAGATCCTATATAATAAATAAAAATAATTATACATTATCTACTTTATCAAATATTATTTCTACCTTTAAAATTGATGATGACAAAGACTCTTGTGGCATAAATTAATATCTAGTGATAGGTAAGAAGGCACCATACAGTTTCACATATGCAATGATAACCCACTAGCTTATAACAGACACTCACCCTTAACACACATCCAAAACTGGGAGGATTCAAGCGAAACTTCAGACACACTTCATGGTAGACATAAGACATATGTGAGCTTTCTTTTTGCTCTCTGGGCTTTGATTCTTTTTTATTTGGATTCTTACTTTCAAAATAGAACAGAAATTTTTTTTAAAAAGGAAGGAAGAAATAAAATCAGTTGTTAAAGAGCTTGGCTGTACTGATCCCTCTCACCGTGTGAACTCAGGAAGTAGTAGTGTTTACGTTTTTCTCACTTCAGGTCCTCATGTGAAGAGTAAGGTCGTACTTGATCACATACATCTTCTGTGTGTAGGTCAGGTAGTACTCAACTTGATGATTTAAGTCTGTTTGGTGTTTTGATGGTACAAAAGAGACACAGATGTGCAATAAAAAAAAATATACTTCAAATTTTGATCTTCTCCTGACCTCCCAAGTGAGTGTATTTCTGTGTGTAAGGGTTGCAACAGCAGAACCACACCTTTGTCCATCACATGATGACCAGAGGAAACCACTGACACTCTACAGTGAGCTGTAGAGCGGAGCTTGATGCTGGTTTTGTGATTAGGCATATTGCATGCATTTTCAACTGACCACATCTTCAACAGGAATGTGGTATATGGAACAGGACTTTATCATTAGCCAATGAGTGTCTGGACAGAAAACACATTTTCTTATAGATATTCTGCACCTTCACCCACATGGCCCCAGGACCCAGAATCCCTTTCTGATTTTGTTGTTGTTGTTGTTTTGTTTTTGTTTTTGGTGTATGGTTTGTTTGGCTGGTTTTGGTTTTTTTCATTTTGGAGACTCTCTCTCTCTCTCTCTCTCTCTCTCTCTCTCTCTCTCTCTCTCTCTCTCTCTCTCTCTTTGTTTTTGTTTTGTTTTGGGTTTTTTTGTTTGTTTGTTTGTTTTGGTTTTTTTGGTTTTTTGAGACAGGGTTTCTCTGTGTAACCCTGGCTGTCCTGGAACTCACTCTGTAGACCAGGCTGGCCTCAAACTCAGAAACTCACCTGCCTCTGCTTCCCAAGTGCCGGGATTAAAGGCATGTGCCACCGCTGCCCAGCCAGAATCCCTTTCTTAAGGATGCAATTTCAGTTGTTTTTCTTCTGATGTCCTCTTCCTCTGTAGCTAGCATGGTTCACATTAACTATACTTTAATATATTGCAAATAGTCTTAAGATTTTTTTTTCTTTTACAAACACCAATTTGTTCCCTGAAACTACAAGCTTCAGAATAAAGCACACATGGTTTTCAATCCTGAGTCTGCACTCAATGCCACTCATTACTCCCCTGGTTCTTGGCTTCCTTATCCATCTTACCAACAGATTCTTCCAGTGATTCTGTGCATCAGTATGAGCAGAGCACCTGCCACAGAACCTGGCCTGAGAGCAGTGTTCCATAAACAATTAGCTTAATTTCTAAGCCCCTCTCTGCTCTCCTCCCCTAGGCTGGCTGTCTAAGGCAGGGACTGAGTTTGGTGGTACCCTTTATTCCCTGGGCAGTGCTTTGCCAGAAGCTAGAGTCCAAGGAATACACTGCTTGTTGATTTGATTTGCATGACCTAATTTTGAGATGGGGTCCCTTTGAATATAATTAACAAAGGTAGAGTCATACTGGGTTTGGAGTGTGGGCACTGCACTCAGTGATAGTCCTCTTCTAAAAGGGCCAGAGGAAGACACAGAGCTGAACAAAGAACAGAAGACGGTCATGGGATAAAGGCAAAGGCAGATCAAAGAACCAGTCTGGCAAACTGAGGAATGCAAAGGAATCAAAAAAATTAAGCACAGGTCAATTCCACCCTCTCCATGTTCTGAGGGTTTCCCCTCCTCTCCTTCCTCTCTAGCATCACCATCCTACTGCAAAAAGCCTCTTGGAACACGTCTTTTGCAAAGATCATTTTCAGAGCCAAGTATAGCACCTTTAATCCTAGCATCAGGGACGATGAGACAGGAGGATTGTAAGTTCAAAACCTCACTGGCTACATACTAAATCTCAAAGATAAACAATAAATAAAAATTAAAACATCGTTAAGAATCAACCTGGGGTCTGTAAAAGACAGAGCCGTGCTCTTTCAAAGCCCTTAGTCGGGGATTCTACTCCTGATGACAGCTCATTGGATGCTTCCGAATTAAACCCCCCAGTAAGGGCAGCAGAAAGACTGAAAAATATTTTAGTAATTATGTTTTCAAGCATTGAGAGCTATGGAAGAAGAGCTTATGCCTGTGATCTGAAAGGAGACAAAAGCTAAGAAGAAAGCGAAGACCAGGACCAGGGTGGCTTTTTCTAAGCTAAGGCTCTAGCAATTCCTTAAGCAAAGGGCTTAGTTGAAAAGTTGAACGGTTTCCCAAAGTCCCAGGAAGTTTCCAGAACAAACACAGGAGGTCACAGTCCACCAAGAGCATGAAGCAAGAGTGAACAGAGAGAACTTCTTTTAAAAGTGACCCAGAGCCCGGGCAGTGGTGGCGCACGCCTTTAATCCCAGCACTTAGAGGCAGGCAGATTTCTGAGTTCGAGGCCAGCCTGGTCTACAGAGTGAGTTCCAGGACAGCCAGGGTTACACAGAGAAATCCTGTCTCAGAAAGAAAAAAAGTAGTGACCCAAAAGTCCTATCAAGAGTGAAAGAGGATGTACTTTCATTCGATTTTTGAATAATTAGGCTTAGATTGATCAGTCTGGGCTGGGGAGATATCTCAGTGGCTAAAGTATTTTGCTACAGATGCGTGAGTACTTGAGTTGGGACCCCCCACAATGACTTAAGAAAAGCACAGGTCAACCACGTGTGTAACCCCAGTGCTGGAAACAAGTGGATCTCTGGGGCTTAACGGGCCAGCCAGTCTACTCAGTCTATAGACTCCAGATTCAGTGAGAAACCTTCTCTCGAATGAGGGAATGACTGAGGAAGGCACCTGTTATCAAAGATGCCTACCTCTTCAACGGAGTAATACTGGGTATGTCAACCTCTCTCCAGGGAAGACCCTGTCTCAGAAGTAGTTGACCAACACAAACCAGACTGCATTTTTTGTTGTTTTTTTGTTTTTGTTTTGTTTTGTTTTGGTGGGATATTTTTGTTGTTGTTGTTGTTGTTGTTGAAAAAGGAAGAACAATAAGTTAGTGGGTAGGGAGATAGGGGAGGATTTGGTAGAACTTTGGGAAGGGAAAAAATGGTCAAAATACATTATATAATATTTTCAAAGAATAAATAAAAATATTTTTTAAAAATTGATACAAAAAAGAAAATACATTGGAACTCACAAAAAAAGAATTAATTAAAAATAGAGCAATGAATGTTAGAAAGAAAGAAAGAAAGAAAGAAAGAAAGAAAGAAAGAAAGAAAGAAAGAAAGAAAGAAAGATTCAAAATCCAGAGGGAAAATTTTGTCTTAACATATGAACAGTGTCCCAAGAGAGAAAAGACAAATCAATGTTTAGATTTTTTTGAAAAAGAAACCTTCAAGCACCAAATGAAACAACGTGCTATCAGTCCTAAGAGGAGTAAATAAACAACAAACGTCGCTGTGCTTGGGAAAATGGCTCAGTGAAAAGAGAGCTTGCAGCAAAAGCGTGAGGAGCAGAGATCAGATCCCCAGAATTCACATAGGACCATGAGCCTGGCACCCACCTATCATCCCAGAACTCAGGAAGGGGGAGGAGGGCTGGACAGGCAGAATCAGTGTGCCTCAAATTCAGTAAGAGATCCTGACTCAGTAGAGAACACACGGGTGCAAAAAAGTCACAATGTAAAGTATAACTACCAAAAAAAAAGAAAGAAAGAAAGAAAAGAACCCTAAAAACAACCAAAGTGGGAACAAAATCAGTTACCCTCAGAAGATAGTCTATAACTAACAGCTACTTGCCAACAGTGGGAACCACAAGATAATGACAGTGGCCAAGGCATGGAAAGAAACAGCTGACAGTCTAAAATCTAGAAAAGTCTTCAATCCTCAAGATGAAGCAAACAGGTCTAAGACAAACAAACCCCAAGAGAATCCATCGCCATCAGATATTCCTAAAGAAAATCCTACAGGTGGTTCTCTATCGGACAGAGAGGCCGGCCATTTAAGCTGTATGGAGAACCATGAAGACAATGAAAGAACCACCAATAAGATGTCTGAGAAAATTCACACAATCCTATCATTTCACAAATACATTATAAATCCTGTGGAAAACCTTAAAAACAATCCTTCAAAAATCAGAATGTGCACCCTGATCCTATCCCAGAAGATCAGTAGTCAGCATCCTTTCCAGGCAAAGATTAGCTTCTGCCAGAACCGAAATCCTACCGTGGCCTCATCCAACTAGGATTCCTGGACCATAGTTACCACTTAACCATCTCCTTTCAGTAAATATCTGATGTCTTTCCAGTCTGTGGTTGTCACTTTCCAGAGCTGTCCATATTCCTCCGGGGCTGGAACGACTGTTTATAAATGTGCATGTGTTTTCCATCCCTCCTTAAAGTACATGTCTAGAATTTAGACACTCACTCATCAAAAGCTATGTCTGTTTTCTGTGTTGACCCGGCTGGCACGCTCATGGCCCTTTAAAAGAATCCTCCTCTTCGATCTCCATGATTTTAAACATTTATTTTCCTTTCACACATACCCATTCACTTTAAACGTCCCTTGTTCAAAACTGTGCCAATCGGGGATTGACAGCTATGCGAGCGCTCCATCGAGTCATACTGCAGAAGGCTGTCAGTGGTAAGATAAACTGTCAGCCAAGGAGCAGAGCCTCCGACTGTTTGAAGTGAAATGAGGAGGGGAATAGGAAGATGAAATGGAGGCTTGAGCACATCGAAGGCTTCTCAAATTAGAAATTTCTACCCATGGCAACACATCCTATTAAAACCACACTGAGCTGTGCCCCCACGTGGAAACTCATCTCTTTCATCTGTGGACACTAAGGCCGACACCGTAGGTCTGGGACTTTGCCTGCATGCCTCTGGTCCTGACAACTAAGAGAACGTGATGCCAGGCTGCTCTCCTAGCAAGCCTGCTGCAGGGAGGGAAGAAAAACCGAAAGGTTCTTTCTTCCCTAAGGCAATAAACAATACATTCAAAAAATGAATGAAAACAGTCTTGAAATGCGGTCTGAACAATTAAGCAAGTTACCCCAAAGACTCTCTGAAGTTAGTCATTGGGGATTTTATTTAATGTGGGGGGAAAAAGAAGAAAGAAAAGAATAAAAGAAAACAAACTCTTAAATGTTCAGGACCAAAGATGCACTCATTTTAAATATTCTGACTTAACTGCCTTTAAAGTTTTGACTGGGTTAACTTTGTAGATTCTTTTGCTTTTTTCTTTTTCATTTTTTTTTAGCAACTAAAGCTATGAAAGAATAGATGGACACAAATATGTAAGTATTTATTTACATATGTATTAGGACTGGGACCGCAGAGCACCAGCATGTAGAAGCCCAGGATGTGGGAGCAGAAAGGGACGACAACTGCAGGATGCCAACCTCCTGAGATAGCACATTCGATCTTTCAGAATCTGGCTAGGTATCTCAAGCCTTCATCGCAGAAACCTAGATCCATATAAAGAGCCTCTCGAAGTTTCCAGAGAGCAGTAACTTGGCATGTGCCTGTCCTTCAGTCTCCTCATTTTATTTCGTCCTTTTCACCAACTTAATTCCTGTTCATCTTTCAAGAGTAAAGAGATGTGCTGAGTTCTCTGGTGCCTTTTATCTCCTATGGACCACATAAGTCATTCCTGCTCCTCCTCACTCCCCTCCCCTTCCTACCAGCACAAACCTGTCTAGTTACCCACCCACCCTCTGCTCCCACCCCACCCTGCCCCTCATTGGCTCCATCCTCACCTTGCATCTCTAGAGTCTGACACTGTCTGTCCTACACATGAAGATCAATAGACATTTGCTGGTCACATGGTTTCCAGTCTCATCATGGCTTCAGCACCAGGACTTGTGAGTTCTCAGTCACTTAGCTACCCTGCTTCAGTCAAAGCCTTCACAGAATTCCAAGACAAAGTCCTGTCCCTTGGTTCCTCCAAAGTTCTGCCTCCTCTAAGCTGGCTTTGCCTTCTTGCTGCATACCACTACCACTCATGTGACTAAAACAGCAGTGTGTTCACTCTCACGATGTATGCGTGACTAAAACAGCAGTGTGTTCACTCTCACGATGTATGCCGAAACTGGCTTCTGCCCCAGGACAGGACAAAGGGTCTTTGAAGACACGGATATCACACCATCATAGATATCACAGTATCATTGGTATCACAACAACAGTCATATCACACCAACACGGTGTGATCTCAAGAATACAGGTATCAGAGCAACATGGGTATCACAGCATCATCAGTATTACTATCCAATATCACACATATCGCAACACGGATACCACACCAATAGAAAAGGAGCCGGTAAGTAGGAACTAACAGGGAGGGTAGCTGTCAGTGACAAAGCTTTACAATCTTCCAACACCACCCTGTGGGCTCTTTCTTCTTCCTCTGGAAGCCCAAATTCATCCATGACACCCTGCATTACTGACAGCGTCGCTACGGTAAAACCATTCCTGCTATTTCTATAGCATGAAATTATAATCAGAAATAATTATACGACTGTTATGTCAGAGCAAGACCAAAGAAGCATGTTGCCACAAAAAAAAAGACCTTTGTTTCGTTGGTTTTGTTCATCTGATTTTGAGAGTCTCATGTAGCCCAGGCTAGCCTTAAATTTACTAAGTAGCCAAGGATAGCCTTGAACTCCTGATCCTTTCTTCAACATTCACATGCTACACTATCAAGGGCAGCCCAAGAAGATATTTTGTCTAACTTCACTAATGTTAAATTATCACAACTAATTTTCCTGATACCTGACAAAATTTTGTTTAATCTCAATCCAATTTAGGCTTATCCATGACCATATAAAACACTCCCAGAAAGGTTAAAAAGACCTTTAAATGTGCGTACAGTTTTTGTATTGGGTGTTATATTTTACAAAAACAAAATGTAAAAAATTAAACATAGAACTCATTGCAAAAACTTATTTGCACATTTTTTACACAAATTCTCTCATTTAACAATAGAGAAAATGCAGTCTAAAAAATGTTATTTATTAGGCTAGTGTCGATGCATAGAATTCCTATTTTTCTCCTTTATATCTTACATAGACATTGGGTCTATTTCTGTAGCAAAAAGTATCTTGAGCTGGGAAGGAAGAGAGAAAGGGTGACAAGTTGAGAATGGAGCAGAAAAGATGAAGTTCCCACAATAAGAACAAAAGCTGAACCAGCCACTCAGCATCTCTTAGCCTTCTTAATTGGTGGATGTGGGGAGCTCCAGCCCCTCATGGATGAGACTACCCCTGCTGGTGGTCCTGGGTTCTACAAGAAAGCAGGATGAGCAAGCTATAAGGAGCAAGCCAGTAAGCAGCATCCCCCATGGCCTCTGCATCAGCTCCTGCCTCCAAGGTTCTGTACTGTTTGAGTTCCTGCCCTGCCTTCCTCAGTGATGAACTACCAATGTGGAAGCATGGGCCAGATAAACCCTTTCCTCCCCAAACTGTTTTTAATTATGCTGTTTTATCATAGGAGTACAAACCTAAGGCAGACACACACACACACACACACACACACACACACACACACTTAAAAATAGATATAAAGAGAAATTTTAAACCAAATGTAAACACCAATTATCCCATGATTTTTTTTAACACATAATATACCTACATAGTGGTGGGGTGGGTGGGGAATGGAAAACAAACATCAAATCAGTATTTTTCTAATTTTGTTAAGAAGCAAGTTTTCTTGAGGTCATTTTAAAACTCATATTCCAAGCACACAGCCTAAACATACTAAAGTACAGTATGCTTGGATGAGGACATTCTTTGAAGACTGGTATTTTTTTATAAAGAACCTCTAGACAGTTTGATAGACAGCTAGCTTCCAAGATCATTACTACTCTGGGCAGTTCGGTGACCCAGAACCCTAAGGGCTCAGAAATATGAAGAAGCCTTGGGTGTCTTAATAAATGATTAAGGTTTTCTTTTAAATAGATCTTTAATGCAACCAATACATTTTTCATACACACCTCTGATCCAAAATGTGAATATGAAAGATGAAATACCAAATTAGAACGTCAGTTCAAGTTAATAAATAAATCATGCCTTGGGGGAAGTACAACTTCTCATAGTTAATGACATGGCGATGTGAAAAGAAAATGAAGTACGTTCTGAAAGGTGTGGGCTTGTTCACGTGTCCCGGTCATCCTAAACGGTATCTGAGAGTCACAGCAACCAAGTTAGCAGCAATGTCCTGAACATTTCAGAGAGCTAGAATGGAGGGTTTGGAATGTTTCAATGAAAAGAAATAATAGATGCCTGAGACAAGGGGCGTGCTAATGACTGGGCTGTGTTCCTGCACCCCACACTAATATGGTGTCGCCGTGCATTTGCACAATTATTATGTGTCAATTAAAAATAAGAAATCTGAAAAGTCATTTCATATTGTAAATGTTCCCATCTCATCTATTGCCCAGAAGCTCGTCTGAGCCTCTGTCACTCTGTTGGCATGTGGATCAACAAAACACCATCCAAGCAAAAGTCTCTCTCTGAGAATCTCTGAGTCAGGAGTAACAGCCAACGAGAGAAAGGAGACAAAATTTCTGTTGTAGACCCAAGAAAAGGTCTGGGTGTGTGACTGCAACCTTGAAAAACAATGATCCCACTAAAGGAGTTTTATGGAACATTCTAGGAATTAACCTTAGCTCCCAGATGTCCCTTGACTGACAACATGCCCCAGAGGACAAGTTCATGGTTGTAGCCAAACAGCTGTTTAGAGCAGTGGAAGCTGAAGGCTGTATGGTTGCAGTGAGGGGCAAGCACAGCCAGGGTTTGAGTAGGTCAAGTTAGTGTGAGCTTAATTTAGTTCAAGATGGAGGCAATAGACATTTTTCCTTCCTAGTAGACTGAACAAACTCGGTTAATTGTCTTAGAACCTTAACACAGTGTCTTATGTGAACATATGTGTACATGTGTGCACACATACATACTCCTCACATGAAGGAGTCACAAGCAAGGTGACTTCCTAATTACCATTGTTCTAAAGAACTAAAAATAATGGTTGTTTTTTTTTAAAAAAAAATAATAACAACAGCAAAAAGGAGGCCCCTGTTCCTATAGGAAAAGGAAAATTTAAACTTACTACAAACTTTAGGAAGATTTGAACCTTCAGCATAATTTCACATTGCTTGTTGACAACTGTACAGTGGGGCTGGAGAGATGGCTCACTGACTACGAACACTTGCTGCCCTTCCAGAGGACTTGTGTTTGATACCCAGAACCCACATGGTGGCTCACAACCATTATATAACTCTAGTTCCTGAGAATCCGATGCCCTCTTCTGGCCTTCTTGGGTACCACACACATATGGGGGGTATATACATACATTTAAGCAATAGTCATATGCATAAAATAAGAATAAATAATTTGTTAAAGTAATAATCTCCTTAATAATCTTTTGTTACTCTCTTCTACCTCAAAAGGACAACTCACTGCATCAGTCCACTCTGTTCACCTTACTAACAATGTGAGCTTTTACGTATCTTGTAACTCATCCTTTTTCCAAGTGTCTCTATCCCTAAAAGACATAAAAAGTAAAGAGAAATAAATACTTATTATGGACCAGAGTACGGACCAAGGTGGACAAAAGATGTCTTGCATTATTGAATTGGATTTTCACAGCAACTTCCTCCTTGTAAGGTGACCTTGTAACCCAAGCAGAACTCCAAGGTCATATTCCTGGTTCTCTGGCCCCAGGCCCTCTTGCCTGTGGCAGGAGGTGAGGGTTTAGGGTAGGAGGAGAAGTTTACAACAGACAATCACCTCAACACACATATCTGTGATATTCATTAAACTGCTGGCTTCATTAATGAAGTTTATATTTATGATAATTCAATAGCCATCTTTCTTAGAGACAGGCTCTCTCAACATTCTCTTGAGAAACAAAGAACTGCAGGATTCTAACCCAAACAGTACTATGAGAGTCCTATTTACACACACATGCAGAGAGAGAGAGAGAGAGAGAGAGAGAGAGAGAGAGAGAGAGAGAGAGAATGTCACCATACTGATCATCCAGGATTGTCTAGTTCAACACTGTCCCTCTGATTAACACAGATCAAATACCGAGTAGCAGCAGGCAAAGATCCCAGCAGACAACTCAAGTATTTATTGAAATGAATAAACAATTAACCCATTTCCCTACTAATATATAATACCAGTTAGCTTAAATTTTCATAAGCATGCGGAGTAATTAGTACCTTAAATTTAACACAGACAAAAATAAATTTATGGGCTGTATCTCCTTCCTTTCTAAATGTCCCTATGAGAACTGACAGCAGCAGCATCTTCCCAGTGCCCGAGGTCCATAACCTCCTCCCACCCTCCACAGCCTCTCATTCCACATTTGCTCAGTTTTCAAGCTATTTATAATCCAGACTTTGCTTCCTCCTACAGGCCTGTCTCTGTTCTGAGGGGCACTTTTCTGGCTGGAAGCGCATCCTCCTTACCCTCTTCACGGAACTCTCAGGGTATCTACACCCCCACCACCACCACCACCTTGTTACCTTTCGGCTCACTGTGGAAAAATCCTGAATCCCAAACAGATCTATTTTACAACTCTCGGTACACAATGTTTTCATGATTAAACTACCCATAACCCAATGCTCTACAACCTGCCTGCATCCACATCTCTGGCTCCAATCTTATCTCCTTTTTCTCCTTGCCATTCATGATCCAATCCACAGGCTGTTTTGCTTCCCCAGGTCTGTGCCTTTGCTCATGATCTAGTGGATCCTTACCCTCTGCTTTTCTCATGTAACAATCCTGAAAATCCTTTAAAACTACTCCTCCACAAGGATCCCCCGACCTGAAATTGGGAGGATTAGCTTCCTCTTCTGATGAGTGAGAATACTCTCCTTGCACATATTTTGCAAATTAACAGACTCAATTCTGGGTGTTGTGGCCCTTTTATGTCTTCTACCAACTTTAAGCACTGAGTAGCTACACCTCTGCATTCCTTGAATGATGGAGTTAAACAATGAGGAGAAGATCCTTCTGTATCCTTAAAGCACTTCAGTCGGATAGCATCTATCTCTTGCCATCAGTCTGCCCTCACTGAAAACAGACATACACAGGCCGAGTGCCCAGTCACTCCCTGGGCATCTTACTTTGCAGTAGACAATCATGTTAGGAGAACTCTCTTCTGGATCAGCGATCCCCACCGCTCGCTGGTCCCCGGATCCCTGAGCCATCCTGAGATCTTCTCTCACACTGTAAAATAAATGAATATACCATTAAGGCAGGAATGAGCTTGTCTTTTAAAAAGAAAGCATTAAAAGACAGATAAGCGTCTTTTGCCAGATATACTAGACAGTCTCTAACCTCAAAGCACAAGGTCCTTGGCAGAGCCAAGGACTCTAGGAGAGGACATCTGCTAATCTTAATCTCCTGGCAACAAACGAATTCAATCATTTTGAAGCTGGTTTTTGCCTTAATAAAGACCTATATAATAATATATGGATATTTCATTACAGAAATGCAAATCAAGATACCAAGAAGTTACCACTTTATGGCCATTCCAATGATAGTAACAAATAAAAATTCAATAACAAGTATTAGCCAAGTGTTGGTGATGCACACTTAATCCGAGCACTCTGTACACAGATGTCTGAGTTTGAGGCCAACCTGGTTTACAGAGCACGTTCCAGGACAGCCAAGACCACACAGAGAAACACTGTCTTGAAAACAAATGAACAAACAAATAAACAAAAACAAAACAACAGCTAAAAGCAAGTGTTGGCAGTGATGTGGGTAAACAAGAACCCTCTAGAAGACTGGTAGGGATGTCAACTGGTACAGCCACAGCAGAAACAGGTTAGTGGTCCTCAAAAATTAAATACAGAACTAGCATGTCACCTAGCAATCCTGCTTCTATGTATGTGCTCCAAGACTGAAAACACATACTCAACTACCAATACTAAAATATCCAGAGCAGTCTTAGTCACACTACCCAACAGGTAGGAACAAGCCAACTGCCCACCAAGGCATGAATGGAATATTATTCCTCCATTAAAAAGGGATGAAGTTCTGATTTAGGCTACAGTGTAAATGATTCATTAAAAACAATCTGCAACTGGTCAGGAAAAAAATCATGTATTGCATGACTCCATTTATATAAAGTATTCAGAACAAGTAAATCCACAGAGGCAGAAAACATTGGATGGCCGCCAGCATTAGGGGAAAACAGTTATAGGGTGGTCATTTGACTAACATAGGGTCTCCTTTGGGAATGATAAAAACATTTTGAAGCTGAAGAAAGGTGAGTGTTGTAGTTTACTATGAGTTGCTAAAGGCTACTAAATTCCACATTTAAAGATGAGTAACTTTAAAAATGTTTTGAAAATTATTTTTATTTCATGAGCACTGGTGTTTTGCCTACACATATATATCTGTGTGAGGGTCTCAGAGAGAACTGGTGTTATAGACAGTTGTGAGCTGCCATGTGGCTGCTGGGAATTGAACCCAGGTCCTCTAGAAGAAGAACTAGTGCCCTTAACTGCTGAGCTATAGCTCCAACCCTGAAAATGAGTAATTGTATATTATATGAACTTCACCTGAATTAAGAAAAAAATGAATGTGTTTAATTCAAACTTTTCAAAGAAAAAAAACCTGTAGAAACAATAGTAAGATTGTTTCTTACAATATACAATGTGGCATGCATATAAGATAATGACATGCACATAAGATCATGGCATGCAAATAAGACTTGGGAGTAACGTGATGAACTCATTGTTGTCATGATACTGCACTTGCTGTGTGAGCTCAGCACGGAGATAACATACTGGATTCCCTTCTCAGAGCCACGGAACTTTCTCCTCATTCCACCCACATTGAAGGGTGAATTCTCTCACAGGGGAGCTTCAGACAGGCTGAATGGGGAAGTGTAGTGTAAAGCCAGAGACTTTCTAAATGTTATCACTAATCTAGGAGTCTGCCAGAGCTATCTGCACAAATTTCATGGGCTTTTCATCAAAGAAACTTAGATAAATATACTGAAAAGGCCATTCGGTTCAAGAGAAGAACTCAGAAACATTCTCCCATAAACTACACTGGTACCAAAGGTCATTCTGTAAAAACAAATTAGGGTAGAAGATGGAGAAGAGACAAGAATAGGTAATTTATGCTAAGAATGTTATTGCCCAAAATACCCAATGTAGAGTGGAAGCTTACTCTACATTGTTTGACTTGGAATATGTTTTAAAGCTAGGCTGCATGAAAGACAGGAGAGGTTCACCCTATTCCACCACTCTTGGTTGCGGCGGGATTGCTATGAAGAGCGTGCTACAGGGAAACCCAGGTTATTATTCTAATCAGTGACTTTTAAAGTGAACAGACTGCTTTGTTTCAGAACACCTACTTGCTTGCCTGCTCCTCTACAGGAGGGCATGAGAAATAGAACCCAGATCCACCGTGTGCCCTCATTTATCCGTAATATAGAGTCCTGTAGGGTTTGCATAGCTTTCTTTAAAAACAAACGCTTTCATTTTAATGAGCCTTTTCTTTTCCACCTAGAAAGCAGGTGTTGGAATAGGAAAGTTGGAAATGGCCTAGACACTAACTTCTCAGTCTTGTGTCTTTGTCCAGGCCTTTCCACACACCTCCCCCACACACCACCACAGAAGCATCTCTGTGAGTTCAGATAGGCCTGACAGCTGCTGAGGAAAGGCCCAGTGGATGGTAAAAATTTAGTGAGTCTAGTACTGGTGAGAAAAGCAGCAATTTGGGGTGACTCTATCAGCTAGTTTTGAAACTCGGACAAGATGCCTGATGTTTCCATGCCTAGAATGAATCAATTCTAAAATAATAATATAGATACCTGCTGGTTCATATGTCAGTAAAAGTCAAGGGAGATCTGGATGGGAAGCTATGTGGGCAGGATTTTATCACTGGACTCACTGACGGCAAGCTGACAGAGCTGGGGAACTAGGCCTTCATTCATTGCAATCTGATTCCAGTGTTTCTTTTCAGTGAAGACAATGGTAATAAAAAATGGCAACATTGGGTGTCTGTGAGGGTGTGTGTGCACATGGGTGTACATGTAAGCAGGCATACATGCATGTACAAACCAGACAACTCCACTTTTTTCTGAGATGGGTCTCCCCTGGCCTAGAACTCACCAAGTAGGCAAGGCTGGCTGGCATGAGTTATTTGCCACATCCCTGGAATCTGAAGCAAGGCCTGGCACAGAGTAGGCACCCACATATCTTTTGAATGAATGATAAAGCTGATAAGAGTCTGCCAAAGTACAGTGAACCCTTTATGAGCCATCGTGTGGAGAATTCACCGCTTTAACTGTAACTAGCCAGGCTTAATGGTAGGTGTCTGTAATCTAGTGCTAGGAGACAGAGGCAGAAGAATCATGAGTTGGAGGCCAGCCTGGGCTACACAGCCAGTTCAAATCAGTTTGGACTTCAGAAAGAAGTCCATCTCTTTTAAAAAAATGTTACGTATATTAACATGTTAAGTATATTAAGTTTACTGATATGAGCCAGTTGGAAACCAGGAATCGAACTGTAGAACCTGCAAGCAATCTCGGTGACGAGAAACAAGTTGGTAGGAAGACTGGTAATGAGAAAAAATTTAGTGAGTCTAGTACTGGTGAGAAAAGCAGCAATTTGGGGTGACTCTATCAGCTAGTTTTGAAACTCGGACAAGATGCCTGATGTTTCCATGCCTGGAATGAATCAATTATAAAATAATAATATAACTACCTGCTGGTTCATATGTCAACAAAAGTCAAGGGAGATCTGGATGGGAAGTTATGATCAGGACCAACTTGGGTGTCCGTGATACACACTGACCGAAGATCTTTTGAAAGTCAGCATTGGGCCTGCCATTCGGTCTAAACTTAAACTGCCTTTGTAACTTGAAGTTACAGGAAGTGCCTATTGATTTCATTCCAGTCCTTCTGGAGCAAGCAAATCCTGGAAGGTTCAGAAAACAGAGAGAGAGAGAGAGAGAGAGAGAGAGAGAGAGAGAGAGAGAGAGAGAGAGGGAGAGGGAGAAGGAGAGGGAGAAGGAGAGGGGGGAGAGAGAGGAGAAGGAGAGGGGGGAGAGAGAGGAGAAAGGGAAGGGGGGAGAGAGGGAGAGAGAGAGAATTGTCATGTTCTAAGCTAGGGTCTATACAGGTAAAGTCCCAGGTCTCCTATATCAGAATGGAGATAAACCTTACCACACTAGCTCCCCTGTACTCTGACTTTATCCTGAGCCAACTTCAGGAAAGTAAGCACATCGTCAGGTGACTGAGTGCAGCATCAGAAGGAAAGCACCCCCAGCCACCCACAAAACAGTGTCACACAGAGCCTTGAACATCAGGTCTGCCACTCTCAGTACCCAGACCCCAACACCCCAAGTCAGGGAAGTGTCAACTAGAAAGGAAATCAGTCCATGGTTGTGAAAGTGGCTGAGTCTTCACACCACTGAACAAAGTCCCTGTTGACAGTAATCCTTCTCTGCCATGTTACATTAACTAACTGTTTGCCTCCACCCCTTAAAACCAACATTTTTGTTTGTTTTATTTTTTAAAAAAAGAGATCAACGTTAAGTGACTGTGGGGGGACAAATGACGAGCTGTGTACTAGTTCCATAGTACAAGCTTGATAACATAGCTCTAATGTGACTGAGTGGGCAGGAACCTCAAGAGGGAAGGCTGAAAAACAACGGTGCTAAGAACAAACAACTCTTTCTATTACCATAGCCTGCCAACTTGACATTTCTTACAAGTTCAAGGTTCATCGGTCCAATCATAGAGCTCACTGGAGGATTATACCCAAGATCTTAAAGCTAGAAGACAGTGCTTGACTCCTGAAGGCCAATATAGGTAGTTCTGCCAGGCATCTGCTGTTTTACTGGGATATAATTGCCGGGCCATTCTAGAACTTTCAGGTTCACGAAAGAAGGCCTGAGGCTTGAGGGTCTGAACCACACTAACAGACTTAGAAAAGTCTATTTGCTCTCAACCTGTAGGTCTCAATCCCTTTGGAGTCAAATGACCCTTTCACAGGGATTACCTAAGACCACTGGAAAACACAGATAATTATATGACAATTCATAAGAGTAGTATACATAGAGTTATGCAACAGCAATGAAAATAATTTTATGTTTGGGGGTTAGCACAACATGAGGAATTGTATTAAAGGGTCACAGCATTAGGAAGGTTGAGAACCACTGATCTAAACAAGCACATTCTTAGTTCCCATGCCCTAGAAAGTCTGATCTAGTGGCTAAGGGCAGTCCCTAGAGACTTCTCTCAATGCCCCAAGAGAGATTCAGATACCCAGCCAGGTTTGGAAAGCACTGGCCTAGATTCCTTTCACCTGGTCCCTCACCTCATCCCAGGTCAGGCTGACATGCTAAGGCAAGGGAGGCTCTGTTATATGCCCCCATGTATGACCCCCCTGTAGACCCTCCCCCATTGAACCAGAAACTCAACTTCACAGCAAAAACAAGGCTCTTAGGTCGGGTACTAGATCTGTCATTCAAGGTCATTGAAGTGCTGTGTGATCACGAGTTACGTATTTAGTCATCTGATCCCTGTCCCAATGTTCCTCAGCCTTGTCTGCCCATTGGATTCCCTTTGGCAGCTCAGCGAGCCTCTGAAATAAGTGAATGACATTATTGTCATTCTGTGGATGAATATGTTGAGGCTTGAGAACATGACATATGGAACTTACCCTAAGTGCCTTACCAGGCACTAGAAATCCCAACCCAGGACTGAAACCAATATCCAGTGTCTTTTCAACAAATCTTTCTTGGTCTCCAGTGAAATAACCTACAAAGAATGTGTAGTGCACAAGTCCAGGAATCCATAGTTTTATGTTAATAAGAAAAGTTTACTCAACTAATAGTAATAATAGTCTACTCAACTAATCCATATTTCTTTCATTCTACTTCCAAGTTTATCGGGGAAGTTTGACATCTCCATTACCCACCTCAAGACATACAAATAAATACAATCTTCTCTAAATCACCCAGCTGCCCAACAGTCTCAACAAATTAATCTACCTTATACAAAATAGTCTAGCTTATGATGAACATGATTTGGCCTTTGTTTTTGCATTTGCTATAACAAACAAAGCTCTTAAAACTACAGAAGGATGAAGAAGTGGAGAGCTCACCCATCAGCAGGATGGCTCTTGCATCCAGTTCCTGTAAATGAAGCCAGGGTACCAGTCTTCTTTTTACTGCAGTTTCAGATTCCTACCCCATGCCTGCCACAGGTTCTTCCTAAGCCTCTCTTTAGAAGTAAGATGATGGCACACCCATGATGTCCTCCAGCTCATCCCTGGCTTTGGCTTCTGTGACCTTAATGGAACTGTGCCTTTCCCCACAGCCCAATGATCTTCAATCTGTGCCTCTGAAGACCAGTGTGTAAGGGAGACACTCCCTGGCTGCCTCAGATGACATCTCCCCTTCTTTGCATCCCTATGACATTCTGCCATCCCCATCCTCATTCCTATCTCCCTCCATTCCTCTTACTCAAGGGCTTCATCATCTGAAGACCCCAACTTCCTGTTGTCATAAGGTTTCTTCTCCAGTCCCCACTTACTCAGTCTCTTTGACATCAGAATCAAAGATGTAATTATTTCTCCAGCTACTTTATTTCCTCACCTAAAACCACCTCCTCTTCAGATATCATCTTACAGGGCCATATCCTGAATCTTGTCATCACCCAAGAGGATCCCATCTCAAATCCCAACACAAATATCCCCCATCCACAACCATCCCTCTCTCCAACTCACTCTACTCGCTGCAGCCTTCAAACTTAACATTTTTCCTACCTAAAGCTATTCTCATGACACCTGCACATTTTCTCTCTCAGTGGCCACATTGCTACAGTCATTTCCTTCAAATTTCCTCCATCTCCCTCACACACCCCTCTTCCTCTATCATGGTCTTGGTAAAGGTTCACTGCTGATAAACTTAACCTTCCAGCAAGTCCTAGCTCACATTCAAACAAATGAATGCTTTAGGGTGGGGAAGAAGTCTCACAAGCAGCCTGATGAGCTGCATTTTAAATTCAATGCATACACTCCAGCTGAATGGTCAACACGCCCGCCAACCCTGATTCTCCTGTCAAGTTTGGTTTACGCTGTCCTACTGGCTATCTCTTATGCTTCTCACCCAGCTGAACACAGTCTCAGCTGATGGCTCATTCCACAAGAGAAGCCAGTAGAGGGCAAATTTCTGTCTGCAGACACCCTCCCATGAGCCACCTTGTTCTCCATCTTTCCTTGTGTTACAAAAGAAAGTGTCACTGCACTTCCCAAGGAGAAAGTCTTAAGCATGTTTATGACATTCCCTCATGAATCCTACCACCACACCAACAGTGCTGAGGCATTATAGGATCTTACAAATAAAGACCTCCAAGACCAGATTCCCTAAACAGACTTTGGAAAGCATAAAGCCAAAAGAAGAGATAATCATAAAGACAAATTCAAAGCCTGTGGCCCTGACAGCTACTGGGAGGCCAGCTTTCACCAGACCACATAAAAAAAAACCCACTTCCCTATTGCTGAGTTCAATGAGTGTGGCTTTCAGAAGCAGGGCTATAAAGCATGGGAAAAGGCAAAAAGAGGCCTGGGGAGATGGTGCCATGAGTACGGTATTTGCTGCATAAACATAAAGAACTAACTAGGGAGGGAGGAAATGGGAAAGGGGAAATCATTTGGAATGTAAATAAAAAAAACTTAGGAAAAAAAAACTATAAGAAAATTTAAAAAAAAAAGGTCCTCAGCATCTAACAAAAGCCAGATGAAAGGTCGAGAGGTATGTACTTGTAATCTCACAGCTGGGGAGGCAGAGACAGAAAGATCCCTGGGGCTTACTGGCCAACCAGTCCAGTCTAATCGAGCTCTGGGTTCAGTGAGAAACCATGTCTCGAAAGAAAGGAGAGAACAATAGAGAAAGCCGCTTGACATGGATCTCTGGCCTCCACTAGCATACACATGCACATGTTGCACACACACAAACACACATACACACACACACAAACACACACTCACTCACTCACTCACTCACAGAGGCAGGGAAGAACACACTCTGAAGAGACAGTACCTACCAGAACCAGATTCGGTATGACACAGATGTGGGAACTACTGTGTCACCATTTGACAGGAAATTTAAATAACTATGATTTTAAAGATTTGTTTTATTCATTCTGTCTGTCTCTGTCTCTATCGCCTCTCTGTTTCTGTCTTTCTCTGTCTTTGTTTCCTCTCTCTCTCTCTCTCTCTCTCTGTGTGTGTGTGTGTGTGTGTATCTACACACTTATATGTGAGTGCCTGCAGAGGCCAGAAGAGGGTATTGATTCCCTGGATCTGCTGTTGTTACAAGCAACTATTAGTCACCTGGTATGAGTGCTAGGAACCAAAGTTAGGTCCTCTGGGAAAGCAGCAAGCGCTCTTAACTGCTAGGTTGGCTCTCCAGCCCCAAAAAACTACGATCTTAGAAAAGGTAAATGGTAATGGGAGAAGAGAAGCAGAAACTCAGAGGGCAAAGAAAGAAACCGGAAAAGAAAAAGAAAAGAAAAACTGAAAGTAGAAAACACCTTAACAGTGACGAATACCTCCTACAGCCTCAGCACGAGCAAAATGGCCGCAAAGAAAGATCCAGTGAGCTTGAAAAAATCCCCAGACTAAAAAGGTGAGAGAGAAAAAGTTTAATGAAAAACATTCCAGAACTGTGGAACAGCATCATAATGTGCAGACTGAGTCAGAATCCAGAAGAAAGGAACAGGAGCAGGAGGCACAATGACAGAATTTTCCAAGCCAACATCAAACAACAAACCCCAGGCCCAGGAAACCGCCACTCAGGATAAACACGCGCTCTCATAAAGAAAACAGCCCCAGTGCTTCAGTGACCGTAGCAGAGCCCTCGGATGTTCACAGATAGAGGGGAAATATCCCTCTAAAAATTCTACCTCCAGCAAAATAATCACTCAAAAATTGAGAAAAATAACATTTTCAGGTAAGCAAAAACAAAAGTGAATCACCAGCAGGCCCATCAAGCCAGAGAGGGTGAAATGCATGGCTCAGACTTAGGGAAAGTGTGAGCCAGAAACCTCTGCCTGCCAAAGGAGAGGGCCAGAGAAGGAGCAGAGACAAGGAAACACCTTCAGCTGGATCAGTGACGCATGCCTCTGCACTGGGGAGGCCATCGCAGGAAACTGTTCAAAACCGTTCTGGGCGTCATAGAGAGCTCCTGTCTAAAAACAAACAAACAAAAAAATAAAACATAAAACAAAAAAGGAAAAAGAAAAACTTCTCCTTTTTCTTAAATCATCTACAAGAAGCAAATAGACCCTTTGAATGCTGTTCATCAGAATGAGAATTTAAAGACTGACATCTTAATGTCCAACTCTTGACCTCCAACTAGTTCAAGGGTCAGCAAACCAGAGCTAATGGTACGTTGGCCTGCTGCTTGATTTCCTGTGCTCTGCATGCAAAACATGGTTTAATATTTGAAAATGACTGAAAATGTCAAAAAGCAGTTATTTTATGGCGTGTGAAAATTATATGAAATTTGAATTTGTAATTATATATAAAGATTACAAACAAATGCTCAGTTGCTTGCTTATGAGTTGTGCTTGCTTTTGTACAACTACAGGGTCAGAACTGAATAGTTGTGACAGTGTACAGTCCACAGAACCCAACATATTCAGTCCTTTGCATAAAATAATGTCCCTTTTGGACAAACAAGACCAAGAGTGGGTTTTTTTGTTGGATGGTTGGTTGGTTGGTTGGTTGGTTGGTTGGATGGTTGGTTGGTTGGTTGGTTGGTTGGATGGTTGGTTGGATGGTTGGATGGTTGGTTGGATGGTTGGTTGGTTGGATGGTTGGTTGGTTGGATGGTTGGATGGTTGGTTGGTTGGATGGTTGGTTGGTTGGTTGGTTGGTTGGATGGTTGGTTGGTTGGTTGGTTGGTTGGTTGGTTGGTTGGATAGTTGGATGGTTGGTTGGTTGGATGGTTGGTTGGTTGGTTGGTTGGTTGGATGGTTGGTTGGTTGGTTGGTTGGTTGGTTGGTTGGTTGGTTGGTTGGATGGTTGGTTGGTTGGTTGGATGGTTGGTTGGTTGGTTGGTTGGTTGGTTGGTTGGTTGGTTGGTTGGATGGTTGGTTGGTTGGTTGGTTAGTTGGTTGGTTGGTTGGATGGTTGGTTGGTTGGTTGGATGGTTGGTTGGTTGGATATTTTTATTTGTTTTCATTCTTGTTTTCAGAAGATAGCACTAATATCTATAGAAGTTGTATTCTAATGTCACCTGGTTAGTGACAGAGACAACATAAGATCTGGGATTCTGAGGCCGCAAATGTTTCTCCTCTTGCAGTGTGTAAGTGTGGGATGTGAGTCAGAGGCTCTAACACTGCTGTCTGAAGGGACTGCAGGAGTAACGTTCTATTTTTCTCTCACTTCACATCAAAGAGGGTGTGATGGCCGCCAAAGATATGGAGGTGACAGAGGTGCCATGCCAACTTTAGTTCAGAGGAAAGAGATGTGTGTGTAATATACACATAAGTGTATGCATATATACATATATATCAGCTTTAGTACTTGGGTTATCATTGCTCTCTTTATTTTTCTAAGAACAAACACAAGCCAGGTGTACTGGCACATGCCTGTAATCTCAGCACTTTTGAGGTAGAGGCAAAAGGATCAGAAGTTGAGGGCTAGCCTGAGCTACTTAGAGAGTTTAAGGTGCCTAAGCTACATGAAACCCTGAGTCAAAGAAGCTGGGGGTGGGGTGCAAGCAGGTAAAGACACTCAGTACTAAGGCTGCCAACCTGAGTTCAAATCCCAGAATACATAAGGTAGAAATCAAGAACTGACTCCCTCAAGTTGGCCTCTCACCTGCACACATGCACCATGATGTGCAAGGGCACATCTCACACACACACACACACACACACACACACACATACACACACACACACACACTAAAATTAGAATGTTTTTTAAATTTGTCATATCAGGGGATAAAAAAAGGTAAGTCAGTATGTTCCTATCTTCAAAGTAAGAATTTAAATTTAATGCATAGGGCTGGAGGAATGGCTTGGTAGTTAAGACACTTGCTGTTCCTCCAGAGAACCCCAGTCCAGTTTCCAGCCCCCACATAAGGTGGCATCTGTAACTCCAGCCCCGCAGACTCCAACTACTTCTTTTGGCTTCTGCATGCACTGTACTCATGTGCACAAACCCACATACACACATACTAAAAATATACAATATATAATCTGTCTCTCCTCTGACTCCACGGTGCATACACTAGAACAACAATAGGCTTTTCCTCTTCTTCAGGCAGCAAAAACTCAACACAAGAAAGACCCATCAGCCAGAAACAGTAGAAACGACTAGAAATAACAATTGAATATGTTCCCAGAGGGCTGTTGCGTGGTTTCACTCACACCGTGCAGATGAATGACAATGACAGAAATAGTAAAATTAGAAAGAACCACTTCCTCCACTGAAGATCTATCTCATAACAGACCAACCCTCAAAAAATAAAAATAGAAGAGCTGGATAAGACGTAGAAGAAGGCCCTGAGGCAACACAGACACATGGGACCAAGATCTGAAGGAAAGGTGGTGTACAGAAATGACTGCTACTCTAAGGCATTCAAATTCAGCATCTCTTCCTGAAAGTATTCTTAGCTAAAACCAGGTGTATGAGAACTTTCTAAATCTGATCAACGACATTTGCATAACACTAGAGAGCACCATAGTGTCTAATAGTCAAACTTTAAAACTTTCCTACTGACATTGGAAATAAGATACTGGTTCTATTTACTATAATGCTGAAAGCCTTAGGAAACACAAGAGGCAAGCCAAAGAAATAAAAATAATTAGGACAGAAGAGTAAAAATTTATTTCACCAGCGATGTAGTTGTGTACATGGAATAGCTATAATAAACTGCACTCTGATGTTTGAATTAAGAAGTGAGCTTGATTGTCAGTCTATGGCCTCTTAGAGGAACAGTATCCTCTGTGTAGTGTGACTCCAATTAAGCTCTCTTATGAATCTAAGAAGCTTTACAAAATAGGTTCCCATATGGCTTTCTCAAGCATTCTTAGTATCACTTATCCCCAACCCCGTCCCCACTTAAAAAATTCTTTCCCATCACCAAGTGTGAGATACCTCCCCTTGAGTCACTGATCCCGGAAATCCCCAGAATAATACAGGTTGCCATTGCCCTTGGTTTCTCACCATAGCTTGATAGTAAGACCCTATTGTTGAAGGCATCACACACTTGGGTCACAGAACGTGGAGAGGAGAGATCTAGCTGGTAGTGACTAGGAAAATTCACCAGCTTTCATAAAACCAGAAGGTGCCATGCTGATTGCCACAGGGGAAAAAAAAATCACCAGTCATAACTAGCTGTGAACCAGTGAGCTACAATAACAACTGCTGTGGCGAGATTCCCACAGGAGCAATGATGGCACAAATGTTAAGGAGATGACCAATTGCTTTCTGCTTGGATTTAATGTCCCCTCCACAGGATGAAACACATGCCTGGTTCTATAAATCTGACCAAGAATGTATGCCCCAGGGGAGAACCTACTGATATCATTTTGCTAAATGAACATACAGTATCACACTTCCTTCTAAATACTTATCTCTATAAACATAGATTACCTGAGCTCTCGGATGCCGGCAGAGGAGATTTTGCTGTGGATGGTAGTTAACCCATAAACTCATAACCCATTCAAGGCAGAGAATAAGTGTTGTGAGGTATTCATCCCAAACGGGACATCTATCACACACACACACACACACACACACACACACACACACACACACACACACGGGGGTGGGGGAGAGAAGAAGAGGGAGAGGAAGAGGGAGAGGAGGAGTTCAGGAACCATCATGGAAGAGGAAGTAGAAAGACTATAAGAGCCAGAGGTCAGGGGGGACCAGAGTGAACCAGTGTCTTCTGGGAATGATAGAACCCATATGCTCATAAACCTACAGCCTTTACAACACCAAACTAATCAACATACTAGCATGGATGTGGGAGGGTCTTATGAACTCATGAGCTGAGATGTTGGGTTCTGGGGAATGAGAGTCCATTCTCTTTAGGGGAGTTGGCCCTCATAGATAAACCAAACTCTAGTGGGCATCCCAACATCCATGAGTATATGGATAACAGAAACTGAGTTTCAAAAGTGAAGACATGAAGTTGGGAGTGGGGAGGGGATGGATCTTGGAGGTTTAGAGAGAAGGGTAGGGAGTGAGTTTATGGAATGGGCAAGATAGTTCAGTGAGGACCAAAGTTGTTTTGGACTCCAGAACCTACATACGAAAGGCTGGATGAATGATCATGGCAGCTCACCTACAACCCCGGTGCTTGGGAAGCAAAGGGCAGGGCTCCCTAGAGCAAGCTGGAGAGCTAGATGACTGAATCAGGGAGCTCGAGGCTCAAGGACAGCCTGCCTCAGCGAAAATAAAGGATATTGTGACTGAAGGGGATATGCAACACCAACTTCTAGCCTCCACACATATGCACATTAATACATGTGCCCACATGCATGTGTTCCTCTACACACTCATCGCACACACACACACACACACACACACACACACACACACACACACACACCACAAACTAAATTTAGCAAAGTCACTATATACTAGGCCAATAAACAAAACTCAACTTTATGTTTGTATATTAGCAAGAAGTGGCTAGAAAATATGATTATAAAGGTATTAGTTGTAAATAAAATCAAGTAACTTTCAAATACTAACAGTGTAGCTATGCAACACCTGTACAGTACTGAGGGCTACAAAAGCACCAAGGGAAATGGAAATGCTGGCTAAATGCTGGGAAAGGTCTCACCCCACACCAAAGGACTGAAATAGTCAACCCTGATGCTAACTCACTCCCAATATGGGGCAGAGACCTAACCGATCTTGAGCAAAATCCCGCCAAATGGTGGCTTTAAAATGTATAAAGTCACACAAGTGCCTACAAATGAGCTGACTGAATCACAAAGCTAAGGAGCGTGTGCTTTGGATGGTGAGGCTTTTTGCTACACTGGAGTGATTGAACCCGTATGGCATCTCATGAGGCTAGACAAATAGGAGATGGGACAGACTAGAAAGCACAGACAGGCCCACGTGTATCTGATCACCTGCACGATAGCTAAGGTGACATACAGCGTAGTGGAGGGGATTTTCGATGAGGGTGCTGGGTTAATTGACTGTTCATATAGACAAAAATCAATATCAAAGTCTTTCTCACACCATAGGTAAAAAAAAACAAACCAGGTGTTTTTTGACATCAACATAAAACTCAAAGCATCAGGCTTTTGTAAATGAAAATAAGGTATCTTTGAGACCTTAGAAATAAAATGTCTTAGTCAGGCACCAAAAATAACCAGAAAAGAAATGAGACTAATAAATTAAATTATATTTAAAGTAAGATCATCTATTAATCAAATGTAAGACAGGCACCAGAGACCAGAAAAGATGTTTTAAATACATAACACAAATGAACAAGTTCATCACTTTCACTGATATTAGGAATTTGTTCTTAAAAATAAGACCACTGGAGTTGGGTTGTTGCTCAGTGTGGTACACTTGCAGACTTGAAGGCCCTGGGATCAGTTTCTAGCACCACAGAAGGCAAAAGTTAAAAAAAACAAAAGAAAAAAAAAGGAAATCCTACAGCTCCCTAAGAAAGATAATTCTCTAGACCAACAGGAAACAGGTTGAATGGGTTTCCAAAAGAGAAATGACAGAGAAAACATCTTCTATCCCTCAAACTCGTCATCTGTGATCTGGTCCAGCCAAAGCACTCTAGGAAAGGAGGGGAGCATCCTTCTGCCATCAACCAGGGCATCCAGGGAGAAGGAGTCAAGCAGGGCAGCACTCTTAAGCTGCTCAAAGAATGTTGGAAAGTTGCCTAAAGGGAATCCAGGATCCAGATGTGGTTGCTGATACTGCACCCAACGGAGCTACCTGGGGAAAGGAATACAAAATGCCCTGCATCCTACTCCTGATGGATATATAGAGCTGTAATGAGAATGAAGATTTACCCCAAAAGCTTCAAGCTTTGAGACCTATATCTCTATATCTCTGCTGCTCTTTTAAAATGTTCAGTCAATGAGGTTGAGAACTAACCACTGACTGTAAGAAGTTATTAAAAGTGACCCCAAAAAATATATAAGGGCTGTAAATAGTTTTGTGGTGATGTATTTGCCTCAATGTGCTCATGGATTGTGTGTTTCTAGGAACCATTTTTTGATGACAGAATCTTCCTGCAATCTTTCCTTGCAGAAAAGTCCTTCTGCTGGGCCCAGGTCAGAAAGGAAGAAATCACAGAACTTTCCCCTCTACTCACTTTGCTTCTCTTTTTAATGACCGAGTTCAACCACCAGTGCCACCCATAGAAAATAATCTAAGAATGTTTCAGTTAATTAAAATTAATATACATTGGTCACCAGAGAAATGCAAATCAAGAGAGATTCCACCAAGCACACTAAAATCCATTTGATGACCCCAGGTCCCTGTCAAGGTTATAGGGAAACAGAAACGCTTGTAACTGCTGTTGGGAGTCTATTTCGGTGCAACCACTTAAGAAAACTGAGAGCAAGCACATTCTGAGGGTTAGCCATCCAGCCTCCAGGGTTCCCCACAAAGAACACATGCAGAGACGTTCTGTAGAGGCACTATGCACAAAGCACTTAAACTGGAAACTTCAAAATGCCCATCAGTGGTAGTTAGATGTAAGCAAAGCATCTTACTATAAGTGAATAAGCTACTGTCCATGCCCAACAGTATAAAGGAATCTGTCAGATGCACCCATATGCTTAAGGATCCAGGAAAAAAAATGGCTCCATACACACCCTTTACCGAAATGATATAATTATGATGCTGAGAACCAGTTTAGTGGCTATCAGTGGGGGCATAACCATGCATGTTTACTGGAAGGACACACAATGTGAGGTTTTTTTGGAGGGAAAGGTAACATTCTATTTCTTGGTCTAGGAGAAAAAACACTGATACGTTTGCCATTTCAAGAGTCAATGAGCAATGATTTGTGTGCTTTTCATAAATATGTTATACACCGATGGGTTCTATGTTCTAATAAGAAAAGAACAGGTATGTGCAGGTCTAAAGAAAGAATAGCTTCTCTGGATCCTAGCTGGGATGGTTCTAGAGCTGTTGGTGCATGGCTAAGTTGCACAGGCAGGGTGTCCTGAGAATAGTTACTATGGGCAGAGGGTGCCATCCTAGACAATAGGGACAAAAGTCCTTCTCCGGGGCTGAGATAAGGACATTTCTCCAGGAGGTGACCATTCTCAGGACAATCAGAGGACAGAGATATTAGCGACCATCTTCAGGTAAGGGTGCTGCTAATATAGCTATGTCCCTGAATCCAAACATGCCTGATTCCCAAAATCAAATGTATTTGATGTTTTTCTTGAAACATTTGGTTTTTACCTGAGTTCATCTGGGATATAGTTGAGTGGGGTGAGGATAAAGATAAATGTATCCAAGACAGCCCTGAATCACCATGATCACCACCATCACCATCACCACCATCTCCACTATTCATATATCAGTGACATTCAAGTTCCTCTGAAAATGAATTCCCAACCTACAATCCTGACCTTGTTGACTACAATTCATCTTCATATATCCAACAACAGAGCCAATCCCAAACACAGGAAACTGGTTCCCAAGACGCCATGTTGGACTCAAGCTGGCCTATCTTCAAATACACATTTGCTAGTCTACTGATCATTTCTTTTAAGGAATATCAGAAAATTTTATCAGTTGGGGCTTAACAAATATCTTAAAGTGGGATGAGGGGGGAATGGGGCTAACCTGCAGACAGCAGACAAGGAGCATGGGGTTTTCAGAGAAGCTTCTGAAAGATAAAAGAAGCCATGTGGCAGGGCAGGGGAGAGAGGGACTTAGAATTGGCAGTATATGCTTTAGTGCAGAGCTTAATACCCTATGCCCTGGAGTGAGATGTCTATGGACTTCCTTATCAGCCATATCAAGGGACTTAAATAAAGCCCATGGAAACATTTAGCTGTCTCCCATGAGCCACAGGGAGCATCAGTAGTCCAACCTCTCTCAGTCTGTTGCTTTTGGATGGAGCCTGGGGGTCCTGTGCTGAGTGACAGAAGGCAAAATCTTTTGCAAGCATTCACTGCATGGGGTGCGAGATTCCCCAGAGCATGCAGCAGTAGTGAGAGGGGCCACGGTACACCTCTACTGCCGATAGGAACTGAGGAGCGCATCGCTTGTCATCGTTCATGTTCTCATCTTCGTCTCAGGGAACATAACAAACATCAACTCATTGTCATCTTCCCCACAATGCAGATTTTCCCAGCCCTGATTTCTCTGAAGCCTGGAGTTCATTAACGCCAGATGTATCTAAGACCCTGTACTGGGGAAGGGAGTGTTATCTGCTCATACACACCTCGCTCTTTGTGGCTCTGTCTTCATTCACAGTGAAATGCCTGTAGTCCTTGCAGCCTGTGTCCAGGCTTCACCCCAGACCCCTCAGTCTCAAGCCCCTTCAATGAATGCTCTCGTTGGGGTGGACTCTCTCTGTACCCCATCTTTATATGATTTCCTGTCGACCTCTGGTCTTTTTTCTCTGGTTAAGCATTATTAAACATTGAGAGAAAGGTTGTTGGCTTGGGACCCATTGAGTGGTGGGAGCAGGGAGGACAAGGAGCCGAAAGACAGCAGACCCTGCAGTCACTGTGACAAGGGAGACAGAGATGGGAGACGGAAACTCCCACCCGAGTCCAGTGAGGAAGTTCTGTTTGTCACAGGCTGTTTCAGGAGCGCTCTGTGGGTCATGTCCCCTGTCACCTCAGTCCTCTTCAAAGCCATGTCCTGCCCTTGCAAAGAATGCAGATTTACTACTATTATCTGTGTTGTCTACCATCCCATACCCAGAAGCCAGCAGTTAAGCCCTAAATTACCTGCCACACTGAAAATGCAAGTGTCTTCCCCCCAAAAGAAAAATCTCAGCCCTATGGATGTGGCCATTCCTTGTGAAAGCATCCTTTCGATTCTGACTGGATGCCAAATCAGCCTTTGCATTAGGATATAAGGCCAGAAAAACAAGCGTGCTTCCTGCTTGATTTGGGATCTAAATACATTCACACTTCCCTAGCAATTTAGGGCAAGTGTACCAAATTAATTTTTGCTTTGTTTTGTTTAAGTTCTCGCTTTGTTTTTTAGGTTTTTTTGGGTTTCTTTCTAGAGAAGTCACAAACACTTAAAATACAACCAACTCAAACAAGCACACTAATTCTTCTAATTGGAATGAACAATTAAAAATACAACCCCAGGACTCTCTGGCATCACACAGTCTTCAGTTTAAAGGCAGACCTCACCTGTCTCTAACACCCTCCAAGCCGCTCTTCACCACCATACCTGGGTAGCTGCTTTGATTTCAGGACAGGAACAGAAGGGAGTATGGCCAGACATGAGGCCAGCACACTGCGAACTCAGTACTCAGCAGGCAGAGGCAGGAGGACCACAAGTTTGTTCTACATATCTCCAAGAAAAAGAAGAAACAGGAAGGAAAGAAACCTTATGGAGTACCGTGTCTCTATTTTAAAAGGTATTTGGAGGGTCGTATTTTAAGAAAAAAAAACAGATTTAAATGCCTATCTTTCTAAGAGAGAAAGCCTTGTGTATGATTATTACAAAGCAAGCACGTTTAAAGAAAAATCACAACTTTCTTTAAACTGGTTCTCCACAGGCTCCCTATTTACCTGACCTAGTTAGTCCTATTACATTCTTCAACTTGCAACATTTCCTAAAGCTTTTTCCTTTGTTCATTCCACACACCTGTGAACCAGAATCTGGGGCAGATGCTGAGAGGTTCTACCAGGGAATAAAGGAGACCCTGCTCTCCTGGAATGAATTTCCTAATGGAAGGAGACCCACAACATATAAATGGCACTGGAATGCTGCTGGGGTGTGGGGGGAGGGGACAGTAAAGAGCCCGAGTGCCATTCCACCAACTGTGACCTGGGGCAGGCTTTATTATGAAGGTGTTATGTTAGTTTAGGTTTAGGTTTTTGTGCTGGGTACTGAACACTGGACCCTAGGCATACCAGGCATAAGCTCTAGCATTGAGCCACAACCCCAACTCATTATGTTAACTTTTACTCTACAGGTAAACGATAACAGATTTAAAGACGAGTTATTATCACTATCTCTCGCTAGAAAAATCATGTTGTTATTTCTCTCAAAACAAATCTCAAATCTCTCAATCTTTTGATATTTCTTCCTAGTTTCTAAAGACTGTCTCTTCAACAGTTCCAATATTCTTTCTCTAAACTAATAGTGTCATATGTACTTCCTGTCTTCCTCCTTGTCAGTGAGAACTTCTAGAAACACGCTGCATCTACCAAGTCTGATTGACTAATTAGAAGTGCAATGGTGTGGGGAGGTTGGAATGTTGCCGGTCCAGAGTCCAGTTACCTTACATAGGGCTACTTTTCGCCCCACCCCCTGCAGTAGCTATTGCTTGCCTGCCTCTGTGTTAGACCTAATGGTTTTTACCTCTTAGTCACAGATTCAAAGTCTTTTTGAAATCTATTAACTTGGCAGACCTCCAGCTTCCACCAACCCCAAAGCCAAGACTGTCATCAGATAGCATCTGAGGCCTAAAAGAGAGAGTCCTCCATTTTACTATAACTGTCTCTGTTGTTTTCCACCATTGCATTTTTAAATGCCTAGATTTATAACTCCAGGAGGCTGCTGTCACATGGGAACCTGGAACCTGGGGCAAGCCAGCTCCTTGCTTCCAAGAGTCACTCAAATTTGGCTCCAGAATAAACCATATCTCATTCTCTTTGAGGTGAGAGCTGTGTCTTTTTTTCTGTCAGTGCCCTGCCATGTAAATGCTACCTATTCCTAAGAAGTCACTTAAAGTCCTTTCCGCTATTTTTTTTTTTTAGTTATGTCCACCTCGTCACCAAAATGACTGAAAGTATCTTGGGAGGGGAGGTATCTGTTTAGCCTCCAACTTAAGATACATTAAAGACTTAGGACTTTGGAGTCCAAGAAGATCTGAGTTTAAGCCAGGGGCCAGTAGTCACACACAGGTAGTCCTAGCTACTCAGGAGGTTAAGATTTAAGTGAGCCTACAAGTTGAAGATGAACCTGGAAACACAGCAAGACATAGTCTCACAGAAATAAGTAAGATCTGAGTTACAACAGTAAGGATGAGATTATAACTGTTCCACTTACATCGGCACTGGACTAGTTGGCCCATGCTGCCCAGGCACCGCATCAACACCAACCCATCATCATGTCTTTCCTTTGCCCCATGTGACCGAGAGTCGTCTCACTGCAGGTACAAGTGCTTTCACCAACATCCCTGCCTTCAGCCTCAAGATGTATAAGCATCTCGGCTGCCACAGAGGAGATCTGGCATGTCCCGCCCTCTTCTACTCAGATGTCTGGACCATTTGCCTTACATGAGGCTGCTCCAGTCCCCAAGAAGCTGTGAAGCTGGATTTGAGAAGGACTCAGCCCGTTAGATGCTACATGGATACTGTTAAGTCCTTGACAAGAACAATAAGGGTTCATTACTCACAAATAAATATCTGTGTTTCCAAAGACTCCTTGTTAAAACACTGGGCCTGATAGTATAAGCCTGGAATCCCAGAAGCTCCAGAGGCTGAGGGGAATGATCTGAAAGTTCAAATCCTGCCTGGACTATGGAGTGATCCTGTTTCAAAATAAAAATTAGGAAGAAGGCTGGAGGTGTAGCTCAGCGGCAGAATGCTTGCCTGGTAAGTACAAGGCCCTGACTTCAATCCCCAGTAGCACAAACATAAGCTAAAAAACATTCTCTTTTCTTTTTTTTTTTTTTCTTTTTTCTTTTCTTTTTTGGTTTTTCGAGACAGGGTTTCTCTGTGTAGCCCTGGCTGTCCTGGAACTCACTTTGTAGACCAGGCTGGCCTCGAACTCAGAAATCCACCTGCCTCTGCCTCCCAAGTGCTGGGATTAAGGGCGTGCGCCACCACCGCCCGGCGCTAAAAAACATTCTCATAAAGTACCCATCTTAGTTATGATTTTTATTACTGTGATAAAACACCAAGATCAAAACTTGGGGAGAAAAGGGTTTATTCATCTTATACTACCACATCACAGTCCATTGTCAAAGAAAGTCAGGACAGGAACTCACACAGGGCAGGACCCTGGAGGCAGGAGCTGATGCAGAGGCCATGGAGGGGAGCTGCTTAGAGGCTTGCTCTTCATGGCTTGCTCAGCCTGCCTCTTACAGAACCCAGGACCCCCTGCCCAAGGGTGGATACAGGCCCCCAAGAGCCAGACCCTCACGTATCTATTGTTAACCAGGGAATTAGCCTATAAACCTGCCTACAGGCAATCTGGTGGTAGCATTTTCTAAATTGAGGTTCCCCTTCCTAGACAATTCTGGGTGTGTCAAGTATCAAGAGAAAGTCAACCAGAAAAAGACCCCCGTGTGGTGTATCCATCTTCTTGGTCTTCTCACCGACTCAATACACAATCCTCGGCCATCAGCCTCACCCACATAAGGTGGAGTGGTTGTACTTATTTGACAGATGAAAAACTTGAGGTTCAAACAGCAGTGATTCTCTGTCTGGGCTCTGGGCCAGCTTGGTCACAGTGAAGGCAATGCTGGTGGCTTGAGAATGTCCAGAGAATTCCAACACTACATCACACTGATTCAGGAGACCTCATCTCAGCAGGCTTTGTGAATGATTCCCCTTTAGCAAGGACACAGCCTCAGAGGAAAGCAAGTACTAGAGAGTAAGGGAATGCTTCCAGGGCTCAACTCAAAGGTGGCTTTCTCTTTTGATGGCTTTACCGGACTATCCAGAAAAGTCAACTAATTTTAACTAAGCAACTAATTTTAATAACTGCAGATAAAAAACCAATTCGTTTGTCCAGTCAAGTATTTATGATTTTTTTAAATTTTTATTTGATTGTGTGTGTGAGAGTGTGGGGGAGTGTATGTTTGTGTGAGTGAGTGTGTTGTGAGTATGCATGTGTCTATGTTTGTGTAAGCATATGTGTGTAGTGTATATTTGTATGTGTGGTGTGGTGTATGTCTATGTGAGTGTGTGTAGCATATGTTTGTGTGAGTGTGTAGGTGTGTGTGACTGTGGTGTACATTTGTGTGAGTGAGTGCTTGTGTGTATTGAGCTGTATTTTTGTGTAAATGTGTGAGTGTGTGCGGTATATATTTGTGTGTGTGTGCATGTATGAGCGCACACATGTGCGCATGGAGAGGCCAGAAGTTTATATTTCCTCTAATCACTGTGAAGTTGGTATCGGGTGCCTTTCCTCTCTCACTCTTTATCTTTTTTTGTGTGTTTTACTTACAGCTTTATTTACTCTGGAGGAATACGTGTGCCACAATGCATGAATGGAGATCAGAGAGCTAGTTTGAGGAGTCATTTTTCACCTTTCACCTTTTATGTCCCAAGAATCAAACCCGGGGAATCAAGGTTGGCAGCACGCCCCTCCATCCACGGAGCCATCTTGCTAGCCCTCCACCTTATTTTTGAGATAGAGTCTTTCTCACTGAATCTGGAGTTCACCGAGTTATGTAAACTGACTGACCAGCAGCCCTAGGGGTCCTCTGTCTCTGCCTTTCCAGTGCTAGCATCACAGGCACAGGTCACTCTTCCAGGCTTTTATGTGGGTGCTAGGGATTAGAAGTCAAGTCATCTTGCTTGTGTGGTAAACCTCTCCACACACAGTCCAGTAATTAAATATGCTTGAGGTTTCCCAAGCATGAGGAAGGAAAGGCTTTCCCTTCCTACAGAAGGATAAAAGCAAAAGTTCTAAGAGGGCTATGGCAGCCACCTGGGACCCCTCACTGGCTGGATCTCCTACCTATCACAGGCAACCACAGGGGCTCAGTAGAAGCAGGTAAGGAGCACCTCTCTCCAGGACCAGAAGGGTCTGACTTCTGATGTTACTACTTACTAGCTTTGGATGCAAGTTAATGTATTTCTATAAGCCTTAGTTTACCTAATCACAAAATAGGCACCCATCCAACAGATTTCTGTGTCTCTAATGCACAGAGCTCCAACTTTTGAGGGGAGGGGAAAGCAAGGAGTCATTGACTGCTCTATTTATTGCTCTCGTGGCTTGTCATTAATAACAAACTCCCTCTTCCCTTTCTGGAAAAGTCTTCTTCCAGGATCCATAGGGGAATGAATCCAGGAACCACTGCATACAATCCTGAAAAATCAAGTCCTTTACATCTAATCTTCAAGTACTCCTTTACATTCATTAACTCATCTCTAGGTTAATGACAATAGTTGATACAATGCAAATATTATACAGATAGTAGCTAAACCATATAGGATAGGAAATGTTTCATTTGTGCTGCTGTGATAAAATACCTGGACCAATATATACATAGATATGAATATATATGAGAATATATATTCGTGCGTGTGTGTGTGTGTGTGTGTGTGTGTGTGTGTGTGTGAAGGGGTCTGTTTTGGCTCACAGTTTCAGGTTCATCCTTGTGGGGAAGTTATGGGGCAAGAGCTTGAAGCAGCTGATCGAAGCACATCCATAATGAAAAGCAAAGAGACTGCACGCATGCTTAATGCTTAGCTAGTTTCTCCTTCTCCTATAAAGTCCAGTGCCCAAAACCCAGAAATATTGCCACTCACTTCCAGGCTGGTCACTCCACATCAATAAAGACAACTAAGACAATCTTCCATGACCAACCTGATCTAAATAATCCCTCTCGGGACTCTCTTTCCAGGTAGATCTAGGTTGTGTCACATTGACAATTAAAACTAACCTCCACAGAAATAATAAGATGGGGCAGGGTTGTGTATGTGTTCAGCACAAATACATCTTTGTCTGAAATTTTGATCAGCAGTTGGTTGAATGGGCAGTTGAGGAACCTACAATATGGAGGGCCAACTGCCATGTGGTAGCAAAGAATTGCCTCTTACAGGACTCCAGAAGGCAGCTGAGAGGCATTTGGTTCATGGTTTACAATGTCTCGGGCCCCTATTACTAGTAGTTTAACGCAAGTCATTAAGGTTACTGTTCAATTTGATTGCCTGTGTATAAGCAGTCTTCCATTCCCTGCTGTTTGAAGAACTGGGTTACATGACTAATAATTACTCTTAATACAAAAACTCCACAGTCCCAAGTTCTGGGTATCTCTTTTCTATCTTGCCTAGTTTGTAAAGTTTACCTACCGTAGAGAAAACCAGGATTGATTCAGCCAGCGTTTCCTGACCAACCGGCTGGAAACAAAGTTGCTGGCAGGTAAGTACTGAGGAAGGAACATGGTTGCTTATGGGAGTGGGAGACTTTGGCTCCAAAAGGGTTATTGGTCTCATGTGGTCAGCAGAGTCAGAGATTTGTTGAGAGTGTAAAGTGTAAATTTACAGGCTAACTCCTGGTGGGGTGAACCAGAACCCTTCAAACAGATCATTCTCATCAAAAGTCAAAGCAACACATAGGTCATAGGCGCACTGAGCCAAATCTGAAAGTCCCCTGCCCTTCCAGAAGAGTTACAGACAAACAGCAGCCACAACTCAAGGTCTTCCACCTAAACAGCCAACATTCCTTCTGCTGCTTTACTGCCTACATCTGAAGGGGCGGGGCGCCCCATCCCAGCCCCTCCCCCATCGCAGCTCCTGCCCCATCCCAGAGCCTCCCAGCTGGAAGCCTGAGCACTAGCTTCCAAAGGGTAGAGGACTGTTTTTGAAAATAAGGACCACCAAGAACACTGCAGCCTGATCTTACTGAAATCACCTAAGATATTAGCAATTATTTCCCAAGTGTTCAACAAGACAGAACTTCTATTTATGAGATTTGAAAACCCAGGGGTAACGGAGGGAGCTCCGCGAAGACTAACCAAGCTTAACATCTGGAGGAATGTAGTTTGAAAAAAATGTCAACAGCTGTGTCAGCGTCTGTGGGACATTGCAGAGAGTCTTTCTTTTCCCCAAATTGTTTCCAATAGGTGAGTGTTACTTCTCTAATCACCAGGGGAAAGTAAAACTATTTTTTTTTACCATTTCCTATCCATATCATTCTGCACGAAGGTTTATTTTGTATTTCTGTTCCTTTCTATATGGACAGTCAGTATTGTAGTAATTATTTACATGCCACCATATGTTACAATGAAGATGAAATTTATTAAATGTATTCTCCCAGATGCCCTGAAAATAAGCAAGGAGGTTAAATGCATTCTGAGGTCCAAAACACTAGGAATTAAGACAAGCTGTGGAGCTAAAGGAAAAATTAATCCCAGTATTGAGCGCGCTGAGAGCATCCCTTTTGAAAAAATAAAAAAAAGTGGTAGACAGCTTCTCTCTCTTATCTCCATGTTTAACCCCTGGAATGTGCAGGGCCTCAGAGAATAAAAACACATGAGAGAAAACCAGAAACACAGGAACCAGAATGATCTCACCTTCACACACACACACATACACACACACACACACACACACACACACACACACACACACACACACTTCCATTCCTGTGGAACGGTACAATGTTGAAATTTACCAGCAAATTCCATTGCTCAATGAGTCTCCCCCCCCACACAAGTAATGTTTGCTCATTTAAAAAACATTTATGTTGGCTATCTGATTTCATAAATCATAAATAAGCAAATAAGTCTCATTTAAAGAAACATTGAATCCACACAGGCATCCCTTTCCTGTCACATTTGATGTGATGAATTGATAGCTTCAAAGGAAAACGTTTTACTGAAAGTCTCTCAGCAGAATAAGCTCGGTGACGTTAACTGAAATTTCAGAAGGAGAATGAAAAGCAAAGTTAGGACTATGGAAAGAAAACCACCATGGAGAGTTGTCCCCTTCACCAGAATGCCTCCCAACAGCTGACATCTCTAAACTCTGCAACTGCTTTAGGGAAAGAAGGAGTTGGTGGGAAGAAGCTTTCCCCACACAGAAGCTTACAGTGCCAGGGATCACCTCAGTATCCACACGATTTAGATTAACAGCCATAGCAGAGAACTAACTCAAACAATTTAGCATCTCTGCTGTCTGGGGGCATGCAGCCTTTGGCTTACAAAGGTGTGTCTGTGGGAACTGTCCTGTTTCCCTCTGTCCTCCACTTTGAAGGAGTAAGTCCCTTCGAATGCAAAGTTAAGTTCAGAGCAAGGATAAAGAATATAGGAGTCACAGAAACTTTCAGGCAGCCCAGATTCAACTCCGCACAATCACCCACCTACCTAGTTGTGAAACTGATTTTTGAGAGCCTTGTTTACAGTGTGCTAACCTCAACAGCAAAGGTCCTCGCACACGTACTAGCAACCCATCCTCTAACATTCTGATAAGCACCAGCCCAGGTCTTAGTCCCCCCATTCTCCCTGGAGAGAAAAGGATGGAATGGTGGGATTTACCTCCTCCTGGTTGCCTTTCAAGTTTTCCTTTGGGGCTGCTAAAGGGCATTGATCAGAACTTACCTACAGGTCCAATTTCTAAGCAGGCACCAATGCTGCGGGAATAATTCCAAACCAACGAGATTCAAAACATCTTCAATTTATTTGCAGACTTAGAAATGCCACTTGTCTCCACGAGGGAGAAAACGCTCCCACTTTGTCAAATTTAAAAAAAAAAGAAAAAGAAAAAGAAAAAAGAAAACCCGTAGCTTTCCACCGAACAAATTTAAATTTTCTGGCTCGCTTCCCTCATCACACTTTTTAAGCAGCCTGACCTGCTCAGAAAAGGTTATACCTACTGTCTGTGAAGGCAATTCCCAAGCCTCAGACCTCACCACCCGCCCCCTGCCTTCCTCACCTCACCAATGAGCCTCGCCCTTTCAACCCACAAACCAGGAGTCTGTACACGGGAAAAGTTGCAGGAGGTAGACTCCCCCACCTGCGCTCTCAGAGCCGGACGGCTGGGAGCCCGCACGTCCTCCAGGCCCAGACGTGGAGCGCGTCCCACCCCAAAGCCGGGAAGGCGATTTCCACGCAGACCTGCACCCATCCCACACAAGTCCACACGCCAGCTCGCCGAGTCACTTACGTAAGCTCGCCGTGCACAGTCCCAAACTGCAGAGACACACCCGCACCTGTCACGCATCCGAAATGGACAAGTGCCCACCCCCGAGGAATGCAAGCCACACAGATCGGGGCACGGGTGCGGCTTCCATTCCTTTTCCCTCCGTTCTTTTCTTGTCCCGTTTTGTCCAACTACAATTACCTTAGCAACCAAAGAATTGTCTCGACTCGCTCCGGCGTCTCAGTTTCTCCTAAAGCCCGGCTGGCGCCCGGCGCATGATAAGGCTGGGGAACCCGGGAGTCGCCAGCTCTCGGGGGTGGAGGGGCGGCCGAATTCGTCCGGGCACTGCTCTCCGGAGTGTCGCCTCCTCCTTCTCCACCTCCTCTTCCACCTTCTTGGTGCCACTCTCCGAGGCGGCGACCGCAGGGGGCTCAGGGAGCAGACTGTGCAGCCCCGGACCCGGGAGGAGGCGCGGCGGGTCGCATGGTGCCAGGGCGCGGGGCTCCCGGGGTGTTTCCCTCGCCCCTCGCCGGTCCGGACCGGATCCGCCCCCTCGGCGCCTACAGCAACAGGGACCCCGGGGCGCCCCCGGGCGGATCTCTTGGCCACCAGGCAGGGGCCGATCGCCAAGGAGCTGCCCGGAGTCCCGCAGCCCAGGCGCTCGGCTCGGCCGCTGCCGCAGCGGCGCCCGCTGTCGGGGACCCGGAGCAGCTGCAGCCCGGCGTCGCGCACCTGGGCGCCCGCACCTGGCCTGAGCCGCGCGCTGGGAGCGGGACCCGGGCACCTGAGCACGTCCCTAGGTCGCCGCCGCCAGGCTCGCCTGTCCCAGCGCCGCCCGAGGTACGGATCAGACTCTGTGCAGCAAGCGGGGGAAATAATCTGCAGATTCCTGGCAACCGAGCAGCTACCTAGAAAACCAAGGGACTATCTTAAGCAAGTCAAGGCTCTTCTCCTCGCTGCCAGGATGACCGGGTACGGAAACTTTAGTGGCGCCAAGGTGCTCACGATTCTGGCCTGGGGTGATGTCCCGGTAGTTTTTGATTTCCCTCACTGACGTGGGACTGGTGCCCTCTAAATTAAAATGAGCCAGTGCGTTCGTCAGAGATATTGTTGCTAACCTCGTGGTTTTATTTATTCAACGTTTACACCACACACAGGGTTGGGAGTGCTTTGTGGTTGATACTATCTTGAAACAATACAAAAGGGAAACTGAGGGGAAACTACGCACAATATCCGTGGGCAAGAAGAGAAAAGAGTTGACATTCAAATGAACAAGGGTAACTTGAATGGACATTTTAATGTAGGAGTCCTGAAATGTGATGTTTGATGACTTATGACTAGGTTGCGGATGTAGCTCACCTAGTATAGTGCTTTCCCCAGCACTGGGTAAACCCCAACACTCGGACTGGAAGCAGAAAGATCAGAAGTCCGAGGCCACCTTTGGCTCCTTAGGGAGTCCTAGGTCATACTGGACTACATGAAAGCCTGTCTCAAATTATTTTAGGAAGCTGTAGTTGGAGGTAGGACAATGTGGTTGGTACTAAATAGTTACCAGTAGATGTGTATGTATGTCAATTTACCAACACCAATAATAAATCAGTAATTTATACTTTAGTGTATTAATCACAGAAAAAAATGAAATTTCTCCAAGTCACTAAGGATGAATGATCTGGACTCTCCATCTTTATGGCTCTGGAGGTGAAAATTTAAAGTTTCCTTGGTAATATGCATATTTGTCCACACCGTTGTGCATAAATATGTAAATAACGAAGAACATCAGTTAAATGTAAATCGAGGGACAGTCTTCTAAGATGTCAGATTGTTAAAGATGGCTTCTGATTGAGCGAGGCCAGAGGAAAAGGCTAATTCAGAAGGTGATCTTGGGTAGGATCCAACACCTGTAAATGACTGTGATAACTGTGGATGTCAATAATGTACTGATTCAAGAAAATAGACAGATCTGTGTTGTTTCCTCACATAAAGTTAGCCACACTGAGAATCACCTGTTTTTAGGAACTATACTCTGAAATATGAAGGGGTCAGTGAGTGTAACCTGGAGATAAGATGTGCCCAGGAACCCTGTGTGTGCCCTATTGGTAGGTGCTAAGCACTTTAAGTCAGAGGTGAGACCCAGTAGAAGGAAGCTGGGTCCCAGGAGGGGTGCCACTGAAGGGCATCTGAGAAGACTGGCTCCTCCCACAGTCTACTTCCCAGAGTCATGTGGTACACAGAACTCCTACCAGTATCCTCCACAATAGCAGCTTGAAGCCCAGGACCAAGAAACCATGGGCTAAAAATCTCTAAAACTTGATGCCAAAAGAAGTCTTTCCTCCTTGTAAATTGTTTATCTCCAGTATTTAGCCACTGGGAAGAGAAAGTGCCTAATACACAGGCACTTGTTACTTATTCACAGATGGTTGGAAACTAGGACCACCCAAATAAAATGAGCAAACGCGCTGGTCGGTCCAACTGCTTGTGTAATGTGTTTTGTAATTCAATATGATTACAGAAGAGATGGCTTAAAAACATACATTGAGGTATAATTGTTCTCTTCACCAATTTTTTCCTCGTTTAATTTTATGTGTGTGGATGTTTTGCCAACATGCATGTGTACCATGTGTGTGCAATACCTACTGGAAGCCAGAAGAGGGTGACAGATCCCCTGGGACCAAAGTTAAAGCTGTTGTGAGCCAGAATGTGGGTTCTTGGAACCAAACCTAGGACCTCTAGAAAAGCAGTCACTGCTCTTAACCACTGAGTCATCTCTCCAGTCCCTAAAGACTCATCACTTTTGAAAAGTGTCCCTCACAATTTTCCTTGAGGAATTATCTCATCATTAACTGAGATGAACACTGTACACTACTCTGTGAATATGTACAATCCCACTCTGCATATCACTCTGTGAATATATACAATTCCACTCGACCTGTATCCATTAGCCAACCCTGTATTCCTGAAGGCCTTGCTACACACACCAATCTTTCCAAAAACTCTAAAGTATAAAATAAATATAGTAATGTGTAAAATCCTGAATCTTTTCATTACTTCATTACCAGATAAGGGACTACAGCTAAGCCTGTGATAGAATTGCCATAGGGACAGCTCTGTTAATTTCATTTTAATAACGGCATTAAGAGCAGATAGAAATGCCTCTGAAATACTAAGGGGGTGTGGGTTTGTGGAGGATAATGAGTTCAGGTACGAGATGACCCACATCTTGAGTTATGGATTTGTTATATTTGACAGAAGATGTTACATTTCCTCAAATCTCAACTTTTCCTTTAATGTTATGTGTAGTTTATTATTTGTGTGTGTGTGTGATATGTGTACATGTATGTTTGTATATGTGAGTATAAGTGGATACCACAGTGTGGCTATGGAGATCAGAGGAAAACCTTGGGTGTTAGTGTTTCTTTCACTTCACTTAAGACAGGGTCTCCTAGTTGTTCGAAGCTGTGTACACACGACCTGCAAGCTTCCAGAGATTCTCCTATCTCTGCTTCCCATCTTCCTGCGAAACACAAGGATCACAGGCACATGCCTGGCTTACATGGGTCCTGAACATTCAAACTCGGTTCCTCATAAATGTGCACCCACTGAGCCATCTCCCCCGGCTGATGTGTGTAGTCTTTTATCCTAATAGCTAAGGACCATATTATTTCCATTTTGACAAAGACAGGAACTAGATTTTGGGTCACCTTTTCCTCATGATGCATCCTGAAAGAAAACAAATGTTCTCATAGTGTGTAAGGGTACTTGCAGCCAAGCCTGATGACCTAAGTTGGATCCCCAGAATCCACATGATGGAAAGAAAAAAATGATTCCAGTAAGTTGTTTTCTGTCTGACCTCCATGTAGTAGCATGCATGTGTGTGCACGCATGCACACACACAGAGAGACACACACACTAAACAAACACATTTGCTTTTAAGTTTTAAAAACGGTCTGTTCAAAGGCTGCATTGTCAGTACCGTGGTGTGAGGCAAGGGGTTCTTACTGGAACTTGGCAATAGAAATTCTTGATCTTTGCCTCAGAATAGATTAGTCCAAATTTCTGACAATGGAGACTCAAGGATCTACTTTTGACCAAGAATTTGTAAGCTGCAGCTTGTGGGCATTCCCTTAAGAGACCACTCATCATTTTTGTTACTATTTATCATCCAACCATGTTAGGAGGAGTCAGTCCATGGCAAGCAAACTCAAAATGATATAAATTGGGTTTTTTTCCTCTTTCCAGTGTTAGTCCATGATCGTCAGTCTCAAAACCCTTGTGTCTGAGAACAAATGTGTTTATATTTTAGTACTGGATGGTTATGTTTTGGAACTTGGAAATGATATCATGTCAAAGTAAAGTTTGTATTTACAAAGTTCCAAAGCTTAATAGTCAGGAGGTAAGGATATGTGCTCCAACTACTAGACACAGGGCAAAAATTACATCAGCAATAACAAACTTTTAAAAAGCTAAACAAACCCAAAATAACCATGGAATGCTGTTTATAGAAGAAGTTAAGAACCACAGGCCTCACTCAGGGACTTCCCAGACCCTATGGCAAGGGCTGCCTGCTAGAACCTTGTAGTCAGACTAGTAAGAGATAGGATATGCCCTGGGCATTAGACAAATTCCCTTGACTGGAAATCTCTGTTCTTCTTTTTAGTTTCTGGGATTCTCACAGGTGGCCTTAGTTACAGGGATATTGAATAATGGGTTTCCTTTTAAAATTACATTTGTTTGCATTTGTGCTTAGATTAATCCCCCATCTCGGTGCGTGCGTGCGTGCATGTGTGTGTGTGTGTGTGTGTGTGTGTGTGTGTGTGTGTACATGTGCACATAGCTACAGCTATCCTGAGTTATATTCAAGCAAAGAAAGACAACTCATTTCTAATGCTAATTGTGCAATCTATAGTCATCACAATGATATGGTACTTGCATAAAACCTGACTCATGGCTAATGGTACACACAGAATGCCAAGAAACAAGCCTAACAATGTACAGCCAACTAATTTTTGACAAGGAACCAGCAAACCCCACAGAGAATACACAATCTCTTTAATTAATGGTTCTGAGAAAAACTGGAGATTCTCACACAAAAGAATGAAACCAGGTCCCTTTCTTCCAGCACACACAAACATCAGCTTGGAATGGGGCTTAGCAGCAGTACATGATACTTGAAAGAGATATCCTATTATATCCTAAAGAGATTTGTTAAACCAGGCAATGTTTTCTATAGCGCTCAAGCCCCAAATCAGATGACAAAGCAAAAATAGACAAGTTCGGTCTACAACATTTTCCAAACCTTTTACACTGAAGATGAAGCCATCAAGAGGAGGGGCAGCCCTAGCAGAAGACTTTCGTAAATCTTAGTTAAGAGGTTGATATCTAAAATACACAAGGAACTCAATATAATAGCAAGAAAACAAACAATTTAAAAGTAATCAGAGAAACTCCAACAGGTCCATGAAAGAAAAAAATAGTTTGATACCACTATTCTTTTATAATATGCAAATTAAAACCACACTGAGGTATTGCCCTCCCCCAAATAGAATGGCTGTTATCAAAATAAGAAAAGATAGCAAGTGTGGGAAAGAATGTGAAGAAAGGTGGCCCTTGTTCATTATTAGTGAAAATGTAAATTAAGGTAGCCATTATGGAAAAACAGTATGAAGACTATTCAGAGTCTAAAAATAAAATTATCATGTAACCCTGTAATCACGTTTCTGACTATTTACTCAAAGAAAAGGAGTCAGTTTGCCAAAGAGATAGCTGAGCACCCAAGTTCACTGATGTATTATTACTCACAGTGGCCAATGTTTGGAAGCAATTTAGTACCTATCCATGGATTCATAGACGAAGAAATTGTGATATTCATTCACACAATGGAATATTATCCAGCCTTATAAAAAGAGACTCTAGGGGTTAATTATTTAGTTCAAATGGGTTCAGTTCTCAGCTTCAGGGGTAGAGGTGGAGAAACTGAAACTCTGGAGCCAGACACAATGGCTCACATCTATAATCCTAGCACTTAGGAGGCAAAGGCACAGGGATTATGAGTTTAAGACCAGCTTGAGCTACATAACAAGACCCTGCCTGTCTTAAAAATGTGTGTGTGTGTGTGTGCATGAGAGAGAGAGAGAGAGAGAGAGAGAGAGAAGAGAAAGAGACAGAGTTGTGATAGCATAAGTGAACACTTAAATATGACGCTATCTAGGTTACTTTTCTATTGCCATGATAAAACACCATGACCAAGGCAACCTAGAAGGGATGCATCTATTTGGGGCTTACAGTTTTAGATGGTCAGGGTCCATGGCCATCACTGTGGGAGCATGCCAGCAGGTAGGCAGGCAAGGCACTGGAGCAGTTACTGAGAGCTCACATCTTGATCCATAAGCACAAGGTAGAGAGAGTTAACTGGAAGTGGCATGGGCTTTTGAAACCTCAATGGCTGCCTCAATGACACACCTTCTCCAACAAGGCCATGCCTCCTAATCTTTCTTAAACAGTTCCACTAATACTGGGAACTAATTATTCAAATATATGAACCTATGGGGGTTAGTCTCATTCAAACCACCACATATGCTAAGTAAAATAAAGCAAGTACCAGCAGAAAAATACATTATATGATCTCATTTGTATATGGACTCTACAAGAGTCAAACTCAGATCAGCAAGATGGCTCAGAGGGTTCTTGCCACCAAGCCTCATAACTTGAGTTCAATCCCCAGAACTCATGTGGTAGAGGTAGAGATTCAACCCTTTCAAGGTGTCCTCTGAATAGCGCAAGGACACTGTGGCACATGTAGTGCCCAGCCTACACCACATACACATATAAAATAAATAAACAATTAGTAAAATCTTTAAGTTAAACTCATATAAACAGAGTAAAATAGTAGTTACTAAGGGCAAAGAGGGGATGGAGTTACATAGAATGACTACATCTAAACCATGAATGTACACTGTGAGGGCTGGTTCATATTGTGCTATATGACGGAAATGTCCCACAGTAGGTTATTTTAGATATTTTTATCATACACAGGAAGGTAGTTATGGTAAGGCACATAAGGGAATTTCCTTGCCTTATTTTACTATGTAAATCAAAGTATATCATATGCAATAAATATAGATGATACGATATTTTAAAGCTGATCATGGTGGCACATGCCTGTAATCCCAGCACTCGGAAGGCAGAGGCAGCAGAATGGTGAGCCTGAGGTCGCCCTAGGTTATATAGTAAGATATTATCTCAAAAACAACGATTTGCTTTTCTGAATGGGAAAGTAGAAGAGCTGGCATGAAGGCATGCATTATGATCCCAGTACTGGGGAGCTAAAGCAAGAGGGTAGAGACACCAAAGCCAGACTGGATTACATAACAAATCCCAAGAAAAACAGAGGGAAGGAGAAAGAAAGAAAGTGGAAAGAGGGATAAGTGGAAGGTTGAACGTCATGAAAGAAAGATTACAAGTTACTCAAGTCCTTTGCGACAAGAGTACATTCAAGCCATCGAAGAAGACCCAGAATGGACATGTCAAATGTTGGAAGTGCCCCTCTTGAGACATAGATGACAGCTTTAGAAAAGCTCCAAGGTAAAGCAAACTTCTTATGTTCAAAGAACAGCAGAACACATAGCAGAAAGAGTGGAGGAGATGACATTAGACAAACATCTGGGGTGCAGCTCAGTCAGGACCTGCTGGTCATGATAAAGATTCTGAATGTTAAGTGTAATAGAAAACTGTTGGGGGTATTGTATAAACTTACACAATCTTATTTATCACTCCAATCCAGGCACTGAGTTGCTCTGCTTAGAATACACTAGAGGAGAGAGGAGAGAGAGGATGTCAGCCTTGATAGGAATCCAGCACATGGCACAAAATGGTTTTCTGTTGACAACAATGATCATACCTTAAAATATAGGGGAAATGGCAGAGCTGGCTACCACAGAAGAGACCATGGGATAGAAAGGGCTTACTTGACAACAGACCTATGTCTCTGGCCTTTAGGTCTGGCAAGTCAAGTAGGAAGAGTTGATGAGATAGGTATAAAATAGGTGTGACTATTAGAGACTAAAGGATATAAAATACATGTGATTGAAAATTGGGAAACTTAGAGGATTTCCTATGGCCATGACTTTGTCTACAGAGAATAAATTGGAATGTAAACCTGTGGGGAAATCCTCCAGTCATTTGACATGTGTTAAGTCACATATGAGCAAACATGGAGATGACCCTATGTAAGTGTCCCAGGGTCCTTCTGATAACAATCACTGCTAGAGTCCTCATAAGAGGCACTGAGCTGGGAATTGGGAACAAATTTTTGTTTAATTATATCTTGCAACTGTTGGGTAGATGGCTCAGTGGGGAAAGATGCTCGCTTTGTAAATGACGAGGACCTGCGTTTGAACCCCCAGCACCTATGTTAAAAGCCAGTCATAGCTGTATGTCTCCTTCTAACTCCATAGGGAGCAGAGAAACAATGACCATTGGGTCTTGACAGGCTAGCTGGAAGATAAGTGGCATTTGGGTTCAGTGAGAGATCTTGTCTCAAAGGAATGAGGCAGAGATGGAGAGAGGAAGACCAACATCCTCCTCTGGCTTTGTCATACATGCACACTGGCACTCTCATGTACATGTGCGATGCACACCACACACAGAGATAATTTTATCTTGAATAAACATAGCTCTGACCAGCATCTCTCTACCTCTCACCTCTCAGTCTCCAGAATTGACATTTTTCAGGTTCCATATTTAGTCCACACCATGTGTGTAATTATCTGGCTTGCTTTATTTGGCGTAATACTATGTTACTACAAAGAAGAGACTCTTACACCTGTTATACACGCATGTTTGAATGTGTGGGTGTGCACATGTAAGGGGTACATGCACATGTGTGCTTGTTCACATGGAAATGTGAAGTTAATGTCAGAAATCATCTTCAACTGTTCTTCCCCCTTATTCATTGAGGCAGGGTCTCTCAATCACACCCAGAGCTTGTAGACCTCACTAGTCAAATCCGACTTGCTCTGTGAATCCTGATTCTAGCATCAGGAATTGGGAGTACAGGTGAACTGTCATGCTCACCTTTACATGGCTTCTGGGGATTGAAACTCCAGTCATCGTGCTTGTATGCCAAGCGCTTTAACCACTGCACTATTTATCCAGCCCTAAATCTTTTCATTTGTTCAGGAAAGATAATATTTTGCTGCATAGATACATCATATTTTCTATCCACTCATTTGTTGACGGAGACTTAATTTGTTTCTGTGCCTTGGCTGTTGTGACAATGAACATACACAGAGACACACACACACATATTTTTGACCTACCAATTTCATATCTTCTGGGTTTATGCTCAGAGGAGAGATTACTCATGTTTTAAACTCCCAGCTGCTAGGGATTATAGGTGTATGCCACTACACACAGCCCCTATTGTACTACACTAATTTGCATTCTCATCAATTGGGCACAGCAACTTCCTTTCCTCCACATCCTTGCCAACATGTCTCACTTTTACCATTGTGATAAGACCCATTGTAACTGGGTGATATGGTATCTCCCTGTGGATGTCATTTGCATTTTTCTGACAGCTAATGGTGTTGGGTTGTTTTTTTCTTCATATTTCTACTGGTAATCTTGCTATATTCTTAGGAGCAACCGCCAGTCAGGAGCTTTGTTTACCTTTAAATGGCTCTATTTGTTTTCTTGCTATTAAGTTGGTTCCTTATGTATTTTAGACACTGGCCTCTTTCCGGATCTGTTTTGTGATTTCTCTCTCTCTCTCTCTCTCTCTCTCTCTCTCTCTCTCTCTCTCTCTCTCTCTCTCTCTGAGAATTATTGCCTCACTCTGCTGATTGTTTCCCTTACTGTAGGAAGCTTTTTAGTTTGGTATAATTCCATTTGTCTAGTTTTTGCTTTTGTTGTCTATACTTTTGGGGGCATATAAAAAAAGCATTGCCTGGGCATTGATGTATTTTAGCCTGACTTCCAGAAAGACCCAAAGGCTTCCATTAGGTTTTACATACACATGAACAGATAGTGTGTAAAATGGCCTTAACCAGAAATGCCCTGAGTAGATCTTATTTTTACAAGAAAGAATTATCCAAAAAGCTTTGAGGTCTTTTCAATTAACACAAAATACTTTCTTATTCCCATTTTTCTGTGTTCTGACCTATTTTTCAAAAGTCTGTTTCCTGCCTCTTCTTCAGTTGACCTAGGCTCCATCACACACATTTTACCATCAGCTGTCCCTACCCAGCCCTCTCCTCACTGTTCTTAGTCTTAGCTCCTCCTCATCACTGACATGCTAACTCTTCTCCTTTTAAGAAATAAACATAACAGCAACCAAAAGTAGATTGCTTGCTAGACTCTTTGGTCTGGATAATGCCATGAGTCTGCCTCGAAGATGTTGCGTTGCTGGCGCAGATTAATCAGGACCACAGGCTCCTCCTCTCAGCTCTACAGACAAGGATCTCCTAGACCTGCATTAATAAGAGTCATTATGGATTTGCCTTGGCCTACCGAAGGACAATGAGCTATGCAAGGCTGAACTATATGTGCAAATTTTCCATTTATTTGCAAATCATTCTGTTTTGGTTTGGTTTGTGGCACTGGAAACTCAACTTAGAGCCTCAGATATGCTAGGCAAGAACTCTACTACTGAGCTACATACCTAGCTTACCGATATATACTGCCATTCATTTTACCAATGAAAAACTATAATATTCATGTTATGGAAATTGTCTTAGTTACTACTCTGGTGCTGTGAAGAGACACCTTGACCAAGACAACTTATGAAAGAGAGTACTTAATTGGGGGCTTGCTTACAGTTTCAGAGGGTGAGCCCATGACCACCATGGTAGGGATCATGGCAGCAGACAGGCAGGCATGATGCTGGAGCAGTTGCTGAGAGTTTCCATGTAGAGACAACAACCAATCACAAGGCAGAGAGAGAAATAATTGCAATAGAATGGGTTTTTGAAACCTCAAAGCCCAACCCCTATGACACACCTCCTCTAACAAGGCCATACTTCCTAATCCTTACAAAATAGTTCCAACATCTGGAGACCAAGCATTCAGACATATGAGTCTATCCAGGCCATCCTCATTCAAACTATCACAAAAATTAGCACAGCCTTCAATGTTGATTGGAAATATAGTTGAAGATGTATATAAAAACTCTGTCACACTACACACACATATATAAACTTCATTATTTTTACTTTTCATTCTATGAGTATGTGTATGATAGGTATATGTGAGTGCAGTACCTACAGAGGCCAAAAGAAGTCGGATTCCCTGGAACTGGAGTTTCAAGCAACTGTGAGCTGCCTGACATGGGTGCTGGGAACTGAACTGCTGAACCGTCTCTCCAGTCCCACATATCTGCTCCAGATAGGGTACTCTAAAACCCCAGGCTACACCTTCAAGTAAGCATTCTTAGTAAGAGCATTTCAGACATTAAATGCTACTCATTTGTCCATTAAACATCACACACACACACACACACACACACACACACACACACACACATCTCATTGACACACAGGTTTAAAAGCTGCTTCCTGCTTCCAGAAGATAGCTGCTAATTCAGAAACGCTGGAAATGGAAGCAAAGACTCATCAGTCTAACAAATGATCACTCAGGTCATTCAAACTCTAGAGTTTGAGGACTCCTTCTGGAGAAAGCCTGTCCTGACATCCTATTATTCTCTACCCCCTCTCCCCATGCCCACTCTCTACCCCCACTCCTCATTCCCATCCTCTATCCCCATCTCCTATTCCCCACCCCAATTCCCTCACCCCCATCCCCACCCCCATTTCCCTACACTATTTCTTATCTCCATGTTCTTTCGCCACGCCGCATTGATTTCCACTCTCCATCCATGCTCTGGAGAAGAAAGACCAAGCCAAGGAAGGAGCCAATCTGTGACCTTCTCCCCTTCAAGGATAGATCTGTGTCTGAGCTATGGGGAGCTGAGAGTTTGCAAGGCAGACCCCACTCCTCACCCAGCAGGCCACACCCCTGCAGGGATACCACCACCATAGAGATGGCCACTGTCTCAGAACAGCTGTAAATTGTATATAGTTTTGCTGCAAATGTCAGTCTCTAGGAGAAAAGAAAAATTGACCATGGAGAAGAGGAGTGTTTGAATATCTGAAATTTAACTGCCTGGAAACCACAGCTATTCTGTGCCATCAGATGTATTCCAAGCAAGCCTTTATCAGCATAACTCAATTCTGCATGCTTACCATACATCTTATTTGCTTTTCTTTGAAACGTGTATTTTAAAGTGCAGTGAAATCATATTATCCCCAAAAAATAGGATAATGGACCAAAATGAGGGTTATAAACAAATCCCCATGGAAATTACTCCAGTGGTTAAGTTGAGGTCTATGGATTGTTCAACAGGGCTGCACTCCTGAGAAGAAAACTCTTCAAGCAAAGAACAGAGATGGAGGCCTCACAAAATGTACACATAAGTATTTCTATGGAGGGATCACATTGAAGTAGGACAGTTTCTCTTCTAACTAATGTGTTAATTCCAATAGGAACAATTATGGGGATGGGACTTTGTTCATATATCTTTCTTCTCGATTAACAAAGTAAAGATGTCCTGCCATAAACTCCTAATCCCAATAAACAACAAATTTTCACTCTTGGATGGGAAGCGGTCTCTGAAATTAAGTAAATTTATGAGAGAATTATTAGCTGACCCTTTCATAGGGTCAGAGTTTAGCAACTTATTTAATTCAAGCTGGCTTTATATTATCACAAACACTTACACTGGCAAGCAAAAGCCTAGTTAGAAGTACTAGATGATGGTTTGCGCCCGTGAGGAGCCTCTGTATATACTATAGATAAGGAGAGAAGTCCAGAGAGGATCAGGAAATGACCCATCAGTGCAAAACAGTGTGGAAAGAACAGCTGGATGGAGCCAGGAGCTCCCATCCTAGTCGGTATCCTCACTCTTGGCACTTGGCCAGCATTTGCTGTTGACTGATTTGCATTGCTTTTGGCATGAAGAACACATAGGCCTTACATGATAGCAGGAGAACCAGGTGGGTCACAGAAGGGTCTACAGCCCAGAGAGTCCGGGTCAAGGCCAAGGCCAAGGGTCTCATCTCTTCTGCTGCTTCATCTTGGAGAAGTCTGACTACTTCGGTGCTCTGAGTATCACTTGTAGACAGTGGAGGTAAATTGTCTCCCTGCCCAGTCACTCCTGCCATACTTTAACCGATGAAGGCAGAAGAGGAGGTTGATCTCTGAGATGACATCAGTCACTCCATCCATGTAACCTCCAACACAGCCCCAGGAAGGTCTGAGAGTATCAAGATCCACATGCTGTCCACCCCAGAGTACCTCACCATAGAAGCCGGGTAACCCAATGATTTAGACCATTGGCAACCACAAAAGTTAGTCCTGATACCAGATGCTTTGGTAATTGACCTATTTTGATATCCAGCCCAGCCCAGCCCAGGATTTTTAACTAGCCTGGCCCATAAGTATACACCCAAAGTGATGGATGACTTATGAGGATCCAGTTTCAGATCAGATAGAATATTTTTATTATTATGTTTATACTGTGCATGTGCATGCGTGAGTGTGTGCATGTGTGTGTGTGTGTGTGTGTGTATGTGTGTGTGAGAGAGAGAGAGAGACAGAAACAGAGACAGAGAGACAGAGACAGAGACACAGAGAGAGACAGAGAGAGAGAGAGAGAGCACCCTTGGGTGAGCTCATGTAAGCAACAGGAACATGTTGAGGTCAGAGAACAACTTTTAGAAATTGGTTCTCTCCTTCCAGTCTGTAGATCCCGAGAAACTAAAACTCAAGTTGTCAGTCTTGGCCCCATGAGTCATCATCTCACAGGCCTTCAGTTAGAACTCGACCCCAGGCTTCCCTGCCATCTGTTTTCACATTTTCCTGCCTGGCTGGGGAGTTAATTAGGGAAATTAATTAACACTGTGCATACTCAGCAATGACTCAGCTGGTAAACTTCCTAATATGCTTGCCCCCAAGTCACAGACTCAAGGATTTTAATTCAGCCACTTTACTGTGTACCTGGGAATCTGCATTTTAACAAAGCCCTATGCAACCAACCAAGGTGGTTAGACTTCCTCCCCCACTCAGTGCGCCAAAGGAGCTGTACTCCCTAAGCCTCAGTTTCCCTAAAGCCTGGTCTTCACAACCCCCTTCGGTTGTCTGGAAGACTCCTCCAGCGTCACTGTCTCCCAGACCTGCAGTTCCATAGTGTAAACCCATGTTTGAAATCAGGTTAATTTTCTTTCCAACTCTCAAAACACAAAGGATTCATTTCCTTCCTTTTGGGGCCAATACAATTTACTTGGCTCAAGGAACCTAGACTTATAAAACACAGAGGCCTATTTACAAAATTTCATCAAGACAGCATCTTTCTCGGCCTGGAAACGCAAAGTGTGCGCCTCAGCTGGGGCCCTCAAGTTGCTGCTAATGGAAACTCGATCAAGAATCAGGAGATGGTTCAGTCTGTGTAAGCAAAAGGACCAGGCCTTGATTCAGCTACTTTCCTTCTCTCTTTTTTTCTACCACTGTCCACTGTAGTTGAGAATTTTGGTTTCTTTAAAAACCCAAGTTACGTTGCATGAATACATTTTTGCTTTAATCCCATGTGGGATATGGGACTGCTTCAGATTGTCCACAGCAGCTGACTGGTGATGGTATCTTACTTGAAGAGAGGTGTGATTTTTGACAGATGCAAATAGTTTAATCTGGGGACTCTGGAGAAGGTATAAATGGGAGAGCCCCGAGAGGGCCTGTGGTTGCTGCTTCGCCTGTAGTCTCTGCTACTGGTACTTCCTGCTGTCATGTTTGCTGGCTTGCTGATCACTGGATATCCGACGATGAAGACTGGACTTGCCCCTAGGAATTCAAAGCCCCTAATCATCAGGACGTAATCTAAAGAGATCTAGGCTCCCTTTCCCCTCTAACCTTCTTTTCTCTCCTACCTTGGGGAGTTGGAAGGGAATAGGGTGGAATAAGATTGGAAGGGTGGTAGATATAAGAACTCAATAAAATAGGCAAAAAGTATCCATTCCGTAGCACAAACAGCTTCCGGCTCTACAGATACACACAGAAGCAGACAGGCAAGTGGGCCTAGCACCCAAGGAAGAGAACTCTTAAGCTTCTGACTAGACTGGTAAGTGGTATACTGTGTTAGGCTAATGCAGTAGTTCTCAACCTGTAGGTCATGACCCCTTTAGAGATCTAATGACCTTTTCACAGGGGTTGCCTAAGACCATTGGAAAACACATTTTTACTTTATGATTCATAATAGTAGTAAAATTATAATTATGAAGCACCAACAAAAATAATTTTATGAGAAGATGAGGAACTATATTAAATACACAATACAGTACTAGAACATAGACGTCCTAAGTCCAGATCTAAGCAGATTTGGCTTCTCCCCAGGCCTCTGTATGTGGCTGCTTTCTCTCTGTATTCACACATGGTCTTTATTTCCTCTGTGCATTTGTACGCCTGGGATGGCATCTCTGTGTCCAAATGCCTCCTTTCTCAAAGGACACCAGTGACACTGCACTGGGTTCAGGTGGGGGAAGGGCATTCTAGCACCCTTTTCTTCAAACACAAGGGCTTCTACATATGAGGTCAAAGAAAGAGGGTGTAATTCAGTTCATAGGACACATACACATACACACACAGAGCAACACAACTGGGTCAAAGTTATTGGTTTAGCAACATAAGAAAGTGAGCTGTGTGACTCAATCCCACCAGAAGCTAAGAGGGGGTAAGAGTATGCCAATAACTAAATAGGCTGGTGTGGGACAGGGTCACTAGGTCATGTGAGGATGGAATGTGGGGTATTTATACAACAATGCAAACAACTATCAGTGACTTAAAAATACTAGAGAGAACTGGAAGGCATCGCTCCGACAAGGAGAAAGATGACACGAATACAACCCACTATTTGTGACCAAGGGTGAAGGAGCTGGGGAAATTAAGGGAAATGGCAAGGCCTCCACCCACCAAGAAGAAGGCTGCCCTGAACCTCCTCTTCCAAGCTGAATCTTAAGTCCATTCCAGTCACTTGAAGCTTCAAACGTAATTTTACTATTCCTTAAATAAATTAGTACCAATTAAAAATATGCATGACTTGATTGTCCCCTCCACATACGATGCTGAAATGTAATAGACTTTACTAAAGTCCTCAAAAGAACCCCTAAGGAGGGATGGTCCATGAGGGAGCTAACCTTGAGCATAGATTAATGTCATTGTCTTGGGAATGACATTAAGTTACAGGAGTAGGTTCCTAATAAAGGTGTGTGTGTGTGTGTGTGTGTGTGTGTGTGTGTGTGTGTGTGTGTGTGTTTCTGTGTCTTTGTCTGTGTCTGTGTGTCTGTGTGCATGTGACATATTTTCTAGTTCTTCCACATTGTTCTGATGCGGCTTGAAGGCCCCCACCAGACACTATTACAACAGCTGGAGACAAATAAGACAGTGCTCTTGAAGGAGAGCTACCTGATTGTTTGTGAGCATAAAAGTATTCAGAATCAGAACAGATAGAAGCAAAGCAGTTTAACCTGGAAAAAAGTAAGATGTTCATCTACCTACAAGTTTCTCCTATGAAGAAAATGGGTCCGTATTATCTTCAAGAAAATACCTCTTCAGAGATAGAAAAGGGGCTGGACGAACACCAAAACACAGACGAGGCTCTATTCTTTTGAAAGAAAACAACTGGGAAAAAGAGATCAGCACTTGGGCGCTCAGGAGAGACCGGAGTTTGACTTAAAGCCAAACTAGAGAAGGGAACCAGTCAAGAACAATTAGTGCTGCTCAGAGAGCTCAGGGGCCCACTGAGAATTCCAAGATAGGAAAGAAAAATGAGCAGAATCCCAAGATAGGAAAGAAAAGTGAAACATGGGCTCAGTCTCTTACAGAGCTGAAGGGCTTCTTGGTTTCCATTGTGACATACTGAGCTGGGAGGGAGTGGAGAAACCCAGCTGGGAAGCAGCTCCCCTCACTTCCTTGAAGCGACAGGGGAGTGGATAGTGCTCTCGCTCCACTGGGTTCTCCACAGAGTGATTATTAATGAGGGCGCTGACCTTGAACGCAGATTAATACCATTGTTTTAGGAATGGGTTGACTCTCACGGAGGTGGGATCCTAATAAAGACCATATTGTCTTCAAGAAAACATCTTTTCAAAATTAAGAGGGGGACCTCCATGTAGGGGAACGCCAGGACAGAGTAATGAGAGGGGGTTGAACGGAGAAAAGAGGGAGGGAAGGGGGCTTATGGGACTTTCGGGGAGGGAGGAAACGGGAAAGGGGAAGTGATTTGGAATGTAAATTAAAAAAATAAAATAAAATTAAATTTAAAAAAAAAAAAAAGAAGAAGCTGAGCATCCCTGTAAAAAAAAAAAAAAGAGGGGGACCTCCAGTGAGGCCTCAGCTGGCCTGAGGACAAAAATGTCTCCCCAGGGGACAGCAGAAGGGAGGGCTGTCACATAAACCCTCTGGCTCCTTCTGAACCCATCCCTGTTGTCATGAAATTTGCTTGGGAATAATTCAGTGACTAAGTACATGTTTAGCATCAAAGTGAAATTAAAAGTCCTCTCTTGGGATTATTTCCATTTTTAAAGGATAATCTTGCTGAAACGGTATTTTGTGTAAAGCAGTGTCTCTGGACCAGTCTAATGCTGCGATCCTTTAATATAGTTCTTCATGTTCTGGTGACCCCCATCCATAACATTATTTTTGTTGCTACTTCATAACTATAATTTTGCTACAGTTATGAATCATAATGTAAATATCTGGCATGCTGGTTGTCTGATAGGCGACCCTTGTGGGGGTCATGATACACAGGTGGAGAACCACTGGCTGTAAGGCTGGCTGTAAGGGCTGTCTTAATGGAGAACTCTAAAGACTGCAGCCCCTGTGCAGTTACATAGCTTACTCCATCGATTCTCCTCCTCCTCCACCCTAATGTAGCAGGAGATTGAAGGTCTCCTCTAGCCAGTGTCATATTAGCGCTCCAATTGTTCAGATGAACATGTCATCTGCTCAAATATGTTTGAATGTGAAGCCCATTCAATGGGCTCAGGTGTTTGAACACTTGGCGCCAAACCGGGGGCACTGTTTTGGAAGGTTGTGGGGATTTGGGGTGCTGTGACCCTGTTGGCAAGAGATGAGTGCCTAGGCACTGGTCTTGAAGCTTCTACTTGCTTCTGGTTCCAGTTTGAACTCTTTTCTTCCTGTCTCTTGCAGTAATGGGACCAGCCACCTCATGCTCCCACGGTCATGGCCATAGCCACAGTAGACTGAAATCCCCTGAAACCTGGAACTGTGAGCCAAAGTTACTCCATCTATCAGGCACTGAGTCACAGCAACATGAAAGATAACTAGTAATCTGTCTCTGTTGGCTTCCTATTGCTGCAATAAACTCCATGACTGAAAGCAGATTGGGACAGCAGGGTTTATTTGGCTTGCAGGCCACACTCTGTCACTGAGGGAGCTCAAGGCAGGACCAGATGCAGAATGCTGCTAAGTGGCTTGCTTCTCATGGCTGACTCAGTCCACTTTCTTATAGATCCCAGGACCACCTGCCTAGGCATGGCCCTGCCCACAAGGACTTGGACCCTCCTACATCATCCCTAACCAAGAAAACATACCAAGGGCTGGCCTAGAGACCAATCCACTGGAGGAGGCATTTTCTCCACCGAGGTTCCCTCTTCCCTGGTGACTCTAGCTTCTGTCAAGCTGACGACCAACAGCTCACGAACCTCCTCAGTCACTTTTATTAAAAATGCCTTTTCTTTAAATCGATCCACCTTTGGGGGGGGGTGTACGAATTTATGTTAAAAGGAAATGCTGCATCACTATCTGAAATAGAAACTCATAGACTTCCAAAGACGTTCATCATAATCGGAAAGAAATGTGACTAAGAGCAACTACTTAGATAATAACATTTTCATAGATTTATGTCCAGCAAACACCTCTTTCTCACAGGAATGGTAGATAAATCCTACTGTAGAAACACTACCCTCAGATAGGCCCATTTCTCCCCCTAGGGCGTAAGTTACAGTGAAGTACATTGACCAGAAATCATGATTGTAAGGATGGTTGCTCCTGGCTCATTTTTTTCTCTAACCCACAAGAAAGAACAATAAAAATGTTTATGTAACAGAGTTGAGTTTGCTTCAACTAACTCAAACTGCTTTCTTATTTCCATTTCTCTCCATTCTGACCTCTGTCAGAGAGTCTTTATTTCCTACCTCTCCCCTTCAGGTGACATCAGCTCCGCCAATGTATAGGCAACATCAGCCGTCCTCACCAGCCCCCTGCTTCACCTGCTCTGGGGGTTCCCTGGGCACTGTGGTAGCCATGCTCTCCTCAAGCACAGAATCTGTGATGATTCTTCAACAAATTGTAGACCCAGAAGCTGTCAAAGGATCTTTAAGTGTATTCCATGGTCCAAGATGAGTTCGAGCTGCCTGGCAGGTGTTCGTCATCATTAATCAGCACCTCTGGCTTATCTTCCCCTCGGTCCAATGAGCAGCAAATTCAAAGACCTTCAGAAGTCTATATCAGAAATGACACATGTTCGATTTGCCTAAGTCTGGGGTAAGATGTTTGGTATATCATTAACGCAAGGTTGAAAAGCCTGTGGTATTTCTAGCCTATCTAAATATGGATCTTGAACTTCACTAATTTCATCAATGAAATGATGTTTATATGGTACAACAGCATATTACTTTTGACTGAAGAGGGATGGCTTGCACATCCTGGCAAGGAGAAAGGAAGGAACGATTTAATACTGGAGAAAATAAAGAGAAGTGGTCAAATCAGGGTGTTGAATATCAAAGTACTATCTTTTGCATCACATCTATTAAGTAGTGGTGGGTAGAGAAGGGTGCAGGGACATATCCGCGTTTTAGGGAAATCTCTGCTGGATATTCCATCGTGGTGCAAACTAACCATGATTGTTGACTCTGCTCATTACAGCTTGCCATCTCTGAACAGGTAAACATTTACATCTCAGAGGGCACTTACCAAATGGCATCATAGATCAATTCTCTTTAAGATGAGAAGTCGGACCCTAGTGGGCATTATGTCGTACTCACGGACAGAACCTTTGGAAAGTGGAACAAAGTTACAGCCTTGGAGTGAGAAAAGCAGTCAAGTATCATTGTGGCAGATGTTGTCACTATGCCACCCAGGCCCCAAGAGATACAGCTCCAGAAACAGCTCCGATATCTCCAAACTGTATCCTTCCCTTAATACCAACCTGGAGCAGCACCCTTACCCAGTGGGCCAGTCTTGGCATCTGCTTCAGCTTCCCCACACCCAGTCACCACACCCTTCTCAACATCTCTCTGCCCCTCTCTTGCCCTTTACCCACAGCTGTTGCCCCTTTGCACTGACTTCAGGGAGAAAATATAATTTCTCCTCAACTCTCACAGCCTGATGTTGGGGCACACCCCTGTGACAAAATGAAAACAAGCGAGTTCATTGGTGAGTGCTGTCCACGGGGCTCAGGAGAATCTCCTGGGATGGGAATTCCAAAAAGTTATTACTTCCCGGCTGCGGATGTAACTCAGTGGTACGGTGGTTGCCGTGTGTGTGTGTGTGTGTGTGTGTGTGTGTGTGTGTGTGTGTGTGTGCCACCGTAGGCATATTCAGGTATATTCCCTACACTGGGAAAAAAAAGAAGAGGGGCAAATGGCATCTTAGAACTCTGGCTTATGTAACCCCATTGACAAAGAACAGCAAATATGAAGAAATGGCAGTATGAAGAATTCCCAGGCTTCCAAAAGATGGAAACAGAGTTAGGAGGAAGAGGAAGGGAAAAGGAAGTAAGTTTGTCACTCCCTCTGGTGCAGTGTCTGGACCAAGAGCCATCCTAGAGGAGAACTTGCTGTGTTTACTCAGCAAAGGGGAATCCAAAGAGAGGGTGCCTTGGCTTTAATGAAAACATTTACATGAAAGAGGGACATTCTGGGGTGACATTCCCAGTTACCTGGAGTGCTCATCAGGCTCATCGCTTACAGCCTGGGGTACCTTCCCACTCCATTATTCTCCTGACTAGCTACCTGAATGAGGTTTCAGTCTGCAATGCTAACACCTCCGCACTGCTGTCTTAGCCACCTAGTCCATTGCTATGGAGAGACACGATGACCAAGGCAACTTTGATGACATAAAAAAAGCATTTAATTGAAGCCTGGCTTACAGTTTCAGAGGTTTAGTTCATTGTCATCATGGTGGGAAGCATGGCAGCATTCAGGCAGACACTGGAGCAGTCACTGAGAACTTCATCCAGAGAGGGGATGGGGAGGGGCTGGAGAGCTTAGGCCTGATGTGGGCTTTTGAAACCTCAACATCCACCTCCCTCTTCCATACCCAGTGACACACTTCCTCTAACAAGGCCTCATCTCCTAATGGGTCTGTATTCCTACCAGAAAGGAGAGTAAAGGTCTGATTGCTTCTCCATATCCTTAACAACACTTGACATGCCAGGCTTGAGAATTTCGGCAGTTCTGTTGGATGGGTTGTATTGGTTCATTGTGGACTGATTTTGCATTTTGAATTGACATAGAATGTTTTCTCAAATGCTTTTTCTTGTTGGCTACTTGAGTATCTTTACATAAAGATCATTTCCTATCTTTTAGAAAATGGAATAACCATACCTTTCATTTATAGGAGTCTTTTCTAGATATGATAGTTTGTTTGTATGAGAGTTTCAAGTTCCTTCTCCTAGTTCATGATTTAAAAAAAAAAAAAAAGGTCTCTCTACATAGTTCTGGCTGTCCCAGAACTCCCTATGTAGGCCAGGCTGGCCTCAAACTCACAGAGATCCTCTTGTCCCTACCCCCCCCACCCCGCCCAAGTGCTGTACTTAAAGGTGTGTGTCACCTCACCCAGCTCATGCCTTTTCATGTCTCAGTAATGTCTTTTGATGTGTGGAAATTCTAAGTTTTAATTAAGTAAAATGAGATAAAGTCTTCAACACATGAATTTGGTGAAGATATAATCTACACATAATGCATACTCTTAGTATTGGGAAAACCTAACAGAAACCTTAACTAATAAATTAGCAAATCACTTCCCCATCTACTAGCCCAAATTTGCCTGTTCTTAAACTTGGAAATATAAGTATGACCAAAAAAGTGTAGATGCTATATGTCTTCTCATTAAGGCCCTCATACCTAATAACCAGTGTTAATAATTATCATTTTTACCCAATAAAAAACAGCTTCCCTGGGCTGGAGAGATGGCAGAGAAGAAAAAGATGTTTATAGCAATCTGAGACCAAGTCTTGGGACCCACATGAAGGTTGAAAGAGAGTATCAGCTTCACCAGGTTACAGGGAGGACTGTGCTTTCTTCCCTGCCCCATACTGTCCATCTGTTGAGTTCTGTTCTTTGGTTAACTTACTATCCTTATGTAGATGCTACTCTGCCTTGAAATCTGATGGAAGAAAATTTTCTATCTTGTTCTTCAAGAGTATTTTGACTAACTCTGGTCTTTTTGTTTCTTAATTCTTTTAATAAATAGACAGACAGACAGACAAATAGATTCTTTTTTAAGGAGAAGAAATCTTAGGACAGCCCCCAGTGGCACAATCCCTCTAACAAGGTCACACCTTATAATCCTTCTAATCCTTTCAAATAGTACCACTCTCTAGTGACTAAGCATTCAAATATATGAGCCTATAAAGGCTATTCTTATTAAAATATTAAAACCACCACATTCCACTCCCTGGCCTACATAGGTTTTAGCCATATCATAATGCAAATTAGCATTCAGTTCAACTTCAAAAGTCCCCATGACCTATATCATATTCTCAATCCTGTTTAAAAGTTCAAAGTCTCTTTGAGAATCACAGCAAGTAGCTCACAGCTACTTAACAACAATAAAGTCAAATTCAAAAGTCAATTCACATACTTCCAGTATACAATGGCACAAAACATACATCACCATTCCAAAGGGGAGGAAAGGGAGCATAGTGAGAAAATACTGGACCAAACAGGACAAACTCTAAATTCTGCATCTCCATGTGTGATGTTATAAGCCCTTCCCCCAGCCTTAAGCGGGCGAATTCAGACCTTGTTTTGCCATAGTTGCCCACCTAGGGTGGAATCTTCATATCTACGTGAAGTCTATTGTTCTTCCAGATCTGCAGCTTCCTGCAATCAGTCAGCTACACACTGAGCAGCTGAATCTGTTTTCCTGACCAGATCCTGGCATATTGGGGGGTGGGTTTCTCCCCTTTAAATTCAGAGTTATCCATTAAACAGTGAGCCTTGAACATTAAACTTTGTCTTGGCTTCATTATCCCTCTTGCTCATCTGTTCTCTTTTCAGCCCCAACTCTCCTTCCAGGTGTATCCAGTTTAACCAAAGTTGCTGGACAGCTACAATGTTAGAGGTCTCTTCAGCTCCCCAACTCCTCTCAGATTCGTTGGCTGCAGCACACTTCTCTCTCCTGGGATGGTTCCATACCCATGCTGCAGCTCCCCTTGACAAGTATCCCACAACACTGGCATCTCCAGCATCTTGGGGTCTCCAAAGCAATACAACCTTCACCTTCACAGCCTGGTACTATGGCCTCCCTGAGCATCCATGCAGGGACACCCCTGAAACATACTTGGCCTCAAGGACTTCCCTTAGCCTCAGAGGAAGGTTCCATAACCCCTTTCTTGTATCCTTAACTCTAAAGCCAGAACCACATGGCTGAAGCTGCCAAGTGCTCCTGTTTGATGGGTCTGGTACTCAACCTCCTTGTTATTTCCATGTGCATCAGCTTTCTGTTGCCCATGGTTTCTATTACTACTTAAGCATTTCTTTAATTCCTTTTCACAAATTGGAAGCTTAGCTGGGTGAGATCTTGCCCTGTGGTCACCACTCCCCTTTATTACATTTAATATTGGACTTTTTGTTAAACTTTTTGTCTCCTTGAGCACTGTATTTAGCTCCATTACACCTCCTGGTACTTCTTTTCTCCTTAAACTGTATATTTTGTATTTCTGTTTGTCTGACTTGATCCTGTTCATTATAGATCTGCATAAGAGTGATTACTAATAACCACACAACAGAGTCAATACTGGGCTGTCTTGAAATCTCCTCTTCCACTGGCATTAATCCAAAACTCTTCAATTGAGGCATATTTTTAAGGCAAGGGCAAAAGAAGCCATATTCTTTGCCAAAATATCACAAGAATGGTCTCTAGGCCATTTACTAAGATTCTTCCCCTCTGAAACTTCTTGAGGTGTCCCCCAACAATTTAACTTGTCCCCAGCACTGTCTTCCATGATGGTCCATTAAACTTTGTTTAAAGTATCCACTAGCCTTTGCAGTCCAAAGTTCCAAAGTCTTCCATATTCCTCCAACAAACAGTATGATGAGACCTGTCAGCAATACTCCAGTCCCTAGAACCAACTTCTGTCTTAACATTGTTCTCTGTGTTAACATTGTTATGGCACCATAACCAAGACAACATTTATGAAAGAAAACATTTAATTGAGAGCTTGCTTACAGAGGTTTAGTTTATTATCATTACGGCAGGAAGTATGGCTGCAAGTAGATAGGTGCTGAATCAAAAGTTGAGAGTTCAATAACCTGATCCATAAGAAGAGAGAAAGAGACAGTGAGAGCCTAGGCCTGCCTGGCATAGGCTTTTGAAATCTCAAAGCCCACCTCCACTGACACACTTTCTCCAACAAGGCCACACTTCCTAATCCTTCTAATCCTTTCAAATAGTGCCACTTTCTGGTGACTGAGCATTCAAATATCTGAGCCTATTGGAGACATTCCTATTCAAACTACCACACCTGCCTATAAGTCTTCAGTAACCCCTTCCCCTCTCTCTCTCTCTCTCTCTCTCTCTCTCTCTCTCTCTCTCTCTCTCTCTCTCTCTCTCTCCCATCATCCTTACCTCCCTATCTTTCTTGGGAAGTATATATATATATATATATATATATATATCCACCCCATATAGACACATATACAGCAAACTATGTTTCATCCCTACTAAGTCACCCCCTACACATTCTTCCTAGCAGAGCAGTCCCTTCTACACAGGGATGCTTAGTCACCAGGGAGTGTCACTATTTGGAAGGATTAGAAGGATTAGGAGATGTGGTCTAGTTGGAAGAAGTGTGTTACTCTAGTTGGAAGAAGTGTGTCACTGGGAATGGGCTTTAAGATTTGAAAAGCCTGTGTCAGGCCTAGGTGCGCGCTCTCTCTCTCTCTCTCTCTCTCTCTCTCTCTCTCTCTCTCTCTCTCTCTCTCTCTCTCTCTCCTTATGTATCAGGATGTAGAACTCTCAACTTATGCTCCAGCAACTGTCTGCATGTAGCCATACTCCCTGCCATTTCTCCACACACATACAGCAAACTATGCTTCATCCCTACTTTGTCACACTCTATAGATTCTACTTAGTAGGGCAGTCCCTCCCTACACAGCACACTTGCCAAAGACTCCTGAGAGCCTCTGTCTGAGAATTGCCTCCTATTTTAGTTCACTTTCTGTTGCTGTGATAAGCACCATCATCAAGAGCAACTTGTGAAGGAAAGGATTTATTTCATGTAACAGTTCATCACTGAGTGAAGTCAGGGCAGGAGCTCATGAGGAGCCAAGGCAGAGATCATAGAGGAGTGAGAGCTCTTACTGCTTGTTTCCAGATTCATGTTTGGCAGCCACCTTCCTTATTCAATTCAGCCCAGGCTCACTTGCCCAGGGAATAAATTACCCATAGTGGGCTGGACCTTTCTACATCAGTTAACACACAAATACACACACACACACACACACACACACAATGTTTCACAGGTATGCCAGAGGTCAATGTGGAGTCACTTGTTCACTTGGAGGGTTCCTTCTTCCCAAGTGACTTTGGTTTGTGCAAAGTGAACAATAAAAAACTCATCTTCCCAGACATCATCCCAGACTACTGTTCCTCCTTTCCTAGTCACAGGTGCCACACTTGCTATGCAGTGTGGGACACTTTATCACATTGGTTCTCTCATTTCCATCTCCTCTTCAAGAGAAAAGAAGATTCCTCACCTCCCCATCTCTGGTGACTCACACAGGATGATGTCATGCATAGCAAACAAGTGACTCAACAACCTTCTGTCCAGCTAATGACTGATTACCACTAACTTTCAAACCAGAGTTTATCTGTATAAAAAGGCACAGACCACAGGGACACACAGAGAGTTAACTAGTCAATGGTAGCCTTTTAAAATGAAGGTAAGCCCACAAATGACCAGCCCCTCAATTCTACACCTGGCCCATAAACAGAAAGTGCCCAGTATTCAAAGGAAACACACACAACACACACACACACACACACACACACATACACACACACACACCCTTCACTACATTCTTTCTCCACTTGCGCTCTAATAGTTAGGACTCACGTTTCTTTTTCTTTACTAAATTATTGGCTCTAGGTGGTAAGAACAATGTACAGAAACTGTTACTGCAAACAAGACCATCAATTCAGCCAAACCTATTTTAGGAAGCTTGGGTAGACAAAACCAGCTGCAAAGAGGAAAATGTGGTGAAATCAGCTCACATATTTCCTAGAGTAGCTCTACCTGTCATCATGGCAGTGAGCAAACAAAGTCTTACTGTGTATACAAGAAACATTTGAATTCTAATTCTGTGCTTATTTATGCAAATAAAAAACCTACTCGCACATTGATTCCCTCATTTTCAAGCCAAAACTTACTATTGGCAAAACTTTATTTCTGTACACATGCACACACACACACACATACGTTTGTGTGTGTGTGTGTCTATATGTGTGTCTAGGTGATATATATGTGCGTATACATATGTATATGTGGCGTGTGTATATGTATATGGTATGTATGTATATAAAAATGTCTGGTGTGTATATGTATGTGTGTGTTGTGTGTTGTATATATGTGTGTGTAGTGTATGTGTATGTATGTGGGGGTATATATGAATATGGGGGGTATATATAAATATGTGTATATGTATGACATATATATAGATATATATGCTATGTGTGTGGTATGTATGTCTCTCTGTGTGTGTGTATATATATATATATATGTCATATATATTGTGTGTGTGTGTGTGTGTGTGTGTGTGTGTAGGCCACAAGACTACCTTGGTGTTACCCTCAGTAATGCCATCTATCTCCTTTGAGACAGTGTCCCAGCAAGCTGTAGAGATCTCCCTGTGTCTGCCCCTCTAGTGCTGGGATTACCAAAATAGGGCACTGTGCACAGGTTTATTTGGGAGATTCTGGGTATGGGACTTCATATTTAGGAAGAAACATCATATCATCTGAACCACCCCACAGCCTTTTAAAACATATTTTTAAACACTTAGAAAGGAGCTGGGGAGCTGGGGAGCTGGCTCAGTGCATTTGAATGCTTTCTCTGCAAGCATGAGGAATTTGACTGTGAATCCCCAGCACCAATATAAAAAGCTTGACATGGCTGCACCTGCCTGTAACCCCAACACGGGGAGAGAGAGACAGGTAGATCCTGAAGCTCTCTGAGCAGCCAGCCTAGCTGAACCAGGAAGCTCCGATTCAGGGAGAGACCCCCTCCTTAAAGGGTGAGACAGACAGCAACAGAGGAAGACCCCATGACATCCTGCTCTGGCCTCCATATGCACCCATACAGCCCACAGCAACACCCACAGGCATGTACCACACACACACAGGACTTGGGAAAATGAATGAGTCAAACTAAAGAAAAAAAACTATTAATAAATGAATATACACAAAGCCAGAATTCCAGAAACTGGAAGACTGTTATACTAGGCCAACACCTCCTCATGTTGGGGGCAGAAAGGAGAAACCAGTGCCCAAGTGTGCAAAACAGCCTACCCAGGGTTAGGTTGTGGAGAGCCTAGATGCGACCAGAAGATCAGCACAGAGATACACCAGACCCTGATTACTTTATGACTCTAAGTTCCCAAATTTAAAAACTGTTCTTATTGTCTTGAAAAGGAAAAAATAAATAAATCACTAGTGTCAAGCCTGGTGGCACAGGTCTGTCATCTTAGCTACTTGCAAAACTGAGGCAGGAGGATTGACAGTTTAAAGGTTACAGAGTATATTCAAGGCCAGCTTGGGCAACTTGGAAAGACCCTGTCAAAGGACGAAGGAAGGAAGGAAGGAAGGAAGGAAGGAAGGAAGGAAGGAAGGAAGGGAGGGAGGGAGGGAGGGAGGGAGGGAGGGAGAACAGAACAGAAGGAAGAGTGGTGCAGTGATAACTCCACCATTTTAGGGCAAAAACTAGGAAGGAAAGAGAAAGAAGCCTGACCCTCACCACCATGGTGTGTCCCCAAAGTGGCTGTCCTTTACTCTGCCTCAGAGACAAAGGAAAACGCCGACCCAGGAGAGTTTCCCTAGAAGACCTTTCTTTTTTTTTTTTTTTTTTTTTTAATTTAATTTTATTTTATTTTTTTAATTTACATTCCAAATCACTTCCCCTTTCCCGTTTCCTCCCTCCCCGAAAGTCCCATAAGCCCCCTTCCCTCCCTCTTTTCTCCGTTCAACCCCCTCTCATTACTCTGTCCTGGCGTTCCCCTACATCCAGTCTTTCCAGGACCAGGGGTCTCTCCTTCCATCTTTTTAGAAATCTATTGATATGCTGATTGTGTCTAGGGTATTCTGAGATTCTGGGTCAATATCCCCTTATCAGTGACTTCATACCATGTGTGATCTTTTGTGATTGGGTTACCTCACTAAGGATGATATTTTCAAGTTCTGACCATTTGCCTAGGAATTTCGTGAATTCATTGTTTTTAATTGCAGAGTAGTATTCCATTGTGTAAATATACCACATCTTCTGAATCCATTCCTCCGTTGAGGGACATCTGGGTTCTTTCCAGCTTCTGGCTATTATAAATAAGGCTGCTATGAATATAGTGGAGCATGTGTCCTTATTGCATGCAGGTAAAGTCTCTGGGTATATGCCCAGGAGTGGTATAGCCGGATCCTCCGGAAGTGTCATGCCCAGTTTTCTGAGGAGCCGCCAGACTGCTTTCCAGAGTGGTTGTACCAGCCTGCAATTCCACCAGCAGTGGAGGAGTGTTCCTCTTTCTCCACATCCTCGCCAACAACTGCTGTCTCCTGTGTTTTTGATCTTAGCCATCCTGACTGGTGTGAGATGGAATCTCAGGGTTGTTTTGATTTGCATTTCCCTAATGACTAAGGATGATGAACATCTCTTTAGGTGCTTCTCAGCCATTAGATATTCTTCAGGTGAGAACTCTTTGTGGAGCTCTGTACCCCATTTTTTAATAGGGTTACTTGCCTCTCTGGAGTTTAACTTCTTGAGTTCTTTGTATATCTTGGATATTAGCCCTCTGTCGGATGTAAGGTTGGTAAAGATCATTTCCCAGTTAGTTGGTTGCCGCTTTGTCTTTTTGACGGTGTCTTTTGCCTTGCAAAAACTTTGTAATTTAATGAGGTCCCATTTGTCTATTCTTGATCTTAGAGTATAAGCTATTGGAGTTCTGTTCAGGAAATTCTCCCCTGTGCCCATATGTTCAAGGTTCTTCCCTAGTTTCCCTTCTATTAGTTTCAGTGTGTCTGGTTTTATGTGGAGATCTTTGATCCACTTAGAATTGAGCTTAGTGCAAGGAGATAAGGATGGGTCAATTTGCATTCTTCTGCATGTTGACCTCCAGCTGAGCCAGCACCATTTGTTGAAAAGGCTATCTTTTTTCCACTGGATGGTTTTAGCTCCTTTGTCAAAGATCAAGTGACCATAGGAGTGTGGATTCATTTCTGGGTCTTCAATTCTGTTCCATTGATCTACATGTCTGTTACTGTACCAATACCATGCAGTTTTTAACACTATTGCTCTGTAGTACAGCTTGAGGTCCGGGATACTGATTCCCCCAGAGGTTCTTTTACTCTTGAGAATAGTTTTAGCTATTCTGGGTTTTGAAAATCAACAAGATAGATAAGCCCTTAGCCAGACTAACCAGAGGGCACAGAGATAGTATCCAAATTAATAAAATCAGAAACGAAAAGGGAGAGATAACAACAGAAACTGAGGAAATTCAAAAAATCATCAGATCCTACTACAAAAACCTGTATTCAACACAACTAGAAAATCTTGAGGAAATGGACAATTTCCTTGACAGATACCAAGTACCAAAATTAAATCAGGATCAAATAGACCATCTAAACCGTCCTATAACCCCTGAAGAAATAGAAGTTGTCATTGGAAGTCTTCCAACCAAAAAAAGCACAGGTCCAGATGGTTTTAGTGCAGAATTCTATCAGACCTTCAAAGAAGACCTAACACCAATACTCTTCAAACTGTTCCACAAAATAGAAACAGAAGGAACACTACCCAACTCGTTCTATGAAGCCACAATTACACTAATACCAAAAGCACACAAAGATCCGACAAAGAAAGAGAATCTCAGGCCAATCTCTCTTATGAATATCGATGCAAAAATACTCAATAAAATTCTTGCCAACCGAATCCAAGAACACATCAAAACGATCATTCACCACGATCAAGTAGGCTTCATCCCAGGGATGCAGGGATGGTTCAATATAAGGAAATCCATCAATGTAATCCACTACATAAACAATCTCAAAGAAAAAAACCACATGGTCATCTCATTAGATGCTGAGAAAGCATTTGACAAAATTCAGCATCCTTTCATGCTAAAGGTCTTGGAAAGATCAGGAATTCAAGGCCCATATCTAAACATAGTAAAAGCAATTTACAGCAAACCAGTAGCCAGCATCAATCTAAACGGAGAGAAACTTGAAGCAATCCCACTAAAATCAGGGACTAGACAAGGCTGCCCTCTCTCTCCATATCTTTTCAATATAGTACTTGAAGTTCTAGCTAGAGCAATTAGACAAGAAAAAGAGGTCAAAGGGATACAAATTGGAAAGGAAGAAGTCAAACTATCACTATTTGCAGACGATATGATAGTATACATAAGCGACCCAAAGAACTCCACCAGAGAACTCCTACAGCTGATAAACGACTTCAGCAAAGTGGCCGGATATAAAATCAACTCAAGCAAGTCAGAAGCCTTCCTATACTCAAAGGATAAGCAGGCTGAGAAAGAAGTAAGAGAAATAATACCCTTTACGATAGCCACAAACCATATTAAGTATCTTGGCGTGACGCTAACCAAACAAGTGAAAGATCTGTATGACAAGAACTTCAAGTCTCTGAAGAAAGAAATTGAAGAAGACCTCGGAAGATGGAAAAATCTGCCATGCTCATGGATTGGCAGGATTAATATAGTAAAAATGAGCATCTTACCAAAAGTAATACACAGATTCAATGCAATCCCCATCAAAATCCCAACTCAATTCTTCATAGAGTTAGAAGACCTTTCTGAAGAGATCAGTTATTCTGTGCTGTCCCCACTGTTTCGCCCCACTGCACTTGCCCCCTGGGATTCCTGCTGCCTTGGCAAACCTGATGACACGTCAAACCTAATGTTTCCAGAACTGTGCAGAAATGCTGAGGAGATGTCTCTGGTAGCCTATTGTCAATTATCTGGCAAGGGGAAGTTTGCAGATATTAGGAACGAGAACTGGGTGAAGTTGAGCCCTGGGTTTTAATGAGGATTCAAATGAGAACGTTGGCTATTTCCTAGGACGTGCTAAAAATAACCTGGGTGCCTGCCCTGCCCCCTCGGCTTCATCTTCAGCGCCTGCTCATGCTGAAGATGCAGGAGGGCTGGAAAAGGCTCCTTGGGGTCCAGCACCAGGGACATTTGCTCAGATAAACATAACTGAGCTCTGCTCTGCTCCCGCACGCATCAGTGGACCTGCCACCTTCAGGCTCCTGTCACATTTACACTTGAGGAGGCTTGAAGGTGGCAATGGATGGATGATTCCTGTGCAAACAAGCTTTGTGGATTTCAAGCTGCCACACCTCCCTTTTTTTTTCCAGTTTTTGCTTTGATTTTCTATATGACCCAGGGTGGCTTCATCCTCCTGCCTCTACTTTCTGATTGCTGGATCACAGGTGTGTGCCACTGTGCCCAGCTCTTAATTTCAACCTTAAATCCCTCCGGCCTTCACTACTGCCAACTTGACTCAACCCTCTTGTCATTGTTTTACCCTCCTTCCTGCTCTTCTTTCCTCCCCACATCACAGCATTGCCAGAACAACCTCATCCCCACAATCACCACCACTGCCACCACCATAGAACTGGTTCAGCGACTCCCTGTGGCTTCACATCCTTGCCAGGGCCACAGCAAGGACCTTCCCGAGCTGTGCCCAAGCTTCTTCAATTCCCCTCACTCCCTGGGTACTTCCTGCTCCAACTTATGTTTTCTAGCACCTTCTGCCGACCACGCCCCAGGACTCTTCAGGTCTCCAGGCCAGCAAGGCCATCCCTTTGCCCAATTCTTACTGATCATTCAGACCTCAATACAGCTGCCATGTTTTCAAAAAGGATACTCACTCCCAAGGCCACAAACAAGTCCAAATCCCTTCTCTCATCTGCTCCCATCCCCCACAGACCTCTCCTCCGCAGGACAGAGCTGGGCTGCATTTGCACATTTGGTCAATGATTAATTGATTAATGGGATTAACTCTCCAGAGAGCAGCTCATGAGAGCAGGCGCCTGCATCTGTTTGTGCAAGCTCGGTACCCAATATGCTGCCTGGAATTCTTGAAATGTCCAGTATTTGTGGAAGGAGCACTGCTAATCTCCAAATAAAAATTGTTTAAGGGCTGTATGCCCTGTGAGGTTTGGGTGGGAGCAGCATTGGGGGTGGGGAGATGCAGAGTCAAGAGATGTTTTAACACAGCAGCAAGCTGTACAGTAGGGGTCTGAAGTAAGACCCTTCGGTCCTGACAGACAAAGCAAGGTGTCTATCTTAAAGGTTTCTGAAGGAAGAGGAGAGCTCACATCACAAGGAAGTATTAGCCAATATGTGACCTGTGCTGCACACTGCTACAGAATGGCAGGACTTGGGCTACAGGATAGGGTAGGTGGTGGGGCCTGTGCCTCCCAGTTTCACAAAGGAAAATTTACCATAGCTAAGCCATGTAGTTGGGACCCACCTCAGTCTTGCCCTGTGAACCGATTCCTGGCCCTATACTGGCCAGCCTCAATCCTTTGGCTGACAATGTCCATATATAATATTTACTCCCTAGAATTGTGGGATTAGGTTAGTGTGATGCTTGTCACTATAAACTGCTCCCTTGAGAGCAGGTACCTAGATGAATTCCACATTGTCTCTCAAGTGAAATGAAAGGAATTACTGGATATAATGGCCTGTAATTCCAGAACTTGAGAGACTGAGTCAGGATGGTCAGGAATTCAAGGTCATCCTGAGCTACATGAGACCCAAAGGACCAGCAGGAAGACTCAGAGGGTAACACTGCTTGCTGCTAAGCCTGAGGCCTAAGCTTGATCTCAGAACCCACATGATGAGGTGATAGAACTCACTCCCACAAATGGTTCTCTGACTTCCACACACAAATTGTGGTATGCACATGTACACACATACACAAAAACATACATACATACATACATACATACATACATACATACATACATACATGTAATTTTTAAATTACAGAAACACAAAACCATAAAAGCTCAAATATTTTCTTCATCGGATTGAAATGCTTATCGTTTAGCATTTCAATCCAGATGAAATCTGAGGTCATCTCTTGCATTCTGAAGGAGATTTGAGGAAGAAAAGCAAGATGGGGCATGGGGAATGCCACAGAAGGAGACTCCATGTAACTTTTTCCATGGAGCTTTAAGAAAACCCAAGGATGAGCTAGAGGCAGCCCGGTCATCAAAGTCTTGCCTCCCAACCGAAATCTCAAGAAACCCAAGGCAAAGAGTACAGCTACAAACCAGGCACAAGACAGCAGAGGGACACTGGTAGGAGACCCCTCCTTCCTCAACAATTGGAACCAGTCCTTTGGTTTGAGGACGAGGTGGGCCTGTGCCCTCTGCTGGACAGACGGGACCCCGGCCACCTTTGCTGAAGGAGCGGCCATCAGCTGCTGTGGAGATCCAGCCCACCCTGTGAAGAATGAGCTATTATTGTCACAGTCATGAACTTTCTTAAATGTTTTAAGTTGGTGATTGCCGTGGGGATTTGCAGAGCTCCATGAGAAGTCTACAAACATTGTGACGTCTGTCTGCCTGCAAGTGACAGGAAAGCCAGCTTCCTCACGGCAGGCACAGGAACAGGGTCAGATCAGGGTTCAGATAGCTGCCAGAAAGGAGGTCACAGGGCGTGGGAAAGGCTCATTATTTTTTCCACGTTGGCTCCTGGGCTTATGTTATTGCTCTTCCTTCAGCCTCAAGTATCAAAACTGTCAGTCAAAGAAACAGCTTTCACGTTAAAGAGACGGTTTATTCTGAAGCCAAATTACAAGTGTGGTTAGAAAACCCAGATTCGAGGGTCCCCAAATGCCATGTTCTAATGATGTAGCAATTCCATGGGCTTTTTTAGAAATAGAACAAAGAAGCCATAAAGCAGCACGCTTTAGACTACGTGGATGGGTGTGTCAGGTAGGCGGGGATAGGAGGCAGCAAAATTTTGCTATTGGCTTTAGATGCTGTCTGTGGATATTCGCAGCTCCTTGGTTATTGGAAATTGTCTGCTTGTAAATCCCAAAGAATTTACCCAATTGTCACAAAGACATTAAATCACATACAGAGGAGGACAATGAATTGCCTTTAAGTGGGTAAAAGATGCCCCCCAAGATATTGTTTTGTTTTTGAAGATAGGGTTTCTCTGTGTAGCGCAGGCTGTCCTGGAACTTGCTCTGTAGACCAGGCTAGCCCTGAACTCACAGAGATCTGCCTGCCTCTACCTCCCAAGTGCTAGAATTAAAGATATGTGCTGCCACCACCGCCCAGCCTCCTAAGACATTGTGACTCTAGACTGGTAGACTGGCTACATTCCAACTTCATGTCGTTTAGTTCAGCCAATCAACCTTTGTAATCGTGGCTTCCTCTTTTTTTTCTTCCTATCGATGACCACACAAAAATTAAAGAAACCCCTTGAAATATTTGTTTAATGGCCCAGATGTGATACTGGCATGAAATGACATAAGACAGATAAATTTACCCTACAGACCATGTCAAAACCCTCCATCCTCTAACATAAGAGGGAAGAAGAGGGTCATGTTTAACTAGTTAGTGATGTTCAGGTCAAATATATGGTTCTGACCTCTGATTTGTGCTGGATTTTAGTAAATATATAACGCTTCCAAAACCATAGAAGAAAGAGAGAAGGTAAATTTATCTATAACCACACCACCTTGAATGCACAGATCTTGTCATATATCAGAAGGCAAGCAAGATTGGGCCCCAGTTAGTACTTAGACAGGAGAATGTAAGTTCAGATTTCCAAAGGGCAAAGAGTTAAATTTTCATCTGACACTTGCTTAGTGAATGAATGGGGGAGAGAGGTAAAGGTGCCCAGGTCACATGGCCAATGACCATGTTTTCCAGTGACTGTTTCACAGTCATCTCCTCTCACTACATGGATACAGGAACTGATCTGGCAACAAGTGATATAAAGTTTTACTGGGAACAAAAGGCCTTAATGCCAGGAGGAGTTCTAGTGCTGGGACTCTGGGCTTAAAAATTGAGTGATTGCTGGAAGGAACCCCCTGAGCATGTAATCTGACTGGCACACAGACCAGCGATCCGCATTCTTCTACGTGACTTCCATGTGCTTTCAAAAAAGTCCAAAGAAGAGTGTCCTGGTCAGAATCTCTAAAAGACGAGTGTTGTAGGCCTAGTTAGATTCGGGAAACTGATCGGCTTCTGATAGCACTGACCTAATCAATAGATTTAACCCTTGACAGATTCATAAAATAATAGAAGATTAAGGAAGTGACAGAAATTAGGAGGTGAGGTCGACGGGGAAGTGGGACATAGGGGTCAGTTCTTGGGAGTGTATAGCCTAGGCCCCTTGCAGTTTCTGGAGACTCTTGCTCCCTGGATGCCAGGGGTTGAGCATCTCGACCCAACTATACCTTTGAACATGGCATTTAACCTCATCACCAACCTAAAAACACTGGAGCCAACCAACTACAGACCGAAATCTCTAAAACCATGAACCATAATAAATGTCTTCTGTAGGTTTTCTCTTGGGAATTTCATCAGAGTGACAGTGAAAGCAGTTGACACAAAAAAAGATACTAACCATACTAGAAAGAAAATGTATCAAGAAATCCAATATATGCTGTTACTAGAAGCCCATGGTAGAAGACAAATACCAAGTAAAGAATAAATCCAAGGAAAGTTCTGGCTGCTGGAAAGCTGAGTGGCATTCAAACAAGACCAAGACAAACATTTGTAGTAACTGCAAATAGCTATAAAGAAACCAATAAGACTCTTGAGTGTCAATTGCAAAGTGAAAAAACCCTTTCTAAGTGGCTTAAGTGGTCAAAGCTCTCTCAGGCTGTGTGTGGGGGAGCCACCGTGGCAGAGCTGGCATCTGGGGGCGGGTATGGGAACTCCAAAAACATCATATGAGCTCAGCCTCTCTGCCTTTGTCTCTTGAGTATTACATCCATTCTGGTCTCTCCTTGTTACAGGCTCTCCTCTTGTGGAGACGATATCTTTCTGAAGTTCTGTTCTTTCATATTTGAGTCATTTCCCACGATTGTCTCGGGGAGGGGAGATCTCATCCCTTTGATTGGAGTCACTTGTGTTACATGCTGACTCATGGGAAAGGGGCAGATACTATCCTGAGGAAAAAGTCAAGATGTCATTCCTAGGAAAAGAGTAGGAATCTACTCACTAGTGGAAGTCACAATTGTCTACTGCAACAGCTCAGAAAGTATTCTATTCTAGTTACGTTAAAGTTACTCTCTGTGGTGGTTTGGCCCCATAGACTCATGTGTTTGAATGCTTGGCCCACAGGGAATGGAACTATTAGGAGGTGTGGCCTTGTTGGAGTAGGTGTGGCCTTGTTGAAGGAAGTGTGTTACTGTGGGGATGGGCTTTGAGGTTTCCTATGCTTAAACTCCACCCAGTATGGAATTCCAGTCTCCTCTTGACTGCCTTCTGATCAAGACATAGAATTTTCAGCTCCTTCAGCATCATGTCTGCCTGCACACTACCATGAAAATAATGGACTAAACCTCTGAAACTGTAAGTCATCCCAAATTAAATGTTTGCCTTTATAAGAGTTGCCTTGGTCCTGGCATCTCTTCACAGCAATAAAACTCTAAGACAGAAGTTGGTATCAGGAACTGGGTTATTGCTGTGATAGGCCTGACCATGCTATTGTTGGAGGAATGTGAATTTTGGAACTTTGGGTTTGGAAAGCAGTGGAATGCTTTAAGTGGGGCTTAATGGGCCATCCCAGTTGGAATATGGCAGACATTGGTTCTAAGGGTGATTTGAATGCAAGAGGTTTCAGAGGAGAAGAATTTTAGTATGTTGCCTATCAATCATTCTTGTGATATTTTGGTAAAGAATGTGGCTGCTTTTTGCCCTTGTCTAAGGAGTTTGCCTGAGGCTAAAGTAAAGAGATTTAGATTAATTGCACTGAGGAAGGAAATCTCAAAATAACCTAGCAGAGACTCTGTAATGTGGTTCATTCTTGCAAAGAGCGTTTTGACCAAGCATAGCAAGCTTAGAAAGGAAAAATATAAAATGTATGGTTCAAGTATTAAAGGAGCAACAGGAAGTTGTCAATTTAACTATATTTGGAATGAACTATAATCCAGAAATGGAGGGATAATTTGTGATGCAGATCTTGAGGCATAGTGGTCATGTTTATAAAGATCTGTGAAAAGGAATTAAAGAAAAGCTTAGGTCCAGGTGTGGTGGTACATGCCTTTAATCCCAGGAAACAGAGGCAAGCAGATCTCTGAGTTCAAGGCCAGTCCAGTACAGAGCAAGTTACAAGTAAAGAAAAACATGGTGGTACGTGCCTTTTTACAGCACTCAAAATACAGAGGCATGAGGTTTTGTGAGTAAGATGTAATAGAACAAGGGAGACATATTCCAGCACCAGCAAGCAGCAGAACTTGGCAACTTTGGCCACATGACTCTGGCTTTAGAGTCAAGAATAGAAGGGGTTTCTGGGGTGATTGATGATAGTTAGCTGGAGCTAAGAAGTTAGTGGTGATTAAGAAGAGACCAGCATCATTGAGTTAAAATCTTTTGATAAGTGTTTTCTGAGAGCACAAAGAAGCTGAGTTCCAGAGATAGACCTCATGCTGGCAGCTGGACTTGGTAATGTGTAAGAATTAGATAGTGCTGGTGTTGAAAGCACAAAGTGGTCATGGAGAGCAGCTGAGGCTTGGCACTATGAGAGGCCATGAAAGGCCATTAGTAAAGGTGGAAGTCAAAGGCCCAGGACTGAAGGGGTCATGTCAAAGAGCTGAGGCTTGGCACCATGAAAAGAGTCTATGAGAGGCAATGGTGAAAGTTCAGCCTAGTTGCAGTGTTGGGCCCCAGCATATTAGAGATGCCAGTACCAGGGGATGACCATCAAGAACAGCAGCAGCAGTAGAGTGGAGTATGCCAGAATCTAGAGTGCTACAGAGGGCAGAGCTGGAGAAGTGACCCAAGCCCTTTGGAGGAGTCCAGAAGATAATGTGTGGATCCCAGACATTAAAACAAGAAACTATGAAGTTGAAGTTGCCATGAAAACACCAAGAGTTAGAGATTCCACAGCTTCCAGATACCTGCTAAGTAAAGCTACTAGCAGGGAGTAGAACCCATGCAAGAGAGAGAATTGTGTTGCAGTCAACAAAGCTGAAAAGGAGCTGGACATCAGACATAGAGATGCAGAGTTTGGAGATCATCCAGCTTAGTTTTGTCCTTCCTTTGGTCCAGTATTTACTCACTATGATGTCTGGGAATGGTAATGTATATCCTGTGATGCTGGAAATATGTGATCTGCTCTTTGATTTTAATTTTAAAGGGAATTACAGCTAAGAGATTGCATGATTCTCAGAAAAGACTTTGAACTTTGAACTTTTAAACACTGTTGAGACTGTGATAGACTATGGGGACTTTTGAAATTGGACTAAATGCATTTTACATTATGTTATGGCTATAAGCCTATGGGGGCCAGGTAGTAGTACTATGTGGTGGTTGAAATAGGTTTGGTCCCTGTGGTGATTTGAATATATTTGGCCAAGGGAGTGACACTATCAGGAAGTGTATCACTGTAGAGGTGAGCTTTGATACCCTCCTCCTAGCCACATGGGAGCCAATCTTCTCCTGTTTGACTTCAGAACAAGATGTAGAATTCTCAGCTCCTCCAGTGCCATGTCTGTCTGGATGCTGCCATGCTTCCCACCACTATGATAATAGACTGAAACGCTGAAAGTATAAGCCAGCCCAAATTAAATGTTTGCTTTTATAAGAGTTGCCTTGGTCATGGTGTCTCTTCAAAGCAATAAAGCTATAACTAATATGTTATCTATTAATGTTCATTTATTTTAATAATAATAATAATTAATAATAGAATTTTATTTGTATATAGATATTATTGAAACATTTTCCAGCAGCTAATAACCTGCATCAAGACAAGAACTGTTTTTTTATTTATATAATTATGGATAAGCAGTGCCCTGGGGGTGTGCTTTTAAGATAAATGTGGTAAAATATTGTGGTTTGAATGAAACATGTCTCCATAGGCTCCTGCATTTCAACACTTTGTTCCCAGTTGGTGGCACTGTTTGGGAAGGTCATGGAGCCTTTAAATACAGAAGCCTTCTAGGAGGAAGCATGCTGCAGGCAGGATTTGAAGGTTCATAGCATCACCCCCACTTCCTACTTGCTCTTTGTGCTTCCTGGGTTCAGTTGCCATGTCTTCTCTCAGGGTGTCTTGTCCTAGCCATCTAGCATGCTTTCTCTTTCCCCATAGATTCTCCCTCTGAAACTGCAAGCCAGTTCCTTCTTCTCTAAATTCCTTCTTCTATAAACCACTTTGTGTCATAGTAATTTATCAGCGAAGTAGAAAAGTAACTGACACATCCATGAGAAGTACAATTCCTACTTTTACTCTATATCTTCTTCCCACCCAGAACCACTCAGACTCACTCATGCCTGATAGGACTTCTCCTATCTCCATAATCTCCTTAATATCTTTCTCCTAATCTCCAAAAAACCTTATTTACAGCAGTGATTCCCAACCTATGGATCACAACCCCTTTAGGGACTCAAATGATTCTTTCACAAGGGTCACATATCAGGTATCCTGAACATCAGATATTTATATTACGATTCATAACAGTAGCAAAACTAGTTATGAAGTAGCAATGAAATAATTTTATGGTTGGGGTTACCACAACATGAGGACCTGTGTTAAAGGGTCACAGAGTTATGCCAAGATCACGAGGTCCCCACAGACCACCAGAAACCACCAGCAGTCCAATACTTATTCAAAATCAAAGAGTCTTTATTCAAGCTTCAACTTGGACCCTCCAACTTCTCCAGCACAGAAGGTGTGGAAGGTGCTGAGCTGGTACAAGCCTTGCCTATTTATCACGGTAACAGAGTGAGGGACTTCCAAACTTAGCAGTTACATGATTGGTTGGCATTTGCTTGGTGCACTTCTGTTGACAAATAATAATTTCAGTTTGGTATGAACAATGGTTGCTAACTTAATCAATCTACTTTAAACATTAGGTACTTTTTCCCCTTAAGACCTGATTGGTTGTTGCTACAGGTGGAGTGGCTATTTGCCCAGGGAAATTGTGAATGTTATCAGGGTGACATGGCTCCTGAAACAAGTTGGCATTTTTCCAGTTGCTGAGTTCATTCAGAGGGCAAGTTAATCATAAAATGGAGTCTGAAAGCAAAATGGAGTTTGTAATGTTAAACTAGGTCCTTCACACAGCATTAGGAAGGTTAAGGCCATTGATCTAGAGCCTCACTAACAAGGAATCCAACTGTCCAGAGGTGTGTTGGACCTTAAAGCCAGCCAGTCAGGATCTCCATATGTACCATGTGAAGAAGGGCACATCTGGGAAAGATTTAAGGGGATTTCTACTGGAAAGGGGCTGCTTGCCTTCAAAGAGCTATATCAGTCAAGAAAAGAAGTCATGTGACTTTCCCCACATGGCTGCCATAGAGAAGAGATTGTGGTAATAACACCGCAGCTTCAAAAGACTTTCCTCTTCTTTTTCCCCAGCTTTAAAGGGAGCAGCACTGCTAATAGACAGACAGGTCCAGGCTTCCTGCATCCCAGTGCCAGGTCTTTCTTTTAGTGTATCACTGAGTCCAGCCCTGCTGTGAATAGACCAATGTCATTGTGTCCTTTCACACAGAAAGGTAGAAGCTGGAGATGGACTTGTTTATCCAATAAGTTAAGGACCCAGCCTGTCAGCAAGAGCTAAGGATTAAGGCTATACTTCCCTTTTCAGGAATCAGACACATCACCTTCCCAGTGCTTCCTCCGATATTGTAAACACCCTGGCAACATCATTTGCCCAACTACAATGGCTTCAGGCAACTCTGCCAATGCCCAATTTTATGCCTCATTAAGATGTCAGTTCAGCTTTTTTTCATTTAATCTGTGAGAGATTGATTGATAGGCCTTTAAAGAAATACTACACAATCTTTTTCTTTCAAAAGTCAGATATGCTTTTTTATTTGATGTATTTCCTCTGTCATAAAACGACACAGAAACTGTGTCTGCTCTTCTTTGTGAGCACAGCCAGAAGTAAGTTTGAGAGCTTTCCTCCCTGATTGTCCCCAGAAGGTTCCTGAGACCTTTTCACCTCCCTGAAGACCATCCTTCCTTCACAGGAAAGCTATATGTCTGCACCTAGACTTTCAGAACTAGATATGATGAAAGAAAATATCCTGAAGCATTCAGAGGCTCCTTTGAGCTCACCAGAGTCCACATGTGAAGGAACATAATTGATTGTGTGACTTTAGAAATGATGGTTTACCAAAAGAGTCTTTGGTAATATTTATCTAAAACAGTAATGTAGATGTTCATTTGCCATGACCCATAATTCAATCACTTAGACATTTTCTTAATGAAATGATGGAAATCCTTACTCTAATTGATTTGGGCAGTAAAAGGAGTCAACCAACCACAGAGCAACAAACCCTATAGCAGGTTAGATTTTTTGGCTAACCCACAATGCTATGAACCAAGTTCTTTCTCTGGGTTCTTCATTTCTGAGACTGTTGATCTAAACTTGGTCTTGACACATTATGGGAGAAAGATGGTCACAACCTCAAGCATCACTTGCCAATGCCCAAGGGCTGGGAGATAGAATGTTCCATCTTTATTTGCTTTAAAAACGTTCCCTTTTCCAGGAACCCTGCAAATGACTTTCCACATGTTCCATTGGCTAGAGTTGTACCACACTCTCTTCCCTAAAGTAATGGCTGCATGGGAATTGGAGTTAAGACTCTATTAAGCATCAACAACCAGTAATTGTGTAAAATTTGATATCTCTTAGCAAGGCAGAAGAACTCCTGGATGAGTAATTGACAGCATCAGTAACCAAGACCACCAAAAAGCATGGGGGAGGGGATGGACAACAGTGTTAACCAAAGGAACCAACCTTGAAGGAGTCACCTATGACTGGCTTAGGGTTTCAAATGCCACTCCTTTGGCATCAAAACTATTTTGTCTCTAAACAACACATGTATTAACTGGGAAGAAGAAAGACTACCAGATAGCATATGACCATCAATGTTGTATAAAGCTTTATTGACTATAAACAATTCAAGATAAGTCATATTGCAAAAAACTATGTTAATAACTACTAGACATTTATCACATTTATCATGTCATAGAGTTGTATACATGATTCTCAGGTCACGTAAGTGAGGACTGAGACTAAGATAAAACAAGAAGCTGATAATATTTATGTAACTTGCTCATGACAGTTAGACTTTGAATTGAAGGCCATCTGACTTTGAAGTCCATATTCTCAATAAGATACTGAGTGGGAGAAACCACAGACTTCAGAATATATTGACTGTGAGTCTGAGAGTGACTCTTTTCACCCTTTTTAGTTTTCTTTATACTGAGAAAAATGGGTTGTGTGTTTTCCAGGTAGACAAAGAGTTAAGTCAGATCTCAGATTCTGAAAGAGTGTGGATAATGAAAGATACCCAAGCACTTAGTGGACTTGAGTGGTCAACAGTCAGGAAAGTATGTATGATAAGGAAGGAGAGTAAGAGAGGTATGTGGAGTACCAGGTATGATGTTACAGAAGTTGAGAGTAGAAGTGTCTCCAGAAAAAGTAATGGCCAGGTGTTATATCCCCCAGGGAGGTCAAGAAGTACTATAATCCTAGGTACCTGCAGAGAATTATGTTTGAGGACTTCATAGATGCTCAAATCTACAAATGCTCCAGTCCCTTTTACAAGAAGTATTCCGTATACCTTCAGTCACCTCTTGATTATTTATATAACATGGGGTTTTGTATCTTCCCTGGCATTTTCAATAAGTGGGGCTTGGTTCTCCAATTCTCCCTTTGAAGATACAAGGGTAAGAAAACTGTGCTGACCTCAGCAACACTGAATTTTCATCTCACATTCACATTGTTCCAAAGTGACCTGTAACCCAAGCTAGCCAAATTGGAGGTCACCATGGAATTTTTTTTCTGGAGTGATCAAGGAAAAAAATGATCTCTTTTACACGGTCTTGGACTCAAACATGAAAGCTTAGAACTTCAGAGACATAATCTCCCCCATAATGAGGGGGAGTACCCTGCCCCCTGGTCCTCCAGATTGTTATCTTTTAAACCATAAATCATGTTACAATATTTTGATCAAAATGATGTGAATAACTTAAACAAAATTGATTTCTATTAACCAATACAAGTGTATTTCTATAAGAATGATGTCAAAGTAAAATTTTAAACACAAGCAGAAGGTGGAGGAAAGAAAGGTGAGGAGGAAGAGGAGGGGAAACAGAAGGAAGAAGAGGAGAAAGGGGGAGGAGGAAGAGGGAAGGGGAGAAGGAAGAGGAAGAGAAGGGAAGAGAAAGAAGACAAGGAAGAAGAGAGAAGGGAGAAAAAAGAAGGGAGAAGGAAGAAGAAATCTGTTCTTGACAACACTGTAACGCAGTGTTACAGTGTTACAGAGGTGGATAACGCAGAGAGCCTCCTATCAGGTGACCATTTTTAATAAAACCAAGATCAGACTAATTGCTGGTACCCACACTAAAAGAAGGATGGTGTCCCAGAACCTAAGTTGAACTATATGGTCTGGTGTGATCATCTGCTCCTTTGGAAAACTACTATTCCTCATTAACTGCACCAGTTATATTCTCATAGACCCTAATGAACTCTAGAGTTTGTTATAGGAAATTTCCTCCCCTATGTCTTCTGTTAGCTCCAAGGCCTTACCTCCTCTAAATCTTAGCCTTGGAAACTGCCTAGTCACTGCACCCAGAGGGCTACTTGGCCTTTCAGCATGAGTTGGGTTTGCCAGTGAGGGGCACCAAACAGGAAGCAGGAAAAGGCAAAAGGCAAGAAAGCATCGTTGGGTTAGTGCACACAATTTACCCAACCTCAGCTCCTGGTACCAAGTTCCTTCCATGCAGATCTTCTCTTTGGGTCTTAACACCAGCCCTCTTTCCTTGTTCTTTCAGGCCTAGAAGAAGGAATGTTTCCCCTGTGGCTAGCCTTGCTGACTGTACTACCCTTTGTCCTTGTTACTGTCCCCAAGTCAGCATATATGCTAAGAGTCTCTTCTTCAATTGAAGTCACATGACTCATTTGTCTTCTACCAGGACCTTGACCCACACATCCACCAACTGACTGCAATTTTGGAAGCTGCCCATCAACCTTTGACCCACCTCCCAGGGTGTCTAATAGTCTGAGGGTTTTTTTTCCCTCCATAGATGATTTGTTTTATTTTTATCAACTGTACCTCTTGCCTACCAACACCTCTAACTCTTCCCAGGTCCCTTCCCCCCGACATCCCCCCCACCTCAACTTATTTCCATGTATACATGGTTATTCACACTGAATCCAATTAGTGATGTCTACATTCATATGGGTGTAGGAAGGCCAATGTACCATAGGTAACTGCCTTAGTTAGGGTTTTACTGCTGTGACTAGATACCATGACCAAGGCAACTCTTACAAGGACAACATTCAATTGGGGTTGGCTTACAGATTCAGAGGTTCAGTTCATTATCATCAAGGCTGGAGCATGGCAACATCTAGGCAGGCATGGTGCAGGCAGAGCTGAGAGTTCTACATCTTCATCTGAAGGCTGCTAGTGGAAGACTGGCTCCCAGGCAGGTAGGACAAGGGTCTTAAAGCCCATGCCCACAGTGACACACCTATGCCAACAAGGCACACCCTCTAATAATGCCATTCCCTGGGACAAGCATATACAAACCATCACAGCAACCTACCAGAGACCTTATTCCTGGGAAAAGAAAAAACCTGATTTTTCTCTCCACAAGCAGCCACCCATTACCTCTAGTTTCTAAACTAAGAATGGACCTTGTACTTCCACCCGAACCCATGTCTAATGAGCTTTATCTGAAAATTGCAGATCAAACCAACAGTGATTTATTTATGTCCCTTTTCTTCCAAAACTCCATATCAAGTATGAAACATTTAAATTAGCTTATTCATATCCCTTCTCCCTGGGAGCAAGTTTGAACAATATCTTTTGATATGTGCTGGCAATTAATTTGTCTGAGAAGTTGCTCCGATAATATTAACCCAAAAAGAATCATGCATCCTGTTCTGTGAACTCGGCAAAGCCTCGGCTTCTGTCCCTGTAGGTACTAAGAATCGTCCATGCAGACTTCACTCAAAGCAAATGTAATATTCTAAAAACGGGATTCAGCTGCCAAATCAAAGCAAGGCAGGAAAAAACAGAAATCAGCACAAAAGCACAGAAAAGAGGTGGAAATCTTTAAAACGAGGCTGTGGCCCTGCCAGATCCTTACACCGTCACCCTTCCTCGTCCACAGACGACATCCCTGGATTCAACCAGCTGAGAACTGGAAATATCCAAAACAAGAAAGAGAAGGAATAACGTAGGGGCCGGGGCTGTCTTCTTGTCCTGCCTGCACCCTGTCTGCTTAGGGCCTGGTTAGCAGGATGGCCTGGCTTCCTAACCATGGACATCTCCCTCCTGCCAATCCAAGTCCACTCATGAAAGCCACTCATACTCACATCTCCAAGGCTGGCCTGCGTATCTTAGAGAGAAACTGTGAGCCAATCATAGGATGGCTGTGCATATCGGACTGAAGATTATTGGCAGTTACCTAGTTTTCAAAACACCAAGGTATTTTTATGAGGCCTACCTATCGGCCTCCACAGCCTGAAAACGTTAGAAAGAGCACTGACTCTCAGGTGCTGGACAGGCTCCCTTAGGTTCCCTTTCTAAATTGGTCCAGCCAATTACGATTGTCTCCAAAATCTCCCGTGGTGCTTTATTGGAGAGAAATTTCCTCATACTGTGAGATGTTGTTAAAGTAAAGACACAGAAAAATGAATTGCATCATAAGATTCATGTGTAATGTAGAAAGGCACTTCTCAGAATAAGCCTGTTATCCTCAAACCTTTCCTTGGTAAAACTTGTTAATAGTCAAACTTTATGACAGACATTCTGCACTTGTGTTTGGAATCTATTAACTTATTTGAACCAAATATGCTGGAAAATATTTAAAAGAGGGAAGAAAAGCACATAACAACTTTTCCAAATAGTAAGAAAAACGTTAAAAGGAAGTACAGGGGAAATCTAAAGACAACAGTCTGCCAGGTGATATCCAGACACCAGCAGAGACAGGCGTGAATGCCCAGAGAAGAGCCCAGGAGACCATAATGCAGATTGTCTATGGCTGTAATGCAGACTGTCTATGGCTGTAATGCAGACTGTCTATGGCCCTTGCAGTTGGGTTCTGTTTTCCATGGTAGAGATTGTGTGATACTACATGATTTAAATCAGGGTGTGCCCTGACCTAAGTTACTCCACAGTATATGAAACAGTAGTTTTAAAGACCATGCCTTGCCCTGAGAGATTCCGTTCTCCATGCAGTTGTTGACTCTATTTTGAAGACAGAAGGAGACCCTGCATCTGGCCAGCCATGTGAACAGCGCTGCCCATGAAGCACAGACTGCTAAAGGGTTTGTTGCTAGGGACGGAAAAGGTGCTTTTCTTTCCTCTTTTAAATATTTTTCAGCACATTTGACTCAAAACAGTTAATAGATTCCATATGTGAGTGTAGAATGTGTAATTTATCAGGGAGTTTTGGAGCTCTACAGGCACACGGGTATATTAAAATCATACCAGGAAAACCAGGCCTAAGAATTCATCACACACCAGACTAAGAAAGGGATAGGACCCTGTCACCTGAATCTCATAAAAATGTGGACAACAAATCTGTCTCCTGCCTACCCAGGGTGTGCATCAGACTGTCACAAGGGAGGGCTTCAGCAGAGCTCAGTCTACACTTCCCTACTTGAAGTGTCACCTGCCCATTGTCATTCACCCATCTGCCCACTGTTTTGTTCGGTTCTGGTCCCACCCTTTTGCCTCTGTAGCTGGATTCAACTCTGAAGCTCTCTGCTCCAATCTCTGGCCGCTCTCCAGAGACCCCCATCTGGCTCACTATAGCCCCCAGCATGCACACACATGCACACACACACACACACACACACAGAGAGAGAGAGAGAGAGAGAGAGAGAGAGAGAGAGAGAGAGAGAGAGACAGAGACAGAGACAGACAGACAGAGACAGACAGACATTTCTATTTCCCAGCTCTATCTTCCCTGGCCACTTTAACCCTTTGTAGTCACCTCTGAGCTACATGCACACTTATATTTAAATATAGTAACTATGTATTGTGTGGTCTAAGGGGTAATATTAGTAATTGAGTTTGGGATAAAAGAACCTGGTTTTGCTTCAAACAGAGCCAAGGAATATCTGGCAAACTGGTGTCAATGAAACTACTATAGCTCATGACTTTATTGTTACCCAGTAAACCCTGACACTGGGAAGACTCAGATGTCTTCTTTCTGACATAGCATATCATGATATGTGATATAGGTATCTCAGTCTCCTTCTGAAATGGTGGGTGGGTCTGTGACTGAGTTACCCAATGACTGTCTCTGTGTCTGTGTTAAAGTTGACCTGGAAAAGACCTTGTCCTGGTGGGATGTTTTTGGGACATTTTCCCTGGTAGGAAAAGCCAGTTTCCACGTAAGGAATCTGATGGCACTAAGGCTGAGCTGCTTGGAGGTCACACAGACACTGTTGTCAACATCCAAGATTTCCTGACTGTCATGGTTAAGCGACTTACATGTCCAGTCCATTCTGACCTTCAGGTGACTATAGCCCTTACAGACTCCCAGATTCAAGAACAGGACAGATGCCTAGTAAAACCTGCCTGGTCCACCACTTCCTGAACCTCCAAACTTATGTTTGTTTTATGTCAATATGCACTACAACAAGGACTGGTTCATTAACCTACTGGAAATCAAGATAAGTGTTTCACAAGCTCTGAAACACTTCTGTAGACTCCAATAAGCAACCACAGGAAACAAAGACTGGATAGGGCTGGAGAGATGGCTCAATCATTAATAGCAGTTTCTGCTTTTACAAAGAACTTGGATTCAGTTTTTCAGGTGCCTGTACACACATGGTGCACATACATACACCCAGGCACACACATATTAGGCTGATTATTGTTAATTTGACACAACCTGGAGCCACCTGGGAAGACAGAGCTTCAACTGAGGCATTGCCTTGATCATACTGGTCTGTTGGAATATCTGTAAGGCACTGCCTTGATTACCAATCTATTTTGGAGGGTCCAGCCCATCGTGAGTAACACCATCCTTACATAGGCAGCTGGCCTATGTAAGAAAGCTAGCTGAAAAAATCAGAGAGCAGGCCCATAAACATGTTTCTCTGTGGTCTCTGCTCCTGCCTTGAGTTTGTCCTGGCTTCCCTCAGGGATGACCTGTTGCCTAGAAGTGTAACATGGAATAAACTCTTTCCTTCATGAACCTGCTTGTGGTCATAGCCTTTGTTAGAGCAACAAAAAGCAAACCGGGACATTAAAAATAATATTTTTTTAAAGGTACAAAGGACTCATTGGCAGGTTCTGACAAACTGGAAAGTTTTATTTTCTAGAACTAGGAAAGTAGCCTGCCCCAAGGTCCTCAAGCATAGGTAAACTGACTCACCCTCTAATTCAGGAATCCATTTCCTTACATCCTATTTGACCTGGAGTCCCAGCACAATAGTGTCCCGAACACACAGATGCATGTACATGTGAAGAAAGGGAAATGTTGTGTTTCAAACATATTTTACTGCCTTGATTCCAAGCTGAACAGAATCTTCCTTAATTGCACCTCGGCCCAATCTTTTTCACTAAGGATGATTTGACTCTTGAAAGTTCCACTAGCTGTGAATCAAATTTCGTTGTGACTCATGTGGTGTGTGGGTTGCAGCTTACAGCCTTTCTAGAAGGCTAAGCTACGGCAGGGGAAACACCCCCAAGGGTTGGGGAAAAAATGCATCGTGCTGATTATAAAACACCCCAGATATAGTCTGCAGGCAGTGCTGTAATCAACAGGGCCAAGGAGCATTCAGGACACACTAGAAGAAATGTGTATGCTCATCAAAGATGTCTGCCAAGAGGCTAAATGGGAAGGGAAGACCATAGAAACATGCAGGTTGGAAGGTGAACTGAAAAACATGAAGGCTGGCTTAAAGCCAGAGTGTCTCCTCCTTCTCCCTCTCCCTCTCCCTCTCCCTCTCCCTCTCCTCTTTCTTCATCTTCCTCTCCCTCCCTTTTCCCTTCCCCTCCCCTCTCTCCCTCCTCCTCCTCCTCCTCCTCCTCTTCCTCTCCCTATTTTTCTTCTTCATTGGAGATTGTGTGTCCACACAGAAAATTATCTCAGGGCCATAACAGACCAAAGTGTACAGTGACAGTCATACCTTTTCATGACAATGCTTCTGCACTGGCTTTGCCTGTCACATAGCACTTAAATGTCCCACAGTGAATCAGGCTGACAAAATTTTTGCTCTGAGCAGACACCCTACAAAACTACAACCTACAAACCTTTGAGTGCTCTTCTGTGATCTTCCTTTCTGCACACTGTACCCTTAAGATTACTACCCAGGGGCTCAGTTTACCAGTCCCTCTTTGACGAGTATGGGCATCCTATGTAAGGGACCATTTCCATCATGGGACTTTTCTAACTCTTCCTCCAGTTTCCAATTTTCTACCCTCTAGAGCAATGGTTCTCAGCCTTTGGGCCTCAACCCCTTTGGGGGTTCAATGGCCTTTTCACATGGGTTGCATATCAGTTATCCTGCATATCAGATATTTACATTATGATTCATAGTAATAGTAAAATTACAGTTATGAAGTAGCAATGAAAATGATTTTATGGTTGGGGTCACCACAACATGAAGAACTGCGCTAAAGGATCACTACACTTGAGAACCACTACTCTAGAGTCAAGAGACACCAGACTTCCGTGGCAGCGAGGATTGTTGGGAGATCATCTGGACTGGAGAGATGGTTCAGTGGTTAGGATCACTTGTTGTTCATACTGAGGACCTGGGTTCAGTTTGCAGCACACATGTCCATGGCTCACGACCATCTGTAACTCCGTGAACAAAAGATGTGCACACACATACATAGTGCAAGCAAAACACACACATAAAATAAGATAAATAAATCTTTTAAAGTATTTTTTAAAAAGACACTCTACACCTAAAACTCGTGGCTTGGTTTACTTTGCAGGAGTTAATTCTTGGAAATACTGTGCTGTGGCTGTGATTTTCATCAAGACAGTAATTCTCTAGAATAACCCTACAGAAGCATCTTTTTGGTTCTTCAATGACTGGTGGAGAAAACATGCTAAGACAACTTAAATGACCCTTTAAACAAGTTGGGCAGTGGTGGCGCACACCTTTAATCCCAGCACTTTGGAGGCAGAGGCAGGCAGATTTCTGAGTTCAAGGCCAGCCTGGTCTATAGAGTGAGTTCCAGAACAGCCAAGGCTATACAGAGAAACCCTGTCTCGAAAAACCAAAGAATAAAAAGTTTAAAAAAAAAAGACCCTTTAAACAAAAGTAGGTCCCCTTAAGCTTTTCTGTCCTCACCATAGACTATATGTCCCTACAAGGAGGACAGAAATCTGTTCCTCAATTCCTTCCACCATCCATCTCTCTTGAGGTAAGCCATCCCTCCTCTAAGGAACATATACCGAATGGGTGACTGTAAAGTGTGAGAGAACCAATTCCTTCAAGTTGACCTCTGACCTCTACCTGTGCACCATGGCATGGGCATACATAAGCATGCTCTCACAAAATAAACAGGGAGGATGTTTATCCCCAGCCTCCCTGCATAGAATGGTAAACATATGGCATTTAATGTTTTTTAAAATGTATTTACTTTTATGTACATGAGCGTTTGATTGCTTGCTTGTTTGTGCACCATGTGTGCTCCTGATACCCACGTGAATGAAAACGTGGGATGAAAGGAGGACATTGTGGCACTCCTAAAGTATGGAGGAGATTTGTATTGTAGACATAGGGAGAAAACAGACAGAGGCAAGAGACCAGGCTGAACATGGCTGGCAGACTGAACCAGACCGAGAGAGGAGAGAGGGTGAGGGAGCACAAGAAAGGAGCTACCAATCAACAGAGGCAACCTGGGGCCAAGAGGCCAAGAGACCAAGAAGGCTGCATAGCTAAAATGGCTGGGTTACACAGGGATCAGATTGGGGAAAGGGAAGTGGAAGCCCAGCCCCTGGGAGGTAGACGTTTAGGATTGGGGGCGGGGTAAGAAGTGCTGGGAGGACCCACAGGTATTGAGGGATGCTAGAGAGTGGGGAGGAGCCGCAGGCACTGAGTGAGACTGTCCGTGTTTCTTTGAGACCTAACACCATGCATGAAGGCCAGAAGAGGGCGTCAGAGCCCCTAGAACTGAAGTTACAGGCAGTTAGTTGTGAGCTGCCGACTGATGCTGGAAATTGAACCCAGGTTCTCTGCAAGAGAAAAAAGTGCTCTTAACTACTGAGCCATCTCCCTAACTCCAATGTATGGCACTTAGAAAACATTCCACAGTGATTTCAAGAGGATTTTTATTTCCCTCTTTTTTACTTCCTTCTCAATGAGAAGGGAAAAAAAATAGAGGCTGGAGGAAAAAGAGCTTCGTTATAGCCATAATATCTGATATGGCAGAGCAGAGGGTGAGAAAGATCTCGAAACACTGACAGCATCCTGGGGCTATCCTTACACGGCCTCACCAACCTGCTTGTTATATGAGGAGGAATAACTCCCACCACACATTTCCACAGTCGGGGATCTCATATTTGCAGGGAAAACTACAGCTAATTGATGTACTCCGTGGAAACCTCCGGGTTCCCTTCCAAAACCTGTCAAACTCTTCTGAGTAGCCTTCAAGTATAATACCCAATTTACTTTCCCAAAAAACAAAGAAATAAAATTTTAAATGTACCTTTCAAATATACAGTACACTGAAATGATTTGTGCTTTGCCTGCATTTCCTCCCAGACTCTAAACTCCAAATGCAAGAGCCACCTTGGGCTTTCTGGATGCTTTATCCATGATGCCTAATGAACTGTCTGCTCAGTGTATACCAGTATAGCTTGGATACATCGAATACTCAATGAAAGAGCTCAAACACATCATTATCCACTCATGTGGATCATTTATTATTGCAACACAACTCAGTTATGTATTTATTCACTTAATCACTGTAAACTGATTGCCACTGTGTGATGCACACAGTGATATGCCCTGCTGCTGCCATGACTCAGACAAAACCACTATCCTCAACGAATTTATATCTTCTAGTGGCAGACTGTACGTGTCACAGCTCTGGGGTGAAAGGCTTCCCCGGAGGAAGTGTTATAGCTCAGAGAGGGAAGGATGTCCCCAGTGCTGACAGTTGGGAGCCAAGGAATTCCACAAAGTCACACTGCACAACACACCTTACACAAAAGACTTACTGCTCTGATGAAAAGCAGCAAGGAACTGAGCAGAAAACAGGGTTTATATCTGGTTTCTTGGGGGAGGAACTTTGAAGGTAGGGATATACAGGGTGGGGATTGGTGGGATTTCAAGCCAAGCCCAGGGATTGGTAAGATTTTGAGCTTAGTGATTGGTGGGTGTGGGTAGGTTTGTAAACCCTATAGTGACTGTGTTAGTTACCTTTGCTTATGCTGTGAAAACACCATGACACCTTAAAAGAGAACAGACTTGTTTTAGCTTATGATTCCAGGAGGATACGGTCCATTACAGCCAGAGAAAACATGGCAGCAGGCAGGAAATGCATGTAGGCAGGAAAGGGGCACTATCATTAGTAGGAAGCTGGCTGGTCAATTGCATCTGCAGTTGGAAGGAGACAGTAAACAGGAAGTAGAACTGTGCTATAAGACCTCAAGGCCCATCCCCAGAGGCCCTCTTCCATCATAAGGCTCCACCTCCTACAGGTTCCACAACCTTCCCAAAGGGCACCACCATCTGGAGACCAATATTCAAACATGAGTCTATGTTGATGACAGTTTACATTCAAACCACAGCAGAGGTGTGACATCATTTCCTCAATAGAAACATAAGGTTTGAAGACCTGAAGCACAGTAGGACATTGGTCTTCCCCTGCAGGGTCAATACAGGAGGGCATCTGAGCACAGTCACCACCATCATATCAACATTCTAAACCTTTAATCATGTCTTAAAAAAAAACTCAGTGAGGTTCTTTATAGGAGCATGGGTGGCAGTTGCTCACAGGAACATGTGTATCTTGCTACACCAATGCCTCCCCCTCCCCCACTGGACATTATCAACATAGAAATCCTCAGGATGGAATGGAACCCCATGAGCCCCATCTTATGTTTTAATCATTACAATCTAAACTGCCAATTTCTAAGAGAGAGAGAGAGAGAGAGAGAGAGAGAGAGAGAGAGAGAGAGAGAGAGAAGAGAAGAGAAGAGAAGAGAAGAGAAGAGAAGAGAAGAGAAGAGAAGAGAAGAGAAGAGAAGAGAAAAGAAAGGTCATTTCTTAATCCCAAGAAAGCAAGAAAGGTGTATCATTTCTCTTGTTTGGAGGGGGAAAAGGAGGGGGGCAAGAAAGAATTAAATCCCACCCTTCAGTAACCATCCTCTCCTAGGGATAAAGAGATATGATGTGTCTTAAAGAGGCCAGTGGTCAGAGTCTTGTGGGTCAGTGGACCATGCCACCAGACAGAAAACTTGGTAAGGTTGAGTGGATTCAGAAACCCTGGTAATCCTCTTATGTGAGGATGGTAAGCATTTAATTTACTCCCAACCAGGTTCCTGTCCTGGAACACATGACTATAACACCCCAGGAGAGGACTGTGACAATTAGTCAAACACCCGAAGCCCCTCCACATGCAGATGAGGCATCCCTGACATCTCAGACCAGTCCAATAGAAAGCATCTGCTTGTAGACCCCAACCCAACCCATCCTAAAACCTATATAAGACCCTATCCTCAAGGAATAAAGTGTATGAGTTATTATTTCATCAAAGACCATCTGAGAGCTTCTGTCTTATACAGCTGTAACACCTTGGGGAAGAGAATTCTCTCCTGAAGATTTCGTTGCTGGAAGCTGCTTGAGCCTACCACAATGATTTCCTACTCAGTGGCCCCAACCTTGGTTGCTTGCCACCCAGTGTGTTCCACTAGCCTGCTGTGCTCCATCTGCCTTTGCCTGCCACGGACTCTGGGGCAGTCACCCTCTGTGTCCCACTACCTGCTACCTGAGTGAGGCCCAGCAGCCTGCCTCACTCAGGCTCCCCCTCCACCTTGGAAAGCTGCAACTCTTTGGCCATTCTGTCCAGAGCAGAGAAGAGCAGAGCCCACAGACCCCTGCAGATAGCACCCAGTAAGCAGATTGAAGACTGACAGAGTCCTTTCTAAAAGTAACTAGCCAGGAATGGACAGCTGAAGGTCTTCTTTCTACTCTGCCACATTCAAATGAACTTACCTTATTGAGGATCTTGCAGCCTTTATGTTTTAAACTCTCCAAGCCTGAATCATTGCTCCTCCTCAAAACCCTTCCAAGTTTGTTGATGTATTAGCTGAGGAAGCCCTCAAAATCCTTCTTTGCCCTTGTAGCTTGCTCTGTCCCTCCCCATGGAAGTTCCAAAAGCAGATCAAACTGCCCAATTTTGAACCAGCCCTAACAAGAACTGAATTGAAAAATTCTGTTTAATTTCTAAATTCCAAAGGCAACTTACTCGGGCATCCTAGAAATTATCATCATGTCTTTAAATCCTGAGTTAACTTGGCAAAGTTATGAAGAAAAAAGTTAAAACTCGATTATGTTAGTGGATGAGAAATGTTGGATTTGGTTTTATGTTTGTTTTTGTTTTGATTTTTGTTTACTGGGTGTTGTTGGTCAGACACCAGTTTGCTTACAACTTAAATACATCAATTTCTTTTGATAGGTAATTTAAAAGGTTTAGGCCTAAGGGGGAGCAGGGATGGGTAGAAACTGTCTGAGCCAAGATCAGAGCAGTGTTAATGGAGGGTGATTGTTCTGGGGATGAAGTTTCTCTATAAGCAATGCTGTCTGTGTCTTGAGGATGGGGCAGGCAGGGCTAAGGTGAGACAAGAGAAAAGTGGGGTGTGAAAAGGAGGCACTGGGTGTGGCCTCTTTTTTTGAGGATATGGACCTCACTCTCTGTGCCTCAGCTCCTACCTCTAGCTCTAGTACGGAATCATAACTGAAGGGGAGGGCAGAGAAGGGTCAACTCTCTTCATCATGACCAACAGGTATGAAAGTCAAAAACTGCAATGGAGACTTAGAGTTTCTCAGAAGGAAGAGGCCACAGGCCCCTGGCTGAGTTGAACAATGTGTGCTAGCTGAGCAGAGACATAGGGACATTTTCCTAAGCTGAGAAGCAGGGTAGAATATAAAAATCCCACCTGCCCCCTCCTCCTGCTTCCTCACTCTTTCACACTGTGCCTAACAACCAAACCAAAATAATGAAGAGAAGGGCTTACTGAGGTGCTTGGGGGTGGAGTCTAAGTGCTAGAGCACTCTCCTGGGATTCCCCAAGGCAGTGGATTCCATCCCTAGCACTGCAATAACCATAACAATGGTAATAAGATAGAAAACATAGAATGAACTAGAGTCAAAAAAGTGTGTCTAGAAGTCGAAGAGAGCCTTCTCCATGAAGGGCAACTCCAATGGGGTCAAGGTCTTGATCAAAGATTCAAGGAAGAAAAGAGCAATCACGGGGCTGTGGAGATGGCTCAGCAGTTAAGAACACTGGCTATTCTTCCAGAGGACACAGTCTGAGTCCCAGCACACATAGGGGTGGGGCTCACAACTGTCTGTAACTCCAATCCTGGAGGATCTAATACCCACTGTTGACCTCCATGGGCACTAGGCAACCATGTAGTGCATGCAGGCAAAACTCCCATACCCATAAAAAATATTTAAAAAAAGAAATCAGCTAACACCTCTACCCACCCCACCACCTGTCCCAGTAACCCCATCCCCTCCTAGCCCCAACCTCTGGCATCAGACTTCCAATGGTGCCTCTTAGTGGAAGGCTCTGAGAGTCTTCTGAGGCTATGGCACTTCCTTGAGGGCAGAGGCCACCCCTACTTCACCCATCCTCCGCCAGGATGCATGGTAGGTATATCTGTGTAGGGCTAAGGGTTTATCAGATGGGTGATAACAATGTGCTGTTCCTGGAAGAGATCGGAAGCAGAACTCTACACAAGCAAGCTCACGCTGGGCAGGCTGGAGGAACAGGTGCAGCTTATGTATGGCTGCCTTCATCAAGGGGTCAGGTAGGGCCCATGGTTTCCGGTGAGAAGCAAATGTAAGTAATTTGGCAAAGCCTTGGTGCCCTGGAGCCTTCAGCCCCTGGAAGGGTGTGCTGAGTGCCTGGTATTGCCAGAAGTCTGAGAGAGTAGGATAATGGAAGGGGTCTGAGGAGTGGATTTCATTAATCACACAAAAGGGGAGCTGATGGTCTAGCCAAGGAGTGCAAACTCCATCTACAGCTTCTCAGACTGACTTACAGCTGCTTAACCTCCACTGAGCAACTGCAGTGATCCCCACACCCCGAGATTCTTCTGTCTGTCTGTCTGAGCTTCTGCTGGTCACAGTTAGGAGACTTGAAATGAAAATATGCGGGGAGGCAGCTGGGGTGGGGGTGGGCAGGGACTTCAATTCAGCGACCTGGGAAATAAAATCCCAGGTAGGAGATGTGGGACTCAGTGGTCAGCACCCAAACAAGGGTTCTTGCTGCTTTGACCAGCGTCAGTGTAAGCAGGGGCAGGTCAGGAGAAACAGCTTAGCAGATGCAGTCGTAAGTTCCTGAAGGTGTTAATATCGATTGTTAATAGTGATAGTCAGATGGGAATCTCTGATCACGAACTTCTGATATGCTCGTGAGAGATTGTATTAGGTGAGCATCTGGCAAACCTGTGACAGGATTTCTAGATTAGGTTAGCTGAGGTGGAAAGACCCACCCTGGCTGTGGGATGCATTATTTCATAGGTTGGGGTCCAGGAGTACATACAAAGCTAGCTGAACACCAGCATTCGTCTCCCTCTGATTCCTCACCATAGATGCAAGATCACCAGTGGCCTCAAGCTCCCGCCGCCATGATTTCCCCGGGAGCCAAAATAAGCTCTTCCTTCAGTTGCTTATGTCAGGTGCTTCGCCATGGCGACAAGACAAGAAACTAATCCAGACACAAAACACACACTATAGTGGCTTGTTTGGAAAGCAGAACACAATGACGCTAGAAGGAAAACACTCTCGTCCAGATAGCAAGGATTTGGGGGCTGCAGAGATGACTTCTCAGTCAAGAGCACTGGCTGCTTTTTCAGAGAATCCAGGTTCAAGTCCCGGCACCCACATGGCAACTCACAACTACCTATAACTTCCATTCCAAGGGACCCCACATTCTTTTCAGGCCTCTGCAAGGACTGCACACATGGGGCGCACATAAAATAAATAAGTCCTAAAATGACATAGATTTTTGTTTTTCTTCTACCAACTCCAGTAACCCTGTGAAAACACCTTATAGGCCCTTGAGTTAATGTTCTTTTCTCCTGGGCAGAAATTACTCACACTGCAGCTGGATAGAATTACTGGTGGCTTTCTACATGCCAACTTCTGCCTTTACAGGTTGTAAAATGACAGAATCATTCAGAAAAATGGAACTCAAAATTTATCACCCTAGAAAATGAGATCGTCCCTGTTCAAGGTGGCTCTGTGACACTGCACAGCACATAGCGCTTCCAGGAAGGGACATCCACTCATCTCATACCTAATCCTGTGTTTTGAATAAATGGGAGCTATTGCAAAATCAGAGATTCAGAATCATATATGCCCATAGTCAGAGCTGCGTTGTTCACAACTGCCACAAGACAGAAGTTGTCACATGCCCCTACCCACAGATGAACACATCAACTGTGGTCTAGATGAAATGCAGTATCATTCCATCACAAAAAACAACAGAAATCTGAAATGATGCATAGTAAACCCGGAGCACACAGGGATGACTGATATACACCTGACACGAACAGACAAATCTTAGGCAGATCTGTAGAGCTGGAAGTCGGGGAGCAATCACCGGAGGCGGGGCTTTAAGTGTTTCATGGGTACCCACCTCTGTTTGGAGGAAGCAAGAGTCTAGAAATGGATAGGACTATGCAAGGTGAACATAATGTCCCTGAACTGTACACTTGATCAGGGTGACAGTGGTGGACCTGACCCCTTTGATTTTACCACAGTAAAAGCAAAGAGAGAGAATGGTAAGAAAAATAAACCTACAGGAGGAAAGGGGAGAAGGAAGAAGGGTAAGAAGGGGAAGGAAGAAAAGAAAAGAAAGGCTGTGTTTTCTTTTACACTTACTTCAGCTTGGCAGGGTTCTATCCAACTACACTATTAGATGTAAATCTCCCTGGTCCTGTAGGATGGCCACCCGAGTCCCTCCATCCATTATCCGGTGTGTGGGCAGATGAGTGGGAAACTGCTTATTTTCAAGCTTCTCCTAGGGAGAGCAGCAGGCACTAGGTCTAAGCTACTGGTGAAATGGCTGGCACGGTGTTCACTGTTCATCTAGAATTAGACATGGTACACCTCTCATGGTGTGTAGCTGCCCTGGCCTCTAGGAGGGGAGGCTGATTCCCTGAGCCAGGAAGTAGCTGGTGGAGGTTGGGTGAGGGTGGGCGATAGAACTCAGGGAAAGATGCTCAGGGGAGATTGTCAAAGAGTACAGTTTTTGAGAACCTGTGGTGGGAAAAGAGGAACCTGGGTCCCATGAAGCAGCTCTGTGTGATTTAATGCCTGTGGTCTGAATGTACCCAAAAAGGAGATGCTAAAAGTCTCATTCACAGAGCATTCCCAGTGTATCCCCAGTGCATTCCCAGTGCATTCCCAGTACAATCCCAGTACATTCCCAGTGTATTCCCAGTGCATTCCCAGTGCATTTCCGGTGCGTTTCCAGTACATTCTCATAGTATTCCCAGGGCATTCCCAGTGCATTCCCATGGCATTCCCCAGGACATTCTCAGTTTTGGCCCCAAGTGGGGCCTCATGATGCTTAGGTCATGAGTGATGAATGGATTGATGTTGGATATAACAGGCCAAGTTAGTTTCCCTCCCTCTCTCTTCCTCCTTTCTCTTCTCCTGTCCTTCCCTTCTCCCCGCTTCCCTTCTTTGTCTTCCTCTAGCTCCGTCTCAGTTGTCTCCTCCTCTCCTCTGTTTTCTGTCATGTTATGTTGCAACAAGAAGGTCTTTCCTGGGATGGAGAGATGGCTCAACCACTAAGAACACTTTCTGCTATTCCAGGGGACAAAGTTTGGCTCCCAGAATCCACATCTAGTGGCTCACAACTATCTGTAACTCCAATTAATTAAAAATAATAAAACAAGTCAAACACACACACACACACGAAAATTCTCCCCCAATATAGCCCATTGAATGTGAACTGTCAGCCTTCAGAACTACAAGACAAATGAAGGGCCTTCGTTTATACATCACCCAAGTTCCTAACTCACTAAGCACAAAACACACACGGCCAATAACACTGTGGGATGACAGATGTAGGAATAAGGGGAAAGAGAAGGGAGGAGGAGCCTCCTGAACTTAACAGCTACATTAGAATGGAAGTAAAGAGAGAAGTGTTCAGGACAAAGCCAGTGACACCAAAGTAATGAGAGAAATGAATGGAAAATTCCAGAAGCAAGAGTGAAAATGGACTGTAGGGAGTCTGCAAGGATGAAATGGAGGCAGAAGCTTCTTGAGGTTCACTTTCAAGAAAGGGGGCTGGGATTAAAGAGCGGACAAAGGTGCCTTGGGAATCCCCGGGATCACAATGTGAAGAGAGGTAAATGTCAGAGGCAAGAAGAAAGAACCTGGAGTCACCCAGGAACAAGGGACAAGGACATTTTGGGAACCAGTTTTGGCTTCTGTCACCTGCATATCTAGAATCTGTATTGCCCTATGTTTTTCGTGAGTGAATGATTCTAGAGAAAATTCTCTGGTTTAGCAACCCCCTCCCTCCCAATTCCATGTTTGGTCTCACACCCTGGAGTCTGTGTTAACCTTTCCCCCTACTCTGAGCTCTGTATAGCCCCTGCCCTTCTGTAGCACATGGGCTGTAGGCCTGAGCTGTAGGAACAGGTCTAGTCAGGAGCATTCTATGTGATTCTGTTTTTGCCCACAAGCCCTGGAATCTCTGGGCTAGGGCAAGGCCTAGAAAATTGTAAAGCAGCTCATTGGCTGCGTCTCTCATGTCCATGCTTCCTGCTGTGTTTGCACCTATTGGAATGTGAACCTCAGAAGGGCCAGCCTCTACGGGCCGAAGGAGGAGTAGGACATTTTGTAAGGTCCAATTAAATCAGCTACTCATCAGAGTGGGCTACCCTGTGATGGTGACAGACCCTGGCAACATCCTCCTCCACTGACATCACTGGCTGCACATGGTCTTCCTCCAGATGTCCTGTTCCAGCGCTCCAGGACGAGTTGCTAGCTCCAGGCAGTAACAGCAGTTGGCATACCATAGGCCTTCGGAGAGCCAGCTCTTTGACATCTTTTTGTAGCCTTAGTGTGTCCTGTGACAAGAAACCAGAACCCTAACTGGAAATGTCTCCCTCCATACCTGCCTAAGCAGAAGCAAGTCTCCAGGAGCTCCCTGGATTCTGTGTGCCTCAAAGGCCCTGACTTCTTGAACAACTCTTCAAACAATGCATTGGGCAAAACACCGCCACAGCCAGCACCAGGGCCCTGGGTGTCTCCTAAGGAAGCATTGGCATTCATTAACGTTGCCACTGACCGGAGACTGTCCATTTCCTCCCACACACACTCTAGGCAAACCAAATTCAGATTTGTTATCTTATTTCTACTCGGTTTTCTTTGGCTCAGTTGCAAATGGCCCATGGGTAGAGTATAAAAATAGAGAGAGAGCTTGGGACAGATGCTTTTGCTTCCAGGTCACATAGGTTTAGTGACTGTATGATCACAGAAGGAGCTAGTTGGACAGGAGACACCCAGCAGCTCAGTCCTTTGATGCTAGTTCATTCTGCTACTGTGACAAACTGTCCGAGACTGAGGGGACTTAGAATAAACAGAAATGCATTGGTTCGTGGTTCTGTGGACTGAAAAGTCTAAGATCAAATAATCAGTTGCTATTAAGGGCCTTAATCTCTGTTGATGTGAGAAAATAAGAGCCAAGAGAAGCCCGAATCTACCCCTTAAAATTTCAATCCTACCTGCCAAGTTGAGCCCTCAATTGCTTCTTAAAGGACCTAGCCTTGAATTTCCTGAGAGATTTGGTGAAATTTTGTTTGTTTGGTTTGATTTGATTTTCACATTTATTTATTTATTTATTTACATATGTATTTATTTGTGTGTGTGTGTATGTATGTGTGTGTGAGAGAGAGGGAGAGAGAGAGAGAGAGAGAGAGAGAGGTGTGCCACAGTGCATGTGTGGAGGCCAGAAGACAATCTCTGGGAGTCAGTCCTCTCCTTCCACCGTAGGTTCCAGGGTTTGAACTCACAGCTGGTCATCACGTAGACTTGTGTGGCAAAGGCAGTCAGCCACTGAGCTGTCTCATAGCCCCCGATCACTTCCTTTTAATTTAGCCCTTAATGGATAGTTCATCTTCCTCTACTGGAGAAGTATGTAAGGACCAGTTTTTATTTCAGCAGTGGCTATAGAAACAATGCCTGTTTTGCCAATTACTGTCATTTCAACATAATTCCCTTTGCAGAAGCAGAGTCTTCCTTCCTCCACCTGGGAAGGAACCTGGAATCATAGCCCCCACTGTCACATTGAACATCTCTAATTCTACCTTCTTGCCACACCCGAGGGAGCTCTTGTAGATGTGAAGCAGGTAAGCACCCACCACCAGCGCCAGCTGCCAGGGTCTTCAGCACAATGTGACATTCAAGCTGATTTGAAAGGCAAATTTGACACAGAACCCATAGTTTCATACTTGGTAAATGCGAGGCAGGTTTCCTACCTGTCCCAGCCTGAGTTTCTCAGAAGCAGAGCCTGAGGCAAAAGGCTTATGTGCTACTCTTTATTACGGAGTACAATCCCCAGGATGAAGGAGTATAGGGAAAGCAGAGTGAAGCAGAAAAGGAGAGATGGCAAGTGTAGCTGAGAGCTCTTTCACAAAGGCTAGCATCCCAAGGGGTACCAGAGACAGTATCTCAGTGCATCACCCTCTGGAAGAAATTAAAGACACATCTGCATACTTCAGTTGCAGGGACCACACACAGGGCATGAACCTACACGTTTCGTAGTGCTGAGACACATCAGAGATCTCACAGCAAAGGGTTGACTCCCCCATTAGCAGGCTCACCCAAAGGATACAGATGGAAGGAGCTTATAAAGGTGACAACGCAATGCTGTGGAGTTATACCCTCCTAAAATTGACCAAAGTCTTTGGAGAAAGAAAAATGTCTCCTGAAGTAAGACAAGAGATGGAAGGCCCCAGACACAGGTAAGATGAGAATCTGACTGGAACATGAAAGATCTATAATGCTACACAGGCCATTCCTGCCAGGGAAGCAGAAACACATTTTACCTAAATCCTCCTGTGGCCACATGCACACCAGGACCAGGACCACAGAAGAATTTCCTACCAGGGAGCACATAGCCATCACATTCTCCTAAGAATCTCTAGAGAGGAAACAGAAACCAAGGAACTAAACAATTACCCCCAAAAAAGACAAGACCAGAAATCAGTGTTGAGAACAGCAAACTTCCCATCCCTCCTCACTCAGATGCCAGCATAAAAACACAATCAAGGTATTATATGTTATTTGTGGCTATAGTGAAGGGTGTTGTTTCCCTAATTTCTTTCTCAGTCTGTTTATCCTTTGAGCAGAGGAAGGATACTGATTGGTTTGGGTTAATTTTACATCCAGCCACTTTGCTGAAGTTGTTTATCTAGGGGTTCTCTGACGGAATTTTTGGGGTCACATAAGTATACTATCATATCATCTGCAAATAGTGATATTTTGACTTCTTCCTTTCCAATTTGTATCCCTTTGATGTCCTCTTGTTGTCTAATTTGAGTGGGCAACCCATGTCTAGTCCCTGATTTTAGTGAGATTGCTTCAAGTTTTTCTCCATTTAGTTTGATGTTGGCTACTGGTTTGCTGTATATTGCTTTTACTATGTTTAGGTATGGGCCTTGAACTCTATTTACTTCTTTTTGTTCTAGAGTTTTCAGATGTACTGTCAAGCTGATAGTTTTTGCTCTTTCCAGTTTCTTTTTGTAGGCATTCAAAGCTATGAGTTTTCCTTTTACCACTGTTTTCATGGTGTCCCATATGTTTGGGTATGTTGTAGCTTCATTTTCATTAAATTCTGAAAAGTCTCTAATTTCTTCCTTGATTTCTTCTTTGACCAAGTTATTATTGAGTAGAGTGTTGTTCAACTTCTACATGTATGTGGGCTTTCTATTGCTTTTGTTGTTATTGAAGACCAGCCTTAGTCTGTGGTGATCTGATAGGATGCATGGGATTATTTCAATCTTCTTATATCTGTTGAGGCCTGTTTTGTGACCAATAATATGGTCAGTTTTGGAGAAGGTACCATGAGGTGCTGAGAAGAAGGTATATTCTTTATTTTGTTTTCTATATTTTGTTATTTTGTTATATTCTATATATTGTTTTAGGATAAAATGTTCTATAGATATCCGTTAAATCCATTTGGTTTATAATTTCTGTTAGTTTCACTGTGTCTCTGTTTAGTTTCTGTTTCCATGATCTGTCCATTGATGAGAGTTGGGTGTTGAAGTCTCCCAATATTACTGTGTAAGATGCAATGTGTGTTTTGTACTTTAGTAAAGTTTCTTTTATGAATGTGGGTGCCCTTACATTTGGAGCATAGATGCTCAGAATTGAGAATTCTTCTTGGTAGATTTTTCCTTTGATGAGTATGAAGTGCCCTTCCTTATCTTTTTTGATAACTTTAGGTTGAAAGTCGATTTTATTCGAAATTAGAATGGCTACTCCAGCTTGTTTCTTGGGACCATTTGCTTGGAAAATTGTTTTCCAGTCTTTTACTCTGAGGTAGGATATAAAATTAACTCAATCAAATCAGTGGCCTTCCTCTACTCAAAGGATAAACAGGTTGAGAAACAAATTAGGGAAATAATAGCCTTTACAATAATCAAAAATAATATAAAATACCTTGGTGTGACTAACTGAGCAAGTGAAAGATCTGTATGACAAGAACTTCAAGGCTCTGAAGAAAGAAGTCAAAGAAGATTTCAGAAGATGGAAAGACCTCCCATGCTCATAGATTTGCAGGACTAATATAGTAAAAATGGCCATCTTGCCGAAAGCAATCTACAGTTTCAATGCAATCCTGATCAAAATTCCAACTCAATTCTTCATAGAGCTAGAAAAAGCAATTTGCACATTCATCTGGAATAACAAAAAACCCAAGATAGCAAAAACTATTCTCAACAATAAAAGAACTTCTGGCAGAATCACCATCCCTGATCTCAAGCTGTACTACAGAGCAATCGTGATAAAAACTACATGTTTTTGGTACAATGACAGGCAGGTAGATCAATGGAATAGAATTGAAGACCCAGAAATGAACTCACATACCTATGGTCACTTGATCTTTGACAAAGGAGATAAAACTATCCAGTGGAAAAAAGACAACATTTTCAACAAATGGTGCTGGTTCAACTGGTGGTTAGCATGTACAAGAATGCAAATAGATCCGTTCTTATCTCCTTGTTCAAAGCTCAAGTCCAAGTGGATCAAGGACCTCCACATAAAACCAGATATACTGAAACTAGTAGGAAAAAAGTGGGGAAGAGCCCTGAGCACATGGGCACAGGGAAAAACTTCCTGAACAGAACACCAATAGCTTATGCTCTAAGATTAAGAATTGACAAATGGGACCTCATAAAATTGCAAAGCTTCTGTAAGGCAAAGGACACTGTCAATAGAACAAAATGGCAACCAACAGATTGGGAAAAGATCTTTACCAACCCTATGTCCAATAGAGGGATAATATCCAATATATACAAATAACTCAAGAAGTTGGACTCCAGAGAGCCAAATAACCCTATTAAAAAATGGTGTACGGAACTAAACTAAGTATTCTCAACTGAGGAATACCAAATAGCTGAGAAGCACCTAAAGAAATGTTCAACATCCTTAATCATCAGAGAAATGCAAATCAAAACAACCCTGAGATTCTACCTCACATCAGTCAGAATGGCTAAGATCCAAAACTCAGGTGACAGCAGATGCTGATGAGGATGTGGAATAAGAACACTCCTCCATTGCTGGTGGGATTGCAAGCTAGTGCAACCACTCTGGGAATCAGTTTGGCAGTTCCTCAGAAAATTGAACACAGTACTACCTGAGGACCCAGCTATACCACTCCTGGACATATACCCAGAAGATGCTCCAACATGTAATAAGGACACATGCTCCACTATGTTCATAGCAGCTTTATTTATAATAGCCAGAAGTTGGAAAGAACCCAGATGTCCCTCAACAGAGGAATGGATACAGAAAATATGGTACATTTACACAATGGAGTACTCCTCAGCTATTAAAAACAATGAATTCATGGAGTTCTTAGGCAAATGGATGGAACTAGAAAATATCATCCTGAGTGAGGTAACCCTCACTCATGGTATGCATTCACTGATAAGTGGATATTAGCCTAGAAGCTTGGAATCCCAAGACACAATTCACAGACCACATGAAGCTCAAGAAGAAGGAAAACCAAAGTGTGGATACTTCGGTCCTTCTTAGAAAGAGGAACAAAATACCCATGGGAGGAGATGCAGAGAAAAAGTGTGGAACAGAGACTAAAGGAAAAGCCATCCAGAGACTGCCCCACCTGGGGATCTATCCCATATATAGTTACCAAATCCAGACACTATTGTGGATGCCAACAAGTGCTTGCTAACAGGAGCCTGATATAGCTCTCTCATCAGAGGCTCTGACAGCACCTGACAATACAGAGGTGGATGCTCTCAGCCAACCATTGGACTGAGCACAAGGTCCCCAATGGACAAGCTAGAAAAAGGACCCAAGGAGCTGAAGGAGTTTGCAGCGCCACAGGAGGAACAACAATATGAAGCAACCAGTACCCCCAGAGCTCCCAGAGATTAAACCACCAACCAAAGAGTATACATAGAGGGACCCATGGCTCCATCTGCATATGTAGCAGAGGATGGCCTTATTGGACATCAATGAGAGGAGAGGCCTTTGGTCCTATGAAGGCTCGATGCCCCAATGTAGGGGAATGCCAGGACAGGGTGGGTTGGTGAGCAGGGGAAGGGAGGATGTGATAGGGATTTTCCAGATGGGAAATGAGGAAAGGGGATAACATTTGAAATGTTAATAAAGAAAATATCTAATTGAAACCAATTTAAAAAAAAACCACAATAACAGCCAAGACAATATGTCTCCACTAGAGCCCAACAACCCTACCTCTGCAGGCCCTGAATATTCCAACATAGCTGAAGCACAAGAAAAATACCTTAAAACAGCCTTTCTGAATATTATAGACATACATAAACAAGAAACAAATAAATCCCTTAAAGGAATCTTTAAAAAACACAAACATCTGTGGGAGGAGATAAAACACGTCAAGACCTGAAAGTGGAAGTAGAATTAATAAAGAAAACTCAAACTAAGGAAAATCTACAAATGAAAAATTTAGAAACTCAAAAGGAACCACAGAGGCAAGCTTCACTAATAGAATACAAGAGAAGGAAGAGAGAATCTCAAGTGTGAAAGACACGAAAGAGAGAAAAAAGGAAATATTGGTAAAAGATAATGTTAAATATAAAGTACCTGGTACGAAACATTCAAGAAATCTGAGATAGTATGAAAAGACAAGATCTAAAAATAATAGGAATAAAGGAAAGAGATGAAATCCAGGTCAAAGACACAGAAAATAATTTCAACATAATCATAGAAGAAAATTTTCCTAACTTAAAGAAGGAAGTATCTATTAAGGTACAAGAAGCATACAGAACACCAAATAGACTGGACCAGAAAATAAAGTCCCCTTAGTACATATCAATCAAAACACTAAATGTACAGAACATTAAATGTAAGGAACATTAAAAGTTGCAAGGAAAAAAGACTAAGTAACATATAAAAGCAAACCTAGAATTATACCTGACTTCTCGATGGAGACTCTAAAAGCCAGAAAGGTCTGGACAAATGTGCTGCAGACTCTTAAGACCCCACAGATGCCAGTCCAGACTACTATACCCAGCAAAACTTTCAATCAACATAGGTGGAGAAAACGTGACATTCCATGATTAAAAAAAAAATTAAGAAAGATCTATCTACAAACCCAGCCCTATAGAAGGTACTAGAATGAAAGAATGTCCAACCTAAAGAGGCTAACTACATCCAAGAAATGCAGAGAATAAATAATCCCAGACCAGCAAAGTCAAAAGAAGAGAAACAAACACACTGCCAACAACATGACAGGAATCAACTATCATTGGTCACTGATATCCCTCAACACCAAGGGTCTCAATTCACCAATAAAAAGACAGAACAGATATGAAAATAGGATCCACGATTCTACTAAATCCAAGAAACGTGTCTTAACATCAAGGATAGACATCACCTCAGGGTAAAAAATGGTAAAAGATGTTCCAAGCAAATGGACCTAAGAAGCAAGCTGGCATAACCTTTTTAGTATCTGCCAAATTTTGACTTTAAACCAAAACTAATCAGAAAAGATAGAAAAGGACACTACATACTTATAAAAGGAAAAGGCCACCTAAAGGACATTGGAAGCTATTCTAAGAGGTGAGTTCATAACACTAAGTTCCACCATTAAACAAGAAAGAAAGGAAGGAAGGAAGGAAGGAAGGAAGGGAGGGAAGGGAAGGGAAGAAGGGAGGGAGGGAGAGAGGGAGGGAGGGAAGAAAGAAAGAGAGAGAGAGAAGGAAGGAAGGAAAGAAGGAAGGAAGGAAGGAAGGAAGGAAGGAAGGAAGGAAGGAAAGAAGGAAGGAAGGAAGGAGAAAGAAATGCTCATGGACCCGTAGGATTAACATAATAAAAATGGCCATCTTACCAAAAGCAATCTATAGATTCAACACAATTTTCCAACACAGTTCTTCACAGACCTTGAAAAGCAAATTTTCAGCTTCATATGGAAACACAGAAAACCTAGGAGAGCTAAAACAATCCTGACTAATAAAAGAACTGCTGGAGTTCTCACCATTCTGGATTTCAAGTTGTACTATAGAGCTTTAGTAATAAAAACAGCGTTGTATGGGCAAAAACAAACAAACAAACCAGACACATTTATCAATGGAAATGAATTGAAGACTCAGTCGTAAATCCACACACCTATGGACACCTGATCTATGATAAAGAGAACAAAAGCAAACACTGGAAAAAAGACAGCATCTTTAACAAGTGGTACTGGTAAAACTGGATATCTACATGTAGAAGAGTGCAAGTAAATCCATATTTATCACCCTGCACAAAACTCAACTCCAAATGGATCAAAGACCTCAACATAAAGCCAGATATGCTGAATCTGATAGAAGAGGAAGTGGGGAACAGCCTTGACTCCACTAGTCCAGGAAAAGACTTTCTGTACAGAACACCGTTAGCACAGGCACCAAGATCAACAATTACTAAGCGGGACTTCATGAAACTGAAAAGTTTCAATAAGGCAAAGGACACAATCATTTGGACAAAGCAGCAGCCTACAGAATGGGAAAAGATTTTTACCAACCCCACATCCAATAGAGGACTAATATCCAAAATATATAGAGAACATAAGAAACTAGATATCAAGAAAACAAACAACCCAGTTAAAAATTAGGATAGAGATCTAAACCCCTGGAGCAAGTCGACTAACTAGACTAGCCAAATTGGCAGGCTCTGGCTTCATCCAGAGACCCTACCTCACTAAGTAAAAGACTCTTGACATCAACCTCTGACCTCCACAAACGTGGACACACATGGGCACAAGCACATACCATACATACATGCATACATGCATACATACCCACAAAAAAAGGTAGAACTCAAAATCTTCCTGCCTAAAGCTCCTAAGTACTAAAGTTACAAACATGTCCAAATATAACTGGCCAAATATAACATTTGTTGAAACCTTTCAATTTGTCAACCCAATGGCAAGCTCCCTTCCGCCTGCCAACCCAGCATTAAGCACAGGCTAGACAGGTTATACTAGGGTAGCATCACTTCTCTCTGGCATTCCCTCCTTATTTTCTGTGTCCTTCTCTAGAATTTCCCTTGGAGGAATGGACAGTGACCCCACCAAAGCCTACTGGACACATGATCTTTTCCTTGTATGGTCTTAACAACTACTCTTTTTTCTATGGCCAGGGTATGGACAGGTAATGGTTTAAATAGGCTTAATGGATGTGAGGCTCTTTTCAAACTGGCTCTAGACTGTGTGAACCCCCTCAAAAGGAGCAATTAAACCCACAGGATGGCATGAGGGGTAGGTAGCCTTAACTTCACTCCTGGAGGGCTCTGGCATTTTGTTCTTAGTTGCCTCTCAGAATCTGAAGGGAAGGCCGTATTGCCAAAGACACCACACAGTTCAGACATAGGATTCAGAGGAATAAAGCTGAACTGACCAGAGCGGTTCCTCTCTGAGGAGAATTAGCTTTAGAATTATAGTGATAGATGAGAACCTTCTAATGCAAGCTGCTAAGGGAGAGGAGCAATCAGTAGTCCTACCTGCTGTAAAGCCATGAACCACACAATGACTGGTCTGATGAGATATCCATAATGGTGCAATAGTGGCACTTTCATCTTGGGGATAACAACAATTATCTCACTGGACTTAAGGCCCTCTCAACAGAGGGAAGGGGTTCATGTCTGCTGCTATAAACCTAGCCAACTACCCATGGCTGGAGAGGTCATAACCACAAGAGGAGAGACCACTACCATCACTTGCCTAAACCAACTTCATTTTTGGCTGTTTTCTCCTACCCTTATATCCACAAATAAGTGTAGCTCTTCACCTTATTAAAGAAGCTCCTTTGACCAAGACTATTACAGAGATCCACAACTGGTCAAATGTGGGTCTAAGTTTCACCCTGCTGCTGGGGTGATAGAATCACTGCCAGGAGGATAAAACGCAGTGTTCAACTACGTTTGCTCTGTGCTGCTGTCAGGTGCTAGACTCAAGCAAAGGGCTGACACACCTCTTGAGGAGTGGCAAAACGTAGCCAAGGACGTGGGAAGCAGAAGCTGGGGTTCACAAGCTCCCAGGGAACCAGTTACCACTGGAAAACCTGCACAAAGGAGTTGGGAATAAAGGGCCAGGGGTCCATGGGCCTGAGATGAGGCTGGGGGTTCCCAAACTCCTGGACATCCAGGCACCACTGGGTCTCTGGGAGTTGGGAATGGAGGTGGGGGCCCACGGACTGAGGGTGCTTAGATCATTTTTGATTGTTCTTAGCTTAGCAGCAGTTGTCTGGGAGCAAAGAGGAGCCTTCTGCAGGAGACTCAGGCTGCAGCTCTGCAGGTGAAGGCCTTCTCAACGCTCCCCATGGCAGATCTTGATGGAAGAGACAGTCCTTGGTTCCAAACTATTTATTGATTGTTCATTGTGAAAAATAGGAGCATACCACCTTCTCAGGGTAGACCAGAGATTAAATACCTTTTGCAGGAAAGAATGTCGGGGAAGGGAAATTTATTGGCTAAACCCTCATAGTCTCTAGATACCTCATCAGCATGAAGAACTGTGTTCTGACCTACATGACCAACATGGGGAGTATGGTCACATGTTCCAGGCCAAGAATCTAGTAGGGAGCAGGAAGATGCCTACCATCTTGGGTGGGTGTCTGGGAGACGGGTTTCAGATCCACTCAATCTTACCAAGTTTCCCGGCACAGTCCACTGTCCCACAGTCAAATGTATAGAAAACATGGCTGTGGGGTCACCGGCTACATCTGCAACACAACCCCTAAATCTAACGCTTAGAGGAAATCAATGAAGAAGGGATTTGGAATGATTGTAAGAGACAGAGCCCCAGGATACCTATCACGTCCCCTAGACATGACAGGAGAAATGAACCCATGAGCTCTCAACAATATGATTGCCTGAACAAGACCCACACAATGGCACTACTCACAGTGCATGTGGAGAGAGGGGAATAATGTGTGTTCCCACCTAGAAGAGCTACAGCCGGTCAATGGCTGACAAGACGATGACCCAGCCTCCTGTAGAGATGAATGTCCACATAGGTTGTTCAGTCCCAAGTGATCAGCCCTGGACACACGTACATACAAGCAAAGCTAAAGGGACTCAGTAGGTTCTATACATGTGTGTATACAAATACACACACATATGTATGTACATGTAACAATAATAATTAAAGAAGATATCATGAATTGGGAGGAGGTGAGAGGGAGAAAAAGAGGCAGGAATTATAAACATACACTGTTCATGTAGGAAACTCTCAAAAACTATTAAATTATATGTGTATATATATATATATATGTAGTGTCTATATATACATAAGTTATATAATGTATATATTCAATATATACATTATATATATTGTATTTTTTAAAGGAAACAAAACAGTACATTGGGAACAGGTAGCTGAAAATTTTCATACTCCTTTGAAGCACAGTATGTTTCAACACTGTAGTTGGGCCTGGGATTGTTTCAATAATTCTCTTTGGCTAAGTACTTAGGATACTTCTGGTTTTTCATCATCACACACAGTACAGACCCGGAATAACTTTCTGGAAATCCATTTCAAACTTAAAATTTCAAAATAATAAGGGAGAAGTTTTCACTGTGTTTTTAAAATGTTGGAGATACAAAATGTGCCAACTCAGTGTGCTGGTCGTCTGCCAAAATGATAAATAAATGACTAAGCAGAGACACAAATCACTACGCAAAGAATGAAGAGAACATTCATTGTTTTTATCCCAAGTTCTCGTATTGACCAACTTACGTTTTGTACAAATTGCTTTCAGCGAAATTACCTGGGGCTGAGTTAAATCATTAAGTTCTCCCGCATTCTTGAGAGGAGCGTCGGGGTGATGCTGGTGGACTTGCTGCGGCTCTTCTGATCAGAAAAAGAAAAGCAGGTCCATTTAAAACCCATCCTTTTATCTTCTCATGCCTCAGGTTTTGCTCAAACAGGCCTGAAACATCCAGAGTGCATTTGCCGATTACTCAGTTAAATGCTTTGCCATTCCTAGACACAAAGAAGGGGTGTCAGAGAACCACCAGTCCTGAGCTACCCAAAGAAGAAGGTTTTCAGGGTCATATCTTTTATTCTAAAGCCAAACAGAGAGAACAGACTGCTACTTTTCTTAGAATTATTCTGAAGCTAAAATAAGTATGCCCTTTAGCACATGTGTATAGTGGATATGTACAGATCATCTCCCCAAGGGTCTCTTTCCTTGTGAGGAGGCATTGAGGCTGCTGCATTAGTGTGGTGGTTTGAAAGAAAATGGCTCCCATAGGCTCATGGGGTGTGGCACGACTAGGAGGTATGACCTTGTTTGAGGAAGTATGTCACTGGGAGCAAGCTTTGAGGTCTTAAGAGTTCGAGCCAGACCTACTGTCTCAATGTCTCATCCTGCTGCCTGCCTATCCAGATGTAGAACTCTGAGCTTCCTCTCTAGCACCAAGCCTGCCTGAACATGCCCTGCTGATAACGGTAAGCCAGTCCCAATTCAATGTTTGCCTTTACATCGTTGCGGCTGTCACGGTGTCTCTTCACAGCAATGAAAACCTAAGACAATTAGGTAATAATAACATGACCCCATTTCCTTTTCCTGATTTAATGCCACTAATTCTAATAATAATGCCCTCTGCAAAGGCAACCAGAAGTGACAGTGGACACAGCTGGGCTCTGGATAAAGGTGGGCAGTTCTACATCCAGCCACCTGTCCAGCCAGGTCACTTAGGGTCAGGCTGCGGACAGCTGTGGTAATCTAAGGGGTACCCCTTTAAATATTAACAACTTTCATTTCAGTCATATGAGAAGGTTACCCTTTTCCAAAATGCATTTTCTGCTTTGTATTACATTTTACACAGAATGTAGTGACTATAATTAAGTCTGGTTTGGGATGGGGAATCATCGTGTTTTTAAACATTTATGGGAGCCATTTTGTTTTTGTTGCTCCAGGCACTAAGCTGAAAGGGTGAAAATTAGATAAAAATTCCATGACAAAGAATTCAAGGTTTGCTAGAAGTAATGGAGAACTAATCAACCAGTTAGAATATCTCATGGTAATGAAATGATTTACTTAAAAGTGCATTGCTAAATGGGTAGGCTTTGAGTTACATCCCATATATGTTGGTATGTCACACTAAAGGGTCAAAATATGTTTCCATGTTCCTTCCACAGAGAAGTAACTACCAAACCTGCAGGACTCTCTGGAGATTTGAAATTCCTAATGCTATTTATCGTTTGTAATAAAGAAAAAGCTTTGGATTTGATATAGTTTCAAATTAATTCATCATAGATTATATTACAAATTTCACTTTGTAAGACAATCTTGAAATTTTATATATATATATATACATGGTTTATTTTTATTTTTATTTGTTAAAGTGCCCACACAGGTCAGAAATGGGTGCCCATCCCCTGGAACTGGAGTTACAAATAGTTGTGAGCTGCCATGTGGATCCTGGGAATCGAACTCATATCCTCTGCAAGAGCAATGAGTGCTCTTAACCACTGAGTCTTCTCTCCAGTGCAAATAACATTTCTTTTAGGCACAGTTCTCCTCCTTAATAAGCAACATTAGCATGTCCATGTACCTCAGCTTACATAGGAAGAGTATGGTTTCTGCACCAGTACCTTTAACACTATCATGTGCTGTGAATGTGTTTGGAGATCAAACACACCTATTATAACATAATTTTTATACTACATTTTATGGCAGCAGAAACTGTTTCCTTGACCTAATACTGGAATGCTTGTTTCTGACGTTAAGAAAAAGAAGAAAAAAGTAATAAGCAGCTGGCTTATTTGTGAACATTCATGCTTGTTCCCAAATGGTTAATTAGAGGGAGAAAGATTTCAGGTTCCCCATTCTTAGCTCTTTCCAGAGATGGAAAAAAAATGTGGCAGGGAGGGTGGGCAGGGTCTCTACACCCAGAAAAGCAGACACACAATGGCTTGTCACAGCCCTGGTTTTAGAAGCCCCAGAGAAACCATAAAGTTCTCTATTAAAAGTGTTAATTCATAACCTAACCAACTGCTCCTGTGATGTAATCTTGCAGATAATTTCGAGAACTTTTTTTTATATGTTAACACAGGACTCTTGAACCATTCTGTATATACACATTAAGAGATATGATTAGAAGTAACAAAAAGTTAAAATAGTCAAGTATGGTAGCCTATACCTTTAATCCCAACACTCAGGAGACAGAGGAAGGCAAGTCTCCACAAGTTTGGGGCTAGCCTGTTTTACATAAGGAGTTCCAGACCAGCCAGTGTTAAACAGTAGACCTTGTCTCAGAGAAAAAAAAAAAGAAAAAGAAAAGAAGGAATAAAGGAGAGAAAAAGGAAAAAAAGAAAAACACAAAATAAACCATGAAGCTCTCCATTGAGCATGGCAGCATGGCAGGCAGGGGCTAGTGCCTGGTACCGCGGAGGAGAAGGATTATAAGAATGGAGTTCCTTCTGCTGATCTTGTTTACAACAGACACAGACACCACACACACACACACACACACACACACACACACACACACACACACACGAGATTCATTCATTACAAGAGATAGGAGTGTGTAAGCAATTCCAATGTTCAGACTTTGAATTCAGAAAAAAAAAACTAAAGCAGAAAATATAAAGAAAAAGAAAACCTTTTAAGCATGAAGTTCTCTGCAACATTCCTTGTCTAGAGAATTACTGCTACTAAAAGATTCTAATCATAATTTGGCTTGCATCTTAAAGTGATCTTTCTGGAGAGAACAAGGGAGAGAAATGAGCCTGAAGCCAGAGCCTCCAGGAAAGCAGCAGCTAAGGTAATGCTCCCAGCACAACCCCAAACAGCCTGTGCCCGAGCACAGGGTGGTGGACACTGCCAGGCCAAGAGCAAGGACTCAGGAACTGGAGCGATTCCATCAGGGACTCCGTACACACTGACCCCTCGGGGGTCATGTGAAAAGTATGTGCTAAAAACCAATCAGCACCATGTTGCTGTGATATCAACTATATTGACTTAATATATTAATTTTTTAATGCTTTTTGACTCTTCTCTTGTGCTCACTAGTTTTTTTGTTTTGTCTTGTTTTGCTTTGTTTTGTAACACATTGGATGTCTTTCTGGAAGCAGAATGCCTCCTGTTCTGATAAAGCATTATGTAGGAGACCATGACTTTGAACTGGGTACCTCTACTGAGCCCAACAGATAAAACCATTACCGAGTTTACCAAGAGTCTCACAGCCAGTCCCTAGAAGCAATGGGCCATTCCCACTGCTGTCAGCTTCAGTGGGCTGGTTGGTCACTGTCAGGAAAAGTACGACTCAGGACCCCAAGACCAAGTTCTCAGCACAAAGGAGATTAATTTGCCCCAGAGAGACAGAGGGCAGAGAATAAAAGACAAAGACAAAGAGGGGAGGGGGAGGTAGAGAGAGAAGGAGAAGGGAGCAAGGGAGAGGGAGGAGGGATATTTAGCTCAGAAAGGGACAAAGGACCTTCTCTGGATAGAGGAGACAGGTGGCACCTAGGAAAACAGTTTAATAAAGGTACAAGGGGAACTGTGTTAGAATGAGGTGATCGATTTAAATTGGGCATGTTAATTAGGTGAGCCAAAGGGGGCTTTTGATTGCTGGACTTCAATACTTTGATAGCTGGACTTGGGAAGTCAACCTTAAGAGGAAGAAGGGGCCAAATAAGGCAATAGATCTTGGTGGTTAGCTTTAGAAATATAATCTAATGGTTTTCAGAAAGGCAGAGGGAGAGGGGGGAGGAGGTGGCCTGCCAGCGCCACACTTGACAGAGTCCCTTCGGTCACGAAGCTGTAACTAATTGAGTTGTTTTTTCAGTGCCTTGCTTCTATTTTCTAGAGCTCCTTTATTGGTTGGGGTTCTCAGAACTCACTCTGGTTCTGGAGTGGCCTAATCCATGAGTCATGCTTGCTTCCTTTGCTCACAGAAGCTCTACTCAATTTAATCAGGCTAAGACACTTTCCCTCTGGATACTTTTGGATTCTTCTGACCTCCTCTGGTTTGTTGTTGTTTTTGTTTGTTTGTTTGTTTTTCTTTTAAGAATTAGTATGGAACAATTATGTGAGAAAACAAGCCTGAGGGTGACTTGCCTTGTGTCTATGTCTTAGTTAGGGTTTTACTGCTGGAAAAGATACCGTGACCATGACAACTCTTACAAAGGACATTTCATTGGGGCTGGTTTATAGTTTCAGAGGCTCAGTCCATTATTATGGCAGGAAGCATGGCAGTGTGCAGGCAGATATGGTGCTGGAGGAGGAGCTGAAAGGTCTACATCTTGATCCAAAGGCAGGCAGGAGGAGACTAGACTCTTTGCCCCACCGGGAGAAGCTTGAGTCCTAGGAGCCCTCCAAGGCCCGCCTACATGGTGACACACTTCCTAATAGTGCCACTTCCCATGGGCCAAGCGTATTCAAACCACCACAGTCTGCTTGCCTATGCTATGTGCTTTCCTCCCAGCATGCCTTGCTGGATCTGGCCCAAGTTACTCCCTCAGAGGCAGATTCTAAGATGAAGATTTAAAGCAAACAGGCTTTCTGTGGGCAAAGGGGATGCCAGTAGGAAGGTTGGGCTAGGTTGTCAAAGAAATGGCCTTTGGGATGCCTAGAGTTAACCCTACTACAAAACTCCGGTGCTCTGTGTAAAGTGTGTGCTCCAAGAGGTCTTACAAAGGAGGTTAGTGTTGGAGGAATTGATGGGGTGATACCCAGAAATCACTGGCAGTGGAATACTCCTAGGAGGAGTAATTCCCTGGCACTTCTGCCCTGCAATGGAGGTGTGGAACTGGGTTTCAGAGGAAGGAAAAAGGCGTGAGGGTGGGAAATACTACTGGGGGAACTGACAAAGGGGTCGGGCAGGGTGGGACGGTATAGCCAGAATCACAGCCAAGGCTGCAGGAGCTGACTGGTGGGGTTTGCAGCAGGTGACATCCTGCATTTTCACTGTTGATATTACCTCTGGCTGTGGGGGAGCCACCTCCCCTTCCCCACCTTACTCTGCTGTTCTGGCTCCTCCCTGCCTCTCATCACTGGATTCAAATGCTAAACAATAGACCAGGGCCATCACAGCCACAGAATGGGAGGAGAAACATGGCGACTGATACCAACGAGCAAGAGGAGGGTAACTGCTGAAAGAGAAAGGCCAAGACAAAGGAAGTGCTTGTGTTCCAGGAAATAACACAAGTGGACACCCGGGGAGGAACCCTTGGAGTCAACAGAGTTGTGCTGAGAAAGGATACCTGAAGACAGCCTGCCTGTGTCTCACCTTTGCCAGGGCAATGATAAAGGACGCTGAGACTCACAGAAGTGGGTTAGCAGAACTGTTAGGCTCCTGTGCTCACCCTGGTTTGTGAAAGCACTAATAATGCCTAAACCGTTGCCCTGACCATTGGGCAGCCCTGCCTCCTCTTCCAGGCTGCTGAGTAGTTTGTGATTGGTTTTGTTTGTTTTGTTTTGTTTTTCTAGTTTGTTTTGGTTTCTTTTGTTTTTAGACAAGGTTTCTCTGTGTGGAACTCACTACGTAGACCAGGCTGGCCTCACACTCAGAGATCCATCATCTGCTTCTGCCTCCCAGGTGCTAGAATCAAAGGCATGCCCCACGACACCCAGCTAGGAGCTGTTAACTTGTAATTCCTTCTAAAACCTCTTCTAGGAGCAGAAAGCACTTAAAATATGTATACACTTTTCCTACAGCAGTTTTAGGTTCACAAAAATTCAAAAGGAAGACCAAATGTTTCCCAACTACCTCCTGCCCCCACACATACATTGCCATCCATTTTCAATGTGCCCATCAAGAAAGGGAACACTCGTTACAACTGACAGAAATACACCGAGGCACTATCTTCATGTAGACTCTGTTGTTATGGTCACTTTTTCACTCTGCAGATTTGGATGGACACAAAGTGATGATGTGAGACACAGTATTTCACTGCCCTGACATCTGAAGGGCACAGATTGACTTTTTTATTATTATTCAAAAGTGTTGGCAACTGGGGCTGTGCAGATAGATGGTTCAGCATCTATGAGTGCTTCCTGCTAGTCCAGAGGGCTCGAGTTCAGTTCCCAGCACCCATTATCAGGTGGCTCACAACAACTTAGCAGCAGGGGACCTAACACCCTCTTCTAGGTCCAGGGACACTGCACTTACTTGCACATGCTCACATGTGCGCACACATGTGCTCTCTCTCTCTCTCACACACACACACACACACACTTAAAATAAATAAAATCTTTAAACTATTGGCAAGTTGGACAGGGTATTCATTCAGAAGAAGAACAAACCTTGCCAGAAAGGGATTTTAACTGAGTCTGCATCATTTTCCAAAGCTCATTCACAAGGCAATGCCCTGGAAAATGAATTCTCCTATGGGTTATTACAGACTACTTTCCTGCCATCTTTTCTCAAAAAAATCAATTTAAATTTCTGTCTCACGGGAAATCCTAGTGTGTCGCGTGTCACGCTACTAACTGAACGCACAACTGCCACTCCACCTTCTCCCCTTAGTAATAAACCCCAGCGTTTTGCAGGTGTTACGGTGGGCCTAGCTCAGAGACTACACTTCTACACTTCCCAGTCTCCTTTGTGGATGGGTCTGACCATGTGATGAAAGTCTGGCCAATGAGAAAGAGCATGTATGGAACTCCTGAACAAACTCCTTAAAGGGAATTGACTGGAGGGGAAGCTGTGCTCTCTTGGAAACTGTCCCTTTATGCTTCATGTTGTCTGAGAAGAGTGACCTTAATGGTCACAGCTACTGGCTTTCGAGAGACCCTTTGGGTGAAGGCTGCAAGCTAAAGATGGGTAGACTGAGTCTTTAGTCTGATTTCGATTGGAATGCAAATGCATTCTAATGAGGTTAGAATAACCTTTATTCTCACTTCTATTTTCTTTCATATGATTGTGTGTAGGCCTCTTGTCTGTGGGAAACTTTGTACACAGGAGTGCGGAAACCAAGAAGTCTGAGGAGAGGAGAGTACTGGATTCCTGGGGACTGTGAGCTGTGGCTGGGAACTGAACTCAGGTCCTCTGCAAGAAACACACAACAAGCCATCTCTCCCGCTCCTTCAGCTTCTTGCCTTGCACATTAAATATTTTCAAATGATAAAAAAAAGACACTCATTTCCCTTTTTTCTAAAATCCCATATCCTTTCTAGAATTAAAACTGAAGTTTGACCCCAAATCATAAGCAATTGACTAAATTTAGGCAAATCTCTAAATTGTTCCAAGGGAAGTACTTAATAAAAATTACAGACAGGGCCAGTAAGATGGATCAACAAGAAATGGCGCTTGCTGCCAAGCCTGCTGACCTTGGTGCAGGACCCATGTGGTGAAACCAGAGAGCTGACTCCTGCCAGGTGTCCCTTGACTTCCGTCTGCACTCTGTGACACCATACCACATACACAAACACATGATTATTATACAATATATTATTTAATATTATATATTATTTAAAATAACTTTAATTAAAAAAAACAGAAAAACAGAATGAAAAGAATCTTAAGGTGTCCCTTAGTCTAATCTCTGAGGCTTAAGGCTTGCAGAAACTATTTCAGAAATACTAAAACAATTCAAATGTCATTTTCTTATTTAACTTAATATGTGAGGTAGATTTTTGTGAATTTTAGCACAAATACGCCTTTCTGTGTCTGGTGCCACTCAGGATACAGAACAATTTCATTAGCCCAGGATGGTCCCTCCTCTTACCCGTGATGTCATGCCTGTAAACCACTGCTTTGTCACAGCTTTTTGTCTTTTCAAGAATGTCATCTGAACGACCTTCAGAGTGTGACCTTTCCTGAGCGTGACCTTTTTCCAAGTGGCTTCTTTCATCGAGCCGGGTGCCTTGAGAAATCATCCAGTTCCTTGCACGCATTTGTGTTTCAGGCCTCTCTCTTGCCAGGAAAATCCCAGGGTTCCATGCTTTGTTACTTATTCATTTTGGGGGGGACACTGGGTTATTTCCATCTGGGGGAGATTTGGAACAAAGAAGCTATAAATAAAGTTCTCATTTCTCAAAATAACCCCATAGGAGTGAGACAGATGGCTTTCAGGGTAAGTGTAGTTTTGACCTTATAGGGAAGTGCCAAATCACCTTGCACAATATTTCAATCAGCAATATATCATAATTGCTCCAAATATTTTTCAATTCTTAATACTATCAGGATTTCTCAGTTATTCTAATAACTGTGAGATGACATAATGGTTTTAAGTTACATTTTGCTAACAGGTTGAAAATGTTCAGTGTTTTTCATGCGTCTATTTACTTTAAATGAATCCAATTTGTTGAATTTTTTATTCAAGTCATTTGCTTGTTTTTAATTTTCATTGGTTTTTCTGTTAAGTATTGACAGTTACATGCTCTATATATACATGCAATTTCTATTTTCTCCAAATACATAATTATATATTTTCACTCTCTTAACAATATCTTTATCAGAACAAATACATTTAGTTTAGATGCCAAGTAACTTAAGATATGAGGCTGAGGTACTCTTTACTCTCTAAGAGCTAGAAAGGTGATTCAGTTCCATTATCCTCTGGCTAGCCATCCTTGGTAATTCTGCCTTTCTACTCTGACCTTGGATTATAAAGTGATTGCACAAACTCATTCATAAAACGTCTGAGGCTCTTGTTTCTGGGTCTTCTAGAAACAAGCAAACTAGCCAAATATAGTGCATCCCACAGTTCCCAGAGACAGGCAGTATCTCAATCAAAGTATTGAGTATATTTTGCCAACTACATCTAAGTGCACTCAGTCCCTGCATCTCTTCCTGTTCCATCTCCAAATATCACTGTGTTTCCCAATATTCAACAGACTCACACCCATGCAAACTATGATGAAAAGATGTAAAGACAGAAAAGGTGGTATTTCAGGCCTAAATCCTAGAAAATTTCCACAAACAGCAATGGAGAAGTCAGAAGGATAAGAATCAAAATAGGTGGTACTCATGAATCTTTGTCCCCACAAAGTGAACCTCAAAGCCAGGGCTCTCATATCTGTATCTCCTCAGATGTCCATGGTGTTTTTTAAAAGAAAACATTAAGAATTTTGGAAAAGAAGGAATATGTGTGTATTCAATACCATCTAAAACCAAGAACCTAAAACATCTAAAAACCAGTTTTTCCACACATGTTGAGGATTGGAAGCTCATGGCCAAGCCTGTGGCATGGGAGAGTGCTTAGCCTGTGGCACACACAGGAGCAGCACAGTGAAAACCTTGAAACAGGACTGGTATATAGATGCAACCCACAAAAACTGCCAACAAGAAACTATTATGCTGTGCTCCTGGAAGGGCTTAATAAGGAACCAGAATGGCACATAATTATCAGTGTGTTGAAGTTCAACTTTCTTTTTGCCTTATGTTATAAAACTTTGTACACAAAGAGAATGGTACCTAGGCCTATGGACTTGTTCTCTTGACTCATCAGTCATAAATCTCTGCCATATCTCTCCATCAAGATCTATTTTCTCTCTTCTTTTATAGATAATGTTAGAATTTTGAGCTCATTCATGTGTGTGCTTCAAAGGTGAGATTCAATGGGTAACACAGCTTTCATACAACCCAGAACTGCCATGGAGGGCGTAGGCTTCTTCTGACTTTCTATTCTCATTCCCTTAGGTTGTAGATTTACCGTATTGGTAAGAAGATGTAATATAGTAACTATACCAACGTTGTAGGCAAGACAAAGGAACACCCAAGTTCAAAGGCACATGATGATGAATGGTTTGGGCATCAGGGATAAAAACAGGGTGTTGAGGGTACAGTAAAACTTGGGTTCTACCACAGAGTGGGAAGGTCTTTCTGAGAAGTTACCTGAGAAACAAAAACTCCTGGGAAGTCAGACCCAGGGAAGAAGGCAGCTAATACTTATCACTTCTTGCAGTCCCAAGGTCAACACATGAGCCTGTGAACTCTTCATAGCATCCAGATAGAGGGGGCCAAATCATTTTAAAGGTGTTGAAATAAGATTTCAAACACCTAACAGCTTTCCCAAGGACACAGCGCTAGAAAATGGCGGTTCCAAACCGATCCTCTCTTGGTTGTTTTTGCTTTTCCTTTTTACCCATCCACTGAAAGATGCAATAACTCTTCTCCACTTAAAAACCCATAATCCTCACCATCAAATAACTCAATCATATATGCTTGATTCCAAACTCAGGAACACAAAGGTGCACACTCATGTGTCCAGGGTAGAACATGACTCTGTGCCGTAGGGTCTGGCCTGCGAGCAGAGGCCCTAGCATTTGCTAAGGTATATACTTTAAGACATGAAGCAAACCTCCACAGAGCCATTATTTTTCTGCTCTTTCCACTTGACCTTCTGTCCAGCACTTCTGAATTGATTTCGAAGAAGGAAAATATTGCTTTGTGCCCTGTTCTTGGGATGGTTTAATCATGAGCTGAGCTTCCCATAAAATCAGAGATGAGAAATGTGATCTACTTCAAGATTCTCCCTTAACATTTTCATTATAAAAGTTTTCAAAAGTGCACAAAAGGGATCTTTGGGTAATGAGCCCAGTGTACACCCTGATTCAACTCTTAGTCATTTCCGGCTCTGCTTGTTTCTCTCTTCTTTCTTATTGGTCATTTCTTTCTCATGGGGATTTCTTTGAGCACCTTCTTATAATCCAGCCATTTCATCCCTAAATCCTTCCATATATTTTTTAATGAATACTGATATTTCTTTTTCTGGTTTTTCTTTTCAAGGGGTAAGTTGAGAATAAGGTCTCAGTAGCCCAGGTTGGCCTTGAACTTGCTACATAGGCTTAGTCTGACCTTGAGCTCCTGATCCTCCTTGCCTTCCCAAGCACTGTGCTTCTAGGTATGCAGCCCCATGCCTAGCTTGAGACAGTTCCCTATATAAACTACTGCCTCAGGAGTATCAGAGCCCACGCTATATTCAAATTTCATTGTCAGTGATGTAAGCCATTTCTCTTACATCAGTGCTTTCACTTCTAGCAGCAGCAATGTTAACATATCAGTGTCAGTGAGTTCCTCAAGCATGTTCTTTCTCATTTGTAGACCTCTGTACTTGCTGCTCTTTCAACCTGAAGGATGTACCCAACCCAAAGATGATTCAGATATCTCAAACATGTCCCTCGGCTTGATGATAGGATGTCCTCCCTCTGTCAGAGCTTCCCTTTTCTGATGCAGGTGCTGAGACCAGAGTTCTGGACCAGGCAAGTGAGAGATATTATGTGCATACCAAGTTCACTAGTGATGCCAGTGCTTTGACCCAAAGGTCAATCCTCAAGTGTGAGGATCTAGAACATTCCCCATCACCTTTTTCATAATCCATACCATGCAATGTTGCAATGGCCTCTTAGAATACTTGTGTTCCCTCTAGATCGGGGATTGACAAGACATCAGAGCCACTGCACGCAAACATGCCCACTTAGTTATGTTCTGTACTTGACTGCTTTCAAGTCCTAAGATCACTGTGAGTGACTAGGAGAAAGACTGTATGGCCCACAAGGCCTTAGATAGTTACCATCTGACTCATTGTGGAGAAGTTTAACAAACTTTGCTCTCAACTGTAATCTAGGAATGATACCTTTTAGAAATGAAGTAAGCCCTTCCCAAACCATTATTTCCAAGCTCCTTCCCAATGAAGATCCACCAGGCTCAAATTGGTCTTTCACTAGCCTGTCTCAGAGCCCAGTCTAAGACCTTGCACCTAGTAGGCACTCAACAACTAGCTATTGGGTAATGAGAAATGCTAATGATGATTCAATACACACTATGTGCCCACTTATTTATGTTCCCTGCCCATTTTTAAAGAATTAGCAAACTCTTTAAATATTAAATAAATACTTTATATTGGTGGGGGGGGGGCTGGCTACGGAAATCCAGAAAAATCTGCTTATCCTGTTCCCATTGAGGCAGCCTGTGATTGTCTCTGTGAAAATGGTTACTAATGGAGCTGAGAATGCAATCATTCTTGCTTGCCAAAGATGCCAGTTTGGTTAAAGATACATACATACCCCCCAAAACAAACAAATAAACAAAGCCACTTTCTTCATAGCAGTGAACATTAGCCAATCACTATGGCTAAGTCTCTCTTCTTTGACATCTAAACAGGACCTACACTATATAGCCTAGCTTCCAAGACTGAAAACTGAGGGCTTCTTTTTCTCCCTGTAGCACATGGCATAGTCCTAGGGTACTGCGGGCCTTAATCATGGATGTTATGACAGAGTTAAAGATGTGAAATCCATTGACCTTGAGAAAAAATTGTACACAGACTCTGTCCCTAGCACCAGACAGGAATAAAGGTGATTAACACTTGTTATTACTGTTACAAGTCAAACGGTCCTAAAGCAACTTATCCAGAGCTTCATGGACAAAGTAACAACCATAAGAGTAAAATACAATATGTCCCATGCTCCACTGCAGTGAGGATCAGAAAGAGAGAGAAAAGGCACCGGCAAGAAAGAGAAGAGAAGAAAAAAGAAAACGATGGTCTGGTGAGATGGCTCCACTAATAAAGGAGCTTGCTGCCAAGGCTGATGGTCAAGGCTGATGACCCATGTCACATGGAACCCACATGGTGGGATGAGAATTACTTCCCACAAGATACCCTCTGACCTCTGTATATGTGTGTGTATACCCACTCATATATGCATATTCACTAAACAAATATAAATATTTTTAGGGAAAAAAATATAAGCAAGGCAGAGCACAGTCTGTCAGAGAAACAAGCAGGCCCAACAGCAGTGAGGAGGAATGGACTGAGAAAGAAATCCCCTTGAGTGTGACTCTAGTCTGCATATTGACTGCTGTCTTAGATCTTGCAGAAGAAAGGCGCTCAGACATGCAAACTATAGTCACGTTGACTGTCGTTTTGAAAGGATGTCAATGACAAAAACATTCTCCCCTATTTTTTAAAAAAAAAAAAGATTTATTTATGTATTATATATATAGTGTTCTGCATGCATGTATGCCTGCACACCAGAAGAAGGCACCAGATCTCATTATAGATGGCTGTGAGCCACCACATGGTTGCTGGGAATTGAACTCAGGACCTCTGGAAGAGCAGCCAGTGCTCTTAACCTCTGAGCCATCACTCCAGATCCCTTATCTTTAACTTAGAGAATGACACTGATATCCAGTCTCAAATTTTTCTTTTTGGTGAGAGGCTCAGGTAGAAGGACTAGACAGAGAGGCATCTTAGAAGGTTAGCAGAGCATCCACCCTGAGAGCTTAGCAATGCATGAAATTTAATGAACTTGGAAGCATAACAGCAGTGACTTTCAATGAAACAGAGATGTGCTGTGAGACAACTTTAAGTCACTTAATAGTCATATGAGTCAGAATCAGGATATCGATGGAAGCATAACACACAACGATAAGAAACACACATTCACTTTAAAACCCCAAGCAGAAAGTAAGTAAAAGTGTGGGAGAAGGTATATTGATCCAGAGAAAGCTGGGGTGAAGAGACTAACGCTGTTAAGATTCATACAAAGGATGTTACCAGGGGTACAGGGGTTATTTCACAACCATGAGGAATCAATTCACCAAGAGTCTGGTGAGTGGTGGGTCTCCAGAGATGGCTCAGTGCTTAAGAGCATTTGCTGCTCTTGCAGAAGACCCAGGATCAGTTCCTAGTACCCACATGACAGCTCACAACTGCATATAATCCTATCTCCTACTGGATCCACTATCCAACGCCTTCTTCTGGCCTCCACGGCCTCCTGCATGTGCTTGGTGCATATAAAATCACATAGGTAAATAAGCATACTCATAAATAAGATAAATCATTTTTAAAAGAATAAAGTGAATGAAAACCCAATAATAGAAGCCAGTCAGTGGTACTTGTCTACCCAAGACTTAGAAGGCTGGGGTAGGAAAATCTCTTTAAATCCAAAACCATTCTAGGCTATATGACAATAGTCCATATTCAAACAAACAAACAAGCATAGACATCCAATGACACATCTTCTAATTATATAATGAAACATAAGGATTAATAAATTCAGAAAGATTAATAACCCATCTCAATTAATAACAGAAGGAACAGTGACAAAAATCAGTCAAGACAGAAAAACTTCAACACAGTCAATCTGACCTCTGTGACACTCCACTTGACAGCAAGCAGGAGTAATGTTTTGTCCAAGTCACAGGAAAAGGCCATCATGATAAGTCTATTGTAAGTCACAAGTCTCAGTGGACCAAAAGAATTTAAGTCACATGGCATATGATTTCTTACCACAGTAGGATTGAACTAGCAAGGTCCCTGGACAGCTTCCCTTTACTTGAAAATTAACTAATGCATCTTGAACTAATCCACAAGTCTGAGAAGAAACCAAAAAGAAGGTAGTGAGCTCTTTGAATACAACAAAAATTGGAAATTCCACCCATCAAAATGTGGTGAGCCCTGCAATAGCGTTAGTGTGGGGCACTTCGAGGCTTTAAATGAAGAGAAAAGAGAAGTCATCACACCCATGACCTCAGGCTTCCCTCTTAGAGGAAAGGAGGGAAAATAAACCAATCCGAGCAGAATAACTGAAGTGTTAAATATTAAAGTAAAACATTTGTGAAAACAAGCAAGAAACAGCAAAACCAAGAACCACATGAGTGAGAAAATCAACAAAATGGGGAAACAAAACAGAACTTACTAATGTCAAGAATGAGAGTCTTTACAAAAAACACAGGAGATACTGTGACTAGTTACGTGATGACAAATTTGATACTTGGGGCCAAGTATCAAATGTTGTTTAATATGTTAGAACTTGATTTTTGCAGTTAAAAAACTTCCTATTAAAGGGTCTCCAGTTACCAATACAGAAATCCACAGCCAATGAAATTGCAGAGTTGTGAAGCAAAGCCCCAACATGTACTCCTATGAAATACTTCTGCACATAAAGTTCAGGGAACACTGAGGAAGATAGGGCAGAAAGACTGTAAGAACCAGAAGATCAGGGAGTTTTCTGACTGAGTCGCCTAGTAATGTCAGAAGCCACACCCATAAAGTCTCACTGACTTGACTGGCCAAACGTGAGCTGAACAAGGAGGACACCAATGCCAACTGGATGGAGAGAAGCTCGCAAAGCCTCAGCCCTGCACAAAGAGCTACAGGCAAGTGAGGGAAAACAGGAATGGGAGAGGCAGCCTTCCCCAGGGAGGAGCACACTGGTACCAAATGGTCAACCCTGAAAACATACATACAGATTGCATTATACAGACTGAACAGATTATATTTAGAAATATATATGTATATATAAATACATATATACATATAATAACAATTTTTTAAAAAGAGGCCAGGAAATTGAAGAAGAGTGGGGATTAGTATATAAATGGGAGGATTTAGAGGAAGGGGAGAGAAAGAAGAGCTGTTTGTAATTAAATTATTCTCTCAAATTTTAAAAAGCTTCCAGCTCCACTAAATATTGAAAGGAGTCAACCAGTGCTATATAGACTCTTCTAGAAATTTGAAATACAAATAATATATCCCAATCAGAGGATTACAATATAAGAAAAATACTACAGACAAATACATACATCTACAAATTTCCTAAGCAATTTTTAACAAATCCAAGCCAACAATATACAGAAAGTGTAAGGTCCATCAATGTCACTGGAAAATGGGTCTGGACTCTCGTCATCTCACTGAGCTTCCATCCATTGAATGAAATGAGAGTAGACACACAGACTGTGATGTAGAACATACACAGAGTTTATCACAAGGCAGAATTCCCTCTCTCATCTCCTAAGCAGTTCTCCTGCCTGTGAATGCATGCTCAAGGGGCAAGAGCAGGCAGTGGCCAACAACCATTGCCCCCTGCCTACATTCTCAAACCTTTGGGACAAGCAACTTTCTCTGAAGGTCTTTGCCCAATTCAGATGATTGGCAGGCTCGGGCAGCTTTTGCAGGAGAGAGCTCAGCGGGTCTCAGCAGTTAGATCCATTAATGACTATCTAGGCAGGCAAGCTGCCACACCATCTTCCAGGGCGAGAAGCACATCTCCAGACCCACTCTTTTGACCAATAAATAAATCCTGTTGTTTCAGGTGTTTTTATTTGACCTGAATATGAGGAAGGGATCCAGTCCCAATTCCTCCAAACCTCTTACCTCGGTGACTTGCTACCTAACAACATACAAGGGAAGTCTCATGGATGCAAGTTCAGCTAATTATTGGAAAGTTGAACAATGTACTTTGCCTAATCAAAATTTTCAAAAAGTGAGCTGGGAAAAAAATCATTTTAAGAGTTACAGAAAAAGCATTGAAAACCCAACATCTAAGCCAGACAGGGTAGCTCATGTCTGTAGTTCTAGTATTTGAAAGGCTGAGGCAGGAGGATTATTGCAAGGATCTTGTTTTGTTTGGTTTGGTTTGGTTTTCTTTAAAAAAAACAAAACAAACCAGTTTTTGTTTTTAATCCAGCAGCAACTCCTAATATACATCCTTAGCACATGGAGAATGGGAGGGAATTTTCTTGGCTAGAAAGGTCATCAGAAAACCCTGCTGCTCACTTCATGTTTAATGGCAAAAGCCTGTTTTCCCTTAAGACCTGGGATATAACAAAACTGCCTTCTTTCCCTCTGTGTCTTAAACATGGCCCTGGAGGATGGGGTCTTAGTCCTTAAATAAAGGAGGGATGAGAAATGGAAGATTCAAATTGGAAAGAGGTAAAAAGCCTTTATTTATAGACAATTCCTTGGTGTGATAGTCATATAGAAAGACTACTGGAACCTTGTTTAAAGGCCCTAGTCATAATAAATGGACATGGTAAGAGCATCCTTTATAAGGTCTATACATAAATGGGAGACAATCTTTGCCTACTCTACATCTGACAAGGGATTCATATATAGATTCTATAAAGAATTCCAAGATGGACGCTCAGAAAAATACATCACGTAATCAATAGATGAGCTAATGAATTGAGTAGACGGTTCTCAAAAGAAGGTACACAGATGGCCAGTAAGTATTTCAAAGGGTGTTCAATAACCTTAGACCTCAGGGAAACATAAAATAAAACCAGTGAGTAGAGAAAGATTTCCTTCCATTATGTGCCCTGCCTGTTCATTCTGCTGATTGTTTCAATGGCTGTGCAGAAGAAGCATCTTGATGTCATTCAATCTCTTGGTCAATTCTTTTGTTTTCTGAGCTATTGGAGCCCTGCTTTTAAAAGTCCTTGCCTGCCTCTATATCTAGAGTTGTGGCCAGAATTGTGTCCTTGTATTTTCCTCCAGGAGTTCCAGAGTGTGGTGCTTTGAATGTGCATGGTCCAGGGAGTGGCACTATTTGAAGGCATGGTCTTATTGGAGTAGGTGTGACCTTGTTGGAGGAAGTGAATCATTGTGGGTGTGGGCTTTGAGAGCTTCCTCCTAGCTGCCTGAGGATGCCAGTCTTCTCCTGTTTGACTTTGGAACAAGATGTTGAACTCTCAGCTTCTGCACCATGCCTGCCTGCATTCTGATATGCTCCTGCCTTGATAATGGACTGAACCTCTGAACTTGTAAGGCAGCCCCAATTAAATCATGCCCTTATAAGAGTTGCCTTGGTCATGGTGTCTGTTCACAGCAGTTAAACCCTAACTAAGACACAGAGTTTGGGGTCTTACATCCGTATTAAATTGACTTTGTACAGGGTGAAATACCAGGATATAGTTTCTTTCTTCTACATGTGGCTATTTGGTTTTCCCAGCACCATTTGTTAAAGACACAGCCTTTTTCTCCAAAGTATGTTCTGAGCACCTTTGTCAAAAAATTAGGTAGCTGATTGTTCTAGCTCCTTAGAGTCTTTGGTGCTTCTAAAAGAAGTTTATGGTCGCTTTTAATATTTCTATAAAGAATGTTTAATAGGGTGCATTGAATCTGTAGAATGCTTTTGGTAGAAGAGCCATTTTCATCTCGACAATTCTGTAGCTCTGCGGGCATGAGGGTCTTTTTATCTTCCAGTGTCTTAATCAATTTCTTCAGAATTTTAAATTTTTCTTTCTGTTACTTATTTAGGTTTATTCCTAGGTGTTTTGTTTTGGGTGAAGTCATGATAGATAGGATTGTTTTCCTGATTACTTTCTCAATTTTTTTATTATCGACATATAGGAAAGCTGATGATTGATTTCATTTGCTAAGTTTGTGTCCCAGAACTTCCATGAAAGTGTTTGTCAGTTGTAAGAGTTTCCCGGAACTTCACTGAAAGTGTCAGTTGTAAGAGTTTTCTAGCAGAGTCTTTAAGGTCTCTGGTGTTTTGGTTCATCTGCAAACAGATCATTTGACTTCTTCTTTTCCTACATGTATTCCTTTTCTTTCTTGTGTGGCTCTCCTAAGATTCAAGGATTGTATTAAATACAGATAAAGGAACACACATCCCTATCTTATTTCCAATTTCTTGGAAATGCATTGAGTTTTCCACATTTAGTATTATTTTGCCTATAGTTTTGTGTTATGTAGCCTTTATTATTAAATATGTTCCTTCTATTCCTAGTTTCTTGAAGGCTTTTATTATAAAAGGGTAGTGGACTTTATCAAAGGCCTTTTCTACATACGCTGTGATTTCTATCCTTGAGTCTACTCGCAATACCAGAGTCATTTATTGATTTGGACATGTTGAACCCTCTTTGCATACCTGACTATGGTGAATATTCTTTTTATGTGTTGTTGAATTCCGTTTGAAGATAACTCACTGAGAATTTCTACATCAATGTTTGTCAAGGAGATTGGCCTATGATCTTCTTTTTTTGCTGTCCTTACCCAGATTTGGTATCAGGGTAATATCACTTTATAAAGTAGTCTTAGTAGAATTCTTTTTCTATTTTATAAAATAATTTGAGTGACATTAATGCTAGAATTCAACAGTGAATCTCTCTGATCCCTGTTTGTGTTAGTTAGGATATTATTAGTCTCTTTGATCATTATAGACCTGCTTAAGCTATTTATATCATTATGCCTTAATCATCGGTCATTTGTGTCCAGAAATGTATCAATTTCTAAATTTTACAATTGACTGGAATGTATATAGGTTCTCAAAGTGTGCCCAAATAGTCCTCTGTGCTTAATTAATCTCATATAATGCTTCCTTTTCCATCTCTAACTTTGTTTGAGTCTTTTGTTTTGGTTACCTTCAGCTAAGAGTTTGCCAACATTGTTTATCCTTTCAAAGAACCAACTCTTTGCTTCATTGATTCTTTTTTTTTTAATTTATTTATTTTTTTCTAAGTTTTTTTATTTACATTCCAAATGATTTCCCCTTTCCCCATTTCTTCCCTCCTGGAAAGTCCCATAAGCCCCTTCCCTCCCTCTGTTCCCCATTCAATCCCCTCTTGCTTTGGATTCTTTGCAATGTACTTTCACTTCCACTTCATTAGTGTCTGCCCTGATCTTTATTCTTTCTTTCCCTGTACTGATTTTTGGGTTGGCTCTCTCTTGCTTTTCTAAGACCTTGGGAGGACATCACTGTTAACTATTTGAGATTTCTCTGGGTTGTTTTTAACTCAGACATTTAGGGCCATGAAGTTCCCTCTTACAGCAGCTTTCATTGTCGCTCATGGGATCCCATCTGTAATGTTTCCATTTTCATTCAGTCCCAGGATTCATGTACCACCTGATTGATTTTCACGACTCATTCATTATTCCGGTCCTGTGTTTCACTGTCTCCATGAGTTCGTATATTTGCTATCATTTTTTTTTCTGTTAATTTCTAATTTTATTCCATTTTGATCAGGCAGAATAAAAGAAATTCTTTCCATTTTCTTTTATTCATTAAGATTTGGTTTGTGTATTAAAATGTGGTCTATTTTTGAGAAAGTTCCATGGGCTGCTAACAAGAATGTGTGTTCTAGTCTCTTTGAGTAGAATGTTCTATAGACTGTTATTAAGTCTCCATTTGATATATGATCTCATCTAACACTGATGTTCCTTTGCTGATTTTGTTGGTCTGGTGACATGCTTGCTGGTAATAATAAGGTATTAAATTTACTTGCTATTATTGTATTGATTTGTGCTGTTACCTCCCAGGAGTGTTTGTTTTATGATCTTAGGCATACCGATGTTCAGTGCACAATTGCTTAAAGCCAAAATGTTCTCTTGATGGATTATTAACCCCTTAATCAATATGAAAATACCTCCTCTAAGTCTTCTAAATAATCTTAATTTAAAGTCTACTTTGTCAGATATTAGCATGGCTACACCTGCTTAATTTCTGGGTGAGTAAGCTTGAAACACCTTTTCTGTCTTTTCACTTTTTAAAAAGTGACAAAGTCAAAATACCACTGAAAGTACAATGGAAAGAACAAAAAAGAAATATAGAGGCAAAAACAAAGGAAAATAAAAGATTGTACAATATGGAAAGATGCATAAACAAAATAAGATATATGCAAGGGAGAATAAAAAATAAAATCGTTAAGTTTTCACAGTATGACAAATTAAAATATTGTTAAAAGCAGAGTAAAAATAATAAAAGAGGAAGTCCAAAGGGTAAAAACACAAAGGAAAGGTAAATGGAGAAATGGAACAGCAGCCTCTATGTGCTCAGAAGTTACACTACCAGCCATGCAACAGGAGTGTACAGGTCCAGAGTACGGTCTTGCCTTTCCTGTACTTTATGTGGTGTCAAGACTATATATACTGGACAATGCTCCAATGTCAACCAGAGCTGACTTCATTTTAGGAACTACCCTTCTTTCTGTACCAGGGACCTCTACTGACCACAGTTAGCTTTGCATTCTAGAGAGTGGGCAACATCTCCTACCCACTTGAGACCTCAGATCATCATTAGCCTCCATGATGGCTTCTACTGTTTGAAAGTGTCTCTCTAGTGTATTGGGAGTAGGGGAACAACCACAACAAACTCTGTATAAACAGAGGATCTGTTTTCTATCTTCATATTTTCTAACTACCCCAAGTATTGGTTACCTGAAGGAGGGATGTAGCCATGAACATCAAATTCAGAGACCTTGGATTCCACAGCATTGAAGGGTACATAGTGCATGCAGAAGTTGATCCACACACCGAGCTCAGGCTTGAGGCTATCAGACTTCAGTGTTACTCTTCTTTATGACATCTGCTCCCAGCCACCAAGGGTGGGGTTTCCCATTGTGCTCCACTGCCTGAGCCAAGCCTACTCCCACCTTCATGTTTTGGCTTGTCAGAAATCTAGTCCTCCTTCCAACAAGGAGCCTGCCCCTTGTCCTGCAGCTGTGGTAAGTTAGTCAGGCTCCCTGATATGCAAGCTACCAACTGAGAAAAACAATCAGTGGTCCTACCCAACTACGACTCTTATGAACAACAATACCAGAAAAGCAAGCTACTCCAAAAGATGCAATAATGGCCCTTATATCTGAGGGTAAGCAGCAGCTACTTAAATGGACTTACAGCCCACTCAAAACAGAGGGACTTCATGCCTGACATAGTAAACCTAGCCCACTACCCTGCTACTGAGGCAAGGACCCTTGACGAAAGCTTACTACCTCCATTTCTCTAAACCATATAGTTTTTAACTGAATTCAGTTTGCTTATCTTATACCCACAGATCAGTCTAGCTCTCACCCTTCATCAAAGAAACTACTTTTTGCAGTAGAAGGAGCTCACTACAGAAACATCCAACTGGTCAAAATGCAGAGAGCAACTGGCCATGGATTGTCCTAGTTATTTATCCTAGATAAATTTATAACACAACTCCTACACTGAATGCTCAGGAGACATCAGAAAGGAGACAAAGATTTTAAAAAAAACAAAAATAAAAAAACAGTACCAGGACGCCTGCTACTGCATATGTCTTCAAGACACAAGAGAGAGGTTACACTCATGAAATCTCAACAATATGGCTGCCTGAACAAGACCTGAATAATAACACCAGCTGACCCATCAACATGACCGGGAAATCTCACAAGGCCCACCCTAGACAAAGAGCTATAGGCAATTAATGATGGCGAGAATCAGTTCTCTCTAGGAACAAGTCTCCAGACAGGTGGTACAACTCAGTAAAATCAGCCCTAAACAAACACACAAACACACACATGCACACACACACACACACACACACACACACACACACACACATACACACACAAACACACACAAACACATACATATGCACAAAATCACACATACATACACACACACATACCGATAAATGATTGCAGTTAGGTGTGTGTGTGTGTGTGTGTGTGTGTGTGTGTGTATGTGTATGTGTGTGTGTGATTAAAAATATAAGAGGCTATGAATTCGAAAAGAAATTAGGACAACAGACCAAAAGAGTTAGAAGGAAGAGGAGTGGGAGAGTTGTGGCAATACAGTATTCATGCATAAAATTTTCAAAAGAATAAATTAAATATTTAACCAAATAATCAGGTCCTGAATCATATAAGAACATGGATGAGTGAATCTTGAATGCTTTGTGATAGGTGAAAGAAAACTGGCATGAAAGAGGTTATGTGTATTTTATGAATCTATTTATTTAAAATCCTAGGAAATGTAGGCTAACTTACAGTGACAAAAGGCTGATCAGCCTAGCCCAAGCCTGGTGTGCATGTGGATGTGTACATGTGTGCATGTGTGTGGGGAGGGTATGATACTGACTGCAGAGGAGGCTGGGAAAGCCCTCGGGGGTTGGAGTTTCTGCATCTTTGCTGTGAGGATAGCTTCTTAGGGGTGCTATTAGAAAAGACTTGAGATTGAATACATTAAATGAATGCAATTTATTGTGAGTTATACCTCAACTAAGTTGATTAAAAATCTGAAAATAGAAGCATGCATACAAATGTCTTGAACAAATATTTTTATAGCAACTTCATTAGTAATAGCTACAAGTGAGACAATCTCAATCCAAACTCCCACAAAAAGACTAATGGGTTTTTAAGTGGTGTGTTGATAATCGGAGCTCTAGCTTTAAAACAACAACAACAAAAAAAAAAAAGAGTACATGACTCCAGAATATGCAAAATCCTAGGGAAATCTTAAAAATATTCTGATGAATAAAAGAAGCCAGCAATTAGGTATTTTATGATGCAAGTTTTATGAAGTCCAAAATAAACAAAATCAATCTACAGTACTAAAACTTGGTGGTCTGCCAATGGGATGGGCAGTGACCACTAGTGAAATGTAGAAGGACATCCACAAAGGATACAGGTGTTCTAAGCATCCTTTGAGGGATTAGTTATACACATTGGCAGTTATATGTCTCTCAGAGTCCACATAAGCTCTGTCTAATTCAAAGTTTGTCATTGTAACTCAATGGAAATGATGGGACAAAGAGAAAACAACCATAAAAGCAAAAGTCAAAGAGTCAAACTATATATCGATTTACAAAAATACAGCCAAAATATACCAAAAAAAATAGTTAAAATTAAAAATTTAGAAATGGTGTCACCCTCCACAAAATTGGCATAACTGTGGGTGCTGCTGGTGCCGTGTGGTCGTTAGCCACAGGCCCTTCTAAGAATGGGCAGCTCTACCTCTGCCAAGCAGTAGCTCCTCTACCTGGTAGGTTATGCCTTCCTGGTGCATGCACACTCCAAAGCTCGCCTCAGGGTCAGACTGAAGCTGTTCTGTCCCTGCCCGATTTTTTCCCCACTTGCTGTCCCCCAACAAAAAGAGCTTGTCTTCTTTATATCTCATGTGTCAGAATCCCTATCAGTGCCCTCCTATTAGGGATCCCAACACCAGGCAGATTCTGACAGATTATCTTTCTAGTTTCCTTTCTACCGCTGTAATAAAACATTCTATCAAAAAGCAACTCAGCATTCACTTAGCTAATAGGTTAGAGTCTGTCCTTGAGGGAAGTTGGGGCACAAACTCAAAGGAGAAACTTGAAGCAGATCTCATGGAGGAACACTGCTTAATGGCTCAGGCCCAGATCATAGGTAACTAACATTTTTATACAGCCCTTGACCACCTGCCAAGGGAATGGCACTGCCTACAATGGGCTGGGCCCTTCTCCATCAACTAACAATCAAGACAATCCCTCACAGACATGCCCGAAGGCCAATCTGATTTGGTCAATCCCTCAATTGAGATTCCAGTGACAGTAGCTGTGTGAAGTTGATAGTTTAGTTAACTAGGACTAATAGGATCTGATGCAAATAGTCTTACTTTAGCTAATGAGGGACAGTCCCCAATTTTGATGGTTTCAGCCTCTCTCTGTGTGTGTGTGTGTGTGTGTGTGTGTGTGTGTGTGTGTGTGTGTGTAGCCAGTCATACAGGTTAAGGTAGTATTAACATGACTCTGAGGAGACATTATTAACTCAATATCCCAATAGCTGATGAAAACACTCAGAACAAAAACTATTCAGTGCCATACAGAAGATTTGTCACATTTAAGCTGCTCATTCAGCCCTTGTGCACCTTCCTTCTGGGTAGTCCGCACACTAATCTGCCTCAAGCAGGCTTGAAGCACACTCCAATCTTTCTTTGTCAGTTTGCTTTAGTCTATATTCTACCAATAGGAAGGAGCACTGGCCAGATATTATAAGGCAAACGCAAGAATCTCTTTTCTTTCCTCCTCTCCTTTCTGTATCTGATGATAAGTCCTATACCATGGTAGTAGTCCCTGTCAGTCGCTGCTTCTTACTGAGGCAGTTCCAGAGAGAGCAGGGACCCGACCTGGCATCCTCAACAGTCGGTTCTCGTCCATCTGGTTCCAGCACAGTAGTGGATACACCTAAAGCATCAGTGGGGTGTTGTTCTAATTGAGACTCCAAAGCAACAGCACCAGAGGTGGTAGCTTCTAGCAACTAAGCTCTGTAGAATCTGCCAGGATACAAAGTTCCAGCTCGGGCAGAGCTGTTCTTATAATCTCAAAGCTTCAGTAGATTTTTCTGCTTCCACCCCCTCAGGTATACAGGGATCCTGGGCTCTGAATGAAACACAATTGTTTGCCGTGGCCCTGGGAACCCACCTGGGTTCTCTGTGCACACTAAGCAAGCATTCTGCCAACCGGACCTCATCGCTAGTCCTACATATTGTGACTTCCTAAATCAGAGTGTTCAAACATTGGCTCAAAAATGTCTGGGCACTTCAGAGTTGATTTCAAGAGCAAGTTTGATCCAGCTCAAATCATCACTCACAATTACTTCCAGTCCAGTGAGTAACTAGGATTGGAAGCCCTACCATACTGGAACAGAAGGAGATTCTCATACAACCATAGTAGGAGTGCCTGTGTCTTTGACCAGAGATGTTAGCTCTCCCATGTCAGGGGGAGAAAGGATTCCTTGGGAGACAGGGAAACCATCCTGTTAGCGCATAAACTACTGTACAGCAAAGAGCCTTTCATAACCTTACAATGAGCCTTTACTTACCCCTCTTCAGTGTGTCCTCCCTCCACTAAAGCTAGTTCTCCAAACACTGGGTACCATGAGGATCCCTGGGCAGAGCCCAAAAAGCTATCATCCCAAGCTCTATCTTTTCTCACCCTTGTTCAGAGTAGTGTACCAGCCTTCCGGAAACTCTGCTCCTGAGTATTTAGGTCGGGATAGCATCTGCCCGCTTTCTGCTTTGCAAAGACTCCAAAATAAACAATCAAAAATCATCATATGTGGGTCAAGGTTTTACCTACCTCTGTAAAGTACCCTGGTTATTCCTGGGTCTCCTTGTCATCATCAAGGGGTAGAATTAATCAGTAATTAAGTGTGGGCTTTGCAAACTCCTTTTCATTTTAGGTTTTACTATTATGTATTTAATACATCCCTAGTCTATGTCATGTGTGTTACTTCTAGTCTTTTGCTCTTACAAATAGATCTGAAGTATCTACATGCATTTGCTTCTACACACACATGTGTATATGTATGCATATATGTGTGTATGTATGTATACGTGTGTGTGTATGTATGTATATATGCATGTAAATGGATGAAAACTAAGACCCTGGAGTAGAGTTTTAGGTCAAACAGCATGTGCATTTTGAAATGTCATAGATATTCTTAGGTTGTCCCCACTGACAATTCACTGACACCTTGTGAACATGCAACTGCTCTTCTCCCGCATTTCTCTGTGATATCTGCAAAATTTTACAAGCCAGTCTGTGCCCTTGAGTTCATTTGTATTAATTCTCTGGTGCCCTGCTTATTTGTGCCTTTTACCAACTTCTCCTTTGACTTGTTGGAATTTTCTTAAAGTTTGCAACACACTTTGGCTCTTACTAAAGTGGGCCCTCAGCGAACAAAAGAAACCTCTGTGTGTGTGCCTTGGAGTCAGAGATGGGTCCACTCTGAAATCTGCCATGTACTAGCCCTTAAGAACTAGCACACATTGGTTCAGGCAAACACCCCTGTCCCTTTGGGTGAGCTGAATCATCTCTCAAAGATTGGTTTCTCAGCGTGGAGTGGAGGTGATTAAATGCATCACTTGGGATTCTTGTGAACATTAAATAATACGTGTGATTTAATGGACACTGAGAAACAATAATACCACCCGACCCTTCTGAACCTCCCTCAGGCCATTCTAGAGTTACTTTCCAGAGTCAGCCTGTTTCTATAGCAACCTCCACCAGATCCAGAGATGGACCAGATCTTTCACTAGTGACCTGTCACCTAGAGGTCAGCATGTGCACAGGCTTCCTGGCTCCAGGACTGCTGGGGGAATTACTGACCAGATGGGCACTGGTCTCACGGAGGCCTGGGAATGTTCTTCAGGCATCCATCTCCTTACTGTCTTTTGCTGCAGATGCAAGCTGGTTCTCCGTGTTAATTGGTGGAGCCATCGTGCTTTAAATTAATCTAGCTAATAAACTCAGACTGCAGCTCGCTTCATCAGTCTTGCCCGTGTGATGGCTCTGAGTGTGTGTGTATTAAAAATGTCAGGATTCCTTTTGTGTTCAAGAATGTGGAGGCTTTGAATGAATAATACTTGCTGTTTTGCCTTCTTTTCTTCCTCTATGTTCCCCTGTTAGTTGAGTAGGGGGGGTGTAGGTGCCATTTTGTTTGGTTTTGTTGTCTGATTTTTATTAGTTCTGGTTTCATACTACCTTTGCCTCTCCCTCCTGCCCCTAAACTCCAGTTGATGCCACTCCCTAACACTAAAAAGTATTTGAGAGGCTGGCAAGATAGGTTAGGAGTTAAAAACACATACTACTCTTACAGAGGACCCAAGTCTAATTCTTAGCAACCGTATTGGGTGGCCATAACTACTTATAACTACAGTTCCAAAAGACATGCACACATACATACATACACACACACACACACACACACACACACACACACATATACACACACACACAGTAATTTAAAATAATAATAAAAGCTAAATCTTTGTGTTGGAAAGAAGGCTCATCACTTAAGAGCACTGACTGTTCTTCCAGAGGACCCAGGTTTGATTCCCAGTACCCACATTAGGTCACCATCACATGTGCCTCCAATGCCAAGGGCTACACTACCCTTTTCTGACCTACAAGGGTACCAGTTATGCATGAGACATATGAGCAGGCAAAACACCCATACATATTTTTTAAGTATTTGAGTTTCATAAAACCCAAGCTATCAGTCACTTATGCATGAATCTCCTTGGCCCACACAGGGTTGGTAAGTTCTAAAGGGTTCCAGTCCAGGAGGCAGCCCCATCCACTTTGAGACAAATTCCCTGCATGGGATCCATCTGCCTGTCTGTAACATCAGCCAGAGGCCCAGCTTTTCCTACAGTAATACCATCGCTGCTTATAAATGGTATTTCTCAACAGTTTCTAATGAAAAGAACTACCTGGGGTACTTATTAAAGAACAAAACAGAATAAAAACTTTTCAGTCCTACTCCATAGCCTAGAAATCAAGTATCTGGGAGAACCCGGGATTCCATATTTTTAACAAGCTCCCAAGATGATTCTTCTGGTGAAAACAATTTTCTATGAGATTAAACCTCCTGCATTTGAAGGCTATTAATATCTGCCTTTAAACCTGGCTTTTTCCACAACAAAATATTCCTGTTCCTATAACCTTTCTGAGAAATAGTCTCAAATCCTCCTTCCAACCTGGTTGCTTTCCAGACCAAGTAACAAGCGCCAGGCTTCTTTCTGATATATTGTTACTATTTTGACCCCCAAATGTGTCCTTCCCATCTTAGAGACACAAGCGTAGTAAAAGACAAGGCACTTATTCTTAGTCTAGAGATGGAAAGGCAGGGAGGAAGTCTCACCAGGTAGAGGATGTGGGAGCCTTTGAGGATGAGGGAAGAGGGGCTTGGGGGCTTTGATGATGCCTAAGGACAAGTCTGCAGACTTCTGCAGAAAGGGTTGACTTGATCCCAGAAACAGGGACTGCCTCTTTTAATACATAGATGGGCAATTTCAGTTTCGGTGAGGAGTGAGTGAGTGAGTGGGTGGGTGGGCATCAAGGTGGCATTGTCAGTAATTAGTCATGTTACAATGGATGGGAATGGGTACTGGGTAAAAAGTACATTGTCTTAGGGTTTCTATTGCTGTGATAAAACACCATGACCAAAAGTATCTTGGGTAAAAAAAAAAAAGGTGTATTATTTCATTTTACAAGTTCTTCACTGAGGGAAGTCAAGGTGGGAATTCAAACAGGCAAGGACCCTGGAAGCAGGCACTGAAGCAGAAGCCATGAAGATGCTGCTTACTGGCTTGCTCCTCACGGTGTGCTCAGCCTGCTTTTTTATAGCACTCAGGACCACCTGCCCAGGGGGTGGCACAGCTCACATCAATCATATGTTTAAAAAAAAATGTGACCACAAACTTGTCCGCAGACCAGTTTGGTGGGGGCATTTTCTCAATTGAGGTTCCCTCTTTCCAAATGACTCTTAGCTTACCTCATGTTATCCTAAAACCAGCCATCACCTATGTTAATGTGGCATCCTTGATTACTGAAACCTGTTTCACCTGGATCCATCCTGTGTATCCCACTTTATAATTAGGGGACTGAATCAGAATGCTGTTTAACAAAATGGATGGCTTCAAAACAAAGCTTTGAAGAGGTATTGTCTGGTAACAATGTAGCAGCCAGATATGAAAACAGTCTTAGTTTGCTCATTAGTCAATGTGGTCATTATGGAACAAATACCCACTGAGCACGCATGACGGACATTGTGTAAGGTGTGACAGAAAGCAAGACATCTGCAATTCCTAGACTGCACTTCTGAAGGAGAGAGGGACAGGGAAGGCTTGGAGGAATGAGGGAAGGGGAGGAGGGGAAAGGGGAAACAAGGAAAAAGAAAATGAGGGGGGTAGGCTGAGGGAGGAAGATAGACAATGAGGGATGGACAAGAAACATACATACATTCAGTTCTATGGGGGGGAAAGCAAGAAGCTTTTGGTATGGGATAGCATCTCTAAAAATATGTCATTTAAGCTCAGAACAAAAGGAATAGTAATGACAATAAAGAATGCTGGGAGGGATGGGGACCCTGGTCTTCAGGGAATTCCTGGTGGTCAGGGAGCCTTTAGTAGACATGAAACTCACACGTCCTAAGAGCCCAGAAGGAAGTCAGTATAACCGAAGCATGGCACACATGGAGCCAGTCTTGAGATAAATCGGGGGAGACGCACACAGGCAGGGCATTCCACGAGGTGATGCACACGAAGAACAAGGTTTGGACTCATGGAGCCACTGGATGATGGTAAGCTGGAGGAGACGTCTGCCTCTTATTTAGGAAGGTCCAACTTCAGAACATCTGATGCAAAAGCATCTGATACTATTCAACCTCCCCCTCTCCTGATGGCATACAAGTGCTAATGAAAAAAAGAGGGGAGACCTCACTAAAAGTTCAATTTTAGCTAAACTAGGAGACAACTAGAATTCACAAGCTTCAACCTATGCTGAAAGAGATCCTCCAAACAGCTAAAAGAAGACAAGACAGTATGCACAAGAGAGTTCAGGGGTATCTAGGAAAGCATCATAAAATATCCTTCCTGGAGATGAAAGGATTTCCCCTTCAAACTCAGCCTCTTCATCATACAAGTGTGACTGCGGACAGTAGACCTTCTCAGTCTCCCATGGCCAGAGCTATGATGGATGGACCATCCAGAGCCTCCTTTGATGAGCTGGGCTTGCAGAAAGCAGTCAGTCCAAAAGCAAAAAAGCCTTTGTATTTTAAAGCCTGGTGACTCTGCTCTGGTGGGACCTCCTACAAACAAGTCTATGCACAGAGACACATGCATATAATCACATGCAAAGACTGGATGTGGTGGTGCACATCTTTAATCTGAGCACTCAGGAGGCAGAGGCAGGTAGATGTCTGCGAGTTTGAGAGCGACCTGGCCTACATAGTGAGTTCCCCAGACTAGCCAGGACTACATAATGATACTGTGTTACAACAAAGAGAGAGAGACAGAGACAGAGACAGACAGAGAAAAAGAAGAGAGAGAACTGGGAGGAATATGATCAAAATACATTACATACATGCATGAGAATGTCATATGAAACCAGTTACTATGTATAATTAATGATGCCATAATATTCAGGGATCTCTAGAGAGACAGAATTGATAAAATAATATATACATTTCCATATATGTGTATGTGTGTATGTATATACACATATAACATATATATACACATGCATACATGCTCACACACACACACATATGTATATAGAGAGGGGGGGATGGGGGAGAGGTCGAGGAAAAGAAAGAGAGAGAATTTAGAGTGGCTTACCCAATGTAGTGGCTATTCCTGGTTGTCAACTTGACTAAATCTAGAATGAACTAAACAAGAATTGGAAGGCTCACCTATAATCCTAATCTGGAGGCTCAGAGATACAAGTTTCTGACTTGGAGATCTTGATGCATAGTGACTATGAATTCCAGAAGATTAAGATAAGGAGATCTCTAAATTCAAGGTCATCTGGGATTAAAGGCGTGGTGGCATACACCTTTAATCTGGGCCACACCCTCTGCTGGAGACCTATATAAGGACTTTGGAAGAAGGAAGACCAACTCTGGCTTTTCCTGGCCTACCTCGTGGGACAGAGCAACTGCTAGGTCCTCGGACTTCCATCCACGGCTGCCTTGTGGGACTGAGCAACTGCTAGATCCTTGGACTTCCATCCACAAGTACTGCTGACTATTGTTGGGGAGTTGAACTACAAGCTGTAAGTCATCGACAAATTTCCTAACGATATAGGGACTACCCATACATTCTGTGACTCTTGAGAACCCTGACTAATACACCCAACAATGGCTATCTCCTGATGGAAAGTTCAAGAATCCAGTAGTTTTCAATTCACAAGACTGGATGTCTCAGCTGGTCTCCAGTTTACACTGGAATCCTGAAGAAGTTGGTCTAATGCCAGAGAAGGAACAGACTTGCCAGTGAGAGCAAGAACAGGCAGGTCTCCCATGTCCTATATAGATAGACTGTCAGCAAGTTAATGTTGCTGAAACCAAGTTAAAGGTGGATCTTCCTACCTCAAGTGATATGGATTTTAGGAGGATCTTCCTACCTCAAATGATCCAGTTAACTAAAAATCCCTCACAGGCGTGCCTAGCCATTTGGGTTTTCAGTCAATTCCAGATGTAATCAAGTTGACAACCAAAAATAGCCATCACATATGCTGATAAAAAAGCATCTCAAACCAAGATGAGTTAACATAGATAAATGGAAACAATATTGATATAAGCATATCATTTAAAAAATGAAAAAAAGAACAGTAAGGTTTTCAAGTAAAGTCAGAGAAACATTACAAGGGGATACAACTGCTAGGCAGATCCTGGCTAAGAAATAGAGCAGCCTAACAAGATTCTACAAAGGAAAAGTCACAAACACAAAACAAAAGTGAGACAAGAAGACTTAAGAGGAGATCAGACTTGAGCTGGAGAAGCCACTGGAGGGGCATTTCATAAAAACTACCAGGGCCAACTAGAAGATGGACAACCTGAAGAAAGTAAAACAGAAACAAAAATAATGACAGAAGGCAACAGGGATGTGGAGAGGTGGAAGAAACCCCAAATAATTGTCATCACAGACTGTATTAGTTTGGGTTTTACTGCTGTGAACAGACACCAATGACCAATGCAAGTTTTATAAAAGACATTTACTTGGGGCTGGCTTACAGGTTCAGAGGTTTAGTCCATTGTCATCAAGGCAGAAGCATGGCAGCATCCAGGCAGGCATGGTGCAGGAGGAGCTGAGGGTTCTACACCTTTATCCAAAGGAAACCAGGAACAGACTGGGCATCTTCAGGCATCCAGGAGGAAGATCTCTAAGCCCAACCCCACAGTGACACACTTCCTTCAACAAGGCCACACTTTCTATTAGTGCCACTCCCTGGGACGAACATATACAAACCACCACACAGACTATACAAGAGCAAAACAGTGAAACAAGAAATTTGGAGGTAAAATTAAAGAGCCTGTTCTCAGGTCTTCCATTTCTGCCCTGAAAGGCCCTAGCTAGAGTCAGGGGATATAGCATATTAAACCTTAGTTTCCCATGCTATTGTTACAAGATAACTTGACAATGGTGATTTAGGGTAGCATCACCTGTGATCTATTTTGGCTACAGTCCATCACAGCAGACAAATCACTGGGGGAGGGGGGGCGGGGGGGGTAGGGAGGGGAGGAGGCAGAAGTCTGAGGCAATCAGTCATCACATTCAGAATCAGGAACAGAGTCCATACATGCATACTTGTGCTTAGCTCAATTTCTTCCCTCTTACCTAGTCCAGGATCGTCTGTCTAGGGAATGGTGACACCAGGTGGGCAGGTCTTCCCACTTCAATTAAGGTAATCAAGATAACCCCCTACAGGTATTACCACAGGGTAAAGTTAAACAAGACTTCACAGGTGTGTCCAGACACCTGCCTCCTGGGTGTCAAGTTGTCATCTGACATGGTAGCACATGCCTGATATCCCAGCCAATCTGGAGTCTGAGGCATTGGACAACTTGAGCTCACAAGTTCTGCACCAGCTAGAACAACACGAGAGCCCAAGAAGACCCTGGAGAGAGAGAATAAGAATAAATTAAATCCACAGATGAAAATATCCATAAAAATGGGAGTCAACGTTACCATTTAAAACCCAAATGAACAAATACCAGAAAAGTGTAGGCAACAGTTCAAAGGCCCATTAGGAACGGACACCTCAAAACCCAAGTGCTAGAGAAGAAAACATCACCGTCACTGTTTCTCATGATCCAGAATGACAAAGTATTTTCTAAAGAGAGAAGAGGGACTGGAGAGATGGCCCAGCAGTCAAGAGCACTGGCTGCTCTCCCAGAGGACCCAAGTTCAATTCCAAGCGCCCACGTGGTGATCTAAGACTCCAGTTCCAGGAGACCCAGTGCCCTCTTCTGGCATTGTTGGGTACTGCAAGCACCGACATAACATGGAGGCAAAACACTCATGCACATAAAATAGGAACAAATCTGGCTTTGAAAAAAGAAAAATGCATGGGCATCAAATGAAATTATAATCTCAAATTATTTTTAGAGTCAAAATAAATAAGGAGCCCTAAATAGGGATTGGGTGCTAAGGAAAGGGACCACACAGTCAAAAGAATTTATTAAAGCAAAACATGAATCAAAATGTCAGCATGAAAGCCAAACACCCCTGCCCCATCATTAACGGCAATGGCACTATTTAGTTGTTAAAAGATTTTCAGGTTGGGTCACACAACACAACCTAATTCACACAGCAAACAAAATTCCCACCTACAAAAAGACAGTAGCAACCCAATGACAGATAAATGGGAGATTGTGCTGAGGCAATCAGGACAGGTGCAAACAAACAAAACAATTACCAAAAAAAAAAAATATGCAGACGTCATCATATTAACTACAATGTAAGCTAGATTTAAGGCCAAAAAGCATTAAGTGAAGCAAAGAATAAATAAGATATAGCATACTTAAATAATTAACAAGGTGCATCTGAGCTGATATACATTAAACCGCATATCCTAAAACCTAGAAATGTGCCTTCTTTTCTCCTATGAGATTTTTGGCAAAAAAAAAAATTGACCACATATTAAGACCACAAAGAACACCTCAACAAATTCCATAGAATATAGAAGAGTATAGACATTGTCTCCTGATGGTAAGTGAAACAATTAGAAAATTAAAAGGTTTTTTTTTTTAAACTCTTTGGAAAATTGGGCTTGAAAAAGAAACAGAAATGGCAGAGTGCATGGGGAAGAGCAATAATCAAGATGGGACAGGACCGACAGGATGCAAATAAAGTCAGAGTCTGAGGCAAATCTTCAAGATACTAGTGACTGAGAATGCACAGAAACAGACAGAATGGATACAAATAAGCCAAGGCTGGGGTGAAGCTCCACAGGGCACTTACTTAGCATGAACAAGGCTTTGCTGCTGCTCCTAGCACGATATCTGCCCCACCCCACCCCCAAAGCAGACATTAAGAGTGCATAAGTCAATAAGTCAAAAAGTACACCTCCAAACGGTAGAAATCAATAGCCACACGGGGTGGTGAGAAGAGACGCTCCCATCCCCCTCTGTGAGAGCTGCTGCTTGCTTGGCCTCTAGAGCAGAGACTCTCAACCCCCTTGAGGTCACATATCAGATATTTACATCATGATCCGTAACAGTAGCAAAATTACAGTTATGAAGTAGCAATGAAAGTAATGTTATGGTAGGTAGTCACCACAACATGAGGAACTGTATTAAAGGGCCGCAGCATTAGGAAGGTTGAGAACCACTGATCTAAAGAGTTCTGGTCAGAAAGTTGTCTTCTAACAGTCATTTGAGGGTGGTAAAGATGTGGCAGGCACCAGCATTCAAAGTCACACCCTGTCTAGACCAGCATCCCTCTTCTAACTGCTCAACACAGGAAGAGAGACCAGTCTGGAGCAGGGGGAATAAGTTTGATGGTTTCCACTGCAAAACTATCTTAGCAAGCCACAGATGTGTCTGACCCTCCGCAAGAGCAACAAGTGCTTTTAATTACTGAGCCATCTCTCCAGCCCTATTCAATTATTTTTTATTAAACTAGAATCAAATTCTATCAAAGCTTATATAAAAACCAAGCATAGATCAATCTTGCATGTTTCTCAATTATAAATTCAACAGCTTATTAAACTAATCTGTCATGATCAGGTGCATTCCTAGGGTATTCAGTTGATCCCATTATCAGCAACACAATATAATCCCTCATTTTGAAACTATAAGGAGAAAATTACAGAAGCAGATGATGTAAGAGCAGTTGACAAAAAAAAACCAATAAACAAATTGTGACAAAAACACACAGCGAATCAGGAATGCGTGGGTAACACTCAACATGGCGTACAGAGTCCATCCCCAAAGTGCATTATGGGTACCTGTGTTAGCTGCAGATATCTAACTGTGACCTGAAAGAATTCAAAGAGGAAAGCTTTATTCTGGCTCACAGTGTCAGTGCCCATGGTTGCCTGGGAGGAGGAAAGTCAACCCAGTATGTAACACAACAGGTCCGTTCACTCGTGGCAGACAGGAAGCAGAGGAGTAAGAGGAAGGAGCCAGGAGGATATGTCACTGGAGTGATTAGGGTCAGGGCCTGGACCCCAGCAACCCCAACAAGCTTACCTGTCCTCAATAGGTCAATAAACTGACAGGTAATAGTAACAACCTGAGGGGATTTATCAGTGTGGCCACACGGGGAAAAGGAACAAATAAAGGGGTCCTGTGACCCTAAAAGGCAGTCCATGGAACAGACATTTCATCTCTCCCATGTGATTGATAGCTGTACAGCCTGCACAGCACCTGCTCGCTGCATTGTTAGAATGAGGTTGTACATTAATGGACTAGAATGAATGAATGAAGTCCATTACCATCAACTTACATCATGATTGGGGCTTATGGCCAAGACAAGGCTGGTGTTTTACACCCCATATGGAGATAACTTTTCAAGTCATTTAACCTATTTCAAAGTATTTGAATCAATCAAAGCATGAACCAATCAGTTGGCTGTATATCTTTATCTCAGGCCTTGTCTATAGCTGTTCAATTATACCTTTTCACTATGGGCCACTAGTCACAAAATTATGAAATCACTCTGAGTTTTTAATGGTATAGGAGAGGGAGAGAAAGAGAGAGAGGGAGAGAGGGAGGGATTGAGGGAGGGAAGGGAGGAGGGGTGCTGTAGTGAACAGAACCTCGGCATCAGAGTCAGAGAAACTTGATTTGAACCACCTTAGCACCTTTGAACAGTGTCCTCAAGTGCGTATCTGCCAAAACCTTGGACTGTGTATGAAACCCAAGTCTGCCTTTAGTAGCTGGAAGTCCTTAGACAAGCAACTTGGCCTTTTCAAATCTTAGTTTCCTAGAGTCAAAATGAGGAAAATAGGACTTGGCATATGGCTCAGAGGGAGAGGTGGTACTTTGCATGAGTAACACTATCAGTTCTATCCCAGCAATCAATCAATCTATAAATCCTACTTTGTAAAAGTAACTTTTTGAAAATTTTCTGCCTCTCAATTAAAAATCACTTTCAAACATGACTGCTTCCTTCAACAAACTAACCTTGCCTTCATTGTTAGAGATAAAAGGCGTATACTAAGGACATGTCTATATTCTAGCCACAAGGATTAAAGGTGTGTCATTACAGCCAGATCACAGAGATCTAGGTCTTTGGATATGCTTCCATGTCAGCGCAGCCCTGTTGCTGCGTTAAAATTACTCTACACTACTTCAAAGTTGTAAGCATCCAGTAAGATGGTGCGCTTAGTCAAGTATTGTATATTATACAAATTAATCAATTTTTATATATTATTGTATCACTTAGTCAACTATTTTAGTCTTAGACATTCAGATTTTAGGCATCAAACACAATCACAGGTAAAGTCTAGAACACATTAAACATTAAATTATTAGTTACACACACAGACACCTCCCTGCCCACTACTCACAGGGAGAGGAGAAAGTAAGGATATCCATTGCGTGGAGATCCAATGACATGAAAGGGGATGTGACTATGATACTATGTGGACACTTAGAAGAAAAAAATAAGCAAACAGTTACAAGATTTTTGGGAAAAAAATGAACAGAGCCCACAGAAATCCTTGAAATAAATGACCACTTATAGGAAATCCAGGGGGAAAAGTGAGGGCCAAACTCTAAAAGTACCAGGCACTCAGAACCCAAGTCAAAGAGAGAGCCACAATGAAAAGGACGCTTTCAGCCATGGAACAAGGGCCCAGGTGTCCCCACACCAGCAGCCAAGAGATAACACTAAAAAACTCCATACAAAGTAGGAACAGCCCTGAGACTTGAAAGAGCATTTTGCAAAAAGCCTGCATCTGTCTGCGTTCCATCGAGTAAATGGTGAGGCAGAAGTGATGCGTGGTGCTCCTGCTCACCCAGCCTGACAAAAACTGGAAGCAGAAGGAAAACTGCAATAAGGAGCAGACAGCGGGAGGGGGCGTGGGGCTCGGAAGTGCAGATGGGCAGAGGTAGCTGGGCAGGAGGGAAACGTGGCAGCACGTCCTCCAAGGAGACGATGTCTCTTTGTATTATAATATGAATAAACACAGACTTACATAAATATAATAACTACAGCACCTTTTCAACAACGGTCTCTGTCATTGGTGAGGAGAGAAGCCAGGGTGACCCCGGGGAAGTAGCACAGCGAGGCGCTTCCAGGATCCTGGATCTCAATTTGTCCCAAACTCGACAAATGTATGATTCTTACCTCAGATAGCCCCTGCCAGATGACACTTGAAGGCTCTCTGAGGCTCATGTGAGGTACAGAGAACATTCATAAAGTGGCCTCCCATGAGGAAACACACCTAGTAAAGTTGTTCTTCATTTCCCCATCGATGTTGCCGTCTTCGGTTCAAAACTGGAAGACCCTGAAATAAGTCATGGACCCCAACATCTACTGCCTTTTACCAACTCTCAGTCTTTGTTATTGTTGTTGTTTTGTTTTATTTTGTTTGCTTGTTTGATTGTTTCAAAATGGGGGTGGGGGGGATGTTCTCTGTGTAGTCCTGGCTGTCCTAGAACTTGCTCTATAGACCAGGCCAGCCTTGAATTCAGAGATCTGCCTGCTTCTGCCTCCGGAGTGCTGGGATTAAAGGGGTACACCACCACCGTCCATTTCAAACTTCTTTACATTTATTTGTTTATGTAGTGTATGTGGTATGTGTGTGTGTGTGTACCTGCATGTGTGCGTCTGTGGAATCCAGAGGATGGTATCACATTCCCTGGAGCTGCAGCTTCAGGTGGTTGTGAGCCCCGTGACAGAGGTGCTGGGCACTGAGCTCAGGTCCTCTGATAGATCAGCAAGCAACTCCAAACTACCAAACCATCCCTACAGCCCCTTCTTAGGTAGCATCAGCACTATTTTTAATTTTTTTTATTCTTGCTTTCATATTGAGTAAGAGCCATGAGAGGGATATCAAACTATGAGTAGCAGCAAAATGAGTCACCATGAAGTCCTGCACCTGAGTCTGTCTCTGCCTTTGCCACCAGCCTGTGCATTTTTCCAATAAACAACAACAGAAGTCTTGCTCTGGAAAGGTTAATGAGCACCTTCTCCCAGCTGCAATGTGTACGCAAGCTTTCCGGTTTCTCTGAAAATGTCAGTATGTAAACCCCTGGTCCTTAACTGGGTTCTCTGATATTTTACCAATGAGAAAACTTAGCCGACTGATATTTACGAAGGCCAAGACTCAGACGTTCTGAGGAGAGTCGGTCTAAGTAACTGTGATGTCTGCTGTGCTCAGCTCCAGGCATGCTAGAGTGTGAGCCGTCTCTCCTCAGCTCCACTCACAGGTCCTCCAAAGCATGCATAAGCATGCATCATGCTAATTGAATGTTCATGGCCTCTTACAAAAACCATGACAGTTCTTCCCAAACCATAAGAAATGAATTCGTAGCAAAGAGCTTCTAAACGGTGGGATGGTGGAACACGAACACTCATGCTTCTCTGAAGCGTTACCTTGTGGAGATGCAAATGGTCTTAATGTTTTGTGTGATGACAATGAACAATCACCACTGCTGTGGCCTTTACAGATCTTTTGTGTGCAGCCCAAGTGATTCTTGGGAACTCTAGGTGCTGACAGGCATGGTGCCTGGGCTAGAAATCAGGCAAGAGAAAGAAAATGTGGCTGTATGTGAACCTGCTGTCAAGGTGGTGTCAGAATTGAGCAGGATGCATCTCTCATCGCCATATGAAGCTTCTAGTGCTGGGTTGTTGGTCAGACGGGCCTCATAGGAACCCTGAAACAACCCAGGCTATTGCCCTGTGCTGAGGGTCTGACTGGAGATGTAGACACAAAAGAGACAGCCGCGCTGAAACGATGCTATGTTCAGAAGATACTAGAACTCTTGGTAAGAGGCAGAAATCAATCCCATTTTTACCTTCTGACTGAACTGAAGCCCGAAAAGAGTGGCTTGCTCACAAGGCTTGGTGGGCTCCATGTAAAATGACATGTGGTTGAAAACCGTGTTGACATGCAAGCTCCTTTGGTCAAGTTGAAGAACGGTTCCATCAGACACGTGATTCACTCACGGTGGCTTTGACACCAATGAATATCAGTACTTGATATTTTCACGTAAAAATCAAATTACTGAACCTATCCCAAAGAATTATCCTCCTCAAACACTAAACCCCACTTTGTATCTTGAAAATAATCTGTGAAATGTAGCAGAAAGCCGTCACAGTAGCTTTATAGTGCAGGCTTATGGTTCTCAGCCTATAGGTTGTCACCTTTGGGGGTTGAATGATCCTTTCATATGATGTCCTTTCATATACTATCCTGTATATCAGATATTTACATTATGATTCATAAAGTAGCAAAATTACAGTTATGAAGTAGCAACAAAAATAATTTTATGGTTGGGGTCACCAGAACATGAAGAACTGTATTAAAGGGTCACAGCACTAGGACTGTTGAAAACTACTGTTGTAGTGGATAGCACACACATAAAAAGGACTTGGGGAGATTTTTTTCAAACAAGACTCCAACCTTCTCATAACATCTGGTCATCTCATCAGCTTTGTCCACAGTGACAAGTGACGAAGTGTGTTGCTGGCCAGCTGGATCCCCACAGAGGCCTCTGTTATCATTCCATCATGGCTTCCAGAATGTCTGTATCAGCCTAGGAATGCAAATGGGGAAATGGATTTTCTTTGCTTCCTGTTCATTGCAATCCTATTTAGTTACCTGAGAGGAAGCCTGTCTTCAGTAATGGTTTCTTGAGCCAGGTTCACAGAGTTCTTCCCTCCATCAAATGCATGACAAGCCTCATGCCTTTCTCAGTTCATCCCTGGTCAATGTCTGAAGGCAGGAATGAATGAACGGAGGAAAGAACAACTCCACTGAAGATGAGGAGAGGAAGGAAGGGGAGGAGGAAGAGATGAGACCCAGGGAATGTACTTTTGAGGTCATTTCATAATGGATGATGAACTAAAAGCCGGTCATGAAGTCTAGCACAAAGAGAAGGCTAAGGCTGGAAGAGACACTAAGACTGTTTCTCAATCCATTCCACTCTCTTGTTCTAGATAAGAAGCTGAAACCTGGGTAACAAGGTTGATGTAACAATGTTAGAGCCCAGGAACCCCACTGAGATATTGTCTTCTCCCAGAAGATACCAGTTTCCCCAAAGGTGGTCTTCCAAAGGCCGACACTTAGCCTTCTTTTGTCTTAGTGTCAATAAGAACCGTGTAAGGCACACTGTATTTCAAAAAGGTTTCATTTGTGGGTTTGTGCTGATCAGAACAGCCAAACTTTCCTACTCCTTAAATTATCATGACTTCTTAAGGATTTTGTACATTGGAGAAATTGGAAAGACACCTCCTTAACCAGTGATCAAAGTCAACACTGATGGTCATAAATCACGCTGGCAGTACATACCCCTAATAAGATGGCATGTTGAAAAGAAAATATACTGTGGTGGATTTCCTCCTAAAAGCCAATAGCACCAAAATACTTATGAGAAAACTATCATGCAAGTTTCAATAGAGGGATATCCTACAACTACCTGACAGATTGACATCATCCGAAGAAAGGGAAATCTAAGGCATGGTCAGATCCAAGGGGAGCCCGAGGAAGTACAGCAAGTAACACAATGCTGTGTCCTAGATGTGGCCCTGGTGAATTACAAACAACCCCTAACAGGTCCTATGTCCTGCTTTCTGGGAAAGTTTGGGACCCTGTCAGACTAATTCAGGAGTGACTTATAGAGAGAGATGGTAATGTCCTGTGAGACGATGAAGGAGAGAGGAAGGAGTCATGAGTGTATAGAGATAGGGCACATACATATCCTCAGCAAAAGAGCCAACTCCACAGGCAGGGAGGGGTAAACAAGCCTCCACACCTGCCTAGACCACCACCAACCATCATGTCAGCGTGTGGAGCACAGTGCTTCAGGCAGGACAAAGTTAAAGGAGACATGAAAACACCCCGCCATACCTTTGTTTCTCTGTTGCTGTGATAAGACACTGACCAAAAGCAACTTAGGGAAGGAAAGGATTTATTTCAGCTTACAGGCAGTCATCCATCATCAAGGGAAGGTAAGACAGGAGCCAGGGCAGGAATCTGAAGGCAGGAACTGGGGCAACACTCACACAGTTCATTTTAGTCTGTGATGGGTTTTTTAGCAAACTTTTTATAAAGTTTTTTTAAAAGATAAATGATACTTTGTGAAAATGGCCCCCATAGGCTCATAGGGACTGGCACTATTAAGAGATGTGGTCTTGTTGGAGTAGGTGTGGCCTTATTAGAGGAAATGGATTATCTGGGGATGAGCTTTGAAGTTTCAAATGCTTGAGCCAGGCCCAGTGTCACACTCTTCCTGCTTCCTGTGAATCCAAATCTATAACTCACAGTTCCTTCTTCAGCACCATGTCTGTCTGGATGCTGCTATGCTCCTGCCATAATGATAATGGACTGAACCCCTGGATCTGTAAGCCAGCCCCAATTAAAGGTTTTTATTTATAAGGGTTGTGGTGGTCATGGTATCCCTTCACAGCAATTGAAACCCTAACTAAGACACTTTGATACAGTAAGATGTCAAGAGTAAGATGGAAAACATCTATTGTGAAAAAAGTATCTGCGTTTTAAATAAAGACAAGATAATGATGCTGTATCAAGTCCTATTGGCACCTGATGTGAAAGATGTACCAGCTACATACATTTTTAATGTGGATTATTTTGATGCTTAATTTTTTCAGAACATTAACATTATTGAAAACAATGGAAAACTGGAAGTATCTAGAAACCGCATTACTTTAAATATTTTATTTATACCCAAAATAGATTTATTATCACTTTAATTTTTTGGCTTTAGTGGACACAAACTCATCAATAGTATTCTCTAAATCAACTTCTTTGCTTTCCTTACCTGGGAGAACTGCTGTGTCTACAGTTTCTCTTGAAATGTCAGCGTAAAATAATTCAAAGATTGATTTCTTTATTTCAGGTTCAGCATTTTGACCATTAGGATCTTTATGTTAATTTTAGTTTCTTTTAATTTTTTTATTCCAATGTTTCTGACTTCGATACTAATTCTTATTATTTACACCTCAAACATTGCCTCCCTCTTGTTCCTCCCTCTCAGAATACTCTCTCCCCCCTCACCTTCTCCTCTGAGGAAATGCCCCCCCCCATATCTCCCCACCTTGTCTCATCAAGTCTCTGCAGTATTAGATGTATCCTCTCCCACTGAGATCAGACAACACAGCAGCCCTATTGGGGAACTGATTAGACAGTCAGGCAACAGCTTTAGGGACAGCCCCCACTCCAATGGGGAGGCACACATGAAGACTGAGCTACACATCTACTACATGCGTGCCAGGGGACTTGGTTCAGCCCAAGTATGCTCTCTGGTTGGCGGCTCAGTCTCTGAGAGTTCCCACAGTCCTGGTTAGTTCACACTGTTAGTCTTCCTGTGAAGTTTCTATCCCCTTCACAGTCTCCAATTCCTCCCCCCAACTCTTCCATAAGGGTCCCCAACCTCCGTACAATGATTGGCTGTGGGTATCTGCTTCTGTTTCAGTCAGCTGCTGGGTGAAGCTTCTCAGAGGACAGTTATGCTAGGCTCCTGTCTATGCGCATAACAGAGTATTGTCAATAGTGTCAGGGATTGGTGTTTGCCCTGGGGATGGATCTTAAGTTGAGTCCGTTATTTGTTGGCCATTCCTTCAGTCTCTTTCCATCTTTGTCCCTCTATTTCGTGTAGATAGGACAAATTTTGGGTCAAAAATTATGTGGGTGGGTTGGTGTTTTTATCCCTCCATTGGGGGTCCCGCATGGCTACAGGAGGTAGCCTCTTCAGGTTCCGTGTCCCCAGTTAGGCATCTCTGCTAAGGTCACCCAAATTGACTCCTGCAAGCCTCCCTCCCCCATCCCAGGTCTCTGGGACTTCCTAGAGATTCCCCCTAACCCCTCACCCCTGGCAGCTGCAGGGTGCCCTCTAGCTCTCTCTCCAGTCTCTCCCCAGACCTGATCCTGACCCTCCCCCCATTCTCTTCCCCTCCCCCTCCCCCACCCAGATCCCTCCCTCTCTCTGTCTCCTGTGACTATTTCATTCACCCTTCTAAGTGAGATTTAAGCATCCTCACTTGGATCTTCCTTCTTGTTTAACGTCTTTGGGTCTATGGCGTGTATCATGGGTATTCTGTACTTTATGGCTAATATCCACTTATCAGTGAGTACATACCATATGTCCTTCTAGGTCTGGGTTACCTCATTCAGGATGATATTTTCTAGTCCCACCCATTTGCCTGCAAAATTCATGATATCTTTGTTTTTAATAGCTGAATAGGATTCCATTGTGTCAATGAACCATATCATCTGTATCCATTCCTTGGTTGAGGGACATCTGGGTTGTTTCCAATTTCTGGGTATTAGGGATACAGGTGCCATGAACATAGTGTAGCATGTGTCCTTGTGGTATAGTAGAGCATTTTGGGGGGGTATAGGCCTAGGAGCAGTATATCTGGATCTTCCAGTAGAACTATTTTCAATTTTCTGAGGAACTGCCAGATTGGTGTCTGGACTGATTGTACAAGTTTGCAGTCCCTCCAGCAATGAGGAGTGTTCCTCTTTCTCCACATCCTCCCCAGAGTATGCTGTCCCTTGAGTTTTTAATCTTAGCCACTCTGATTGATGTAAGGTGGAATCTCGGGGCCATTTTGATTTGCATTTCCCTGATGACTAAGGATGTTGAATGTTTCTGTAGTTGCTTCTCAGCCATGCAAGATTCCTCTGTTGAGAATTTTCTCTTTAGCTCTAGTCCCCATTTTTTCAATTGGGTTATTTCATTTGTTGGAGTTTAACTTCTTGAGTTCTTTGTATATTTTGGATATTAGCCTTCTGTCAGATGTAGGGTTAGTTTTATGTTGAGGTCTTTGATCCACTTGGACTTGGGTTTTGTGCAGAGTGATACATTTGGATCAATTTTCATTCTTCTTCATGCAGTCATCTAGTTAGACCAGCACCATTTGTTGAAGATGCTTTTGTTTTTTCCACTGTATGGTTTTGGCTTCTTTGTCAAAAATCAAGTGTCCACGGGTGTGTGGGTTCATTTCTGGGTCTTTGATTCGATTCCACTGATCAACCTGTCTGTTTCTATACCAATACCATGCAGTTTTTATCACTATTGCTCTGTAGTACAGTTTGAGATCAGGGATGGTGATCCCTCCGATGTTCTTTTATTGTTCAGGATTGTTTTAGCTATCCTTGGCTTTTTCTTTTTCCATATGAATTTGATAAATGCTCTTTCAAGATCTGTAAAAGAAAATGTGTTGGAAAGTCAAAGATTAACTTCTTTATTTCAAGTTCAGCATTTGACTCTTTGGATCTTTATGTTAATTTTAGTTCCTTTTAATTTTTTATTACAATGTTTCTTACTTCAGTACTAATTTTGAGAGTACCTTACATTGTATTTCCTAATCTCAGCCCTGTTGCCAGCCTGTGCCTACCTGGTAAAATCTCACCTGTCTTCTCTCCTGTCCTTCTTCCTGTTTCACCTTAAAATCATCAGAAATTATTTGGCAAACTGAGGAGGGAGGGTGAAGAGCATTTACATGACTGCTAATTTTAGAAATCTTGAAGATTCTAGTCTTTGAATAATTCTCCAAGGAAACAGAACCAATAGTATATACTGATTATATAGTATATAAATATATATTTTATGATACTGTATTGTTTTATGCATATAAATATATTATATTACTCTAAATTGTTTTGTACATATAAACATACATGTTCTACATACATAGTACATTGTTACACATACATTATATCTATATAGTTAAATATATAAAGAGAATGAGAATGCTCAGTTTCTATAATCATTTAAGTTAATCACACACAAAATCTTACCAAAGATTGGACCAGTCAGCTTCGGAAGCTGAGAAGTTTCCCACTCTGCAGTAATCGGCTGCCTGCAAGCTGGAGCCTCAGGAAAAGCAGATGGTATGGCTCTAGCCCAAGCCTGAAGGCCAGAGAGCCAGCAGAACACTATCAGAAGGCCTAGAACAAGCCCAGCAGCAGGGGTGCTGCCTTTAATCCAGTACTCAGGAGACAGAGGTGGGCAGATCTCAAGAGATCTAGGACAGCAAAGGCTATGCAGAGAAAACCTGACTCAAATGAAGGAGGAGGAGAAGGAAGAAGAGGAAGAGGAAGAAGAGGAGGAGAAGGAGAAGGAGCAAGAGGAGACGGTCCTAGGACAGTAGTCTCAACCTGTAGGTCACTACCCCTTTGGAGGGTTAAATGGCCCTTTCACAAGGGTTGCCTAAGACCATCAGATATTAACATTCCGATTCCTAACAGTAGCAAAATTACAGTTACAAAGTAGCAACAAACATAATTTTATGGTTTGAGGTCACCACAACATGGGGAACTGAATTAAAGGGCTCAGCATCAGGAAGGCTGAGAACATCGGCCCTAGAACAAGGAGCACTATGGCCATGCAGGAGAGGAAGATGTCATCCTAGCACAAGGTGCCCTGTTTTAGCTGGGCCCTCAACAGACTGGATGATCGATGTCCATATTGCCACAGCAGGTGCGCTATATGCCTACTCAACGCTAGCCTCCTGAAGAAACACCCTCACGGACACACACAGAAGTAAGTTTTGCCAGCCATGTTGTTGTTGTTGCTGTTGTAGTAAATCTCAGAGTGACTAAGAAAACCTGAGACTTTCCGGTCTTTATGAGTCAGGAAAGGTAGGCACCTGGGGAGAGCGTGAGGCCGGACTTGGGGTGAAGCCTCTAAAGTGGCCACTTTGGGCTACATCTTGGGAGCCAACTGATTTTGTTCATTGTACTCATTACATAAGATCCCACCCCATAAAGCCAACCAAGTAGCCCCGACTAAACAAGTGCATCCCTGTAGTGACTCCCATGTGAGGGATATGTTCACATGTTACAAGCTTACCCTTTAGGGCATCGGTACTGACGGTGGCGTAACAGGCCATGTTCTCACAAGGGTTTATGGGACACCAGGTGCTCCGGCTTCTGGCCTGGCTATCTGATCTCGCTCTCCTGAGCCCCTTCTCCCACCATGAGGTCCTCACCCAGACCTGAGCTTGGTACTGGCATCCTACCCTTGGCTCTCCCAGATGGTGAGATACATAAACAGGAAGTTAGCCTGCCTATGTTACTTTGTCCCAAGGATAAACACTGAATAAATACAGTAACCTACCAGAGCTGCAGGCTTCCTGCTTCTCAGACCCCGAGCTGGGGCCGATTCCATCCACGGTTTGAAGGGGGCGGCTCTGCCCTGGCACAAGTTTCACCTTTGCAAAGAAACATTTATTTTCCTTGGCCCTTTAAAGTACATGCTCCATGTCTAGGCATGGGTTACATCTGCTTGTTATCCCAGCATTCATGAAGCGGAACCAGGAGGATTGTAAATTCAAAACCAACATGAACTTCGTAGTGAGGGCAACACAGCTTAAGTTCCACAATGAAAATCTTCCGCCTCTATTTTAAAATTTAAAAAATAATAATAATAATTAAAAAGACGAGTCATTAGGGATGTTTCTGCCCATACTGAAGTTTGAACCATTTCTAAGTTCTTTTTTTTTTAACCTTTTAGTCAAAAGTTAAGAACCAAGCCTTTTCTAATGGTTTCCTCTCATCAGAATGAGTTTTTGAATCGAGAACTCTGGGACTTTTCTCTCTCCCCTTCCCCAGTTACAGAGCTTCCTTTCCAGCCACGTTAGACATTACCTTGGTTTATTGTCTTTGCCCTCCAACTCCATTCCCCACTCTTCTCCTGAGGGAACCCTGGGACCTCTGTGCTCATATCTCTATTAGCTTTTTAAGTCTCCCTTCACCAGAGACACTTGTAGTGCAATAACTCAATTATTTCAAGGGAGATTGGAAAAGAAAACGCTAGCAGCAAAGACAATTACGTTTGTGTGAAGTGCAGACAGCACAACTGGCTTGGAAGTTTTGTAAGGAGAGCTCATGTGCTAGGACAGCAGTTCTCAACCTTCCTAATCCTAGGACACACCCACCCAATACAGTTCCTCATGTCATGGTGACACCCCCCCCACCATAAATTATTTTCATTGCTACTTCATAACTGTAATTTTGCTACTGCTATGAATCATAATGTAAATAAGTGTTCTCCAGTGGTCTGGGACCACCCCTGTGAAGGAGTCAGTCACACTCCCTCTGAGGGGTCGAGACCCACAGGTTGAGAACCACTGATGTTGTGGGAGGTTTGAAATGGAAACTGACCTGAAAGGCTGTAGGAGGTGTATTCGCCATTTTCCTTCTCACCACAGTAACAGGGGTGGGTTACAGCAAGCTGTGAAACCAAAGAGGAGACTCAGATCCAAGCAGCCTTTACAGGCCTTAGCTATTTACATGCTAATTGCAATTCCAGAAGCCAACACCACTCAAAGCTGCAAAGCAAAGTGAGACTAAGAAAACTGAACCTGTTAAACGTGGGGGGAAAGCCTTTACTTTGCACATAGTCGTTTTCAGCTTTTGATAAGACAATGATACTTCCACATTTAAAAAAAGGTAATATGTTTATTTATTTATCTGTGTGTGCACAAGTAGAGATCAGGAGACGACTTTCAGGAGTGCGATCTCGCCTTTCGCCAGGTGAGACAAGAACAGAACTTATGTTTGCCGGCAAGCATCTTCATTCTCCGCGCCATCTTGCCGGCCCCAGTGACTCCTCTTAATGCTATTATAAGAAACAGGCTGTGATGATGAGCAGCCGCTGCCGGCTGCCGCTTGATGCCAGGGAAAAACCTAAGGAATCAAGAGTGTGGACTAGAGAATACAAGCCCCATCTAGTGGGCAGAGTGGGGACCATGTGGGAACACTGGTTTGTGTAACCAGTTATTTCATTTGTGTATGTTCACACACACACACACACACACACACCTTGTATAGAGTCCAAGCTGGCTTTGAACTTGCAATCCTCCTACTTCAGCCTCCTAAGTGCTAGGATTGCAGGCATATACTACCACATCTGGCTATAGCCAGATTTGGGTTGGGTCTTTTTTGGTTGGTTGGTTGGTTGGTTTTTGGTTTTTGTTTTGTTGTGTTGCCAAGAACTAGATATTTAAATGCATCCACCTGGCTGCTTGATATTGTTGTTTGTTTTTTTTTTTTTTCGGTTGTGTCATTCTTTTAACACTGAAGGTGAGCTAGCACCAGCTCCAGGTAGGTTTCCTCAAAGCCAGCGCAAGATTGAAATGTTTGCTGTACACAAGTGTTCAGAAACTGTTCTGCTCAGCTGAATATTTGCAAACATAAGTAAAGTCGCTAAAGGGTTTACAATGGATTTGGAACATACACTGCTCTGGTTTGATTTCTGTTCAGGAGAGGCTGTCCTGAGTTCAAAAAATACTCTACAAAAATAAATAAGTAAAATATAAAGTGTTCAAATACACTAGAAATTTTGTTGTCTTAAAAAAGGTTGTATTAAAATGTCTCTCCCAGCTGGGCGGTGGTGGTGCACGCCTTTAATCCCAGCACTTGGGAGGCAGAGGCAGGAGGATTTCTGAGTTCGAGGCCAGCCTGGTCTACAAAGTGAGTTCCAGGACAGCCAGGGCTACACAGAGAAACCCTGTCTCGAAAAATCAAAAAAAAAATGTCTCTCCCATAAGAGCAGTCACAGAACAAGGTTATACACTACCTGGAGATCAGAGCTGGGCACTGGGAACCACACCTATCAGGTAATTGGCATTTGGAGGGCATCCTTCCAAGGTGCGAGGAGAGGGGTGTTGTCACCAGCTATTTGAGAAAACTGCCCAAAAACTGACCATAAGGTCAAAGGAAAACACTATGTGGCAGAAATCACTTCTAAAATGACACTGGAATCAGAGATCACAGAACACTAGGGTCAAAGATTCCCAGGGAGATTGCCAGCAGGTGTCCCTCACAGTCCAGGACCAGAGGGGAAGTTCAGGAAACAGCAAGCAAGCAGAAAGTGCAAGCTGCAGCACTTACTTCAAGGATGTCACAGGGAGGCCTATGCAGTGAGAACTGTGTGTTCAGGAGCGGTTAGCATCTTGAGAGACTGCTAGTTGCCAGCAATTCTTTCTCAACAGCCCTGCACCACGGCAGTGTCTCTGTAGGGTTGGCGTCAGACTCACCCTTAACTCTGGAGATTTCAGACTCACATAAAAAAGGGAGCAAATGGACAGACTCACCACTGCTTGCTGAGAACAGATTTAGGACCACTGGGACCATCTGTATATTTTGTACTTATAGTATCTAAGATACTGGATGCTGTAGTCTGTCTATCGGATAAGAACACATTAAACTTGTGATTCTAATTTTAAAAGATTTAAGTATTTAAGTTTAGATTGTGGGCCCTGGGGGTTGATCAGAGACACTAGCCTGGCAAAGCCAAGGACCTGGACCCATCCCTAATCTCTCTCTCTCTCTCTCTCTCTCTCTCTCTCTCTCTCTCTCACACACACACACACACACACACACACACACACACACACACATGCACGCACACAAGAAAAAAATTAGATTGGTTTTTAAGTGCATATGTCATATATTAAGAGAACTTTATAAATTTACTGGCAAAGTTTGATCAGCACTGATAATCTTGTTAGGCTTATTAAAATTTATTATTATTATTATTATATGCAATATTTAAGGACTTATAAAGCTTGCTTTACTCATTTAAATGTTTTAATCAAAATGAAAGAGTATATATTTATAAGACACAAAAGATTTGACATAATTTTATTCACTCGGTTAGGGAGGATTCCTTAATACATAACAAAACACGACATAATTTTTAAAAGTTTAGGAAAAACTAGGTTTGCTGATATGTAACTTTGGTAAGTCAACTATTTTAAAATTTCCATTAGCTCTCGGGATAGCAGAATGGTGCTTCCGTGTCACCATGGTGACCTTGGATAAGTCATTCTATCTTGCTGGTGCTTTCAAGTTTTTAAAGCAAAGGATGGGACCCAGCAGTGACCGAAGCCTCTCCCAGACCTAACATTCTAGAATTCCCACACTGCTGTTCGCTTGCTATCCATTTGACAGACTGCTGATTTGACAGACTGCTGGGGAAGACTGCCCCACCTTGATAAGAGTCCTCCTTGGCACTTCTCCAGGGACCCTTTTAGTTGATGGCTTTTGATCACATCCTACTTGCTTGTTTATTTTGAAGCCTTAAGAAAAACGCTTCCTTCCGCAAACCCATCTAGGACAATAGGACATGCTGTAAACAGGGAAAGTCTGCCTCTGCAGAACCTCCCAACTCTTTTTAAGCCCCGGAAAGGTCAAGAGAAGAGCAGCACTTGACTTAGACCTTGGAGCTGAAAGCCAGTTTCTTGTTTCGTCTTATCCATACAATGATGTCAAATGTCTGGATGGGACAAGCAATTCCGTTCCTAAATCCATCCTATGGAAGAAGCTGTGTTGGATGTTTAAGGAAGACCCCGGCAACCTCACAGAGATGCCTGCCTTTGGGGCAAGTTGCCAGCTAAACCAGGTGCTCCAAAGGATGGGACCGGCTACTGGCCCAGTGTGTCGGAGAGGGCATTACCACTTGCTGGTAGCATCTCCCACTTCTTTGGGTGTCCCTCCCATCTCTTGGTTGTTTCCTGTCACCAGTCCCCTCACTTATGTTGTGATCTTGTTTTGCTCTGGGCTGGTCTCAATGAAACCAGACTCTTGAGAGCCCAGCTCCTACTGCCTGATTCCAGGCGTCAGGGTCAGCGCCCTCTAGCGGCAGGCAGTGATGTTCTGAGGAGGTTTGAAGAATCGCCTCTCTGAGCTCTACTGTCTTCAAAAACAAGGCTGCGCTTACCATTAAGTCCAGCAGTCTGCAGGCTGAGGCAAGGAGATCTCTGTGAGTTCAAGGCCAGTCTGGTCTACAGAGAAAGCTTCAGGGCTACATAGAGAGACCTGTCTCAAACAAACCAAAAATAAGTAAATGAAAGTAATAATGCCTAGTTCATGTAATAGTTTTAATGATATCTCTTAATCATTAGCACATGGATCGTGGCACAAAATAGGAACTCAATAGGTGGTATCCCTGGGTAACTTCTATTAGAAATTATTAAAATTGAAAGACCTTCAACACCTATGTAAAATGTCCATCAAAAATGACACTGGGAGGAGCCAGGTCATCAAACCCTAGTTAGGTGCTGAAAGCTACTGATGGGCTCTGTGGAGAAAGGAGATGGGGGAGGGTCACTGGATCTTGATTAGCCAGCGATTTCTACCCAGAGAGCAGAGATCATGGTAATGTTGGCTTTGTAGACTTAACAGAAATGAGGTAATGACGTAAAATGCCCCTTGTAGACATTGGCATGCTGACTAAAATGTGGGTTCCCTGAGCCCTGCCAGCTTTCTAATGTCCCCCACAGTCCGCATCCAGCTTGTGCCGGCTGGAGGAGCACCTGTTGAATGGATGAATCATTGTTACTAGCGTTGTCCAGGTTCCTTTTGGAACATTAAAGGAAAAGTATCCAGTTCCTGGGGGAACCAACAGAATGGAGGCACAGACAGGGTGCTGTTTCAATCCTAGAGCACGTGGGGGCTCTGCCTCACAGAACGGAGTCTGAGAACATGGGTAGAAAGGGAAGCTGTAGCTGGCAAATACCACAAGGTGGAGGAAGACTGCCCTGGCAGAGGGCTGGGTGTCTGAGTCCCTGGCGGTCAGCATGGGAGTCCTTTCTTAACACCTCTTCTCAGGTTGAGCCAAGATTCTTGACTTTATAAATGAAAAGAATTTCTGGATAAGTCAGTAAAACCCAGAGCTGGAGTTTATTAGGAAGAAATTTGTTTCATTTTGTTTTGTTTTGTTTGAGACAAGGTCTCACTATGTATCTCTGGCTGGCCTGGAACTCGTTCTGTAGACCAGGCTAGCCTTAAGCTTAGAGATCTGCCCGCCTCTGCCTCCTGAGTGCTGGTATTAAAGGCCTGTGCTACCATGCCTGGCTAAGAACAGATTTTTAAAGGGGATGGGAAGATGGCTCCATGGGTAAGAGCACTTGCTGCCTACACATGAGAACTGAAGTTCAAATCCCAATTCCTGCCTCAAGAAGTCAGGCATGGTGGCCCTTGCACCTGTAATCCAGCAAGTTAGAGAGCTGAGATTGGAAGATCACTGGGCTTGCTAGCTGCCAGTCTAGCTCCAGGTTCAGTGAGAGACCTCTCAAGAGAATAAGGTTGAGGTGCTAGTGGCCTTCCTTTTCTGGCTTTGTGCACATGTGAATGTGTGTGTATGTATGTGTGTGTGTGTGTGTGTGTGTGTGTGTGTGTGTGTGTGTGTGTGTGCATGCGCACGAGCGCATGCTCCAGAAATCCCCTCCCCATCTCATCTCTGTCCTCACTCTCCAGCACTGAGGTTACAGACTTCAAGCACCTCCCCCAGCTTTTTATCTGAGTGCCGGTGATGGAACCCAGATCCTCATTCACACCAGCTCATTCCCCGCTGAGTCCTGGGATTCTCCCAGTCCTGGAATCCCTGCCTCTCAGTAACCACTGAGGTCAACCAGCTGGCCCTGTTTGTTCTGAAGTTAGCTCTCAAAGTAAATCTCTGTTTACTTTTTAACAGGAGGCTGCAATGACTGTGTCCTTGTGAACATGCCATACAGCAGCATTTCTCAACCTGTGTCGTGACCCCCATGGGGGTCACATACCAGATATTTACATTATGATCCATAACACGAGTGAAATTATAGTTTTGAAGCAGCAGCGAAGTAACTTTGTGGTTGGGGCTCACTACATGTGAGGAACTGTATTAAAGGATCACAGCATTAGGAACGCTGAGAACCACTGCCAGAGTCTCCTTGCACGGAGACAGCTGTGTAGTCACTAAGCAACATAATCTTTTGAGATCACCATCTTATATGCAGTCCAACATTGAGCAATACATGGTTATGCCGTCCACAGCTGTGCTTAACGTGTGTGTGCATGTAGTATATGCATATGCACATGTTCATGTGTGTACATGCATGTGCAGGTCAGACACCAATGCCAGGTCCCTTTCTCGATCCCTCTCCCACCTACGTGACAGGGACTGTCTCTCACTGACCCTGGAGCTTACCAACCTGGCAAGACTAGCCGGCCATCGAGCTCCAAGGATCCCCTTGGCATTGTCTCCCAAGAACTGACTATAGGCACATGCCAGCATGCCTGGCTTTTCTTGAAGCATCTTCATTTTTGAACTCAGGTCCTCATGGTTGCATGACAAACACTTTACTTAATCATCTCCATCTCTCCAAACCCAAATTTTTAAATTGGAATACTTCTCATCTAAATATAAACCTCCAACCTCAGAAAACTCTGGAAGCCCCAAGCCCTGAAGGCAAGAGTAAGGTGTGGATATGTTAGAAGGGAGTGTGTGTTGGGGGTTGGGGGGTACACTCCGCATCCAACCAGTGCAAGTCTTTGCCTACTGGGCTTCATGAGCAGCAGGTTAGCCCATTTCTCCAGACCTCCCTCAGGTTGACAAGCTGACCCAACACTGATTTACATTCTTGCTGAAAATGAAGAAATTGATACTCTCGCATGTGCATCAGGCCCTTAGAAGCTTAGTTATTGTCATGTGGCTTTTTTACTTGTCTCATCTTTGAATATACAAACCAAAATCAACTGTATGGGCTTTCCTGGGCTGGGGTCATCTGACTGCCCAGCGTGATCCTACCTCAGCCACCCCAGGCTAGTCTCTGAATGGCGCTTTTGAACTTAGCAATTATCTTCCCGGATTCCTCAACACTCTGGAATGAAGTGCCAACTGCTTTCTGAAGGGCAGGGAGGGCAGTCCCAGCTGAGTGCAAATGAGACAGTGACCCAGTTAATCTATGAACCTGTCCAGACGCAGACGCTTGCAAACGCTGCTTCTTTGCTATTGTCCTTGAGGAACTTGGCCTTGGATGTCTCCTAATTGTCTTGCACATAATGAAGGCCAATGGGAAATGGCTATTGACAGACTGGCAGCCTGGGTCCCCTGGCCATCTCTTTGTGGCTTCCTTCATTAGCTTTTTTTCCCCCTCTCAGAAAAAGCCCTTGACCTTGGAGGCTCTGGCACAGTCTTTCTTGGCCCTGTGGTGGGACGAAGGTGTCTTTTCTGACCCCATGGGTGCAGTGACCAATGGAAAGCCCCAGATGCCCTCTCAGCTGGCAGCCCATCCTCCCCTTTTCATCTCAGCAGGGAAAGGGCTTGGCAAACCATGCCTTCTCCTCCTCTCCTCTCACATCACAGCCAAAGCAAACAATGATTGAAATGGAAAGAGAAGCCTTCTGCTTTCAACAGGACCAGAAAGGAAGCCATTTGTAGCAGCCTAGAATGAGCTACCAGCATGAATTTGACATTGCCTCCCCACCTGGAGTGACAGATGCATGCTGGGCCATCTGCACTTCTCAGCTGGTTCTCAACACTAATGTCAGTATTTCTAAGTCACATTAGGAAAATCAGCATTGATCAGACCCCATGCTAACCAGTTTAAGGGTGGACTGAACCTGTGACTTCATCACTGTGCCTCCAACCAACCCAGGGACCAGTGTGGATAGCCATGCACCTGCCTGGATAGAATGTCTCTGCCACTTCCATTTTCTTCAAAAGTAGAGAAATGAGGACTTAAAACTCTGTGCCTTTGGAGAATATGTAGAAAACAGGCTTGTAGTGTAGACTATATGTAGGAGGCAGCAATGTCTGCAGTGTCTGTTGCTATACTAAGGACTTTCCTGGAAACACTGAGGTTGAATATCCACCCAAAATATAGTCTGTAAGACTGTGTCTTGTTACTCTTGTATTGCTGTAGATAAGACAATATGACCAATGCAACTTAGAGAAGAAAGAGTTTAGGTGGGGCTTAAAGTTTCCAGGGGTGAGTCCATGACCGTCATGGTGGAGAGCATGGCACCAGCCAGGTAGTCATGCTGCTGGAGCAGTATGTGAGAACTCACATCTTGATCTATAAGTACAATAAGGCAATGGGGGGGGGGGAGCACATGCAAACAGGAATGGTGTGGGCTTTTGAAATCTCAAACCCTGCCCTAGTGACATACCTCCTCCAACGAGACTACACCTCCTAATCCTTCCCAAACAGTTCCATCAACTAAAGACCAAGCCTTCAAACTTATGAGCTCCGGGAAGCATTCTCATCCAAGCCACCAGGGTCTGCCTTGCTACCCATCCTTGCTCTCAAAAGGCCTAAGAAGAAACATAGCTTGAAGCAAGAAGCAGCCACAGGGACCCCTCATGCCTTAAAGATGGCTAACATTTTCAGGGCTTGCTTACTGTTGTCATTCCTGAGCAATGCTTAGAACACAGCCATTGCCTTGTTTGCTTAAAAGCCTCAGAACCAAGAAGAGTCCTAAGTCAGGGAACGTGGAACTAAAGGAAACAAAAACCTTTTTCTAAGGTCTTGTGATTTTGAAACTTAGAGAAGTTCAGGAGTTTAAACACTTTTGACTTCTGAACATTAGATCTTCTTTCAACATCTTTTTAAGTAAGTCCACAGTGGAGTGGGGGGAGACTCTAAAGAGAGATAGTACAAGTTTTCTCTCTTATCCAAACGCCAGCCCATGCTTTGAAGATTTGAAAACTTTATTTTTCCGGTTCAGTACTGTAGCCCACACCTGTGATTCCAGTACTAGGGAGGCTGGAGCAGGAAGATTGCAAGTTGGGCACCATCTTGGATTCTATTGTGAGAGTCTATCTCGAAAACAACTACAAAAATAGCATGTGAGCAAAGTACCAAAGTAGAAACAAGGCCTGGCTAAATCTCAGTGTTCAAGGGAGAGCTTGCCTGGAATTGTGGTGGACTCTCTTCAGTCCGTAGCATGGTAGAAAAGGAAGGGGGAGGGGAGGGACAGAGCAGGGCAACTCGGACTTGATCCTACCTCCAGGATTTGACGGCGAGCATTCTATAAAGCTACTAAGAGCTAGTTCTGCAACCAAAGAGACCTCAACTCTAGGGATGTGATAGATGCTGAACATAACAGAAATAAGTAGAACGCTGAGATCATAAGCAGGCTGGCATAGACCTGAATGGATAAACTTAGGAAACTACCAATTCCAGAGGGAGTGCTGAGGGCAGAGCCTAAAGCAGCAGTTCTCAACCTTCCTAATGCTGCGACCCTTATACAGTTCCTTGTGTTGTGGTGACCCGCCCCCCACGATAAAATTGTTTTTGTCGCAACTTCATAACTACTTTTGCTACTGTAACGAATCATAATGTAAATATCTGTGTTTTCCAAAGGTCTTAGGGTAAGCCCTGTGAAAGAGTTGTTTGACCCCCCAAAGGAACTGCAACCCACAGGTTGAGAACCACTGCTCTAACAGGCTTCATCTTCTGTCTTCCACATGTGGACTCCTGAGAGGAGGAACAACTTCGGACTCTGTACCTCTTCCATCCCACAACTAGCTGTCACCCCACCTTCCTCTCCCACATGGAAACGCTCACTTTTGTACCTTCACAGGTCCACAGGTGGCTTCAGTTCCTGGCCTGGCCTCTGTATACTAAATGGGGACTCCAGGATGGCCAGCATTAATGCTCCCTGACTGCTTTTTTCCACCATCTGTGAGGACCCCAGTATAGGCTGACAGCAAGACATATGTCTCCTTCCCCAGCATCCCTAAATTTAAAGGGGAATCTGGGAATACAACTAAAAAGTAAAGCACTTACCTAGCACACTGGAGGCACTAAGTCTAATTCCAGCACTGCAGCAGGTCTCTTAAAGGATTCACCCCTGGAAACCCCCAGCCCCACCTAAACTCTTTCTTCTCTAAGTTGCATTGGTCATATTGTCTTATCTACAGCAATACAAGAGTAACAAGACACAGATTTACAGACTATACTTTGGGTGGATATTCAACCTCGATGTTTCCAGGAAAGTCCTTAGTATAGCAACAGACACTGCAGACATTTCTGCCTTCTACATATAGTCTACACTACAAGCCTGTTTTCTACAGATCCTCTAGTGGTACATAGTTTTGCGTTCATTTCTCTACTGTTGAAAAAAAAAATAGAAGTGGGAAAGACTTTCTATCCAGGCCTGACTGCAGAGCTGGAAATCAGGCTTCCTGGTAAGAGAACACGGGACCACAGGTCAGCTCCTCAGCTCTCCTCTGCTCTCAGTCAGCCAACTATTGACCAAGTTCTGGACAGACACACCGGCCCAATGACTACATTGTTTCAAAAGAACAAATGCTTTCTAGGCTGAGGATAATGGCCCAGTGTTTGCCCAAGGAACAGAGTTCAGATTTCCAAATGCACATACATGCAGGGTAGGAATGTGCCTCCGTGAATAAGGTAGGAAAGCAATAAAGGATGATCCTGGACATTGACCTCAGGTCTCCACATGTATGTACATGCACATGCACATGAACCTGCATACACATGCATCCACACCCATACAAAAAATAACTATACATATGCACATACCACACACACTCATAAACACCAAATAATAAGGAAATAGTAAAAGGGGGGGAGCAAAAGTAAAGTCACCTCTCCTCCCAATTAGAGTTATAATAAAACCACCTGGAAATTCAAAACCTCAAAACTGTGGGTTTTCTACAGCGCCCTTTGCCCTCTCAGACATCCTGGCCTGCGAGTGACAACTGGTGCTGACTGTCTATGGCTGGAAGGAAAAGTCCCTAAGAACTAACGACTCCTTAACTGATGGCACAATGACATCCCACCTTGCTTGCTTGCTAAAGGGTTTCTGAAAATTCAAGAATCTTGTCTCCATCACCCCCTTATGAGAAAAGAACCTCTCCCAGGGTATTTTACTGGGACTTGGGAGTTTGTCCCTGCTGCCTACAGAACAGTAGCTCAAGCTCTAGTCAAAACACTGTGTTTGCTCTGCCTCCATCTTGCACCTACCTCTGAGACCCCCAAAAGTCCTACTCCCAAAGTCCCTTTCTGTTATTTAGGAGGGCACGTTCCACAGTACACATGTGAAAGTCAGAGGACATCTTGCAGCAGTCTCTCCTTCCACCATGTTGGTCATCAGACTTGGCAAGCACTTTACCCGCTGAGCCATCCATCTTACAGGCCCAATGTACATCTCTTGTGCTCTCTGTGGTCCTGGCAGTTGTGTTTAAAGCTAGCCACACATGAGTCATCTTCCCCTAATTTGCTTGAGAGACTTTGTCCCCAAGCCCCCCTCTATCTCATGCCCCCTTTCCTTGGTCCCTCTAACTTCTAACCTTCCAGACAGCTAACTGTGGACGAAGACTGCACTCAAACCTCCCCTAGCTGACTTCTTCCTCTCTGAGAGAAAAAATGATAAGGAGACTCAGGATAGGAACAGGAAGAAATTAAAATATGGTCTATTTGCCGGCAATGATACCATGAGGTCTTTGTTGTTTTCCTTAGGTAGGCTGGGAGCTGGTGTCTTTAATGATTCTCATACCCTTGGACCATACGGTCTATCCTCAGAACTTAGTTCAAAGACAGGATCCTAGTAAGAAGAAGGTGGAGTGCCTAATGTTGGCTAGAGAGAGCTTGAAGTGGAGTTGTCGTGTATGAATCTTTTCATTTATTTTGTTCTCTGAAAAACGTAAACACATGGAGATGAGTGCAGACCAGGACAGAGCGTTGTACCAGATGTCTGAATCTGGACAGCATAAACATGTAACATTATTTTTATTATAAGCCATTATTCTCAGTGTCAAATAACCATGAGTTGGAGAGACCGTTTCAATTTATACATTCGACTTCTTTCTATCTAACTGAAACGTGGAGGACCTTGGCCTATTTTGACAAAAATTTTCCCACTCTGGAGGGCACCTTAAGCAGGAATTCCTTCCCAAGACAATCACCATTTCTGTAATTCTATCTGAGAATGGTTTTCATTCAGAGTTCTTCAGTGTCCCGGGGTTACCAGTGGGTTGGTTGGGGCTTGGTTGGTTTCATGCATCTAAATGATTGACATCAACTTGCTGTTTCCTGGCAACTGGAGAATGACTCCCATTGAGCAAAGGGGAAAGACAGCTTAAGAGCACAGCTGGGTTTCCCACCCTGCTGCAGTCTGCTGTGACCCTGACAGGAGGTGCTCTGGTTCTGAGAGATATATAGACTAACTGATGATACGAGCAGCCCTGGATCAGCTGGGGTGTGTGTGTGTGTGTGTGTGTGTGTGTGTGTCTATATATGTGTTTGTCTGCACATGTGTTCCCTCTAAAACTAAAAGTTACTAATGGGTGAAAACTTTGCTTGTAAATGACTAAACTGTATGAGCTAGGGTAGGAGGTGTGATCAAAACAGATATCTTGGGATAGAGTTGACCCAGTGTGAGGCTCTTCCTCACACTGGCCAGAGACAAGAGAGAGAGAGAGAGAGAGAGAGGGAGAGAGAGAGAGAGAGAGAGAGAGAGAGAGAGAGAGAGAGAGAGAGAGAATGAATGATTGCATATAAGATATTTAGAATAAATCCCAAACTGGACCTCTGGTGTTAATTCACCTGGCAGACGCTGAGTCAAGGGCATATTGTTGTTGGGAAGGCGAGGTCCCCTCACAATCCTCAGAATTATATAACAGAATAAAATTTCAGTTTCTCGCAAATGACCACAGCATCAGCAGAACTCCCCATTGTACTGTAGGTTTCAGAGAGGTCTTCCTTGTGCAGATGTGTGGTCACAAGGCCCCTGACACAAGGCTTTTGAGACAGATTGGGAGGTCTAAGCTCTCCCTCCGAGCATTTGATGGGAGTCAAGTGTGGTTAAAGAAGGTAAATATCGCGCTAAACCAAAGCTGCACTGCGCTCTCCAATGCTGCCTTTCTTTTCCCTTGAGGGCCACTGGGGCTCTTCCTCCACTGCCCTTCATTTCACTTCTGAGACCAGGTCACTCACTGAACCTGGAGTTCACCGATTGGCTAGACCACCTAACCAGCAAGCTCCCAGAATCCACCTGTCCATATCTCCACCCCCAGCTCTGGGGTTCCAGATACACACTGTTGTGCCAACTTTTATGTGGCCACCGGGATCCTAACTTGGGCCCTACTGCTTGGCACAACGTGCGCTTTACCCTCTGAGCCATCTCCCTAGTCCTGTTATGTTTCCTTTCCTTTAAGTGACACTCTCAAAAGTGAACAACTTTGCTGTTTGATAGACAATTATCAGACCCCTTCCCGTCCCCTAGTCTCCAGCCCCACAGCGACTGGTTGCTTGGGAATAGAAGGTACAGCGGGAACCAAGGCTGACTGAGAATCAGTACTTGTTGCGGTGGATCCGGACTCCAGCATAGGCAACATTGCTACCACTCCCAAAGTTTCATCAGAGAATACCTTTTGCAAATTGTGCCCTACTTCTGTCCCCAGAACTACAGATCTATCGCTCAGGCAGCTTTTAATACGCTGGAGGGATCTCATGGCAAGAGATGGGGTTGCTCCAAACACCTCACGGTTGGTTACTCCGGGGGAACTCTATGCTCTGGCTCTGGTTTCAGTTACGAAGCTCCCAGCTGTTTAATGTTCGGGAGACTCTCCTTCAGGCAGGCTCCCAGCCCTCAAGCTGTTTTCAATCAGACCAGAGAGAAGCCTCTCTTAACTCCCGGAAGCTGACATAGGCAGGCATGGTGGGCCTGTGCAAGCTGGTATGATCAAATAAAAGGTGTGTGGTCAGCAGAGATGAGGCTGTGCGTGTACACGGCTGGTCGGATAAGCTGCCTTCCTCCCGCTCCCAGTGGCTCAGTCTGAGAGATGGTCCTCCCATGCACGGCCATGTCTTGCCTCGTGCTGTGAGGCCCAGCTAACGCTTCATCCCAGTGGCAGGCAAAGACGCTTCAGTTTCAGGAGCCATTCAGAAGTTGACTGTTACAGAACTGTAGAAATGGTCCTGATATTTTGAAATTTTAAAAAGATTTATTTTTATTTTATGTGGATGAGTATTTGCCTACATGTGTGTATCGTGTGCATACCTGGTGCCCAAGGAGGCCTAAGAGTGCACCAGATCCCCTGGAACTGGAGATACAGAAGTTGTGAGCCACCACACGAGTGAGTGCTGGAAACCAAACCTGGGGCCTCTGGAGAGCAGCCCAGTGCTCTGACCCACTCCAGTCCCAGCCTTGACATTTTGAAAGATGGCATTACATTCAAAACATTCCATTTCAAACAGTAGGTATATTCATATATAAAACTTTCTAAACTTTCTAGGAGCAGGGGGGCATGGCTCTGTGGTAGAAGTATTTGTCTTGCATGCACAAAGCTCTGAGATCTATGCCCAGTATGGTGTGTGTGTGTGTGTGTGTGTGTGTGTGTGTGTGTGTGTGTGAGAGAGAGAGAGAGAGACAGACAGACAGACAGACAGACAGACAGACAGACAGACAGACAGAGATGTAGGGAGCTGGAAAGGTTTCTCATTGGTTAAGAACACTTCCTGCTCTTAGAGGAATCAGTTTGGTTTCTAAGACCCATGTGTGGTAGTTCACAATTGCCTATAACTCCAGCTCCAGGGGATCTGACACCCTCTTCTGATCCCTGAAGTTACCTGTACTCACCTGTCCTTACCAACACAGATATAGACACATAATTTAAGAAAATAAATCCTTAAAAAGAAGATACAGTCTTTAAAACATAACAAAATCACTTACACACAAATGTAATTTTTTTCTTTCAGGCATGTAAATATTAAATGGGTAAAAAATATTAATTCAATTTTATCAGGTAAGGGCTAAATTCTTCAAACAGTCCATTCCTGGTGATTCCAAATAGCACACATGAACTAATGTAGGAAGCAGCTGAGGAGTACAGAGCTATTGCAAGCATCTGTGTCTTGGGCAGTGCAATTCTAGTCTCTATTTGTATCTATCTGCATCTGCATCCTGGGTAGTACGATTCTAGTCTCTTCCTTAAACAAAGATCACCTACCTAGGATGTGCTGGGATATGGGTTAGCTGGTGTGAAGAAACAAAAAGCAAATCAAATATATCCTCAAGACCCTGGGCCCTGGTGAGTGACCTCTGTATTATGAAATAATTGCCACACGGCACGGCGATATAGTAAAGTGCTTCAGAGCAATAAGAGAGCAGTTTGTCCAGGGAAGGAGTGAGGGGGAGTCTGAAAGAATGTGTCTTTGGGGATGTGTGTTATTGGGGTGAAGGGTTAGATACTGCCCTCTATTTAGTCTGTTCCAACCTCTATACCCTGGGCCCCTTCCACTGGGTAACTGTCAAACATCAGTCCTGCAGGCTGGGAAGCCCCAAAGGCTCAGTTGTTCCACATGGGCGCCATTTTCTGTGTATCTTCACACAGCAGTGGGGTCAAAGGGCTGCCCTCAAGGGCACTAACTCCATTCCTGACCTCATGACCTTCCCCCAAGGACCCACCTCACAGGACTATCACACTGGAAATTAAGTTTCAACACACGAATTTGGGGAAAATGCAAATGCTTAAAACACAGCACCCCTGAAGTATGAACCAACTAAGGAGATTGGGAGATTCAAATAGTGCTGGTAGAGCCTAGGGGTAAAACCAGGCACATTCCTCTCATCTGAGGCTTATGAGAGAACAGCTGTAGAGGGGAGTTGTTGCTTCAGCCAGGAACAGAAGCAACTGTGGACTGTGGACTGTCCGCCACAGAGGGAGCCAAGGACAGGAGAGATGTGGCAACCTTTGAGTTTTGGTTAATGGAAATGCAGAGGCTTCTTGCTAAGAGCTGTGATTCAAATTTTGGTCTTCTTGTCTCAGACAAAAGCTTTTCAGGATTGGAAGGTTTTTACAGTTTCTTATCTGTTTTTATTTATTGAGACAGTTCTCACATAGCCTAGACTGGTCTCAAACTCTCTACATAGCTATTAAGGATAACCTTGAACTTCTGATCTTCCTGCCTCTGCCTCCCAAATGCTGGGAGTTATGAGTGTAGCACTTCTCCTAGCTCTTGTGTGCCTGGGACTCAAACCCAGTACTTCCTGTATGCTAGGCAGGCATGTCATCCACTTGAGCTGTGTCTCTCAGCCTAATGGTATTTTTAAAAAGATAGAAATGTTTGTGCTTTCTTTAAAGACTTGGTGACTAGGCTCACAGTTTCATAGGGTGACACTCAGGGCTAGCTTCCTCCTTAGTGAAGACACCTTCTGAGGCCAGAGAGGAACAGGTGAGGCAGTGAGAGCTAAATAGGAGGACACCGTGACTCTCCTCTGTAGTGAAAATTTTGGTTTCTTTTTGAAAAGCATAGAAGTGTTAAATAGGAATGTGTTTTGTTGTGATCCCAGGTGTAGGACATGGGGCTGCTTTAGACTGTCCACAGCTGTAGACTATGACTTGCCTCGAGCTCTGGCAGAGGCGTGACTTTGCCAACAGCAGGAAGTTTTGGCAAGTGTATGATGTTTGGAATTCTGGGGACTTTTCAGAGGGTATATAAATGCTAGAACCCCATTAGAAGGAGCTGGTTGGCCACTTGATGGTTAGTTAGCATTGTTGTTATGGTTTGTCGAGTAGTCCCACACAGAGACAAGAAAAGGAAATTGGATATCCTGATGAGGAAGATCAAAATCATCAAGGAATGCCCCTAATCAGCAGGAAGTAGTCTGACGATATCGATGCCTCTGTTCCCTCTCCCCTTCTCTCTCTCAAAGGATAAGGGTGGAGAAGGATGGTAGACATAGGAACCTGTAAAGTAGCCAAGAACCTAGCCATACTCCTCAGTCTCTCAAATGCCTCCTCACACTTGCACCCACACCTCCCAGGCGTCCCCAGTGCCTGATACATCAGCCTCCTGATTCATGCCACCTGCTTGACCCTGTGAACACTGAAGGTGCTGAGTAAACCACCCAGGAGCCAGCTGTCAAGGACACCCACACAAGGTCACACCAGCAGGAAGCTCCGGCAAGTTCATTATGGAAATGCTTTTCTTCATTACTCGGTGTCGATATTAATATTAATATTGATTAATTAGCTTTAAAAAAAAAGACTAGCTAGCCCAGGCTGACACAGAACTTGGATCCATTCTGCCTTAATACACTAGAAAAATAGATCTAGGAATGACCTAGGGTGACCACATGCCCCTCCACTGTGCACTTAATCCTAGCACAAATCAGTCATGTCTGGAGCCAGAGGGACCTGCAAGTAAACTTGTACATTTTCTCTCTGAAATGATTTAGCTAAACCCAGCCCAGGTCATCCATCAGCACATGCACACAAAGAAAAAGGAAGATATTCCCACACTCTATAACTTAAAAGGAGAGTTTGCACATGTTATTTCAAAAGTAGAAAAAAAAAACAAACAAAACTTCTGGTTTTGAACATATAATAATAAAGTCCCTACTTTTTTTTTTTGACCTTCCTTTGGAAGTCTGTTATCTGTTTTCTTCAGCATGCTGGCGTGTGCTGGCTCAGAAACCCTGTGAACCTATGAAGACTTTTTTTTCTTTTCATGTTCTGTGAGAAATAGGAAGGTGGTGGGCTGGACTGCAGATTGAAACCTAAAAGATACAAGGATCAGAAATGTTTTTATATTGAATTGACAGGGTAAAGAATTGATCTAGTTGGTCCATAGCCCTGGATTGGGATTCCAATTAAATGATAAAGTCCTAAAATATTCGCAAGGAAAATATACAACATCAAGAAAACCTTATATATACCTCAGGTGTGTTTGATTTGAATCTTCAAGTGGCAGGATGTTGGGAAATCAAGATCCAGGTCTCTAGGTCCACTGAGGCCCCTTCATGTAGCCTGTTTGTAAACAGGAGCCCTGCCTGCAGCCTGGGAATGGGGACCCTGCGGTGATGCCTCTCTCATATCCCCAGGTTTCGTCAATGGGTTGCAACCCCTTTGAGGATCAAATGACCTTTACATAGGGGTCACCTAAGGCCATCAGAAAACACAGATATTGACAATATGATTCATAACAGTAGCATAATTATAGTTATGAAATAGTGATGAATACAATCTTATGGTTGAGGGTCACCATAATCTGAGGAGCCATATTGAAGGGTCACCACAACATTAGGAAGGCTGAGAATCACTGCTCCAGGGCTCGGCCTCTCCTGTATGACTGGAGTGTTAGGCAGATATAGGCACAGCCTACAGCCCACCTAGTCCAATTGGAGGCCTGGAAAGATGAAATGTCTTCCATTAAAATCTCTGCTTTAAATTAATGCCTAAAATTGAGATTAATTTTTAGTTCGCTTAAAAACGTTTTCAGTGTTTGTAAAATGAACTAAGACCCTCAGTTCGTCTCCACGTGTCTGTGCTCCTCTGGCTGTCAGTAATGCAGGGGATTATCAAGTCTTTTGTCCTGTGTCTCTAGTTAATTTAGATATAGAATATGTGTTATTGTTTTTAACTTTATTAGACACAAATCAAAAGCCTTATTCTGAATTTCTCACCCTCAAGAGAGAATATGTCTTTAGTTTTTAATCCAGATTTTCTATCTTGGTTATACTAGCATCAAATTTCAAAATTATTTCCACTAAAGCTTTAAATAAGCTATTGTTTTTGTAAGCATTATGCTGTGGCCGCTGTTGACAGTCACATGTCACATGTCTGACTGACCGAGAGACAGTATTCCCTCTGACTGCCTCATCTAGTTCCTTATCTTTGCTGGGCACATTGCATTAGCTGGATCCAGTCTCCCTTTGTCAGCATTAACAAGGGCATGAATGCTTTGTGACATGCAAGGCTGATCACTTTCCGTGTGTCCTGTTGTTGAGGACATACACAGTCCGTTTCTCTGAGTACTCCCTGTTTCTCTGCTCTGTTCGGCCTCTTCTCTTTAGGTCTCCACGGCCATGTTTTTCTATGTTGAATCATCTTCTTGACTTATTCTCATGTTTTCAAGGATCTATAAACAAAATCTCATATTTGTATTTATCCCTGTGCATGCCTTTTCAATAAATATACATTATCAAAAATGTAAATCATAATATAATAAGGGGCTATTCAAACAGACAGTGTTGTCAGTAAAGCTTTTCCTTCCTAAATAGTCACTAGCATTTCTATTATGTTTTAAAAGACAAATTTCATAGTGAATCGCAAGATGTAAGTTAAGAGTATTTCTGTATTTGGGAAGAGGAAGTGGGTCCGCAGGTGAGAAGCGGGGCAGAGAGGGTCGTGAGTGGTTAACATGTGCTGTGTCCACATTCAAAGCTGTCCCGAGTGTACATAGCTGTGCTAGTTAACATATAAAAGCTTTGAAAGCTACTTCTAAGAATCTGATGTCTTTCCTGAAAGTTCTGACATCTAGAGTCAATCTTACATTTGTGTAAAGATTGAATGAACCATTTACCATCGTCTGCATGGTTACCATTCAGATGAACCAGTGTCTCACTCCCAGCGGTGCAGAGCAGTCCTTCTCAACCTGTGAGCCGTGACCCCTCTTAAGTCGAATGACCCTTTTCCCAGGGGCCATCTAAGACCATCCACATATCAGATATTTACATTACAATTCATAGCAGTAGGAAAATCACAGTTATAAAGTAGCAACAAAAATAATTTCATGGTTGGGGTCACCATAGTATAAGGAATTTAACTGTATAAAGGGTTGCAGTATTAGGAAGGCTGAGAATCCAGACCTTACACATATACACATATAAGAATGTGAATTCCTTAGAATTACAGGAATGTCCCACAGCCACTGAGTATAACTGCTGTGCATATCACAGAATTAAAACCATGAACTGGAGAGGAAGAGAGCTAGCCAGTGTCACTTAGCATGACTGGGAAGTAACCTCTCCATTCTGCACAAAGCCATTGCTTGGATGTTAAGAGGTACTTGATAAGGTAATTTGTCTCATCTTAACCCTGGGCACTCACTCCTCACATGCAAATCCTTCTTACGTTAGTGATGTCTGTCTCCGACACAGGCAGCTCATAGCCCTTAATCTGTGAAGCAACGGCCATGGCCTCTTTCTTTGTAAAGACAGACATCAGCATTGCTGCAAAGCCTGAAGAGTGTCAGTGAAAAGGTTATCAGTTCAGAGTAGCAAGAGACCCTGCACGGACACTGGGAACGTGCTGTGGGTTTCAGAGACACCTGGTGTCTCCTTTCATACTTTGTGCCCATGGGTGATCCTTGGGTAGGCGTTGTAAGAGTGGTGTCCCTCCTGCCCAGGCTTAGTGACCTCCATGAGTCTGTGCTAGACCAGGCACGGAGAAATAACAAGGTATGAGAACGTTCCAAGCTCAGGAGGGGACAGGCCTTTTCAGGTTCCTACAATGGTCACAGTACTTGGGTGTTGGGTCAGTGACCCTTGAACATATCTGGAGAACTAGGCAGTGACTTCCACGTCCAGGAAGTGAGCAGGGCACTTCAGACTGGGCGTTTCCTGTCAGACCCCCAGCTCCTATGTTGGAACAGGAAGGCAGGAGACAGCTTGGGTAGCTACCAAAATGGACTCTCCTTTCAGTTTAGCTGTAGTAAGTCTAGGTCTGGAGGACAGAGGGAGGAAAATAACAGGCCATTTCTTATTCCCATTTTATTCAAGATTTATTTAGTTATTTAATGTATTTGAGTACACTGTCTTTCAGACACAACAGAAGAGAGCATCAGATCCCATTACAGATGGTTGTGAGTCACCATGTGGTTGCTGGGAATTGAACTCAGGACCTCTGTGAGAGCAGTCAGTGCTCTTAACCGCTGAACCATCTCTCCAGCTCCCCCCCCCCATTTTATTCAATACAGCAATGATCTGTGTAGGCATATATTTTTCACAACCTACTTTAATAAGGGTTCAACCTCCCCTCTAGCCCACCACCCATCAGAGGTAGTGGAAAAGAAAGATTATTAAGATATGGGGGAAGTGGAACCTGTTTAGAAATAGTTCTTTGGGGCGATTCCAGTCTTCATTGTTTTCTGTCAACCAGCAAACACCAAACATGAATCAGCAGGGGCAGTCCAGTCCACTTGGCAGGCAGCACATACGAATCAACAAGGGCAGTTCAATCCAGAGGAAGTGGGGGCCTGCCAGTCGGCCAAGTCCAGTAGCCAGAAGTCGCAGGAATCTCACAAGAAGTTCTTTTGGTGAGTTTCTCGCTATAAAGTCACCACAAGCTCAGCTCAGCAATGCGTCGGCAGGTGAACTAATACATGCCTGTCGTCAGCGAAGCTAGCAAGGCGGTGCAAGACCAACCAGAGCTGGAGCTCCCACTGTCTGTGGGGTCATGTTTATATTCTCTCCAAACATCGTACATCCTTTCACGTGTCTGCTTCAGCAAAACATCCTCTCATGTGTCTGCTTTAGCAAGAACCTTTCACCTGTCTGCCCCAGCAAAACATAATAACCCAAGTCTCCAAAGAAACCAGAAATTTCCACTGTAGATCTGCTACATAAATGTAATGAGACCTGATGCCTGACCCTTTTCTCTCCCCTTCATTGGTTTTTCTTGTTTGATTTGTCTTGACTTTTAAACACGACCTCCTCCTCTGTAGCCCAGGCTGGACTCAGCCTTGATCAGATCCCTCCTGTTGCAGCCTGAGTGCTGGAATTACAAGCATGCACTTTCCTCCAATCCTGGAGAAGGCATCAGCTTTTGATGCTACTGGAATGCCTTTAAAGGAAGGGATAGTTTCTGCACCCCAGAGCCTAGCGGTCTCTAAGATCACTCCCAGAATTCCTGGTAAAGAGTGGCTTTCTTCTTCCCTCCCCCATGACTCCCAGAGGCAGCTTTCCAGAGGCTGCAGCAGGGACTTGGAGAGAGCTTTACAAAAGCCGCAAGTGCCTCCTGAGAAGGGGGAAAAAAGGGATCTCTGGGACCCGCTCCACAGAGATTCTTTCCTTCCTACCCCCACCCCCACCCCGCCACGACTCCCTTCCCTCCTCCCCTGCTCAGCCCTTTTCTTTTGCTCGGACCTCTAGTCTTTCCACCTCCAGAAAAAGAAAGAAAGATGTACTCAAGGGATCAGTTGGGCCAGTCCCACTCCTTAGCGCAGACTCTGATGGGGCTATGGTCCTTCTTGAAACTGAATCCGGGAGAGCCACCTGCTTGTAGCCACTGGAGTTGTGCCTTTGGAGTTTTGGAAGCAACCCACCTGACTTGGATGCCAGTCCAAACACGGACAGCAGAGGGCGCCCACAGCATGCTGCTGAGCCTGCACGGCTCAACAAGTAGGTGCTGGGGGACCTTCTGGCTCCCGAAAGTTCAGATTTACTAAAGTAAATGGCTACACACATACCCATGGCTTCTACTCTCCTTGGCCCCACTGTGATTTTCTCCCAAACTCACGACCTACGTCGCTCTCACAGGTAACTCTCTGTGTTCCTGATAAGCAGCCTGGAAGCTGGGGACATGAACTTCGTTTCTAATTTTGTAGAGACTACGAAATTCTACGAGACTTCTCTGCCTCCTCCCTCTGAACTTTGAACTGTTAAGCTGTCGACACACAGAAGGAGCGTTAGTGGGATTCGGTTGGGAGCAGAAGTCTCTAAGCAGCAGGTTTTGGTAATGACTCACCTCTTTAGTGAGCTATCTAAAGACACCTTGATTTTGTTTTTGGCTGGCGTAGAGGGGAGTCATTTAAGTAAATCTAACAGACTCTCTTCCCCTCCCCGCGAAGAAAAGAGGGGAGTAGGATGGCCCCACTCACAGCTCAGTGAAGCCTGTGACCACCCAGCCCCTTGCGGGTTCAGCCCACACAGAGCAACTGCTGTGGGTCCCACGAACACTGCACATTCACCCTCTCAGAGCATCACAGAGTCTCTGCCCCAGAATTACCCGGATGCTACAGATCTCAGTAGCCTGCTGGGGTGGAGAGACCCCTCAGGGTGATGCTACAGATCTCAGTAGCCTGCTGGGGTGGAGAGACCTCAGGGTGATGCTTGGCAAGGGATTCCAGGTCTGTTTCTGCCTTGCCCCTCCCAACAGGAAGCCTGGGCTAAAGGAATGGGGAAAGGAAATGGTTTGAGGGAGCAGGCAGGACCTTGAAGAAATGCATAGTCTGGTCTATGTCTCAGAACCAGCTGACACTCCCAGGGCCGGGGCATCTAGTTTGAAAACAAGGATAGGTCTGTTGGGTGGCCACAGGTCCTGTCCTCAGCTTATCAGCATCATGTGGTCCTCACTGAGACATATGGCACGCCTGGAGGAATAGTGGCTATTGTGATGGCTAACCTGGCATTAAAACTCTTCAAGGGATGAAAACAATCCGTGAACATCTAAAAAGATGAAAATTGACCTGAGACAATGACAAGTCTCATTCCACCCCTAAGACAAATGTCCCGGCATTGGGTGGCTGTGAACTCAGGCCAGTGGCAGCCTTGAGCTGGGTCAGGCAGATCGAAAGCAACATTGTAGCCTTAGGCGATAAGAATCATACCAAGCCCATAACCAAGTGGCAACATTGTGTTCATCTCAGCTCTTTGACCAGAATCCAGGTAAAAGTAACTAGGAAGCTAAGGAGACAAGAAGCGAAGCAGGTGCCATCCAGTGAGAAGCTGGAACACGCTTAGTGCTAGAGGAAGCACCAAGGAGGAAGAAGCCACCTCTAAAGAGAAAGAGAAGGGTTCTCCTCAGGGTCTCTGGGACAAGGTCTGGGCTCTGAAGGCTGGAGGCCCTGTGAGTACAGAGATTTAGAATCAACTGAACTGGGTACAAACTTAGAGTGAGGGGCTGAGTCCTTGGCTTCTGAGTCCAAACTTCCATGACTGGAAAGCAGGGATGTGGTGTGTTCTTGGCAGAGCGCCAGCAGTGCAAGGCTTTCAAGAGTGTGCCTCTGGAGGTGGTGTAGAACCTTGTACCACTCTGCAAGAAAGGGCATTTCCCGCAGATTGCGACTGTGACTCTTGGCTGTCAGTAAGCTCTTCCCTGCACTGGCTGCTGTGTTTTAGGCATTTGCCTTCTCCTCTGCGGAGAGTTTAGGGCTGAGCTCTCCCTGCCTTTGACCATCAGAGAGCTGTGCCTGGTGGGGTGAGGGTCCTTCCCACCACTGTTCTACAGGGTAATCCAAAAGGAGGGCTAAAGTGCCAAAGCAGGGCAGGGTGAGATTGTCCCTGACTTGACACAATGGTCAGCTCTGAACCTGTAAGTGAAGCCCAGCCTTCAACAGCACACAAGCTGTGGAGACAGTGGCTAGGCACCGTGAGAAGTTGATAGGCCCTCACACAGGAAGAGGCTGTCCCTTCTGTCTTTGGACAACATGCTTCTCAGAGGGACACAGTGACCCCAGGAGGCATTCATCACCAAGGCCAGCATGGGTCTCATTGTCTTTTGGCCTAGCTGAGGTTACTCAAGTCTGCTTCTGACTGTTCCTTACGAGTAGGCTAGTCCTCTGGCAAGCTAAGGATTTGGGTGCAGTTGATACAGGGTGCTTGAGGGAGCTGGAGGTAGTTATGACAGATCTCCCATACTGAGCAGCGCGCACGCACACACACACATACACACACATACAAACATGCACACATATACATACACACATACACATATACACATATACACATACATACATACACATACATACATACAAACACACATACACACATATACATATACACATACATGTTTACACATACATACACACATACATACATACAAACACACACACATATACACACCTACAAACATACATATACACAAACATGTTTACACATACATACACACATACATACATACAAACACACACACATATACACACCTACAAACATACATACACATACACATGTACACATACATGCATACACATGCATACACACATACACATACATATACACATACACATATACACATACATATATGCACATACATACATGTACACATACACACATATGCATACATACACACATACACATACCTACAAACATACACACACATACACATATATACATACACATATACACATACACATATAGACATACACACATACACACACATACACATATACACATACACACACCTACAAACATACACATACACATATACACATACACACACCTACAAACATACACATACACATATACACATACACACACATACACACACACACACACACACACACACACACACACACACACACACACAGAGGGAACTTCACACATAGCCAGGCTGCCTCTCAGTAACACCAGGCAGTAGGCAGAGGGTGTCATAGCCCTGCAAACTTGAATTCTGGTGCATCACTTCCCTGGCAACAGAAGTGTGGCTATCACTGGTGCTGCAGAGAAAATCAGGAGTAGGATTTCCCAGTGCCGCCTTCTTCCTCATTGCCCTCCAGGTTCTTGCCCTTCCGCTGGCCCTCAGGTGGCCTCAGAGAGGTCGTAAAGTATCCTAGTTTATTTCCTCTATTGCTATGGTAAAAACACTGACCAAAAACAACATGGAGAGGAAGGGGTTTGTTTGGCTTACACGTCCTCGGCACTGTCCATCATCGAGGGATGCAAGGCAGAAGTCAAGGCTGGAACTGAAGCTGGAGCTGCCTTGTGGCTTACTTCCCACGGCTTACTCAGTTTGTTTTCTTACGTAATCCAGGCCCACCAGTCCAGGAGTTGCACTGCCCACAGTGGTCTGAGTCCTTCCCACATCATTCATTAATCAAGAAAAAGGCCCATAGACATGATTACCGGCCAGTCTTATAGAGGCAATTTCTCAACTGAGGTTCTCTCTTCCCAGGTGTACTGGCTGGGTTTTTTGTGTCAACTTGACACAAGTTAGAGCATCCCTCCATGGCCTCTGCATCAGCTCCTGCCTCCAGGTTCCAGTCCTGCCTGAGTTCCTGTCCTGACTTCTTTCAGTGATGGACTATGATCTGGAAGTTTAAGCCAAATAAACCCTTCCCTTCCCAATTTGCTTTTGGGTCATGGTGTTTTATCACCATAATAAAAACCTTAAGATAAATTGGTACCAGTGTAGTAAGGTGTTGCTGTGACAGCCCTGACCATGGTTTGAGAATGACTGTGGAAGGACTTTGGAACTTTGGGTTAGAAAAGCCTTTGGGTGTAAGAGCTCTGTGGGATGTTCTGTAAGAGCTTGGAAGATAATATTGAGAACAGTGCAGAAGATGGAGGCCTGGCTTGTGATTTTTCAGAGGAAACATTAAAGATTATCAGGATTGTTTGCTATTTTGATTTAAGATTCTGTGGTTCTCCTTAGCTGGGGCTTAAGATTCAGCTGTGATTAACAAGATACCAGAACTACTATAGCAAAATTTTTGTGTTACTGGGACAATTGATGCTGGAGCTAAGACATTAGCAATGATTAAGAAGAGACCAGCATCACTGAGGTGAAATCTCTTGGAATATGTTTCCTGCAAGCACAAAGAAGCTGTGTTCCAGAAGTAGCCAAGGTTGTACCTGGTACTGGCAGCTGGACCTGGTAATGTATAAGAGTCACCCAGGTTTTGAAGATATGAAGGAGGCATGGACAGCCGCTGAGGCCTGGCACTGTGAGAGGCCAGGAGAGGCCATCGGTGAAGGTGAAGTCTCAGTAGCAGTTGGAGGCCCAGGACTGAAGGAGTGATGCTAAGAAGTTGAGGCCTGGCACCAGGAAGAGGGCCTATGAGAGGCTATTGGTGAAAGTCCAGCCTTGAACTTTTAAGAGATTTTGAATTTTTAGAGAGGTTATACATTTTAAAGAGATTGAAATTTTAATGTGTTTCAATTTGTAAAGACTGTGGTACTTTTAAACTTATTTATGTTTTTAATATGAGATCTTGGGGATGAATAAAAAGGAAGAGTTGTAACTTAATAGTGATGTGTTTGTGTGTCAAGTTGACAAGGGGGTCAACTTCGGCTGATTTCTTGTGTCAACTTGACACAAACTAAAACAGTCTTTACAAATTGAAACACATTAAAATTCCAATCTCTTTAAAATATACAACCTCTCTAAAAATCCAAAATCTCTTAAAAGTTCAAGGCTGGACTTTCACCAATAGCCTCTCATAGGCCCTCTTCCTGGTGCCAGGCCTCAACTTCTTAGCATCACTCCTTCAGTCCTGGGCCTCCAACTGCTACTGAGACTTCACCTTCACCGATGGCCTCTCCTGGCCTCTCACAGGGCCACCCTCAGCTGCTCTCCATGATTTCTTCACACTTTCAAACCAGTACCCTGGGTGATTCTTACATATAACTAAGTCCAGCTGCCAGCACCACGTACAACCTTGGCTACCTCTGGAACACAGCTTCTTTGTGCTCTCAGAAAACACATCCCAAAAGCTTTCACACAAACTAGAGTCATCAGAGAGGAAGAAGCCTCAGTTGAGAAAATACCTCCATGAGATCCAGCCCTAAGGCATTTTCTTAATTAGTGATAGTCAGGGGAGGGCCCAGTACAAGGTGGGTGGTGCCATCCCTGGGCTGGTGGTCCAGAAGTCAGAGTGAGCAAGCCAGTAAGCAGCACCTCTCCATGGCCTCTATATCCACCTCAGTCTTCAGGCTCCAGGCCTGCCTGACTTCCTGTCTTGTCTTTCTCCAATGATGGACCATGATCTGGAAGTCTGAGCCAAAAAACCCCCCTTCTTTCCCAATTTGTTTTTGGTTTTGCTATTTTGTCACGGCAACAGACACCTGCTGTCTTACACTTTCTATCGCTGTGACAAAACACCATGACCAAAAAAGAAAGTTGGAGGGAAAGGGTTTACACTTCCATAACACTGTTCATCACCAAAGGAAGTCAGGACAGAAACTCAAAACATGGCGGGGCACCTGGAGGCAGGAGCTGATGCAGAGGCCACGAGGAGGCGCTTACTTAGAGCAAGCTTACTGGCTTGCTTCATATGACTTGCTTAGCCTGCTTTCTCATAGAACTCAGGTCCACCAGCCCAGGGACTACACGACCCACAGTGGGCTGGACACTCACCCACTGATCACCAATTGAGAAAATGCCTTACAGCAGATTGTAACGGAGGCATTTTCTCAACCGAGGCTCCCTCTTTTCAGATGACTCTAGCTTGTGTCAAGTTGACATAAGATTAATCAGCATACCAGGCTGACTCGGCACACAAGGGTCCTCCAGATTCCAGCACATTTTTCAGCTTTTCAGATGAGGGAAAGATGCTAAGAGCTGCCATTCAGTCCCCGGCCTGGGACGAGCAAGGCAAACTTAAGGAGGACTCATCAGATCTTCCTGGAGTTTGCTACAACAGGCAGCCATTGAGAGCCCTGACCTCAGTGGAAAGGAGACTTGTCCTCTGTCAGTCTCTTCCGGTGGTAAACTACAACATGGAGACCAGGCTGGTGAGAAGTCAGGAGAGGGTGCTCATCAATGAATGAGCTGTAGACCATGGACCTCCATGGCAAGAGCTAGAAACAGGCTCCACTGTCCAGCCCTGAAGTCTGAAAAGGCCTTGCCCGCCATGACAGCAGAGGGATGGGAGTAAGGGCCTCCAGGGAGGTTAGTGCCCCCTGTGCTGCTTATGACTCCAGCTGACAGTTCTGGTGTTCTGACCCTGATGGAGGATTTAGTGCCAGAGAGAGAATGGCGCTGACCTAAAGAGAATGGCAGGTTTGTTCTACGAGATGGCGTCTGTTTCCCCTTTGACAGGGTGTGGGAAAACCCTTGTCAAGAACACTAGCATTTACCACCTAACGTGTGGGAGCCTTGAGTATGGTGTTAAGAACCCAGCCAGCCTCAGTCTCCCTGATAGAGGAGCCCATGGAGAGCTTCAAGATTGTGCAGTTGGGGAGGGGGGTGGTGGAGCTGAGCCCAGACTTCTACTGTGCCCCCCAAAGCCTCAGGAGTGGTGTGGGTGTTATCCTGAACTCTCCAAACCAGCCTGGTTGCATGCCAGTGACTGAAAGGCCCTGGGTAAGCCCACATGGAGTATAACAATTGCCCAGATGTGCCAGGCCCAAGTCCCTGACCCACAAAACAGTCAATAAAATGGAGGTTAGGTTTTTTTTTTTTTGGGGGGGGGGTTTAAAGTAATTATGAAGTAGATCACACAGTCCTAGGTATCTGGACCATAGGCTGGAGGAAGAGGACCCCACGGGACCCTTCTGTGGAGTGCTAGCCGGCAGGTGGAAGCATCTGGGCTCATGCTGGGGTTTACACTTGAGAACTGGGCTTGTTATGTTTCTCTCGGTCGGTCGTCTGTTGCTTTAGCAAGCAGACGGCCAGGACCTTGGGCATGGTGTTCTGACAGATGGGCTGAGAAGTTTAAACTAGAAACTCTCTTCTTTGTGTTTAAAATTGCTGAGAACAGGGACCCACGTTGAAATTGCAGTTCCCCACCTGTTCACTGACGGTGCAGAGCTGGTGGCGGGATGTTGCAGTTACATAGATGATGAGAACTAATCAATTCCGAGAATAAAATTAACATTGTTGTGGTTTATTCTAAGGATGGGATATCATGCACATTATTTATAGTTGGCTTTGAAGCAAAGATTTTTTTGATTGGCTTCCACCAAGCAAAGCTTCTGGGTTTAGAAAGAGAAACACTGGGCATAGCCGAGGCAGGGCTGAGAATTACCAGGCACTAAGCAAATGACTGCTTAGGGGAGGCCCTGGCCTCAGGATCTGTTGGCGAGTCAGCCAACAGGTTTCTCAAGCCCAATAACACTTGACTGACGCCCCTTGTGTTGTTAGCATGTTGCTGTGCTCAGCAGTTTTATGCCCACTTGACACACACTAGGCTATGCTTTGTTGAACTAAATCGCGTGGTATAGCGATTTATGATCCCAAAGTCAGATATTTGTCTTCATTAGGGTGGTTGTGGATACCCCTGGGCTTGTATTTCTATGCTAATTCCACTCTTCAGAGGGGCTGCAGAGGAGAAGTTGCCTTGTGAACCTTCTCCCCACCTTAACTTTTCAAATACAGGCTTGAGCCAATGATTGGGCAGGAGGAAAGGGGAGGAGCTGGGAGTTGAGGAGAGAGAGAGAAAGAGAGAGAGAGAGAGACAGAGAGAGAGAGAGAGAGACAGAGAGAGAGAGAGAGAGAGAGAGAGAGAGAGAGAGAGAGAGAGAGAGAGAGAGAAAGCTCATGGCCTGCAGAAAGTACAAGTTATATGGGATAATATAGATGGAAATAGAGTAGTGTAGAGGGAGATCTGCCCAATCTAGGCTTGTAGCTTGTTTTGTTAACTGAGTTGAGCTTTCTTTTACGGGGGAATTGGGTTGGAAACAAAGTAGCAACTTTGGGTGTTCTTTCTGAACACTCTCCTCTAGCCTTCCCCTGCCCCAATCACCTTGTCCATGATAGCTCTGTCCTTTAAGCTCTCCCTCTTACCAAAGCTTCCCCAGCCTCCCCTCCCCTCCCCTTTAAGGCCCCATCATGTTGTCTCTAATACCACCGGCCTCCACTAGGGCAAGTCCCTTCCCCTCTTCTCATAGAGCTCATTTCTGAACGGTAGCTGTGTGGCAGGGCCTTCCCAAAGCCAACCACCACCCTCTCATTTCTAACAGGAATCCAAGCCTCCATGCCTCTAGATCTGTCCTGAAATTGGACAGGAATGAAATGCAAGTGGAGAACATCATCTGTCTGAGAGACAGCATGGCAGCACTTTAAATCACCTCCCACAAGATGTCACTACCCCTAATACTCTAATATTTAGGGACAGTCTCCATCAGCATTTCTGTCTCTTCACCCCACCACCACAATGACCGCCCAATGGTATCGACACTGTCTGTTTGGGTTCCGCACAACCAGGCTGTGCAAGGGAGAATGCGGTTTGGCAATGGTTCTGGTATTAGGCAGGGCTTTCAATCTGCTCCACATTCATTGGCTATTTTGCTGGAAGTGATTTGACCTCTCAAGGCCTCAGCTTCTATAAATGGGGACATTCATAGACCTCATCCTGTCACGGGGCTGCTGTGAGAACTCATTGGGATAATATATGTAAGTGGTTCTGTCCCTAATACATATTTTATAGGATAATATTTTATGATGGCGAACTCAGAAACCATGATACCGCAGCAAGAGTTGGAGAAATTGAGATGTTTTGTTAGGTGACTAAACATTTAGAAGAACTGCTGTTTTCCAAGGTTGCAATGACTGTCACCTGGGAAGATAAAGTTGACTGTGTTGGGTACAGTGTGAAGTGACGGACCTAAAAAAATTAAAGGATTTTTTTTTTCTCAAAATCAGAAGGACTTAAAAAAAAATAGAGACTTCGAAAATGGCTCGGTTGAATTCAGTTCCCAGAGCCCACATCGCAGAGCCTGGAGTTGTGGAATGTGCTTGTAATTCCAGCCTAGGGAGGGGGAGACGGGTGGATCCTGGGGTGGGGGTTGGGGAGGCTCACAGCCTATTTTGTGAGCTCTACAGCAGTAAGAGACCTGCATCAATCAGGCAATCAGTAAGTAAATGGTGGTCAGCACCTAAGGAATGACACCCAAGGTTAATAACCTCTGACTGTCACCTTCATGCATAGATATGTGCACACACCGACATACATTGGTACATATATGCACACACACACACACACACACACACACACACACATACACACAGCAGGCATATGAGCAGCTTCAGGCAGGGGTGATCTTTCGTCACTGGACATATCCCACACAGGCATCTGGACATGGAGCAGGTCAGTAAAGAGGTAATGAAATCAGACAGGGCAGAACTGAGTGACTGGATCTTTTCCAGCCCTAATTCCACCTCATGATTCTAAGGTTTAGGAGAGGCAGGGTCCATTAAAAATAAGAAAGGATATGGTATTTCTGTCAACTGGTTTCAAGGGTAACCCTTTACCCCCAAGCTCGGAGACCACCCTAAATCCATCGACCTTGGAAACAAAAATCTAGCTGTTGTGCCTTTAATCCACTGATCCTGATATCTGCCTCTAGGGTTACAGAGGTCAAGGCTGGATTGTCTTTCATACTGAAATCATCCAACACTTGCGGTGAGCAAGGAGCCTATGCCCACAGTCTTTCTTCCCCCAAAGAGTCCACCCTCACTCCCTGTCCACACAGCCTGGCTCCTACAGCCGCTGCTGTCTCATTTACAGCACATGCTAAATAGGCATAGCGTCGTTCATTTGAAATGTGCCTACACTGGGTTTATCTTTGCACCAACAGAGAGTTGGGTGAACATATTTATTGTCTAAGATTGCAATGGTTAAGCTTCTTTCTTAGAATACTCACAAGCGCTTTAGAAAAATTACCAGGTCAGTTACAAATCCATCCCACGTTTTCAGGGAGGCAAATGACTGAAGGACCGCCTCCCGGCAACTATTGGTAGAGTCTAGTTTGCTATTTAAGTTGCAATAAAACTTCCTTAACCATATTTTCTTTGAAGCTTACACTCCCGGGAACTCGGGCCTGGGAAGGTCAGTGTGTATATATACCTGTGTTCCATGTGATGGCTTGGGACAGGAAATAACTTCCTTGGGTTTGTTAGTGTGATCCAAGGTACATGGAATCAAATTTATTCTTGACAGGTCCCTTGGATGTGGGTGATGAGCTGAGAGTCCTTCCTGAGCCACTTGTTTGTAAAGGAAGTCTGATTTTATTGATATAGTCACCCTTCTTAGATGTTGAATTAGGAAAAGTCTGAGAGTGTTGTGGCTGGAGGTGTGCTCTAAAGACCCTTGGTATGGGTCTCAGCTGCAATGGAAAGATGGGCCCACTGAAAGCACAGAGTCCTTTGTAAGGAAGAGGAAACGCAGGTGCACCAGTAGGATGTGTGGGCACACTTATCTACAGATGCCCAGAGCTGTTGGAGGTCACCTGGGTTGAATGAACGTGGGTCATGAGAAGTCCACACTGAAGGGAATGTTTAGAGGCAGGACTGTGAGGGCTGGCAGAGGTGCTGAAGAGGCTTAATGATACAGGCTCACTGAGAGTAACAGAAGGAAACCAGCGAGGCGCATGTTCACAGGACTGAAAGCTAGTGTGGGAAAGGGCAGAGCGAGGGGTAATGGGAGGAGAAGGTGAGGAGTTCATTTGGGTCTGTGCTGACTCGCAAACACAAAGGCATGACTGAAATAAAAGGGCGTGGATCCGGAAGGGCGTTCTCCCATGGGTCCAGGAGGAACAATGCAGAAGAGACACAAAGGACCTGGGTGTAGGGATGATTATCATCTCAGTAAAGACAGCTGTGCCTTAGCTCAGTCTCTGAGCTACACTGTGTAGAGGACACAGAGGATAAACAACGCCTTCCCCTTCTTTCTCCTCTCTGGCCAGAGGCAGAGGAAATGGGCTATTGTACAGAGGGAATATTTGGGCAAAGGTTTCTAGATGTAGACCAGGTCTGAGGGCAACTGTAAAACTCCCTGGAAAATTGTGCTCTTGGAGAATCCGGCAATTACATCGGGCTGATTTCAGAATTGGCCTCCATGAATTCAATGCTCCCAGCCTGGAACCCTCACATCCAGTTTCTAGACCTCTCTGTGGCCAAAGGCTGAGGGCCTGGATCAGGAGCTCAACTGCCACCGTGGCTCCCACTTTTCTAGGCAGTACTGTCATCTGAATTGTCACCCCCATAAAATCATCAGGGTCACCCCTTGCTAATCTGACAATTGGCCTCATGTAATTAAATGGTAAAGGAATTCCAACCTTACCTACAGAGCACGAGGATTTTGAACAGTGGAGTGGTAGATAATTCTAGGTAAAGAAAGCTCCAAATAATAGTGAAAAAGGGGAAAGAGAGACTTGAAAAAATAACCCAAACACTAGCTACAGTTTAAAGTGGTTTCTCCCTGTAAGGTGCCGTGTGGTCAGAAAACCCAGTCAAGTGTCTCTGCACCTAGTGTCTGTTTCTTCTAATACAGATACTTCTAACGCCATCTCAAATCACCTGGGAACCCACTGGCCATTTTAGTGTTATATATTTTAGTGTTATGTATCAACGTTATACTTGTTAAATCATAGCTCCTGGGGATCTGCCAAGTGACTTTTACCAACCTCCCGAGGATAAGAAGGCAAGCTCCAAGTGCAGTCCCACTGTACTCAAACCCAGAAGAAAGCACACACCAAGCAGAGAGACTCAGTTCATTTAGACTGTTCCATTGCACCAGGCTCTTGACAGATCAGAATTCTCCCCTTGAAAACAAGATGCCCATGGGCTGGCAGTGACCAACTTTATACATGTGGCTGTTGCCATTTTATACTCAGCAGCCACTGGGCACCTTACCTAAGGCTGCCCATGTCATCTTAAGAGATGTAACATAGGCCTTAGACTAAGTCAAATGTCTTTCTCATCAAAGAATAAGGATTCCTATTGGACAGGTCATTAGTAGAGGAAGGAGTTTATGGGCAAATATCCCAACTTTTCTGTGGCACCACTGACTTCTAACTACATAGCTTCTGGCTAACTGTACCCAAGTATTTACTGGTTGTGTTTCTTGTACCTAAAACTCTGTTTCTTCACCCTGAGAAGATATAAGAACCTTCTTCTGAAACCAGAATCTCCTACATTTAGCAGGAATCGAAGTGCTTGTTGGATAGGCCTGCTTCTTTTGTCCTTGGACTACTTGGTTTTTTGGGTAGGGTCTCACTGTTTACACTGCTCATAAACCTCCAACGCTCCTGCCTGAATCTCAAGTGCTGGGCGTGCCACCAACCACCTGCCCTTGAACAGTGTCCATCCTCGTCCATGGAGAAATCCCACCCACTCAGCACCACAACAGTTTGGAGCCAAGTTGGCCTATCTAGATTTCTTCCATCAAGGAAGCCCAATGGCCCCTGCCGATGCCAAGACCCTTAGTACCAAGGCACAAAGCCAAGCCGTTTTTATTGTTTGTTCCATTTATGTCAGTCTTATATATTCCCAGGCTGGCCTTGAACTTCTGATCCTCCTGTCTCCACCTCCTGAGTGTGCTAGTTACTACACTGGACATTGCTGAAGACTAAATGCAGGACTTGGTGTATATGAGGCAAATGCTGTACCAATTGGGCTATATCCCTCAGCCTCCCCAACACCCAAGCTATGTTTGAATATAATCTTGTGATATTCACTCTTATTATCCTAGATTTACGATTCTAAGTTTGTGGAAATTGTTGAATCAACAAGAAGAAAGTGTGTCGGTTCTCAAATTAGCTGTGTCACTGGAGAGGAACAGTGATGTGCTGTTTTTAATCCAGCTGTGTTTTAATCCAGTGCTGTGTTTTTGTTTGATTTTAGGATGCACTGATTTTCTCCAATGGGTTAACTTTTCTAATTATATTTTGTACAGTCTATAATTAACAGGCATTCATATTCCCTGAGCACACAATGTTTGACAATGAGAGTTCAAGGACAGACTTAGATTTCCAAACATAATGTAGAACAAAAACCAAAAATCAAACCCAAGCTCTGTCGGTCTTGGGAAACGGCAGTGCTGAGACGGGAAACACACATGGATTGTTAAGAAGCAACGTGATTAAACAAGGCTCTGGAAATAATCACATCCAGAAAGGGGAAGGGTGGGGACTCTCTACAGACCCGTGAACAGGGAGAGAAGATGCTCATTAACTTCTAAGAAGGACAGACTTCCCAGCATCCTCTTTAGAGTCAATGGAGTTTAATGAGAAAATGAGGAAGCAAGGACCAGTGAGTTCCTGGGTGGTCTCTCAAGAGAAAAAACCCGGAGCAATCACACCAATCCATTTTAAAAGAGCATTTAAAATGAATTTTATTGTTTGGATTTTACAAGTAGTCCTTAGAGGCTTCAAACAAGAACTCTGTTGCAAAACTCTAATAAATAGCTTGCCCCAAGTCCCCAAAGAAACAGGAAAACCAAATGAAAAGGAAACTCAAGAAGATAAGCAAGACTTCAGAATGCTCGGATGTTAGCAGTATTTCTCATTTACAGAAAGACATCAGGCAATGTACAATCTCCTTCATGGACATTAGAGTCGACTATCATCTTTACAAAGCATTCCTAAATCCTCCAATTTCACGGTAGACATGTTACCAGTGGGGGGGAAAAAACCTCAGAGGAAAAAAAATCACAATCATTTGTGAAACTACAGCATAAAGGTCTGTCTGTGTGTGTGTGTGTGTGTATGTGTGTGTGTGTGTGTGAGAGAGAGAGAGAGAGAGAGAGAGAGAGAGAGAGAGAGAGAGAGAGAGAGAGAGAGAGAGGAGAAGAGAAGAGGAGAGGAGAGGAGAGGAGAAAAGAGGAGAGGAGGGGAGGAGGAGCAGGGGATACATATTGCTTCCCAGGGATAGAAACCAGGGCAAGTGGTTTTCCACTTAACAGCAGGGAACTCTAAGCACATAGCCAGTCAACACTGGCCAGTCCCATGTCTGTACAGCAGCGAGGATAAAGGGCCCAGAACAGCCTGTGTTACTAGACAGGAGGAACAGTGCAGGGGTAATTTCTGCAGCAGAGTCCTTTGGATGGCATCAAAAGGATGCAGGAAATGCTGTGCATAAGCGCCACACTGCGGCATGCAGTCCCAAAGCCCATTTTGTTTCAGGCATTGCTCCAAACAGGCAAGGATTGAACTCACGGTGTAACATTCACTGCTGTTAGCTTTTCCTAATCACAAACACTGGTTGAAGTCTTGCTTTGGTGAGAAAGATTTATTAGTCATTTTGAACAAGCTTAAAAAAAGTTTGCTACATCTTTAAAAATCTCAAACAGAAACTATATATATAGATAGACTTTTGACCAAAATGTGGTTAGAATGCATACAGGTATGGTTCTCACTTGGGAAAATTCAGAAGCCAATTAATGTTAGGAGCCAGGAAGGCGGAAGAGGTTGATTTCTAATTTTGTAGGGTTCACTTAAGACAAAGTCTTAGGAATGTACTGGAGATGATTCTTCTGGAGAAAGAAGGGACAAGATGCAAGATCCGAAGGGTGAGTGGTGTGGCCCTGCTGGTTTCCAGCAGACAGGACACAGAGTGCAGAAGCCCCACCCAGACCACTCAGTGGCAGGGCCTTTCCTTAAGGTCCCTCTCACAGGCATTTTAGGGACAGAGGCAGGCAAGGAAGCACCCTCCCCACCCCCAAACAGTTAAAAAAGAAAAAAACTTACTTCCTAGAAGCACAGACATTTGTCAGGGGATTGAGAGAGCTTGGTACCTGAACTAGATCAGCTGATGGAAGCAGAGACTGAGGGCCAGGGGCACTTGGGTCTGGGCCCAGCTTCTTTGAAATACATAAAGGTATTGTGCAAAAAATAAAGACATTCACATTTAGCAGTTAAACTTTTATTTTACTTTTTAAAATTTTTATTTTTTTGTTTTTCTTTTCTATAAAAGGCAGATAATGATTGTTGATCTGCAATTGTTGTGTTGTGCACTGTCCGATATGAACAGCCCGGGACGCTGGGGACTCTGAGAATACTTTCCAAGGCGTAAATGGGTGCTTTAGGGTGCCCACATCGAGCAGCCTGTCCCTCCTCCTTTCCCCTCAGCTGGCCCTAGCTCATGTCTATGGTGTTGAAGACCCACTCTGTGAACTTCTTCAGCTTGTCTGAGGCGTTCTGGGACTCCTCCTGCAGCCTCAGGTTGTCCTCCCGCAAGTGCTCAACTTCCGCCTGCAGGTGGGCCTTGTCTTCTTTTTCCTGAAGGAAAAGCCAAGCACATGTGATCTAAGGGTGCGCATGCACCCCGCCCACCCACCCAGCTCTCAGGAGAAGCACACATGATCTAGGGGTGCCCAATGCCACCCCCTCCCCCCAGCTCTCAGGAGAGACGGAGCTGATTCCCTGTAGGTGGTCCCTTCCCACTCCTCAGTCTACTAAATGCCCACACACATCAGATCCAAGCCCAGGGGCTCCCAGAAAGCTCAGCACTACAGGATTACCTCCACACGTAATTATACTAATATGCATTTTACAGCTAGCTTTGAGTTTTGGCTGCTGCCTTGATAAAGTCAAAACCAATCAAGACGCACAAATTTCAACTTTCTAGGCCTGATAACAGAGACAACAAGAACTACATTGGAACCTGTGCCACTGACACCTGACAGGAGGGGTCAAAGGCCAGGCCAGAGCCCAGAGAGGCCTGACTGAAGTTTAGGTTTCCCCCAAAGGGACTGTGTTTTCTGTATGTAAGACAAAAGTCTCTCACATCATGTGTGGCTGTGGCACCAAACACCTATGCTGCCCTAAACGCATGCACAATGCACAGAGAAACTGCATGTCAACACCCATGCATGTCTCACTGACACCTCTCGCTCTCCCAATCAAGGAGATTGCCTGGGCAATCGGCTCTCACTGAGAACATTTACCTTCTTCAAATCTTCTCGAAGCATTTTCAGCATACCTTCCAACTGGTCCACTTTAGAAGCCAGAGTGGGAGAGGAGTCCTTACTGCTGGGAAGGAGAGACAAAGCCATGCTGGCAGGCGCCTCCATGGCTGCCGGTTTGGATTTCCCCCCTTTCTTTGTAAAATGTTTTTCAATGTCAAATTATTCAGTATGGCAACCCAATATGCACTTTTACTTTAAAAAGAGAAAAGGATCTTAACAAGAGGCGATACCGGTGATGGCCAATCAGTAGCTTCCTCTGTTAAAGACACTACATCTTACGACAAAAGAGTTAGTGGTAATGTGAAAATGACCTTTGGTAGCACAGGAGGCACGCTAGCAGTCACAAAGTGCACGAGTTCTCAAGGTCTCTTCTAGGGCTTCCAAAGGAGAACCACCAGGGGTGGGTGGGTGGGTGGGTGGGTGGGTGTGGGTGTGTGTGTGTGTGTGTGTGTGTGTGTGTGTGTGTGTGTGCGCGCGCATGTTGCACATGTATATAGCTAATACAGGATATTCACTGGGGCCACCAACACTGAGCAGATCTAGAGTTCCCAGAAGGCCTTGCTTCTAAGCAGGTCATTGCAGCAACATACAACGTTCACACCTCAGCTAGTCTAAATATGCTAATCATGCCTTGCTAGCAGAATACCAAGTGTGTGTGGCAGCATCTGAGGACCACATAGCTGGGTGTGGCCATCCCCAGAACCCAAGGCTGAGGACCTGTCAGCTTTCCCTCATCCCCTTGTGAATGTGAACTGCCAGCAATTTCCTGGGGAAGTTCTAGTTATGCCATGTGACCTTAAGAATCACAGAACAGAAAGCCAAGTCTTCTGTAGGAAAAACACAGAGGACTCTTTGCAGAGCCAGAGATGTTAACTCATGGTTGTCTTAGTCGTGAAATAAAAAGTCCAAGTTCAAGTTGGAATTCCTGACCCTTAATGAAGTGTTATTGATCCCTTTTGTGTTTGCAACAGACTTCAAAAATTTGCTGAGCATGGGGTCACTGGTGAGTGACATTGACTGGGAAATGCCTCAGGCAAAACACCCAACAGTCCGCAGTGAGTGGATCATAAAGGGAAAGTGGTCAGTGGCAGCCCACAGTGTGGTACGTCAGGTCAGATCAGGGCTGGGTGAAAGGACAACATACTGAACAGAACAGAGGCTGTTCGTGGGGAAGGACTTGGCTCTCCCAAAGCCCTGCAGGATGCTGGCTCCCAAGGAACCCCCAGGAGCTTACCTCAACCCCACGGGTCCTTTAGCATGAACCCAGTGCACTGACAGTGTAGAAAGGTCTGCCTGGCCCATCTTCCCCTCATCCTAGGATCCATAATGACCTCTCCCTGGAAGGGTCTGACCCCTGTGCCTCGGTGCAGAGCACACCCCAGCTCAGTGCTTTCTGGACTGTCCTTCTGGGTTGTCTTCTTCCGCAAAGTTTTGAGTGGACCGCCACTCAACTTAACCTAGTTGTCCCAGTGGCAAGAGGGACGGCGACAGCTCTGTTATAACTAGCAAGGAGCTAAGCTCACACACAGCCTTGCAGACTTGTTCAGAAGTCCTGAGCAGCAGCCCGCTTATAGCTAGGCTTACCATCCCTGTTATTACCTGCGACTCACAACTTTTCATAGGTATTTGAATATATACGTAGGTGTGAAATTAATCTGTTTTATTGAGACAGGGTCTCAAAATGTAGCCTGGCTGGTCTTCAACTCCTGACCCTGCTGCCTCAGCCTCCAGAGTGTAGAACTACAGGCATGCACTACCACACTTGGCTTAGATACCTTGGTTCCTAACCATCCTCAGGATTTAGGGCAGGAGTTTCCAGTTGACTATTCTGCATGCAGGCATCATGGTGTATTCCACAGCTGGCTGTTGGCCTGCTAAGGAATACTTCATGTTCAGCCCACACCACAACCCCAGGAACTCAGGGGAAGGAGGAAACTCAGCCCCCACACAGTCTAAGTCTCAGTCCAGGGTCCTAACTGAGAGGCTCTCTGAGCTCTGGTTATTACTGTTTGCTCCATCTCGCACATACGCTCAGCCAGTCTGGTGTTCTGTTCTCTAACATAGGCAAGCCGAGGCAGATGCTGGAAGCTGAGCAAACAGGAGGACAGTCGCAACACAGCCACAGTGGCCACTGAGAAAACTCAGAAATCAGACTCAAGGCTAAGTCCCAAGACTGAGTATTTGTGACTAATGATTTTTCTTACTTTACCTAATAAGCCTTAGGGTCACAGGTGACTTATGACATTAAATAATAAAGAATATTCATAATTTTATCCTTAAGCCATCAAAACCAGTTTAATTGTATTTACAGTAGTCAGTGATAGTGTTCTATCTAAAAGCCAGTGTCTGGGATTGCTGCTGAGTTTCCCTCAGCTCATCCATGGGCCTTCCATCTCCTCTTCATTGCATGGGCCACTACTGGAAGTGACATATGGTGCACATTCATGACCTCAGCACTGGGTGACCAACCTGCTGTACGACTTCATCTGGACCAGGGCCTGCTCCTCCAGCTGGTCACTGTTGGAGGCTGCGCTCAAGGGGCGATGGTTTTCATCACTAGCAGCAAAAAATGAGGCTCTCTGGACTGGAAGAGAAGTAAGAAAGTGTCAAGCACAGGGTGCACTCCAGAGCTCATCCTGTGGTGGTCTGAATAAGTCTGGCCCATGGGAAGTGGCACTGTCAGGAGGTGTGGCCTTGTTGGAGGAAGTGTGTTAGCTTTGGAGAGCTCCTCCTATCTCAGGCTTCACCCAGTGTAGAAGAGACCCTCCTTCTAGCTGCCTGGATGACAGTCTCTTCCTGGCTACCTTCAGATCAAGATGTAGAACTCTCACCTCCTCCAGCACCATGCCTGTCTGGATGCTGCCATGCTTACCACTGTGATGATAATGGACTGAACCCCTCAACCTGAAAGCCAGCCCCAAATAAATGTTGTTTATAAGAGTTGCCTTGGTCATGGTGTCTTTTCACAGCAATGGAAATAATAACTAAGACACATCTGCAAACTCAACCAGTGGTCTACTGGGGTGGTGAAGTTTTAACCAACACACAGATATGCTTGGGATCTATAGTCTCTACCCGTCCCAGGTAAACTCTCTCAGTTTAAGGGACAGTGAGAGTGGAAGAGTCCCTTGAAAAGACAATTGCTGTGGGTCCATTTCCAGCCCACTTCCCTGCCTTCAGAGCAGTGCTTTAGTGATGGTATCTCCAGAAAGAGGCCTCGTGACAAATTCTAGACCAAGGAATAAAGATATAAGTGTCCTGAAAAGCTAAAATTAATAAGCCTCTTGAAACTTCTTAAAGGATGCTTTCCCCAAGATGACTGGCCACTCTGGCAGGCTTTAGCATTATGTCCATACCAACTGTTTAGACATAAATTTATATGGAGACAGGCAGCAAACGGATAGCCAGGTTAGTATAGAGAAACTCTCTTGTGCAATATCTGGAAGCATCAATAAAATGCTGTTGGCCTATTAACTTAGAGGGAAGTAGGAAGAGAAGCTTCTGGGATGGAGTCAACGCATGGAGGATTTGCCCTGAACTCTGAGGAAGATGGCTGCATGAATCCGAAGGAGAGGTATCTAGTCATGTGGCAGGACTTGGAATAGAATAAATGGGATAAATGAGTTAGGAGCTAAAGGGAATGAGCCAAAGCTTTTGGCCCCTGGGCATTTACTCATAAAATAGTTCAGTCTCAGAGTCAGTATTTTGGGAAGTAAAGAGGCCAGCGGGAAAAGTTCACAGTTATAGGTTAGAATCTGGGAGTTTCCATGAACGAAAGAAAAAGGAAGGCAAAGACAGCCATCACTATTCACGGTTGCTCTTTCTGAACTCTGTGGCCAAGTAAGCCCATGGCCTAAACTGAAACCAGATGAAATAGTCACTTTCAATTTGTCTATGTAAGAGCAATAACTCTACCACCACTTTATAAAGAATATCTTAGCATTAAAAAAATTTGAAAGTATAATCTTGAACTAAAGTCAGTCTTTCCTAAAGAACAGACAGTAGATAGCCTATGTCAACACACATTGCCTTCTATTTAGTCTCTGGTTTCTATAGACCAGAGTATCATAGGGACTGCTACATTTACAAGCCACAGGAGTCTCATGAATTTTGTAGAGAAGAAACATCAGGGTCCATCTGAGTAAACAAAATGCTCCCAAGCCAGCATTTGACTGACTACAGCTCGGAACCCTGAGCTTTGGCTGTGGGCTCCAGCTGTACAGGTGAAACACACTCACTGACTGTGCCCGGGATGGCAAACTGGTCAGACCTTATCATAAATCCTGGCACCCTGTGTCTTGGCCTTCAGACTCTGAAGGCTTATGTGGGTCGTTAGCAACCTCACTCACCCTCATAGGCTTTGGCGGCATCTACTAGGTTGGACCAGTCCAAGTCTGAAGCGGTGTCAGGCAAGGGCATCAGGCCAGGGTCAGGGATAGGCTGCCTTCGGGTCTCCTGGATGTCGGTGAGGGAGCTGTCCGAGGCAGAGAACTCTCCTACAGAGGGGACAACAGGATAACACTCACGGCCACAGCAGAAGCACTTAAGAACGTACTCATTTCTTGTTAGCACAGTACATGTCTAAGCCATTGGTTGATGGGATCAATGTCTACTCCAGCAGGCCATTAGTGGCCTTTCTGAAGCTGACCTGGCTTCCTCCAGTTTCTTTCCATCTTAAAAATAACTCCCACCATCTCTCCTCCAAGAATGTGAGTCATAAGAAACTTAGTTTTGCACTGAGGCTGTATGTAAGTCTGCTGTGGATGAACTGCCTGTCCTCAGTGGGACATGGGGGCAAGGTGGGGTAGCTCTGTTGGTCAGTTTCCCCTCACAGTGGGGAGAAGAGGACTAGTCTGACAGCAAGCTGGACTGTGGTTACAGCCATGAAATACTGATAACTATCAGAGGAGCAGCAGGACTTCTTTTATCTGGGCCATGAGCCAAGATCTGCCCCCAGCTTCAGTGGGCTTTGTGCTTAGGACGCATGAAGGACAAGTGCATCCCTGACCCCTGTGCACTGTATCCCAGGGATGGTTGGTCTACTGTCCACTGGATGTAGTCAGGTAGTCTGAGTAGTGGCCCAGATCACAGTGAGAGTGCTAAGTCTTATAGGAGGCAGCCTTGGAGGGGACTTTCAGTGGGCCATGGCATTATTCTCCATCTTGGGGACCCTAGGTTAGCACCTGAATCATACCCTGATCAGCAATATCACAGCAATCAAATCCAACATCCACCATTTTCTATGGCAAAGGTTATTTGGTGTAAACATTTAACCCCCATAACAGCTGACAATGATAAAAAAAAAAAATAAACCCTTGCTTTGAGTACCAAGGGCCACCTGGGCCACAAGATGGCATTCTGCTGCTGCTCAGGGTGGGGAAACAACGAGTGGAAAGCAGGGAGATCTACTAGCGGCAGCAGCCATGATGGCTATGGCGTTGTATGTAACTCCATGCGGGCACCCCTCAACTGTGCTGTAGCACTAAACCCCTGCAAACAGGCAGCTAAGCAAAGCTCACCGCAGTGACGTAGTTCCAGAGATACCTGCTTACAAAGGATGAGAGCTGTGTCTATGATGCCTGTCTGGTAAACTAGGGTATATTTAGTGCATGCTTTCCCTTCCAAACTACACGAAGAGCTGTGCTGATGATGTGCTTAACCTGGGCAAAGTCAGGAGAAAACGGAAGCCAACAAACGCTGCACACATCCACTGCTCAGTTGTGTCTAAGGTCATCCCGCCAAGGGGGTGAAGGCAGAACAGATTAATTCTGTGTGCCACTTAGAACCTTTCTGCCCTTTGATCCTTGACGCCCCAGGCTCCATGTAGGAAAGGGAACAAAACTACCACATCTGTCTCCCACATACATTTCAGTGCAGACATCAAACAAGGCTGCTGAGTATGGAACAGGCAATCACCAGGGTGCCGCCTGGCTTCTAGCAGGTGATGTAAAGATGTACAGTGGGGACATGTCTCGTCCCCCTTCATGGCTCTCTGAGGGTCTGCTTAGCCTTCACTCACGAGCTACCTCGGTGACCCCAAGTGGACAAGCCTCTAGGAGCTAGATCGATTCAGACACGTGATCATGAGTGCACACACGGAGGCGGGGATAGCACTTTTTATTGCTTGTGAAGGTTGGAGAAAAGTGCAGGGAGAGAAGAAAAGCTTTCAAGATAGGCAGGATCACAGGAGTGACGGGATTCAGGAGCACTGGCCCCTGCATGGAGGACAAAGGTGAGAGTGTATGAGATCTCCACAGAGGGGCTTGTTCTACAGCAATGGTTCTCAACCTGTGGGTTGCAACCCCTCTGGCAAATTTTATGACCAAATATACTTACATCACGATTACAGCAAAATTATAGTTATGAAGCAGCAATGAAATTAATTTTATAATTGGGGGTCATCAAAGCATAAGGAACTATATTGAAGGGCTGCAGCTTTAGGAAGGGTGGGAACCGCTGCTCCAGAGTGTGGTGGCAGGGAACAGTACTTCACTGTCAGCTGCAGGTGGGTGGAGGAAGGAGCAGAGGAGGATGGCTTGACCCCTGAGAGCCTGATGTCCCTTGGCAGGACGGAGATGTGGGAGAATGCTCACGGATGCGAGTGAGGGCTCGGAAGTGCAGCTTTCCTTGGGGCTTAGACAGCACAGCTCCAGTGAAGGGTAAAGAGACATGGGCCTGATTTGCACCACTGCTGCAGCAGGTGTCTCAGAAGGGAAAAGTCAGAGGGAAACCTGGTTATAATTGTGTGCACAGCAAAGGGTAAGGCATGAGATGTGGTGCTGTGTCTATCAGGTGAGACCTGGAGTGCATTTGGGCAGAGAGGAAAGAAAAACATTTGAGTCTAAAGTACCAGAACATGGCTGTTATAAAATGGGAATCTAGTTAGGCCACAAAGTAAGACAACATATATCACCAAAGACTAGGTTATAGAGGTGTCAAGATCCCTAATTCTCTTCTTGGAGGATCCCCTGCTGACAGGCTGAAGTAGCAAGTGAATGAGTGTGGCAGACAGTGAGGGCAATCTTCTAACATACTGGGATCTTTTGGCAGCTGAGGGGAGCAGGGCACATCTCTCTAGGAAATTACTAATCTCATTTAGCTTCATTTGCCCAGTACTATTTCAGCAGCTAGGACCTCTGACAAGAACACCAATTCCCAGACCATTCTTGCAAAGACCATTCTTTCAAAGCAGGTCTTGGGTAAGGTCTAGCAGCCTGTGCTGACCAATGCTGAGGTGACCAGTGGTCTGTTATTACAGGATGGAGGGGGACTGAAAGATGAAGTAGAGTAGGAATTCCTCCAAACTACCCCCTAAGAAAATGAATGGCTGGTTGCCACACTGGGCCATGGAACCCGCACCAGACTGCCTAGCTGCAACTGCAGGCACACTTACCGTGCAACGACTTCATTCCCAACGTGTAAGATGGCCTCCTCAGTGGAAGTGACTTGGGGAGAGATGGGTAGGTGCTGCTGAAGAGGACATCGTTGGGCAGGGCTTGGTCTAGGAACGAAGCCCTGGAGGTGAAGAAATGATCCCTCTGGCTGCTGTAAATGCTCTCATCTGACAGAGTCCTGTGCAGGGCCCGCCGGGATGTCGGGGTGCTGGGGAATGGCGACTGTGGGGAGGACAGTGCATGGAACTGAAAAACAAGACAGGCTGGAGTCAGGGACTCAGGTCACAGAACAAGCCCAAGGCTGGGTGGGTGAGGCAATGAGTGAGCCCCCCCCAGTCTTGAAGCTCTGTCCAGTCCTACATCCCAGCGGGGGAGAAGCTGTACTCATGTCTGGATGAGAGTGATTTATCATGTTTTAACCATGATCTATCAATGTGATGTGGTACTAAATAACAAGATAAAATGATTTTTTTGTTTGCTTTTGAGATGGGGGTATCTTACTATGTAATGCTGGCTAATCTGGAACTCAAGAGATCACCTGTCTGATTAAAGGTATGCACCAGTACCCCTAGTCTTAAATATAGACTTTACTTGAAGCCTGTGTCTTTGACCAGATCTTATAATCTTCCAGGGAGAGGCTCCTCAGTCATAAATGTGGGCAAGGCACCTGCCTGGATCACTGCAGCTGCCAACAAAACGCACCTGCCAGGAGGCTAGACAATGAAGAGAAGGCTGCTGGGAACAGCCAAGGAACGGGGACAAGGAGCTTCAGTAGCTTCCGGATGACAGGCAGTGTAACTGCTGGGCAACCAGGAGATGATCATCAAAATGCAGGCACTCAAGACTGGAGGGACGGCTCAGTAGTTAAAAGCACCGGCACTCTTGCGGAGGACCAGAGTTCGATTCTCAGCACCCACATGGCAGCTCATAACCATCTGTGACTCCAGTTGCAAGGTGTCTGACACCCTTTTCTGGCTTAGGAATGAATGTGCTGCACAGCCAAGCATGCAGTCAAAGCACTAACACAGAGAAATATAAGTCTTAGTCAGCAGCAACATAAACACATACTGGTGGCTCTCAATACTGTCTCTCAAGGTAGACAAGTCTCATTAATTTTGAAGATAATTATAATTTTTAAAATGTTATTTATTGTGTGATGTATGTGTGTAGCCATATATATATATATATATACATACATACACACACACACACACACCATCGGCAAATGTGTGGAGGTCAAAGGGCAACTCAGCGGCCTTGTTCTCCTCCACTGTTAGATGGGACTGAACTCCATACTCGGGCTCGCAGGGCAAGTCCTTTCACCATCTGGCAGCCCATGGAGGGGACTTTTTTTCCTTTGTTGAGACAGAGCTCTCTTCAGCTTAGGCTGAGCTGTTTCTGCCTCCCACATGCTTGGATTAAAGACATACCCACCATGCTACTTTGGCCACACTGGCTTTAAGGTGCCTTTCTATATATGCGATTATAAAGACCTGGCTTTACAAATGACAAGGATTTTATACATAGATGGCAAATAGTTCCAGAGATGAATCTCTGATGAATGTGTTTCACTGTGGTTTTTCTGCAAACAGCCAAGCTCCCGAGAATCCATCTTCCTGAGAACTAATTGGCCCAGTGTTCACACGCCCAACAAAGTAGAGGCCAGCCAAGGCCCTGAGTCAAATCATCCCTAATCAGTCTCTTGCAGAGCACTGTTCACCTTCACAGGGACAGCGTGGGCAAAGGAATCCCTGAGAGCCTTTCCACAACCATCTGAGAGAGCAAAGAGAGAATGAATGGCTGGAACCACAGACCCAGAAACAAAGATGACACTTGAGTTCATCTGTGCAGTGGGACCGCTGTATTTCCATTGAACAAGCCAACCAATCAAGCCAACACCCCACCCTCCAGGGCTGCAAACGCTATCAAGCAGGCACACTGTAAGAAAGACTAACATGTAACTGATGGAGTGCAATCCTGATCAAGACTGATGTGGGGGATCCAGGGAGGTGGGAGTGCAATCCTGATCAAGACTGTGGAGGATTCAGGGAGGTGGGTCTGCAAGAGCATTGCTCTTAAAGCCTGATAACCCAAATTGAGGTCTCTGGGATCCAGGTACAAGCTGGATGAGGTGGCCTGTGTCTGCAATCCAAGCACTCTGTGGTGATTTAAATAAGAACGGCCCTCATAGGCTCCTAGTTTTGAGCTTGGTCACTAGGCAGTGGCACTATTGGAAAGGATGAGGAGGTGTAGCCTTGTTTGAGGAAGTATGTCACTGGGGATGGACTCTGAAGTTTGTTTCTAAGTCCAGAGTCTCTACAATCCAGTGGATCATGATGTAGCTCTCAGCTCCTTCTCCAGCACTGTCTGCCTGTGCACTGTCATGCTTCTCGCCATGATAAAGTACTAAACCTCAAAAACTGTAAGCAAGCCCCAATTAAATGTGTATTTTTATAAGAGTTGTCATGGTCTCTTCACAGCAATAGAACACTAAGACACATTTCTATGGTAAGGCGGGAGGCAGAGACAGGAGAATCCTCTAGAAGCTGGAGGTCCAATTAAGTTGAGTATTGTCACCCAGTGATAAACAAGAGAGTCTGCCTCAACCAATGTGGATGCATGCACCATGGCAGGCACACAGTCATATAAACACATAATACAATTTCAACACACAGACACAAACTATACACCCATACCCATCACAAATACACACATGCACATAGTTTTCAAAATCACAATGAGTCAAATCCAAGGTCTATACATGCTAGCCTACAATTATACTGCTGTGATCAGTCTGAGGGAAGTGGCTATTTCTCTCACTAGTTACAGAGAGGAGTGGACATTAAATAGATTTCTACCTAGTTTTATTTTGTTAAAATTAAGCCACCTCTTTTCTGTTTCCAAGGTTCTAGAACTGTCATACAAGGCTCCTGCCTGCCAGACCCAGTTCCCAGTGTTCAACACGCTCCACTGGATCCTTCCTTCCTTCCTTCCTTCCTTCCTCCCTCCCTCCCTCCTTCCCTTCCCTTCCCTCCCTCCCTCCCTTCCCTCCCTCCCTTCCTTCCCTCCCTCCCTTTCTTTCAGCACTTCAGGCTTTAGAAGAGATTTTTTTAATTCCCAATGAGCATCTATAGCCTGAGGACTTTACAGGAGAGAAACTAGACTCACTCCTATTTTGCCTTTGGGAATGATCAGCAGGCCTCTGGACAGCACACTTTAGCAGCTGTTATGGAATCTTGAACCACAGGGAAGCAGGGCGGCTGAGGAAGGATGCACCCTGGCTGGGTGCTCTCTGCCCCTTGAGACACAGCAGCGTCTAGTCTTATCAAAAGCTGGCAGCACATACTTCACCTCAAGTCCTTAGGCTTAAAAGTAAACAAACTCACCAAGTGCCTGCTGTGTAGATTACCCAGGGCTGCCAGCCCTGGAGAAAGATGCTCACAGCTGGGTGTTGTCAGCCCTGGATTTCAGAGAGCACACAGACAGGTGCAACATGTTCTCAAAGTGTGCCCCACGGAGCCCCAAGGGTTTCTCACATAATTCACTGCTAGGGAGAGACATCCCTCTCCCACCAAAGAAGTTTAGTTCTACATATTGAGCTTTCATGGATGACTTTACTTGGAAAATACAAGGGAGGAATCTGAATTTTAAAACTATTGAACCATTTGGAGACCCCTGATCCTCCAATTTGATCACAGTCCAGCAGAGGTGGCTTCTTGTCCTATCTGCACGCCTGCCAGCAGTGAGCAGACCTCCTTCACCTCATGCTGTCCCTATAAAGGGAACAGTGTCCTGCAGTCTGTTGTTAGTCCCTGTTCTGACCATTTTAAACTGCCCTGATTGTCAGTGACAGAGTCGCCAGCACTCACAGCAAAGCAGCTTTTCCTACATAGCAGCACTACATAGAGTCCCTTGCTCTGGGTCACCCAACCGGAAAGGAGGACAGAGCGTTGCTGGCAGCTGATAAGGCAATCCCACTCTGCCAGTAAGGCGAGTGCTGCAGCTCCAGGAGCACTCGCAAGGCAGAGCACCGGCTAACGAGTGCTATGGTAGAAGAGCAGGGACTGACAGCTCATAGGATAGGAAGCCCATCATGCATGTGAGTGGACCCCAAGTCTTTAGCCCAGAAATGGCTCTCCTAGCTCTCTTCTTGAAGCTTGCTGCTGGCCTGAAACCCTGAGTCAGGACTAGCCTGGGAAGCTTCCCGAGGTAATACTAGCCTCCCTTATACCACAAAGCCATGATCATTCAGTCTACCAGGAGATACACCAGGACTACTTAGCTGAACTAATCTGAAACAAAACCAGCTCAAGAAAGACAGACTGGAGGGGGAAACAGCACTTTGCCACTGCCGCTCTAGTCTCCTGCTGCCATGCTCAGAGCCTGCAGGAGCACTGTCTTTGCATAGCATGTCCTATCAGTAGTCACAACAAGAGAAAGTTCACCCTGACATAGCAGCCAAGGCCCGGCCAGAGTAAGGGAAGATAGACATTTGCCTTCAATTATTCCCACTGCATGAGCAGATCCAAGGAATGGAAGCTCTGAGCTCACCCCTCCCCATCCCCCCCGCCAAAAAAATGTTCAAGTAAGATTTAGAGGAAAGATTCCTTCCGGGGCAAGTTTTAGTATCCTCCAACCTCAAAGAGTGCATCTAAAATAGTTTTTATATGGAAACTGGGACTTCAACGTTTTAATATGTCACCTTGGGTTCTGATGGATAAGTTTCAAGTACCATCTTCCTCATGGTTGCTAAGGGAACCATTTGTTCCCTGGCTGATGATTCAGAACTGCTAAGTGCTGGCTCCCAAAACAGAAATGACAGAAATCAGAAGCGGCCATATCCATAAATCATGTCCATAAGCCATTTTTTTCTCAGCAAAACTCTAGAGTGGCCCCGGGGAACATGTCATTCCTGTACATGCTGATTTTTCAGCTTAGGGTGTACACCCTACCTATGTGGGTGGTGCGCACGCACACACATTTATACAGAAAGCAGCACAGGCCACGTGCCGCGCCGCTCCGCTCCGGAGCAGTGCTCTCTGACTGCAGTGAAGGCTGGGCTGTGAGAAGGATTTTCTAGCTTCCATTCCCAACACTTCCTTGGTATTCTGAAACAAGCTTTCTAGTCACCCTGAACACCATTCGACTCAGAAGTTCAAGGGGAAGAACCCTTAGAGTCCACTGCTATGATTTTCCTGGAATGGCCTCCTTTACCCTGGGGCTGCCCAGAGCACCTTACACCTGCAGAAAGGAGTTCCTCAGGCCTTTGGGTCTGAGCATGCAGATGCAGAGAATCTTCAGAAGTCTTCCAGACTCTGCAAAGAGGCAGGCAGAAAAACTGCGAAGCAGTCCAGTAAACTGACAAATGCACACAAATGCTGAGCGAGCATTTGAGGAGGAGAGAGGAAGACCTGGCTCTAGGATTCTGAGGAGAAAAGAGGTTTTGAGACCCATGAGTTTGGCCAGGGGGCAGTTCCCTTGACTTGACACGTGGAAAGCGCTATTACTCAAGGTTAACAGAGTGGACAGAGGACATAGAGACCAGGAGGCAAATGTGACACATGTGAGAAATGTAAGAGAAGGACAGAAGGCAGATGGGAGACCACTGGAGAATTTTCTGGCTGACAAGGGAGCCACAGGTGTCATTACAGAGTTCTGGAAGTGATGCCACTTCAGTGTGGACTCAGAATATTCTGGACACCAGAAGCAAGAGCCAGGGGAAGGCAGGTTAACAGGGCTCTAAAGAGACGTGTCTGCAGAGACAGAGCACTCAACACTGAGGGGGAGGGGTCCCCCAACACCCTCAGTCAACATCCCATCATGCCCAGCTTTTCTCTGCCATTACCCCACAGCCTGCTTTCTACCTTGAAATTCTTCTGGGATTCAGGAGTTGGGCTCTCAAGGTCGATGAGTTTCTTTAGATCCTCCTCAATGGTGGACTTGGAGGTTGGCTTTGGGGATGCCCGCAGGTCCCTGGTTGAGGCTCGAAGTCTAGTGTGGGCTATCTCATTACCATCACTCTGATGTCGCCTGGGGAGAGAGGGTGGAAATGGGGTCAACAGGGTTGGCTCATGGGGGCTGGATGAGAGACAAAGGGTCTGGCTCCTACTCACATCAGAATCCGTCCAGGTCAGTGCTTGTCAGATAGGCAGAGTCAATGTGAACACAAAATAGAGCCGGAGGAGTAATTCACCCTTACAGGAAACTGCCCTGTCTGGCCAGCACTAGCAGCAGACTCCAACAGATCAGAGCCACCTTTATATGATGGTGGTCAAACGACAGGAATAGCTCATGGATAAGCCCTATGTCCTCCAAGTCTACGGAAAGACTGTGACTGACAACATCGGAGTTCATCCCAAAGGGTGTCTTTCAAACAGCTCTTTCCTAGGATAGCCAACGATCTCAGAGTGAAATGCTTACAGTACATCTTACTTAAGCAAAGAAGCAGAGAAATAACTTAAAGAAAAAAATTACTTAGCAAATAAAAACTCTTAGGGGGAGTGGAGAAGTGTGATCAGAATATATTAGATGAAAAAATACCTTTTTTTTAATTTGAAAAAAGAAAATCCCTCCATAAGCCAATTCCTCCAACCCCAACATTGCAGCCCAGGATCCAGCAATGAGACACTGCCCAGTTCTTTCTGCGCGCAGAGAAAACCAACCACTAAGTAGGAGAAGATCTCTTACTTTCGTGTATCCATAAATCCCACGGAGTTAATGGTTCCTTCTGGCTTTTTCCATCCAATCAGGTATTTGCTAGTGGCACCCTGGCGGGGGTAGAAAGTCCTAGGTCCAGAGGAGGAAGAGGAAGAGGAGGGAAAGGACGGTGCGAGCTGGGAGGATGTGGTGGGGTGAAGCTCCTCTTTGGGTGAACTTCTGGCACTGGAGAACACCACTGGGCTGGCAGAGTGTCGGGAGCTCATGGTACTGTGGAGAGGCAGACAGAGACAGTGACTATAGTGTCTATGCCATGTCAGCTGTGGGGTGGTGTAAGGTGGGGTGAAGGTCAGGTTAAAGAAAAGTGAATTTTGAAGATATGATTAAAAAGGATGGCCAGTTGGCCTGCCCATTCTCATTCTGTAATTTAAATGTCTGCTCTCAAAGTGACAAGTGGTCAGCAGGGCTTGGTCTGCACATTAAGTTAAAAGTAAAAGGGGCACTTTCAGACACACTGGCCCACTGAAGTCCGGGAGGGGCCAGGGACAGGACAGGGAGCAGTAGAAGTCTCAGTGTGTCTGCCTGTATGATACCATCAGATCTGGGGGTCATGACAATACTAAGACCAGGCTAAAGACTAGAGGAAGATCAAGTCAGGGACACAGCTCTCCTTGACATCCCCAGTCAAGGGCATGCTGCTATCTGTGTCCTGGAGCATGCAGCATTCATACTGACTCAAAAGCCTGCTCATCATCAGATAAGTTTTAAGCCTGAAGAAGGCAGATTTTTCAAGGTTGGAGAAGAGAGCTTGTATTAGTTCCCCACATGCAGGTCCCTCTGGGTTCATGTCCACACTATGAGCTCTGCTGCGTTCTGCTAGTAAAAATCTAAGTTCAGGTGACTCCTACAACAGATGTATAGTTGCATTCCTCAGAGGCACTTCTATTTGTCAAAAACTAGTCGTCCTGACTGAACAGACATTGAAGTATCTGTAGTGATGTGCAGCTGTGACAAAGGTACCACTCAGCAATGGGAGAAGGTGACAAAGGGATCCAGTGTGGGTCGTTCAAGAGCTCTATCTTGGCAACTTTTCTGCAACTCTGAAACTATCACAGTATTTTAAAGTGTTACAGTAGAAATGAAACCCAGATGCCACTGGCCGAGACAGTATCTACTGGTGAAAATGAAACTCCACTGGTCAGACTTGAGTTTTATTTCTAAACAGACCTATAAATTTTGAACCACAATATGGAAGAACATTTTGTACAGCAGGAAAGTGTCTTGTTAGTATTCAAGGATCAGCTATCAGATCTGGAAAAGTATTGTGGAAGAATCCACTTGGAGAGCTTCCAATATGAATGTGGTCTTATTACTTCAGAATGCAAAGAATCATCTTCTCTATTTTTATAATGAACTCAGAAGAGTTGGGCCCAAACTTGGAAAAATAGGATAAAAAATTACTAGCCTTACTCGAGTACCATAAACATTTTCCCCCAAGTATAATTCCAGCTAGAGATGGTAGATGAAGCTCCCACAACATCTGCAAGGGCTATACAAATGAAAAGCAATGCAACCTTACCTCTTGATTAAACCTTCCACCTAGCTTCTTTTAAAATTAAGAAGGGCTGGAGAGATGGCTCAGTGGTAAGAACATGTACTGCTTTCCCAGAGGACCAGAGTTTGGTTCCCAGTGGCACACCAGAACCTGCCACTCCAGGAGAGCCACTGTCTTTGTCCTGCTCCCAAGGGCATCAGGACACACCCCACCACTACACACATAATTTTAAAAGAAAAAAGTATATCTTAAGGAAAGGGGGATGGATGTAAAACTGTTTCCTAAGTATGGCATATTAAATCAGTAAGAACAAAACAATAGCAGATCTCTGCTTAGGAAAGATTACAAGTGTGAGAATGAACTCAGGTAAAGAAGAAAGACTTCAAAAGGCTGAAAGGTGCACCAAGAAGCACCAGAGGCCCAGTGCACATCAGGACACAGCTGGCTCTGGGCTTTGTCAGGGAAGCAGGGTAGCCTCAGATAAGCTGTAGACAGCAGGGGGTGCAGGTGAGGGTGGGGAGTGTCTGTTACTTATTTAGGGACAAGATTCTAGTGTTTGGTTTACAGATGTTAAGATTTATCTTTTGCTTTAGGATCTCTTCACACATACTAAGAACATAGTTATGAGGTCCCAAGGTTTTTAGAGCACATCTGACCTAAAAATCTACCCTTGGATAACCACAGGAGCCAGCTCTCAAAGAGCAGTGTGTTAAAATGCTGATTGTGTGCCCTCTCCAGACGGGGCTGGGGCGTGAGAACTCTCACTTCTCATGTGTTCCCAGAGGCTGCTGTGGTCTATGACCCAGGCTCTGAAATCTACTATATCTAAGTTACACCTGAATTGACACATTTTACTTTCTAATACTTTGATATTACACAGCTATTCAAAACTCCTGGGACTTTAAAAGAGACTGAAGTTGAGTCAAAAGAAATAATTTGCCAGAAAATAAACTGCTTATTATTTTACAAATCATTCTGTCAAGCTTAAATTTTGTTGCAGGAGGTAATTACATCTGCAAATGATGCTTCTGCATCCTCCCCAGGATAACTGCTGAACTGACCACTGAACCCAAACATGCTTTCTATCTATGAATATGGGGGCGAATACTCGGTTCCAGGGTGAAATGCCAGCACACTTATGTTTACGAATGGTTTCAGACGGCCGCATTAAGAACTGATATCTGGGGACAAACAGAAACAAATGGCCTGTCTTTCTCCTTAGTGTGTACAACCCCTAACAGCAAAAGCCGAGACGTCACCCAGGACGCATCCAAACTGTACTTCAGGGTTCTAATCCCAGAGGTGCTAACAGAGCAGAGCTCAATCAGTGTCTACTGTAGTAGGCAGGTCATTTGAGGACCACTGCTTGAATCCAGGTGACTTGTTCACACTACTCTAACTTGGTCAGATCTCCACTTCATGTCTGCCCAGATCCAGGACTAAGCCATGGATACCAGGTGTCTGAAGAAAAACTGTGGTCCCTGCCGGAGATGATAATGATAAAGTTGAGGGTTCATATTACATTTTCTTGAGTCAACAAAACCTGTGTTTTGAAACATTTTTAAAGGATTCTCCTATTCCTAGAACTAAAAACTGCTACCTGAGCCTATACACTTTCCAAAATGGTCTGTCTCTTCCTTCCCTATATAACTCCAGCCCAGGCTCTGGGTGGAGCTCCTTGACCCTGATCACCTGCAGGCCTATGACCAACTCAGGTAGCACAGCCATATACTTCACCAAGAGACTCTGGTAGTTTAATTATACTACAGTCAATGACAAGTTGGCAGATCTGTGCTTAAGGGGAGCCAGACAGCTGGGCTGTTTCATTATCCTGGAGAACTCTTGCTAATTCAATATGCTGTGATTCTGTTTTACCCACAGTGCCTCAAATCTCTTCCTAAGAATGGTGTAAGGTAATGAGCCAATAATATGAATCAAAAAGAAGATCCACTGGCGAGACAAGTGCAGTTATCAGTTCCTTTTCTACTCCATGGAAAGCCAGTTTAACTGTGAGCACAGCCGAACCAGACCACTGAGAATGCAGCCAGGCAGTCCTTGGACTCGGTGACTTCAGTGTTCATCTACACTCTAGGATGATTCCCTTTTCCTGAAAAAAGGACAGCTTTGGAGTCTTTAGGAAGAAAGACAGGACACACATGTATTGCTACACACAAAAATAAAAGGGTTATTAACAGGGTGGCCAGAACCTAGGCCAGCCTGACCTGACAGATTTCACATCTGGACTCACGGCTTGAAGTCGCAGACAAAGGGGCCACTTTACACATGCCTTTACAGGAGGGGCTGGCCACCTGCAGAAGAAACACTATTAAGGTGGGTGCTGCTTGCAGAGAGGAACCAGCAGGGTGGGGGAGCACAGATGTCATCAGCCGAGTTTCCAGGCATCACTCCTGTGCGCTGGGGATGGAGATGCCCTTCTAAATGTATCACCAGAGACCATTCTTTCCTGTGTAGCAGCTGCTGTCTGATGGAAGGGTTGCCTGCATCCATCCACTATTTGGACACGGCATGAGGACTTAGGGTTTGGCCCTACCCTGTGAAGGACAGTAATTTCAGAGAGGGAAAGGCAGCAATTAGTCACCTGCCAAATGTTGTGACAAAATCTGAGCAAAGGCTGGATGTTGGCCTATGACCAAAGGGGGGGGGGGCAGCTGATAGGGTTTCCTGGGATAGAGTGTGTAAATAACAAGTCTCTGGGTGACAGATAATGAGGGATAATGATGAAGCAGGACTCTTCCCACTGTGTTCAACATTGGCCAATTCTCTATCACCAGTATGATTCGAGACACTAGTGCTAAAGCACTGGGGGGAATAAGCAAGTAAGGTCTGGGGGTTAAGCCGGCAGGGAACAGAGTAAGCCTAGAAAGCTGCTCCTTCCCAAGAAGCAAGTTTCTAGTACGCAGAAAGCATGCAAACTCAGCCTGGGGAATGAGTGGGTAGCTGGGGTACAGAACTGGCCTCATAGAGCACTGTGGACACAAGACGAGTTAACCTGAAACACCTGACTGTGTAAAAAAGGAGCCAACAAGATGCCCGTGAACATGACCATTTTTTTTTTGTTTGTTTTGTTTTTTGAGACAGGGTTTTTCTGCGTTCCTGGCTGTTCTGGAACTCTCCCTGCAGACCAGACTGGACTCATACACAGAGATCTGTCTGCCTCTCCTCGGGATTAAAGGTGTAAACTACAGCATCTGGTGAACATAACCATCTAATTGGCATAATAGAGACAGTGTCCTGTTCAAGTTTGGTATCATAAAAAACAAAACGGAAGGAAAGAAGGAAGGAAGGAAGGAAGAAAGGAAGGAAGGAAGGAAGGAAGGAAGGAAGGAAGGAAGGAAGGAAGGAAGGAAGACAGCAAAAGGTATGATTAGGTTTGAAAGAAGGAAACACCTGTCACGGGAGGGGTGAAAGACATGTGCCTGTAAGTGGAAAGTAAACACCCGCTCACAGTAAGATGAAGTGCAAGCAAGCAAACAACATGCATTCTCTTGTCTTTGGTACATTTCCAGGATGACACACTTGGTAACCCTTTTTATTCTCAACAGAGCCAGTATCATGAGATGATAGGTAAGAGATGGGTCCAGAGTGACTGGTCACAGGCCCAGAGCTGGACAGCGGCAGAGAGACATGGCCATGACCTCATGCTCAAACCCATGGGTCTCTTGCTTGATCTGCCTGGGGTAAAGGGTGTGTAATACACTTTTTCCTTTCCCTCATATAGTCATTGGCTTATACCCAAGAGTTAGACTAAGGAAGTACCATCAACCAGAATTTCTCTTAACCTTAGAAGTAAAAAAAACAAAAACAAAACCAAACATCTGCCTTCATGTTTAGAAAGGACTAAACTTCGGCAGGGTAAGCGCACTTGTCTCTTAAGTGAGAGTGCTTTGGCCGGAGCTGGAGGGATTTGGCCAGACACTGACGGAAGAAGACTGTTGCAGGCGGAACTCCGGCAAGACTAATGAAGTATATGCATAAACTCTTACCCTAAGAGGATGCTTAAAATGGTACATAATGGTCTGCATGCGCCACACTGCTCTGTGTCCTGCCTTTGGAAGGCAGGACTGTGGGGCAGGTGGGCAGCAGGCCCCTGGTAGGGAGGGCTCACTGCAGAACATGCACTTCAGAGTCAGCCACAGAGGTTCTGTTTTCTACTTCTGCTGGTCACTTAGAGTGCAGATAATAATAGTAACCACTCCTGTAGGCGGGAGGAATTCAACAAGACACGTCATCCAGAGTCGTTGAAGCTTGCTCATAAAAGCAGAGCAATGTGTTCCTAATGCTTACTGTATGCAGAGCTCTGCACAAAATGCAGCTTACTGATGGAGCTGAATCAGAGATGCCCAGAGCTTTCAACCCAAGTTCTGGGTTTGGAATTCCAGAGGCTGTACCTTCAAATTCTGAATTAGTCCATAATACTTAGAAAAATCATGTTCTTAGGGACAAAAATGAAGAATATCAGATCTTGTGTGCAGGCCTGTGATCTTAGCTACTTGGGAGGCTGTGGCAGTAGGATCAGAGTTCAAGGCCAGGCTGGACAACTTAGTTAAACCCTGCTCAGAATCAAAAAGTAAAGAGTGCAGCACACTGGTACAGCATCTGGCTATCAAATGCTAGGCCCTGGGTTCAATTCCCAGTGTTCAGGATGGGGGTCTGTGGGGGTAGCAAAGACAGGCAATTAGCAACTGATAAAATTCCAGCCAGAAAAGATTTAGGGCAAAAATTGCTGCCTTATAAAAAAAGTGGCAAGATTTCTAAACAAAGCAGGAAAGAGGCTCAGAATCTGGAGGCAAAATTTAAACCCAAGTAGCTGTAAGACAGATACACAGAGACAGCCTGGCAGGCCTTAGCCACCCAAGCTAATGTAAGCCTATTCTCCATTCCCAGGAAACAGCTTCTCTGGCACGAACAACTCTAACGTTAGCTTATGAAGTCTACTAGAAAAGGCCCATTCACAAAACTGAGCTATATTATAGGCAAGTAGTTTTCTTGGTCTTGAATGACCATCTTCTTCCTTGTTACATTTTAAAAGACTTTTCCCAAAACTTATATATAGAAATAATTCTCAAAAGCTCATGCTAGCCAGGCGGTGGTGGCGCACGCCTTTAATCCCAGCACTTGGGAGGCAGAGGCAGGAGGATTTCTGAGTTCGAGGCCAGCCTGGTCTACAAAGTGAGTTCCAGGACAGCCAGGGCTACACAGAGAAACCCTGTCTCGAAAAAACCAAAAAAAAAAAAAAAAAAGCTCATGCTATACACACGAATCCTTAAGTACTAACACACTTAAGTCCTAAAACACGAAAGCAGAGTGACGCAGGAAGCCTGAAGTGGAGCGTGGAAGTGTCATGAGTTGAGAACTATGAGACTTTGGAATTATCTTGGAAGGATTATTAGGATTAGGCGTTTCCTGTTTGTCCATCAGGATCCACGTGCTGACACTGGAGAGCATAGGAGCTGAGGGTGCGTGTGCTAGGTGGGAAGTTGTCTTCTAGGAGGTGACAATAAGAGCATGAGGCTAGAGGTCTCAGGGCCTTTGGGAGTTCTGAGGCAAGCAGAGGCTGGCTAACAGAGCGGCTGAGGAGGGCTAGGTACTGAGGCGCGCTGGCTGACCTGCTGGGGTCAGTACGCACTCTCTCACAAAGGCTGGAGTGCTAAAGGCAGTGCTTCCCAACCTTCCTAACGCTGGGACCTTTAATATAGCTCCTAATGTGGTGACCTCCAACCATAAAGTTATTTTCATTTTTGCTACTTCATAACTAGAGTTCTGCTACTGTTAGAGATCGTAATGCAAACATCTTTGGAGATAGCAGTTGCCAAAGGGGTTGAGACCCACAGGTTAAGAACTGCTGCCTAAATGCTTGATCCCAAGTGGCCAAGAGATGACTAGACCAAAAGGGCTTGGAGCTGATAAAGTAGTGACCCTCTAGAGGACTTACAACATAGAAGAAGCATCCTTGTGGAGTGGTGAAAGCTGGAGCAAGGAGCCTTGCTGGAGAAAACAGGTTCCGGAGGGCATGCTCTTGCTGCTCTTCCGTCTGTTTCGAGGTGGGGCAAGCTCTGGCAATCATTCCTGCTGCTACCATGCTGTGTCCTGCCTTTATCCTGGACCTCAGTCATGAACCCAGCACATCTTAGACTGAAACCATGAACCTAAATAAGCCTTCCCCCAGTGAACCATGTGCCTGACATTTGTCAGTGACAAGGCTGATAACAAGGGTAGTAGAGGTAGGCATATCTCTGTGACCTTGTGGCTAGCCTGGTCTACAAAAGCAAGTTCCAGGACAGCCAGTGCTACATGGAGAAACCTTGTCTCAACACCCTATCCTCCAAAAAAGTATTAAAGTTTCCATGAATATATTAAACTTAATGTTACCTTCACCTCTCCTGCTTGCCATAAATCTTTTTTGTTTTGAGTGACTCATTTTAAGATACAAACAGGAAAGAACAATTATAAAGAGAATAAAAATTAAAGTCTAGGGTACAAATTCTCTACCCTCCATAGCAAGTTATCTGTAGCAATGACTTCTCTTAATGACATTTAAATATAACATCCCTATGTAATTACCAACCTGTGTTAATGCAATTCTCAAGGGATGCCACAAAAAACCTGCGCAGTCATCAACAGGGAGACTGGAGGACAGAGGGGAAGGCCCAACCTAGCCAGAAATATGCAGGGAAACTTAATCACTGTAATTTAAATTTTGTCACCATGTCCCAGGTACAAGCTCTTTTATGCTCTGTCAAGAGATCGCCACATTAATTGCTGTTCCTGTCTTCTGAGGACACGCACACTCTAATTTGCTGTGGTTTCAGCTTCCCGAGGAATGCACATTTGGTGGCTGAGTCCTCTTCCTCCAGAAAGGGGAGGTTGCTCAGCTTTGATTATCCAGCTCACTGTGCCAAAACCAACAGGCCTAAGTCACAAAGTGTGCCTCTTTTCTGGGGTCTAGAAACTGGTGTGACTCAAGCCTCGGGTGGGTGGGGAGCCCTGCCACCCTCCTGAAAGACCACATTCTTCTCTACTAAGCTTGACTCCAACAGCAAAGTATTTCTAGCAATGACTTCAATGATTCCACATGGCCCATCTGAAGCAGAAAATGTAGATAATTCTTTCTGAGGCCCTGGCAGGTGTGGTCAGCACATCTGGACAATGAAAACCCAGGTGTCTGATTCCAATAGAGGCTGGGGTTGGGCTGGGTGAGGCTGGGGTGGGCGCAGACCCTGGGACCCAGCAGCAGCACAGCCTCAGGATTTCGTGTGTTGACATCAGGGTCCAGCTCTTTCTGACCTTGCTCTGTGGTTACACAATTCTCGACAATCCCTCCTAACTTCTGCTGCCTCAGGTAAGACCCAGGATCTCTCTCAGGTGGACTATTGTTATTAGGAAAAGGGCCCCTTCTAAAATGAGCAACTAAAACCAAAGAAATGGGAATTTATGTTTGTAGAAACTGGTCTGTTCTGATACATGCTGAGGGAGGGAGTGGTCTATCAAATGTGATGGAGGGTCACACCAGAAGCAGCCAGTCAGTTGAGAATGACATACAGTCTGTAAGGCTATCAGCATTTGGGGCCCACCTTCCTGTTCTACTTTTCTAAGCACGCCCCTTACCCCAAGTTCAACCAAACACTCTAGCTCCTAAACTGTAGGGCAATAGGATTCTGGATATTCAAGATTCTGAGGCCACTTTCTCAAGGTCACGCAGGACAGAGAAGGGAGAAGAGTTTCTAAAATACAATCTTAAAACAACAAGCTGTAATGTGGAGATGACAGATGAAGTACGGCCTGTGAAGTGTAAGCAATGCACATAGCTCCGACCATGGAAAGAAGAGATACTTAAAACCTACTCTGCACAACCAGAGATATGACAGAAAGCTGAGAGCTTAACTGACTGGCTATGGCTACATACAATAAAGGACAATGTCTCTTCCCACCAGGACAATCTGTAGTTTATTAGCAGATTATATACATGACTTCTTATTGGGAAAACAAAAACTGAATTGGTCTTCTCTGCCATTTTTCTGTGGGGCAGCCAGGTTAGACAGTCACACCCTGACCAGCAACTGCCAACAGGGAGTGAAAGGAAAAAGGGGAAGCGACCTGAAATGCAGATGGTTAGAGTAAAGACCAATCGCTTCCTCGCCAAGTCAGGGAGTCCTAGCACACTTTGAATTTAAGGAACTGAAAAGCGTTATTTATCTTGTTAGTGGCGTGTGCCCGTGGACACTGGAGAAAGTGTGTTTCCTCATGTGGGAGGGACAAGTCGAATATTAGCTATGCTCTCTGATGGGTGGCCCCACCATCTGCATGCCACTGTCCAGAGCCAGGAACGGAAACCTGGGTAAGTGATGGGCCCAGCGTGAGGCTGGGCAACGATGTGCTGGACACCAAGGAAAAGCTGCCAAGCTGAGGAAGACTATGCCACTTAAAATAGTCAAGACTTTCAGGTGTCTTCCAAAGACTGTAGTGCTCTATACTCATTAGCATATAGTATAGCATGTAGTGCTGAAAATCAGAATTAGAAAACTAATTCTAGAATTCAGTTAGAAAAATTGAAATAAAAAAACTTTACGATGAATATCTGCAAAAGTTTCTCCCAATTTGAAATAATGCATTAAGATTACTGAAGTATTTTGCTTAGAAATAAATGGCATAAAATAAATACACACAAAATCGGTGCCCCCAAGAACATCACTGCACACTGAAGTGGGGAGGTGGGGAACCCTGAGGGCAGCTGACATCAGAGAGTGCTTACCTGGTGTGAGACGCGGCATCGTTTATGCTGAAGGTACTGTTCTCCCTTGTCAGTGGGCTTGAGCCGCCCTGGCCCTTGCTGTGCATGTCCAAGCTCAGGGAGGACTCTGCTTTCCTGTCCATGCCATGGCCCTCAGTCTCTAAGGTCCGGTCTGCCAGGGAGAGCACTTCACTGGAGCTGTGCCATAGCGGGGCCACCTTCTCTTTGCCTGGCCCTGAACGAGGTGAGGACGTGGAGGCCCCCAGGGAGGCTGTGCTGCCATGGCTGAGGCCGTAGGAGGCGGTGTCGATGCCGCTGTCAGCAGATGTGCCCTGCAGGTAGTTATAGCTGTTGAGGTCAGACTCCGTGCGGTCCCCATCATACCACTTCTCATCACTGTGGGCGCTCGAGGCATTGCTGGAGAGCGTGTTGCTGCTGGAGTGGCTGGAGTAGTGACTATCAGACTGCAACGGGAGCAACGTGTGCAGCGGTTACACCATCAACACCAAAAAAGAATCAGGGCAGTGGCACTCTGCCATGGGTCTAACTACAGAGCTCTCCTAAGTCAAAGTATATTCATAAAAAAGATGCTCAAGTGTTTATAACAGTGTTAATTATAACAGACAAAAATAGACACAGCCCAGTGACTACTAACTCATGAATAGGTTAAAAATAGGAGATACATCTTTCCATTCATCAATGGAATACTATTAAGTCACAAAAAAGAATGAACTGCAGGTGAGGCATCAACTTGGGTAAGAATTTTAAATCGGTGTTTAATCAAAGAAGCTAGACACAGAAAGCTGTACTTTACGACTTCCATTCATGCGCAAGGGCAATACCCACAGGCAGAGTAGAGTAGTGGGTCCCTGGGTCCTGGAAGGGACAGAAAACTGGAGGTGACGACTAAAGGATACAGGCTTTCAGGATAAAGAAATGCTCTGAGATTGATCATGGTGTGGACTGTACAACTCTTTGGGTATGTGCATATGATTATGAATTATATTTATTTATGTACTTAAATGTATGAGCATTGCATATAATTCAGTGGTCTATGTGTGTAGGTCAGAAGACAAACTGCTGGTGTGGGCTCTCTCCTTCCATTATGTGGGTTCTGGGGATTGATCCCAGTCAGCAGGCTTGGTGGTAAGTACTTTTACCTGCTGAGTCATCCTGAACCTCTTTGAATATATTAAAGACTACTAAATCATACAATTAAGTGGGTAAATTTTATGGTATGTGAGAGACAATAAAGATGTGTGTGTGGTTTTTATAGAATTCGCCAAAGAAACAGCTTTTTAAAAAGGAATTTAAACAGAATTCTGGGGCACAGATGGTCTGCAAGCTGAACTCAGGGCCTTACACATACTGAACAAACACTTTGCAAGGAGATACATCCTCAGTCTGTGAGGCGATACTTAAATTAAGAAGACAGGAAGCCTAGCTACTTACTGGAGGCAAGAGATGAGGAGAAAGCTCTGTGTACATCTGCTGGTGGGGAATGAAGAGGAGTCCTTTACCGGCCAAGACCAGGGAGGGAAGACAGCAGTTTTCCTCCATGTGAAACCCACACTTTAAATAGGCACTAAGTCTATCACTTCATTAACGGAACTCTAACTTTTCTTGGTAATAAGTACTGTTTTATTTTATTTAACTATTGTTTAAGACATGGTCTCAGGATGCTGCCCAGGTTACACACTCCCCTGCCTTCTGAGTGCTGGGCTAACAGGTGTGCCCCATGCCTAGGCATGGGGCAGAGCTCCTCCAGCTTTGTGCCTGAGCTGCCATCTTGGGGCTGTAGCCACAGGCAGTCTGAATCTTACATGTACCTCTCCTGAGTGAGAGAGAGTAAGCAGAAATATAGCTCGAAATTTTCTAGTAGCTATAAAATAAGAAGAGATAGTTAAAATTATTTAAGTAACATACTTGATCTGACCAAATTATAGGGAACCTAGTCTGCTGCCACACAGTGGAGGTTGAGGGTGGGCCCCATTTTCGCATTACAGGAAGTACAGTACATTGCTGAAGATCATTTGTTAGGCTTATGATGAACTTACATGGCCTTGTTTGTTTGGAGACAAGTGAACCACTGGATCCTGCCGCATCAATCTCCCACTGGGGCTCTCTCGGAAAGCAGGCAGTACCTTAGATACTGCTGGGAGATGGCATGTAGGCTCTGGAACACAGAACAGGGCATTATGGTGCAGGAACTAAACAGGTACACAGCTCTAGAGCTCACTGGGCATCAGCAGCAAACTTGTTAGGAGTCTACACAAAAGACAGCATGTCAGAAACTAGGTGGCTGATGGATAAAGCTTGAGGCTAGTGACAACATGTCACATGATACACATTAGCATTCCCAGGTGCCACCAGACCAAAGGCCCCAAACAATGCAGCCAAAGTTTGGAAACAACTGTTGCCTTTCAGGGAAGTTCAGAATGCATGGGTTAGACTCAAGAATCATTCACTGCAGTGAGGCTAATCCAGCTTGGTGTCCATTCCCTAGACAGGCATGGATGAAATCACACACTACTTACAGTGACACCCAGGGAACATTTTACCTGTGAATTCATGGTGCTCAAGGACAAAAGAATTGCATCCCTGAGGTCCTCTATAACTGTAAGCTGAGCATGACAGAACACATAGCAGCTAGTTTATTTCAAATGATCGCTTCCATTATTTGAGCATCATATTGGCATTCAAGATGAGGTCCCTCAAAGAAGAGGTAGTGTGTTCCCTCTGACTAGGGTAGAGCTAACAGCAGGAATTATGGACTTCTCCAACACCTTTCCTGACCTGCAGAGGACCAGGCAGCCTGCTTCTGGAGCTAAGGTGATGCTGCAGAAGAGCCTGCTTAGATGTGACGCTACTATCCCAACAGTACCAAAGCATGGGATACAGATATCCTGCCAGAGCAGGGAGGCGACTGAATATGCCCAGGTTTTCTGAGCAGGGGATGGGTGGGAGAAGACTGGGGTGAGAGATGGCTTCAGTGACAAGGCACATGGGATGAAGTGACCATAACAAAGCATGCCTTCGGGACCTAGAAATCAATTTTCTCTTCCTCAACTTCCATACAGTTACCCGGGGACAGTCACTCACTCACACAGAACAAAAGCAGCAATCTACAGCATGAAATGCACATTCCATATTGATGATGATAATATTTGCAGGAAAAAGAGAAAAGGATAAGATGGAGGTACAGGGTAAAAGGATGGAAAATCCCAACCTGACAGTTCATAACCAAGTCTCTGATATACGAACTGTGCTGACATCAAATCTCTGATGTGCCTGTTAAACTTTAGTTTCTGAATGGCAAAAATTCCCTTGTGATGAGCAATGCTTATGGTGTCATTTGAGGTGGATGGATTTCTCCTCCACACCCTTAGAGGGCTATGCACCAAGAACGTGGCTGAGGGCCCACTGAGGGCCTGCTGTTGCGTTAAGACATTTTCTTAGCTGATAGCCTAAGAGTGGAGGGGAAAGAATTTCTGAAAGTATCTATCGGTCGGGGCAGAGTGTCTAACCAAGCTACAAATATGACCAAACAAAAATTCAATCTCTTCTCACTTTGTGCAGCGATTTATTTTCCCTTAAAATTCAATATTAAGAATACCAAACTTCCCAGGCACAAGGTAAAACCAACCAACCAAACCCAGCAAGCAGGGAGGAAGGTACGTAGGATACACTAACTCATCAGACTGGTCTTCAAACATAATCCCTGGATCATTCTGACTGAAGTTTAGAGTCACTGAGAACCCCTGGTCTGATGCTTTCATATGCACACAGTCTAGCAGAGATTAATTCTTACACACTCGCTAACTGGGGCTGTCCTTATAACCCTGTTCTTTGATGATATCAAGAGGTCACCTTGCTCTGACAGCACTGTCATACAAATCACTCACTCACCCATCTGGTCGGCAAGACTGTCCTCACTTCTCTGCCAGCTGGGGGTGGATTTTCCACTGCCACCAATATCCGACTGGGTGTTCTGCCTGTCGATGGAAGCTGGGGATCTTCGGCTCACCCCAAACCTGTGGTGGTTCCCCCAAACAAAAAAAGCAAGACACATCAGAATCTTCACCCACAAGGTGACGAGAGTCCTGGTTCTGATGACAGGTATTACCAGTTTCTGCTTGCACGTCTGTGCATGTAGATATGTATCTACCCAGGAAGGCACGCTTATTATTAAAATCAAGTGTTAACTAGGGCACGGAGCTTGCCAGCAGAAGGCAGAGAAGGGAAGAAACCCAAGTTCACCAGCCCACATAGTCAAGTTCAGACTGTCATTTACCATCAACCCACTTTAAGTCACTCATATACATTTTCTAAACAGTACATCTCAGGAATGGGGACTGTTCCTCTTAATTCAATGATGTACTAAATCATTAAGTTACTCTGGGATCATTCACTTTCTGAGCACTGTCTGTACTCCGTGGTCTGAAAAACGACAAGTACCACTTATATTATGTGCAAGCCACTTTCTACTTGTATGAATTTTAAATTGCTGTTGGGAAGGGCAACTTGGAAGAAGGCAAGCTGTCTTGTAAAATAGTAAATATCTACTGAGCCAGTATGATTTTCCCCTTGAAAAAACAGTTAACTAAATCATATGAAATCTAGTCTACATGAACCTCGGCAATATGAACTCTGAGACCAGAAAGGGCCAGAGTGTAGAATTCAAGTATTTATTTGGAAATGTACTACATTTCTCATGGTTACTAGTGAACTTCTAAAGAACTTATGAAACACAGGTCTCTATTGATTCTCTATAAACTCGTGTCTGTGCCTTACCTGTGATGACTGACACATGGCCAGAACCTGTAAGAGCTATCCTGGAAAGGACAGGCCCCCTGGGAGTGGGGAAACAGGAAGCTGAATTGGAACTGGTGACCCAGTAGAACTGAACACAGCCTACAAGCACTGTCTCAGTTTTACCTCCCAGCTAATTAGGATAGTTTCAATGCCCTAGGACCAAGGAATGGACAAGCTCATGTCACACAGGTGCAGACATAACCCACTGATGGAGGGAAAGGGCACCAACATGGCACACTGTCCACGGAGAACCACCACATATTGGATATTGCTATGACATCATGCATGCCCAACACTAACAGGTGCCCAGCAGAGCACCAACACTTCAACATCGACTTGTTCACAGCTGCTTTTACTGGTAAGGGAAACTTCAAGATCAAACTTCATTCATGGGCACCAGTGAAACACACCAGAGCCTGAGCCAAACCCCCTCTTGCCTCACAGATGTGCATAAACACAGCTTTGGCAGGCCACGTATAGTGGTGCAAGCATTTTATCCTAGTACTTGGAAGGCAGACAGGAAGATCCCTGAGTCTGAAGCCAACCAGAGCTACACAGAAACCGAATCTTGAAAAACCAACTACCACCCCCACAAAGCAATGCAAGCAAACTCTGCTGACGTGGCTTTGGCATACAGGGGCAGCGCTGCACTAGCAGCAGCGTTTTTTAAAGATCATCCCCAGGTACAAAAGACACTGTGTGGTGTGCTGTGCTCACTAAAGATCACAGGCCCCCTAACTGCATGTCCATGGAAATAATCACTGCCTTGTTAAAAAAGGGAGCACTCAGGCATGGGCCTCAGAGTTTTTTCATCAACCATACTAATGTCTCCACTCGTTTTGTTAACAGACATTTAGAGCATTATCTCAGACAGGAAATTTTTTTTTTGCTTCACTCCTTTACATTTTAGTGCTATACTGATGATGGAGGGAAGTTGACTACTTCATTTTGGAAGGCAAGTCATACCATATAAAATCTAATTAAAATAAGAAATAATTAGTTGGGTTTATGGTATGATAAAATAAGTGACTCACAATCCCTCTGCAGGGACCAATGAAGAAAAGCTAAAATTATTTTCTAGTCATCACTGAAGCAATTACATAAGATCTGTGCCCTTCAGACAGGCTATTGATGGAGACAACAGCGTGGAGGAGGAACATTCTGGAGTGGTTTTATCACCTACCTTCTGGTGAAATAAACATGCAGCAACCTCCCCCCTAACCCCCACACAACAAAATCATACTCAATAGTTAGTGAGTTCGATTCCCAGGACCTACAATGGTGGGTCACAGCCATCTATAACTGTAGTTCCAGGGGACCCAATACCCTCTTCATCTCCAAGGGTAACAAGCACACACAGTGCATATACATATGCGAGCAGAACACTCTTGCACATATAAATAAATAAATCTTTAAAAAAGACCCAACAGAAATACTGCCATCATAAATAAATATACACCATGGGGATATTATGAGTAGCTTGCTAATGAATTGCTTGCATGGTGAATTCTCAGAAAAGTAATCAAATCCCATGCCTGTATGTTAGACATCATCCTTAGGAAAGAAAATGTGGAATAGAACCATTTGGTCTCTGAATGGTTCAGGTTCTTTCTCAGGGCCAGCAGTGCCCACACCTTGGTTTTCCCATTCTGAGCAAAGGCTGCTTATGTGGCATGCTGGGCTTCCCAGCCTCAGACACTCCAGCACCCTCGACCTTCAGTGGCCTTTAAACCTGGTTGGTGCATTTCCCTTCCTTTGTACTTGGAAAGTTTTGTTCTGTTTCTAGTGAAATTACAGACAAAATCTAGGGCCTTGTGCAAGCTAGGCAAGGGCCACAGCAGCCTGTTCTTAGTTTTGTCAGAAGCAAGCAGTTACTTCTGGGAATTTAGTGTCAATGAGGATTAAAAATAAAACCAAAAAACTGCTGGGTAATGGTGGCCCACGCCTTTAATCCTAGTGCTTGGGAGGCAGAGGCAGGAGGATCAGGGCCAGCTTAGTCTATAGAGAGAGTTCCAGGATAGCCAGGGCTACACAGAGAAACCTTATCTCGAAAAATCCAACAACAGAAAACAAATCAACAAAACACAGGCCTCTTACAAGACAATTTTAAGCTTTGGGTGTGTTTATCATTTTCTCTATATCAGCATCAATATGAACTCCATTGCAAGGAGTGTTCTGCTGAGTTCACTTTGGAGGAAATACGTGATGGAGGAACTGAGGCTATCTGACTTTGCTGCCACACAGATTCAAGACTGACCATGTTCTTCAGTGGTTTGACCTAGACGTTGGGACAGTTGGGAGGATTAGTCATATCTTCTCTGCTGGTTTCAGGCAGTTCTGTGCAGCCTGTCTGAATGGGTTTCACTTTACATGTCTGAACACAGGGGATCCCGATGATGAACTCCTCTCCATACTTACCCTTCGGGCATGGATTTTTGTCTGTAAGTGCCACCCCCAGAGCCAGTCTCACTGGACGAAGACAAGTTGCTGGGGGAGTTACGGCACTGGGATCTTGCCAAAGCCATGGATGAGACTGTCACATAGATGTCCGAACCAGGAGACAACCTGCAAGTATGAAGTGAAGACAGGAAGTCAACAACTCAGGGAGAAAAACCCCAAGGCACAGCAGAAGATATCATATAAACACCACAAAAGCAGAGGTCCCACGGAGATAGTGGAAGTGAAGTCAGCTGAAGTCCACAAGAGAAACCTCCAATAAAACTGCCCCTAAGGGAACAGCTGGAAAACTGCCTCCAAGAGGGTGGAACCCCTCAAAAATTACAGGAGGAAAAAAGAAGACCTAGAAAACATACATGCTTCCAAAAAAGCTTCCAGGATTCAATCAGGTGAAGTGCTGTGCAGTCTCCAGGCTGGTGGGGTAGAGGGGATGCCAGTGACATTAACCAGTTGATTCCAGCTTTTCATCCCACCCACCTCATGGTCACTGTACGAGCACAGTCCCTATGCACTTCTTGTTTTTCTTTCTCATTACTCAGTTTGCAATATTCAGGCTCTGACAATTAGTTTTTATAATTTTGGTTGATAATAGTATCACACTAAAAACACACTTAAAAATTTCTAGAATTGCACTTGCTAGATTTAATTAAAATGACACATTTAAATAATTTCTCAGTAGAGATGTGCTGTGTCTTAGCCTCAGCATATTACTCAACTGACTATCAAGGCAGAGGCTGGAGTTCTGTGGGCAGGACAGACACAATTCTCCCCTGACCCTCTCTATTCTAGCAGGCAATGGGGCAGGCCACCACAGGGATATCTGGAAGTGTTGACAACTTGAGCAGACTTAATAACAACGCAACTTTATTTCAAAAGTGAATGCCTGCAGATGCCTGGACTTATAGGGCAGGCTGCTTCCATGTGATAGCAGAGGAAATGGGTTCTAAGTCATTCATCCCAAGCCACAACAGGCCAGGTTTCTTGGCCAAGCCTACTGCATTTTCTATGAGTTGCTGTCCACAGAGAAGGCAAGGATTCTTCCACTAACTGACGATCTGTGTGGGTTTGGCATGGTCAACAGACTTCTAACGTGAAGCCATCTTCAGTTCCAAGCAGAGTGGAAAGCCTGGGCCAGAACTTGGCTGGCTGGACTAAAGCATTCCTCCAATGAGCCTCCAGATGGGAGGGGTTTGGCTCAGAGGTGGCAGAAGGCTCAGAGAGCCATTCCAAGAAGCTTTCCTAGTGGGGAGAGAGTAGGGAGAGCTGGGAGTCTAGCTCTGCATTGGTCTATGAGGCAGATCAGAGTTCTCTCTGGTTGTCTCCTAGACATGGCTCCTTAATCCTCTCCTTAGCAATTCAAATCAAGCCTCTTCAAATCTGACAGCTTTTCTCCCTGCAGTTTGAAACCAGTCCCTCCCTCTATCTGTTCTATCAATCTAAGCATATTGAAACCACGCTTCCTTTTTTCTCCTATCTTTCAGAGTTAACTGTCCTAATGTTGCATATTAGTAGACTACACACAAAATGTGTCCTGGCACCGTAGATACTGGTCTTGAAAATATGGGTTCTACCACAACTGGACTGCCCTCTGATCTTTTACCCAATGGTCTCCTAACTTCCAGGCTCTCTCCATTCCACTCCTATCTATGTTCTTCCACAATGTCAACCAGTGCAAGCTTCTCCAAAGTCTGCCTTTGTCCACAGGACAGAGGACCAAACCCCATCACCTTCTTCAAGGCCCTGCACGCTCCTGATTCCATTCTCACACCATGCTCCCTAACTGCTGCCTGTGCCCTGTATTCTGGATAGGCTGACTGTACCAGGATTCAGAGTACCATTGTACCCACACTTTCCATTCATCCACTGCCTACCTAGAATGCCTTCCTCTCTTCCTATCAACCCCCAGTTCCAATACTGTATCTGAATGCACAGAGCAGAATCTCTTCAAATCCTATTACAGTCTATTCCATGTAACATCACACCACATCACAAAGAATGTGTACCTATTTCCCCATGAGATTCCATCCCAACAGCACAGAACTGAGCCTACTTATCTTCATGTTATATGTTTGAATGCTTTGGCTATATGTACATAAACATCACTTTTATGCCTGGTACCTATAGAGGCCAAAAGAGGGTGTTAGGTGGCTACAGAGATTATGAGCTGCCCAATGTAGGTGCTGAGAACTAAACCTAGGTCTTCTGTAAGAACAGCAAGTACTATTAATTGCTGAACTACTTTCCACCCCAACCCCTGCCTTAGCCAGGGATTCCTACCTGTGGAAGATCTAGAATAGCTGAAAAGTCTTGGCTTTTAGAATTTATTAAGTTGCTAAAAGCAAATATAATCAAATCAGTGTGCTTTCTTAACTGCTGAAATAGGAATGGAGTTAGGCTAAGACACAGCACAATCCATTACGGCCACATACGGCAGGAGAACTATCAAGGCTGCTCCAAGTGTGAAGCAAAAGAGTCTAGAGACTGTGAAGGGCTACCTCTAAGCATCTTCCTCCACCACGGTAAGCCATGCTTTTGCTAGTTAACGTCTAGTCACCACAGGGTTCTCCATACACAGGGTGAGAACCATCTTCAAGGGTGCCCCTCAGACACTTGCTCCCAGCCATTCTAGCAAAGCCACTCAGACATCAAAGATCATGGCAGGGCCCAGGGTATGTCTGGAGGCAACTGTAGTGCTGATTAGAGGAACCTAGCTCAACCGTATTTGGGGCACATTTTATACTAAAATCCACTTTTCTTTTCTCTTCTCTTCTCTTCCCTTCTCTTCTTTTCTGGTATGGGTGTTTTGCCTGCATGTATATCTATGAGCCCTGTGCATGTGGTGCCCGTAGAAAGCTGAAGAGAGCATCAGATCTCCTGGAACTGGAGCTATAGACATTTGTGAGCTACCAAGTGGGTGCTGGGAACCAAATCAGGTTCTCTGGAAGAGCATCTAGTGTTCTTACCCACGGAGTCATCTCTCTTAGCCCCAGTACTACTGTGTTTGAACAGGAGAGGAATCACGAATATCTGGGCACCAAAGTTGGATGTCCCTATACTCTCTCTACTCAGGCTTCTTCTCAATTTCCCACAGTCCACTCAGATATAACCAGGACTGGAGAGGAGGAGCAGTGGAAAGCACAAGCGACAAACAATAAAACTGAGTAAGAATTAGGGAGCAGCACATACTTAAGGCCACATGATGCCACTCGCCTTTCTGTCTGCCATGTACAACTAACACTGACGGATTTCATCAATGTGTGGTTCCATCTTGTACAGTTTTGATTCTGTCACTGCAAAGAGGAAGAAATGCTACAGAAAAGAGGGAAAGTCGGGATGGAAGTAGAATATGAGGCAGCTGGAACCAATGGGACATCCAGGCAGGTGAGTCATGAGGTGGGCATGGTAAAACGTTTAGTCACATGGCTCCTTGGGCAAAGTTAAGACATACCTTTTATCTTTGGCTTTAGAACTTTTGTCCTGTGGCCTGTTCTGAAAAACATACATTAAACTAAAACACCTCATGGTCATTCTCAACATCAGCTCTGTTGCTTGGCAAATGTATCAGAAAATTCCACTTGGTTTTTGGAGTTAGCCCAAAATGAAAAACAGCCTTTCTAGAAGTCTGGCTTTCCTCCCACCTCTCTTCTGCATTTGTGTAACTCAATAGTGGCTTTGTCTTCTGACTGTCCACATGAGGGGAGACACACAGGGCAACTGGAGGAAAGCCATCCCAGTGTGTTCACATCTCCAAATACATGAGTTCTGGGCAAAGACAATTCGGAACCAGCTTTACCTTGTGTTCAGCTCTGCTGTTTCCAGTACTGTGCCTCTGATGCCATGAGGCCTATGCAGGAGAAGGGGTGACTCCCTGGGTGCTGGCAGTCTAGTTCTGCAGAGCTGGAGGCTAGCTGCTGCTGGGCATTGTGTCACGTAAAGTGGTGCCCTGGAAGTGTGGCAGTCTCTTCTCACTGGCTTTCTGCACACTGATCTCCCTGACCTGTGCTGAGCCCTCACAACCTAAGCGTGTTTGTTTCAGGCACTACTGTGCACAGTGACGTGCCTTCTCCTCTAAAATAATCCAGCTCGTCCCACTTTGCTAGATTTTAAAGGGACAAAAACATTGAATATTAAGGGCCACACAAGTTTAGAGAATGAAGATTAAATACCTTTCAATTGCTATGAAACCCATCAAGCCCATAGAAAATAATAAATCAGCGTGCACGTGTGCATGCATGTGTGTGTGTGTGTGCACACGCGTGTGCGTGCAAAGGCTGGAACATATCACTTGGTGTTGTTCCTCAAGTATTTTCCCAATACTTACTTATTTTGAGATAGGGTCTCTCACTGCTGCAGGGAAATCTATCAACAGTCTTATCAGCTATAAAGTCTGTGTAGTACAGTAATAACCAGTGTCACAAGATATGTACCTGGGTGTAATAATGGCACAAATGTCATGGGGGTAACCAACAACTTTCTGACTGGATTTAAGGCCTGTTACACAGGAGGAAACATATGCTTGGTACTATAATTTAACTAAGAACCCATTGTTGACCTTACTTTTATTTTGCTAAATGGACACAGTATCAAACTACCCTCTAAATGTCCATCTGTTCACCTTTAGATCAGTGCAGTTGTCAGAACTCATCAGAGAAGTTTCCCTGTGTTGCAAGCAGTGGTTAACACAGAGCCTCATAACTGGTCCAAGTGAACTCCACAAAATGACTACAGGGTGGTTAGCCACAGGCAGGACATCAAACCCTCCTCAGAGCTCAGGGCCACTGCAGAGGACGGGCAGAAGGAGTGTAAGAGCCAGAGGCCAGGGAGGAGCAGAGATTGGAATGCCCACTTTCTGACTTAGCAGGAGAGCTGTGCTGATGAACTCACAGCAACTGTGTTTGCCTGGACAAGACCTGCACATGATCAAACCAGGAAACATTCTAGCAAGGAGGGGGAGAAAGTCATTGCTCCTACCCTTGAGTGTGTTGGTTTGAATGAGGCTCATGTTTGAATGCTTGGTTCCCAGTTGGTAGAACTGCTTGGTAAGAATTAGTAGGTGTGGCCGTTTGGAAGAGAGATGTCATCATAAGTGGGCTTTGAGGTTTCAAAAGTTCATGTCTTTTACCAGTTAGTTCTCATTCATTCTCTTTCTCTTTCCCTCCCTCTCTCTCTCTCTGCCTCCTGCTTATGGATCACACAAGCTCTCAGCTTCTACCCAGTGCCATTCCTGCCCACCCTGCTGCCACACTCTCCGCCTTGATGAACTGTAAGCAAGTCTCTAATCAAACGCTTTCTTTTCTAAGATGCCTTGGACATAGTGTCTCTTCACAGCAAGGGAAAAGTAATCAAGACACTGGAGAAATATAAATAGTTGATGGCTTCTGAGAGAGGCAGAATCAGTTTTCTCTAAGAGTGTGGTCCCTGGTAGGTGCACGCTACTCCAGTGGAATGTCTCATATTCAGAGTGTGTGGGCAGCATTAATTGGACTTGATGAAGTCTTAAGGGAAAAAAAGACATGAAGTTTAAGGGAGGGAATTTGGGAAGAGCTGTCGGTAGGAGAGGGAAGACTATGATCAAAATACACTGTATGAAATTTTCAAAGGATTAAATTATACTAAAGAAAATTACCAAACCTAATCCTAGATACGTAATAACATAATCCATGCCCTGCATTTTCCATGGATCAACCCACAAGCCCACAGTCAGTGTGTACTGAAGTGAGTCTTAAAACATACTGTTCCAGACAGTCACTGATTACAACTTACCAATCCATCAGAAAGGACTTCTCAATGCCCAAGTAGTTAGTGGCAAGATAGTTTCCTGAGTATTTAGGATTAATTATACTTCTATTTCCTTCTTTTAGTTCCAAAGTGACAATACTGCCTAGATGTATCCACAGAGACAAGGCCCTCTGTCACCCAAGCGCAGGCATGGACCAACAGTAAAAACAATCGAGAGGGTTTCAAATAGCAGGGTAACTGACAAATTAGATACCCTAGTCCATAATTAAGCACAGCATTTTGCCACAACTTAGCAATTAAAACTCGATCCACTCAGGGAACAGGACCAAGTTATCTGTCCTTATCAGTGTACGCACCATCCAGGATTCTTCCAGAATGATGTAAAGAGAACTTTCTCAGAAGCAATTCAAGGTTATAGAATCACGACCGTTCCATCCTGTAGTTTCTGCATGGTTGTGCTCATAACCATGTAACCAAAAGCCCTGTCTTTCACGCTTTCCTACTGTGTACTCTGGGAAGAGCTACAGCCCCAATTTCAGCCCATCAGCTGTTCAGCCAGGGGCTGGAAACCTTCCTTTCCTGAGCCTCCTACAAGGTTCAGTTCAAACAGGGCAGAATGCTCAGACACAGCTGCGAGCATTCGGTCTGGCACACACCACGGGTGACTCTTGACAAGAATAAATTTTATATCTAAGAGTGATTCCAGAGGAGGGAAAAGAAAACTAAAATGGTAGGCAGGACTAGCCCCTTAACTTGTGGGACCTAGCATATAACGCAAACATAAGTTTCCCTGTTCAAACAGCATTACAAATTTCCAAAGACAGTATTCCAAAGATGACAGCGGAGCCTGGCCTTAGTTTAAGTGTGAGGCTTGTGTAATGCACAGGGACCCGAAGCTGACCTTGACCTTGGTGAGTGTGACTGGGGCCCATTTAGTCCATGAATGAGAATTCATTTCATTAATTTTTAATTGAGTGGCTGTGTATTCATGCAGCATGCTGGCTGAGAAGTAGGCAAGTTAGATGGGTCAATGCTAATCTCAGCTTCACCAATAACTGGCCATGACTTTGCAAAATCCATCTCCCAGTCATCGTGTGCTCTTACCCATAGTGAAGATTAAATACAACCAACTGGGCTGATGAGAGGCTTAAGTAAGAAGATTAAAGTTGGGGCAAATGAACTCAGTAGTCATCTTAAGTAGTACCTAAGTAAGATATGACAGTCGGAGGGAAGCAAGATGAAGGAAATGCACTTGACATGGGACTTTAGAAAGCCAGGTTAGTGATGAGAGTCTGAACGGTCATGTACATGTATGTGTAAGGGGGAGAGGTTGACCTCTACATGGCATGTTAGGCTGGGCACTGAAAGCTCATGCCACTTGACAGCTCTTCCCCAAATCCAACTGAGATCAGCTTTAAGGCCCTTTAATTTGCAGATGGATTCTGCAACATTTTCATGACTGCTGCTGGTACACTGGTAGGCCGAAACTGGTTGTTTCTGGAATGGCAGACAACCTGAATTAACCAGGACACGGTCACTCAGGACTACACAATGTTCCCAACACATGGTGACTGAGGGGTACAGCCTGTACCCCTGGCTCCCTTGTTTCCAGGCAGAGTATCTGATAACACAGGTGGCTGTGCAGGGAGGAGGCTTCTGTGGTAAGGTTTCCAAGGCTAGGTATAGAGCACGGGCTGGAGGAAGGCCTTCTGGGCAGTTCAGAACCTGGGCCTGGCACCACACTGGAGGACCTGCCTGTCCTTCCCTGGGCTATCCTGGAGTGAGCACATGAAAGTGGGTTGGGAGGATTGACAAGTTCATGCTGCTGGGCCATTTTCTGGACGCCTGAGGAGCAGCCACCCTTGGAATATCACTTAATGTGGAGATGCAAATCTTATGAATTCTCGTCCCACAGCAGATGCCAACGCGCTCGCTCCCGCGGAGGGGCACAGAAGAGGAGCCTGGAACGTGGCTCTACGTCACTTCGCTTTTCTACTTTATCTTGAAGAGAAACCTAACACCTGAACTCAGGTTCAGTCACATAAAAGACTCAATCAAGAACTTGTATTTCACATGGGGTTAATTTGGACAAGTTTTATCAGGATGCTTTAAGAGCCTGCTGACCAGCACAACGGAAGCAGAGCGGTTCTACTCAAAAGCAGCTCGAGTGCTCAGCACACCAAAGGCTCGTATCATTTGTGTTTTTGTAAAAAAAGACCCTTTTATTTTCTTCCAAATTAGTGCAAGTTCCATTACTCACAGGAATCCAATAGATGTCCCAGTATTTGCTGGTTCTTAGAATACAATGATGAACAAGGCAGGCTAAATTAGAACCTTAGACAAATAGAATTAAAATAAAATATAACAAATTCTGTGAGCAAAACTGATGATCTCAATATTCCCAGAGGGGAAAATTAAGGCAGAGACAGGAAAAGAAAGTTTTGGAGAAATTGAAAATGACTTTTCAGAAGATGGATGGGAGCTGAGCTGTGAGGAGTGGAAAGGAACCAGGCTGGGCCTGAGTGTTCCCTGAGGAGGATGTGACACTTTCAGGGACAGTGGCAGGAGTGATGATGATGATGGTGTGTGTGTGTGTGTGTGTGTGTGTGTGTGTGTGTGTGTAAGACAAGGATTGGCAAAGCTCATCTGACTTTCAGGGATGCTTTTGAGGACTGTGCAGAACCATGAGTGTCAGGAAAGGCTTGGTTCCAGGCACATCTCCATTTTTATCACATGACCCTGCTAGCAGGAGGCTGCTCCTCAGAACTGGAGGCTTCTGGAAATAATTCAGACTTAAAAAGCGGCATGAAGTATGAGCTCTCAAGCCAAGAAGGGGGAAGCTTAAAAACAAATGCAGGCTCAGGGCTGGGGAGACGGCAGCTCGGTTAGTAATGTCTGCTGCACAAACATGAGGATCCAGCCCCAGCACTCACAGAAAGTTAGGTGTAGCAAGGAGTGCTTGCCGTCCTCCTCATGGGGGAGCAGAGACAGAGCACCCCTAGGGCTTGCTGGTCAGACAGTCTACAGCTGAGTCAGCCACATCCAGGCTCAGTGAGAGACTCCAGCTCAAAACAGGGTACAAGGGTGAGGGGTATGGCTCATGGGTAAGGTGTTTCCTGTCCTGTGACGTTGATTCTCCTATGTCCTGTGACTTTAATTCTCTTATGTCCTATGACTTTAATTCTGTGTTCTATGACTTTAATTCTCCTATGTTCTATGACTTTAATTCTCCTATGTCTTATGACTTTAATTCTTCTATGTCCTATGACTTTAATTCTCAGGTGGAAGGAGAAAACTGACTCTAAAAAACTGTCCTCTAACTTCAACAGGTAAGCTGTGGCCCTTCCCCTGCAAACACAAATTCATTCATTCATTCATTCATTCATTCTCTCTTTCCTTCCCTCCCTCCCTCCCTCCCTCCCTCCCCTGTCTCTCAGTACTCAAGAGAAGATGGGGATTATCTTGAAGTGGGTCAGGGATGAGGAAAGACATGAGCAGAAAGAGTGATTAAAAGCAACAAAAATTCGGGTTTAGGAAGTTGAGTGGACTCATTAGCTTTGATTACTACAAAAAGTACAACAAACACATTACTTACAAAGAAAAATGTTGAGTTCACAGTTCTGGGGTTCAAAATTCTAGTACTGAACCCATTATTTATTCAAGTTTCTTGGTACAGGAAGGCCGGGGTGCCCACTGGAGAATATGCTCACGTTCTAAGCCACAAAACAAAGAGAGGGCACCACAGTCCTCTTTGGGGTGTTCCCCAGTGATTCGCAGACTTCTCACTGGGTCTCACATATTAAATGTTCACGGCTCCTCCCTACAGCTCACCTGACCAAGTCCTTGCATATGGACCTTTTGGGGGCAGGGACACAGAACACATCAAAACCTTAGCAACAAGGAAAGGTTCTGAAGAGGCAAATGTCAGCAACTAAGCTAAGCTTTGCGAGCACAGATGGCAGCATGGCCTTGGCCCAGCAAAGCTCCCTGTTCTGTGACACAAAGATCCTTGGGTCAGCTCAAGCAACTGCGACCCGGGCAGAGGTCAACGGTGCACTCATGGCCAGTGACACCTCACACCAGACAGTGAAGGTTTGTGAGCATGTGATGTATTCAGTAGAATGGAAAAATCTTCCATATATTAAGATGACTATCGCTTATCCAAAGCCCTTGAATGGTTGGGTTCTGAGCACATTAACTCAGATCCAGGCAGTTACGGCTGGTCCCATGGTGTGCTGACACTTAGCAATGGAGCTACAATGAGTTTTTGCTCCATTCCCATTGAACTCTAGATGAACCTGACGCCCAAACATCAGATGTATCGTGTTACCTATTCCTGAGACATTATTTTGTTATTAATTTTGTTAACAAAAAACTGCACAAACACTATAAAATTACACAATCAGAAGGGCACCTGGGAAGCATAAAATTCTCACATTCGAATGGAATGGATCAGATTTCAATGGTACAATGTACAAAGAAGCCGATCCAGTTGAAAACTTCTTACTAATCTCAAACACCAATTATGTTATTGTTATACATACTGTGTCCTTAAATATTAAAAGAAAATAATCTGTCCTGTAAATTTAAAAAATTGTCTATGGGCCTGTTGTTCTGAAAACCACGAAGTAGGCTTCTGACAGTGGTAAATGAACATTTATCCAAAAAGAACTGTGATGAACCCAAGGCAGCAGGCAGGCTTGTGTCTCAAGGGAGGTGGCTTCTCCACAATTCAGCACAACTTTCCAAGGCAGAAGAAAGGGAATCAAATGACGGTAAGGCAAGGTTCTGAATCACAGGCATCTGTGTGGACCAAATATAACTGGCAAGAGGGAGGGCTTTCTTGAAGTTAAACTTAAAAACTGGGAACGCCAAGGGTGAAAAACTGACGATGTTTTGCAATAGAAGACATTTCAAACTGGAGAGGACATCCTAACAGCCAGAAAACAGAGCAATGAGACTTCACACAATATCCTAGAATCTGAGATTCTAGCAGGGTCTCAGAGAACATCCCATGCAGTTTGAAGCCAGAAAGCAGTGAGTAGGATTCAATATCCCCCAAATCTTAGACAGCCTCACCCTGTCCCTTCTACCCCCACAACCCAAAGAAGGAAGGTTTCTCCTGGGGACTTTGGGCCTCCCCCAGGGAGATGCACTTTCCCTTAGGTGGGGTAAGACAGGAGCAGACTCAAACACATGCAGGAAGCCACTCTAGAATCCTAGAAGTCCCTCTTAGAAACAAGGAGTCAGGTATTCCCTAAGCCCTTATCTTGGCTAGCCTTTTGTCAACTTGATATAAACTAGAGTTAAATGTGAATAGGGACCTCAATTGAGAAAATGCCTCCCCCAGACCATGGTGCCGCCCCTGGTTAAGTGGTCCTGGTGGTACAAGGCTGATCCAAGCAGTGGTGGCACATGCCTCTGAACCAAAACCCACAGCCTGGTCTATGAAGTGAGTTCTAGGATAGCCAGAGGTAACCCTGTTTTACGTTACTGTTACATAGACGGTGTCCTTAAATATCAAAATAATTTTTCCTATAAATTTAAAAAATAGCCTGTGGTTCTGAAAACTATGAAATAGGCTTCAGACAGTGGTATATGACAAAAACTGTGTCTTGAAAAATACAAACAAACGAGAGAGAGAGAGAGAGAAGCAGGCTGAGCAAGCCATGAGGAACAAGCTTGCTAGCAGCACTCCTCTGAGGCCTCTGTTTCAACCTCTGACTCCTCTACCCCAACTTCCATCAGTGACAAATTGTGACCCGAGAATTATAAGATGAAATAAACCCTTTTATCCCCAAGTTACTCCTGGTCACGGTGTCTGTCCCAGCAACAGAGACTGTCACTAAGCCAGCACTGAAGCCAATGAGCCGCAAACGGCACCTCTGCCTCGCGGTGGCGGTTTGCTGAGCTTACAATCTTTTGCTTCTGCTGCACTTTAGAGTCAACACAGACCATAGCACGTCCCACGTGGAACACTGTGAAAGGGAATGTCTCAAATGATTTTATGTGGGACAGCTTCTAGACTGTTCTGTGGAAGAAGAAATGGGGGTGGTGGGAGAAAGAGGGCCTTTAAACAATGACTTCCAGGTTTATCTTTCAAAACATGAGTTACGGTGAACACACCTCAGGAAGAGCCAAGCTTGGAGCGAGTAAAATAAGGAATTTACTCAGAGATCTCTTGGAGGCCTTTCGTTCTCAAAAATGATGAAAGCACAAGGAGTCCAAGCGGGGAAGGAGTCTTTTACTTGGGTAAACAGCAAGGCCCCCTACATAAATCTTCATAATCAATGAAGGATTTTAGAATACCACTTTTAGGTGTGAGCTTTACAAACTGTTTCTATGTGGTACTCTAGTAGTCCAAGATGGCTAAGTGACGGAGTTACACACGTTCAAAGCTAGACTATGATGCAGAGTACACAAAACTATACTCCACAGAGAGGCCTCACTTCCCACTGCCTCTGAAGTGGACCAGTGACCGGGGACACTGTTGGTGGCACTATCCTGTTGGAGAAGGCTCTGTCATGGGGACTCACGTACCCTCCACAGTTCTGGAACCCAGACAATATCCAGCTGCAGAGGCTTCCATAGAGTCATCAGGGGTGTGAGCAACAGGAGCAGAAGTGAGGACAAACTGAGAGTGGGCGGGGAAAAAGAAGCTTCCGGCATGTACCGCAGAGAGGTCATCTCCAGCATCCATGGGGAAGGGTAAAGCTGCAGCAATGACTTCGAACTTCAGATACAACTGCCATTTACATTGGAAAGACCTTGATCCACTTTAATATTGCGCTGAGGCTCCAGTTTAAGGTGGTGGAGCTCACAGAACCATGCCTGCTCACCAAGGCAGCACCATGACAGCTTGTCAAGGCAGACCCTCTTTTTAGGAGGGGTTTATTCTGACTTTCAGTCTGACTGGAGTTGGCTCTTGATGTTCCAGGACGTCCATCCTGTTCCTCTAGCTTGACCTCAGTGTTACTGTCTTTGCTCTTCCCTGTGTGTCGTCTCCTCCCCACTGCTTCCTTCTACCTTCCAAGCCATGGGAAATCCACTGTGCTATGAGTTACTGCTCTCAAAGTCCTTTCCAAACAAATGATAGAAACACAGGTATCCAACCAAACCTTTGAATCTCACTACTTCTATCTTGTAAGTTGCCTAAGACGTTGAAGATGATAATACAGTCACCATTAAGATCTGTTATCTAAGTTTTAATCTAATTGAACACTACTATGAGGTGAGGGTTTCTGTTGATAATTACATAAAAATTAAAGAGTAAAGCACATACAAACCCCACTGCAGTGGGCTGGATATTCTGCTTGGAAAGCTCCCGTGCTTCGGAAGTCATGCACGGGTGTTTCAGTTTTATTTGTGAGAAACACGGGGGAGCCTAGAGCTGGTGCTTAAGTATTTGGTGCTATCTGAATTTGGGGCTCAGACAGAGAAACCTTTTAGAGAGCACTCACCTCCTTTCCAGTGGGCGCCCGTCACTGGAGATGCTTCGAGGGATGTTGGCGGCTCTTTCTGGAGGGGGCATTTTCGCATCTCCTTTACCGGCATTCAGCCGTGAGGTCATGGGACTCTGCAGCTGAGACGGAACCTGGGGCGCATGAGCACCCTTGCTGGCATTCCGCTGCCATTTGTTATTACTGCGGAAGGGAAACTTGAACTCATAGGAAATGCCTTCATTCACCTGGTACTCCATCACTGGCATGCGGTAGGTTTCTGAGCAACTCCTATTAGGAGGAAAGGCCAGGAGAGAATAATGATTACTGCACCTTGTCATGCTGGTCGAGACGCACTGACTCCCACTAACAGTGTCCTTAGTCTCTGGGCCTTTCGGGTCTCCTTTCACAACCTCGTCACCACCCCAAGGATCACAAGTTCCTTTACTCAGCCCCAACCATGGAGACTGGGACGAGGAATCTATAAACACTAACAGGACCCAGGTCAGCTGGAGCATGGGGAGCTAAGGAGGGAAAGGCAGTTGGAAGGACCACAGCGCAGGCAGCTCGGTGCAGACAACAAGCAGCTCTGTGTGGGGAGGGCAGCTCTAAATGGGCTGGGACCCCAAGAGCCAAGAAACAAGGCCAAGCCCAATCAGAGACCCAAATTCAGCCTAGGAGGAAGAAAACTTATTATGGAAATGCAACGATTTTCAGTCCCCCATGGAAGGCCACACATTATCTGAAACCATACTGTAGTTCTTTTCAAAGGAAGGAATCTTCCTGAGTGACACCAATGGCCAGGGACATAGGGCCTGTCAGTTCTGCTCCACCTGAAACCTCAGTCCTCAGAAACTGACATTCCATTCTTTATATCTAAACGTGAGAGAGATTCCGTCTGTTCTTCTATCCCTACTACAGAATTAACCCGCACCAGGATTTCATCATTAAATACAGGGACTGAAAGGTCTGAGAAGCAGGAGGGAAGACTTGAAGGAGGGTGAGCAGCTGTGAAGACAATGTAGACTGAGTTCAAGGCAATAGGAGGGGCCGCATGGACGAGCCAAGGTTGGAATTTTAATTTTAGAAAGTAAAATGAAATTGGTGCAACTGATTTCAGATGCTTTGTTTTACCCAAAATATCTGGAATTGTATCATTTTAACATATAGTTGGCACTGAAAAATTACTGAGATATCTTACGTTTCTATGAATCTCATGCAGGTCACAGAGGAACAAACTGCAGCCACCCACCGTTTCCTGCTGCCTTCATGGCAAGGGCCCACCTTACTGGCTTTGTATCCTACCTACTTCTGTAAAACCTACAGATGAGAGATGAGTCAAGAGAGAACGTGCCTCTGAAGGACAGAGCTAATGGTAGGTTTAATGCCGTATGTAAGTAGTCATGAAAAGCTCTCCATGGCCTCCTGGGAATAAAATGTGGTAGGGAAGTTATCTGTAGGGACAGACTACAGGAAGAGGATGGATCCCAATTAAGCCATACCACAGTGAGTCCACAATGGGGGAGACAGGCCAGGCTTACTGTCGTCTCTTACTAGAGAATATCTCTAACTCTCTGCACATCCTTCACCCACAATGAATCACATCTACAAGGTGCAGCCTATGACAAAAGGAACAGCCAGCACCTATAGGAAGCCCACCTGGGCCTGTGGTCAGCAGGCATTTCAGTGTTTAATGTGATCAAAGGGCAAACTAAACCCTAATGCTAAAAGAGACTAGTATTTAAGAACATTAGGGTCCCTAGCTGTGACTTTGGCTCTAAAGAAGTGTGTGACTCCTTTAGATGGAGCTCGTCTGGAGAATGAGATTTGCACGGATGAGTTCTAGCTCAAAGGCGGCATGCTCTCACTTTCAAAGCAAGAAAACACTTTGCAACCCACTCCTATTTAAAAGATAATTTGACTCTCAAATCCCCAGCAAGAAAAATAACAGCCCTAAAGATAATTTGGTCTTTTTATGTAAGTGTTTTTAGCTCTTGAATGGCCCATGATTACAGAGCAGCACCCCGCAGAACAAAGCTGCACCATCCATCGGAGCACCTCCTCTCACCCCAGCCGCTACTCTAAGTGGATGAGCTGAGTCCCAGAGGTCAGACACTGGAGATGCAATGGCAGTGAGGGCCTTCCCACTCATGGGGGCGGGGAGCATGAGGATACCTGGGAAGGCCTCTGGCAGGCCCTCGGAACCCTTTCACTGTACTGTCCTCTTTGCGCAGCACCTTCCAGTTGTCTCACTCATTTATTAAAAAATGAAGCAGCCATAGGAAGGGCAGGCACTGGGAAAAATGAAACAAGACCCAACATGCACACGGCAGGAACTCAGAAATTTGGCTTTACTTTATGGCCCTTCTCTTAAACAAACTACAGTTTGTGGAAGGGTTGGCCTGTTTTCTAAGAATAGGGAAAAGGTCCTTGATTTTATAATATTTAAATATTTTGGGGGAGGGTTGCAGTCAAGCTAACTCCATTGCTAAAAGCTGCCTTTTCAAAATGCACGTGCAGACACACTTGAGGCCTGCCTGACATATGGTCACTGTTTGGCTGCCTAGGATGATCTCAAGGTCCCGGCAAGGCAACTGCCAGAACCAAACAGCACTGGGTGGTGAGCTTGGAGGAGGCCTGGCCCACCCACCCAGAGCCCTAGGAAGACTGACAGTGAGGAGAGTAATTGCTCAGAGAACAGAGTAATTAGTTGCTAGGAAAACAGCAGTGGGAGTGTGAAGTGCAGAGGGAAGAGACAGAAGCATCATCCTATTCTGTTGAAAACTGTAGCAAGGTGTTAATGCTTCAACTGTTCCCTTTGAAACCACTTCTGCAGAAGCGAACAGCTTTTCGGGCCTCCAAAGATATCTGCACAGTGCACAATTTTCCAACTGCCCAGAACAGCCAGTGGAGAGGGCTGGGGTGCAGCACCCGGCTCCCAGTTCAGCATCTGACATATGCGGGCAGCACTGCGCACCTGGAGAGGATGGCTACGGGGTTTCCAGTGGAAGACAGATGTGGCAACATCATACGGTGTGTGGGAGTCACCTGCACTGATGTCAGAACGGGTTGTCCCATCTGGCCCAGTGCAGCCTTTTCCAGATGTCATGGCAGTAGCTTCAAAGGGGCCAGTGGGAGAAATGACACCATTGAACCAGGAATCACAGACTTACCAGCACACCCATGGTTTACACTAACGCACGGGGCAAGGGTCTGTGCCAACCTACACAATAGTGCTTACACCTGGATTCTGGTGCCAGGGGAGCCTGAAAAACCAAGTTTCTTTCTCTTTTGTAAGATTATCATTTATTTATTTATGTGTTTATTTATTCATTTACTATGCAGTAAGACACGGTCAGAGGACACTTGTGGGGTCTCCTTCTGCCACATAGGATCCAGGGATCAACTTCGGGTCATCAAGCATGGTGGGAGTGACTGGACTCGCTGAGCTATCACACTGGCGCTACCTGGTTTCTTACAACATGAATAATGGTCATATCTCCTCATAGGACTGCTAAAAGAATTAAATGTGTTAATTCATGGAACAGTGTATTTTTTTCTTTAGGACCTAGAACATGGAAGTAAAAATTCAGCCTAACACTCTAAGGAAGGTAAACCTAGCCTCGAGGAGCATGGCCCATAGGCCTTCCCTCATTGCTGGCCCAGCATCCTAGTGACAATGACTCAGTGTGGTTGGTGGCAGCAGGAGCTCCATTCGGTCCAGCCTCACGACTGCTTCCTTCCAGTTCCCCACACACACCTGGAGTGTAGAGAAAAGGTCAGAGCCACTGTGTCTGTGACTCTGAGAGCCGAGGCACTTTGTCCTGACTATAGAAACCATCTCTTGTTTAGGGACTCGAAGGACAGCAGCCAGGTGCAGCAGTGTAGAGCCAGGCACTTCAGGAATGTTCTAGATAAGAGCCCAATTGCCCTCTGAACCACCATGTGAATCCCAGGTCAGCATAAGACTTAATGTAAGTGACAATGGACTTGGAGACTCCACAAAAGCTGGCAGGGTCAGGAGATCCTGCTATCCTGGACGGGACATATACAGGATCATTTTAGGCTAAACCAAAAAGTTGTGTGGATACATCTTTTGGTGTTTTGGAAAACTCAGCTTTCTAAAAGAGAGTGCTCCTTAACCTGCTCAGACTAAAGGATCCCAGAATATTTTGATGCAGACACACAACCCCCAGACTGCCTACCTGATAAATGGCATAACTAAATGTGATTCTGAATAAAAAGTAATTTTTAACTGAAGTCCACTTAAGGAGCATAAATAACCCACTGTAATGCTTTATATTCTACCATCTGCTGATCAGAAATCCTTGAGCGCTCAGACTAGGATTAGTCATTTTAGGGAGAAAAAAGACCTATGGTTGGTTTTATTAATTATCAATATTTATTTATGATTAATCATTAATTAGATGATGTATGTATTTTGCTTGTGTGTGTGTGTGTGTGTAGACAGGTTTTCTCTGCTTAATAGACCTGGCTATCCTGGAACTTGCTTTGTAGACCAGGCTGTCCTGAAACTCACAGAAATCCACCTGCTTCTGGCTCCTGAGTGCTGGAATTAAAGGCATGTGCCATCATCACCCAGCTTATGTTCTGGCTTTAACTACTAAATTTAAGACAAATTCTTAGAAAGTAGTTGCTAAAAATATACAACATTTTTTCGTTTCTTTTTTAATTTGTTTTTTCCAGTCAGGGTTTCTCTGTGTAGTCCTAGGTGTCCTGGAACTCACAATTAGACCAGGCTGGCCTCTAACTCAGAGATCTACCTGCCTCTGCCTTCTTAGTGCTGACATATGATACCACCAACTGGCTACAATTTTTTTTTTAAAACCAACAAAAATAACATTTGCTAAGTCTAAAGGAGAAAAACAGTTGATTAGATTTGTTCCAGCAAGCAACTTCCCCAGAGGCAAAGAAGTGAAGTTTTGGTCAGTGCTGCTAGCTTAGCAGGAGCTGATTGGGCAGGAGGCTCTGGGCCCTCCCTCTAGGAGAAGGCTACAGACAGAAGTCAGGGCATCGGGCACAGCACTGAGTCATCTGAAGCCCATTCCTGGCCCACAGATGCTGCCAGATAAAAGCCTGGAAGTTGGGCTCAGCAGACCCAGAACAGGGCTCAAGACAACAGCTGAGTTTTGAACGATCATGAGATAAACGGGAGCGAGGCTAGCATGAGCATCAGCCACATGAACAAGGACATTCAGACTAGACAAGATGGACGTGTGCTGTGTCCAGGCCACCAGCGCAAGATGCTGAAGATGGGTGGTGCGAATATCTTGTCTGGAGCTGCCTCCTGTGGGAGGCTTTCCATGCAGGAGCCATAGGCCTCACAAGAGGATAATTTCTCTCTGGCTGCCCTGCCTATTAAGAGATTTTCCAAGTGGCCCAGCAGCTGCAAACTCACACCTACCTCCGTGGGGTGCAGTCGTCATGGGGAGGGATAATAACAACTTTCACTGTGACTGATGTTCTCAAGAGATCGATCATCTGTTCATGGCTCAGGGTGGCCACTGCCACCTTGCAGATCTCCACCAGGCGGCTGCCCTGCCGCAGGCCCGCTTGCCATGCATAGCCGTAGGGCTCCACATCCGCCACGATGCCCTCATAGTTGACATGGAAGCCAAGCTGTCCTAGCCCATTTCTTCGCAGAGTCATTTCCACTGACTCACAACCTTTTGAAACAAACTAGACAAGGAGATGAGAGGTATGGGTCAAGTGCTGTACGCTATTCAACAGTAGACTCAGGATTAAAGACAATGCTGCCTTTGGCAATTCCTGTCGTCCTGTAGCTGGGTGAAGGGCAGGCTGGCTAGTCCTCTTCCCTAGTCTCTATTCGGTAGGAAAACACAACACACTGGCTGCCTCCACAAGGCCCAGTGGCTTTCCTGACATTATAGAAAAATCTGGGAGACCTACAGATTTTGTCAGCAAAGAGAACCTGTATTCTGCATTCAATGGCCCTTAAAACATAATCCATGGTGGGTTATTAAGAGGTTTATTAAGCAGCTTTCCCAGCAACTATAGCAACACCAGTCACCAGGGCATTGAGAGTGGGTTATATGCAGGTGACTTCCCAGCACAAGCCCCCAGACAACATGTCATCACGCCCGCCCAGGGCTGCTACTTTTCCTCAACAAATGGTGGAAACAGGAGTCAGATAAAGTGTGCCGCTTCACTCATCAGTACAGGGATTGCCAGAGTAGCCAATCATGCCCTGCATGCCTCTGTGCCCTGGCTCTGGTCTGCCGAAACCCCTAGGAGTATGCATGGTAACAGCAGAAGGTCTCACCTGCAGCCGTTTGACGATTTCTTTGATCTCTTCACTGCTAATGAAGCTCTCCACCGACACGCACTCTCCCCGCTCATAGAATATCTTAAGGCTGGTGTCGCTGGAAGTCCAGCCTATCACATCTCTGCAGGAGCAATTGAAAGCCACACTCTTGGTTTCCTGCTCAATGAGGACGATGAACTCATTGGAGATCCCAAGCAGGCAGTCGAACTCCATGGCCTTGTTGTAGTCTTTGGCCCGGACTGCCCACACAATGGCTCCCATGCTACTGAGCTCAGCTCCTGGATAAGGCTTAGACTTTTCCTTCTTCTTGGAGGCCAGAGAAATAAATGGAAACTTGCCAGAAGGGTCGATAGGTGTGTTGGTGACATTCTTTTCTGCCAGATCTTTCAGGTATTCCTGGCGGGTCCTTGTTGCCATGGCCCGGAACTTCTCTGATTTATGAGCAGCATTTTCTGCATTAATCACTTTGGCCAGAAGGAAGTCCCTGAACACATTTGACTTGGGAAAGGTGACCCCTTTAGGGATGGGAGGTCCAAAAGAAGGCACATCTCTGGACCTGGTGACTGCCACACTGAGAGACAAAGCAAAGAACAAAGAATGAGACACGTGTCGGTATGTCGGTATGTCGGAATGTCTTCTAATACACCACAGACAAAGGGCCGGAGCTGTAGCTGGGTAGTATGGCACTGGTCCAGTGCAGACAGGCAAGGCTCTGGGTTTGATTCCCAGTACTAAGGAAAGGGTATGAGCACATGTTAAGGTAAGATGATCCTCATTTTGTGCAAGAGGGTTTGATTCGCAGTACTAAGGAAAGGGTATGAGCACATGTTAAGGTAAGATGATCCTCATTTTGTGCAAGAAAGCACACAAATTTCGCTTAGTGAAGTTTTTAGTTTACTTAAGTTTTTTTTCCAGGCAGACTCTTTTTACCTAAATATTTAAAGTCAAAACTTCACTTCTTTATCAGGTAGGAGACAAACCACAACATCAAGGAGGTTAGTCATGTTGGCTTACTGTAATGTTCCACACAACAGAATAAAAGCTATTTTAAATACCTACAGACTATATCCAGTGCAGATTGCTATAATTACACAAACTTTCAGAACAGAAATTCTGTTAGAACACAGATGTGTCCTCCACTTGAGTCAGAATAGTTGCAGGCAAGATACCCAGTTCATTAGGGAAATGTCAGGAGACACAGGGCCTGTGAGAAATGTGTCCTTTCTAATAAAGCATGTACTGTCTGTTGGCCTGTGTGCGAGACATCGTGCATGAGATTAGATTAAAGCATATCTTTGAAATAAAAACATCAATACCAATTATGATTTTTAGAGAACTGCCACAATACTTGGAAATCATGTTTTTTAACATAACTATTCTTTGGTCCAAATGTTCTGCTTTTGGTCTGTGATTCTGCAAGAAGCACATTTCCCTTTCCTGTTTGTCTTAAGTCAGACTGACCTAAGAAAGCTTGTTTCCATCACTGCTTTTGCATACACATAGCTTAAAAAATTGGCCCATGAAAAATAACCATTAACATCTGCACTCATCTACTAATTTTAATCTCAGAAAGAAAAATATCAAAACTTTCCTAAAACGACAGAAGTTGGGTAGAAATAATGAGGCTGTATGTCATACACCAGTCTTCAAGAGCACGCCTGACACCCCAGCCGCGCCCGACAGGGCTAAAGGTGACGCTCCCCCTTTCCACATGACTTAAAATCCAGTAGGCCATGAAACTGGGCAGGAGAAAATGTTTTATGTGAGTTTTCAAGAGAAAGGATACAACATGAGAGTGCTTTCAAAGTAAACTGACAGTCCTGCCTCACTCAGGAGCTGAGGCAGGAGGATACCATGAGTTTTAGGTATCCTGGGATGCATAGTGAGTTTCTTAACAGCCTACAAAATGAGACCTAGGCTCAACCTCCCCTAAAAGGGGTTGGGGGAGGGGCTCTCACTTTAAGATATTGAGCTACTTTTAGAAAAAAAAATGTCTTCATCTTATAGAAATGGGATAGATAAATCTATAAGTGAAAGTTTTATACTTAGAAATTACACTTAGGTGAAATGGAAAAGCTATACAAGATATATGCTTTTCACAAGTTTATCTTTAAAAGAAGACTACCTGGCTCACTTCATGACAAAGGGAGGTGTCAGCCAACACCCATGCTCTGACTGCACAAGGGAAGCCCCAGACTCCTCCGTGCATGCATTAGGCCTAATTACACACTATTACAAAGGCAATTCTTCTTGTCAATGTGAGCTGTCTGGCTTGAATGCTGACAGCCGTGTAATTTTAATTTGATCAGGTTAGCTTTCCCTCTCTTCTGAAGCTGGGCAGAAAATGCTGAAATCCAGATTTGGTAGATCTTCCACCAGGAATCCTGTGAGGATCCAGAAATGCTTAATATCTTTCATCTTAAAGTTGGCAATTCTTTGCTAATTTCACTTGGACCATTATTCTTCCTCAGGAAACAGCTGTGGTTTTGCTGTAACTAAAGAGAGGCGCTCGCTCAGCAGAGCTGTGATCCTGAGCACGTCTACTTGCCCCTGAGCCTGCAATATATAGATCTACTTATTAAACGACAGAACTTTAGACAAACACACGCTGGCAACCTACCAATAATTAGAAGCTTCTAGAACGAACTGTGAGGGCGAGAACTGAGTCTTCACTGTGTAATCATCTGTGATTCACCACAGATGGGAGGTAAGCAACACAGACAGTAATCAAGTCTGCAGTGTTAGAAGCAGATCCCGTGGGAAGACGGTGAGCAAGAGAGGGCCTAGACGGCACCTCTCACATGCCTTAGTTTTAGCCACACTAACTTTCATGGTTCCACAAGGTTAAGAGGCTCACTGACTTAGATGACACAGATGATAAACTCTCAATGGTAAGGCCTGGTTTAAGCTAATTAGAATATTTTGTCTCATTTCAAAAGGAACTTTGTCTACAATATCTCAATATAGATCCCTAAGATTAACTATAGATGGTTCTTGCTATTTTCACGGTGGATTCCAAAAGCCTCTCCTCAGCCACACTTACCTTAGGCTCCTTTGCTGCACTGTGTCTTGGCAATGGCCCACCCTTGCTAGCCCTGTTCCCTTGGCAGCATAGAGGACTCAAACCCACCACACAGGATAAACTGAGCTCAGAGGCTGAAGCAGTCAGGGAAGGGAAGCATTGAAAGGGACTTTAGAGAGATCGCTGGTCCTCACACTTCCATAAAATGGTGAACTTCACCTCAGACTTGCCTCCAGTCTTACATTCTACAAAGGAAAATGTGTGTGTCCATTTTAATCTACAGATATATTCTCCAAAGTCCTTGAAAAGAACAGGGAGACCCAAAGTGTGCCCAGTGTTTATGTCTGGGTAAACAGTGGGTACAAATCCATCACTTTCCAGAAAAACACGATGATCTGCATGGCTCCTGGAGTGTACCAGGGCTGAAGGCAAACGCTGAGCATCAACAACAGAGGCCCCGCCCAATCCACCCCCACCTCCAGGAAAGGACTACACCTTCCCCTTCTCTCCCTTTGGTACCTGATAATGGGATCATCCACACAAATCTCCTGGCCTAAGACCAGGCTGTGTCTGCTTGGTCTGGACCTCCTAATATTCACTAGAATCAAAGACTTTGAATGAAGTAATATATCTAGATACACATTGGCAATTTGGTAAACAAGGATGCTCTAAGGACAGTTGAACAGATGCACTAATGCAAACAGAGCAGATTAAGACAGTGACAGCAAGGCCAGCCTTTGGGGCTAACTGTGGCTTGGTGCAACTCTTGCCTCCTTTGACTTCTTTGTAGATGAACCTCACAGATGCCTTCTTTCTAAGAGAAGAGTCCAGGCAGGCCTGTGGATGTACATGCACCATACTCCCTGGGCTACTAGCTGGATTTGAGCAGATCCTACAGGCAGTCATTGACTGCATAGAAGAGAAAATTTGAGATCTCAGCAATTTCACAAGCTGGTCTATCTCCAAGCATCCTTTGCATTACATCACCCCCACTCTCGAAAATGCAAACCTTTCTGAGAGAATAAACATATATGCTTTTTAAAGGTAGCTACAGACCCAAATTAACAAATGACCTATAAAGGCCATAGGTCATTTTTATAATTATTTTGTGCATGTATGCTTGTATGCATGGACATATTATAGTTTCGGTATGATCCACACATTGAAATTAATTGAGAGAAAAAAATATTAGAGACTGAACCCGAGGCCTTATGCATGCTATCCTGAAATTAACCCATCCTTACTAACTTTTCATTCTATAGGGTCCTGTCCACTTCCCTTACGACTTTCTCTCTTGCAATGCATCTTCTGAAGACCCTAGACTGCTGTTGCTCGGAGAGTGCCTTCTGTGGAGTATAAACCTGCTCCCTGATCATCTATCTATATTACAGCGCATTGACTAAAAGGCTTGATCACAGTCACATTTAATTTGGTAAAGGAACAAGGGTAGGGTGGCACTCTTCCATCACGAGGCACACATTTGTCTCTTTCTGTGGTGTTTTTGACCTCTTATGGCCAATGCTAGATCCACTGATTCATAACTGGAAATGGTGACGCTCACAGACTGCCCTGGATGCTCTGCTTACTGAATCTGTATCTTTGATGTGACTGGCTTTTCCATCTCCTCTAACAATAACCGCAAACTGATGTTTTCAGTGCATTTTTACTTTAATGCAGCTCGAGTTTTAATTTGTCATTTCTAATCTAATCTATCAGCTGGGACCAGGCAACTAAGAACAGTCTAATTATAACAAATAACAACACAAGCTGGAGAGCATTCTGATCCACCACAGGGTAAACTTTAGCACATATTCCCTAGATCCATGGGAGGAATTTTCTTTGTTCTCTTGGGTACATACATGGTAGGTTCAGGACAAAAGAAACAGATATAAGCAGACTGCAGCCGCCTTATCTGCTTGTACGATTACCTTCACTGGAGACACTGAGTGAGGTGTTCCTAGGGTCACTCTCCCAGCACAGCCCTGCCCTACTGTCCCTGTCTTTACGCTACACACCCACCCAGCACTCCTGAACTTGCTGTCTCCTGCGGAATCCCATACATCTGTGTTTATAGCACACACTGTGGTGAATGCTATTTTCTTGATTAAACATCCTTATAACTTATCCTTCTACTGACCCTGTCCTTCAAATCATTACAGCAACCCCAGTTTCAGTGGATCTGGCCTCTGCTGGCAACAGCCATGCACTTGGTGCATAGACATAAACGTAATCAAAACACTCATATACAAAATATTAAATTAAATTTAAAAAGAAAAGATGAGCTCCTTATGCAAGAATTTCAAAGAGTGACAGAAAGCCCACCATTCCGGGATCTTACGTATCTGTGTATGCACTATAAACAAGAGAAGACTGCAGAGAGCCGAGAGCCTGCCCTGCAGTGATGCAGGACGGCCGCTGACAGACAAGAGTAGCTACTGAGCATGTGAAATGTGGGCAGTGTGATGAGGAACATCAAATTTGATTAAATTTTAGTTAATATAAAACTTAAAAAGACTGACACACGATGCAGACGAAGCTCTCGCAGAATGTCCTGGAATGATCTGGTATGTGATTCCATTTTCATTTCTGTCACGAAATCATAACGGAGACCAAGTTCACTCAGTGAAAAGTTAGAAACGAGCCAAGATGCGCTCAAGCAAAAGGCACCCAACCTCATCCAGAGAAAGGTCCCGGCTGCTGGGGCACTGCCCATGCTCCTCCTTCACCCCACTAATCCTAGCAACAGGAGGCAGACAGGTGGGATCTCCCGGAGATTACGAGCAGCCTGGTCTACAGAGTGAGTCCCAGAGTTCCTCCTCTCCTCCTCTTGCTGCTCCTCCTCCTCCTCCACCACAATTGATATCAATCAGTATTTTAAATTATATAGCTTATTATATAGAAATAACTTAGATATATTTAGTAAATAAAATGAAACACTGAATCAAAATAGTGTCAAAATTTCTTTGCCTACTTATGTATTTATTTGTTTGTTTTTGTTTTGTTTTAAATCTGGCTAATTAGTGAAATAAAGAGGTCTTGAATTTGAAGGAGAGTGGGGCTGGGTATATGGTAGGGTTTGGAGGGAGGAAGGAGAAGGGAGAAATGTAATTAAATTATAATTTCAAAATTCAAAAAAAACCAATTACAAAACAAAATTAGTACACAGCTTACACTGTTTCCATTGGGCAGTGCTGATTTAGACAAAGCCTTGAAAAGAAAAGGATTCCTTTAAAATACATTGTATGGGAGGGGAGGAGAGAGATGGCTCAGCAGTTAAGAGTACTGCTCTTCCAGAGATCCAGAGTTTAATTCTCAGCAACCACATGGTGGCTCACAACCATCTGTAATGAGATCCAATGCCCTCTTCTGGTATGTCTGAAGACAGCTACAGTGTACTCATATAAATAAAATAAATTAATAATTAGTTAAAAAAAGCCAGTGTATGGCAGTCCATTGGCCATACTTCACAGTGTTCAAAAGGGTTTTCACTGTCTACCTACATGGTAGTATGAAATCCTTTTGACAAATCCAGTAGACAGCACATGGGAAATGCTCAAGGTATTTGAAACAATTACAACAAATGTCTAACAAAACACAAAAGAGTAGGTTTAGAAACATTAGAGTAAAGGGCTTTTTAATAACAACAATTAAAAAAATTGAACTTCTATTTGTTATGAACATTCATCTCTGCTCTTGCCTTGCCAAAAGGAATATATAATTAGCAGCATGAGTAACTAGTTAGTTGGTGACCAGATGGCCTGGGTGAAGGATAGCACCTAAGGAGGAGGTGCAAATGGAAAAGGACAGGTGTCTAACCATAAGCCCAGGGAATGCTAGCACCACCAGCTACATCATCATGTGAATTTAGCCAACTGTGCACACAATGCAGAGATAAAGATGACAGTAACAGACTTCCCACGTACTCCAGAACATGGGGAGGGGGGGCTGCATAGACATCACCCACCACCCACTCAACCACTGCAGCTCGATGCCTACCTGTAACAGACACTCTCAGTGCAGGGGTTGTGAGCCCGGACAATGACAAAAACATGCTGAAAGTGAGATCGGATGTTTTTCGGGCTGAATGGTTGTGCTCCAGGCTCTTGGAAAACTATTGTCACAATGTCATTCCCAATGTGCCGCTTCCTCAGGAGCTAAAAGAAAACAAGCAAGCACCATCATGAGTACAGACACTTAGAGACACCCTCCACCATTCCACATCTAGTCCACAATATATGCCGGCACAGGGATCACAGTTCCTGTCAATTTTCCAGCCTGTCTTAGCATCCTCTCCAAAGGAGGACCATGGAATTGAATATTCTAAAATTTGCATAAGGGATATAGCCATTCAAACAAAGCTGACTAAAAGCGGACATGCCCAGAACCTCAGTTTCTATAGCAACAGTTGTGTTCTCTTTTCAAGCAAGAAACTTGCCATTGGGGAAGAGCTTTAAAGATGAGGAATGGCTGAAGTAATTACATGATTACGTCAGTTTCCTTTACAGAGCATGTGGACAACACGGGGTGTCCTGGGAGACAGTTTGTCTTGCAAGCTAGGAACATAGAAATCTGTACTATTCCACAAGTAATACCAATTTAAAGGTAGGTTAGGTCTTAGGTTTAACCACCTTCCTTAATTACAGAAACCTGCTTTGGACTACCTTCTGATCCCTGCTCTCCTCACACCAGGCCATGGTTTCAAACTCAGACACATTAAGCCAGTCAGTTCCTTCTGAGGAGGCTACTCAGATAGTGTGATTATTCTATAAGAAAATCGGAGTGACATTTGTTTTTCTAATCTTTGTTTTAGGGAAGCTCTTGGAAGCAAAACAACTAAAAAATCACAACATCTAACTATGCTGCACGCAAACCTACACTCAGACAACTCATTTTTTATTTAAATTCTCTAGGGATATTAAAACATGTAAATTACATAAAACCAATAATCAGTGTTGGCCTCCAGCTGGAAGACAGCAAGCAGATTAGATTAGAGTTGGAACTTTAGAGAAAAATGTCTGGGAAACATACTTTAAAAAAGCCTACTGCTTCATTTCATGGTAGGATGTTCTGCATGCATGTATATCTGTGTCTTGCGTGCATGCTTGATACCTGGAGAGGCCAGCAAAGGGTATTGGATCCCCTGAAACTGAAGTTATAGATCATTGTTAGGCACCAAGTGGATGCTGGGAACCAAACCTGGGTGTCAAGCTAATTCTGCAGCCCCGGGAAACATACTTTTAACCTTAGGAATTTGAAAGCATTTCAAGTTATCGTCCAGTGATGAAGTTTACTTCATTTCTAAGTTTCAGACAGGATGGAGATGAAGTCTGGTGTGAACTGATTGCTATCTAGAATGTAGCCGAAACAATCATACTACAGTGAGATTATGGATAAAAACAAACATCGCCTCTCTATTCTACACATATACCAATATCTTTTTTCTGCAAAATCATTCTTCAGTATGTTTTGGTATGTGGAATTCATGTTTTAATAAGGACTCAAATCCATTTGTCTTATGCTAAATGTAAACAAAACTGCATTTATTTTAAATACTTATAAAGTATTTTAAAAGATATACTCTTTAAATATATTTCTATGTATAAAGTTATCTACACAGAAGAAAGCAAATTAATTTAGCTAGAGAATAAAAAATTCTTAGTATGTAGCAGTAGAGATTAATCTTTTAATTTAGAACTGTAATGATTTTGCTTTCATTGATTCCCCAAATTAAACTACGTATACAGTTGCACACTGAAATGGTAACTTACTCTGCCCAGCACTTCAATAACCCCATCCTGGTATTAAATATAGTACCCTGCCTGACAAATCTCATGTTTTACTGCAAGGCAACAGATCCTTTTTCTCCTCAATGATTATTCATTATGTTCCACTGACTGGTCAGAATGAGTTTACTTTATCTCTCTCAGAATGGTGATTTCCACTCAGAAGTCTATAAACCGTGCACAGAGTCTGGACCAGAGAGCTCATCTTGAGGTGGGCTTACTGCAGATTTATGGCTACTCACTGCTGTCTTTCTTATTTTTGATCACTTTGGTAACTAACCTGGAAAAACAAAGCTTTTTTACTTAGGCTTGAGAGTGAACCCAAAGCAGCAAGGTGTGAGGTTAGCTGAGTGATGGACTAAGATCACTGAAGGAGCCCTGATTCTTTCTGCAGCCAGACAATGAAACATGCACACCCGATAGAAGTCAGACATGAAACTGGGCAAGTTTGCAATCAGTATGTTAGGAAAGAATGTGTGCTTTTGGCTACTTCTTAGGTCCAATCTGACATTTATTTTGAACTAGTTTCTCAAATCATGACTGCTGATATTGTCCAAACAGAACTGTCACCTTCCATCTTCCTCCATGACAGTCTGCACATCCCGGTTCCTTCATTCCTCTTGCATTTGGTGACTAGGAGTGTCCCTGATCTCTGCAGGACTCAGTGTAGTTACACTTGACATGATCAAGTCTATTCCTTGCCATTTCCTGATGAAGGAAGAACAGAGCTCTGGACCCTATGGACACTCTCCCTGACATTCTTGCTGCTGTGTTCAATTTCCCTTGGACTTTAGATAAAGCATCAGCACTCCCTGTTTTAAGTACTGGGCTCTTAAGAGTCTTTGTCCACTTGTGTAGGCCCTTTGCAACCCTGCAGAGTCGTCCAATCACAGTGACTTTAACTTGTTCTTTTCAGATCGCATGAAAACCTCGACCCCCGGTGTGAAAGCAAATGATTAATTCACAAAGCGTCCAGCCAGCTGTTAACCTAGAATTTGAGGCTCTTCATTTGTTTTCGACTCACTCGCTACTCACTGCTTCCACAGAGCACACAGCGCCCTGCTGCTGCGATGGGTGCAATACTCCATTCTGCTTGCAGAGTTTGCACACTCGCCACTGGGCTTCTGGGGGAAGTGGAGCACGGACACCAGCAGCTCTTACCTGTTGCTTGTTGTTAGGTGTGTAGGGCAGCATGGTGGAGACGTGGAACATTATCTCATAGTCTTTGTAGGTTGTGTACAGGGAGTGGGTTCCAGTGGAGTCAGCTACAGTTCAGGAAAAATAACAACAGATGAGACGACTGTAAGGCCTGGAAAAGAACTCACCAAGAGAATGCCTTCAAAAATGACTGAGAAAGTAAAGAGCTGAGGTAAGGCTCTCATAGGTGTTCTGACTCATTTTTAAATACCCAATTCTCTCTTGAATATCTCAAGCTCATGGCAACCCTGGGCTACATTTGGAGTTCCAAGCTAGACTGGACAAAATATAGCAAGGTCTAGTCTTTAAAAAAATAAAAAATAAATAAATAAGTTGAAGTGCTAAATAAATGCTGTAAGATGTATAATGATCACAGCATATGACCTAGTAGCTGCTGCAATGTAGAAGAGTCATGAGCATAAGCAATATTATTGTCAACAGCTGTGACAGCAAAGGTCTGCCTGCCTGCCTGCTGTTGGCAATAAAACCACAGGTGGCTGGTCTATGCTTATAGCTTAAAGAAATGCTAAATTCAATCTAGGTCTGCTAAAAACAACAAAAAATAATTTCCCATTCACCTTCACAAGACATTGAAAACCAATTTCTTAATATTTCCAATTCAATTAAGAGTGATAAGAGACTAATACTGGAGACCAAAGTCAAAGGAATGCCTTCAGATGTTAAAGGCATGAGAGGCCATGCTGTTCTCTCATTTCCCTAAGGAAAAACAACCTCTATTACCTAAATAAAAATGATTTTCTAGTCAATGTGCCCACAGACACCTATAGTCAGGGAAAAACAAACAAACAAACAAAGAACCATCCAGCTGAAAGGGACTGTTGAGACTCAGAGGTCTGGATTTCCAGATTACCCAGAGAACCTAAGAGCATTCATTTGGGGTAGACTGAAACCACCAACCATACTTTTCTGAGGACCATACTTGACTGTTAGTGAATGGTAACTATTGTGCTTTAGTGAATGACATAGCAAGACAAGTCACTGGTAGTCATAAGAGGCAGGCAGAAGTTCTTACAATCAGCATGCAAGCGTTAGTGGGGAAGCCTCTTGAAAAGGCAGACTCTGCAGGCCACAGCCAGCTCTGCTGCAGTGGGCAGGAGGTCTCAAAAGAAGCCTAGTTTCAGTAGCACATTAGGAAACTGATGCAGAAGTTCCTACTGCTCTGAGGTATTGCTCCAAGCACACGATCAAACTTTCAGATATAGAAACATGATCCTGATTCCTGAGCTTCTAGCTGGAGTTTACTGGAGGATCTTCATTTTGAAGTTCATGAAAAATGCAAAGAAATAAGCTAAATATAGAACAAAGCAAAAATGACTTTTCATAATTGCAAAATACACAGCAACAAGTAAGTACTCAAGAAAACCTCATAAATATTAATGACCACCACCAGGGAAGACCATTACTATAATAAAGTGTCTTTCTCAACAGTTTAAGGCTGGTTTTAAGTATGAAGAACGTATCTATAGTTAGGAGCCTGCTATAAATATCTACAGATCAACCTGCTATAAATATCTTGTAAGACTTTGAGGTGAATGTGGCAGCTTTGATGGGTTTCAAACTGATTTTAAGCAACACTGATGAGCTAGAAAAAAATACTGCCACCAGCATTTATTAACTGCCTTTGGCTTATGAATATGACTGCCGGAAAGAAAAGTTCTCTGGACAACATTCTGCTTTTCTACCTTTAGCCCTTTCATTCTCTGCACACCTTACTTCATGTTTTGGATGCTGCCTAACCAGCATTTTTTTTTGGGATCTTTAGAAATCCCAGTTTTGCTAATATTTTGGACAGTTTAAAAATGGTTTCATAAGGGTTAGAGATGAGGCTAAGTTCTCATAAAACAGTGAGAACTTCCTTAATAAGAAATAAGCAGTTTCCCAGTTCTGAGGTTAAAATGTACAGGATACAAGTATGAATGGTACCAGAGAGAAGAGAAAAGAATGTTCTCATATTTTCTAGGACTGCAATACTTGGTATTCTTGTTTTGCTTCTAGTGACCCTGAAACCATCAAAGTCTTAAGAGGATGACAATCTGGGAAAAGGACACAAAGTTGATGTTTAAATCTCGTTGAAGAGAATCTATGGTGAGCGACCTCAGAAAGCTAATGCTGGTCTGCAGCATAATTGGATGGGCTCAATCCTTTTTTTCTTATGGTTTATAAAGACAGGGTTTCTCTGTGTAGCCATGGCTGTCCTGGAACTTACTCTGCACACCAGGCTGGCCTCAGACTCAGAGATCTGCCTGCCTCTGCCTCCCAAGTGCTGGGATTAAAGGTATGTACCACCACCACCTGACTAGTAGTAAACCCAGGTCGTCTTGACAGTCACATGACCACCTCCAACTAACAGCATCAGTGAGCTGCACACAGTTATGAATACCGCCATACTCAACAATTATGTCATAAGAAGAAAATCCTTTAGCAGGCATCTATAATCCCGAACTTGGCAGGCTAAGAAAGGAGGATCTGAGTTAGAGGATGGTTGGGGCTACATGGAGAGATCTTGTCTGAAAATCTCAAATAAAACTCTCATTACTCAAAGCTGATAATGTTACGATAGAGAACAACCGAGGGAAGACAAGAATGTCTGCTGTACAAGAGCACAGCAAAGCACTGCTACTGCCATGCTGTGGGAAGCTGTGGGCACCGCAGCAAGCAGCAGCAGCATTTCTACTGCAAGGTGCTTCCAGTCTGCAGAAGCAGGTCCAAGGTGCAGCCAACACCTCTGATATTGATCCTGACTTAACTTGTAGTCGGAAGCTAGGACAATAATGATATGTGTGAATCTGAATGAGGAGAAGTATTCAGGTGTCCATATATGAGTTTTTCTTGAGCACTAAAGGAAAGGCAAGTCGAAGTAGATGCCAGGATAGAAGCACTTGATTTTAGGAAACTGTCTAGCTTAAAATATCTACGGAGTCTGGAGGTGTAGATGAGTGAGAGACGCTTGCCTGGCACATGAAGCCCTGGGTTTGATCCTGAGTGTTTCAATACATGAGTAAGACAGATATCCATCACGGAGGTTTGAAAGAGAGTGGCTCCAATGAATTCATCTTTCAATGTTTGTTCCAGTTGGTGGAACTGTTTGGGAAGGATTAGGTTGTGTTGGTTCAGGCCATAATTCTTACCTCATTTGCAACAGCATAGCAGTTAAGTGGCTGTTTAAGATCTCTATGCTAGAGACAGATTTCACATGCATATAATCTTCCCTCAGGATCTGGGGATGCTATAGTCAATGTTTGGATGCACAGTGGGAATCAGGCACACTTTCTGAGACAGGGCAAATTTTGGACCCTGGGGTATAATTCAGCCATCAATATTCACTTCTCCGTTGTTTTGTATGCTTTGTATGCTCACAGTTACAAAGGTGAATAAAGTTTGGGAAAGTGCTAGCTTATAAGATCCTCAGTAAATGTCTTGGTTGGAATTTAAATTTTAGGTCCAACAAGATGACTCAGCAGCTTAAAATGCTTTACATATATACCTGAAAATCCAAGTTCAATCTTTAGAAACCCCATAAAAAAAGCCAGATGCAAAGGCATACATCTGTTATCCCAGTAATCCCAGGGGAGGTAGAGACAGGAGACTCACCTGGAGTACATATACATAGCAGAACCAACAAGAATAATCTTGCCTTGAGAAGAAGTGACTCCCAAAGTCCTTCTCTGACCTCCATACAGGTACTGTCACATGTATATGTATGTCCACTGTCATATATACTCACCACACACACACACACACACACACACACACACACACACATCAAACAGACACATACACATGCACAGTAATATTAAATTTAACATTTTGTTCAGTTAAGGTAAAACGTGTACTTTACACTCAGAGTTTGTGTAGTTTACACTCAGAGTTCTAGAACTCTAAGTGGCCCTGTGTGTGCCTTATTTCTTTCTTCCATCAAGGCTATTCTTAATAAAGGATTGCTTTTCTTTTCCTAAAGACTTATTATTTTTATTAGGACTGTTTTTCCTGAATACATGTAAGTACACCATGTTATGTACCTTGTGCCCATAAACTCCAAGAGGGCACTGGATCTCCTGAAATTGGAGTTCCAGATTATTGTGAGCAACCTCATGGGTCCTGGGAACTGGGCCTGGATCTTCAGGAAGAACAGCATGTACTCTTAATCACTGAGCCATCTCTCCAGCCCCCCAGGTTCTACGTTCTTTCTAAAGCCTGAGTGAGTCTAGGCTAAACCACAGATCTCAGCTGCCCTTTGGTTGGGATCCTGGGGTGGCATGTGACACTGCAGCGAATTAGTGAGGGCAGGGCGCTGAGGAACGCTTCATGAAAGGCCTCAATGTCCTGTGTGCTGACTTGACAACCAAGCTTCATTCAGGCAAGAACTTCTCAAATAATCATCCGTAAGTACGGCCTTAAATGAGGGCAGTCTCCAGCTTTCAAATCAATGTCGTAGAGAGAAGTTTATTTTTCTCATTGCTCTAGTGTGTTTGCCAACCAAATCTGGGAACAAACAGGAAGCCCAAAAATTCACTGCTAAACATTTCTTCAGAGATCTGCTCATCCAACAACATATTCATCTGAAGCTTGCTTGCTCTAAGTCTTCAATGCCGAGATGAGAAAATGGACTTTGCATAGATGAGTAGGAAGAGAAGAAATGGCTCCATTGTTTCACCAGGCTTAGCTTTCCTGACTCTCTTAGTTCACAGCAGAATAAAAACCTCAAAACAGTTACGATGATGAGTAGAACTGTCTCACCAGACAACTTGGGTGTGAAAAAGTCAAGTGTACCAGAAACGGAAGGGACAGAGACTGGAGGCCAATCCGTAGGTTCATGCTCATGCGCTCTCAGCACACTATATTAACCAGCCATACCACCAGATCTATCACAGTTCCATAATGCTTAGTAGCTATCCAGCCATAGGCATGTGAATGTATCTAAAGCCAATTTAGCTAGCAATTTGTGGGGTTTAACTAAGATGGCATGCAAGCATAGACTGACTGACTGACTGAATGAATATAAAAATGAATCTAGAACTTCTGTCCCAGCCATAATTCTCACTATGAATTAGAAAATTTGGTAAGATATCTGAGCCAAATTATTTCAAACATCCAACAAAGGACAGCATTAGACAGTCTGTGGTCCATGCTGGGATGGGGGATGGGGGAATTGAGGGGTGGCAACAAGAAATTAAGGTGAGCCCTATAATGTCCCAGTTCACTACCCAGGTGGAATTTTGGGACAGTGGTACAGGATAGGCTAAGCCCAGTCTGAAGAGGGAAGCCACTATACAGTGGAGTTCAGGAAGTCTGAAGCAACTAATACTTGCAGAATATTGGTACTGAGCTTAGTACCCAAGAGAGGCAAAGGTCAGAACCAGAAAGGCTCAACAGCTGAACAAAGAAAGTACCCTTAAGTACTGGATGAAAATAACCTACATATGCACAGGGTTCCTTCCTAAAAGACAAACAAAGAAAATAATTAGAGAAGGAGCCAAACTGTTCAGAGTCGGAAGACATGTGAATCCATCCCACACAGGCACACTGGAGACAGCTAATTCAACAGGACGCTAGTCAGGTCATGACACTTCATGCCTCTGGAATGCTACAGGCAACTACTGTAGGCAGCTGTAACCAAGGTTAATTAAGCCTCAGGAAAACCAAGTGGTTCGTTTGGGGTGTTCACTGACATCTACGCAGTGACGACACTCAGAAAATGCAGTACCTCTTAAGCAAGCAGTCAGGTGGAGCAGTGAGGCGTAACTCAATCCAGGAAAATCCAATACCAGGAAGAAATGCAGGAAGACGCAAACAGAAATCCTAAAAATCATTCAAGGATTTAAAGGACAAGATGAGTCCAATGAAGCTCAGAGAATGGAAGACTAAATATTATCAGGCACAACTTTCTCAATATTACCATATTTTATTGGAAGTGTCACTGGAGCAAATTAATGTGAATTAAGATGTTCTACAGAATGGGAGGAAAAGAGAAAGGAAGTTGAAGATGTGCTAATAGAAATTATCAAAACGGAAGCATAAAGGTGTGGAAAGCTGAACAAACAAAGCCGGAGTCTCATCAGCCTTTGGAGCACTAATGACAACAGACACCCTGTGCAACTGGAGACCCGAGAGGCTAGACACACACAACCCATGCAAAATGGTTTAATTTGGTAAAACCTGCAAGTCCATAGATCTGCATAAGCTCTCTTGAGGAACAAGTCTTTATGTACACCTTTGGGACAGGATCTCACAAAACCAGTTTGGCCTTGAACTTACTATTTAGCCAAGGACAACATTGAATTTCTGATCCTCCTGCCTCTACCTCCTGAGTTCAATTCTGCCCATCTCCCTGGTTGCTCATCCTACAATGTGATCTCCTCCGCCTGTGCCCGACACTGTGAGGCTTTCACAGGAGCACAGCAAAGGCCAGCACCATGGTTTCATACCTCCAGAACTGAGCCAACCTGTTTTCTTTCCAAACTACCTCCCCTTGGGTATTCTGTCACACCAAGGAAAAATAGATGAAGGCCTATTCTGTAAAGCAGAGCAGTAACTCTTTCTGAAGCCTCCTCAGTGAGAATGTGTGCAGTAGGAGGCAACTTACCAAGCTGGACCCACCTTTCTCTAGATGTCAATTTGATAGGATTTGGGGCCAAACACATACCAAGTGCTTATCTTAGTGATCCAACTGCTTTATTAGCCAACAACATTTCTGTCACCTTAGGGATGCCTTAATCACATCACCCTACATCATCAACAGGTTGGCTCGGAACAGGTGGATCAATAAACAGCATACAATCATCTGGCCTCCAGCTGACCACTCAGTTTCAGAAGCAGGACACTTATTTCAGTGGTTCTCTGTGATGATGATCTACAGAGCCTTACAACTTGTGACAGGAACAGACCCTATGAGGTGGACATCAGAACACTGGGACACAAAGAGCTGAAGGGCAACTTAAGATCTTACACAGCTGCAAGCAGGGACAGGCATTAACATAATATTTAAGTGGCTAGGCTATTTATGGCTTTTCATAGTTGTTCTTGCACGGTGTCTCTAAGTTGCCAACAGCAAAACTATGGCAACAGGAAATTCCTCCCTGCAGTGGAGTTTATGAATGCTTTTCTGTTTTTATGAGTCAATGCCTTATTTAATTTCCTGTACAGAAAACCAGAGAGATTACTATAGCCTGCAACACATACATGCTAATCCAAAGACCCTCTCAAAGAAAAACAGGTCACAGCTGTCTAAAGATAGCTTTTTAGATAAAATTGAAATCATCTCCACATAGAGGAACACCAGAAGTCAACATGCTGCCTCCCAAACCAACACCTGTGAGCTTAACAGCCCTCCCGAAGGGCTCTGGAGGGTGGGGTAGAAACCCATAGGATTCGGCACTGTAGCTAAACAGATCGCTGGGCCTTTAATCAACATACTGAACCAAACCAAGCGGCCTATTTTTTTGTAGAGATTCTGGTAACAAAGGAGGGACAGTACTTGGGGAGGGAAAGGACCAGCAAGGGCAGGGAGGAAGAAACAGGCAATGGGTAAATACAAAGTACAATGACACACAACCTGAAAAAGATGTTATAACATCCAAACAAGTTTTAAGATAAACAGAGGCTAGAGAGGCTACTTTCATGGGTAAAGTCCCGAGTTTGAATCCTCAGAACCCATATTAATAACAGCACAGTGTGGTGCACAAGCTTGGCAACTGAGCACTGAGCAGGTGGAGACAGGCCAATCCCTGGGGCACACTGACCACCAGCCTGGTTTCTGTGGTGAACTTCAGGTCAAGTGCCTGTCTCAAAACTCAGGAAGGATGACTCCTGAGGAGCGACATCTATGCTTGCCTGTGGCATCTACAAGCACATACACACATGTGTGTGTACATGCGTCACTGCCTTAATAGAACTGTAGGCAAGAGAAACAAAGGACAGACAGGAGCAGCAAGCAGGCCCAGACGGTAGAGACGCTCACCACAAAGCCGTGAACCCGAGTCTGAACCCACGTAAAGGTAGAAGGAAGAAGCTGGGTGTAGTGACACACACCTTTAATCCCAGCACTGAAGAGACCAGAAAGGTCTTTATGAGTTCCAGCTCAGTCTGGTCTATGTGGTGAGTTCCAAGTCAGTCAAAGACACATAATGAGATGCTGATTCAAAAACAAAACAAAACAAAAAGATAAAAAAAAAAATCAACCCCAAAAGAGAACAGACTCCACAAAGTTTGTCTTTGACCTCCACAGGTACTTGGGGACAGAAGTAGTGCATACACATACAGTCACATGCACATACACACCATACAAACACACGAACTAAATAAGAAAGTTATATAAAGGTTGGCTATGTAGAAGAATACAAAGATTATACAATAAACCAATAAAAGTAAAGTGTATAGGTCTTACAACCAGACTAACTTGTTGGTCTTTTAAATCCTCCTAACATTCAGCCATGAGTGTGGTGAACTCTCTGCAGTTCCACTTGGTACACCAAGCCCTGACCCATCCACAGGTCTGATGACAGCGATGCCATGCGGGCTGCGGTCTTTGATGGTTCTAGTCCTGCCTCCTCCCAGTCTGACTTTCTGCAGCAAGGACAGTGCTGTTGTGTGGATGATTTAGCAAAATGCACATCAGCATGCAGGAGAGATAGAGCCCAGCAGGAAGGTACAAGTATGTCTTACTTTTGGTGTCAAGCTGCGCACGATACTTCTCAAATCCTTTTAGCCGGACTCGCTCTCCCAGCAGCTGAAGGAACTCCTCGAAGGCCGGGCCCGCGGACTCGTTGTTGTACATCTCCTCCTCGGTGCTCTGGCCTGCTTTGCAGTACATGACGCCCACTTTCTGCTGATAGTTCAGCTGCGGAGGGGACAGGAAACAGTGAGGTGAACAGTGACAGGAGGCTCTGCCTCCAGTGCTAACAAGTCCTGCAGGATACACACCCCAGCCAGCAGCTAGCTAGCGTCTTTCTCAGGGAATCCCTTTAATCTTCTGCCTCAGATCCAGAAACTATAATGGAATAACCACCTCTAACCCCCCCCCCCCCAGCTAAAAGGGCAGAGGAGTAAACTAGAATTGCTGTGTGTTACATCATACAGCATTAGGGCAGATGGTGGGGATTCAGGAAATTTCTTTTCATGATTTACAAAGTATGAGAGGCTACAGAACAGCCTGAACAAAACTGCCAATCAATCCTCAATGATCTCTCCTTTACAAATCTAAGGCCTTTAAATAAAAGCAGACATCTATTTATCAAAACACACTTTAAAATAAATTGTTTTGAACTAAAAAATCCCATTAATAACTCTGGTATTGAAGAATTTGAGGTTTGCACAACCACCATTTGAACAGTGTCCTGAACTGTGACTCTAGCATAGAGCTTGGGTAGCACACTGTTAGAGAAACTTCTCTTCTAAACGTCTTAATGGCAGAACAGCTTGGGGGCAAATATACCTTTTACACTGCCCTTTAAGTGAAGCATCCCAGACGTGAATGACACAACAGTGATGACGACATTCACTCATCACTGAGAAGCTTGCCATCTGACAAACGACTTTCTAAAGGATACTGAACTCCCAATAAGAAATAGGTTTGCAACTTAAAAAATGTAGACACCGAGAACTAGTATAAACAGTGCTGAGCTCTTAACCCTTTCCCTTTCCCTTAATGGTTCTGTAGCCATTGGGCTGAGGCTGTCACTTGGTGCTGTTTGCTTAGACTTCACTGGAATCCAGCCTTACCTGGCATAAAAGCTGGTCCCATATCAAACAGCCTTTTACTTCTGTCTCTGGAGCAGCTATGACTACAGGTGCAGCCACTATGCCTGGTAAGGTGAAGTTTTAGTAACTAGTATCTACTGAATACCTGCTACCTGCCAAATACCACATAATATCAAACACACACTTATTGCCTGATCCTCAGAACAGACTATCAGCTTGACCTTACTCATCTGGCAGATAAGTGAATGGAAGAAAAGTAATTTGTGCAGTGGGTAGTCCTGCTTTAGCTTCTTTTTTTTTTTTAAAGACAGAGTCTCTCTGTGTAGCCTTTACTGGCCTGGACCATCCTACACAGACCAGGCTGGTATGGATCTTGCAAGAGATCAGCCTTTTACCTCCCAAGTGCTTGGGTTAAAGGGGTGCACCAGCAATCCTGTCTGATAATCTTGTTTTTGTTTTTTTTTTAAGTTGTGTCCGTCACTTAACACATGGGTTTGAAGCCATTTATTTGCAATTCTCAAGTTAAAAATAAAAGAAATCAATTTAAGCAAACACACTTGGAAGCAAAAACTGATAAAGGGTTGACATCCTAACTTTTAATTTATTCTTCTTGGTATGAATATTCATATTTCCCCTGCATAAATATTCATGTTTGACTGTGGAGTGCTGGGAATATTAACATGTTGTGCATGGATTTTATTAGCCTTCTACAATTTGAAAATTGCTGACTTCTGAAGATACATTCAGGCCCCTGCCATTTGAGACCAATGAGCTTTATGTATGTTCTGCGTTTATCAACATTCTAAATGACATGGTTCAGAACAGTGCTAACACAGAAAAGCATCGTAAGAAAGAAGTCCTTTGCTTGCTGGCTTTTTGTCCCTTTACCATGCTTAGGTAACAAGAGAGCGCAACAGATATGAGATCACCTGCACAGGACTCACTCTGCTTACCTGTCCTTACACTCATGGGGACAAAGGAAAGTCCAAGTCTCAACCTTGCAAATAGCTAAACAAACTAATTCAGCCTGGGTGAAAAACAGCATGTAGGACGGCAGCATCCTTACTTCACTTCAATGGTAACAAGCATACATTGGTTTACTTAGTTTTGTTTTTTGTTTTTGTTTTGTTTATCATACTTACGAGGGAAAAAAAGCAAGCAAAATATCAAAGTATAATCACTGACATTTCAGCCCTGTCTCAGCTGGCTGCTAATGCTAGCAGGAGAACCCCCACAAGGAGAGGTTTCCTTTCAGCTTTAGAACTGAGCTAAGAGTTCTATCAGGTTTTTGAGAGTAAGTAGGGAACTGTAGGCTCTCTGTCCATTACAAAGGCAGTCTTAACACAGCCAGCTCCCGGTACTGGTTTGAGTGGCAGCACCTCCTCACCCTATCGGCAGAACCATCAAAGATAGTGATCTGGAGACAGGAGGGAGCTCTGAGCTCTGTGCTCTCTGGCTGCACCTCCAAGATCAGCCTGCACAGGCCACAAAGACAAGTCACCCTACTCAGTGGGGAACATTTTTCCCTTTTGATTTGTAGGTTATTTTAAAGAACCTCTTACAGGCCTAAGGTTTCACTGCAAAACTCAACAGGATTCATTTATCATTTATCTACTGTGGAATAAGATAAGTAAGGAAACCTGAAAGCACCAGACAGGCAGGCTCCAGGAAAGGACACAATGTGCCCTTCTCTCACTGACCGCATGCCATGGTCACTTGCAAAGACAACCAGCTGGTTTCTAGTTTCACTGGTTTGAAAGGAACAGTGTTTTATAAGAGGATTAGGAAACCTGCTAGATTGTCACATTTTCTTCAGTTTAAAACTGCCAGATGCCACCTGCTCTATTCTCTGAAACTGACAAAATGACTATAAACTTAATTTATGCTCCAATGAAATTAAGTGTAGGCGGCATTCTCTGAACTCCTCAAAGCCTTAGATACTGTCTATGTTTCCTGCTGGTAGTCATAACATAAACGTGCCCAGAGAAGGGGCAAGGTACCGATGACACCTGCATCAGCGTCAATGGCGTTGAGCACCATGGGATTGCAGGCATGTTCTGTGAAATGGATCTGTTTGCTTTGGGAGGCACACATATCTGTATGGGCTTTGAATATGAATATACAGTATTTAAATATAAAGTTCAAAACAGTAACAATGAACTGAAAACAGGCGGGGCCTATGCAGTGTAAATTTTGTTGATAAGTATGTCTGGACTTTTTAGTATGGGGCCCTGATCCAAATGTCTAGTCACTCAGCTAATGTTTATTTTCTGGTTTGTTTGTATTTTGAGACAGGGCTCCTATGTAGTACTAACCTGGAACTCACTCTATAGATGAGACTGGCCTCAAACTCATAGAAATCCACCTGCCTCTGCCTCCTGAGTGCTATGATTAAAGGCATGTACCATCAGGCCTCAAATAGGCACATATATCTATAAAAATTAAACATAGTCCAACAGGACAAAAGCTGTACATCGGCAAAGTGAAGCCATCTTCAACTACCAGCAGAAGTGTTGGTAAGCCCACTGATTGGAAGCTGCAATACCAAAATCCCTCCTTTCAAAAAGTAGGCAATTCCACACAGAATCAAGAAACAGATACAACTTGAACATTCTTAAATTTTGAAATACTAATGCTCAATCAGTAGTCTACTGAAATATTCCAAAATCCAAAAAGACCTCTATGATCTGAGAGGGTCTTTTTCTAGGCACTTGGTGAAGCAGTACCTGACTCAGAAACTCCTGCATTCCTGGGAAGAGGGTGGGTCCAGCCAGAGCTCAGGACCAGCCCTTTACGGCTCAGTAATATGGCTCCTGGGCACATCTTATTAAGTCTTGCATTTCACACATCTTCCCAGAGAGGGTCACAAGAACACGGGGGTGACCAGCCCCACAAGGACAACCCAGTTTTTATAAATCTTTAGAATTAAATGTTTAATCAGATGTTTATGAGGTGTGACATGTTAAGAGTTCTTCACTGTGCCAGTTCTCAAAGCATGGGACCTAAGTTCTCCAAAGTCTCTAGACTCTTGCTTTCCTGTCGTCTTGCTGAGGGCCAATGTCGACATATCCGGCCGTGGCACCAGACTCTACCATGGCTCAAGGAATGCAGTGTTTGTTGGGAGAAAAAGGTAAGCCAGCTGCCTCATCCACAGAAGACTCTGATGACTGCTCTTCTCCTGGTCCCTCCTGCCATCCGAGGAGAAGGCTAACCACGGATGGACAGGAAGTCCTAGAGCCTACTAGGGCCTCCAAAGATGCTACTGTGGCTTGTGGGAACAGGGAGGAGGATCAGGAGAGCATCATTCTTACCCTCCATGCAGCTTCACAGCAGTGCAGGTAAGCCTTAAAGAGACCTCCTAAATACCTGGCGTCTGATGGCACCATGTGGGGAACAGGATCCACAGAGGTGCCAGTCCAGCTCCCAACCTGTTCCCTCCAGCAGAGCCTCCAAGCAAGGGAAGTTCTTCTGTTTATGGTTTTATTGTTTTATTTATAAAATATTTTAAAAGTTTTGTTTGTGCTTATCAGGACTCAACAGTGTTTGGCCTCTTCCAAAACCAAACTGGAGCCAAAAAGAAAAGCTAGAATCTCATCAGTGTGACATCCATAGCCCGTCCACCTCCTGCCCACCTCCCACCTCCCGCCCACCTCCCACCTACCTCCTGCCCACCTCCTGTCCACCTCCCACCTACCTCCTGCCCACCTCCCACCTCCTGCTCACCTCCCACCTCCCGCCCACCTCCCACCTACCTCCTGCCCACCTCCCACCTCCCGCCCACCTCCCACCTACCTCCTGCCCACCTCCTGTCCACCTCCCACCTACCTCCTGCCCACCTCCTACCTCCTGCCCACCTCCCACCTCCTGTCCACCTCCCACCTCCTGACCACCCCTCACCTCCTGTCCACCTCCCACCTCCCATCTACCTTCCAACCTTCTTTTTCTGTCTTCATTATATACAATGCCCAAGACTGTTGGCTGTAGTGAGCAGAAAGAGTAGGAGGTCTTCTTTCACCTTTTCAGAAGCAAGACTCTCAACCTGTTTTCTAAAAATGCTCTCCTGCTGGGTTCCCTGGCTATTCTTGGGGGATAAGAGGAGGCAGCTAGTCTAAAAGGAGCTCTCTGCCTACAGGGAATGGGGATTCATGGACAGTGTTCATTTTGATTTGGCCTTCATAAAAAACTCTCAGACTTCCTCGTAAAGATGAAAATCTTTATTGTCTTCCTGGCATAGACTGGGAAAACATCAGTACTGAAATTTTTAAAAATGCAAGACTTACCTTTTATCCTCATTGGGAATTACAAACAAAAACAGAATGCAAAGAAGGGAAGGAGGAAGGAGAGAAGGAGGCATAGCTATTGGGTTGGGTAGGAAAGTGGTTTTTTTAGACAAACTTCAAAATTATGTACACTTGCACAGAGTCTACGCTAATCTATTTTTATCTTTGGCATAATGTAAGTAAAATATTCTAAATGCATAATCTAATATTATTCTAAGGTGAACTGTGAAAAACATCTCCAAAAATGAAAAGATTCATCTGGAGGCATTGAGCTAATAATAAATACATCTAATTTGACATTGAGATGATTTTCAATTACATAGGATAAAGTCTTCATTCAGGCCTAATTTGTAAAAGACTGAGATCAACTCTACCACTCATCAAAGAGGAAGCTGAAGTTATTACCCCCTCAGTGGCAGAGTCACACAATAGAGTATAGGCAGTCACACGACTAGACTTCTGCATGCATGGGAAGGTCTATAAAATACACCAAGTAAACAGGAAGGGTACAAGGAAACATGGAAGACAAACCCAGTAATGCTGTGCTGGAAGCCACGGCACACGTCTGTGATGGTGGAACAGAAGGTGATGAGAAGCGGGAGAACCGAGATTCTCATGTAAGCATGGACACGTTACCTAGATCTTGGGCTATCTGACGACATCATGCCGATTAAATGGGAGAATAGGCCTATATTTTCACTTTTGGGCTGAATTTCAAAGATCACTCATAATTATAACCAAGAACTGTCTGCCCACCAGCCAGCCCCTCCACAGACTCTGCAGGAGCCCTTCCTGTCGGTGACTTAGTCTTTCTGTGCTTCATCAGTGCACACTGCCTTCTTAACACAGCCTTGGTTCCCCATGCTAATGCCATCCATGATTACCCACAGGGTCCCCCATCCTGTCACTGCCTCAGTCAGGCAGGCATGGACGGGCAGCACATAACAAGCAGCAGCACTGTCCTGATGGCTGACAGGTGCAATTCCTGAGAATGCTCACCCAGGGCCAGGAGTCACCTGGTACCATCTGGATGTCAAACGTGCACTGGGTACTCTCATAATCTAAGAGATTTAAATTTTAGGACTGAGATTGTTCTGCCAAAGTGTCATTCACAGAAAATTGATTTTTAGATACAATGTTTCCCCTAGAGGTCATTTTTTTAAAATAGGTTGCCTAAATAAAGATGACAGTGGCCGATCAAACTCATTTAGCCTCACAATAAAATAACGCACCACGGCAGTGAACAGGAGAAGTCAGCAGAGTTCCATTCATACCCTATCAAAGGATCAGTGCTATTCATCATGAAACAGGCACTGCCTCTGCCCAACAGCTATTCTTATCAGGTGCCACAGGTGTCCCACACTATGGCCATTCTTCTGCTTTAACTTCAACTGGAAAAGAAATCGCTTTAAAAACTGAAAAACAACATATCTTCATTTTCATATTCTTAATGAATACCTTTTAAAATGGATATGCGTTCAGCCAAAATCACTGCCGGGAATATGAGACTTGACATTTCCTAATGAAGCAGAACTATTGATTCCCTCTACTACAAGCTAGCAAGTGAGCTTATGACATGCGTCAGCCACAGGACTTCGTACTGGGTGCTGAAGCCTCTGAGACTTGGAGTCATCATTCCAGGAGGAGTAGAACGGGGCATAGAGCACGGGGGTCAGGAATGTGGGCTATGACGTCTGTGTGCCTGGTAACCTGTGTAAATTATTTCACACAGTGCCTAGCTTAGTCACTGCTCAATCCCACTCTCCAGTTTGCTCAGTGAGCCTGCTTGCTGCTCCAGGAACTCATGGAGCCTCTCCTTTGACTTTGTTCCTACTGATTTTGGTCTGGAACATCTGATAGTGTCTTCAGGCCTGAAGCAAGCCTCCTGCCCTTCAAGGACACCTCGTTCTGATCCTGTCAGCCAATCCTGACTTACGCCCTTTGATTTCTGTTTGCAGTTATCTTAAATTCATTATGTTAAGCCTGACATCTGTTACAGTATACTGTATGGCTTTGTCTCTTTCATGGGTATGAGCTGTGTTTTACTAGCCTATTTATTTTCCACAGTCTTTATCAATCTACGAGGAGCATGCATAGAGTTACTCCACTTATGCTAACTTGTAGAGTACAATATTTTACTTTTAATAGGACCTTGCAAAGATGAAATGAGACAATGTATTTAAAGGTGACTAACAAGTAGCCATTCTATTGCCATCAATAGTAGCTAAGATTCCTTGACTCTTTTTCAAGTGTTGTACTGAGTGTTACACATTTGTCAGCTCCTGGAAACAGAACATGACACAATCTATCATTCCCCATGCAAAAAGTAGATGAGGCACAGGTGGTTTTGATTGACTGCTGAAGACAAGACTGACATAACTGAAAAGTACCTAAAGTGGCCACACAATTTCAAAGATCACAGAATAAATAGTGAAAGTCCTAGCACTTCACAATTTCCTTTAGGGAAAAAATGTATTTTGAGACAAGAAAAAGGAAAGGAAACATTACAATTCTTTAAAAGATAGTATTTATACAGATTTGTAGCCAGTGATTGGCCCTAGCAAGAGGTGAGAGGGCAGAACATGCCCGAAATGTCTGGGATTTCAGTTGCCCTGAACAGAAAATAAGGTAATGCCTGGAATAAACGGTTCAGGGACACTGTGAGGATTAAATCAGATAATGACAGAAAAGAGACCAGCATGCAGTAAAAGCATATTGCATGCTGTCTAGTCTGCCTTTCTCCTACAGATGTCTCAAAGGAGCAGTAGAGACCTGACAAAGAAGGTAGGTAAACTAAACCCAAAGTTAAAACTAAATTTCAGAGCTCTAATAAACTACAGTGTCAAACTCTTGCCAACTGAATTATGGCTTCTCAATTCACATAACAACAGAATTAAAATAGCCATTCAAAAAGACCTAAGGAGACAAAAAGAGTAAGGAGAATGGGTAAACCTTGGCAAGACATTGGCATTCAGCCTTGGCATTCACTCATGTCTCAAAATGAGTTTCCTCAAGAGTCTCTTTCAACTCTGGGATGCACCAACTCTTGGTCAAATGACAGGAAAGTGACTGGATGCATGGGCAGCAAATTGTTGTATACCTTACAAAAAATTTGCTTATTTCATTTTTGCTTTCTGTACTCATGACAGAATCAAGCACAAAAGGCAAAATCCAACAATATAGCAAACAATTGTTTTGTGTTTTCTTTTTCTAGGAGTTTAATTAATAAGGGTAGAAAGATAATACAGTAAAACTGAAGTTTCTTTAGTTAAGTCCAGTTTCCTGGCATCACTCTGAGAATCTAATGCAAGAATACACAGAATGCCTGAATTAAAAAAAAAAATACAAAAGAACAATGGAAACCAAAAATGTTACAATAATTATGTGCTGTGCACACCTGCCCACATTTCCTTTTCTTTTGTTCCTCCTTCTTCTTTTTAATTGGTGGTGGTGGTGTCTGTGTGTGTGTGTGGGGGGGGTCTAAGACAAGGTTTCTGTGTAGCTCTGGCTGTTCTGGAACTCTCTTCTGTAGACCAGGCCATCCTCCAACTCATAGAGATCCACCTGCCTCTGCCTCCCAAGGATGGAATTAAAGGTATGTGCCCAGTGAATTTCTTTTCAAAGTGCATATTTCCAAAAGAATCTACTTCTCAAAGTGGCTCCAAGGCAATCCCACCTCAAGGGTGAAGTATGCACCACTATGACTCTAGCTGGAAGGCTATGCATGGAGAAGATAAGGCACAGCAAAAGTACAACAGCTAAGTCAGGTATGGGGAAGCTCACATAGAAAGCCATGCTTTAACTGCTAGATCCCACTGCCTGGCAAAATGGCTGCTTAACACTGCCATTCTATTAGGGAATAATGTATTTAAGGTATCTCTTTTGAAATGAAACCAGTCAGATCTACTGACGGCAATATTGTTTAACCAAATAAAACAATTACCATATATTATAATTAATAATTTATGAAGGAAGAAATACTTTAGTAACCAAAAATAGGGCAGTGATAATTAGAGAATAATGGGCAATTTTATGAATTAAACAAACGTAATTGAGTTAAACTCATCATAGATTCCTGTGCTGGAGGACCATGAAACCCGGAACATAGCCATCTGCGGCCCCCACACTACAATCACTAAGAGGACACAAAATGTGCCAGACGTCCCATAAAAGCACACAACTGGAGCATGAATTTTTAAATTTAATATGTTTAAAACAAGGGAAATGGCAATAAAACACCTTCTTTATATGAAGTAATCTGTTCTGTAGAGATTGAGAATGTTAAGTATAAGACTGTATTATCAATGCCTGAGCGGGTTTCTCCCTCCTGGGTAAGCACAGTAATGGAAATGTCTGAACTAATAAAGCTGGAACGGCCACCTCACGTCCTCCTCCTTTATTAATGTTCAGAGTGCATGCTGGAAGACAGTCCTGAGCACTCCAACTCACACGCAGTTGCCTTCTGAAGCATGCAGTGTGTCAAAGCAACATGCAACACAAACGGGCACTCCCAAGATTCTTGTGTAATTACACCAAAGGGACATTAGCTGTGATGCGCCGTGTGAGCGTCATAGGAGAAGGATTCAGGAAGCTCCATCAACTTCTAGTTCATCTTATATGTTCAGTGGATGGAGGGAAAGACTTAAAAGACCATGTAACTAATTTTTGGGAGGAGGCATTCATTTTAGTTTAATAAAATCAGAATTTTTGATTAACGAAACGTAGACAAAGTTTTGTTCACAAATGATGTTATACCTGTTCAAATTTTACATGCAACGTTCAAGCTACTTTTACCCACTGCTAGGGTGCAAATGGCAAAAACACTAAAGAAGTCCCAAGTAAGGTTACGTAGACAGAATGTCTACAAGGCGTGTGCCCGAGTACTCCAAGCGGGATGCGCATGTGCTGCCCATGCAGTGGTTTCCAGTCACAGCAGCCCTTCCCTTTCTCCACACAGGCCATCTACTCTCCCAAGCACCGTGATCAAAGATCAGTGTGCTTGGGAACAGAGAGATGGAGGCAACAACCTTGAGCATTTGAAAAAGCTACTGACTCACACTCTAGTTTAATTTTTTTTATACTTCAAAGTCCTAGGTAAAATGCATCTTGGCAGTATTAAAAAGTAGGCTTTCTTAAATCTAAGCTTTTAGGAATGATGTGGCTAATAGCTAACTGCACATTTTGGAGGCAGATGACCGTGCTCAAATCCTGGTTCTCTAATTTATAAAGTGAGAAATTGAATTATGTAATTTCTCTATGCCTCAGATTCCTTTTCTCTGAAATGGGGAGGGGAACAGTACCATTCTCTTAAGGTTGGAAGGTAAAATGAGATAATATATTCTAAACTCCTCAGACAGCATCTGGTGAACACATTCAGCAGTGCTTGCCATTCTCGTTCTAAGAATTTGTAATGCAAAACCATCATTATACCTACTATTACAGTTTATACTGCCATGTCTTCCCCCCACATACTCAGAACTTCATTGCATGTGCCAGTGACCATAGAAAGGATAGAACACGGATAAAGCTCTCTATCAGCTTTGCCAATGCTGATATTAGGTAAATCAAATCAGAAGTGGTTAGGTGAACACAAAGACTATCCTTTACAATAACCAGGACAGGTCTCCCATCTAAGAGGAAATGCCACAGTTGTATGAAAGCCCAGAGGAAACCGAAGCAGCCAGGACTGCACACGTACCCCTTGCTCGTCCAGTTTCATGAGCTGCTCCGTGACTTTGGGAGTGTTGAAGGCCAAGCGCAGGCACTGCACGTTGAGCTCTGGGATCACATGTTCCAGCACCTCTTTTAGAGGCAATCCTCTGGCCGTCGAGTGCTTGGCTGTGGAGGGAATAGCATCCTCCAGGACAGACCCTCTCAGCGTCATGAGCTATGAGAGATAAGGGCTATGGTGAGGCTTCACAACAGCATGAGACACTGAATATATATGCTCTAGGCTCTGGAAGCCAAGAAGTAGCTCTGTTAAGCTAAACAATGGCTGGTGGTTGGTCAAGTCAGTGAGGTGGTACACGAGGGAGAAGTAACACAGGATGCTCTATATGTGAGAAGTGAGGCCAACACACTTCCAAGAGCTTCTACAAAGTTAGAAAGAACTCATGACATGTTTATTATAGTGCTGAACTATCTACCCAAGTGACAAAGGACGTCTGCCCTCACAGTGATCAGTGAGCTCAAAGTCTCTGCATCACCATACAGTGCCAGGAAGCACACTGAGGGATAGGGGAGGCATCCCAGGGAGACACTGAAAGAACACTGAGAATGTGGTTGGTATACTTTTTAAACATTGAGGTAGTAGGAGGAGGATGCTTTCTATTCCCTAATGTGACTGAGAAGCACTAGCTGCTCCTATCTTCTAAGAGCAATGACAAAGAGCAGTCAACAGCCGGGAAATGACGTCTCCTTTTCTAAAACAGAATTATAGACATGGCCAGGAACTGAAAGTTATTAATTTGACCCTAAATAGCAAGTAGAATGGTTCTCCATGGCTTATAATGGAATAGTGCACCACTCTGCCAAAGACTAAGGGGAAGGCCTGGCTTGATGAGGCCTGGAAGGAGGCGAGGCCTGTGACTGAAGACCAGAGAGAGGTGAGCAGAGCAGGGAGAGACAGGGAGGGGACAACGAGCAGAAGGGAATAACCAGAGCCACTCGGTTTCAGAGACTGTTGTGCTGTGCAGGGTAGAAGTTACCCCTGGATAGGGAAGAGGCCTGCCAGGCAAGATGAGGGGCATCAGTGCAGGGCCTGAGGACTAAGGGGACTACAGAGAAGAAGATCCCATCTCTGCTCAACACAGGGACAAGTTCATGGTAAAGTCCAAACAACTTCACAAAAAAGGAAAGCTAAGAAAGCATCAAGTGGAATTCTCTCTCTCTCTCTCTCTCTCTCTCTCTCTCTCTCTCTCTCTCTCTCTCTCTGTGTGTGTGTGAGTGAGTGAGTGAGTGTGTGTGGTGGGGGGTGCCACACACAGGGATGGGGGAATTGCTAGAGAGTGAATAAAGACAGCAACAGAAACCACTTGGAAATTAGAGAAGGGTGGTTTGAGAAGTCTGGTAGATCTGGGAAGAGAGAAAGGATGCTACCTCAGTGCCCATCAGCTCTGACAGGAGAATAGCCCAAGAACACCGGCAGGCATGCCTCTCCTCTCTGCCACTATAAACAACACATTAGATATAAAATGTTGCTTCAAAACCATCATTTTTTATTTTCCCAGAGTTCATGCTTGGAAACAATTAGGAAGTGAAGCCAACCCCTGAAACTTACCCTGCATTCAATGAGGGAAACACAGTCAAACACTTCGTTTAAACTAATTTCAAAACCATTATTTTCTTGACCTCAGGGATATCAGGCATTGATCTATAGGAACAATCCTAGAAAGAATTAGGAGCTGAGGCAATCCATTGGTAGCTGAAATAATTATACAGATGCTTAGAAAGAAAAGGCAAAGGCCTCACAACCTCTAAACTGTCCACATGAATTTCTGGTTTAAATGTTTTATAAGCTATTTTATTTTCCTTTTCTCAAAATCTTGAACTTTATCTTTAAATAAAAGTTCACATATTTAATCCCTAAAGAGTTCTGACCAGTCAGAGCTGGCTCCTTAGAGAGGCAACTGCTGCCAAGGCTTATGATCCAAGTTTGGTCTCCAGAACATACACCGTGACGAGCAGAGCCAGTGCCTGCAAGTCGTCCCCTGAACCCCGCCTGACGCACACAAGCACACAATATGTAAATAAAGTAGTAATCAAAGTATCTAAAGACCTCAGAGAGCCTGTTCGCTCATAAATAGATCGCTTTCTGGCTCTAATAATCTGTGTTCTAGGCCTCGGAGAGTATGCACAAGGAACAGTTAAGGGGAAGAAACTTGCTGGATCAGTAGCGGGGAAGGCTGAATGAGGAAGCCTGAGGTGATTCTCTCTCACCGGTGAGAGCTCTGGCTCCTTAAGGTGCGAGTGCATTCTAGATGCCCCTCATCTGTGACACATAAGGGTTCCAGTTTCCTCTGGACCTGTCTTTCTGTTCACGGAAATTACCGCTCCTTCAATTCCACTCTTACTGCAAGCTAGACCAAAAAGCCAGGCAACACCTTTCCTAGGCATTACCACCAAAAGAACAGGTCCATCTTTTCCAAGTATTACCATGCACATACGTGAAGAGGCCAAGGTCATCTCAGCTATTAGTCCTCAGATGTTAGCCACACTTTTTTTTTTTAAATGACACGGTTGCTCAGGAACTTGCCAAGTAGGCTCAGCTGTCTAGCTAGAAAGCTCCAGGGATCTGTCTATCTCTGCCTCACTTCAAGTACATGTCACCACGACAACTTTCAATACATGGGGTGCTGGGGACTGAACTCAAGTCTTAGCAAGCACTTTATGAACTCAACTGTCTCCCCAGCCTGGATCCTTCTTTGTTCCAAGGACTTCGTGACCTTATCCTGTTGGCTTTAAACCCTAGCTGTACCTTCTGCTCCATTTTCCCTCACTGGATTACGTCTCACACCTTGCTCTCTTGCCACTTACCTCACTAGTTCTAAAAATTATCCGGTAGTTGTATGGAGATCCATTTTCCTTCATGTCTTCTGGCTTTTCCCTTCGAATACTCACAGCCACTGGACCAAGGTTCTCATCCACCCCAAAATAGTTCCAGTGTTCTTAGGTAAAACAAGATAAAACAGAATTAGAAAATTATCTGACAGTGCAAAACATCATATTCTGTTTGGGTTCAAAATCACTTCCCAGAAATTATTGGTAGGAAGTCTGTATGTTTAACAAATCCTAACATTCTCCACTGAGCTATAACACTGAGGCTATATAGGCTTGCTCAGAGCACAACACAGAGAAGGCCTGCTGGGTCCTGACTGCTCTACAGCGCACTATTCTAGGTGTTTCATGTGCTCTCTCCATGTCCCACCGTTTTCATAGGATACAGGTCATATGAACCTTTCTACATTTTATTTAGACATACAATAGAGTTTGAGGAGAGGGACTTCTTCCAGGTTAAAGTGATGTCCCTGCATTGGAAAGAAGGGTCACTGAGCAGTCCTAGGTTTCCAGGCAGCCTATGTCAGGCAGAGGAGCTCAGAGGAACAGGCTTCACTGTGGCCTGGGAGGCAGGAGGCTGGACAGAGGGTTCTTGGCTTTATCAACAGTTCCCACCTAATGAGACAAACTGTGGTCACATATCCGAGAGAGTACAGTGAACTCTCTGAAGGGCCGAAGATTTAGCATGGTCTTGGTGGGGTTGGGTAGAGAAAAGTTTCCATCTAACAAGAGGGTGGACATCCGAGCTAATTTAACTGTGAGTGGAGAGGTGTAGATCAGTAATGGGGTGACTGCCTAGTATACATGAAGTTAAGAGTCAATCTTTAGCACTGAAAGGAATTATTTATAGAAAATAATAAAACTGATACTTATTTAAATAAACTGGCACTTGAATATATACCTCTAAGGCTTAGAATTGTTGATATGTACATGAAATGTTCACAAATGAGAAAATCCATACAACACAAAAATATATGACAAGCAGATAACTTACTTTTCAAACTTGCAAGGCATTTGCTTTAAGTTGTTCTATGTCATCTACACATGACTAAGTCATGACATGATACAGTATTGGCATATAAAATGTATATTTGAAAACATGTTATTTCCATATAAAATATATAAGTATTTGAAAATCCATGAGAATAATAAGAAGTAATTTAGCATATCTAGTTATATGGTTTTAAAATTTAGGAAATGCTCATGAAAACGCTTTACGAATAAATACAATATACAATTATAAAAGACTCAAAAACATTGCAGGGTCTAAGAATATTATAATCCATGGAAATTCAAAATAAAACAACACAATGGTAATACAGGCAACAAGCATTTCATACATGGACAACTGAGAAGCAAGCCAATAAACACCACGGGATCCAAACACTCACGTACACCCTCAAAGCACAGCACATGAGAATCACACTCACGGGATAGTTACTCTTACTTTGCACACAATTCTAACAAGCTTGGTTGTCTGGTCTTCCAGCCCACAGCTTTATTTCAGAGAGGTGACAGATAAGTCCCGGTGTTGACAAAGTCCAGGGTGTAGGGCTGATACAGACTTGCATGCAGACAGCAATGTGATAGAACAACTGACAACAAGGAAAAAAACAGAAAGTGGGGAGACAGAAATAGTATAAAAGAGCCGACAAGAACTTAAAGGAAAACAAGACAGCATCAGGACCACCTACTCAAGCAACTAAGACCCTCAGGATAGTTCAGTTCCCAGTGCAGAGCAGGAGTGGGCCTGTGAGAAGGGCATGTGGGCCACACACTCTGGGCTCCTTGCTGCTTCCAGACACTCTAGTTCATACACACTTCATCTGTCTAGGGTGGGTGGGGCTGCTGCTTCAGCCACAGGAGAAATTCAGACACACCACTCCAGATTTGTCATCAGTAACCTTAGCCTTGATGCTTCCTCCCTGAGCCTTGCTTCCCTGCTCAGCTCTCTGTGTCTATAGGGCTAATGTTTCAAACAATCCTCCCTCCCCTCTGCGACCTCGGCAAGCACCAATGCTGTCAATAAGAAAACAGGAAAGCAAAGAAGAAGCATTTAGAAGCAAACTCAGCACCTGCCGCCTTAATGTGCACAGATTTGCCCTCAGCCAGTCTCATCTTCCCTTACTCTGTAGCCTGAAATCTCACCTCCCTCCATCCTGGCCTTGCCCTCAGCCTGTCTCATCTTCCCTTACTCTGTAGCCTGAAATCTCACCTCCCTCCATCCTGGCCTTGCCCTCAGCCAGTCTCATCTTCCCTTACTCTGTAGCCTGAAATCTTACCTCCCTCCATCCTGGCCTTGCCCTCAGCCAGTCTCATCTTCCCTTACTCTGTAGCCTGAAATCTCACCTCCCTCCATCCTGGCCTGGGCTCTCTCTGCACCTCTAGGAACACATACAGATGCCTCTGTCACCTGTTATCTTTAATGCTTCCCTTGCTCATTCCCATAGTCCATCTCTACCCTCTTCCTTCCACTGGAAACTTCTGTGTAGAACCCTGTAACTCTCTTCCATTACTCAGCTGTCTCAGAGTGAGAAAAAAATAGTGCTTTTCTTTTTTATTTTGTTCAAACTCAGGAACATCTAATCCATATGGTCTTTTTTGTTGTTTTTTTTTTTTTAAAGAACATCTGTCCTCCCTGAATACTATGAAATCACCTTCTTCTGATCATCCTTTGACCACTCTGGTTGTTCTTGCTTGGTTCTATTTCTTATGCTTAGGTAATCAATCCATTCTGAGTTCTCAACTGCACAGTTCCTGAACTCACCCACTCTCAGGTGAGACCAGACACGCCCCTTGTGTTCAACCCGAGTCTCTCTCAGCTGTCTGCTCAGGCCCCCCACACTCACTCTACTCATGTCTTCCTTATCTGCTGTCCTCCTAGAACGTAAGCCTGACCCATCCTCACAAAGCTTAAATGCACTCATGGGGTCTGAGGCCTTGGAAACTGTCTGTCCATGACTCCCTGACAGGTCTTTATGACCCATTGTCATTAGTTGGAGTTATTCTTTGACTCAGACTTCTCATGTCCAAACTCCCACAAGCATACTTTGACTGTATGTATTGTCTTATGAGGTCTCACCTGGAGTGCCCCTGAGGTGTCTTCTACAAGAGCAGCTGAAAACTGGAGTACACTGGAGGAGTTTACACAGTAAAACTTGGATAGTATTAACAATTCCCAGCAAATTACTGAAAACAAGTCTTTCATACATCTCAAATACAAAGGTGTAGAAACATTATCAAACAAAAATCATAAATTCAAAATCATTTTAGTGTTATTTGGAAGATAAAAGGATTATTTTAAAAATAAACTAAACCCTATATAAAGTAAGCTATAATAAAACTAAAAAAGAAAAAATGAAAAACACTTTTTTTTACTACTAGAACTTGACATATATTTGTACATACCCCCACCACACACACACACACACACATACACACACACACACACACACACACACACACACACACACACACACACCAGTTATTTCAGAGTTGAGCCCAAGGTAAGGAGATCATTGTCCACTAACTTCACACACTTTCCTCAGCCTCTACAAACATACCCTCTCTCTGGTCTGACAAGGAAGACTGGAGGGAGCTCTTCATACAGACATAATTTTACAAAACACAACAAGGAATTCTAGCTATTCCTTCCACAGCAGCGTCAGTGCGGAGAGGCTGTCAGGCTCCCCCGGGCTATATTTGCTCTATCAGGATCAGACTCTGCAAGTTCAAAAGTTCTCCCCTCATTTTACTGTCCGATAAAGTCAGGTTAGTACAATCCCTCCTTTTGCTTACAGAATTATGGGAACTAAAGTAGACCTTTTGTGCACATGACAAATGTTCACTCACTATAAAATCCTAATGTGATGTACTGTCCCCAGGAGAGAAGAGGTTTGCTCACCAGGCCACCATAAGCTGAATTTTAGTTTTTAAGATGTTGATCTCAAGACAAATGTGTCAGATTTTACACAGTCAGTCTAGTCATCTGGCCATGCCTGCCTCTGTCCTTCCATCTCAGCATCTTTCTCAAAGCATCCCTGCCTCTGCTCTAGATGCGTAAGTGAAAATAATTAAAATTTCTTCCATTCTGTATCACCCATCTACCTCCATCTCGGCTAGAACAACAGGGAGATTTTTCCAGTCAGACTCACAGTTGGCTCTGCCTTTTTTCTGGGCTGGAAAAATGGAAGGGGAAGGGAAGCCAGGGAAGATGCCGGGCAGAGAGTTCAGGTAAAGAACATGATAGGAAGAAGAGGGAGAGGATGATTGGAAATGCTGCTGGGAGATGACTCTACATGGCACAGTTTAAAGGCAGCAGGTGAGGTGTGGAACCCCAACACACCGATCCTAGGACTACAATGACACAACGCACCAAAGTGCAGCTCTCTGCCAAGCACTCACATCAATCATGAGATTAAGATCATTGTTCTCTCCTTTAGACGTATAGCAGCTGGGATTTCAGGACAGTTACGGCACTAAACTATAACACCAGATCAAGCATATCCACTAATGATATATCAAAGCTCATTTTCTTAGCTAGTATAACTACATTGTATTCTCAGAAGTCTCTAAAATTTTATAAACAAAAAATAGTTAAACAAAATTTAGTGGCCTGAGAGATGTGCTATTTATTTAGGTCACATGTTCTGCCTTACTCACTGATATGAAAATGTTTTCTGTGTTCACAGGAAACATATTAGTGCCATCCCATAATGCTGATTCCTCCCAATCTTTACATTGAACATTCTAACAGATGTTTATCTGTTTGTGCATGTATGTGGTATATGTACATTTGTGGAGGTATGCTCACATGTATATGGTCATATGTGCTCATGCATATATATGCATGTGGAAGCCCAAGGTCCATTCTAGATATCGTCTAAGATTGTTCAACATCTTACATATTGAGGCAGGGTCTTTTGTTGTACCAAGAACTAGCTGTTTGGCTTGTATAGCCAGTCGGCGTGCTCTGCAGATTTGCCAGTTCCGCCTCTTCTCTGGACTGGGATTACAGGAGGCCGGCCATGCCTACTGATGCTTTACATGGTTTCTGGGGAGCCAAACTCAACAACGGACACATCAGTTACAGAGCCATGCCCAGAGCCCCTAAAGATTTCTTATGGATTATGAAATCTAACAAAATGATACACAGATCAGGAATTCAACTGTTTCTGGGACATTCTCTATAAAAAAAGAGTTATTTATGGTCAATACATTCACAATTAAGAGTATTTGATATCAGTAAAGAAAAAAGTGAATGGTTGAGAGTTCCAGTAACTGTGCCAAGTACAGTCACTTCATCTTTTTATAAGCTATTAGACATACATGTGCAGTCCAAAGAGCCACATCTAGCCCTTTAACTGTAAAGGAGGAAAGGAAGGTTGAAGCTGAAGAGTCAGCCTTCAACCAGCCATTTCTGGACTGCTTGGACTGGCGTCTGTGTTTGCTTTCTGTGTATTAGTATTTCTTGGGGACACTGTACTTTAGACTAAATACAATTATGAACAGTTAAGATACATCTTAATTTTTACCCAATAATTTATAAAATTATAATTTGTGGCTTAAATATTTACATATAATCATCAACTTAAAAGTTTTAAATAGGGAAAATAAACAGCAAAAACACAAGCTAAGACAAACCAAATAAAATAGCTACCTTCTGCCTAACAATTGCAAACAACTTCTGAGATTTTAAAAAAACAAAACAAAAAAAAAAAATCCAAAACAATGAAACCCCTGGTAGAGGGATCACTCAAGGCAGCAGTGTGGATTGACACCAAACATGTCAGGAACCAGCATGGTAACACATCAAAGCCACAAAAATATTAACTCTAATTGTAGAGTGACCCCCAAACTGACTACACAGAAAAAGAGCTGAAATGCCCCCATTTTCTTAGAAAAGACAGTGAGTGACATGGTGGGGTAGGGGGGAGCCGCAAACAGCAGCAGTAAGTGGTCTACTAAGAGACAAAGCTCTGGCCACTGCACGAGCCCGAATGCCATCACCTCACCCTTAAACAGAACACTTGCTGGGTTCCTAGCTATGTCACTGTCAGTATAGCTTACCCCTATCAACTTTAACTTTTAATATTTTCATTTGCCAGAGAATCTGAATGAAACTAGGAAGGTGCCTGAGCAAAGCATGGGTTTTCTCTGAAGCTGTTCATTTCTGCTGTTGGGTTCTAACAGTTCCTGTGTTTTGTTTTCTTTCAATGATACTTATGTTGGGGAAGATAAAGCTAGAAGAACTAAATACTGTAAATAACAGCAACAGAAATGGGGTGGGAAACAGTTGCTTTTAAAATGAAAATTAAGTTGGCAGGAGAGGTTTAAAAAAAGCCATCGGTTTAAAGAAACTTCGAGAAGCATTGCTTAGAATTGCATAGAATCTCTGTCTTATCCCCAAAGATCTTATTCTAATTGTAGGGTGACCTTTCACAGAACCCAGGACTGGGTACCTCAGCTGAGAGAGCAGAGAACCAATGGGGACGTGTGTGTGCAGGGCTGGCCATATGCCAGGGTTCTGTCCCAAAGACTACACTGAGGCTGTGATTTCTGTGGGGCAGGAGTGAGCGCCTCAGCTACAAAGCACTCAGGACTAGGAGGTTCTAAGTCATCTCTAAAGGCAACTCTTGAAAATGGGGCAGTAGGCATAGTGGGATACGCCATAATCCTGGGGACATGGGGCTGGAGAATCACTAGTTGGGTTAGATAATGAAACCCTGACTAGAAAGAGAGGGATAAGGGAGGGAGGGAGGGAGGGAGGGAGGGAGGGATAAAGGGAAGGAGGAAGGGAGGGAGAAGGGGAGGGAGGAATAGAGGGAGGTTGATTTGAGGGGTGGGAAAAAAAAGCTGAATCAAGGTTTGCCACTTAAAACATTTTCAAGGAACGGGGATAAATCTTAAAGGATGAGTGCTTGCCTAGCAATCTCAAGTCTTTGGGTTCAATCCCTAGAACTGCAAAAATATCAATCCATCAATCAATCAACCAACCAAGCAACCAAAATAAAATAACATTTGCTTAAACACACCCCAACAGTCTCCTTATCTGCCAACAAAAAGCAAATTTTACTATTAAGTTATGTTAACCTTAATAAACTCCATCAAATTGATAAGAGCAAAAATATAAAACTATCTAAATAAAGGGAAAATGAGTTACAGAATTATGACATTTTTATTGGTAAATGTCTAATAATTATCTTTCAAAACCTGTATTCCAGTCCATGTTAAACAAAAAGTAAAGCAGTTCAAAGTAGCTTAAGACAATGCTAGAATTCAGCCTTAGCAAATCCATCCACATGCCTACTGAGTTAATAGTGAAAATCAGACTCAGTGAGGGGTGCCTGTTCGTACAGAGATCAACTGGTGGTTGGTTTATTCTCACAAAACCACTAGAACCACACAGCTACTTGAGGTCTCATTTCCTGAAGAGAAGAAAAGGAGCCTTACTCATTACTGAGTGTCTGCAGTAATAGCCCAGAGCCACACACACAGGGGACTCTCAGCCTTCAGACCCAACGCTCCATAGGCTACCCAAGTCCCTCATCTCAAAATACACATTAGCATCACACACTCGCTTATAAGACATTCTCCAAGCAATCTAACTTGTGGTCCTGGTTGCTGAGGTGTGTTTTGATTGCTGTAGCAAAATACAACCCTATAATGTCCCACAGAAACAAGAGCACCATGGTGACTGAGTGAGTTCAGAGAGGGCCTGAGCTTGGAAGATGGCAAGGCTTGGGGGATAGGCAGGGCTCCTTCACAGACAGGACAAGATGACAGGCTAGCTTAGTGCTCAGTGGCACAGGGAAGCGAACACTGCTGTATGCAGCTGGTAGGAGGCAGTGAGGGCTTCTACTCCATACCCTGCTCACTGCCCTCCCACCCCACAGTGACATGTCCTGGGGAAGGGGTCACAACTTTCCCAGTACTATCTCTGTCTGTGTTAGGGGAGGCTACACTGAAGCAAGAGCCCCTCAGAGCTGCAGGGAAGAACTCAGGTCACACTTGTACTGTTTGTCACAAACAGGATCGAGACAACCAGAAAAACCTACAAAGAACAAGCCGTAAGAAAAGCAGAATATGCAACTTCAGAGACACAGAAAACTTGACGGAAAAGCTCAGAAAAAAAAATCTAAAAATAAGACCACTAAAGTGGGGAGAAGAGCAAACTCAAGAAGACAACGATGAGGGAACACTGTCAGGAGAAATACAGGAAAACAAAAATACAACTGCCCCAAAAATACACCCAGTGAAAGGGCTGTTTAAGTAGAACTGCCACACCACTGCGAGCTCAGAGCACAGAACTGAGTAACAGGCAGTAATTCAAACATCATCACATGGACGGCTGGGCAGAGAGACAGGAGAGTCCCTGAGACTGGCCAGCCGGTCCAGCCAATGTGAGTTTCAGGTTTAGTAAAAGAGCTTGTCTTAAGGAAATACAGCAAAGGTGGCGGAGCAGGACACCTGATGACCTCCTCTGCCCTCTGCACAGGCGTCCACAGGGACATACTGTGTGCACGTGTGCACACACCACACATTCGTCACACATCTTCAATAAAAATTTAAAAATGCAATTCCAAGCATTCTGCCATCACCTCAAATGAAGTTCCAGACAGAAGAGGCAAAGGGGTTAAAGATTAAAAGTTTTAATCATAAATATCAACATTTAAAGGTTTCTCGTTCATCATGATAACAATAACTAGATCCTATAGCTAGCATGAGGGCAGAAGTCTACTCCATGTGCCTCTACCCTGTTCGCTGTCCTCCCACCCCACAGAGAAACAGCCTGGTGGAACAGTGACACCTTTCCCAGCTAACCTATTTATGCTTGGGGGGGGGGGTGGTGTTCTTGTTTTTCAGGCAGGGTCTCTCTATTATGTAAACCAGGCCAGCCTGGAATTAGACTCTGCCTCTGCCGAATAAAAGGTGTGCACCTCCATACCCAGCTCTATTCATGCTTTCGTCTGAGGCTTTCTGTTTTGTTGGCTCTTTTCCTGGGTACAATGAAGGCCCAGCACGCCTCTATATACTGCAGCTACTGACAGGCAACACGGACTTCCCTTTAGGACGAACTGCAGTTGGTTCAGTTACCTGAGTCACAGATCTGTCCGTGGCAGTCAGGCAGTTGAGCCACACACATCTGCCAGTCCTTAGTTGGTAAGGGCCTCAGCATGATGGGTCAGGGCAGGAAGCAACTCGGCCAGGCACTTGCTACCCTGTTGGGGACTTATCTGTTGTTCATCCTTCTCCATTACAGGGACGAAATGTTTGTTAATATGACCCTGTCTGAAGTTTTCCTCGTCTAATTCTGCCTCCTCTCCCCTGTTTTCTAATGCTGCAATTCCTCCACACACACTGCTTCATTTCCCTCTATAACCACAGGTGCCATCCCCAGGCCTACGCTGCCTGTACCTCTCTCATCTGCTTATCAGACAACCTGGCTGGTTAAATGAAAGACGGTCCCTGGCAAAGGCTGGGCTCTGAACAGGGAAGACTGTATATGGCTAAAAAGACTTAACAAAGTCTACTGCTAGGATTCCAGCCAGAGACAAGGAGGATCTGCAGCTATGTATGGATTGGTAATGGGTACAGAAATGTAGCAGCAACCTGATAGCCTTCCAAAATGATTGGAGATTGAGATGATGAAGTCATCTTGTAACAATCGACTTGTAACAATGGTAGTATTTACATAAGGACAGCAATACCAAAAAACCTTAAGTCACAACTTCTGCAAAGTGTCAGAGAGGGTGACTCAAAGCCATCCCCCTGCAGTCAAAAAGTGACTGCTGAGATTTGTGGAAAGACCTGAGAAAGCCTGAAAACAGAGGTAAACAAATGACAGGGATAATCAATGCAACTGAATATAACTTCTGGAAAGACCTTTTTGGGGCTCCTGATAACTGGGCTATGAAAAGCCACTCTAATAAGACAGACTAGAAAAACAAGTTGAATAAAGAAGCAAATGTGTGTTAGACTGAAGGTTGAATACCTGAATATTAAATTTAGCTACAGGTCTTGAGATAGTAAGTTACATATATTAAACAAAATAAGCACACAAATATACCAACCACTGAAAGGTGGGCATTTGATACATAGTCAGAAAATAACTTTATCGCCTCAAATTCTAAAATAAGTTTCTCATATGGAACTTTCTACATAGGAAATGGACTATGTTTTCACCTCACATTTTATTGCCAAACTGTTTTTATATGAGTGGATCTAAAGGATGGCTTTGAATAAGGCCCAGTGTGTGAGCTGGTGGGACTTTTGATGCTCATCTTGATCTAAAAGCATATGGAGGAGAGTGTGTACCCTTCCATCACCTCGTAACCTCTGAGCTGTGATGGCTTGGGCACCTCAAGAGCCCAAATGCTCTGTGGGCACAAAAATGATAAATAACAATGACAAGTGTCATGAGGCTGGGGGATCATAGCCAAGGAAGGAGTGGACACTTGCTTCCAAAGGCAGGGTTCTGTCTAAGCTCCACCCCACAATTATTACCTGGCAACAGCCAGGTATGCCCCTCCCCACAGTGTGGCCAGGTAGGCCTAGCCCACTATAAAAGGGGCTGCTCACCCCCTCCTCTCTCTCTTACTCCTCTTACTCCTCTTGTCTCTCTCTTACCTCTCTCACTCTCAGCTTCTCTCTTGCCCTTCTTGGGCCCTCCTCCCCTCCCCCCTCTCTCCACGTGGTCCTGGCCGGCCTCTGCTTCTCTACTCTCTCCCTCTCTCTGCCCTTCTCTGCCTCCACTACCCCCCTTAACTCCCATCCCATGCCCTAAATAAATTCTATTCTATAGTATGTCAGTGTGTGGCTGGTCCTGGGGGAAGGGATGCCTCAGCATGGGCCTGCTGGGGCACGTCCTTCCCCCACGGGACTGTATGCCATATTCTCTATACCTCTTTCTCTTTTTACGATCACAACAGCAATGTTAACACTTTTCCTATTATACAGGTGGCTTGGAAGCCTTACTCAGATCTAAAGATGGCAGACAGCACAGGGCACCTATCTGCATTGCCAGCTACTTAGAAGGCTGAGGCAGGAGAGTTCAAGAGTTCAAGGCTAGCTTACTAACACAGTGAAGAACCACCTCGTGTAAAAGGTCAGCAAAACATTTACCAAAGGCAACCTCTGAACAAATTCATGCTCCGTGTTTCTGTGAGGAACATACTTCCCACACCTACTTTCAAATGAGCTCGCCAATTGGCATAGTCTTAATAAAAATGACTTACAGTACATATGGAAGGTGAATTAATTGTCATGTGTACGAGTTCAGCGTGCTTGGGAGCACATCTTGTGGACTGAACCTGAAGATGAAACAATGTGCCTCAGAAAACTCAACACAGACCAAGCCCCCAGGAAGAGCCCTCAACACAAAGGCCTCCCACAGTGCTTTTCTCTGCATCATAAGCAGACTTAGGAATACAGGGCGCTGTGTTTGTTCCTCGAGCTGTCCTTTCTTTCTGCTCCATGGCCCAGCTACCGCTGCAAGGTCTAAGCTTGCCAAGCCACTTGCTCCTGCCTAAACAGGAAGAGGTCTCAGACTTTAAATGCTTAACTAGGGACTAAGCCATGCCTGGGATTCTCCATCTATTAAAATAGGACACATGGCCCTTCCTGCCTTCCTAACTCACTGCCAAGTCTCCTCACCGAGCCAGCAGATCCATTAGATACTAGTTTCTCATCAGCTAAACTGGCTTACAGTGGCAGTTTGTCCTGATAATGAGCGACAGGGAACACACTGTGGGGCCACATAACACAGGGACAGCTGCAAAAGAAAGAGTCCTTCCTGACAAGTCATGCTGGCTACAGGCAACCATGGAGTTAGTTTCTCCAGCTTAATATTTGCTGTCTATACATCTCTTTGCCCTTGGATCGTGGTGACCAAACAAAGACTGAACACAAAACTGTGAACATTTTCAAAGAAAAAAAGAGTGTATAGTACTATCATTTCAACACTGCCCACAATGACAGGTTCATGCTAGTTTCCTAAAAGCATCAAGTGAGGAGACCCCATAAAGCATGAAGTGGAAACACAAGAAATGTCATCTACATCATTACTGCCACTTCATGCTGGGTAAAAAGCCCAACAAGGGCAGACATGAGGAAGTAGTACAAGGAAGAACACAGATGTTGCTTATCCAAGGTGAAGGGACGGTTCCTCTCTTTGTCCAGCGTTTATCTAGTAAAACTCAGCTTTTATGTGGAGTCAAGTGATCTCTAAAGTTTATATCTACAGGATAATAAAGTTCATAAAAAACAATGTAATATCAAAGTGATTACAACTTAATCAACTGAACATGATTAAATGTTACACATAATACTGATTGAAGGCTGTGCTTCAGTAAAGGTAATAATAATAGTAAATTATATTTATCATGTAAGATACATAACCATCATCATCATCACCATCATCAGAGACTGGCACAGTGGAGTCAGGGACACATTAAACAGCTGAGTGGAATGAAGACCCAAGGGGGGGTGAGGTGACAGCTACACCAGGGTTGCCACAGCCTTGGTGCTAGGTGTAAACTCCTCTTTGCTATGCTATACTCTTTCCACAAAGAGACGGAGAGAAAGAGGTAAGGGTAGGTAGGCACAGAACTCACTGAGCCAAAGCCACATGTAAAAATTAGAACTGAAATGTTTATTAATTATATTTTACACCATCACATTAATTTTACATGTATGGTCATGCTTTGAGGGATTTAATTTCTGCTTCGTGTTATTATTCAATCATTTGAAGGGCATTATTAATATGTAACAGATGACTAGAACATTTCAAGGTGTGCCGCCCACATGGTGCCCTAAGAGCAGGCACGCTGGCTCTATGACGTTTCCTGAGTTGCCCTCAGGGATTAGCCACCTTCCACGTCCCAGCAGACTGACAGGTGCCACTGGCACAAGCTGATATCCATGCTTTCTGCTCCCACCAGTTGGACTTCATGCTGAACCAGAATCCACTGCCTCTTCCAGGAACTTTGGAAGCCAACTGATTTATTTCATTATGAAGCTGACTAAATGAGCAGAAAAGACGAATGTAGTTTCTATGAAAACTAAACTAATAGCTTTAGAAAGACTGGAAGAAAGCTGCGGGCTAGACGTGGCAGCTAGGCAATCAGATGGAACCACCAACCAGACTCACTCAGTGCTGGAGGACGCTCCCAGTGTACGCTAGGGACACCAGGCTGCACCGGAAGCAGAACCACTAACAGGAAAGCCTTTGGACCCACAGCAGCAATATCTACTGCTGTTTAAATCCCTCAGATAAGCATATTTTTAACAATTCCCTACTTTAGCCAGTATTTCCAACCAGGCAGTGGCATGCAGACCAACTTAACCAACTGCTGTACTGGGAGCTTCTGACTTTATGAGGTGCTATGAATTAGTAAGTCACTTTGTGTTGGAGTCTAGGTATTCAAATTTTCATTCCATACCTTTGAAAGATAAAAATACCTAAAAGGAGGCTCCCCTCTCCTGTCATCTTGCATAACAGGCATGAGGGAACAGTGATAGAGAACAAAGGAGCTTCACAGCCTATCACCTAAGCCTAGAACTTTCCTTTGGAAATATGATTAGTAACACATCACCTCCCTCATGGGCATTAAGAGTTAGAAACAAAAAACTGTGTTTCAAAGGCTTAGCATAGTGCCTGACCCACAAGTGCCATAAACTGTTCATGACGAATATTATTCCACTGCACAGTGAGAAAATATACTACTGCACACATAAGAATGTATGGTTCCTTTATCTTAGACTCAAAGTTGGTGGCAGTGACAGGTGGAACATGATGGCTTCTCAGAGACGTGTGAACAGTTCAGGAAAGCTTGGCAAACCTCTGAGGCGATATAGAGCAAGAATTCTCAGTCAGAGGCGATTTACCCCAAAGACACCTCTGGCAGTATCACACACTGTAGTCTGTGTTCACGGCCGTGGAAGGGCAAGGAGAAAACTCAGTGGCCTCTGGGATGCTAATCGTACAGGGCATGGGAATGTCCATCTTTACAAAGAACCATCAGTCCCTAAATGCAAAGTTGGTGAGTTTGAGGAACCCTCAGTTCTCACATGCAAGAGTAAGACCATTTCTAAAATCTGACCTCCAGAAAAATCACTTTAAAAATGAAACTGGGATCTCCATTCTATTGATTCCAGAAGCCATGCTGTAGACACTTGGGAATAAGAGAGACAGAGTTGGCTAATAAGACATAATTCTTTTACTAGTGAACCTTCAATGGGATCTATCCTTCAATAATCTTAAAAACACTAAGATTCTAGAGTGAGTAATCTCATAAAGCCAGCAGAAGAATAAATCTAAGTAATGTTTCAAACACTGCAACAGTAGTATAGTGTAATCACAACCTCACTGGAGAAGATACAAAGGAAGAAGCTTCCCAGCACAGGCCACTTGGCCTGGCTGCAGAGACTGCTGGTCTACCCCAGGAACCATAGTGCATAGTGACCATCATGCTTCAAGTTGGGTGCCTGCATGACAGATGCAGTCCTCAATTTTAATGCTCTTCAAAAAAACACTAGAAAATTGATAAGGCATTTGATAATTGCTTTTCTTAGAAGTACAAAATAAGATGATACAATCTTATACTGTTTCTCTGTCTCTCTGTCTCTGTGTCTCTGTCTTTCTCTCTCTCTCTCTCTCTCTCTCTCTCTCTCTCTCTCTCTCTCTCTCTCTCACTTTAGCCTACCAACTCCAAGAAAGTCTAGAAAAGAGGCTAGAATACATTAAGTGTTCAAGGCATTTCTCCAGTTTAGTGCCTTTTCTACTCAAATTGAAGGCCTACACTCAAGTCTTGCCTAAGACTCACTGGCTCTGAGATTTTAATCAAATAATGAATGAAGTTTGTTTTTAGCAGAGGTCCTGTGAAAGGAACAGAAATATATTATAACTTTGATAAAAAGACTCAGGAGGCAAAGAAAATTCCTAAAAAAGTAGAGGACAGCATTGAAATTGTGTTAAAATTAAAAAAAAGTATCAGGTTTTGACTTTACATATTTGTTCCTAAAGATGACATAGCAAGTCAACAAAACAGAGTTTAATTTTACTCACTAAATCGAATAGGTTTTAACTTAAAAAAGAAACACTAATATTTAATTTTAAGACATTTCAATATCTAAAAGTGGAAAAGAACATCCCCAAAATGCACAGAAATGAATCACAACAAAGAGCTGAGACACTTATTCATCAAGAAAGTCAAAGGTTCACAGGTGTCTCAGGTCACTGCTAAAACACTCAGTACATACATATATATATATATATATATATACACAATGTCACTTTTTTTCCATGAGTAGAGCAAAATAAAAAAACAAATAAAACTAAGCATTCACTCACCCTTCTGGTAGAAGAACTTCCTGTAATAGTATGCACCAAGATCCACGTGTTCCACAGTGTACCTTTTCACTCTGTCTAGATGCAGCATCAAGCTCTCCTTGGGCACTTCAAGAACCGCCACGCCCGCATTTGTGCAGTGAGAGCTGAGGGCAGACTCAAAGGATGTGCTCTCACACCCACTAAAGGAGCCAGAATTTGACTTGGACAGGCTGATCTTCCTCTCACCTTCTCCCCCGATCTCATTCCGAAAATACGGACAACTCATGACGAGCTCATTGCTCTTGTCATCTCCTTGGTCCATGCCAAGGCTTCCTTTGGAATTGAGGTCCTCTGTGCTGCCCATGGGAGAGCTGAAGCTGGCTGAGTGAGACAGAGGTCCCGAGACCAAGGATGCCACCGCAGCCGCCGAAGCCCCTGTGGTGGTGTTTCTCCTCTTAATCACATTGTGTCTATTCATAATGGCTTCATTCAAGTCAAACAATATGCTCTGGACATCATAGTGGGCAAAGCACTTTGGACATGTCCAGGGCCTCACAGAATCTTCTGATCTGTTGTCTTCAAGGTCTGATGACTTCCCGAGTTCTTCACCTTTGGCATTGCGTAATTTACGAAAAATGGACGAGTCTCCAGTTTCAGACTTAGAGCGTCGCTTGAGTGGTTTTTCCCTCTCCTTGAAAAGCCTGAGGTTCTCTCTCTGTGAGATGGGTCCATCTATCACATCCAAGGAGAAACCAGAACCCTTGCCCCCACCAGTGATGAGAAAGTCACTGAGTTTGGTTGGAGTTGGACCTCGGTCAGATCTGTCATCTTTATAGCCCTTTAACAAATCGAAGAAGCTTTCTCCGGATGTTCCCTGCTTGTCGATTGAAGATGTGCTACCGTATTCCCTGTGCAATGATGGCCCCGACTTGTAGGTTGGGGAGATACATTCATCAAAGCTATCCACATCAAGCTCACTTATGGTGATATCGCTGTTGCTGCGCTGCCGGATTCTGCGAAGGGCCTTCCTGGGGGAACTGGGGTAGGCTTCAGGCATGAGGAATCTGGAGTCCATGTTCTCCGCTGGCCCTGTCTTGTTCTTCAGGGTGTTCTGTATGCTCTTCAGCATGGCTGAGTCATTGGAATTGAGGCTAACAGAACTCCCCTGACTCACAGGACTGCCTTTGGAGGACAGGCTCTCAAGGCAACTTGAGGTTTCTATTTCCTGGCTTGAACGGCTGGATTCTTTTACATTTTCCTTTCTTGGAGGCCAATCTGCTATTCTTGCCCTAACCCCCATTTTGGGGACTCCGGGGGTTGAGGTTATGTGGTGAGAACCTTCACTTCGAGGGGGCCCTACCGCAGCCATGACTGATGATCCCAAGCTGCCATTTTGGGACCGGAAGCGACGCATGTAGAAATCATCAGTGTGGACTTTGGGGGTGCCATCCGTGCTGACAACAGAGGCTCTGTCAGCAGTGACAGGCCTTTCCGTCTGCGACCTCTTCAAGCTGGTCATGATGTAAAAAGCGATCACTTAAATCCCTGCAGAAAGGATCACCATGTTTGCATTTTAAATGTGCACTTCTGCTTTAGAGAATGGCTTCCAGGAAATACAGCAATAGTGTTGAGAGCTTAAGCCTTTTCATTTAAAAGGTCAAATGATGCCGTGTTTTCTGACAACTGAGAACTTGGATCTTCCAAACATTGTAATCCACAACAGGTCCTGTGCTTCTCTAACAGAAGGCTTCCTTCAGAAAAGACTGAACAGAACTTGCATCACTGGGGCTCTGTGGTCGTCATAATCCAATGCTCCCCCTAAAGAGAGGAGGACAACCTGAAATTAGCACTTGACAAATATACCTAAAATAAACATGCACCAGCCAAAATCAGGCACATGAAAAGGATACTCAATACTGAATTGTGGCACATGGATCCAAAATCCACATTTTTAATAAAGCAGATGTGAAAGGAAAATATAAAGTTAATAAAGCCCATCAACGGCATTGAGAGGAGCTATGACTACTTCTGTTCAGCTGTTTCCTGAGTGGGGAGGGAAGTACAGACTTCTGCACCCATGACCTCTAATAATGGAGACGTCATGCCACTGTGCTGACCACAAGTTTGAGACAAGACCAACCTAACCACATAATTAGAGCAATGCAGGGGGGCATTCTGAGAACACTAAAAGTTGAACAAGATTTTATTGATTATGCTACAACACTCACTTTTTAAAACCTTTCATTTTTTCGAATTGATACTTATTTTCCCACAAAAGCTTACACACAGCACAGAGAAAAGCGGTGTCACGGAGTCAGCAGACCCCCGCTTTCTTACTCACCCACACGAAGAACATTGCAGAAGGAGCCCAGCACTCACAGCCACCTTTTCCCAAGCTCTCCTGACTTTCATCTACTCCCAGAGCTGGAAGTCTTTCACTAATTCACAAAATGCCTGCATTTCCTTAAGCAGAGCAGCCTCCTCCACCCCATCAGTGCTAATTTATGACGACCACAAGGACGATGACGACAGAAACAAAATACTGCTCAGGGCAGCTGGCTCCATGTCCTCCACCAGATTGCAGAGAACTGCTACCATCCTTCCCAGGTGACGGACAGGAAGACGAACTTCCTCATGAGCTCGGCAGGCAGGAGGCAGCAAGAACGGAGCCTGAGCACAGAATCCTGCATGGGTGCGTACATCTTGAAGAGAGAGGCAGAGGATCCTTTTCCAGCATTCCACAAATTACACAAGAGGTGGCCTTTACATTCCTGCCAGATCCATGTTTGGAAAGATGCTGCTGAGCCAGCACGGAGCTGACAGGGCAGCATTGTCTACAAATCGCGCTCTGACACCGAGGAGGACCGCACGCTGCATGCCGCACTCGATGGTAACAAGCACTTACTTCCACGATAATTAAGCATCTTGCTAGTCGGCTTCCTGCCTCCAAGGCAGCCGGCTTTCATTTCTCCAGCAGCACGCAGAATCCGTTTGGGAGACTCGTTGCTATTTAAAGCTGGAACATTTAGGGGTGTTTCAAAAAACGCTCCCTGCCTGCAGGCTGCAAGGCTCTTGCAGGGTAGGTCTGGTCAGCTGGGCAGATACACGCCCATCGTTTTCCCTCACACTCGTCTGCCCCTTGTTCTGTGAAAAGGACAATGGGTTTGCACTGCTATCTAATTAAATCTGGCTTTTGAGCTTTCTAGATACTTCTACAGTGAGACCGTTATGATTTCCTTCACGTTCCAGAACTTTCTATGCTCTTTCAACTGCAAGCCTTTAAACCCAACACAGAGCTAACTGTTGCTTACAGCAGCAGCCACGCAGGGTCAGCACGTGTGGCCACAGCTGTGGTTAAAGAAGTAAAATCGAGGGGCCACTAATCCACCTGCCCTGCCTAAACAACAAGGAAGGGGGCTCAATAAAGTAGCTTTCAAGGAAATAATAATAAAGAATTCTGATACTAGAAAAAAAGTAATTCTTAAGTCAGAGGTTTTCAATATTCTCACAGACTTACAAAAACCCAAATTAACCATCTTCCAGTCCATTTCTACAATACTCATCCTCGAAACTACGAGTCCTACCATGATCAAAGCTCATTCTTGCCACATTTCAATTCCTCTTAGAAAATGATTTACCACAGCCAACCCTTTGCTTTTGAGGCAGGGTCTTACTCTGTAGCCTTGGCTGCCCTTCAACGGTAGGCCCTTCACCTCAGCTTTCCCCAGGTGCTTAGACTACAGGCGATTACCACCAAACTCTGCTTGCAAACCTTTTTAAAGACAGGTGAGGCTATATTCATTATAGGAGTAAACTAAAAGCTAAAAATGAGGCACAGTAAATAAAACCAGCCTGCAAATGTCCCATGTCCACCATCGATAGTTTCATTTCTAAATCATTTCACTTTGTTATTTTTTAAAGATTACTTGTGCAAATGAATGTTTTGTCTGCATATGCACGCACACACACACACACACACACACACACACATTCTGCATGAGTCCCAGGAAGCATCAGATCCCTTGAAAGTACAGAACCAAACCCAGGTCCTCTGTAAGAGTGAGTATTCTTCAAAATGGAGGCATCTCTCCAGCTCCTCTTAACTATGGTTTAATACATTCCTAATATGAAAATTTCTTAGCAATTTAGTCTTATGATGTCTTTTTTAATTTAAAATATAGATGAGCACATGGGGAGAGGACATGGTTTGAGAGCCCAAGCTGAAGATGTGAACTGAGTTAAAGAACTCTCCAGTTGTGACGATCCCACACCCGCCCCTTCCTCACTCTTCCTTGCTCTCTCCTACCTTCTTTATTTATTTGCAACATCAATTCCCTTTAAGATACAATATAAGTTTTGGCCACTGATGGGCAATACAGAAATAAAGATGCTTATTAAGCTACCAGCTAAAACTCAGGCTGTCTCTCCACACAGATCAATAACACTGCATCTGTTCCCCACGAGTGGGCTGAGATAGCAAACATGCTGACAATGACTAACATCAGAAGCAAACATCACCAGACCTGCCCAGACACTGTCAGATGCGGACGGTCAGACACAATGGAGTTGACAGGGAGCAACATGGCAGCAGAGCACAGTACCTGCGCATGTGGAAACATGCGTAAACATTTCCTTCTTGTGTTACCGTGTACTTCCACAAGGATCCATTTAGTTGGCCTCCTCATCCCTTTGGTCGGTCCAGAGCTCAGCTCTACCAGGGGAAAGTCCTCATCACCTAAGATCTACACAATTCCCTCCCTCCGGTGATAATGTCCCTTGTCCAGAAGAGATACTCCATTCTTTTTTGAGTAATACCTAGTGAGCCCGTGTTCACATGCCTAAACATGGTCATAAACCTGGGACTAAAAATACTTGAGAGAAGAAATCTTTCCTTCAAGGGAAGCTCAGGTGTAGCCAGGGGAGGCAGACAGTAAAAGGGTGAAGTGTGCTGCAGGACGTGACAAGGTATGCATAGGCCACCTTGTTTCCCCCTGCACTTTCCATTCCTACTAGGAGGTTCTTCATAATACACACTGGCTCCTGGAGGATCTTAGCTAAACCACAGCAGGTCAACCATTCAGAATATCAAGTCCCTAATAATAATAATAAAAGTGGCTCACATTGGAACTAAAAAGCCAGCCTTGTTCATCTGGTTCCGAGAGGCATCTGCACTTTGGTCCTTCTCCTCTCCCTTGACCTCAGCGACAGCCACCTGCTCCTGCCTCTCTCTCTGCCCACCATTCACTATCATTCCTTCCTTCCTTCCTTCCTTCCTTCCTTCCGCTGTGCATGCATGTAGTAATGATATGCATACATATCATATGTGAGTGGACACGTGTGCAGGTGCACACCCACATGTACCCATGCAGGCCACAGAATGATACTGAGAGCCTTCCTCACTTGTTCTCCCCCTCAAGTCTCTTAGACAGGCTCTCTCAATTGAACCCAGCGCTTGCCTGTGCGACTGACTTTGCTAACTTAAAATCCTGGTCCTACATGCTGGAATTTTAAGTGAGCTGCTATGCTCACTGAGCATTTACATGGGTTCTGGGGATCTGAACTTGGAGTCCTCACACTTGGACAGCAAACACCTTATTCCTTGAGACAGCTTCCCAGTTGTCTATTCTGTACCATTTAAAAGCTAGTGAACTTGCCAGGCAGTGGTGGTGCCCACCTTTAATTCCAGCATTTGAGAGGCACAGGCAGGTGGTTCTTTGAGTTCAAGGCCAGCCGGGTCTACACAGTGAGTTCAAGGACAGCCAGAGCTACACAGAGAAACAAAACAAATACAAACAAACAAACAACAACAAAAACAAACCTAGTGAACCTGATTTACTTTTACACTGTTCGTTGCAACAGCGTGATAACAGCAAGTGCTTTAGGATGAGGCCAAGGCACGGGTGCAGCAGAATAAAGACATTAGTGTGGAAAACAGGCATTGTGTTGGCTTGGCTCTGCTGGGGTAAGCAGTAGGTATGGAGACAAGTACTCTAGAAATACTATACTAGACAGGGTATTAACTAACTACTTCTCTGCTATGAGCTCTAAATTTCTGGCCATATTTGCTATTATCCTTCTTTGTAATTTCTAAAATAAATTACTACCAAGCAGAGAAATAAATGAATGGTGAAGAGGGGCAGTATAGATCTCAAGGAACTAAATAAATAGAACAGCACTAAAACTTTCTCTGTGCCCAGGCAGGGCATGAAGGTAAGCCTATAGGTTCCACAAGAAAATGTACAATGGGTGTGTATTAGTCAGGGTTCTCTAGAGTCACAGAACATATGGGTAGTCTCTATATAGTTAGGGAATTTGTTGATGACTTACAGTCTGTAGTCCAACTCCCCAACAATGGTCAGCAGCAGCTGTGAAAGGAAGTTCAAGGATCTAGCAGTTGCTCAGTCCCACGAGGCAAGCAGGCAAAGAAGAGAGTGAGTCTTCCTTCTTCCAATGTCCTTATGTAGGTCTCCAGCAGAGGGTGTGGCCCAGATTAAAGGTGTGTGCCACCATGCCTGGATCAGGGACTTGCTTTGTCCCAGATGACTTTGACCTCAGAGATCTCCCTGTCTTAATCTTCTGGGATTCATAGCCACTATGCCTCAAGATCTCCTTGCCAAGATCTAGGTCAGAGTTCATTCCAGAAACAGTCAAGTTGACAACCAGGAATAGCCACTACAGAGTGGGTAACAGAGACTGCAGCAGACCCGTAAAGAAGCGCCTTCTACATTCCAGTATGTACTTTAAAACTCACCAATGCTACCGACTGAACGAGTAATGGTCAAATATGACCCAGTGATCTCACAGTTTAGGGAAGAGTGAGAAACAACACGGTGTGGGGCAGCCCTAGATACCAGGGTAGGTGCTCAGCAGGAAATTCTTGTCAAGGTTTCTTCAACTGTGCTCAGATCTAGTTATTTATCCACAGAAGAGTTCTAGAACCGAAGTAAGGCTTAGGACATCATCATCCCTAAACCTTGTTGAAATTTAGAGATTTATAGGTTAAAAGTCAATACCGAGCTGGGCAGTGGTGGTGCACACCTTTAATCCTAGCCCTTGGGAGGCAGAGGCAGGTGGATTTCTGAGTTCAAGGCCAGCCTGGTCTACAGAGTGAATTCCAGGACAGCCAGGGCTACACAGAGAAACCCTGTCTTGAAAAACAAAACAAAATAACAACAACAACAAAAAAAGAAAGAAAACAACAACAAAAAAAGAAAGAAAACAGCAACAACAAAAAACCACACACACACACACACGTCACTACCACTCTAAACCAACATAGTTTTCTTCTTTAAATTTTTTTTTTTTTTTTTTTTTTTTTTTTTGCAACAGGGTAACATATAGCTCAGCCTGTCTTAAAAATTACTCTTGGCTGAGGCTGGACTTGAACTCATGATTCTTCTTTCCCTGCCTCCCATGTGTTGGGATTATAGGTATTATGTCACCACATTTGGTTCTAAGAAGCTTCTTAATTAATTTAATCACAGACTCATCATTACATTGTGTGTTCTGTGGAACATACTGAAGAATAAAGCAGCCCCAGTGTGTGTCTGTCTGTCTGTCTGTCTGTCTCTGTCTCTCTCTCTCACACACACACACACACACACACACACACTGAGCAAGCTTACCAGAGCATTTATGTTTATCTTTGGATAGATTCTAACTTGAGACTTTAATTTTTTTTATTTACTAAAATGAGCAAGTGTTACCATCTACAATCAGAACAAAACTTATTAGAAAAACATAAATTTGTTGCTAAAAACACATAACATGATCTGGGAATGTAGGGCAATGAACAGACCTTCAAATAATAATTATAAAACATGGCCCTATGTTAATCCTCTATCATTCAAATCACCGAACAAGTTAAAATTGAACAGATCAAGTGCTTCCATGAGATGTCCTTGTGCTAAATCTCCTAATTACAATGAACTGGAAGAGGGTTAAGAGAGCTCAGCCACTTGATATTTACAGTATCTGAAGAACTGCTGCACAGAGATGACTAGCTTGGCTCATCTTTTCCTCACTGACAAGTGTTTTCTTTAGATTTTATTTTGACATAAGAGTCCCTTCACAACCACTTCGACCCCTCCCAAGACTTTAGTGACCCTGGAAATCAGACAAAGCTGGCAAACAAACATAGGTGGCCCCACTAGTGTCCCCTTCCTTGGGTTGAACCTACTTTCCTACATGTACCTGTCCTTGTCACCATCCTCCTCCTCTAGAGCTTCAGCTAAATGATGTCACTGTGGTCACAAAGAACAGCTTTCTGGAGAGCTGCACTGAAGAGCACCAGGCGCCAGCAGTGGAGGTGGGAGTCAGGGAGACTAGCAGGGTGGTCAAAGGAGAGGGTGTGACCTGGAGGGAACTGATTTATACTTAATGAATGCTAATAAGAACTCTCAGAGGAATCAGCCTCAGCAGGAAAGCTTCTGCAGGCTGCCAGCTTGTTAGCTATGACCCACCCTCCTGCACAGAAAGGCACATTCCAGGCTCAAATCCCTGCAGCTATCTAGCTGAGGGAAGAGAAAAGTGATGTGTAGAAACCAGACAGCTCAAGAAAGGAGCCTCAAAATGGCTTTGTTAAGGGCATGGTGATTTTTTTTGATTGAACATTTTATGTTCTGAAGACAATTTAACAAAGTGCACTTGAAAAAGTGCACCACAGTTAGCTTGAAGAGTCAAGGGGTGGCAGTAAGAACAGTTTGTTCTAAGCACAACTCAAATCCAAATCAGCAAATCAAGAATTAACAGCAGCAGCTTCTACAGTGCTCTCAGGATTCTAGAACGTCACCTAAGGAAGACTCTAAAGAAAAGCCAGACAGACACATGTAATCACTCACTCCTTGTTAGTAGCACTTCCTCAAACACAGACTGCAGACAGTCCGGTCTATTCATCACTGCAGGATGCCCACACACACGCTGTGGTTACAGGCTCTATATGGAGGAACTCTGCATCTGCCTCAGTCCTCATATCAGCCAGTGAGTTGAGGAGTTCAGACTCCATGAACAGAGAAACAGTCCAGAAGGGAAATGTCACACCTAGCAACATAAGGTAAGCGGGCTGTGTGCAACACTGGTGCTTTCTATGCAGCGGGCTCACGCTCAGCACATCTGTGCTGTCAGTTAATGAAGGACTAATTAGCTAATACAGAAGGAAAGCAGTCCATGTCACTTCTCACGTCTACCCCAGGCCTTGGTCTACTAGAAATGTATCCAGAAGGAAAATAATGAGTGGCAGTAAACATGCACTGTGGTCAATTTAGGACTCTTCAGAGCATCCTCACCAGCTACCAATCGATCTCGGCCTAAAGTAGGCCTGAAAGGCAGAGTTAAGCAGGGGCTCCTCCACATGGCTTCCTTCACTGGGCTGCAGTAAATGGGTAAGGTGCCATTTCATTAAGAACTACCAGATGACTGGGCTTGAGTTACTAAGGCAACATTCCAAACACAAAACTGTCAATTTCTGTGAAGACAACCCTGGTGAGAAGCAGATTCTTCACATGAGGAATCTCAGGGCCAGATGTTGAAACCCATACAGGTTAAAGAGCCAGGCAGAGCCCGCCTATGGCCAGATCTCATGGCTCAGTGCTCGCTCAGCGGGGCTGTCAGACCAGGCTGCCCTTCCAGAACATACTTTTCTAATAACACTGGAGCCGGGCTAAGAGTCACCACAGCATTTCTCAAATAGACCCCGAGAAGAGACGGGGCCCTATTGCCTCTATTGTCTAATCCCCAAGTCATGCTCCTTGCGGTAGGCCTCTCCACTCTGGAATCCCATAATTAACCCTACATGTTTGGATGTTTCCTCCCTGGTGACCAGTATTCTTGAAAACTAAGGGTTAGAAATAGAGGCCAGAGGATCCCAGGTGAAATGCGGAGAGGGCTGGAGCAGTGTGGGCAGTTACTAGGTTGATACAAAAACAAAGTAAGTTCCAGCCCTGAGTTCAGGAGCCACAACCACACAGCTCACAGGGGCTTCTGTTTCTGCTCTCCGCTTCACAAATGTCATGTCAGTAGGAAAGGAAGATTGACACCTGCTCATCTACCCCTGACCCTCTCACCACCAAAGAACATGAAAACAGGCACAAGTGAAGAAATCCTTTAAAAAGCTATGAAAGACCTGCTTAACACTGGCTGATACTGTCCCAGTGAGACGCCTACTAATTCATAACAAGTTCAGCAATCAAAACTCCTGCAAAGTCTACTAGGACAGTGACAGGGACAGTGGCAGGGGAAGAGTTAATCCAACAGAAATGAGAAGAAAGTTCAAATCAATGACTGGCAAATAATTTTGACCTTTTATCCTCAAATCAAAAGTCACATCTTTTCAAGTTGTTTTTTTAAATCAACCAATTATATTTTCTCACTTAAAACAACGACATAAAAGACAGAGTCTCGTGCACCCCTAGCTGGCCTTGACCTGGCGGTAGAGCTGAGGATAACCTTGAATTTCAGCGTCTCCATCCTTCTCCCCAGAGCGGGAATGGACCGTTACGTGTCAGCACAGCGGGTTTTACTCGGTGCTGAAGAGCAAGCCCGGATGGATCTGGGTGCACGTGGCAGTCTTCCCACAGAGCCCCGGCGCCAGCCCACCTTGTACCTTCTTTAAGACACTGCAGCCCGAACCTCATCACAGCCACTCAGGACAGTCTGTGCATTTTCAACTGTGAGTGAGCTGGGTGCACATGTAAGAGACGGAGTGCAGTGGCCTGCTCACCGCTGAGAAGACCTGTGTACTTAGAGCTCCAGAAAAGGCAGCCCGCCAGCACGGAGGGCCACTGTTCTGAGGAGGCAGAGAAGCATACCACCAGCTCCCAACCTGGAGCTGACAACAGAACTTGATCCAACAACTTCCCACAGCACTGCTGAACTTTTATATAGACCCAGGCTCTGGGAACAAGGAGCCCTACATACTACTTATTCTGGCCACCTGTCTCCCCAAAATGAGACAGAAATTAATGAAACACCTTGTCTTTTTCTTTAAAAAACTATTCAAAGATATGTATTATATAAAATCCTGAGATTTTTATCTGTTCCTTCAAACTTAAAATTCTTGATTTCTGAATGAGATTTCCTTGACACTTTCTCTATTTCAATTATTTCTTTATTTCTTAATTTACAATTAGGGGGTGAAAAACCAATGAAGTAAAACATAAGCAATCACCAATCAAGTATTTAAAAATAAAGTGTACTGGCTGGTTTTGTGTGTCAATTTGACACAGGCTGGAGTTATCACAGAGAAAGGTGCTTCAGTTGAGGAAATGCCTCCATGAGATCTAACTGTAAGGCATTTTCTCAATTAGTGATCAAGGGGGGAGGGCCCCTTGTGGGTGGTACCATCCCTGGACTGGTATTCTTGGGTTCTATAAGAGAGCAGGCTGAGCAAGCCAGGGGAAGCAAGCCAGTAAGAAACATCCCTCCATAGCCTCTGCATCAGCTCCTGCTTCCTGACCTGCTTGAGTTCTAGTCCTTAATTCCTTTAGTGATGAACAGCAACGTGGAAGTGTAAGCTCAATAAATCCTTTCCTCCCCAACTTGCTTCTTGGTCATGATGTTTGTGCAGGAATAGAAACCCTAAGACATAAAACCTGTTGACAGAAGTCCGTTAGTTCATGCTCTCCCCTTTTTATTTCCATGGTAAAGAGACAGTGACCGCCCATTTAGAATGTTAAGTCTGACCCTGAAGCACACTCTCAGGGGTGGAGCACAGCTCAGGCAGGATGTACTCAGTGCAAAGCAGTGGTTCAAATCTCTTGACAGCTCGTAATCCAGATAAGGAGTTAGCTTGTAGGCAGTAAAGCTGAAATCTGATCACTTCCTATTCACAGGTTCTGTTTCGGAAGTGCCCATAAACACATCTGCATTCGCTTGATGGGCACAACCACCTTAGGGATAAACCAGAATTGCCCAAACGTAAGACCAGTATCCACAGCTGAAGCCAGTCTCCCCGAGGTCCCACCATCCCTAGACTTTGAACATGGCAGTGGGGGTGGGGGGCAGGGGTGGGGGTTACAATTGGTTTAAGCACCAGGTATCCTGAGACTGAGTCTAGGCAGTGATGGCCACTGGACAAAACCCTGTAAACAACCTTCCTGCAGCCTTTTTACTCTTATCCCAGCCTATGCCTTCTCCCTTGTTTATCTCACACCTATGCAGACAGCACTTGGATATAGTCTCCTTCAGAAAGCTGCCTTTTTAATATTCCTTGTAAGGGACCATAAGAACTTATGGGTTTTTTTAATGAAAAAAAAATCAAGATCATTACATTAGAAACCCAAGTTTCTACTTGAGAGAGACCCTGATCTCATTGTGTGTTATTGCCACCTTTAATGTTACTGCCTCTAACATAAGATAGATTACCAAGGAAAACTGAAGAGCTGTTTTGTTGTTGTTATTTGTTGATGTTCTCTTGAAAAACAGTAATTAAGATCTTTGCTCCTGTGAGTGAGCAGACAGGTGCAGACAGGTACGCAGGGAACATCCAAATGTAAGATTGTTTGGACAGAGTCCGCTCGGGCCCCACCTGCACCCAGGAGCTGGGCAGCGCCACAGCCAACTGTGCACCTACCCTGCCAGGGGACATCTGTCCTGCAGGGAGTAACGTGGTTAGAAGGAATCTTGCATTTAGAGATGAGGCCGCCATATTTGCTCCTGTGACTGAACAGACAGATGCAGCCAGGGTCACAGGGAACACCCGAGTGTAAGAACTCTTGGGACTTGGTCCGCCAGGGCCCCACCTGCACCCAGGAGCTGGGCAGCCCCACAGCACTCTGTGCCAGGAGAAAGCCGGTCACCCAGGTGTACTGAGATAGATTTGCAGGCACACAGGAGGGACAAACACCAGGCACGGACAGCAGAATCAATTAACACCAGAGATAACCAGATAGCAAAAGGCAAACGTAGGAACGTTACTAACAGAAATCAAGGCAACATGACACCATCCAAACCCAATTCTCTCACAACAGCAAGTACTGGATACCCCAACAAACCTGAAAAGCAAGATTTGGATTTAAAATCACAGCTCATGATGCTAATAGAAGGCTTCAAGAAACACATAAATAATTCCCTCAAAGAAATACAGGAGAACACAAGTAAACAGAGAGAAGACCTTAAAGGACTACAAGAAAACACAACAAAACAGGTGAAGGAATTGAACCAAACCATCCAAGATCTAAAAATGGAGGTAGAAACAATAAAGAAATCACAAAGGGAAGCAACTCTGGACATAGAAAACCTAGGAAAGAAGTCAGGAGTCATGGATTCAAGCATCAAATACAGAATACAAGAGATAGAAGAGAGAATCTCAGATGCAGAAGATACCATAGAAAGCATTGACACAACAGTCAAAGAAAATGCAAAAGGCAAAAAGCTCCTGACCCAAAACATCCAGGAAATCCAGGACAAAATGAGAAGACCAACAAAAGGATTATAGGTATAGAAGAGAGTGAAGATTTCCAATTTAAAGGGCCAGTAAATGTCTTCAACAAAAATACAGAAGAAAACTTCCCTAACCTAAAGAAAGAGATGCTCATGAACATACAAGAAGCCTACAAAACTCCAAATAGATTTGACCAGAAAAGATATTCCTCCTGTCACACAATAATTAAAATGCCAAATGCACTAAACAAAGAAAGAATATTAAAAGCAGTAAGGGAAAAAGGTCAAGTAACATATAAAGGTAGACCTATCAGAATTACAGCAAACTTCTCACCAGAGACTATGAAAGCCAGAAGAGCCTGGGAAGATGTCATACAGACCCTAAGGGAACACAAATGCCAACCCAGACTGCTATATCCAGCAAATCTCTCAATTACCATAGATGGAGAACCAAGGTATTCCATAACAAAAACAAATTTACACAGTATCTTTCCACAAATCCAGTCCTTCAAAAGGATAATGAATAGAAAACACCAACAAAAGAAGGGAAACTACACACTAGAAAAAGCAAGAAATTAATCATCTTTCAACAAACCCAAAAGAAGATAACCACACAAACATAAAAATTGCATCAAAAATAGCAGGAAGCAACAATCACTATTCCTTAATATCTCTTAAGATCAATGGACTCAATTCCCCAATAAAAAGACATAGACTAACAGACTGGATATGTAAACAGGACCCAACATTTTGCTGCATAGAGGAAATGTACCTCAGTGTCAAAGACAAACACTACCTCAGAGTAAAAGGCTAGAAAACAGTTTCCCAAGCAAACGGTCCCAGGAAACAAGCTGGAGTAGCCATTCTAATATCCAATAAAACAGACTTTAAACCAAAAGTCATCAAAAAGGAAGGATACTTTATCCTCATCAAAGGAAAAATCTACCAAGAAGAACTCTCAATTCTGAACATCTATGCTCCAAATGCAAGGGCACCCACATTCTTAAAAGAAACTTCACTAAAGCTTAAAGCAAACATTGCACCCCACACAATAATTGTGGGGGACTTCAACACCCCGCTCTCAACATTGGACAAATCATGGAAACATAAACTAAACAGAGACACAGTGAAACTAACAGAAGTTTTGGACCAAATGGATTTAAAAGATTATCTATAGAACATTTCATCATAAATCAAAAAACTATACCTTCTCCTCAGCACCTGATGGTACCTGCTCCAAAATTGACCATATAATTGGTCAAAAAACAGACCTCAACAGATATAAGAAGATAGAACTAATCCCATGCCTCTTATCAGATCACTATGGAGTAAGGGTGGTCTTCAATAGCAACAAAAAACAACAGAAAGCCCACATACACATGGAAGCTGAACAATGCTCTGCTCAATGATACCTTGATCAAGGAAGAAATAAGGAAAGAAATCAAAAACTTTTTAGAATTTAATGAAAATGAAGGTACAACATACCCAAATTTATGGGACACAATGAAAGCAGTGGTAAGAGGAAAACTCATGGCTCTGAGTGCCTCCAAAAAGAAGCTGGAGAGAGCTTATTCTAGCAGCTTAACAGCACACCTGAAAGCTTTAGAACAAAAAGAAACTAATACACCCAAGAGTAGCAGAAGGCAGGAAATCATCAAACTCAGGGCTGAAATCAACCAAGTAGAAACAAAAAGAACTATACAAAGAATCAATAAAAACAGGAGCTGGTTCTTAGAGAAAATCAACAAGATAGATAAACCTTTAGCCAGACTAACCAGAGAGCACAAAGACAGTATCCAAATTAACAAAATCAGAAATGAAAAGAGAGATATAACAACAGAAACTGAGGAAATTCAAAAAAATCATCAGATCCTACTACAAAAGTCTATACTCAACACAACTGGAAAATCTGGATGAAATGGACAATTTCCTAGACAGATATCAAATACCAAAGTCTAATCAGGATCAGATAGACCATCTAAACGGTCCCATAACCCCTAAAGAAATAGAAGTGGTCATTGACGGTCTCCCAACCAAAAACACCACAGGACCAGAGGGTTTTAGTGCAGAATTCTATCAGACCTTCAAAGAAGATCTAACACCAATATTCTTCAAACTATTCCACCAAATAGAAAGAGAAGGAACACTACCCAAATCATTCTATGAAGCCACAATTACGCTGACACCAAAACCACACAAAGATCCAACAAAGAAAGAGAACTTCAGACTAATTTTCCTTCTGAATATCGATACAAAAATACTCAATAAAATTCTTGCCAACTGAATCCAAGAACACATCAACACGATCATTCACCATGATCAAGTAGGCTTCATTCCAGGGATGCAGGGATGGTTCAATATACGGAAATCCATCAATGTAATCTACTACATAAACAAACTCAAAGAAAAAAACCACATGGTCATTACATGCTGAAAAGGCATTTGACAAAATTCAGCATCCTTTCATGTTAAAAGTCTTGGAAAGAACAGGAATTCAAGGTCCATACCTAAACATAGTAAAAACAATATACAGCAAACCGGTAGCCAACATCAATCTAAATGGAGAGAAACTTGAAGCAATCCCACTAAAATCAAGGACTAGACAAGGCTGCCCTCTCTCTCCATATTTATTCAATATAGTACTTGAAGTTCTAGCTAAAGCAATTAGACAACAAAAGGAGGACAAAGGGATACAAACTGGAAAGGAAGAAGTCAAATTCTTACTATTTTCAGATGATATGATAGTATACTTAAGCGACCCAAAAAACTCCACCAGAGAACTCCTACAGCTGATAAACAACTTCAGCAAAGTGGCCGAATATAAAATTAACTCAAGCAAATCAGTAGCCTTCCTATACTCAAAGGATAAACAGGCTGAGAAAGAAATTAGGGAAATGACACCCTTCACGACAGCCACAAACAATATAAAGTATCTTGGTGTGACTCTAGTCAAACAAGTGAAAGATCTGTATGACAAGAACTTCAAGTCTCTGAAGAAAGAAATCGAAGAAAACCTCAGAAGATGGAAACATCTTCCATGCTTGTGGATTTGTAGGATTAATATAGTAAAAATGGCCATCTTGCCAAAAGTAATATACAGATTCAATGCAATCCCCATCAAAATCCCAACTTAATTCTTCATCGATTTATAAAGAGCAATTCTCAAATTCATCTGGAATAACAAAAAACCCAGGATAGCTAAAACTATTATCAACAGTTAAAGAACTTCTGGGGGAATTGGTATCCCGGACCTCAAGCAGTACTTCAGGGTAATAATGTTAAAAACTGCATGGTATTGGTACAGTGATAGGTAGGGAGATCAATGGAATAGAATTGAAGACCCAGAAATGAATCCACACACCTATGGTCACTTGATCTTTGACAAAGGAGATAAAACCATCCAGTGGAAAAAAAGATAGCCTTTTCAACAAATGGTGCTGGTTCAACTGGAGGTCAACATGCAGAAGAATACAAATTGATCCATTCTTATCTCCTTGTACTAAGCTCAAGTCCAAATGGATCGAGGACCTTCACATAAAACCAAACACACTGAAACTAAAAGAAAAGAAACTGGGGAAGAGCCTTGAGCACATGGGCACAGGGGAAAATTTCCTGAACAGAACACCAATAGCTTATGCTCTAAGATCAAGAATTGACAAATGGAACCTCATAAAATTACAAAGTTTCTATAAGGCAAAGGACACTGTCAAAAGAACAAAATGAGAACCAACAGATTGGGAAAAGATCTTTACCAACCCTACATCCAGCAGAGGGTTAATATCCAAGATATACAAAGAACTCAGGAAGTTAAACTCCAGAGAGCCAAATAACCTTATTAAAAATGGGGTACAGAGCTAAACAAAGAATATCGAGGAATATCGAATGGCTGAAAAGTACCTAAGCAAATGCTCAACATCCTTAGTCATCAGGGAAATGCAAATCAAAACAACCCTGAGATTTCACCTCACAACCAGTCAAATGGCTAAGATCAAAAACTCAGGAGACAGCAGGTGCTGGCAAGAATGTGGAGAAAGAGGAACAGTCCTCCACTGCTGGTGGGATTGCAAGCTGGTACAACCACTCTGGAAATCAGCCTGGTGGTTCCTCAGAAAACCAGGCATGATAATACTGGAGGACCCCGTTATACCACTCCTGGGCATATACCCAGAGGATTCCCCAGCATGTAATAAGAACACATGCTCTACTATGTTCATAGCAGCCCTATCTATAATAGCTAGAAGCTGGAAAGAACCCAGATGTCCCTCAACGGAGGAATGGATACAGAAAATGTGGTATACTTACACAATAGAGTACTATTCAGTTATTAAAACAATGAGTTCATGAAATTCTTAGGCAAATGGGTGGAACTGGAAAATATCCTGAGTACGGTAACCCAATCACAAAAGAACACACATAGTATGCACTCACTGATAAGTAAATATTAACCCAGAATCTCGGAATACCCAAGACACAATTCATATATCAAATGATGCCCAAGAAGAAGGAAGGAGAGGCGCCTGGTCCTGGAAAGGCTGGATGCAGCAGTGTAGAGGAATACCAGAACAGGGAAGCGAATACCAGAACAGGGAAGCGAATACCAGAACAGGGAAGCGGGAGTGGGTTGACTGGGGAACAAGGGGAGGGGAGAAGGCTTATGGGACTTTCAGGGAGGGGGGAAACAGGAAAATGGAAATTAGTTGCTTGATTTCCAGCACCCAAGTGTTGGCTCACAACTATGCGGTAACTTCAGTTCTTGGGCATCCACCACCTTCTTTCTGGCCTCTGAGGGCCAGAGCCTGCATGTGGTAAACATATGTCCATGAATGGAAAACACGCACATGCACAAAATATATCTAATAGAAAACATTCATACGAAAGTAACTAAAGAGCCTGGTTAGGCCAGGGCTGGAGACATGGCTGAGAGGACCCAGGTTCACATGTCAGCAGAGGCAGCCTTCAACCACTGTAGCTCCAGTTCCAGGAGATCTGACGCCCTCTTCTGGCCTCCGCAAGCACTGCACTTACATGGTACACAGAGGGACATTCAGACAAAACACTCATCCACATTAAATAAATCTGTATTTAAATGCCACACTTGTATGATAAAGCACTGAGCGTAACACACATCTATATTTCTAGATCTCTGTGACCACATTACCTGAGAGAAACAAGGAGAAAGGTTTGGCTTGGGCTCACAGCTTTAGAGCGGTTTCAGGTCGGGAGGTGTGGAGCAGTTCAGCTCAGTTCAGTGCCAGCAGCAGAGGCTCGTGTCTCTCCCAACTTTCCAGAAGCTAGTGCCACCTCCCAACACCCTCAGGCTTCCAAAGCGACACTACTGGCTGAAGAGCAACTGTTCAAACATGAGTGGTGAAGGACCTTGGAGGCTCAAGCCCTAAGGATATCTAGTTATGCATGGAAATTGCTACTGAGTATCAAATCCCTCCTAAAGTAGCCATCTTAGATGTGCCCGTGCACTTCCTCAGTTACTCCTCACAGTTTGTGGCTCTGCAGTGGATGTTATTTTCCTTGCTTAATTTGTCATCAATTCAATAAATACTTGTTTTTCTGGATGCTATGCATTTTCTCACACTGAGAATATAAAATGTAACAAAGCAGGCAAGAATGTATGCCACAGTTCTCTTCTCCTACACTGTGATGGTTTGCATATGCTTGGACTGCGGGAGGTGACACTATAAGGAGGTGTGGCCTTGCTGGAATAGGTGTGCATTGGAGGAAGCGTGTCTCTGTGAAGGCAGCCTGTGAGGGCCCCTAGTGCTCAAGCTCCACCCAGTAGGGAAGGAGTCTTCCTTGCTGCCTTTGATCAAGATGTAAAACTCTCAGTTCCTTCTCCAGCATCATGCCTACCTGCCTGCTGCCATGCTTCCTGCCATGATGATAATGGACTGAACCTCTGAACCTGTAAGTCAGCCCCAATTAAATGTTTCCTTTGTAAGAGTTGCCTGAGTTGGGCTGGAGAGATGGCTTAGCACTTCAGAGCACTGACTGCTCTTCCGAAGGTCTTGAGTTCAAATCCTAGCAACTACATGGTGGCTCACAACTAACCGTAATGAGATCTGACTCCCTATTCTAGAGTATCTGGAGACAGCTACAGTGTAATTACATATAATAAATAAATAAATCTTTAACAAAAAAATTAGTTAAAACAAGTTTAAAAGAGATTGTGCTGAAGTAAGAAAATTTCTTTAACAGAACACAAACTCAAGGCCTGTCTATTTTTACTGAGACTGTGGCTATAATAAGCAAAAGCAGAGAAATCAACACAACATCATTTAATACCTATTAAGAAAAATTCTAGGAAAACCAGTGCTCAGTTAATGATGATACAATTAAAACGGGCATTCTCAAGCTGTTGGGGCAAAGGACATTAGTAGAACCCTTTCACAGGAGAGAAGAGAGAAGAGTAGCTAGGTCTGCTCACGCTGGGAGCCCTGGAAGATTATGGCTGCCTATAGCAGAAGTAGCTTCCAAAGTCAGCTCCTGCACATTTTTCCTACTTTGGCAGATCCTGAGAGTTCAGTCTGCTGATCATGTCCTTGATCCTGTGCCAGACACTTCCTGCATCTTCATCAGTCATCCAGGACTCACCCTGATAGTTTCAGGTTTTCTAGTCCACTGTGCAAGCACCTCCGTGCAGCACTGTGCCTTAGCTTTCAGATGCTAAGTCTGCAGCAGATGCTTAGAATGCGAAAGCAGGCACTGCAACAGGTAAGGAACCAATCTCACAGTTTAGAAGTGACTGAGCCGCTGCCCAAAGACTACCTACCACTGCAACGCTTACTTGGTTTTGAATTTTGTGTCTCCTGAAGCTTTCTATATACATATACTAAAGGCCTAGGACCATGGGCAAAGGTCTGATAGCCAGTGCACAACTAACCTCTGGTGTCGGGTGCAGCACCACACTCCCTTTGTGACAGAGAAGTAATGTCTTATCTGCCTAGCCTGCTGTGTTCTTGTCTGCTTCCAAGTCTTACAGACATCCCAGTGAACTGTCAAGGCAGTAACTATGACTTGTAAACTCTTTCCCTGCTTCAGCTAGAGAAAAGGGCTTCCTTCCCATGCTTAGAGATGCACAAACGCCAGGATCCACAGCCCATGTCTCTCTAGAGAATGGGAAGTGAGCTTTGCAAGGCTCTGTAGAATTCCTCCTCATCTATGATCCATCCCATGTCAGTGATCTTCCCAAGACTCGGACCTCCAATCCTATGGAGTAAGGGGTCAGTGCTCTCTGCAGTCTCTAAACCCGGTCAGGTCTAAGCCTTTATCACCATGAAATTAGTTACAAACAAAACTGCTGATAATTCTAGCATCCTATTTCTTTTCCTTTTACCTGCCCTTGAATATTTTTATCTTTTGTCAGGAACAATGACAGACAGGGTAGAGAGATGTATCCTAGGAACGCAGGCATTGGTGGCTGTCGGTGAGTCCTATCCAATGAGTGTGGCTGAAGAGTGCACTCTAGATCTACAGAAAATGTCTTAATTATGAAATGTGCACACATATAAATGTCCACATTGTCACTCAGACTTAGTAAATGTCAAGATTTATAATGTCAAATGTGTTGTTGATGGGCAAGCAATAAAGGTCACAACTACAATACCAACTCTCCAGAGACTCCTCTCTCAGGAGGCTTTTTTCCTCTCACCAGGAACAAAACATCAGATGGGAATACAACAGCAATCAGTGTGGTTGTGAAACCAAAGGAGATGTTTTCGCTCCCAAACACCTTCTTCACGTTTCTTCTTCTATGTTAAATATTTTAGGATTCCTCTGCATTGCTACAGAAAGATATAGGCCCTCCCTAGCAGCTTCCAGATGTTATATATTGAGTAGAGAGAGTAGGGAAAGCCACTAGAACTTACTGAATAGCATCTGGATTGTTTCCACTTTTCTTTATTACTAGAGTGGCAGAAGGAACATTTATTCCGACACCTTTGGGAAGCGCTGCAGCAAGGTAGAGCATTGTGAACACCATCAGAGAACATCTAGCTAACCCTCGCCTACTACCTGTGCTGTCCCAAGTTCAATTCCCAAATGCCACCAAAAAAGTCAAATTGACCTTCCAAGCAGATATGCTATGGTTATAAGTAGCACTGTACATATCATATCAAGTTCCTGACTCTACCTCTGAATGTTGCCAAAAGGAAAATGCAGGCTATCATACATACTGTTGCCCCATTGGAATGGCACTGGTGGAGAATCTCTGTAAGTTTCATAATGTAATTGACTGTTTTTTCCCATTTTTCTCCTAGGTCACTGCCTCTTTGCTATGATTTAGACTATATCTAGGTGCTACAGATGTGAATTTTGCACTAGGTATATAGATCCACACTTTCCCCAGTCTAAAGCTTTGTCTCTGATCATTGTTTAAAGTATGTTTTCTTACTTCCCATTTGAATTTTTGTTATTATTATTATTATTATTATTATTATTATTTGAGTCAGGGTTTTAAGTATTCCAGGGTGGCCTCAAACCCTCAAACCAGTTATGCAATCAAGAGTGGGCTTCAGTACCTGATCTTCCTGTTTCTACCTCCTGGATGCTGAGACCACAGGCATAAGCCAGCACATCTGGTTTATACAAGTCCATGCTAGGCAAGTACTCTATCCAAATGATCTGCACCCCCAGATTCATTTGAATTTCTGAAAAGGTCAAATTCGTAGCCTGGTCTTTTTATATATTCTTTAAGTACCCTCCCATTTTCCAGTGCTACACACATTTCCTCTATAAGTTTAGATGTTTCTCTTCAAATGCATGCCTTTAATTCATCCCAACTACAGTTTCACTTGTCCCAGGGTACCACAGCTGCTTCTTACAGCCAGCAGCACTTTGTAATTACTGACATTATAGTCACAACATAAAAGACAAGTCCCTCTGTGCCTGGCAGCGGCTCCCTCTCTCCTCTCCAACTCCCCCAACCTCATGGTACCAATTCAAATACAACAGCATTATAACAAATTCTACTGACCCCATCAGCACCTTCAAATAAATTTACAATCATTCAGTCATGTTTCTTGGAAAATTCTCTTGGTTGTAGCACTTTATCTTTTAACTGCATGCATTTTTTAAAAAAATTAATTTAGGGAGCACTGGATTCTTTTAAATGGAGAAGTTTCCCTTCAATAATATACAGTGGCTTTTATTTCTTAAGCAAGCTTTAAGACGCTTACTTCATAAGGGTACTGTACCTTGACCTAGTGGCACACATCTGTAATCAAAGCACTGGGGAGGGACAAGAGGAAGAGGACAGCCTCGGCTATATAGGAAGGCCTCATCTCAAAATGCAAAACAAAGCATAAAGTCACTGTGGCTCTTTGCTATGTTTATCACAAGGTGCATTATAATATTTTATTGTTGTGACAGTGATTATGAATTTGCTTTTTCTAATGTACTGTAGACTTAGTGGTCTCAACTTCATTCATATTAGCCCTGCTGCTGATTTCTTCCTTGAGTTAATATTTTAATAATTTTCTTTAAGGTAATACATTCAAAATGACATTTCTCCCCATTTTTATTGCAGCATGAGGTGACTGGTAGTTAATAGGACAAATTTAAAATACACTGTTAACTTTTAAAACAGCTGTGTTCTACTCTATAAACAGGGTTACACAGGAGAACATACAGAGCACATGTGATAAGACGAGAAGACTGGAGAAATGGGAGGGAGTGGAAGGTTGATTTTGAGAAGGATCCCTATTTCCTTCTTTATAAATAATTTGTTATAAAGAAGTTTTCCAGAAAAGCATAGCATGCAGGAATTTCATACACTCTGTACTTCATATTAAAGGCAGCGAGAGCTCAGTGGGGAAATCATGAAAACATGCCCATTGTAAAAAAAAGGGCAAAGCATCCCTTATGTGGGCCGTTCTTTACAATGATAAAGGATTTACCAGACAGCAAATGAAGTGGCTCTTCTCTAGGAAGCCTGCCATGTTCACTAACCCACCACGAGTCAGCTGCAGACTGGACTCTACTGTGCTACTTCAGTGCAAGGGGTAGATTAGTTATACTTGGAGCAGAACTTTTGGAAGCTCAGTGGAGTTTGGCTTGATTACCAAATTAGCTAAAGACATTGCAGTAAAACACTAAATCCCTTCCCAAAACCAGATTTAGGAAGCTTACATATAAAAATAGTTTCAAAAAATACTCTGGTTTGAGAAAATCTCCAAGGTCAAGAGAAATGGTAAGTCAAACAAGATACACCATATAAGACAACATATTCATATAAGACAACAGTATTCAGAAAGTGAGGAAAAGGACAGAAAAATGAAAAATACCAGTCAAACTAAACTCAAAATAACACTTGGACAAAAGAACTGACATTCCTCACCACCAAGTAATAGAGTAAGTTAAACCCAAGTGCTCTTCCTGGGGACACAAAAAAAAAGAACATGGTGCAGAGAGTGAAAGACAAAAATCATTACCCCAAGGTCAGAGTAGGAGAAGGCGTGTTCATTATTCCTACAAAATAACTTCTGCCTACTTAAGAATCAAGTGATTCTTGATTCTTGAGTAGAGAAAGAATACAAAGAAGAGTAGGTCTGGGTTACAGAGAGCAAAGATATATGATTGTTCTTTACGAAATAGAACTCAGGACCTTCTGCATAGTAGGTCTACTTCGGAGCTACACCTCTAGCCCTGTGATGGCTCATATGTTTGAAGGCTTAGTCACCAGGGAGCAGAGCTCTTTGAAAGGAGTATAAGGATTGGGAGGTGTGGCCTTCTTAGACAAAGTATGTCACTGGGGGCGGGCTTTGGGAGCCCATGCCCGGCCCAGTCTCTCCCTGCCTGCTGTCTATGGATCAGGATGTAGTTCTCAGCTACTGCTCCAGGGCAATGTGTGCTGCCATGTTCCACACCATGATGATAATAGACTAAGCCTCCGAAAATGTAAGGAAGGCCCCAATTAAATACTTTCTTTTGTAAAAGTTGCCGTAGTCATGGTGTTTCTTCGCAGCAATAAAAAAATAACTAAGATGAATCTCAAACTTCTATGTAAAAATAAAGATCATATGCTGGGAGTGGAGGTGGCATCATAGCAAGATGCATGGGTAGTATTATAAGGTCCTGCATTTGATCTGTACCACTTAGTGAGGAGGAGGATAAGACGAACCGACACAGAGGATCTAGTATGTACTGTATGCTTACTGTGTGCTAGTGAGTATGAGGAAGAGTCTGTGCTGAGAGATGCCTCAGGTAAAGTGGGTAAAGTGGTTACTGAGCAACATGAGGACCTTAGTTAAGATTCTGGCACCCAAGTAATGACCAGGTATGGTGACATAGAGCTACAACTGAGGAAGCAGACCCCTGAGTTCACTGATGTCCAGTGAGGCCAATCATTGAGCTCTGAGCTCATTGAGAGACTCTGTCTCAAAAATTAAGGGGGAGTAGAATTAAGCCACCCAGCACTGACCTCTGGCACTAGAGTCTGGGGGAGGCATCTTCATTGTTAAAATGGTTGCCTAAAATGCACAAAATCTGAGCTTGGTCCTAGCACCGCATGAGCTACACTGGGGAGAAGAGCAGGCCTGAGACAAGGAGGTAACTAGAAACACTTAGTAACAACTGAGTAAGGATGCCAAGACAAGCGCCTGAGGCTGACAAAAGTCATGAATGGCTTCATCATGAGTGACAGCAGAGGAGGGTGAGTCAGGGCACAGGGCACTGCACTGGACAGAACAATAGAGTACAAATTGGCAACAGTGTCTGAAAGCCCAGTCACAGGAAGATACACAAGAAAGGAGGTCTGGTCAAAGATTCAACACTAAGACAGTAAGGTGGAAGACACTAGCAGTCCCAAACCTCAGGAGGTCAGAGCAAGGGCTGGGTGTTCAAATACAGCCTTATCTATGTAGAGAAGTCATTGCTAGACTGAAGAAAAGACAAAAAGTCCTACTAATAGAAGCTGAGTTTATAATAAAACAAGCAAAAACAAAATGCAGCACAGTGATTTCATGATATATGAGTCAAAAAGACTAAAAATTAAGTATTTGACAAAATATTAAAACAAAAAGATAATAGGCAGTACTACCAAGTCTCAAGTTCTGTCTTTAAACATGGCATCTGATGTCAAGCAATACATGGAATCAAGGTATACACTACACATAAAAGGAGAAGGTACCTAACACTTGTTACATACACTACCATAATTCAATAAATATGTCATGTTTCTATTTTCCCCAAAGGGCTTCAAAACTGAAGGAGGATGTCAAACGTTTCCCCTTGTATGACATTACAGTTTAGAAAGAGAGCAATAAGTAAAAAACCATTCCTCTGAGCACGAAAGGAAGTTAGCTCCATACACGGCTGCAAAGGGCCTAAGAACAATGGGGCACGAAGCAACTCCTCAGATATGTGGTCCTGCAGAACAGTGTAAGCTTGAAAGTTGTCAGCACAGAAAGCAGTGTTACCTGTAAGCTCACTGCTGGCTCGCCTGTGAGCTAGATCATGGCCAGTTCACCTGTGCTGCTCTCTGCTGATCCGTGTGGAAAAGAATCATCTTCCTGGAGTTTCATTATCAGGAAGAACAAATAAAACTTCTACATACCGACAGAAAAATTCTTTTTAAAAAAATATGAATTTAAGACGGGCAGGGGCAGCCCACGCCTTTAATCCCAAAACTTGGGAGGCAGAGGCAGTTGGATCTCTGTGAGTTTGGGGCCAGCCTGTCCTACAAAGTAAATTCCAGGACCAAGACACCCAAGACTACACAGAGAAACCCTGTCTTGAAAAGTCAAACAAACACTAAAACAAACAAAAAACCAAACCAAATTTAAAAAAAAAATCACTATGTTTCAGTTTTCAAGTTAAGCATGACCAAGTTCACGTTTTTCCCATGATGTCTATAATTAGCAGTGAGGAAAACTCTAAAGCGGAGTATTTGTTACCCTAATATCTACGTCACCTGGGATAGGACAGCCTGGCTGGAGAAAGGGGTCTGAAAGCAGAGTCTCAAAACATACTCCATGATTAACTCTTGGAAATCAAGAACCAGGGGAATTCAAAGGCCCGGGACTTTTAAACGTACCTGGTACGGTGTCCTCAGGCCCTGAGGTAAGGCACACTGCTCTCTACTCGAGCCTCTCTCTCAGCTCTTCCCCACAGATTATTCATTTGTTCTGGCCAATGTGTGGAACACTAACCTGGCCCCAGAGAACAAACCAGTCTCTAGAATGCTCATGCTCCAGTGACTGGTCTGGAGTCTCCTGTTCTGATGAATGAAATCTAAGCCGAAGTCTGCAGCATCCCACATCGCGGCACACTTGAGCTCCCTCATGGAGGACAGACATGGTCAGGGCTTGCCTTCCCCTTCTTTCTCTTGGAGTATAGGATGGAGAGAAGAACAGGCCAGCATGGCCAGAGACACCAGTGGAATTAAACACAAAGCTACAGGATCCCCAGAAGCATTACCAGATGCACTTGTCGGCCTTAGAGTGCTGACTTCCTTCCAAGAAGGCTTTCATGTGGCAAACTTTAGTATTTGCTTGAGCTGCGGGCCTGGCTTGCCACTGCATTCCTAACTGATAGGACAAATGCGCCCAAACACATAACTATGGTTTTCACTTACAAACAGTTGCTTGTAACTAAATAATAGTTTGATGAAAGAGCACGCTTAAATAGTTTATAAGTAAAACAAAACAGATGAGTATATATGGAAAAGGTACAACTCAAAATCTAATTTCTACAGTAGTAAGTCCGCTAAAATGCACAAAAATGTTTATGAGAAGCATAAGCTTCAATACTAATAAAAAGGTCTCTGCCTGTATTCTGTCAGTAATTATCCAAGGAAAAGCACACCATGGTTCAGAAGCGTGAAGTCAACACTTCTGCAATCATGCAAGTTCACTCTTGTGGGAACACTCCCACTCTATATAGAAAAGGAGCCTTAGATTTTCAGGCATTAGAAAATATGTTTTTGGAAAATTCAAAATTAACATTTGGTTTGGAGGCAAAAGCAGAAAAGTTTTTAACCTGATTATTATGATGAATCCAGCCCAGAATACTCAATGATGAACTAAGAACTGGACACTAGTTTTAAAATGTTCTCACTGTTTTATGCTTATTTATCAGATAATAAAAGGGCACAGTATCTCAAACTGATATCACTTATTAATACCATACATGATAAAAATCAAGAATTTTTTATTTTTTGCTACAATCTTAAAATGAGGTTTTTTTTAATCCCCCCCCCGGAGAATTCAGAGTCACTGTGGAGTGGGGGGTGAGGGGTGAGTTCTTTAAGCAGTGTGTACTACAGCAAATGCCTGCACACTGTTCATGGAAGGCTATGCCCTCCTCTGTAAAAAGTGATAATTAAAATTAAGCAGAAAATGGAAACACTGACATCTACTGCTAGTTTGCATGCATTTAAAATGCTTCAAAATTAAATAGTGAAGATTAGAATACTGAGATTTAAAACCTAAATCTTCACCAGCCAATGACCCACGGGGTGTCCACCTGTGTGGCTCCAGCCACCTCACAGTGAGTCAGCCCAGCCAGTGTTTCCCTGGGGTGGCAAGGGTACTGGTGCGGAGGCTGGCATGCTGGCAATGGACCAGAGCCTGGCCTATGCTATGTGCAAGCGTGGTACCAGGGAGCCCTCGGGACGCTGAGGCCCTTTTCTAACCTCTGATATCTTGAAGCTCTCCATGTGCTTGGTTTCATAATGTCTCAGAAACACGTGTCTGGGGCTAAGGGTGTGACTCAAGGGCAGAGTCCTGGCCTCGCCTTTCTGTCCCCAGCACTGAGAAGAGGGGAGAAAGAAACTGGTAAGGATTCAGCTTATTCAAAGAATCAAACACTGCTAAATCAGCTCACAGGCACTCTGTCATCAGCTCTTGGAGTGATGCACAGGCTCCAGGAGACGCGTGATCCCTCCCCAGGCATTTCCCCCACATCTTCCCTTATCTCACAGGGTTCACTCATGTATCTGTCCAAGTCACACTGTTTCCAGGGGAGCATATTCTAGAAAGCACGCCCTCTTACCATGAGTTCCACATTAAAAGCACTATCTCGTTCAGTTGACAAAGGGTTAAGGAAGACCAGAGAGGAAAAAAGAACATGAAGAACAAAAAACTTCCAGTTCAGTCATTACTGTTTTTAACCCAAGATGTCTTTCACAGTGTTTAGCTCCATGGTGATGGTAGCAGCCGAAAAAATATAGAAACACTGAAAGAACAAATCCCTTCAGAATATTTTAAGGTTTCTAACGCAAAGCTTAATATGGAATTATAGAAACATGCAAGGTGAAAATAGACTCATAACTTAGTGATGGTGTAAGTCCAACAATCTTTATAATAGCTTCAAAATGTTATATTCCACTTGTAAAAATAAAACAGAAAACAAAAAAAGATTTCGACTTCATTTTTGAACTAAGAAAAATGTTTCAATATTTAGAAGAGTGGGTTTTACCTGTGGTTGTCTTCACTCTTGGCAGTATCCAGGGACATCCATGGTGACAAAACTGAGAGCAGGAGTGTGCTACTGGCATCTACTAGGAAGATGCCAGGATGCTGCAGGCACTGGGTAAGTCCACAGCAAGAAAAGCTGATCCCTAGCACCTTGGTTAAAAGCCACGTGCAATAAGCACAATGCTGGGGGAGAAAAGGCTAGCAGACCCTGGGGACCTACTGGCTACTGTTACCCAACCCAGCAAATGCCAGAGCCCTGTCTCAAAAAATAACATGGTGGGGACTGAGGCCAACAGCTTGTCAAGGGAAACAGGCGAACCAGCGCACACGCACACTCAATGAGAAAAGGCCTCTCAGAGCTGCTACAGAAGGAGAACATTCTGGGCTGACTGGAAAATGGGCAGAAACCCCAACACATGATCAAACAGTATGTCTGAGGTAAAGTAAGCCATTAAGGCTAGAAAAAGAGGGGGACTATGACACAGAGGGGGTAAGAGACAGATGGGTCAGACTATGAGAAACCTGGAGACTTTGAAAATGGGGTTGGACTTTAAGAGCAATGTGGCCTGGAGATGGAGTTCAAAGGTAGAGCCGGTGCTTTGCATGCATAATGTCTTGGCTTTGAGGCCTAGTACCATTAAGAAAAAGGAAAAAGAAAAACAGAGAACCGGAACAGGCACAGTCCCAGCTCTTCAGGAAGCTGAGACACATGGATCCTTTGAACCACCCAGGCAATAAAGCAAGACAAGACCCTAGCTCTACGCAGAGGTTTCATCATAGAGGGGTGGTTGGGTTCCAAGTCCTGCTCAACTTGTGTCCCAGCTAGGTAGGAAGTGAACAACAGGTCTGGGTATTAGTAGAGGTGAAACCATTAAGAAATGTTGCTGATTAGCTAGGGTTTAAAAAAACTCAGTCAAATCAAGAGCAACTCCAGAGCATTCAGCTGGAGCAACGAAGTGACAAACACTATTACTGATGCTATGCTGCGCTTACAGAAGGGGCCTAACATGGTTGCCCTCCAAGAGGCCCAAAAGCAGCTTAAAGAGTCAATGCCGATACTTAGCAATGGACTCTGGTCTTATATAGCAGTGTATAGTGCCTATGCACTGAAGACTACGGCCTCTGACTTTGCAGAATTCACTACAAATTCTCAACGCAAAATAAAATGCACCATGTCAGATGCTCATGGCGTCACCTGAGGCTCTGCGGCTGAGGCCTTGAGTGCAGACCTGGTGGAGCTCCACAGAGGCAGCAGGCGCACAAGTCAGGCTCACCAGCTTCACCATCACAAGCGGCCTTGTTTCCTCCCTATTTCCAGTCTCATTTCCCATTTATCTACTAGTGTCCAGCAAGCATGACCCTCAGCACCCACAAGTGAAATACAACACTCACGGCTGAGGTCAAAGCACAATAGTAGAGTACACTCCTGCGGGGAGGGTTGGCTAAGAGCACAAGCTAGTCAGCCACTTGGCCACTCTGGGCTGCCATTTAACTGGGTACATTGGTTTTCACAGAAAAGAACAATCACGCCCCAACAGATGGTCCATTTAAACCAGGAGATTAGTACAATGCATCTGGTGACCTTTGTTGAGTCACTGCACAGAAACCTCTCAACTGGTTAATTTATGACTAAAACTATCAAATGTCAGTGGCTGACCTATCTCAATCCAGAGAATCTGGACAGAGATGATGACAATAAATAAAACATCAAGATGACCCAGAGAGGTGCAGAAGCCTAGGGTGGCTGTCAGAAGAACTAGTAGAGAGCTCTGAGTTAGGAAGGAGAAGGAAGGAAGGAGGGAGGGGAGAGAAGAAGGAACAGAAGGAGGGGGCAGCAGGGAAAGAAAAGTGAGCATCTGAGAAATGAGAACCTCCCACGGAAAAAGTCGTGGTACTGGGAAAGGGGAGGTTTCAAAGAGAAGCAATGGCGGGGAAGGGACCCCACCAGTGACCCGAGCCACAGATCCACTGATATAAGGCCTTCTGCTGTGACAGTGAGGATCAGAGAGACATTCTAGATCTAAGGCCAGCACACAAGAACACTCAAAAGCCAAGTCACCAGGTATAACAAAACTGAAGCATCCACATTCCTATGGAAGGAAACCTCAGAAAAAACTAGATGGGACCTGAAGTGGATTAACTATGCTTGGCCCAGGGAGAGGCACTATTAGGAAGTGTATCACTGTGGGGGTGGGCAATGAGACCCTCCTCCTAACCACGTGGGAGCCAATCTTCTCCTCTCTGCCTTCAGATGAAGATGTAGAACACTCAGGTCCTTCTCCAGCACCACGTCTGCCTGGGCACTACTATGCTTCCCACCTTGATGATAATGGACTGAAACTCTGAACCTGTAAGCCAGCCTCAATTAAATGTTGTCCTTTAAAAGAGTTGCCTTGATCATGGTGTCTCTTCACAGTAGTAAAACCCTAACTAAGACCATGACCAAAGGTCTGAAGAGAAAGAGCCTTGGTTCTGAAGAGACCAAAGTCTCTTCATTCCCCATCTCAAACCCTCTCCCTCTTCTCCACCCCATTCTGAAATATAAAGATGTTGGTCTGTTCTACCCTTCTACATAAATACCAAAAGATACATATGCGAGCTTCTCCCAACCACACCTGCATCAAGGGAGGACACCAGGAAGGGTAGGCGGTGGTTGTCTGCAGACCCTGCAGCAGCACATAGATCCAAAGGAAACTGGGCATATGAGGTTAGACAGACAGAACTTCAGTCTGCTTCCCCCTAAACTTCATGGGTTCAACTGCCTTCTGAAAACAGGTGTCCCTGTGACAATGCCCAAGAATTACTCCTGAGGCAGTTATTCTAAGGTGTCTTTCCACCTCTAGAGGAGTCCAAGAATATTAAAGAATACACTAAGTTTTCAGAACAAAACCTTAATCCCACTACTTCATAGGAGACCAAATAGCAAAACAGTAAAAACTGTTGTAAACTGTCCCATAGGGAAAACTGGACAGTTCTTCATTTTGTGTTAGACTTAGAGAAAATTATTCCTTGTTCTCTAGGAAAATACAGAACTCCCAGTGGAAAATTAAGGAAGATTCTTTTATTTTTAATAAGTTCAACTGGTTTCATAGTTTCCTTGTAGAACTAACAAAAGATGGATTATTCTGGCAGGAAATTAGAATATTTTAAAGGCTTATCTCTAATATACCAGCCACTCAGTCAAACTTGTGTTAACTGAGAACCAACTGTGGAAACTGGCCAGACACTGACAAGTTAGCTGCAGCTCAAAAGCCACCCTCAGACCCTGATCAGAAAACAGGGTGGCCATGTGTGAGCTGGAGAAGCAGCAGCAGGCTTCTGTTGTCACAGGAAAACCTATATCTGGACACTCTTCCACCTTCTTCCCAGTCCCAGCCACTCTGCACTGTCCGCTACAGTTTAGTGCCTGGTGAGGAAGGGGTAATGGGAACACAGCCCCAGGTGAAGGAACAAGTCTGAGGACTGACTGAAAGACCCACTGAAGACAGCCTACATCAAAAGCTCATTCCCAACAGGAGCCTACTGATGGTGTATCTGTACAAGAACAGCAATTGCATGCAAGCAGTAGCTCACTGACTCCAAGACTGCTGGAATTCAAACAAGCAAACACGCAGCTAGGCTGAGTCCTCTAAGTCACTACCATCCTGGCTGAGAGAAGTTAATTGAAATAAATCTGTTTGTTGACTGTTGTACCATAAAACCATCCATGCACACAAGACAAGAGCTGAGACCCATCATACTAATCATATAGCATCTCTATGTGCCACAAAGCCACTCAAGAGGACAAAAGACAGAAAATATATAGCTAGGAGTTTATAATTTATTTGGAGATAGGTTGTAGGAAGCCAGACTGCCCTCCTCTTGCCTTAGCCTCCCGAGTCCTGGGATTGTAGGAGTATACAATTACTGTTTTTAAATAACATTTTGAGTTGAAATTAAAAGATGCTTTCTGTGGGCATTCAAATGCGACACCACAAAAGGCAAAGCTCCGCTGGAGCGGCTTGCATTCCTTACTTGGAAAGCAGGAACAAAGCTCCCATCTGCTGCTGATGCGGCAATGTTGGACAAGAGGCTCGCGGTGAGCTACTCTGCTGAGCTCAGACACCTATAAGAAGAGCACTGGAAAAGAGGACTGTGGCACAAGTCCCCACAAAGGAGAAATACTTTTCCTATCACAGCAGATATCTGAAATTCAGACAGTACTAATTCAAAAGTTGTCCATGCAGCATGATGGAATGCAGTGGGATAACCACAGTGCATATTCCTTCACATTCATCATAATATAGCTCTCTTACATTCTCCTATTATACATTGGAAGGAAGCACAGAAGAGAGGGTACTTCTCAGAATGGAGTGGGGACAGATAAACTTCAAAATACCAGAGGGGTGCAGACACTTGCTCAGCCCTCAATTACTGCCACACACAGGTTCTCAAAATCTGTATTTTCTTTCCTGTCTTTATTACAGGAGCAGAGCAACTTCTCCAAAGTTACAGGCCTCTCTAGTTAGGAGCCTGTTCATGTGCTGGTGCCTCACAGACAGACAGAAAGACCAACTGATACACACACCACACAAGGGGGCGAGGGGGGAGAAATGTATCCTAATCAAGATCACTGAGCAGGCTGCACCCGAGGAGACTCTCTCTTGAGGCAAACTGGGGGCACTACTAAGGATTTGCTTGTGGTACTACAGAATGTCTCTTGGCTCCTAATTACAGAAAGAGAATTACTGTGAGATTAACTGAGTGCTAAACAAATCTGTATTTAATACAGGTATATTAACAGCCTTATAGTTTAGACATCTAATTTAACAACTCCCCAACTGACAAAGATAACTAACCCAGCTCGCATTCACTCAAAACAGCCACAGACCAAGCATTGGATCCACCTACAAGTCACAGGGCAAGTTAGAGCTCTCTTCTGCTTCCTGACAAAACACAGTCCTTCCCATATCCTCACCAATAAATATTCTAGAGGGAAAATAAAACTGTGTCCTCACTAGAGAGTCAACTCACATTACAGGTGAGAGGGGTCTTTTTGTTACTGAATAGATATGCCTACATGCTCTTGGACAGATAAGGGAAGCTAGGAAAAACTCACATAACCACAAAAAATTAGGAGACTCTGTCTCAGAGAACGGTTATCCATCTCCATCCCCGACCCGAGTGACTTACAACTTTCAATGATTATTTTAAACTTGCTCTAAATGAAATTAAAATGTGAAAAAATATTTTACCTTTTTAATATGCAAATTAAAGTATACTAACATTATCATTAGGAAAATATTTACTTTTATATAATAAACACAAACATGACTTTCACCACATTGTTCCCTGGAAGTCACTGGGAGCATCACTCTAAGAAAGGAAAAATATCAAGCTTCTGTTCTAAACTTTGAAAGACTAGGGTAAGAGTTAGAAGGAAACAAGCAGACACAGTGGTGTCCAGGCTCGCTGTGCCCAGGCTCCCTGCAGCCTCCGGAGTCCTGTAAGACTGGTCAGGTCACGCCCAGTCCTGGGGCTCCCTTCAGAAGGGCAACAGTGGGCCCCGAATGCGGTGGGTGGGGAGACCAGCAACAGTTCCCACCTTGCTCACATAGAAAGGCGTAAGCTGGTTCAGCCTTCTGAAAAGACCTGGAAACTAACACTGATATAAGCCTGAACATTCCTCTGCTTTTCACCCATGCAGTCAACCTGCCCTAACTCTTCAGATCAAGTCTCCTTTTCTAATCACCTAAGCCTCAGAAGAAAGACTAGAAAACATTCTGCAAGGTCTGTGCCTGTTTGGATGATTCATATATTACTTTCCCAGACTCACTAGGCTATGGCCAACAATTTCCGGTGCAGAGGTCAGGGCCTAATTACAGATCTGAGTCCCTGACGAAGCTCCTCAGCCCACTGTCCAGCCCACAAAGGCACCATGTCATTCTGAGGACAGAAAACAATCCAAGTCAACAGGTCCCGCCTCAGGTTAACAAAAGACACAAGTCTACAAGAAACAGTGCAATGAGTGAACTAACCACCTGTAGTAAAGATGTCAGTGGGCCAAGCTTGACAAACAAACAGTGCCAAAATCATTTAAACAAGAAAATAGACAGAAGGCTTATTACAGCCTTAGGACTTAGATTCCATGGGCCAAACATCCAAAATAACATCTTTATTTTACATGTACATTCATACATTAGTTTGTTTATGTGTTTATTTGATGCTAGGACAATGGTTTCTGAATGTCGGAATGGACAGCTGCACTGTTCCTGTCCCTGATGGCGGCACTCCCCCTGAGAGCATGCCAGAAACCCTCCAACAGCATGGGATACTTTTGTAATGCACAAATTAAGTGGCTTACATTTTGTCAGGAATGCTACTATATAGGGGCTGGAGAGACCACTTGAAATTTAAGAAAATTGGATGCTCTTGCCAAAGACCAGAGTTTGGTTCCTGACACCCAAATGGTGGCTCACAACTGACTGTAACTCCCAGAGGACCTGATATGCTCTTCTGGCCTCTGTGGGCATATATGGACAGATATGCATGTAGGCAAAACAAAACACTCATACACAAAATTATAAACAAACAAACAAAAGGAAAGAACAGGGTTTCTAAGACCCAACATTGCTCACAGAGGAAACAAGGTACATCGAAGCTTCCTGAAGAGGCTCCCAGTGACACAGGTAGTTTCAGAGTGGGCTACAGTCAGCTTGGAGGAGATATCTCTTCTGTAACCACTGCCACAAATAAAAGTAGTAGAATGACAAACTGGTCAGTTTAGAAGGTCCAGAGGAAGCTTTGTAGGCCACCAGCTACTGCTATGGTGCAGAAATCCACACAGATGAAGTCTGCCCACAGCCTGTGCCCTGACCACAGGGCGAAGACGACTGAAGGAAAGAAGTAGCTCACAGGTGATAGTAAGTACCCTGTGAGACCCCAAACCTGCAGGGCTCAGTGCAGGAAAGAAAATGTCCTGAGCAGCAGACCATGCAGCCGAGCACAGAGCTTCGGAGAGTAGGCACAACAGAAGCTGTCGCCACACTGATGCAGACTCACAGAGCGACACTGGATGTACGGACAGCACATCTTTCAAAGTCTCTATGACCAAGTCACAGTCTTACACTGCCCTGTATCTCCTGTAAACCTCCTTGTGATTTTACAATGAGTGTGTGGCATCTGCATTTTTTTTCTTTTTTCTTTTTGGAAATTAAAACGAACACAAATCAGGCCTGGTAGAACAGAGCTGTGATCTCAGTGGAGGTAGAGGTAGGAATACCAGGGTTCAAGGCCAGCCTCAACCAGACAGCAAGGTCCAGGCCAGCCTCACATACAGGAGACCCATCTCAATAGGAAACAAAAGCAGAGTGGTGGTTCCTGGGGACAGAGAAAGGAGTACGGGTTTTAACTGTTTGATGTGACTGACAAAATTCTCCTGTGCTGGAGAAATAGATGGATATGTATTATGTTCTTCCTCACACCATTTTTATATCTGGAGGACTCATATTAATTTTTTAAAATCAAAAACAAGTGTTTAAAACATGAGTATAATGTGTCCTAAGAAGATAGAACAGGTCTGTGCTGCTGCAGACCTGTCTATTGTTTTATGTCTATTTGAGACCAAGTCTCTTCTGAGACCAAGGCAAACGCCTGTGGCCCCGCCCCTTTCTAGTCCCTGTGACCCCTCCCCTTTCTAGTCCCTGTGTCCCCGCCCCTTTCTAGCCCCGTGGCCCCGCCCCTTTCTAGCCCCTGTGGCCAGCTGAGTAAGAGGCAAGGCCAAAGCTTCTGAGTGAAAATGAAAGGGAGAGCATCTCAAAGTCCTTCTTTAACCTCCCATTTTGAATTCTCACTCACTACAGCTGACTCCTGCTGAGAAGGAAGAGCATGCCAGTCAACACCACACCGCGCCAGTTTAATTTAACGGTATTATTTTGCCTTGCTTTGCAATTACTCCCACAGTCCCTGGGGGAAACTAATGGATTACTAAAAATAAAATGGGGATTAAGTGAATCATTCGGGTGTTTTGGCTCCCAACTCAAACTGGCTTTAACAGAAAGGAAATGGACTGGCTCAAACACTGCATATCCCAAGAGGGGACAGGCTTCAGGGCTGGCTGCCCTGGGTTCTGGATTCTAGCTTTGTCTTCCACCCTGTGTGGTTTTCTTGCTCAGGCTGGGGGCCAGCAGGCTAAAGCCGCAGCAGACCTCACAACAGCATGCAGTGACATCCAGGGAGAGAAGTAGAGGCTTCCGGAGCTCTGTCCTAAGTGAGAGACGACTTCTGCCTGAAGACCCAGGGACACCTACCTCTGGGTCTCCAGCTGCAGGGTCACCCACTGGGGTCTCTTGCTGCACCCCTGCCACAGGCTCTCCCACCCAGTCTCACAAGCTACAACAGGAATAGGGCTGTTTCTGAGACCATCCTCCTGGCGAGGCATTGCCTCAGAATGGACAATGGAGCCAGTTGGCAACCGGTGTGGACGCGCGGCTCAGGACTGCTGCTCACCAAGCCTACCCTTCAGCTGAACTCCGCTTCCCTGACCCGGAACACAAGGAATAGATGCGTGTGTGAAACGGCCTGTGCCCACTCTGTTGGTCGTCACAGACAAAGACTGTATGTACAGAACATGTAGGTCATGACTATCAAGATGTATTTGTATGTGAAACTAAAAAAGATCAAACCCCAGGAAATAAAGTGAATGTCCTTTAAAAGAGGAAACTAAGCTCTTTTTCTTGCTTTTATATTTCTCTCTCTGCAATCAGAAACTCAAACCATACATACTGGGGTTTAACTAAGTGATGGTCCACTTGCCCACATGCATCTGAGAGCTCCATCCCCAGGAAGATACTCACACCCAGAAAGTCAAAAGTTTGTACGTTAAGCATGGTATGGCTACTTACTGTATTCTGGTGCCATGGCCACAGACTTAAGACAGACAGCAGCATCCACACTAATGACATATGACCTGCAAACAAAGAAGAAACCCTTTGTAAGAGCATATGAAAGGCCACCAAGACTACACTGCTCACACAGTCTTGACAAAGGACTTATCTTTGAGGTGGACAGGCTAGCATTCCTGAAGCAAGCAGCACAGGTTGGGTTAGAAGTGGAGGTGTCTACAATGCTAGTTCATTGTAAGTATTTCTAAGACAATCTGTGTCAACTATAGATTAAACTTTTATTTTTTATTTACTTCTAGACAGATTTCTCTCTACTATCCTGGCTGTCCTGGGACTTGGCATGTAGACCAGGCTGCCCTCAAACTCACAGACATCCTCCTCTGCCTCTGGGGTGCTGGAGTTAAAGCTAGGTGCTCCACACCCAACCTTGCACTTTCTTTAACTTTACTTTCATTTATGTCTATGTGTCTGTATTAAGTACATGTGCTTGTGGGTGCCTGTGGAGGTCAGAGAGGGGCACTGGGTCCCCTGAAGCTGGAGTTTCTGCTGGGAATAGACTGGGTCTCTGCAAGAGCAGGAGGCTCTTAACTGCTGAGCTGTTTCTCCAGTCCCAGATCCAACTTTCAAAAATCAAAATAAACAGCACATTGTTCTGGACTTCTAAAACAAAAAGGGAAAAAATAAGAAATGAATCTCAAGGGCTGGAGAGATGGCTCAGTGGTTAAGAGCACTGACTGCTCTTCCAAAGGCCCTGCATTCATATCCCAGAAACCACATGATGGTTCACAACCAACTATCTATCTATCTATCTATCTATCTATCTATCTATCTATCTATCTATCTATCTATCTTTGGGCCAGAGAAAGCGGGGCTGGAGAAGAAAAAAGTGTCTGAAGACAGCAACAGTATGCTCACATATAGTAAATAAATAAATCTTTAAAAAAAAAAAAAAGAAAAAAGAAATGACCCTCAAACATTATGTAGATTTAAAAGAAAATGTAAGAAGCATGTTAGCATGAACTCTCCAACACTTAAATAACCTATTCCTAATATAGCATAAACCTGGGTAAATCAGCTTCAATTTCTAAATCTCTAAACTCATGAATCTGAGGAAATGGGCTTGAGCAGGGGAAAAAAAAAAGCGCATATCTGCCTCAACAAAGACTCTTGGAGACCAGAATGGTTTTAATATTCACAAATGAAATATAAGAGTGTTGTCACTGCCCAGTCTGGAGATCAGTGGAAGCCCACCTTGGTGACACTTTTAGGAGGCTGAGGAGTTTGAGACCAGCAGGTGTAACATTGCAACAAACATAAAAAATATTAATAAGAACATCAAAACACAATAGTAAATCATACTGTCAATTAAAAGAATCTTATGATGGTTACTTTTGAACACCAGCTTCCCAAAACCTGAGAACCAAGTTTCAATTGAGCAATTATTTAGATCAGACTAGCCTGTGGGCCTGACTGTGGAGGGTGGCCTTGACTGTTAACTGATAAAGGGACACTCACTCAGACTACTATAGGAAATGCCAGGCCCTGGTTGGGGAGCTCAGAACTCTATAGGGTAAGAAAAGGCTAGAAGAGAGGAGGAGCAGAGAATATGGGTGTGTTCATTTCTCTCTTGCTCCCGACTGTGGTGTGGTGTCTTGTCACATTACTAATGGTTTGTTTTTTGTTTTTTTTAAGTGTTAACTTTTCAAGAAGCAGCCCTGACTTGGACTAGCTCTGACTTCTAAGCCTGTATGCTTTCCATAACTTGTACCTCTTGGGTTCATCTCACATTAATTGTGATAATCCATTTCACCATAAACTTTAACTCAATATTGTAATTTCCTGAGTGGCAAGCAAATGATTAGGAGAGGTAGAGATTACACAGAAGTCAGGGACCACAGACCACAGGTCCCACAATGCAAACTACATTTCATTCCAGAGGGCTTTATCAAGAGAGAAAAAGAAAAGAGAGGAAAATGCGTGGATGGGAGTGGAATGTGCATAACTGGCACCAGTGGGAAACTGGAATGCACTGGAAGCTAAACCAGAAAGATAAAGTCCCAGGACATCTGTGCAAACTGTAGAAGCAAAGGGGCCTCTGACCACCTGCCACCCTTCCCTGCAGCAGGCCTTCCCCTGAAACAGGGAGTGTCAATGCAGACAAGTTCACCTGGAGCCTTAAGGAATGCTCCTAACTCCAGAAAGACAAAGCACTAAGTAAGATCCAAAGAACCGGGCTAAGGGGACGGAAATTATTACAACTGCAACCCGTTTCCTTTGATTTTATTTCTTCTGAAAGATCCAGGGACACATAAAACTTCTATTAAATACACCTGCATGTGTTTCTCTTGTTTTTCTACCTTTCAATACAGGAGCCTGAACCATGAAAAGCAAAATGTCTCCCTGAGTCCAAGGTCAGCCTGGGACAGAGAGAATGTAGGCCCAAAATGTCTCCCTGAGTCCAAGGTCAGCCTGGGACAGAGAGAATGTAGGCCCAGGCATGGTGGGAGCAGTGACCTAAGAGCAGATCCCACCCAGGTAGCTTTTTGTCTGTGCTTACAAGAGCAGGTAGGTCTCTGAATTCATTTGAAATGTTAAGCGCGCGTGCGTGCGTGCGTGCGTGTGTGTATGAATTCTGAACACCATTACAAAACAAAAACCAAACCAAACCAAACCACCTTAAAGTGAGGGTTCCTTAGACCCTTTTAAAATGAACAGATGCTTGTTATCAGAAAGAATTATAAGCCACATATTTCAATTTGGCATCAAAGGTAATATTTCCCTTGGGTTTAAATGGCTATATAATGGTTTTTCCTAGGAGTCGAGGGGCTAATGTCAAAATATGGTGATTGGTGGGATAATCAAAAAGGAACCTGGAGTAAATGACTGAATTGATATGTAAATAAAAGATTGGGCTCTGGCCTGTGAGAGCTGAGCTATCTGGATGAGTTCTCTGGAGAGTCGGCAGGAGCAGAACACAAGGCTTATACCCAGGACTGACTTCCTCAGAACCCCTTTCCAAGCTGAGGCAGGTCCTTGGCACTGCCGTGCTCCTTTAAATGGGCTATCTTTAAAGAGAAAAGAGACACCAGGTCTCAAAGAAACCATAGTGACTATCATGAGCATTCAGTTTTATAGTTCACTGCTAAAATTCAGTGAAAGAGGCATCAAGAGAAATCACATAAGCTTAACAACTTCAAAGAAAACTCAGGAAGAAACTATATGTGGGATCAGATGCTATCTTCCTGTGAGCCACATGGTCTAACTGGTGCAAGAATTATAAGCCACATATTTCAATTTGGCATCAAAGGTAATATTCCCTTAGGTTTAAATGGCTATATAATGGTGTTCAGAATTCATATGATTAAGGGCTGTATTTTTTACATGTGACAGTAGGTTCAAAATCCAAAGACAGATGGGAGTTACACAGAAGCATCAGTGGTAGCCTGTGCTAACTAACAGCAATGCTTTGAAAAGTGCAACTTCACCGCCCATAGAAGAAATTTCCACTGTTAAGTAGAGGTGAGATCTTTGCTTATAGAAGAAGCAAATATTCAGGTTAACAGAAGAAATAAACTGTTATGGAATACACTAGAGGAATGCTTTGGCAAACCACTAGTTCTCATACTCAAGGGTACACACTAAGTATCAGCCAAACAGTTGCTGAATTTATTAATATAATTTGGTACAGGAATTCTCCATTTTTTCTCTCGGAACACATAAATAAATCAGAAGCAATGTGTGCTTTCCTCTCTACAATAACAACTGTGCATTTGGCCTGAATTCTAAATAATCAGGCTCTTTATGAAAAATTTGAAATCAAGCCAATATACAAATCTTCTCACTAAAAATAAGCACGAGGAAACATGCTCCAAGTATTGGTGTCCTATTTACTGGAATGGAGGACATCTTTCAGAAAGGCTGGATAACAGCACTGTATATGATCTCAGTCAGCAAAACATAACAGTTGCTCAATGCCTGGAGGATGAGCACTCAAGGGCTGGCTAAGGGCATTAGCACCTGAAGTCTAAAGCCCTGGGGTTTCCTAACCAATCACATAAGCATCTTTCTACCCTGACTAAGGCTGGCATGGGTATGATCATTAGTTTCATGTATTAACTTGCCCAGTGTATAATGTTCAAATACAAATCTAGAATGGGGGTGGGAGGCAATATGCAATGTCCTTGGGCTTCAAGTAGAGCAAACAGAGAAGAACAAATCCCACTAATCTAGGTGTTAGATGAAGGTGTTTTAGATGTGGCTAACACCAACAATAGTGAAAATTACCACAAGTTATGTGGCTGGCCCTCCTCCAATTCAATCTGCTGAATTGTCAACAAAAGCCCAAAAAGGGCAAGAAAGTCCTACCTTGTACTTGCATGGCCTGCCTGAACTTCTAATCTCTGCTACTAACCTCCCCAAGTACCTATGTGAAGTCTTCTTTTCCAATCAGGAACCAATCTCCCTATATACATAAATATACATTTTTATACAAATATGCTCTTTTATAAATACAACTACTGGTTGTTTTTCTAATGCACCTTGACTGGTAACACCAGGTTAAAAGAAAAATTGTTTCTTCTGCTAATACCCTAGCACCCTATGTTTGAAGATTTTCCACCAACAACCAATTCCCCAATTCTTGATGCCCACTGGTAATACTCAATCCCACAATTAAGTCAATGTTCCTACTGTGCATCTGCCATCGGCTTAGAAGTCTTAAGTCAAGGCCATGTTCCCATAAAACTGTTCCCATTTCATATGCCAAACACAAGACTAGTTCTCTGTACTTCTGAAGGTTAAGCAATTGGGTCTCCACAATCCCCTCCTAGAGTTTAGTAATTTCTTAGAATGGCTCACAGAACTCAAGAGATCTGACCACAATTATTGGTTTATTACAAAGGGAACAATTGAGGAAAAGCCAAGTGGAAGACATGACAGGATGCCTGGCAGAAGGAGGGAGCACTCTGTCCACCTTATGTGAGTCAGCACAGAAGCTTCTTCAAGGGATTCTTACAGAGGCTGGGCTTCATCACATAGGGTATAGGAACCATGTGTGAGTGACTAAACCACTGGCCATTCATGATCAACAAGTCAACCCACAAAGCCACATGGATGACTCCTCTATTAACCAGATCCATTCTGAAGCCAATAGAATTGAGCAGCTTCCAGTTATTGAATAAACGCACACAAAGATCTTTATTACTTGTGGCCTGAAGTGTCTTAGAAACTCTTGTATTAGAAAAATCGGAGAAACTAGATGGGTACTGACTTGAGACAGAGCCCAGTGTGGCTGAGACAGTGACCCCTAAGACTATGGGAGAAGGAACCCTCAAACACTTCCCTGGTGAAACTTAGAGGAAACAACACATAGCAGGTATGAGGTGACATGATACCTATTGGCAGTCCTCTGTCTTGGTGGAGATGACAGGAGCCCTTGGAATTAGAGAAGCTGGACAATACTCAGATGACATGGAAGTGAATTTCGTTTTGACTGACAGCTGCACTTAGAAGGCAGGTAACGCGCCAAGCATGAAGCCAAGCAGCGCTAAGGAGAGCCAGAGCCACGGAGAGCCAGAGCCACGAGCAGAGAAGAAAAGAAGGGTAATTTACAGCTGCAAGGGGAAGGAGGGTGGAGATTTAGTTCATTAGTTAAGAGTACCGGGATACTGATTCCCCCAGAGGTTCTTTTACTCTTGAGAATAGTTTTAGCTATTCTGGGTTTTCTGTTATTCCAGATGAATTTTTGAATTGCTCTTTCTAACTCTATGAAGAATTGAGTTGGGATTTTGATGGGGATTGCATTGAATCTGTGTATTACTTTTGGTAAGATGCTCATTTTTACTATATTAATCCTGCCAATCCATGAGCATGGCAGATTTTTCCTACTACTACAGAGCAATAGTGTTAAAAACTGCATGGTATTGGTACAGTAACAGACATGTAGATCAATGGAACAGAATTGAAGACCCAGAAATGAATCCACACTCCTATGGTCACTTGATCTTTGACAAAGGAGCTAAAACCATCCAGTGGAAAAAAGATAGCCTTTTCAACAAATGGTGCTGGCTCAGCTGGAGGTCAACATGCAGAAGAATGCAAATTGACCCATCCTTATCTCCTTGCACTAAGCTCAATTCTAAGTGGATCAAAGATCTCCACATAAAACCAGACACACTGAAACTAATAGAAGGGAAACTAGGGAAGAACCTTGAACATATGGGCACAGGGGAGAATTTCCTGAACAGAACTCCAATAGCTTATACTCTAAGATCAAGAATAGACAAATGGGACCTCATTAAATTACAAAGTTTTTGCAAGGCAAAAGACACCGTCAAAAAGACAAAGCGGCAACCAACTAACTGGGAAATGATCTTTACCAACCTTACATCCGACAGAGGGCTAATATCCAAGATATACAAAGAACTCAAGAAGTTAAACTCCAGAGAGGCAAGTAACCCTATTAAAAAATGGGGTACAGAGCTCCACAAAGAGTTCTCACCTGAAGAATATCTAATGGCTGAGAAGCACCTAAAGAGATGTTCATCATCCTTAGTCATTAGGGAAATGCAAATCAAAACAACCCTGAGATTCCATCTCACACCAGTCAGGATGGCTAAGATCAAAAACACAGGAGACAGCAGTTGTTGGCGAGGATGTGGAGAAAGAGGAACACTCCTCCACTGCTGGTGGAATTGCAGGCTGGTACAACCACTCTGGAAAGCAGTCTGGCGGCTCCTCAGAAAACTGGGCATGACACTTCCGGAGGATCCGGCTATACCACTCCTGGGCATATACCCAGAGACTTTACCTGCATGCAATAAGGACACATGCTCCACTATATTCATAGCAGCCTTATTTATAATAGCCAGAAGCTGGAAAGAACCCAGATGTCCCTCAACGGAGGAATGGATTCAGAAGATGTGGTATATTTACACAATGGAATACTACTCTGCAATTAAAAACAATGAATTCACGAAATTCCTAGGCAAATGGTCAGAACTTGAAAATATCATCCTTAGTGAGGTAACCCAATCACAAAAGATCACACATGGTATGAAGTCACTGATAAGGGGATATTGACCCAGAATCTCAGAATACCCTAGACACAATCAGCATATCAATAGATTTCTAAAAAGATGGAAGGAGAGACCCCTGGTCCTGGAAAGACTGGATGTAGGGGAACGCCAGGACAGAGTAATGAGAGGGGGTTGAACAGAGAAAAGAGGGAGGGAAGGGGGCTTATGGGACTTTCGGGGAGGGAGGAAACGGGAAAGGGGAAGTGATTTGGAATGTAAATTAAAAAAAATAAAATAAAATTAAATTAAAAAAAAAAAAAAAAGAGTACCGGTTGCTCTTGCAGAGGACCCAGGTTCAATTCCCAGTATTCACACAACAGCTAACAACCACTGGTAATACTCTAGTCTGAAAGCACCCAGTGCTTTCTTCTCTTCTGACTTATGCAGGCATCAGGCATACACACATGCATAAAATAATTTTTAGAAATTAGAGTTCAGAAAATAGGGTCAGATGGTCAGTAGAGTGAAAAACTGAAAGTAAGAATGGGAGGAAACTGGGTAAATGGTTTTTGATGGACCTGCAAGAAACAGAAACTGGAGAAACGGTTTCTAGTGATCCTGTAGGCACAGACTAACTGCACCTTACTTTGTTTCATTAGTTTGCCCTCAAGAAGTATTCAACTATGTCTACAAAACGTATTTCATTGAAAATGTTTTGGGTTTTTTTTTTTTGTATGTGTGTCTGTTTGTGTTTGTTGTTTGTTTTGGAGACGGAGTGTCAGTCACTATGTAGTCCCGGCTAACCTGGAACTCACTATATACACTAGGGACAGGCCTCGAGCTCATAGATTTATTCACCTGCAATTAAAGATGTACACCACCACCCCAAGCTTCTTCCTATCCTTTTAAAGATACAATGATTACAAAATGTCTACAACAGTACTTCACCAAGAAGGAAACCTAGGGTTCAGGTGACAACTCCATGTACTGACACTGGAAACAGTGGAGGTCCCCAGCTAAACCCGAAAGGAAACCACAGTATTGGAGTGCTTGCTAACAGTGTTCCCTTTCTATTCAACACTGCTCAAATAAGACATGACCATAACACTGTCACCTCAACACAGCTATGCATGTGAAAGCTGCATTTCTATTCTGAACAACATATACTATTTGGTATCTTACTAGGAAATAAAGTCTAGCCCATTCTTGCCTTTACCGTCTCCTTGCTTATGTTATTTAAAAAACTACCACAGAAAACAAATTTCAAGCTACTTTATTTTTAGTTTATAAAAATATAAAAGATGCATTTCAGTCAGACTACTGATTCTTGAATGAAGTGATACTGATGGCCCTTATTTGACAGCTTAATAGTGCTCGGAAATAAAGATCATGAATCTGCATAATGCACGCATATTTCATAGCATTCCACTGACTGACACTATGTTGAGCAGGAAAATATATCTGAGATGGGGGAAAAAAGCCAACTAAGGTGCCACACTTTTATCTAAACATAATAAACTATAAGATAAACAGTTTTCTATTAAATAAAAATCAGAAGATAGTTTTATAAAACAAATATTAAACCTAGGGGCTTAAGAGAGAGCTCAACAGTTAAAACACTCGCTGATTATACAGAGGACCCAGGCTAAGTTCCCAGCAATCACATGGTGGTTCACAGAGCCTGGAACTCCACTTCCAGGGCACCTCATGCCCTTTTCTGGCCTAAGCCTCCGAAGGTCTCAGAAACACAGGCGGCATGCATACATCCAGCCAGGCACACACATACACATAAAGAAAAAATAATAAGTTTTTGAAAATTAAGCTTGCCAGCAATAATAACTCACACCCATATATGACATAATCATGGCACTTGAAAAGTAGAGGCAGGAGGATTAGGTGTTTAAGGTCACCTTAGACTATACTGCAAGGCCTGAGCTACAGAAGACCTCGTCTCAAAAAAATAAGTAAAACAAATTACATTTCTGGCAAAAGTATGAGTTAAATAGTGATGACTAAGGGCAATTTAAAATACGTATCAGTATATTTTCAGCCTTCTCATAAATCTTAAGTTGGTCTAAAAATCTTACATATTCAACATGCTTTAATGTCAATCTTGTTGGTGTTTTAGGCTCAGCAAACAAGATATCTGGAAGTTATAAAGAAAATTACCTAAAACTTTCCCTATACAGTATCTTTGCAATTACCAATTTTATACACTGTCACCCTAAGATGGCACACAGCAACTAAGAAATTTAACTAACATATTCCTCTCCTAAAACTGCTAGAAACTGCAAAATCAAATCAATGGAATCAGTATATTAAACTGCCGTGCCCTGCCCCCTTTCTCCAGGTAACTAACTTCTAAGGGTGGCCAAGTGATCTACCCATAAAACTTAGGACTCTCAATATTTACAGATGGGTTCAACATCAAAGCCAAATTAAGAAATTGCTTGCTGGGCGGTGGTGGCGCACGCCTTTAATCCCAGCACTTGGGAGGCAGAGGCAGGAGGATTTCTGAGTTCGAGGCCAGCCTGGTCTACAAAGTGAGTTCCAGGACAGCCAGGGCTACACAGGGAAACCCTGTCTCGAAAAACCAAAAAAAAAAAAAGAAAGAAAGAAATTGCTATAAAATTCCATCACAACCTTCTAGCTGTATAGCTATAATTTATGTTCACACACACTGTTCTTAGGATAAAATGAGCTAGCCTATCAAATCTCCTCTTTCTAATTAATATTATATACATCATTAAAATCTAAACTTAGACAAAGTTCATCACACTGACATATATTATGGACAGGGAAAGAAGGTCAGAGCATGAGAGCTAAAAATTTCAAGATCATTTTATAATAAATTACAACTGTGTCCTACAAAAGAAAAAAGGTTTGCAATAAAATTTAAGTTTTCTGAGGTACATGTTTGTGCGCACACATGCGAGAGTGTGTGCACACATGCATGGGTGTGCGTGTTCAACCACAAAGCCTTCTACATTAGTGGAGAAACCAACATTTTCTGGCTATGTAACGTAAGCTATGGAATATGCTAGGAGAAATAAATGGGTAGTCCCTGTCCTCAAAAGCACTATATCCTGTAGAACCATGCTATAGAACACATAAGCAGAGCTGGTCGCAGTAAGTGTGTGGGGTAGGAGTGAGGTATCTCATGAAGGCATGAGCACAGGACAATCCTATTAAAATGAACTATATTAGCAATGAGTTATGTTAGGCTCTACTTAAATCTGTGCTAGTCCAGGAGAAAAATAGTTTCTCTGGAATGGCTAGTTTACTAATAATATGATCTTATTGGTGCTTTATTCTGGTTCTTCAAAACATTTAAACACTGGCAGACTTTTATATTTAACACAACCAGGGTAGTTTATTCCCAGCTTAGTAGCCAAGAATTTTTTTTCTGGTCCTTTAAAATATTCAAAGTTCATCAAGGCCTTTGAAATAGTAAAACCAAAATAGTCAAATGCATGCCTCAATCCCTGAAGGCAGGAAGGTTCTAGATACCAATTAGGGCCAAGGCAGAAGTGCAGTGGCTTGCTAGTGTACACAGCAGGGGAAACAAGATTAGTGGGCTTTTCAAAATGATTTATAAAGCTAAAATGCACATAAAAGCCCACAACTGCTAAGTACATGCTCCAAGTTTTTGCCAATATGGCCTACTGTGTTACTCAGTTAACAAATGGCACTGGTGTCAGCTCAGCAGGTCCTGGTGACTTCCAAAGCTGATGGTCACTGTGGCTGCCAGCACCTCGGCCCATTCCTGAGCTGCTTGCTCAGGTACAGCAAGAGCAAAAGAACATTCACATCAAGCCATGCACAACACACCAAAGGACAATCTCCCCAGTGCTACTGATGAACACTTATGACTCTCTAGCTTGAACATGTAAAGCCACTATGAAACTGGACATTCTCCTGAAGCACACATGGCTTATTGGTAGATCTGTAACCCCGGAGTACAAATGCTAAGTCAACGGTTGGGTCAAGTCTTACTTCCAGGAGCAGCACACGATTAAGTTCACCTGCTCCCCATCTAGATAAGTGGCCTGTCAAACCTGCACTGCACCTGGATTAGTGGCCCACCTCACATGCTATCCTGCTAAGACTTTAATGTTATATCACCATGCATCTAATAAATGACTTTAAGGACATATTCAGAAGCTACTTCTTAACCAATATGCATCTTCCTGTGAACTGCCTGTTCAAGTGTTGTATCTCTCAATACAGTTATGGAAGTGTTATTCTTTCATATTCTTCATATACTGCAGCTATAATGCTATAGATCATACAAAATCTCTTGATTATGGTTTGTCATTTTGCTCTCACCTTTTTTGTTTTTTATGAAGAGCTTCTTAGTCCTAATGCCATTCAATTTATCACCTTCACAGAGCCAATTTCAATGCAATGCAAACACTCCCACTTATGTGAAATAAGAACAATTACAGCTGAGGAGGGAACAGTTCAGAAATTAAGTGGCAGGACAGTGCAGTGTGTTCTGGTCTGGTTCCCATCCTCAGCACCCAAAGGCACAGGTTCCTTAGACTAACTCAGCATCAAGCAGCATGTCTATAGCAGGGCGGTAACCACGGGAAACAAGTCTATACACTGTGTTTTGCAAGTTTTAGTTTGCTTAGTGCTAGGGACTAAACCCATGGCTTCAAGTATGATAAAACTACTATAATCCATTGAGCTATACCTATGACATGAATATTTTAATTCAAAGCAAATAGAGCACAGATAACTGTTCTTTTGTTAAGAGACGGGGGGGGGGGAATGAGAGAGAGAGAGAGAGAGAGAGAGAGAGAGAGAGAGAGAGAGACAGAGAGACAGAGACAGAGAGAGATGGAGACAGAGAGAGACAGAGACAGAGAGATTGACTGACTGATCGATTGATTGATTGATTGATTGATTGATTGATTCCTGGGAGCTGGAAAGATGGCTCAACAGTCAAAGAGCATTTCCACTCTTCCAGATGCCTCAAGTTCAATTCCCAGCACCCATGTTCAGCTCACAAGTGTAACAACAGCTCCTGGAGAGGATCAGACACCCTCTTCAAGCCTGCACACATTTGGTGTGTGTGTGTGTGTGTGTGTGTGTGTGTGTGTACTCAAAAATACAGATCTAATCCTAGAAGTCATCCAAGTGTGAAGAAAAGCAGATGCTTGATGTCAGGTGGGCACATCTCATGCTGCCACTGCAGTCAGGGACATTTTAATCTCTACTCATTTTAAACAGTTTCTCTGAAATGAAAATTTCTAGTTTCTTTGGAAAGTTAGTTATGTCAAATGATGTCTTGCTAAAGCAGACACAGGTGAAAGGATGTTTTGATATAGGAAACATGTAGAAGGACCTGTGATAAGGGAGTATAAAAATGTCCCCAGATAGTGAGAGACAAGCACTGAGCATTGGTTTAGTTTGCTCCTAACACTGCCACAGAGAGAAGTGCGTCTAAGAACTGCTCGTGGGGTTCCTGTGGCAGTTTGCCGCTTCCACGGCCACACCTTGGGGCCGTTCCTTCAGAACTGAACAGCAGCGGCAGGTTTATGTCTGGTGCATGCCTGCTGAAAGGATAGTCTGCAGCTGCCAGTCCGTGTGTGCTGATTGGACTGGTGTGGAGCTGCTAAGGGACTGAACTGCTGCTGCCAAAGAAGGTCGAGTCCCCCCCCCACACCCCCAAAGGACTATTGCTGAACAGATCCACTTCCCCATATCCTAATAATTTTTCTCTTCCACTACCTCTGCTGGGTGGTAGGTTAGAGCAGAGATTGAACCCTTATTTAAAGTAGGCTGCAAAAAAATTTGTGCCTACAAATGTTCCTCAAAATAGGTTCTGTTCATTCATTGGGAAGAAATTCAAATTACGGTCCTAAAATCCCCTAACTAAAATTAGGCTAATGATAATGTAGAGGGGACCAATAACTTCTCTATGACACTGAAAGGCTTGCTAGCCCAGTTCACATGTTGAAATAAGAACAAAAACAATGAGACTATTAACTTAAGATCTGTATTGTGCAACAAATGCCATGTTATAACACAGGTACTTGTACTCGAGTATCCTTGACAGCACGCTCAGCAGCCAGTACTGTGCACCTGTCAGTGGAGTAAGGACAAGGACATATAGAGAAGTTTCCCTTCCTGTCCAGTAAGACACTAAAACTCCATTCTGACTAATTACGTCAAATGGCGTAACAAATGTGGAAAGAGCATGGAAAGCTCTGTAATACCCAAAGTCAACCTGTAAGCTCCACCTGCCCAAGGACCAGGCAGCCTAGTGGAATACTGGGAGCTGTAGTTCTTATTATTTTCCAACAAAGCCTCATGGGAAAGTACAGTGGCCTATGGGTTTGTCTTTATAAGCCTCTTTAACACGTGTCTCAGAGCCACTCAGCTGAGAAAGTCAGGGAGTGATCCTGACCAAAGTCCATCTCTTCTTGGTCAGTATTTAAGATTTAATAAAGCTTGCTTCAAATTTGGCCCCAAATGGTGGAATTGGTTTTCCTTCCACAAATCTCAGGATCTCCCTGTGATCTGATCACTTTTGTTATAACGAAACCAAATAGTCTTTGTTGTCACTGTTTATATTAATACTGATAAGAATTCAGATAGACCCTCTCCTCCGGAACTCTAAAGAATTTGAAGATATCCAATGTATAAAATGGTTCAAGAGGGTTTGTTTTGTTTACTTTTTTGAGACTATGTAGCTCTCTGTCCTCACTTTATAAGGAGGACACTACAAAGTGAACTAACTCATTCTGTAGACCAGGTGGCCCACCTGCCTCTACTTCCCGAGCACTGGGAGTAAAGGCAAGTGCCCCGACACCCAGCTCAGAAAAGGCTTTTCAACAAAATACGCCATAAGACATCATCAAAAAGTACTGTAAGACCTTTCAGAGAACAGAAAGACTACAGTTAAATAAGGGAAACCATGGCATCCTTCTGCACGCTCAATAACTAACTTACCAGAGAGCACCAGCATAGCCAGGACACGTTGGGCCAAAGCCTACAAGTAGGTAGACAATCTCCAAAGAGAAAAGCGCTGATGTCTGGGATTGCTCAACACCCACAACTTCTCAAGGGCTCTGTGGCCGGCCGGTCAGCCATGAAGCTGGCAGCTGAGCCCTCCAGACAACACCTGGCGCAGCTACAGACCCACAACTGGGGCAGGCTGCAGGGTCTGGTCAGGACAGAGTTGGAGGGCTTCACTTTAGGCTGTTCCTCAGAGCATCTCATCGACTCTCTACAGTTCTGAGAGGTATGATTTCTGCATAAGAGCAGTAAATCTGAACAACACGGGGAAGGGGAGCCACAAGAGCTCACACCAAGGTCAAGAAATGTCAACTGAGAAGGGCAAGTGCAGTGCCACATTACCAAACTGCCCGACCGCTGCAACCCCGAAGTAAACTCTGCTGTCAAGAGATATGACATCCCAGGGGCTTCGAATAATTTTTCTCAGAAATTGTTCATAGAGAACACTGAAAGGAAGCTTCACCAAAACAAAAGGATGAAAAAATATACATGAAAGATTTAAAATCACAAGCTACTGAGAAATGTAAATGAAGACCACAGGGTAGCATGCTCTGCACCTACTAGGACTGTCAAAGGACAGCGCGACAGGGGCTCTCAGACAAACATGGTATGGGACATATGGCACCTGTGGTTTGGCACTCCTGAAAACAGCTTGGTGGGTTTCTCTAACACTCAAAATGAGGACTCAAAATCACACACCCACATATCTCCTTAGGTGGCTATGGGTGGGTGATAAATTCAAGGAACCAGCACTTGCCTAGACTGGACAAGGCCCTGGGTTCAAACCTCAGAGCTGTTTGAAAAGGGGGTGGGGCTTTCCTGAATGCTATGCTTATGACAGTTCGACTCATAAACACCCCAAACTGGAATTAGCCAAAGTGTCCTTCAATGGTAACTATACAAGCAATCTGTCCAGCAATAAAAAGCAGCAAGCTACTGATAGACACTATCACTTGGATGAATCTCAAAGGCAAGGGAAGAAGGTGCTCTCATTATACTAGATGACTTCATTTGAGTCGTTACATTAAATAGCAACCTCAAAAGAAGGAGCCAGAAGAACAGAACAGAGAATGCTACTGGCTATGAAGGAGAATGAGGGAAGATTTCAGACAGGGGACTCTTTTAACTCATAGTGACTGAAGTCAGCAGAACCTGCACGAACAGTGACTATCTACTCCCTTAAAGCTGTACAGTAATGTCACTTGGACCTGCTAGCTTGTTCACAGACAAAGTTGGGAACATGCTGCACATTTTAATGTATGTAAAAGACTATACTGTAACATCATTACAGTCGCTAGAGTAGCTAGCTCGAGAACACAGAGGGTGCAGCAGGCACAGGTCCTGGCTATCATAACCAGCACTACATGAGGGGAAAAGGCTGTGGGCACCGAGGGTGGGCTACTATACCATCGTGAGAAAAAAAGATTCTAACACATAAAAATTACTAGACAACAAAGGGGAAAGGCACAGAATGAGGGCAGGTCAGTGCACCAGGGAGACGGAACAAAACCCCAGAGAGCGCACTCCAGCAGACCAGTCTGAAGATAGGCAATTCACCTAAAACCTCTGCATTCACGTTAAGTAACGGATACAACCACCAGTCAAAAAATAAAATACAATAAAATGCAGGGAACTGTGGACAAACACTCAGCCACCTGACCAACATCACAGCAGGACACACAGATCAAGGCCCAAGGAAGAAGGACATCTGCAGAAAAAAAAGACTTCAACTCATCTCATTTAATAAACTAAACAGTAATAATAGAGAAAATTGGCTTTTTGAAAAAAGATCAGTAAAATTGACAATTTTTTACTACTTAGACTAGCCAAGAAAGAAGAAAAATTACAACAAAAGAAAACAGAACAGAGTCCACCAATCACCCTAGTAAGGGAAAACATCAACTGTTGACCATGAGGAAAGATTACGAAGCTCCTGAGAACGGAATTCTGCCAGTAGACAGAGCATGGAAAGAGCCTGAGAGGGACCTGAGGCCTGGAGTTCTAGACTAGGGCTGAAGCTTGCATCTAGGAAAGCCTTCCTGCTGGTGGAGTTCTGGCACAGGTGTGGGGTGAAGGTGTGTGAGATATGTGTCTCTCCCTAGTCTACAAACTGGCTCTGCACTGGTCTTATCCTGCCCTAATCAAACAGCGCAGTTAGATCAGTTTCCACTGTTGTGATGCCTTACAGTGGAGATGGGTTCCACTGGGATTTCAGGGGTGACAAGTTCCATTCAGGCCATGCAGCCACAAAATGAGGAAAGCAGGACACATCAAACCCAAAGAAAGGTAGAAAGGAATAATAAATACTGGCTCAAGAAGAAAAAGTAAATAGGTCTATAAAAAGAAACAATTAGTAATTAAAAATCTTTCCACACAGAAAAAATCCCAGGCCCAGATAGCTTTATTGTAACAGTTAAAAAAAGAAACAATCCAATACCTCACAAATTTCTAGATAACAGAAGACTTCCAAGTCACCCTATGAATTCAATTTCACACAATGCCAAAGCAAGGCAAAGACAATGCATGTGTACACACAGAAGGGAAGGCACACATACAACCCTTTCCTTTTAGGATTATACAGTTAAAAACTGGAGCTAGGTTGATGGCTCAGAAGTAGGTGCAGTGCTTGCTAAACAAGCCTGAGGACCTGAGTACTGATCCCCAGCACCCATACATAAGCTGGGTGTCCTCTAGGGAGGAGGTAAAGACAAGTGGATGGATCCTAGGGCCTCACTACCCAGTCTAGTCAAAACAGGAAGCCTCAGATTCATTGGGTGACAGTCTCAAAAAGTAAGATGGAAGCTGAGCAGTGGTGGTGCACACTTTTAATCCCAACACTTGGGAGCAGAGGTAGGCAGATCTCTGAGTTCAAGGCCATTCTGCTCTACAGAGCAAGTACCAGAACAGACAAGGCTACACGGAGAAACCCTGTCTCAAGAAAATAAAATAAAATAAAATGTAAGATGGAAGGCACTCCACATTGATCTCTGCCTTAATGCATACACTCGTACACACACACACACACACACACACAAATGCATGAACATACACATTCACAATTAAAACAAACTCTCACCAACAGTAGTCAAAGGGAACTCCCTCAGCCTTATAAAGAGATTCTATAAAAATCTACAATAGCAAAGTCAATGACAAAAGGCTGAAAACTTCCAAGCACCAAGAGCCAGGCAAGGACCACTGCCAGTGAAAGGGTACAGTGAGGACTCATGTACTAAAGTGCATAGGACGCAGAAAACAACACAAAGCAACTCTACAGGACTCCAACTTGGACAGAAGCACAGGAAAGCTGCATCCCAGTAGAGGTCTGCTTTCTTGAAGGCCCATGCTATGTGCACCTCCAAATCAGAGAACATCTGTTTAAATAAGGCCTGGAAGATGTATAGTAACTATTAAACATGGGTTTTCCTAAGTCAATACTACCAGTTATCTACAGTGCAAAGGGCTTCAACTTAAAGAGCAACTAACAAGAAGCTGCACATACCACTTCAGACTAAAGAAAACATTTGTTAAATTGACAGCATTCCTCTTAGAACGCCTGACCACACTTTCCAAGTACATCTGCAGTGTAACTGTAACATTATCAGCTTGAATACAAGTCTGACTTTCTGTCATCAGTTTTGCTCAGACAGTGTAGACACCATTGTACTCTGGGGCAATAATCCAACAGACATCCTGAGCTGGCTTCTACTAAGAACTACTTTCTCTGCAACGACATCTTATCAAAGCATATTTTCAAGAGTAGGAGATGTCACACCAGCAGTCACTTCATAGTCCTGCAGAGCCATGGAAAGCAAGGAGTGCAAAGACAGCACTAGATCCAGACCAGCATCTCCTTCACGGAGACATTTCAAAGAGGCTAAAAGAACAGGTATGGTGGGTGCACACCTTGGAGGGAACAGAAGTAAGACAATATTACAAATAAAATCCATGTATGAAAATGACAAACTCCCTAAGGAGAAAATGAGTTGAGCTCCATGAAGGCTTCCCCAGTCCACTCAGCCTGTCCTGGGATCCTCGTGGAACGAATAGCCAGCTTTGGGAAGCTCAGGAGCCTCAAATGATGTAACAGCACCGCTCAGCGACGACCCAGCGCCAGGTCAAAAGGCTAATGCTTATCACGGTCTCTTAAAGGCCCCACTCAGAAGACTGGCCCTCAGAACACGTAGAACTACAAGGAGATAATTCCGGGGGTCCTGACACCAAGTGTGAGACTCGACTACAGAATAGAAATGATTTATGCTCGGGGCTTTTACGAGCGCCATCTACATGCGACGATAAAGTTAACTCAACAGCTCTGTCACACTCCCAACTGCAGAGGGCAAGAGAAGTTGGCCTTCAAACAACTCCCCCACCTCCTCCTCATAAATCACCGACCTGATCTTTTATATTGCTGGAAAAACATGGTTATGAAACTTTACATTTCTTAACTAATAAAATCAACATTATGTTAACAAATTCTCTCCTGCCTCAGCTCCTTTGAAACTTCAAGGGATTCACATGTGCTCCCTTTGGCAAATCCTTTCTGTAGCCAAGCCATTCGGCTGCAAGCAGGAAAATCCAAGGCAGCACACCACTTCGCACTTCAGCCCTGAATACAGTGGCCAGTATTTCTCAAAGTCCAAACAAAGACCTTGTTGTCTCTGCTGCAGACCTATGCAGGCTCTGTTGGCTCCTCACTATCAGACACATTTAAACAAGAATATGCCGACAGACAGGGGCCACCAGAGAATTTCCCTCAGAACACAGACAGTCCTTTCTTCTTTTCCTCAGGGTAAGAATAGAACCCAGGTCTCCATACAAGCTCAGAGGCTCTGATCCCCTCCTCCATATCACATTCTGTGGTGCTAGGGTCCAGCATATGTGAGGACCCTAGCATGACTAAAAAGCCATTAGCCTAAGGTTCTCACAGGTTCTTTCTGCCCCTGTTATGTGTAGATACTTTCATATGCAGGTCCTATTTGTTTCATGCCATCCACTAGTCCACTATGATGATCACTTGGAAAAATACTATCTTCCCAGAACTTAGCCTGATATACAGGATATACGCCTGATATACAGGAGGGTGCAAGAAAAAGCCAAACCAAACAAAAACTAAAGAGGGCGGCTGCCTTCAACTGCCTCTCATATTTTAGAGAGCACCCAAAGACAGCTCAGTTTCCAAGAGCCGTAGTCTCTTGGAAACATCTATTGAAATGAAGGTGTCACTGGAAAACAAAATCAAGACTGGCATCCAGACTTCCAGAGCCAATTAGTAGCTGGCACCTTCTTTGCAACAGTCAGAAATCCATCAGTGTGTGAATCTGGTTTCCTTTGGTTTTTAAATACGAATGTTTCACCTCCTCAAAGGGAAGATTCTGGGGAGTAAGAAGGGGAAACAATCAGGACTAAGTAACCTATAAAACATTAAAGACTGAGATATTAAAATACCAAGTTATACAATAAACACCATCATTCCTAGAACCATTAACTGAAATTTTCTCTATATGATACATATATTATTATTGGGTAGCTAATACTGAAGGCTACATAATTTTTACAGATTTGGCATTTATGTGATTAATAAAAAGTAGCTATTGCAAGCAAGTACTTGGCACTGTCTAAATAGATATACAACAAATGAGAAAAAAAATGTAAAACCTGACAAGGTCACTATATAACAATTCAATTGCATGGTGATCTTGAAATTATCCCCAAGATGAGTTATATAATCCAAAATATCCATAGTAGCTTTATGTCAGAAATACAGCAAATACTATAACAATATGGACAATATTTCCTCTTACAAACAGAATGCAGTTAAAACCTCCCCATATTTTTTCTTTTTAATGATACTTGTTATGATGTAAGAAAATAACATTACAGACACGGTAGGGTTACAAAATAATATATGATTTACTGTTGCTGAAATATCAAAGAGACATAATGTCAAACATAAGCATCATTGAAAGGTTTCAGCCTCAAGGGAACTATTCACCAAGGTGAGTGATGACAGTCATTAAAACCAAGAGGAGAATGGTGTCCAGAAACTAAGGTAAGTATTCCCATATAAAAACAAGCCTGGGTGAGCACACTGGAGAGAGGGCTGAGCAGTTAAGAGCACTACTGCTCTTACAGAGGACCTGAGTTCCATTCTAGCAAGCAAGCGGCAACCAACCAGAGCCGGAGCTCAGAGACCCTGACCCGTTTCACCTCCACAGGTACCTGCACCTGTGTACACGCCTCACAGAAAGTAAAATATGCACATAACTGAAAAGAAAAGAAAAGAAAAAAATTTAAACGTGTTTTACTTTTTTTTTTCATTTTACTTTATGTGTATGGGTGGGTTTTTTGTTTTGTTTTGTTCTGTATGTATGCCTGTGTACAATGCATGCCTGGCACCCATGAAGGCCAAAAGAGGGTGTCAGAGCCTCTGGAAATGGAGTTATAGATAGTGTCAGCCTCTATGTTGGAGATGGGTATCGAATCTGGGTCCTCTGGAAGAGCAAGTAGTGCTCTTAACTGCTGAGCCATCTCTCCAGCCCAGTGTTTTTACGTTTTTTTAAGTCATGTAGATAAAATACTGACTCTAGATTATAACAGTTTTCCCCCTTAAGTAAAATTAATTCACATATTTGTTTTAAGCTTGGCCGTTTTCTCAATTTCACATAAGATTCAAGGCAATGATTCAAATATATCAAAGCAATAGCAAAGTATGTTTATTTGTGTGACAATTAGAAAGTACTGACGCCCAACCTTCTATACACTGCCTTACATGTTAGGTGCACGGCCGTGTGCAGGTAGGGCTTGAGGGAGTCACCTGTATGCTGGACTGATGCAGCACTTGCACAGGTGAAGCCCACTGTTACAGGACCAGGCCACCGACTTCCAGCCTTAGGGAACAGCTGCTCCTCCTCTCATCTCCCCTTTTCTGTGTTAATGATGCTTGCATTGCCCTCTAAGAGAAATCTCTGGCTTTTCTAAATAAACTATGAAGCATAGCAGCACAGTGACTTTATCAATGTAAAATTAACCTTCAAATTTGTCCAGTATGTTCTCTAATAGTTCCTCATCAAAGTAAAAAATAGCCAATAAAAGTACTGTAGAAAAATTATATCCTATTCTCTAATGAATTAAAAAGCCAACATACACACCAGATATTGAGTCCCAAGTCCCAAGCACATGAGTTCACATGAGTTCAAACAGTCTCAAGGGCTCACTGCCTTTGAAAGTCTAATACAGACCTATAGAAATTGAATTCAGATATTAGACGCTCAGGCCCTAGTATGTCATATCAGCTTTCTAAAGGCAATGGCTATTTTTAAGCTAATATAAGTTGGGTTCTAAATTTAACCCTTATTTAAATCATTATCTGGTGAAGAATGTCTCGCCAGGCTTTTAAGCAATTAAGTTCCTAGAACAAAGCCTTAGTGGCAGTAGTTTTATATACAACAGTCAAAGCCTTCTTGGAGCTGGGAAGACAGAGCACCCTGCAGCTGAGGGTTCTGGAATGTCCTTTACATAACTGATACAAGGGGCCTTTCTTCACATGAGGGAGGTTTGGGGAAATTCATTTCCGATTGCTCGGCACACCAGAATGAAGTCAGAAGTGCCTCAGCGCTGTGCGGAGCGCATGCAGACCCCAAAAGGATGCCAACAAAAACCTATTTAGGCTGCCTCACAGGAACTGCTCTCCCCAGAGTACAAGTTCACAGGGCCACCCTGGCCCACAGAAGAGCCCCCCACAGTGGAGACAGAGTTTCTTATGACTTCTATTCAGAAGTAAGAAGATGAAAAGAGCCATGAATTCCCTTCTCTATGACACATCTACGAAGTCACTATGTCTGGCATTGAGATGATCTTGGAAACTTTTAATCACCCTCAATTTCTAAGAAGTCTAAAAGGTATTCTGGGAATGCTTTTTTTTTCTTTAATTATTTGAAGAGACAGAGAAAGACTGACTCTCCTTGTGTAGCCCAGGCCGGCTGAGTATTCACCATGCTCCTGCTTTATCCAGCACATGCTAGGATCACAGACTTGTGCCAACTATCTCATCTAGCTCTTGGTCTCAACATGGTTTTCCAATAGTACAGTTATACAGACTTTAACATACATGTCAGGAAAATCACCACAGAACAAAGATTAAAAGTCACGCGCGCATGCACGCACACACGCGTGTGCACACACACACACATACACACACACAAGTAAATGTCCATAAATACAGAAGATAAATTATGCACTGATCCTAGAAGTAGAAATAACAGTTATTCAGCAGAACTATTTCAGTGAATTTGATTAGTCCAGTCATGAGCACGTTAACAAGCCCCTTATCCTCACCCTGCAAGTCTGCCCTAAGCCGTGGACTTAAGGATTTGCTAATGTGATTCAGAGGACAAGGCAATTCCAGCTATTTCATTCTCCAGTACCCAAGAGAGCAACCCGATTTTAAGACTAAAAACCGACAGTGTGCCAGAAGTGGTAGCACACACATGTAATCCCCGCACTGGAGAGCCTGAGGCAGGAGGAGCTTGGGACTCAAGCTAGCCTGGACTAAAAGCAAAACCCTGTTTTACAAGCCAAGGGCTGAAAATGTAGCTACCTAGTGGAGCACTTACAGTCTGATCCCCAGCAATGCAAAACCAAGAGCAAACCTTTACACTTTAGGCCGTAACCCAGCATCACATAGGCACCAAATGCCTGGACTCTCCATGACCAGTGTGCTCACTCACTTGCATACTCACTTGCACTCACTAAATGTTGAGTGTGCGAGTGAGAGGAACTGAGGCCAACTGTTTACCCCAATGCCCACTCTCCACTTCCCTCTCATTGCCAACTTTCAGGAAGTGTACAGGAAGCATGACACCTGGCTTTGTAAGGACCTGCCAAGGCTTCCCTTGAAGCTACATGCATGGTCAACACTAAGACCCGGCTGCTGAAATAAACATGTCTTAGGAGAGATGGCTTGAAGGGAAGGGCTGCTCAGAGTGCACTCTTTGTTCCCTCCACTTTAGAATGTAAAGGAACACTGTGGTAGCCTGGGCCGTGTAACCACCGAACACTGATGCCGACATGTGCACAGCAGCCTGGAGCCAGTGCTTCCTGCCATTGTAAGGCTGGCACTGTCTCTCAAGCAGCTTTGCCTTCAAATCTACTGTTCTGAAAGAACAGCCTTAAGGAACAGCACGACTTGCCAGGAGAGAACTTATTGTTTGTAAGAAGACACAAGGCCTAATGGCCTCCTGTGTCAATCCTCTCTCCTCATCTCCATCCATCACTCCAGCACTTACACACTGAGGATGGTGTGTGCATAAGGGCATCTGTCCCCACCCCAAACTCGGGGAAAACTTAAAGGCAAGGCCTTCTCCTGCTTACTCTGCAGCTCTGAAGCCCAGCCACCAGCAAGAATTATTCCATAAAGAACCTGGAGAAAGTGAGTACTGAGTCCCTCAACAGTCTTCCAGTCAGAAATGAAGGCCACCACACCAAGGCAGTGCACCATGCAGTGTGCGTGAGCTCCAGGCTCCTTCTGCGTTAACAACAAGTACAAGTGGAAAACGGACTCCTTATATCCCAGCATCCATGCAGCCCACTGCCTTATGTCCTAAGGGCTGAGTAGGTCCAAGTGGACACCAGAAAGCCACAGTCTTTCTCCTCTTCTGCTCACCTGCCTACTCACTGCACATATGGTAAGTACCTACTATGCACTGTATACATGGGAACTACCAAGAATTACTCTGACAGTGTAGCAATGCCAGGGCTGTGTCAAGGCCGAGGGCACTAATGTAATTACAGTGCAGTATGAAGGAATGATGGCTATACAAAACATGCTTCCTGAGTGGAGGCGCCCAAGGTCTGGAGTGTTCCTCATGGACTAGTTCATTCATTCACGTGAACCCTCTGCTTTCTCTCCAGGATGCAATAAACAGAGGGCAGAGAACACTGGTGATAGCACATGCTAGCCCACAAGGCCAATGGCAAGGGAGTGACTTGGTGAAAGACTGCACCACAGCAAAAGAGCTGAGAGAGGAAGAGAGAGCTCAAGGCCCAATCACAGGAGGCAACAGTCCTTTCCATCCAGTCAGCTACCAGGCAGAAAATATGGAGGCAAGACAGACAGCAGTGCTCACCCACAGTGCTCCAGCATGCAGACAAGCCTCCTGCGGTTCAATGGGGGCTACATTTGCTAAGGGAGAGGCTCAGCAAGACAGGCTTGTCAGAAACTCACCTGCACGGACCTCTGCTCCCAAATGTGGAGGAGTCCTTGCCACACCATATCAAATCCTATTCTAAATCTGGATGATCAATACTGTTTTAATAAGGTATTTATTCATGAATAATAATGATGCACTAAAATTTTTTACAAAAGAATAGAAATGAACTGGGAGGGGGGGATCCTCCCTAAGCTAAAATGTTTCTTTTAAAATTCTCCTATATCACTGGGTACAAGAGTACATGCCTTTAATCCCATCAATTAGGAGGCAAGGGCAGGCAGATCTCTGTGACTTTTCGGCCATCCTGGTCTATTTAGTGAGACCCTGTCTGGGGAGGTGGGGAGGAAGAGGAAGAGAGAGAGAGAAGAAAGAAATTGAGGAATAAGTTAATTCTGTAAATAACATTAGTTACCTCTAAATTTTGGAAAGACCGCTAGGCAGATTCATTGCTTAAAAGTAAGTCTGTGTTTGACGACAGAGAGTGAACATTTCGCTGTAACAGAAACGTTATTTGGGCTGGCTACACGCCCACTCAAACGCTACATCTGAGCCTCTTACGTGAGGGATGGCCAAGGAGTTCCAAGTAAATGGGTAAGAATTTCAGAGCAGCCCTTCCACTCCTGGTCCTGGCTCTGCTCTTGCAGACATCAAGGCTGGAACTCCAACAGTGCCCTCACACTGGGGATGCTGGCGGCTGGAGTCCTTCTCTAGAGCTCCCAACAGACATTTAATTTGTACAACTCAAGCCCCGTGCAAACAGATACCTATTCCACTAGTCATACACGAGCTTCACTGCACTTATTAAAGAACAGTTCAAAGTGCTCAGCCATTTGGCAAAATACAGTTTCAAACACAGAAGCAACATCAGCATCTAGATCCTGACTGGGTCTTTTTCTGTCACACATCCATTTGTGATTATTAAATAGCCTTTAAAATTACAATATGGCTTGTAGTGTTTTCTGTAGGCAGGAAACAAGTGATCCAGTTTGGAAGGTAACTGGGGAGAGTAGGAGAGTACCACAGATCCCTGGTCAGAGAGAGGCCAGGTACGCCAGGCACAGGGGGAAGAGGACTGTTAAACACCAACAGCATGGTAAGACAGGCTAGTTACACAGGCTTCTTCCCGGTTTACAAGTCAGATAAAGGTGGGATAAGGGTCCAGTTGGGGGTCAACAGTCTAAACTCTGGTTGCTACTGTCTGCCTTCTATCTTATGATCAGAGCTCTAAACACAACAGCATTTTTACAAGTCACAGCTTGTGTGAACTGTATCCCTGGCATTGTATGTTTTAAAAGCTATGGCTGCTCTAGAACAAATCAACTGACTCAGTGAGACATGGTTTTCCATTGTTTCTTTGCAAAACTACCCATTCTATCCCTTAGCCCCAAAGAATCAAGCGTATGCCTGGTAGAATTATAATTCCTAGACATCATGCAGAGTTGGAGGAGGAACTCCTGTCTCTGGACAGAATCAGACATTCAGACTGAAGAAAAAAGTCAGAATCACCTCCACTGTAAGTCAATGTACAGAGACATTGTTTATGGCTATGGACAAAGTCCAAGTGAAATGCTACAAGAAAACAATTCTATTTCTGTCTTGACTCAAGAAGATGATTCCTCTCTGCTTCAAATACAGCTGCACACTAACAACAAGCCTGCCACTAAAGACTCCTGCTGTGGGCAAGTCACTGTAGCACTCAAGAACAGCAAAGCAATGGGACTCCACACCCGGATCCCAGCACATCATAAGCCCCAACGGGTGACAAGTGCTGCCAGTCCTGTCCTACCACTGCTGCAAAGTCAAGGCCATCCTAGAAAGAAGCAACAATTTAACACATAACAGCTATGTTGCAACTGTTAATCTGATGCTTGTTATTGAAGATTTCAAGTATTTAACTAGTATATGCCTGTCAAAGATAATGTAAAAAGCATTAAAAACAAATAAAAAAGATATCATTTCTGCTATTTCTGATATTGCTGATAATTTCTGAGTAATGGAGGTCTCCCAACTCCTGCCTTCAAACTGTATTACCTCAAACTGCAGCCTCGGAATCCATCTGTGAAGCCACACTGAGGCACAGGTTCTGTACAGGGCCCGAGGTGCACAGACAGTGGACAGCACAAGGCCCTGAACTGAGAGAGGGCAGAATTTCAGAGGCACCAAGGTCAATGCAGGGAGTGACGATAACGTGGCTGCCCAGACAGGCACGATTCCCATCACAGTACTTGAGATTATGAAGATGACCTGTAGGCGAGAAGCCTTAGAAATACTTTAAGCAATAAAGGAGCATAGCTAGACATACTTTCTTTTGGAAACTCTGGTTGTGATGTAGAAATTAATAAGTGATAGGACGAGTTACTAACACTGAGTCCTGGAAAACACAGTAAGACCATAGAAGTGGAACTCCTATCTCAGGCTCTCTCCAGCTGCTACAACTGTAATTAGGCAGGGTCTCTTTGACTTCCATAGACTTCTACACAGATACAACCTCTCAGTAGTTGCCAATGACTTCAGCAGAATAGAATCAAATGCTCCATTTATAAATTTGTACAAATCATAAATGTAAACTGTGAACTGGGAGGCATTTTCATTAAGAACTATGGTGATTTCATCCTAAAATACTAAAAAGCTTGCTAAACACAACCAGTTTCACGCTCAAATGCTTTATATAACCAATTTTTATGTACAAACAAAAACTGACTCCCAGTACTTACAAAATTCCTGTCTAAAAGAACTACTTATTTGAGGCTTATGTGAAGAATACTTCAGGCTCACGCCTATAATCCCAGTGTTGAAGAAGCTGGGGCAAGAGAGTAGCTCTGAGCTCAAAGCTAACCTGGGCTACACATAGATTTCAAAGTCATCATGGATTACTGCATAAGATCTTGCCTTAATTAATAACTAAATAATTCTAATACTTTTTACATTTTTGCTACTTTTAAGAGTTTTACCCCAAACACTATGGTATGTTGCTGGCCAACAACTTTAGAGTCACTTGTTCTGTGGCCAGAGTGAAAGATCTTATCTGTGCTTCACCCACAGTTGTGTTCATCAAAGTGTCTGGGACAGTTCTGGGTTGGTTACTTCCTAGATAGTCACAGAAGAGACTGTATAAACATAGGACTCGAGGCACAAATATCCATCTGCACAGGATGTTAACACCATTCTTTAATTCCTCTGGGGTCCTACCTCTTGCAAGTATCAAATCTCTGACTACCATTAATTAAGTGAGAGGAAAAAAGATGGAGAGGAGGAGTCATCTCATCTAAACCGGAACAAGAAGTCCTCTCTCGACCAGACCATGTGGAGAAGATAAGTTAAGCCCCATCGAACCCTGAGTTGTCCCTATGGAAATAAGAAAATTCCTCCCTTCCTGAGCCCAGTCCTATTCAAGCCTTCCTTTAGATTTGATCCCTTGGCACCGGATTCCTAAGATTCACTTCAGTCAATGCTACTGAAGAAATGCTTTGATTACTTACATCAGGCAGACACAGGTTAAGCTGGCAGAAGAAATATTCTCATGATGATAAATCCTAAAACTAAGGCTTTCCTCACCACCCCAGGCTGGTTCAAAATGAATAATCACGAAATCCAAGGCTTATTTTTTGCAGTTTTGACATGGTCACAATATACTTCAACTATATTTTTAATGCACAATTAATATTTAGTATTTAATGTTATCTTTATAATTTCTACTCTTTCAGAACTTAACTCAATTCAACTGCAGAAAGTTTTCCAGTGGGTTCTGTGTGGTTTTTATTTTTGATGGTTTGTTAGTTCATTTGATGTGCTGGGTATCATGGGAGCTTCTAGGGTGGGGTTTCTGTTACTATGACAAAATACAATGAACAACAGCAACTTGGGGAGGAATAGGTTTATTTCGTCTTATAAATCTCAGGTCACATTCTGTCACTCTGGAAGCCAGGGCAGAAACTCAAGGCACAAATTGAAGCAAAAGCCATGGAGGCATGCTGCTTACTGGCTTACTCCTCATGGCTTTCTCAACCTTTCTTGTACAACTCTGAGCCACTGGCACAAAGGTGGCATCACCCACGATGGGCTGGGCCCTCCCACATCAATCAGTTTTCAAAAAAACTCCTAACTTTCCTATATGTGAATCTTATATAAAGGCAACTTCTCAACTGAGACCCCTCTACCCAGATGACTCTAGTTTGTGTCAAGTGACAAAACCTAGCCAGCACACTAGGCTAGCATCCTGCCACTAAGCTATACCACAGTTAACACCTGGGGAATGATAGGCTGACCAGGTAAGAGCGGAGTGTCCAGAGGCAGACTACGCGACCTCTGACCCCATGACTGACCTCTTTTGCATCACATGCTCTACACTTATCAGGCCAGTCTGAGGAAGTTCTTGTCAGCATGTCAGGAAACAAAGCATGTAAGGCACTTGGCAGAGGACAGTGGCTTATGTTCCACAAAGGTTCCTACAATTAGTCTTAAATAACAAAAACACACAGCAAACAACAGGAAGGCAAGTAATCACTGTGTCTCTAAAGATAGTGCAGGACCGTCAGCCATCTTTAGCTTTATGTTTTACTCTCATTTTCTATTTAAATGCAGAGTGAGGTTATTCTTAATTACCTTATATTAAGCCTTCCTAGTTATCTATTACTATTCCCTGATGTGACTCCATTAACATGGCCTCCTGAAGTTGAGTTCAAGAGATTTATGATCAACTACATAAAATTCCTTCCATACTGATTTTAATAGCTTTCTACTGATAAACAGTAACCTAAAATAAACTGATTACTTTCTAGACCATGAAGCTGTTTCCACTAGGAATCCGCTGAACTGTAGTTGTTTTTCACCAGCTGTGTGAATAATAATATTTATCTCACAAGTTTTAAAAGTTGTTAGAGTATGAAGAAGCTCGTGAACACCCTCTCCTTTCTGATCTCCCCATGCTCTCACATTCCCCTTTTGGCTTTGACAAAGGGGCTAGAGTGAGACAGACCAATTCATGTCACAGAAGGAACTTAAATAAATACGGACTAAATACTTAAGTACCAAAAACCAAGTCAGCAGCAATGTGACAGGAGTTGGCAACAGAACAGGGAGGGCGGGACGTTCCAGAAACCTCTCTCACCAGAAGTCAGCCATGAGAACAGCATTCGCGAAAGGCTGCCTTACACTGTCCTCCCAACTGTCGTCAGGAAGAAGACAAGAGCCACTGAAATGCTCACAGCAATTTCACGACTCTGGCAAGTTCCCACATGGCTCCAGTCTTGGACAATGAGGTCGACACAGGACTAAGTCTGTGAAACAGCTGGGCACAGAGAGCCTATTATTTCAAAGTCTCTGCCACTCACCCCAAGCACAGCTCTAAATTTGTATTTAACCATGATAGGCACTGATTCTGGGGCAAGATCAAACAGTCATACACAGTTCAGTTCCTCCACTGGGGAGCCACACCCACAACAAAATTCACAAAGAGGCTTTTTTTTTCCAACTTTTTTTTTTCTTTTTCTTTTTTTATTTTTGTAGACGGGGTTTCTCCGTGTAGTCCTGGCTGTCCTGGAACTCGATCTGTCCACCAGACTGGCCTCAAACTCAGAGATCCTCCTGCCTCTGCCTCCTGAGTGCTGGGATTAAAGGCTTGTGCCACACCCCACCCAGCCATGAAGCAGCTTCTTGAAGGCTCTGCAAAAGGCTGAAGCGGGTTCTGTAGACACAGAGGTAAAAAAGTGCAGTGAATGAGAGACAGAGAAGCTGGAGCCCCGCTTTGCCCTGTAGATGACTGCAACTCTGACATGAGCAGGTAGGGACCCCCCACTGCATATACACCCCACCTTGGTACATCAAGTCTCCCCAACACTAGGCGCATCCTCTCCCACCAAGGCCAGACAAGGCAGCCCAGCTAGGACATATCCCACATACTGTACTGGCTTTTGGGATAGCCAGGTTCTAAGCCCCAGCTAGAGAGCCAAGGAGGGGATGTCCATGGCCTGTGCTTCTTCTCTTCCCAGGCTGAGGCCCTCTCAAAGCATGGCAGGCAGGGACCATACTGATCTACAGCGCTAAGGAATAGAAACGTTCTCTCTGACACCCAAACGGGGGCAACCCATCTGCTGCTTTCTCTCTTGTCCTTCAACTCCTCGGCCCACAGTGAGAGCAGTCACAGAAAATACCCTGTCCCATTTTAAGTCCCATGTTTGTGACTGGAAAACAGCCAAGGGAGCCAACTAGTGAGAAGGGGATACTAGAGGAACCAACCCCACAGGGGCATTAATTGACAGCAACAGTGTGCTCTCATATATTACATAAATCTTTTAAAATAAATAAATAAATACACACTAGAAAGAAACCTGCAAATCATATATACAATAAAGCACTCAGAATTTATTTTTTTTAAAGTTCTCTGATGGGCAGACACAGACACAGACGGACTGAGAGAACCAACTCCATATACTTATCCCCTGACCTCCTGACCTCTGTGTTAGCTGTGACATGCAAGATATGTCAGTAAGCATTTGCCTATTAGCCATCAGGGAACGACAGACATACACACGAAAGACGTCATTTCTCGTCCACTGCCACACCCAAATGACGACACCAACAGAGCCAAGTGTCCACGGGATGCTGAGTGGCTGCACTGTGGTGTGAACGTGCAGTGGCCGTTCTGTTTGCAAAATCCTAAAATGTTAAGTGGAGGTGAGCATGGAGGCACATGCCTGATTTCCAAACCATGTGGGGGGACGGGGCAGAGACTTCTTTTCAGCTCAAAGAGATAAGACCAATCTGAGCAACATAATGAGAAATCATCTTAAATAAACTGTATACCAACTACATAGTCCTCTATATAAACACTTAAGCACAAACGTTCATAGTAAGTTTTTGTAGAATTTTTCAAAAATTGTAACAACCCAAATGCCCCTCAGTGGACCACTTAGACAAGCACACCTCAGCATAGCACACAACATGGAATCTTACTGCTGGGAGGAACCAGCAAGCTCACCTCTCAGGTGACTCTCAGACATTATACTGAACAAAAGAAGCTTGCTTCTATCAATGATCCATACGAATGAAGGGTAAAGTACAGAAAGAAAAGGGATAAATAGCTGCTGCGGGGGCGGTGGGGGAGGAGCACTGCGTGATATCACACATGTTCTAACTCACTGTGTGTGCACCAAGGGAAATGGGAAACCTTATTTCATGATCAATTTTTAAAACTAATATGAAATATATCAAATTAACAGCAACCTCTGTATGAGTGAGACAAACACTGTACTGAGTTTTGATACAGAAACCAGTTTCTAGGGTTAACAGGAAATGTACTACAAAGTGTTATTTGAGCAAAGCTGACTTAAGAAATACTTTAAAAGATACCTTCAGCTCATTTGAAAAAAAAAAAAAACAGTGCTAGCTGCTTATCCACAAAATCAAACTGCTGAACAACAGATGCCCCCCCACCCCACACACACACCCGAGTCTCCCCACCTACACCTCTCCTCCTGGAACCTGGCTCCTGGCTTGTGAGATGCTGGTGTTACATGCAGGAAACCAGATGCAGGAGCTCTGAGACATCCCTCTCCATCCACCTTTGTCTCCAGGGACTTTACACAACTCCTCCACTTCCTCAACAGGAAGCCACACGCATGCCAGAGCACACCATGATGTCTGCCCCCGAGGTGGGACAGAAAACAACTCCCATTTCTACAGTACTCAGTAGATCAATGCCATGACGAGACCAAAGAGAGAGCTTGCAACTCCACCATTAAACTCATGAGATCCTACCAGGCTCAAACCCTGTAAATTTGGCTCCTAAGCCATGTCTCTGCAGTCTGTCTGTCAAACTACACTTCCACAAAACTCCTATGAAGTACTCACTACTTAATGTTTACTTTTTCAAGCAAAACAAGAATAAACCACTAAAGGGCAGTGTAGATGCTTCCCTCAGCTTGCCTTCAGTCTGCCTTCTGCCTTTCCAAGGACAGACACACACACACACACACACACACACACACACACACACACACACCACACCTGCAGGAAATACCCACTGACGTGTGACTTTGCAAAGCATTTAATAAAATTTTTATTGTAATGGAGCAGTTATGAGTAGCTCTGTTTTTCTCCCTTTGTTTTCTCTTCCAAAGGTTTCCAATACCAGAACCTAAGGATGTGGAGAACTCTCCCTCTTTCCTCTTCTTCTGACCAGGGCTAATGGCCTTATTTTTAATTCTCTGAGGAAGATTCTACCTTTTGAAGAAAAACTATTGGCTTCCCAGCATTACTACCAATAACATGTTGGGGGATGGTAGGAATTTTACTAAATTTTACAAAAATAACTAAATGATTCATTAACAAATGTAAGAGCTGGGTTGGAGAGGGAGTGGCTGCTTAAGAACTGCACAGGGACAGGTGAGCAATTAACAGCCCTGCTCTGATAAGAGCAAGCCAAGCCTCACTGCATGCTACCCTACTCTCCAGAGAGAGGGGCCTATCTATAGTCCTGTTAGATGCAGGACTGGGGCTCCTTAAAAGATGCTCCTTAAAGGCTGTGACTTCCTCCATCCTAATATAAAAATTAGTAAACTACTCTACCACAAGTCTACACTTTCTCTGTTTCAGCTACCCACAGAGTGCCCACCACTTTGGGTGACGTTGACAACTAAATGGTTATTCTACAAAGAATTGGATTTCCTTTCTTTTATTTTTTTAAGGGGGTGGGGGGGGGAGGTTCCTTCAGACCCAGAAGATGTCAGTTCCCTTGGGGCTGCAGTTATATTCAGGTCCTTTACAAGAACAGCAAATGCACTTAACAACTGACCTATCATCTCTCTATGCCCAGCACTAGATTTTCTTAGGCAGAATTTACTTTCTGGTTAACTTTGTGGTTCATATAAGCTTATCCTTGGAGAAGGCTCAACTCTGTCAAATTATAGCTCATTTGTGTTTGCATTATTGACATTATGTTCACTCCATGGTCCTCCTTTATAGCTTTAAATAAATAAAACTGGTTAACATAATCTTCACGTCTGTATGGGGAGCTGTATGGGTAGCATGTTACAGTGGGCAGAAAGCAACCCAGGGGGTGAGAGACCCTCTGCAGAGGACAGTCACCCACACACTTGCCAGTGCAGCTATGCCCCAGCTGTAAGCCCTGATTTCTGGCCCAGCAGGTGCAATTCTAATACTAAAAACAGACAGTTCCTGGTCTAACAACAGAGTTTGACCTGAACTCAACAGAACTGTCCTTTCTGCTCTGGTCGTGGTCAAGGCTTGAGTTTACTGGCGATGCTCAGGCTGGCAGCAGGTGCACTGGACTACTCTGTCACTAGGCTGGTGAATAAGGATATGTTAGGTTGCCCTTGGTTTGTCATGAGGTAGAGGGGCTCCTGTGTCAGTCAAGTTGCTCTCCTGCCTCAGAAACATTTGAAGCTCTATGATTTTAATCCTCAGCCCAGTAAGTGTGTTTATTCTGAAAAGCAGCTCTGACAGGATTTCCACTCTCAGGCTTCTTCCCCTCCCATCGTGTTGGCCCCACACTCCAACTCCTCAGCACTTTCAAAAACACTATTCAGGAAGGCATTCCTAGAATTATCACCTTGTCTGTGACAGACTGCCACAGGCACCTCTCAACTCCCACTATCTTCTTTCCATTCCTACTGCACTTTAAAAAAAATGAAAGAACAAGAAAACGAGAATCAGAAAGCTGGGGACAAAAAGTCTTTCTGAGACTATTTCTAAAATGTGTGCATTTCTACTTCACTCTTGGCTTTTATCAACATTGATAACCACTATCAATGACAAGAATCAATGAGATTATTAAATAATCAATAGAAATATGATTAAAAAAATCTTACTTCTATACTTAGGAATTACTATATAATGACAAACTATAATCATCCCTACTATATAAAGGAAAAAAGTATTTTGTATGTACATTTAATTAAATAAAGGTAATTTTGTTTACATATTTAATTACAAATAATTGCAAAGGCTAAAAGTAATTCGTTCTGTTTTCATTCTTATTGCCTTAGTAAACCACTCTAGGAAACTCAACCTTCAACAACAATCTAATTCAAAGACCTCTTTTTAACATTTTCAATCACCCATTAGTGTATCAAAGACAATGATGTCATTAGAAACAGAACACGCATTTAAACTGGAGATTAGAACATTGAAAATAAGAGCCACAGCCAGGTATGGTCACACCATTAGTTCCAGCACTCAGAGGCAGAAGCTGGTGGATCTCTGTGACTCACTACGTAGGCCAGCCTGGGCCACAAAGAATCAACCAGCAACAGAAATTAATGCTGTCCTAAGTGTAGACACTGAAATAACTAATCTTGTGTGACAATTAGAAATGTTGTCCCAGAAAGACGAGAAAGTGTTTCTGTGGACAATACAACCAAAGACAAGATTGTGGTCAAATTATGGGGGTCTACTGCACAGTGTTAAAGTGCTCGCCCAGTGTGCGTGAAGTCCTGAACTCTCTTTCTCCAGCATGGAGAGCTATCTTTTTAAAAAACGACAACAAAAATCAAAAAACAGTGAACAACTAAATAAAAATAAGACTCTAAGTTTGGTTCTTGTGAACAATATAAAAATAGTTCATTATAAACTAACTGGTCTTTGGGCCAGATCGAGTGGGGCTGGAGCGAGTGGGGCCAGAGTGAGCAGAGGTCTTGAGTTCAACTCTCAGCAACCACATGATGGCTCACAACCATCTGTATAGTTACAGTGTACTCATATACATAAGATAAATAAATCTTTTAAAAAATAAAATAAAATAACTCCTAAAAAGAAAAAAGAAGAAAAAAAGGCCAACATGCCCGAGACTATAAATACCCATTTTGTCAAAAATGGTGAACACTGGGCTGGAGAGATGGCTCAGTGGTTGGGAGCACTGACTGCTCTTCCAAAGGTCCTGAGTTCAATTCCCAGCAACCACATGGTGGCTCACAACCATCTGTAATGAGATCTGATGCCCTCTTCTGGTGTGTCTGAGGATAGCTGCGGTGTACTTACATATAATAAATAAATAAATCTAAAAAAAAAAAAAAATAACATCTTTAAAAAAAAAAAAAGCCGGGCGGTGGTGGCGCACGCCTTTAATCCCAGCACTTGGGAGGCAGAGGCAGGAGGATTTCTGAGTTCGAGGCCAGCCTGGTCTACAGAGTGAGTTCCAGGACAGCCAGGGCTACACAGAGAAACCCTGTCTCGAAAAACCAAAAAAAAAAAAAAAAATGGTGAACACTAAGCAAAACAAATACCCTTCTTGAAAACAGACATTTAATTTAGTCGATAATGAATATAAATCTGTGCTTTAGGCACTATTTTCAGGGTTAAGTAAACAAATGTAATATAAGCCTGCTAAGCGGACATAATTAGAACAGTGAATTTTATTACCTCGGCCTCCAACCAGGTTCTACTAATGCTGCTGTTTATCCCAGCAAAATGGAGAGCGGTCTGGGAACTGTCCCAGTTTCTCTGAGAGTTATCAACTGAAGCTAATGTTTCCTGAGAGAGAATTCTGCTTTGTTGGGTCCTTGAGCTGCCCAACATTCTTGTCACACCCTCAGTGGGCAGCCTGGGGAGTGCCAGCTCTGAGATGTGGCTAGAGGATCCTCGAGAACCCGCAGGCTTCAAGGTGAAGCCTGACAGACACAGTAAGGTAAGGAAGAGAAGCACACCAAGTTTTCAGTCTTGTTCCTGACTTCCTTCCACTTGCTTCATTATAACAGGAAGCCCAGTTAACAAAAGTTCACTCAATTTGTAATAGCAATACTGTTTTGCTAAGGGAGGCATGCCTAAAAAAAGGTTTTCAACAAAGCAATAGATACAGATCATGACCTAACGTATGTTTAACCTGATGGTCGAAAGGGACCAAATTGTCAGAGTGCTTCAAATCCTCACTTACAAATGATGTGTGAACACCTTTTACTGGACTGAGTATGTCAATAACAAAGCCTGCGATAAATGTCAGTTCAAGTCATCAGCAATAAAGCCCAAACCATGAAAAGTTTCCAGAATGAAATACTGCAGGATGTCTGCGGGTCAAAATGGTATCAGAAGAAAACAAACATATTCAGGACAAGAAAATGGGCTTCCCAAGACACAAAATTAGTAGCCATGAATGAAAAAGATACCATATTAAAAGCTATGTCATCTAATGACACTGTTACAGAGACAGATACCCACATATCAGCACAGACACACACATACACCATATAAGGAAAGGCTGGAAGAAGAGACTGTGTATCCACAATGTTTAAGGAACCCACAACTTGATGATGCAATGCCCACTGTACACTGTGCTGGAGGGAGGACAGCACGGCAGAGGAAGGGATGCTGGCCTTTCCCCCAGGAGGAACTAAGGGCTGAAGGCTGGAGGGGATAGCAGACTCCCTAGACTACATGAGGAAGGCAGAAAATGAAGCTTAGCTGGATTTGGGGAGTCTGAGCTGTCTTTAAAGCAGCGTTCTTCGCAGAGTGTCAAGTCAGTCTCCACTGAGAAGAAACTTAATGGAGACAGCAGTTCTGACATAGACTATGATGGCTTCCAAAGAGCATCTTCTCAACCACAGTGCTGGTAGCAACAGTTCTTACTCAGCTTTACTCAGTTCTACAAACCAGGAATGTAGGGTTGTTTGGAAGAAAGATATATTTTACTTTAAAAACTGATTCTTAACACATCTTACACATTCTGTCTTGTCTAAAAATAACTCTTCTACAATAATAGGCTAACACTGTAAGGATACGAAGTTGTCCATAATTATTAAAGTTGTTCAGCCAGGATTCTTTAGCTGTGACTTTACATAATTATACATTTGGTGCTGTCTAGACATGCTGTTGGGTTAAGATTCATAACACATACCACCCTACCCCAGTGCTGGCAGACCAGAATGTAATACAGGCTGCCCACTGTAGTATTTAGGACATGAGACTGGCAGAACTGTGTTTTTAATATACAGATGTTAACAACTTATTAACAATAAAATGGAGGGGGAGTGACCAACCCAGAGCCATGCATACACTGGGGCAAGCACTACACCTGTAAACTGCCTCCCGACTCTGATCAGAGTCACATCTACTGCGAGTTCTTCGTGACGAGCCTGTCACTGCACTCCTACACCCTCACCTGCATCCCCGAGTCCCTGGCTGAGACACTATGTGAAGCCTGACTTGCTGTTTTACAGATCAGTGTAAGAATCTAACTGTCTCAGGACTGCTGCTGGAAGCTGCTTAATCTGAACTGCCACTTAGAAAATGATACATGTAAAATAAAATCATTTCCTTTTTTCCCCTTAAGCAGTACAAAGAAAAGAAACACATGATTTCTAAGCAGCATCAACAGTAAATGGAGGAATTTTGATCTGAGCAGCTAGGATGTCTAGCCAATAGGTAACGCTACAGACAGGAAATACTCAGGACAAGCAAAAGTTATTTTAGAGTAAAACAGGAGTGGCATCCAACAGTTTTACAGAAGAGGAGAGGCATCCTTAGTACTGGGCAGAGGAGGAGCAGTAAGAAAAACATTTGAACAAAGAAGGCATACTGAAGGCAAACAGATGTGGGTTCAAATTCTGGCTCAGCAGTGTAGAAGCTGTGTGAGCTGCAGAAAACATCTGCCTTATTGCCTTCAAATCAATACCCAAAGGAGACACACTTAGTAAAGCCCAAGCACACATCAAGTGATAATGGCCACTATGGTTATTACTGTTAGCATGAAATTTCTCAATAAGGGTTTGGAATTCTCCAAATCTATAACATACAGGAAGCAAATGCAGTAACAACAATACCAATTAGGAGTTAAACAACATGAAAATCTAAAGAATCTAAAGCTTTAAACAAGTACCAGCCCTTCCTTTTCCTCTTCAAGTACTATAAGGAATGAGAAAAAAGAACAGAAGCAATCTCTTGGGATCAGCTGTTACTGCCAACCACTCACTTGATCAAATAAGGACACACAGGCAAACCCCAAAAGGATGAAACTAAGCAACTTCCAGGCAAAAGTCCAGAGGCACCAGAGCCCCGCCTACCTGGAAATCAACTTCTGGAATTTTCACTACAGAAGCTTTCTAGGCAGCCAGCAACCATCTGAAAAGTACCTATACAGGACAGAAACACGGACTTAGCATCGGGGCTGAGAAGAGGGCAGCCTGTCTCACTGTCTGCATGGGAACCGGGAAGGATCTATCAAGTTCTCTGTGGGTCTTGTCAAATGTTAATGCAACAACAAGGATGATTCCTGCAAGAGCCTCTAGGACAACATAAAGGAGGCTCCCCGAAGGCTGCCCTGTCTCTCAGCACAGGATTCTGAACCTTCACAGGAAAAAGGCAGATAAAGGGGATCTGCCAGTGTGACACCAAGGAGAAGCCCCAATGTGCTGTGTCCAGGCCATTTTGTTACTGATCGGAAGTTTCTCCCTCAACTTCACTTTCCTTGCTGTGCTCTTCGGGTGATCTATATGATTCACTCAGCAGGTACCTCTTCCTCCTCCTCTCCTTTTTTTTTTTTGAAGACAGGGTTTGACAATGAAGTCCTGGCTGACTTAGAGTCCAGGCTGGCCTTGAACTTGCTCTGCCTGCTTTTGTCTCCCATGTGCCGTGATTAATGGCATCTGCTACCATGATAAGTGTCTTTTCATCTATGCATGACAGCTCTAAGCCCACCTTCTCCAGAGGATAGTTCTCAACAGGCTAAAGTCTTCTCTGTTGAGACCTTGGGGAAGGGTAGATGGAGATGCTCCTATAGGAAGTTGACTTGACTGGTAACACTTAGGGAAGCTTCTGATAAGAAGACCCACACACCAAGCCCACTGGCATCTACCACTTTAAGACTACAGGGGAACTGACCCCAAAGATCCCCCTTCCTTTCCATCCTATATTGTCCCTAAGACCTCAAGCCCCACGCACACAGTCTCACTTCAGGGGAGTGACTACAATCCTCAGTTGTTCTAATTAAAGAACAATTCTGCTTTTGGAGATGCCTGCCTTCTTCCCTTTTTAATCTACCTGCCCACTGCTTCCATTAATCCCATCTAATCCCATCCTGTGGTATATTATGCACAGCGGTGTTGGGCCATTTCCTAAGTTGTATTAAGGTCATGTTTATATACATCTTTGATCTCCTTAACATCTACGGCTCTGTGTCAGACTCAGAAAAGATGGACCTCTAGGATTCCAGATATCACTGCATGTCTGCTTTAGGCTAAATGATCCGAGATACTGCACACAGTGGAGCCACCAGAGCTGTAGCCTTGAGATTGACTGACTGTTAGATCTTAGACTGAAAAGGGGAAATGGTGACTTGGGAGCTCAGAAGGGAGTTACAATGGAATTTTGTTCCAGGCTCCATTAAAAAGAAAAGCCAAGTCTTTTTACTTGTTCACAGAGAAAACAAGAGCCAGGCTTGCAGTGGAGCTGGTCTACCCACGCTCACTGAACTAGAGAGCTAGAACCAGGGAAGGGATCTGTTTTCTGCTCTACCCTTGCATACAGTCTTGCTTTGTGTACAACTGATCCTAAAATCAAAACACCAGCAGTTCAGTGTCCTTCTGACATCAGCCACAGGAAGGTCACCTGCTGCTCTGCACCAACCAGCACTCTCTGACTCCAGCAGACATCCTGCAGAACATCCACCTCAGGCCTCAGCCTAAGAGGGAAGCAGTTGCCTTTACACTGCCTTTCTTTAACAATTAAATTTAAAAACAGGCTATTAAGAAAGGCCTTGGCTACTGTTTAACAGAAACAGAACTTCCTAAAGCAAAAACCTCTTCAATTTCTCCAAACCAAGTCTTTCAATCCATTTAGAATTGAAATCCCAACTTTGACAATCCATGGTGTGCTTGTTCTGTGGGTCTGAGAGCTTCCAGAGATCCACATTACAGCAAGGCATTTTAAAGGAACCAGGGCCTCACAGCACAGCTAGCCAGGGCTTTGTGGCTCAGGTGTGATGGGGCAGCCCAGTAAGACAAAGACAGGAATCACAAGGTAAGCAGCTGACTGGATTAGCCAGGTAATAATCAGAGAAGGTAGCTGATATTAGACCCCAAGGCCCAGAAGGCTACATTCAACAAAGACCCCCTACAAGTACACAATACAAGTACACAATACAAGTACACAATACAAGTACCCCCCACAATACAAGCCCAGCCTGAGCTTCAACCAGCAAACTGGCCACTTTCTACAACCAGGTCACTTGAGCAGTGCACAAGCAGAAATTATAACTAGGCCTCTGCTATAATCCTTCTTTGGTTTTTGTTTTGTTTTGGTGTTTTGTTTTGTTTTTTGCTATAATCATTCTAATCACTGCGATCTGAAGTTCCCAGGAAAAGCCACGCCTATGTTGAAGACTCTATAAGGCTGAATTGACTGGAGGGAGTTGTAGATCCAGAACCAAGTTACCTTGGTCTGTTTTGGGTGCTCTTAACAACTATTCACCTATCTTACAACACAGCCTCATGACTATCACAGAAGATTATTTTTTTAAAAATTTATTCATTTATTTTATGTATATGGGTACACTGTAGCTGTACAGATGGTTGTGAGCCACCATGTAGTTTCTGGGAATTGAACTCAGGACCTCTACTCACTCCGTCCCAAAGATTTATTTATTATTATATGTAAGGACACTGTAGCTGTCTTTAGACACACCAGAAGAGGGCATCAGATCTCATTACAGATGGTTGTGAGCCACCATGTTGTTGCTGGGATTTGAATTCAGGACCTTCCGAAGAGCAGTCAATGTTCTTAACCATTGAGTCATCTCTCCACTCCCCACACAGAAGACTCTTAGAAGATACTAACAGACTCCTCACAAACTGAGAATGCTGTTCATCAGAAAATGCGGTTCCCTACACAGCATCCTATAAAGGCCTATCGTATAACTATTCCTGCCTGCTAGGACCGGCCCACCTGATGTTCCTTCCTAAAGGTACATCTGAAAAAGTACCTGGATTTATGGCTTGCTTTTGTTCTGTGGCTATAGGAACTTTATGAATGTTTCCACATGAGAACATGCTATTCAGGGTGACCTGAATCTACATCCTGACCATGGCCACTCAGATTTAGCTTGAGAATAAACTCTCTTCCTTACGTTGAGATAAGAGCTACATTTTACATGGACATCGCATGTCAGCAGCTAGAAGCTTATCATGTGTTTGGAATTTTATATAAGGATTTCATGGAAGAGTCTCAATTGCCCTTTGATACAATAAAAATCTCCAAGAAGTTAGCCCTGTCTTTAAGAGAACAGTACTTCATTCAGAGGATCAGGTGAAGGTCCACACACACTGAGACTTCAGCAGTTGGAGTGGTGCACAGAAACCAAGTGATGGTCCCTGCAGTGCTATGAGCGCTGAAGGACAACAGAGAGAACAACAAAGGTCCAAGAAAAAGCACCAAGGGAAGGAAGGAGGCTGACAGACAATACTGGGCATTAGACACTAAGTGTTCTCAGTCAGACAATACCGGGCATTAGATACTAAGTGTTCTCAGTCACTCCATCCATCAGCAGAGAACCTGCCTGTACACCACCTCCGTCACAGATTTCTACTTGCCACAACAAAGCACCTTAGTCACAGAACACACTATATGTCACTCATTGTCACTAGACAGAGAGACACCACAAACCCAGGGGAAATGTGGACTTGCAATAATGAATCCTAAGTCCAGGGACTATGAGATGAAAAAAGTAATACCCTGTCCGACACACTAACAAAGAAGCCAACAGTACATGCTGCCCATAGCTGCTAGGAAAGAAGTGAAACCATGGAAAGTATTTTGTAGTGATTCCAAACACCACAGTGGGGCTGCCATGATGGCAGAATTCATTAGAACCATGAGCAAAGCACTTGCCACCATTTTTAAACATAGCCTAAATGCTGCTGAAAACTCCAAGGACATCGCTGAAAACTCCAAGGACATCACTGCTCCACTCCCCAGGGTAATCTGAAGGATTACCCACACAGATGATGCATCATAACAGATAGGACTTTGTTTCAGTTCTGAGCATTTGAATAATGTGACTTGTAAGAATTCTTTCCTGTGGCATCCTTTTACTGCAATACCAACAGAGGTGAATGAAGGAACTCTTTCCATGCCTGCCCTTAGAATTCCAAGCTTCTGCTTAGTGTCATTAGATCATAGACCACGAACTACTGTCCTATGAGATTTTGTGAAGACATCTATCCTTGTTCTGTAGGGTTTACTTGATTCGTTAAATGTCAGTGTACTCAAAGATAGTTTTTCAAAGGTACAGGAGAAAAGGCAATAGGTTCTATCCGTAGTCAACTAAGAGGGAATATTTAGAAGCAGAAGCCATTCCAGTGATCTGACCCAGTAACTCTTAGGTAATTAATTTCTATTAAATGCACATGCAAAATAAATACAGAGAATTTCCACCTATGACACATCAGACAATTAGTTTAGAACAAGGTGCAGTATTACAAGGCATTCAAAATAGTATTCCAAAAATTACTTAAATAGATAGAAAATATTCAAAGACACAACTAAACATAAAAAGCAGAAGTACCATGAGATTCCTTCCAATTTTGCTACTAGAAAACACAAGCATGCACAGGAAAACACAAAGTCAGAGACACACCAGCAACAGTGCTGTCCCTTTGTCCCTTCTAGTTAAAGGTAGATTGTAGGGGCAGGAGAAATGGCTCAGCAGTTAAGAGCACTGGCTGTTCTTCCAGAGGACCTGGGTTCCACATAACAGCTCACAATTATCTGTCTGTAACTTCAGTTCCAGGAGATCCGATTTCCCCGTTTGAGCCTCCTGGAACACAAGGCCTGCCTAAAACACACAGACATATAAGCAGATGAAACACCCCTACATATAAAATATAAACTAGCTTCTGTTACTTATCTCAACATGCATAAGAACAAATTCTTTTAAAACAAACAGGCACAAGAAAACCTTACAAGAAAGCAGATCTTACAACTAGCAGCTGTCTGAAGGATGTGCATTGCATATTTTGTTTGATGCAATGACTACAGTAACTGGGAGAGAATATGCATTTTCCAGCAACATTTCAAATAAGAATACCTGTCAATTAACTGTTAAGAATTAAAAAAAAAAACAGTTGGAGATCTTTATAACTAGAGTGCAAAAATCAGAGATGTTTAACACCACTAGCACCAAACACTGATAGCAAGTAGGCACTTTTGAAACCACCACACACACAAAAAAAAGTTTTTCAAAATGGGGTTTCTCTGCATGGCCTAGGCTATCCTGGAACTCACTCTGTAGACCAAGCTGGTGAGAACTCAGAGATTCTCCTGTCTCTGCCTCCCAAGTACTAGTGTCAAAGGTATGCACCACCACTGCACATAGGCACTTTATAATCATTAAACACCAGCAAGGAGATGCTTAAGTGGGTGAAGTGCTTGCTGTGTGAGCATGTGGACCTGAGTTGTGACCCCAGGACGAACATAAAAAGCATGTAGTGTGTACTTGTAAGCCTAGTGCTACAGAGTCAGGGAGAGCATGTTTCCAGGAGCTCACTGGCTTGCTGCCAGTCAAGCTGAACAAGCAGATGGTTGGATGGGATCCCATCTCAGAGAAGTAAGGCAGACGACAGTGAAAAAAGAAAGGCACTGACCTACTTCAACCTGCAGCCTCCATACCTGGAGAAAGTACAACAGGGCAGAGGATGGGAGTTAGTCAGCCAGTCTGAGAGAGCAGATCTAGTCTTTCCCAAATCAGACCAGAACACAGAAATTCTGCAAAGCTAAAATCAAACTTTGGTTCAAATTAAAATTCCCAAGGAAGAAACAAGATTGAGTTTCACTCTGAGTAATCACTTTATCTTTCCCTAATCTATGCAACAGACATTCAAGAGATACCTGAGTCTATAAAGGGGGAGTTATTGCTTTGCCTCCAGCAACTAAGAATCTCCACATAGTTAGGAATACAGGAAGCCACAATGTTAAACACAACAGCAGTGCTTTCGTCCACTGACACCGAAGTTAAAAGTACCCACTCGATTTTGAGTTTACTGATTAAATAAAGATGTTCAACCAGGTCTCTTAGTGTAATCAAGGCAGTGGAAAGACGCCCCCATGAGCCTGGCTCGAAGATACCCAACCTCAATGCTATTGCCTAAAGCTAAAACAAAGGAGTCACATTAAGAGCACAAACTATTTACAAAGAACAAATGCCATCCAACCTCCCAAGCAAGATGAGGGGGGAAAAAAGCAAAAGAAATATAACCTGGGAACCAAGACTGGGAGCCAGTCCCAGGCTCTGCAACTCTAACGGATACCCATCTCCTGTCTCAGGACTAATCAGAAAACAATGCTTTGTGCTTCTTCCTTCTAACGATGCTCAGATTTCTAAATGCCCTACAGTCCTGAGGACAGGACTGAATGTCACACTGACTTTCTCAGGATGAATGCTAATTTAATGAGAATCTTATCCTGGCCCCATTGAAGTAAATGATGTTTTCCTTGTGCCCACATAGAGCTGGGAAGAAGAGTAGCTCTGCTCTATAAAGACTCTGGTACCTAACAGTTGGCAGTGGGTATCATTTTCAGGAACATGAGCCACAAGCTAATGCATTGAGTAGACAGGAACTAGCACCAGAGCTTCTTCCAGCACTGCACCCAACCCTGGGTATATACCAGACTGTCTGGTATATTAAGGTCTTATCTTACATTGTCAACTGGCTTCTTCACACTGGATAGTAGACTAAAACTTACAAAAGTAGAACTGGGAACAAGTAAGACAGCTCAGCAAGTAAAGATACTTGCCACCAAGTATAGCAACCTGAGTTTGATCCCTGGAACCCACATGGTAGAAAAAGAAAACAACTCCTATCCTCTGTCCTCCAAGCACATGTCCATGGTACATACATACATACACACACATACATTCATACATGCATACACATATATATACATACATACATACATACATACATACATACATACATACATAGAATAGAAGGTTTTAGGTAATGTTTAAAAATTTTTAAAATAGCAAAACAAAACTGTGAAGTGCTACATATCTTGAGAGACAACCCAAGAGTGTCTTAATGGTCTAAAAACAGAAATCTGGGGAGTTTAACTCAAGAACTCTAAGCACAAAATTTATGTTCACATTGTATTAGAACCTGCCCCAATTTAAGCAACACTAAGAAGTGCCAGATCCTCCAGCAGCCACCATTGAACAGCATACTTCATTTCACTGTAATGGTTCCAAAGCACAGAAATGCAGGCTCTGTGAGGGCCAGAAAACCTTTAGAGACCACTTTCAAATGTTCCCATTTGTCTGTCAAGGAAAAAAAGAAAACCTTAATATTTATACAAAAACGTATCCACTTATTAAAATTCTTTACTAAATGTTAACAAAATAATACTTTTTTTATACTAAATTACTGGAATTAGAAAAATTCTAAGCTGCCAGGGAAGAACTCTCAGTGCTGCTCAATGCTTTAGCAAACCTCCTTGGATTTCCATCCGTCCTCTGGGCTTTGAGTCAAGTAACTGAAATCCTGGCTTAGAAGGAAGTATGTTAATTTGGGATCTTGACCCTTTTAAAAGCAAAAGAAGAGAATGTTATACATGTGATATGCATTTTTTAAGTCAGTCTATAAGGTGTGATGGTTTTCAGTTACTTCAGTTCTATTTGGTTGTTTGGTCTAAAGAAACTGAAGAGTACCTAGAGACCGTCTCTGACACAGAAATGACAAATCTGACCAAGTCATTTTAAAGTCTTCACGACTGACTCAAGCCCGAAAGGCAGCTTACCAGCTTTCCCACCCTTGACAACAGCTACTCCTAGGAGACAGGAGTGGTGCCCTGGAACTTATCCAGCATCTATCCATCCAAGAGAACACTAGATTGGTCCTCCCTGGGTCTTGGGTACTAGAGATTCACTTAGCAGGAAGTGATGGACAGGATGGACTAGAATCTGCTTGCAGTAGTCAATCTCAGTCTGTGCCCTCCTCTGTAGCACTTACTAGGCTCAACTAGACAATATGCTTCAAAACCAGTGCTAACCAGTTGTCAATAAACTTTCTCCTCAACTTGGTGATATGAGATTTACTTTTTTTTTTTTAATTTCCTTGGTAAAGCAGTATAAATGCTACTTAAAGCAAGCAGAAAACTGTATTTTTATAAATATCATACATGGGTAAAGGTTTAATCAGGTCCCTTAGAAATTTTCTGAGCACTAATACATGACAGAGGTCACCAGGAGAGCTGGCTCATTTCTGGAACTAAAAAGGCCACATGAGGTCCCACCTAAAATTGCCTGACTGGTCACATGTCTCATGAGGAAGTCTCACTTTGTAGACTTCAGATCTCAGACTCACTAATAAGCACCAGGAAGGGTTGTGTGTGCAAATCAAGATTCCAACAGATTCCCAACAATCTTGTGTTTCTACTTGTCCTGAACCTTGATCACCATACCAACAGGATTACAATCACAACTCTAGCCCACAAAACAAACATTTTCCCAGTGGGTAAATCTGAGTTTTGTTTTGTTTTTTGTTTTCATTTACACTGAATCTTTAACTCCTTCTTTTCCTTTTTTTGAGACAGGGTTTTACCATGAAGCCCAGGCTGGCTTCAAATTCTCAGAACTCTGCCTGCCTCTGCCTCTTCCTGTGCTCTGGGATTAAAGATGTGCACCACCACCGCTCAGCGACCATTTCCTTCTCACTTCATTTCCATTGCATTTTTTTTTTAAACTCACCACGGAGACCAAGTTGGGACTTGAACTCACAAAGATTCTCCTGCCTCTACCTCCCATATACTGGGATTAAAAGCTGCACTACCACACCTGGCGTGAATTTTAACTTTGACTAAGTTTAAAGATTTTTAAAACAAAAAGATATCTTATCAGTTTCAAAAACAGCAAAAGTTCCTCAATATCTACAGAAAGAGGATCCAAATTCTTTGGCAGGGCTCAGTTCCAGCCTAACTTCTCAGCTATTTCCCCAGCCCTTCCCACACCCTTCCCTACACACATGCTGAATCCACCCTCTCTACACAGCAGTCCTGTCCTCCCTCACTTAGCCCCTGTTCACAAAGTCCCCCAAAACACTACTCTATACTTCCATGCTGTGCCTAATTCAATGGCCACCTCTCTGGGCATTTTTTGGTGTCTCTGCTTAGTTTCCATGGGTTGGGCCCCACATACTGAAAGAGCATGAGATCAACTTTAGAGACCAACACCATATACAGTTCTACTCTACCATAATAGTTAGGCCTGAAGAACATTGGGCAATATAATTAACTATATAAGACCTGGGACTCCGGGCAACATTTAATGCCAAGAGTTCAAAAAATCTCAATGTTAACAAAAGGCTGACCTTGCTTGGATGAGTTGGTTAGAGCAGACAGAAGCATCAGTAACCTCAGCTTTCTCTTCTTTTACCTGTCAAGAGCTACATCTATTTCAAAGCAAGAGAACAAATAAGGGCAAACAAATCCAGGAAAGTAAAAAAAAAAAAAGACACACCTCTGTTAAACTTAGTGCCAAGGTGATTAACTGATTGTGAAAAGATAGGAGTCAAAATGATCTTGGGCTGCCTTAGTCCCCTGACAGTCACCCATTGTCTGCCCCTATATTTGACCTAACATTCTTGTGACTATTAGGTAAACCCCTTTGGAATGCAATAACAGACCCCTAGCTTCCATCAACCTAAGAATGTCATTAGATAGCATCTGAGACCTGAAGCAGAGGCCTGCCTGCCTGCTATTTCCACCCACATAAATGCCATCTAGCTCTCTTTGTTCTCTTACTACAAACAATGCATTCAACTCTTACCACATCGGAACACAGTGTCTGAGGTGACCTGAATCTGTGTCCCCAGGCTGCAGCCACTCATATTTGGCCCAGAATAAACAGTATCAATCCCTCTGAGGTAAGGGTTGTGTTTTTACACTGAGGAAGCAGCTGATGCATAGCACACAGAGCTAACGCCCACACTCCAGGCCTCCCAGCTCACAGCTCTTCTCTCTGATGCAAGTCTCGGGGATCAACGTCCTTCTCTGTGGTAACCCCTCCTTGGAGGTCACCCTGCACAGCCCAGGGAGACATTGTGTAAGGTTCCCTGGCAAATAAAAGTCAAAGAAGTCAAAAAGTTCTGAGGCTAAGAAACAAAGGTCAACACTTGTTAAGTTGTTGCTTATTTAGAAGATTCCATTCAAATACTAATGACTAATCGGTAAATGCCTATTAACAGACAGACTACTACATCTTCCATGACTGTCAGTTCCTCTACTCAGCTTCTAGAGTATCCCTTGTCAAGGTCACTTGGCCTTGCAGTTACCACCACTTCATTTGTCTTAGTTAGGGTTTTACTGCTGTGAACAGACACCATGACCAAGGCAACTCTTATAAGGACAGTATTTAATTGGACTGGCTTACAGGTTTAGAGGTTCAGTCCATTATCATCAAGGCAGGAGCACAGCAGCATCCAGTCAGGCATGGTGCAGGAGGAGCTGAGAGTTCTACATCTTCATTCAAGGGAGCAGGAGCAGACTGTTTTCAGGCAGCTAGGAGGTGGGTCTCAAAGCCCACCCCCATCGTGACACACTTCCTTAAACAAGACCACACTTACTCCAACAGGGCTGCACCTCCTAAAACTGCCAAGTCCTGGGTCAAGCATATCCAAACCACCACATCATTAAAGCATCTCTATCACCATTTACAATATATTTCCCTTTAATTTTTTTCATGATCTTACACAGGCTACAAGAGCAGAGACTCTAAGCAAGCAAGGCCTGTGTGTGACTGCCCTCTTTCCAACCCTTGCTCAGACTACCTTCCAGGGAACTGGAATTATCCAAATCTTGTGGGTCCCTCTGTTAAATAACTGTCACTACTAAGGCCATACATGGTTATGGTTTGAACAGATCTAAATAGAAGCTCACATTTAGCCTGGAATTCAATGTCAGGTCAAAGTAAGGGGTTTGGGGGAGAGGGATGGATTTTTTACCTAAAACATTTTCATTAGTAGTAAACACAAAAATCATAAATGACAAAAAAGGGACCTGAAACTGGAAATGTAGGTGGCTCTTTTTGTCCCATCAAGTGCTGTAACTAACACCCAAAGTCATTCATATTCTCTCCTGAAGGGAAATTCAGTGTTTCACATTCATCTTTCATGATTTGTCATAAAAATAACCTAGCTTATATTACATCAGTGCTTGAAATTACTCATCAGTTTAATTAAATAAAAGCTAATAACTTTTTTCAAGACAGGGTTTCTCTATGTAACCCTGGCTGTCCCAGAACTCTCTTTGTAGACTAGGCTGGACTCAAACTCAGAGATCCAACTGCCTCTGCCTCCTCAGTGCTGGGATTAAAGATGTCTATCACCACACCCAGCTTTATATAAAATACATTTTAACTTCATTACTGTCCAATGAGTACTAACTCACTAAAATGTCCGTTTTCTACCCCGATAGTTCAGAAATCCAGAATGAAAAATGAATGCAAAAATGAATGCCCCACCTGTCTTCATGTAGGGTGTTAGTGAAGACAGAGGAGTCAGGACCCTGAAATTAACCCCTGGGTATCCCCACCTGTGTGTAGCACATTCCTGGACAGGGAGGAGACGGGCCGTGTGACTTCAGCAAAGCCTCGGAGGCCAACTGCTGAACCCCTGTGCCCCTCCTCCTAGAAGTCTTCCTGGTGAGGACTTCAAGACTCTAGGAGAGACTGCCCCCAATCAAATCCAAGAGCAGCAAGTAGGAAAGCCAGAAGCGGAAGGAAAAAAAAAACTGCTCCCTGAAGAGTTTTGGGTCAGCTCCAAGTACTTTCCTTCTCCCTCTGCCAGCAGCACCCATCAATTCCCATAGCAACCAGCCCACGGCTTTGCAACTTGTCCAAGAGGAAGCACACAGCAGCAGCAGCAGCAGCAGCAGCACACACGAGTAAGGTCGGAAACCAGGCAGCAATCTCAGCTAGGTGCCTGCATGTTCCAACTGTGCCTCCCTGCCTCCCAATTCACACTACCAGACTGCTTTCCTCTGACCCCTCAGTCAGATGCTGAGACAATGGAGACTCAATCACATAAAAGAAGATTCTGCTTTCCAGTGACTTTAGATCAGTCTGTATGGCACTAGAGCAATCATGTCTCCTTGCTCACTTGGTGAATCAATGCTCTCAATTCGGGAACCTCTAGAGCTGACATTAAGATTGGAACGACCTAGGAGTGCCATCCAAGAACCTCAGAAGTGATGAGTGTTTGCTGAAGAGTCTGGAGAAGAACAGGTCTCAAGAGGAGAAAAACTGCAGGGGACCAGCAGCATGTGTGTCCCCAACATGCTTCCCCAGAAATGCTACAATGAAGAACACACATCATTATGATGACTTCCAGTAAGAGTGGAGGGTGTTAGCAGAAGTAGGGGATACATTAGTGACAATAAAGAGCTGTGGGCTGGGGACGCATGTTCAGTGATTTAGTACCTATCTCCTATAAAAGATTCCAGGTTCCACCACAGCACCACAGAAAAGAAAGAATAGAGGAGGGCTGAGAGGAAAAAGAATGACTAATGAAGTCAACACGCTTATCTAAAGAATCACTGTATTGAAAGAGATTTTCTATTCTCCCACACAAAAAGACAAAAATCAAACTAAAAGTTCCCAGCATGGGCTCGAAAGCAATTCTGCAAAGTTTCACATCTTCTTACGAAAGCTAACCAGCAAGGAGACAAAGAGCATGCTGGGAGCCAGTGCAGCGGCACTTCTCACTGCCCACAGAGTCAGTGTAGGCTACCGAGGACTCGAGTTCCACTTCACATTGCCACCAGTACATTCCCATGACTTTCCACTGAAGACTTCGGAGCACTGTGTCAGGGAACATCCAACTTTTACCTAAAAGAGTATTTCACATTACCTAAAGAACGGAAGTGGAACCCAATACATGAAGAAAGAAACTATCTCTATGTGATCAGTAATAAATCTTCTTAAACTAAACTTTTTTAAAAACAGAGAAGATGAGAAATATCTAATGTATAAAAAACAGTTGCCCATGAGATCAAAGCTTCTAAAAGAAATCTAAATTCCCATGTAAATGTGCTACAATTCTAGTAAGACTAAGAAGATATTCTTACAGAATACTCAAAAGCTAATTCTACAGCTCCTGTGGGAAAATTGTGAAGAATAATTGGGCTAATTATAGAAAAGAAGATTAATGAGGAGGGCAGCCTTAAGGCTTGCCAGCTAGTGTGAATGTGGTGAACAGTAAGAACTAAGGAGGAGGAAACTGGCTCCTGAGTCAATGTATACACCAAAAATTCCAAAAGCACTTGAGGGAATTTCAAGTGAGATAAAATGTGACACAATGAATCAGTATAGAGAGAGATAAATGTCTCAACAACAGTGATGGTACAGCCAGGTAATGGGGGAAACAAAGGAAGGGCCACTCACCAAATAAAACAGCAACAAGGATGCTCGTGCATCAACAGAAACCACCAGAGTCTTCAAAGAAAGCAAGATATATTTTTTCATAATCTTAGAGAGCCCACATTTCTTCTAATAGGACATAAAAATCTAATAACAAGAAAGTTAGCCGGGCAGTGGTGGCACAAGCCTTTAATCCCAGCACTTGGGAGGCAGAGGCAGGTAGATTTCTGAGTCGAGGCCAGCCTGGTCTACAGAGTAAGTTCCAGGACAGCCAGGGCTATACAGAGAAACCCTGTCTCGGAAAAACCAAATAAATGAATGAATGAATGAATGAATGAATGAATGAATGAAAGAAAGAAAGAAAGAAAGAAAGAAAGTTAACGAACTTGAAAAATGTACAGATGGCAAAAGATACCATAAATGGCAAAATATAAACCATGTAGAAAGGTGAACATACGTGGAAAGATGAATGGGCAGAGGACAAGAGGCAGTATATACACTGGGAAGTTACCATTAAGCACTTGAAAGTATGTTCATGTGTGACATAAGAAATAGCAGTGAGAATCCACTTTTCAGTTGTGAAATTGACAAAGTTCACAAAAGGCAAAGCTAAACCAAGCTGAATATGGCAGAGTATAGTTATAATTCGAGGCAGGAGGATAAGGAATTCAGAGTCTGAGGCATTCTCTGCTACATCTCATGTTCAAGATCAGCCTAGACTATCTGAGACATCTTAAAGAATAAGCATTATATATGTAAAGTAAAACAGTAACTGCACATCTCATTAGTCCCAGCTACTTAGGAAGCTGAAGTGAGGTACTGTAAACCTGGGTATACATGGAAACTTCATGTCAAACAAAGTAAGATGCAAGCTAAGTCGTGTACTATTGGCAAGAGAGAAGAAAGTAGTATCTATTGCTGAGAAGATACATTTGTGCAATTTATTCGGAGGAGGTGGGGTGTTAATACTTGAAACAGGCTCTACAATAATAGTCTTTAAACCAGAAATCCCTCTAAATTGTATACTTGTAAGTCAAGGTTAGCTACTGTGTATTTTCTATTGCTATAACAAAATGCCTGAGCATAGGTAATGTACAGAGAATGAAGTTTTGACACTGAAAGTCCTAGACTGGGTGGCCCATCAGTTTGCCCTATGGTAAAGAACTTTTGGCCACTTCACAACATAGTAGCTTCTGTGAGGGTATCATAGTGGAAACATACTCAAGACAAATATAAAATGAGATTCAGGGACCAGTTTTACTCATATAATTACTGGCACTTGTGAGGATGAACTCCTTCAGATGACCTGCCCTAATCCCTCTGAGAGTAATGCCATGGTGATGTAAGGACGTCACTATGTTCCACCTCTTCTGTATATTTCAGCACCTCAACATGACACACTGGGAGCTAAGCTTCTAGTGCACTGCCCTTTGTCGGCCAGACACTCAAAACCCATCAGTATCTTAGCAGCTACTGTGGCACTCTCAATGCCTAAAGCCTGTCACTGAGACACTGAATGATAAGGAAAAATCTACAGCTAGAATGGATTCAGTGTGCTATGTTTCCATTTACATGAGAGCTACAATTCATACATAAATATAAATGTCATGTGGTAGCTGAGTAAATCCTGGAAAAAAAAGAATGTTGTCAGAAAAAAGTACTAAAAACCCTATGTAGATATGGTACATCTACATAGCTCTGCTTCCCTGAGCATTGGTGGCTTACATCCTCTTACATCCGATAATGAGAAACATCAAAGTCTACATACTGTACTTTGTCAATTTTCAAATCCTCCCCTCACTGCCCCTAAAGATGCACCTGCATCACTTTCTAGATTCCAAATCCTTCAAGAGAAAAAGGGGGTGGGGTGGCACTATGCCAAGCTCAGCTCTGGGTGCAGAGAAAGCTGCCTGAGTAGTTAAACAAATGAAAGCCAAGCTGATAATGGGCAACATGGTGGCATTCATTCAAAGTGTTTATGCTCTTCTGTGTCTTAGTTATTTGTGTATTGCTATGATAAAACACCCTGACCTCGGCAACCTCAGAGGGGTTTACTTGGGCTGGCAGTGCCAGGTGGGTAAGAGTCCACCACCATCACAGCTCAGAAGCTTAGCAGCAGGCTGGCCTGAGCTGGAAGCTGAGAACTGAGGGCTCACATCTGGAACCACGAACAGAAAGCAGAGAAAGCAAAGCCCAACTAGCCAGAGCCTTAAACTCTTAAAGCTCACCCCAGCTGTAGAAGCTCAAAGGTCCCTGTGCTTACAGAGAAGCACTAGAGAAGCAGGAATGCTAAACACCCGGACTTGTCTGTTCAAAGGGAGGGACAGACAACCTGGGGAAGGGCATGCTGAACAGCCTGATGACCTTTGCACTCTGGGATCACAGGATCCTCCCCAGACCTTTATCATGAGTTTGTCAACTTATAGAACCTACCTTTAGGGAAGGTGTCACACGTCAAGCTATAGCCATCTTTGTGGAAACCGTCTCGTGTACTTTATAAAGAGGTTCGACAGAGCCATGCCTTGAGCTTTACCGTGCACAGGAGACGGACTCTTATTTATTTATGGAGCTTGTTTAATATAATCCTCAGTGCTAACTTCTGGCTTACAAGGTGATTTATGAGAAGCAGACAAGGATGTAGAAATTAATACACTAAAGAAAAATACAAATATAATAAAGCTTTTGCTTTAAACTTTCTCTTATAATACACACAACATTGGGCAGCTTACAAAAAATGGCTTTGATACAAGGGCTTTCCCTAAATATTTGACATTTTTTTTAAATGACACGAAACCTGTATAAACAGGATAAATATAGAGAAAGGTTCATGTTGTGGTGCTTTGAGTGAGAATGGCCTCCATAGGCTCATATATTTGAATGTTTAGTCATCAGAAAGTGGCTCCTTTTTGAGAAGGGTTAGAAGGTGTGGCTTTGTTGGAGTAGGTGTGCCTTGTTCACAGAAGTGTTTCATTGAAGGCAGGCTTTGAGGTTTCAAAAGCCCATGCCAGGAACACACACACACACACACACACACACACACACACACACACACACACACGCATCTCTCTGCCTTCAGATCAGGATGTAGCTCTCAGTTACTTCTCCAGCGCCATGCCTGTCACGCCTGCTGCCATGTCCCATGCCTTAATGGTAATGGACTAAGCCTCTGAAGTTGTAAGCAAGCCGGGATAGCAATTCTGAGCCAAAAGTGGCAAATGAAAACTGACCATTTCAAATATCAGAGCTTCTGAATGTAACACTCATCAAATATTGCAATGATGAGTTAAATGCTTTCTCTTATAAGAATTGCCTTGGTCATAGTCTCTTCACTGCAAAGGAATAGTAACTAAGACAAGATTTTCACAGTGAATTACATAACTCAGCTAATCAAGACCCAAAATAATATCTACCTACAAAGGTGAAACTTAAGAATGCCTTCTTGAGGAAATGAATATGTTCAGAGGAAAGAGAGGTACCACAATGGTGAAGAGACGGCCTGTGCAAAAGCTGCCACACACCATTTCAAAAATAGCTACAGAGAGGATTCTGCGCACCCAGGGCGGGCATGGGGAGACCACCGTGAGCAGTGCAGCACCTTCTGTGGGCTCCCACCTGAATGCCTGCCCCACTTGCTGTCTTTGTTTTGTTTTCCACATTGCACAGCATGTGCTGCTCTGAGTATTCTAAGGCTGTTTGCACTAGATAGTTCCTCTGGCCCTGACCCCCTCACAGCCTGCCTTCTCTGAGACATGGCTCTGTATACCTAAGGTTGTCACCGCCCGGCAGGGCTTCAGGCTCCTGGGACCCAGGTGACATGTGAATGAAGTACAGCTCAGAACTTTGCAAAGAGCTCCAACTAGCGGGTTTGAGGAACTTGGGAATAGACGGGATAACAATGGTGGAACCAAAACTGAAAAAAAATGATGAATTCATGAAATTCTTAGGCAAATGGATGGAACTAGAAAATATCATCCTGAGTGAGGTAACCCAATCACAAAAGAACACACATGGTATGCACTCACTGATAAGTAGGTATTAGCCCAAAAGCTCCGAATACCCAAGATACAATTCACAGACCACATGACGCTCAAGAAGAAGGAAGACTAAAGTGTGGGTGCTTCAGTCCTTCTTAGAAAGGGGAGCAAATATGACAACAAAGTGCAGAGCAGAGACTGAGGGAAGGGCCATCCAGAGACGGCCCCGCCCGGGGATCCATCCAAGATACAGACACCAAACTCTGACACTATTGTGGATGCCAAGAAATGCTTGCTGAAAGGAGCCTGATATGGCTGTCTCCTGAGAGGCCCTGTCAGAGCCTGACAAATACAGAGTCGGATGCTCACAACCAACTATTGTACTGAGCACGGGGTCCCTAATGGAGGAGCTAGAGAAAGGACTGAAGGAGCTGAAGGGGTTTGCAGCCTCATAGGAAGAACAACAACATCAACCAACCAGAACCCCCAGAGCTCCCAGACACTAAATCACCAACCAAGGAGCACACATGGCTCCAGCTGCACTTGTAACAGAGGACAGACAGCCTTGTCAGGCATCAATGGGAGGAGAGGTCCTTGGTGCTATGAAAGTTCCATAGATGCCCCAGTATAGGGGAATCAAGGGCAGGATGGGAGTGGGTGAGTGGATGGGAGCGTGGGTGGGTGGGAGGGTGAGTGGAAGAACACCCTCATAGAAGCAGGAGGTGGTGGGAGGATGGGATAGGGAGTTTCCTGAAAGGGTGGGGGCAACTTGAAATATAAATAAATTAAAAATAAATAAATAAATAGCTAAAAAAAGTAACAAAGGAAAACTGACCATCTCAAAACATCGGAGGTTCTGAACATAACACTCATCAAGTATTGCATGTTTATTCTCTTAAGCAATTAAAAAGAAAGAAATCTTTCCTATCGTGATAGTCATTCAAAGAGAAGAGATTTCATGCAATGCTTTACTCTAAGACCAAGAGTCCTTTAAGGGAAACTTAAGAGGTACCTGCCCTTCCTGCCCCTGCAGGAAGTCTCATTTAATCCTGTGTGCCTGCCTGTGGTGTGGGTAATGAGGCAGACACTGGGTACACAGCACATTCCTAAGGCCTTAGAACGGAAGAGTCTGACCTGGAAGAGCCTTCGAAGCTCAGACGCACTAAAGAAACAATAACAGCCTGTGCCCAGCACAGCCTCTCGGGCACACGTTCTAAACAAGGTTTCTTTTGGTTAGACAGAATTAATGTTAAAGTATATCCAAAGCCAAATGCTGGTTGAACTAGATTTATATTCACATGAGAAGATCTCCAAAACATCAATGAAAGAAAAATGTACAGATATTAGGCATAATCTCAATTATATTGGGCGTTTGAAGTATAGGAACCAATGCTTTTAATTATAAATGAAAATTAAAAAGCCAAAACAGCATATTGTATCTGGAGAACAAGGAGGCCAGCTGGAGTGAGAGGTGAGCATAAGCCAGGACTTACCCACACTCACAGACATGTGGACTGCGCGAAATGGTGAAATAAAGTGTCTACAAGTAAAATGAAAATAAACCCAGACTTCTGGAAGATGAAGCGAAGGCACGGAGGGTCTGTTCTTACCCAGGGGACAACCGCACTGACAGAATCTGTGTGACACATCTAGAGTGCTGGCGTCTCCTGCCAGGAGCAGGCTCAGGCAGTACACTGTGGTTAGCTTTGGTCAGTATCACTTCATGCCACTACAGCACCTTCTCATGACCTCAGCCAGGTTGTCCAGGCAGTGTGCCCTTGTTCCTAGCTAGGCCAGACATCATGGGGCAGGAAAACTGAGAGGAATATTTGGCGGTCATGAATAAGATTCCCTCATCGTGAGATCCAGTCCAAGGTGTTACCAACAGTAAAACAAAAATTCCAGAACGGTTACCAAACAGCCCAGGGCCACGCTGACTTCCCAGCCATAAATCAGCAGTTACTAGGAATCTTACAGCCCTTTAGTCAGCCTGCTTGGATTCTGGCTTAGTCTTATCAGATTACAATTCACACAAAGTATCTCTAGCCCGTGTGTGTACCTCGAACTCCTTATCAAAAGGGAGAAAGAAAGAAACACATTATCTTAGCAACCTTTTGAGATGTAACCTTCCAGTCAGTAGGAATTCAGAGTTAATGCTCAGACTGACAGTTAACTGCTTACTCTCTCCTCTTAGGTAGGTCTCAGTTCTTCCCCAATCCCTGTGAAACACATTCTTCAACTCAGGCTATATGTGACTTTCTTCTAAAAGCCTCTCTCTCTTGTAAACCCCATGCTTAAACCTCTATTAAAATATCCTTAATAAAATCTCCAACTTGATTTCATTAAATTGGTCAATCCCAAAATTCTTTTCAGCTTCAAAGTCACTAAGCTGGTCTGGCCTGAGTTGAGGCTCTAAAAGTCTAAAGGAGGTCCTTAGGCTAGTGATGGTGGCAGAGTGGGGCTATCACAGAGGTGTCTGTGTTGGGACATGGGAGCATCATAGAGGCACAGCCGCGGGCCACTGCTGGCTGCCTTTCACCATAATTCTAAGCCTTCTTCTCACCGCTGGAGTGACTGAAAGGCTTTAAAAAGCCAGCACACATACAGTTTGATTGTCCTTGTTCCTTCACGGATCAGGCAAAAAGTAAAGAACTGGACATTTAAAAATTAGAGCTTAGAGATGTGTAACTGAGAGACAGAATGTCTGCCTAACCTCCCTAAGTTCTTGGGAGGAGGGGGAAAGACTAAGAAGACATTCAAATGCAGTTGCACATATAGAGAAAATTTAAAAAGCACAGCAAGCTTTGTGTATCTAATGGCAGATCACCAAAATATTTTAAAATTCTGAAAACAAGGTGTCTTAGTCTGGGTTTCTACTCCTGCACAAACATCATGACCAAGAAGCGAGTTGGGGAGGATAGGGTTTATTCAGCTTACACTTCCACATTGCTGTTCATCACCAAAGGAAGTCAGGACTGGATGTTTCTTCCCCTGGCTTGCTCAGCCTGCTCTTTTATAGAACCCAGGACTACCAGCCCAAAAATGACAACACCCACAAGGGGTCCTCCCCGCTTGATCACTAATTGAGAAAATGCCCCACAGCTGGATCTCATGGAGGCATTTCCCCAACTGAAGCTCCTTTCTCTGTGATAACTCCAGCCTGTGTCAAGTTGACACACAAAACCAGTCAGTACACAAGGGCTAGCTCTACAGCAAGTGTTAGATTTTAAGATTTTAACGCTCTACTTTCAATACTAAATAGAACTGGACTGAACAGGAGACGGAGGCACGAGCAACCAGCTACACCCACTGCAAACAACACTAGTAGGCCAACCATGGATGTTCTTCTCTAACACTGTCCAGGATAAACCAGAGCCAGACCATGAAGTAGGTCGCAATCAACTGTAAAAGCTAGATATGATGCAAAATATCTTCCCCAAACACAACAGAAGTTAGAAGTCAGTTACAGGAATAAAACCAGAAAAACCATAAAATCATCATCAGTATTGAGCAATACATTAGTAAACAGCCAACTGAACCAAGAGAATAAAATACAACATTTCAAAACACACATATTACAGCAGAGACAGGGTTGAGGAGAAATGTACAGTAGTCAACTCTTCCATATAAAGGAAATGCCAAATCAGAGCTAACTACAAATTACAGAACCAGAAAGACAAGAAACTAAACAGAAGCTAGGAAGAGAGAGAGAGAAAAATGGAAGCAGAAATAAACAGAACAGAGAGAAGGAAAAACAATGAGAAAAAGCAGAGACCAAAAGTTTATTCTGGGGGGAGGGGGAATGGAACTCACCCGTGTGGAAGGTTCACAGTTACTAAGATGATATAGTAAGTCAAAGAGAGGAAGGTTCACAGCTACCTAAATCACAAGCAGAGTGGGGACGGGTACCACTGAGTTCACAGAAACAAAAGGGCTGTTAAGAAAGCTAGCAAGTAGGATAACTTACATTAAGTAGACAAATTTCTATAAACACAAAAGGTACCAAAACTATATCATGAAGAAACATAAGCTTAATGAGTCTGTAACTAGTAAAAAGCAGAAACCAGAAACCAAAAAAAATCTACTGACAAAGAAAGGTTTTGAACTAACTAGTTTTCCGGGTGAATATTTAAAAGAAAGTCAATCCTAAAGCTTTCAAAAGCCTGGAGAGAAGGGATCACCTCTGAACTCATCCTAAAGGGCCATACCATCTCGATGCCAGCTCTAAGCAACACTGTAAGAAACTTACAGGCCAGCAGGCACAACTAAGAACCCTCAGGGAAATACTAGTAGGTTGAACTGAGTAGTATAGCAACAGGATTATAGACAGGAGGCCAAGTGGAAATGATTCCTGGAATGTACAGTGATTTACTACATGCAAATCAATCTGTAGAACACCACTTAACAAGCACCAATGAAACAACCCCCACCCCAAGATCAGTTCAACTTATGTAGAAGGAAAAGCAATTAACAAAACTCAATACTCCTCACAAAGAAAGCAAGAACTAGCAATAGAAGAAAAGCACCCAACTTAATCAAGTCATGAAAACCCACAGTGACGCTCCATGATGACAAAGCATTTCCTCAGATACCAGAAACAAGGTACAGATGTGACCACGACCTTACTTCTACCCACTATAGTATCAGAAGGTCTAACCAGAGCACTCAGGCAAGAAAAAGAAAACAGACATTCGAGTTGGGAAAGAAAAACTAAGCCCACCTCTATCTACAGATATTACATGCAATGTCCAAAAAAGGCCACAAAAATAAAACTGAACTCACACATGAACTCACACTTGGCTGGGTGCAAAACTGAGCTGGGATCCCACATACAGCGAGCACTTGGAAAGAACACTGAAAGCGCAGTTCTATCCACACTGACATCAGCGAAAACTGTGGCAAAGCTGAAAAAAACATAAGAGAACCTTCCCTCCAGTGTGCAGACTAGATGGAGCTCTTAGGACGCCATACTACCTGAAGCAACTTACAGATATAAGCCAATCCTTATCTAAACTGCAGGACAATTTCTACCACCCCCACCCCTCAAAAGAATCCTACAATGGAGTTTCAGGAAATCAAATAGTCAAAGTGATCTAGAAAACTCTAACCTAACAAGTGTGACAGGAGGTACCACACCTGTTAGTATCAAACTCTATTAGAAAGCTACAGTAATCAAAACAGTGTAGTCATAGCATACAGACAGACATAAAAACCAGCCTGAGAGCACGCAGAACCAGAAGCAAACCCTCAGAGCTAAGGTCAAGAGCTCATCAAGACAGCTGAGATATTCCCTGATAGTCTTATTCAACTGGAGCTGCCGGGGCAAATGACTCTCTGCATGCCACACAATAAAATGGGAACTCCACATACAAAACCTGAAAGTATGTCAAAAGATGTATATGCAAAACCCTAAAGTAGGAACTTTACATGCAAACCCTTACTTTAAAGTATGTCAAAGATGCATATGCAAACCCCAAACTAAAAAACTCCCTGAAGAAAAAGGTCATCGCTTCACTGCAATGACCTCTGACAAGACAGTAAGAGGAAAATTACGACATGACTTTTCTCATAAAAACTCAGCTTTGAAAGACGACCAACAGAGTAAAAAGGCAACCCACAGAATGGGAGAAAATACTTGTAAGTTGTGTCTGATAAGAGGTCACTACATAAGGTCCTAACAGTTTTCAAAATGCAAGAAATAACGCTAAATCACAGCTGACATGAATGCTTAAGTGAGCCCTGAAGCTCTGTGCTGGGGAATTCAGTATGAATCATGCCATCCCTACACAAATATTCTTTTTTCCAGGAGGAAAACAAAAAACAAAAACTTACTAGTAACTGAAAGAGGAACTCTCTCACAAATGGCATCGGCACCCCTGAATTGAAACTGTGGGGTCCCCTTAACTGCCTGGGTCTGCTCTGAGATTCGCAGTCCTGGTGAGTGGCTCTATAATTAACATCTTCCTCCAGAAGGCCCGGGCCTGCATGAGCACATTCACCTCGCTGTTCTCCAACCCTGCGGAACTCTACATAAACTTTAACAAACTCGGTTCTCAAACCTACTGACCAACTAACTAGAAAAAAAACTCTAAATAACAAAAAAAGGTCCAATGTTAACTGTAGTGACAGCTTTTTAAAAAGAGTTTTTCCTAAAACATCAAGTCTACTGTCTCTCAGCAGCCACCATTAATTACCTAAGTCTTTGAAACCTTACCTCAAGTACCCATAAACCCCTTCTTATTTAGGAAACTACTATGGACAACAGTGTTTCAGGAGATGCCTCCTCCTCTGAGAAGCCCACCCTGCACATGCGCAGACCTCAGTACTCTACAGGCCGATGTCACCAGAGATTTCCTTCTATAGCACTCATCCCTAAATTCTCTTGCTTTAAAAATCTTCCCTAACCGAAGATCTACATAAAAAACATCTCCGACAAAATGGAAGAAATACACAGAAAAAAATGTTAAAATTAAAGATTATCATGGAAAATAATACAGTAAAAATGGTAGATACAAAAAGCATTACTAAATTGAAAGAGGAGTCACAAACATTTTCTGATAAAATCAAAGATCCACATGAAAAACATCTTTGTTAGGCTATGTTTTTTGTTGGGGAATTTAGTCTTTTGACATTATAAGATATTAAGGAACAGTGATTGTTGCTTCCTGTTATTTTGATGTTCTTTTTATGTTTGTGTGGTTCCTTTCTTTTGGGTTTGTTGGAAAAAGATTACTTTCTTGCTTTTTCTAGGGTGTAGTTTCCCTCCTCATGTTGGCGTTTTCCATCTATTATCCTTTGTAGAACTGGATTTGTGGAAAGATATTGTATAAATTTGGTTTTATCATGGAATATCTTGTTTTCTCCATCTATGGTAATTGAGAGTTTTGCTGGGTATAGTAGTTTGGGCTGGCATTTGTGTTCTCTTAGGGTCTGTATGAGATCTGCCCAGGATCTTCTGGCTTTCATCGTCTCAGGTGAGAAGTCTGGTGTAATTCTGATAGGCCTGCCTTTATAAGTTACTTGAGCTTTTTCTCTTACTGCTTTTAATATTCTTTCTTTGTTTAGTGCATTTGGTGTTTTGATTATTATGTGCCGGGAGGACTTTCTGGTCTGGTCCAGTCTGTTTGGAGTTCTAAAGACTTCTTGTATGTTCATGGACATCTCTTTCTTTAGGTTAGGGAAGTTTTCTTCTATAATTTTGTTGAAGATATTTACTGGCCCTTTAAGTTGGAAATCTTTACTCTCTTCAATACCTATAATCCTTAGGTTTGGTCTTCTCATTGTGTCCTGGATTTCCTGGATGTTTTGGCTCAGGAGATTTTTGCATTTTGCATTTTCTTTAACTGTTGAGTCAATGTTTTCTATGGTATCTTCAGTCCCTGAGAGTCTTTCTTCTATCTCTTGTATTCTATTGTTGATGCTTGCATCTATGACTCCTGGATTCTTTCCAAGATTTTCTATCTCCAGAGATGTCTCACTTTGTGATTTCTTTATTGTTTCTACTTCCATTTTTAGATCCTGGATGGTTTTGTTCATTTCCTTCACTTGTTTGTTTGTGTTCTCCTGTAATTCTTTCAGGGATTTTTGTGTTTCCTCTTTAAGGGCCTCTACCTGTTCACCCATGCTATCCTGTATTTCTTTCAGGGGTTTCGTCGGGGGTGGGGGGTGTTTGTAGTTCCACTTTCAATCAATTTAGGAATGTTTTTGTGCCTACCATTTTGTCGGTATAATTATCCTTGATAATCTTCAATTTTAACATTTTTCTGTATTTTTCCTCAATTTTATCAGAAGTATTTTCGATGTGGATCTTCAGTTTTATCAGACAATGTCTATAATTTTACTTTCAATCAAATTAGGAACATTTTTATACCTTCCATTTTATCTGTATAATTTTCCATGTAATAGTTTTAACATGTTTTTCTATATATTTCTTGAATTTTTTCAGGAATATTTTCCTTGTAGATCATCAATTTTATCAGAAAATGTTTATAATTCCACTTTCAAAAAACTTAGGAATATTTTTATGCCTACCATTTTATCTGTATAATTTTTCCATGAAATACTCAATCTTAACGCGTTTTTTATATATTTCTTCAATTTTATCAGAGATATTTTCCATGTAAATCTTCAATTTTATCAGAAAATGTTTTTACTTCTACTTTGAATCAATTTAGGAATATTTTTATGCCTACCATCTTATCTGTATAATTTTCCATGTAATAGTCAGTTTTAACATGTTTTTCTATATATTTCTTGAGTTTTATCAGAAATATTTTCCTTGTAGATTTTCAATTTTATCAGAAAATGTTTATAATTCCACTTTCAATCAACTTAGGAATATTTTTATGCCTACCATTTTATCTGTAAAATTTTTCCATGAAATAGTCAATCTTAACATGTTGTTCTATATATTTCTTCAATTTTATCAGAGATATTTTCCATGTATATATTTACACAATGGAATACTACTCAGCAATTAAAAACAATGAATTCATGAAATTCTTAGGTAAATGGGGAACAGGGGGAGGGACGAGGGCTTATGGGACTTTCGGGGAGTGGGGAAACCGGGAAAGGGGAAATCATTTGGAATGTAAATAAAGAATATAGAAATAAAAATAAAAAATTAAAAATTAAAAAATTTTAAAAAAAATCTTCCCTAACAAGAAGAGCAAAGTCCTGAGACAGACAAGTCCTCACCATGGCATGGCTTCCCTCAGATAGGACCTAGCATTCATCCATGCTGTTCATGGAAGTTACTCAGACATTACCAAAGACAGTCACAGCTTTCCTCTCATATACAGTGTACTTAAAGATTGACACATTAAAAAGGACAGGTTCTCCAGCTGCTGTGCCTTGAGTTATAACCTCAGGATGAGGACAAAGGCAGGACTGCAGTGATGTCTAGGGCACTGAGGGCTACAGAACAAGCACCAAGCAAGCCAAGGCCAGCGAACTTTCAAAAAAACAAGAGAAAAGGAAAAGGGACAGGTTTTAAACTCTCCCTGTTACTCAGGGCTCCGGAGCCCTCTGACAGACAGCCTGTAGGAAGAACCGGGAAAACCAAGCCTCCTCCGAGCTTCTCCATACGTGCGCCTGCACTTGGTGTTCTGACTTCCCAGAAGCCAATGCTTCTGCACATCAACCTCTGCAGATCGGTAGAGGTGGAAGGAGACCTGGACAATTCCTACCCCACCTAGTCTACCTACATCCAGAAGGTGTGAGTTCCTTAGAGTTTTCAAGTCTGTTCTTACTGGCAGACCTCAATCTCAGTCTGTCTGTCTGCCTCTCTCTCTCTCTCTCTCTCTCTCTCTCTCTCTCTCTCTCTCTCTCTCTCTCTCTCTCTCTCTGCCCCCCCACCCCCCTTCTGTTGTTTTGAAGCAGGGACCCACTTTGTATCCCAGAACTTGCAGGGCTCTTGCTTCAGCTTCCTGGGTGCTAGAATTACAGACAGGAGCCACCATGCCCAGCATGGAAATTCCAAATTCAATAAATAACAAGAAAGGAAAGCCAAGAGTGAGAAAAGGAGACACCCTGAGTTAAAGGTCAGTCTGAGCAACACAGCAGGAACCCTGATGGGAGAGAGGAAGAGAAGGGAGGGAGGAGGGATGGAGAAAGAGGGAGGGAGGGAGGAAAACTACAGTACAGTCATCTCTCCAACCCCATCCAAAAGAGCAACAAGTATTTTAAGCAGACAGCACTCCAAAGACAACTTAGCTCAAATTCCTGTGACCAGGAACTGCTGTAAGCAGAGTAAGGTTAAGAGGGCAAGAGTCCCCTGGATGTCAGAAGCTACTCAGTTCTTACGTTCTACAGAACATAGAGGTAAGAAAAGAATTTAGTGCAAATGAGCTGGTCCTGACAAGGAGAAAGGTCAACAGCAGTGATAGCAAATGTGACCCAGGGCTCACCACACTCAAGGTCAGTTAATCACAGAAACAGCGTTAGTAAATGTGACCCAGGGCTCGCCACACTCAAAGTCAGTCATTCACAGACACAGAGAAAAGCTTCTATAATCAGCCCTCTGCTACTTATTATACACCTTCAATAATTCAGATTATCAGCATTTAAGTAACAAAACCTTGTCTTGTTCATCTCACGTTGCATCTGTTGTCCCTTCAGTGCCACTGTGAAACTTGAACAGCTTACAGAAGGAACACTACTACCCAGTCTTCCCAAGGGGAAGCAAAATATTCAGAATATTCAAAACCTTTGTGTACCTGATCCAGTGTCAGTGTAGGGAGAATCTGCTGGATAGAAATCTATTCTCATCTGTTGGTGATAAGGAAATCACAGGGCACAGGGGAGGATGAGAAGGGGCAGGTGACAGACAATGCCACAGCTGTGGCTGTGGAGCAGCTCCAGGCTCTCTCTGGACTGATGGCCCAGCAAGGCAGCAGCATCTCAGACTGGGTCTCCCGCCATCCTCATACCTAAGACCAAGAAGTGCCTAAAGAACGTGCCATCAAAAATTATTTCCCTGTTCTGTCCACACATTCCATAAAACAGCAATAATGTGTGTGTGTGTGTGTGTGTCCATGTGTGTGACCATGTGTATGCACATGCACATGAAATCTAGAAGCCAACTTCCAGGGTAGCTCCTTCCCTCAAGAGCCTGCATCTTGGGAACGGTCTCTCCCTGGGACCCAGAGCTCACCTCTTCAGCTCCACTGACTGGCCAGGGAGTCCCAGGACTCTGGCCTGTCCTTCCTTCCCCAGCACTAGGATCACAAGTGGGCTTTAAAATGTGTGTTCTGGTTATCAACTGACTGAGCCTGTGCTCCAGCCCAAAAGCATGTCTTCACTCTCCTGTGTTACAGCAGCACAGCCTCTATATGCCTTTTAGTGTTCTGAACACTCTTCAGTAAGAACAGGCCTAGTAAATGTGCTCTATGGGATAAGTGACCAAGGTTATCCCTTCTAGTTGGGTTTTCAGGGAAAGAACAAAAGGAGCTATTTTCAGTTTCCCTGACCATCACTCACTAGAAGCAAACGGCTGGAGCTGGAACACAAATAAGTGAAGTGAAATCAAAAGACACTAAATCAATTCTTCACTTACCTGGGAAACCCTGACTCCATATGAGGAAGGCAAAGTAAAACAAAAGACAACCCTCAGGAAACCTGCGAGGAAATTTTCCTATGTAAAGCACAGAATTTATCTTAGACATCAAGCATTACACATTTTATGCTTCTGACTGAGTACTTACAAAGACTATATCAAAGATGCTTTTAAAGGGAAAGAAAAAGGTATGCTCACCCAATTCAATTCTAGAATAATACTGCTCACAAATAATTTTAATAATAGAGGAGCGATAAATTTCATAATGTGTCTGTGAAGTACATACACAATACAAGGTTTTGTAGACTGTGCCGGGCCTTCTAAAGGCTGGCCACTGTGTCAGATGGCACCTTACTAGAAAAGGCACACTCAGGAGGGAGGAGGCCACCTGGAGGGTGAGGTCCCCAGAAACTGCTCAAGCAGCCTTCCTCTCCTGCTCGGTGAGAGAGCTGTGAGGAGACACACCCCAAAAGGAAGTTCCACTTCAGTGGTTCTCAACTGTGACCTTTTAATACAGTTCTTCATGTTGTTGCAATCCCCAACCATAATTATTTTTGTTGCTACTTCATAACTGTAATTCTGCTATTATAAATTGCAATGTAAAATTCTGATATGCAGGATCTAATATTTAGGATATAGGATGAGATCCTTGTGAAAGGGTTGTTCAACGCTCCCCACAAAGGGCTCCTGACACACAGGGTGTAAACCACTGCTCTACTAGACCTAGCAGACAGGCCAGACCAGCATCCTCCAATCTTGGTGCTAAGACAAGCAACCCAGGTGTCCAGCGGTCCTGGTTATTAGCGGTTCTGATTATTAAACTAAGCATTCTAGACTAAAGGACAAGGCCTTGGCTTCCTAGCTCTCACTAGATGAAAGGCTCTGCTAAAGCTGTCCTAGGCACCATCATTAACTAGTTTTCCTTATGGAGGAATATTCAGCATAGCAGAGGAAAGGCAGGAAACGCATACTTCAATAGTAGAAAAGAACTTGAAAGAAAAAGCATGAACTTTAAAATAAATAAGATATGGTAGTTTGAATGAGAATGTCACCAGCAAGGGTAAGAGGCGTGGCCTTGCAGGTGGAGGTGTGCCACTGCACTGGTGGTGGGCTTTCAGGTTTCAAAAGCCCTAACCATTCTCAGTTAGCCTCTCTCTCTCTCTGCCTGTGGGTGTCTCCAGATGAGTGCTCTCAAGCACTTCTCCAGCATCCGCCTGCCTGCAGCCATGCTCCCCACAGTGGTAGACATGGACTGCCTGAATCTGTCTCTGAATCTGTAGGTCCTACTAAACATTTACTTTATGAGTTGACTTGGTCACAGTGTCTCACCACAGCAATAGAACAGTGGCTAAGAAAATTTCCAAGGTGAAGGTGAAAACCAGAGGTTCCTGGTACCTGGGGGAAGGCTGATTCCAGGGCCCACAGACTCCAACACCCACAGACACAAGTCCCTTATATAAAAAGATGAAATGCAACCTAGATTTTATTGGCTCGTGTCTGTAACCCCAAGACTCAGGAGACTACAGCAGGAGGCTTACTATGAGTCCAAAACCAGCCTGGGCTATGCAGCTGAGTGAAATGTGTCTCAGAATAAACTAACAAACAAACAAATAAATAAAATGGCATGACATCTGCATAAAAGCTATGCTTTGACCATCTCTGGGGTGCTGACAATGCCCACTGCAACATACATGATGTAGACCGCTGGCACTATCTGGAGAAAGCAGATGGGAGGAAGGCTGTATGCTCAGCACAGATGCCCGCTATCTCAGGGACTCGCACACTGGCTCTATGGAACCTTGGTGGTGGAATCCAATATGGGGCAGCTTGCGCTGGTTTTCCATCCCCCTCAGCACCACAGCTGCAGGCTGCCATCATGCAGTGTTCCTGCAGGCGACCTGCTTCAACTTTCAGCAATTCCTGAGGCTCCAAAGATGCTGTGTTTGAAAAAGAGTTTTGAGATGTGTAACTAATAAAATAATAATAAAAATAAAAATAACCAAAGAATGACCTTTTCAAGTGGATAAAACTTTCAGAGATCTATAACTTTCTTAAATTCCACCACTATTAAATATGAGACTAGGAATGGCCACACGAGTCAGCCTAGGGGTGTGCTGAGTGCTTTAAAGACACTTTTAGAGATAATCATTCTCCAATTTCCCTCCTGAAATTCAAGGAAAGTCAGAAATAGAAAGCTGCTTTGAAAGTGATGCTGCAATTGCACAGCAGGCTTTTGGGAGCCGTAAGCTATGAATAAAGGTTTACAGAGGTGAGATGCGCTGATAATCTTGGCTGCCTCCGGGACCTAGTCACCCAGAAGAGCTGCCTCCTTAGGTAATTTTTCTTATAACAAAACAGCAGATAAGAAAATTCTCAAGGTCTTTATTTCAGCACCAGTCAGAGATTTGTCTTTGTAAGTACAAAGTAATAGAACCAAAGAGACCGATATAAACCAAAACTACTGGGTCAATCTGAATTTGAGAATTTAACCTAGGACATCGAGAAAGTGCCTCCTTCACTCTGGGTAGGACTATTCTTTTCAATACAGCATTCTCCTTCCACAGCTAATCTAAATGCTGGAATATTTTCAGAAATATTAGAATAAGCCTATGCTTATTCTGCTGAGGAGCAGGTATAATGAGCTATTTAGCTAAAGATTTAATTAATCTAGTAAAATTTCTTTGTTTTTCCAGGGGACCCACAAAATAAGGTAATTCCCCATGAAGGTTCCCACACGTCTCCCTGATATTCTGTAGAGCATCCTAGCAATCTTTATATCCCTAGACTGATGCAGCGTGCCTCTGTAAATCTTCCAACTCCAACAGCACAACACAGGCATGTGCATGTAGTACCCATGCATCCATCATTCGATGAGTTAACCACCCTTCACCTCTAAATCTCAATTTTAAGATTTTATTAGCCAGGCGGTGGTGGCACACACCTTTAATCCCAGTACTTGGGAGGCAGAGGCAGGAGGATTTTTGAGTTCAAGACCAGCCTGGTCTACAGAGTGAGTTCCAGGACAGTCAGGGCTACACAGAGAAACCCTAAATATTTTATTAAACATATGTATTCCTTTTTAAAAATTCTAATTGCCCCATCCCAAAATTCATTTAAAATAGGATTCTGTGGTCTCTAGGTAATCAGTAATAAAAGTTTCCAAAATATTTCTAATTCCAACATTGGAGAATTTTATTCCACTCACAATAAAACCATAGTGCCATGTATGCATTTATAAAAGCCACAAAACTAAATTCTTTCGATAATATTCTTTTTTGTAAGTTTGTTTGGTTGGTTGGTTTTGGTTTTGTTTTGCTTTGCTTTGTTTTGAGATAGGGTTTCTCTGTGTAACCTTGGCTGTCCTGGAACTCGTTCTATAGACCTGGCTGTCCTCAAACTAAGAGCTACCTGCCTCTGCCTCCCGAGCGATAGGATTAAAAGTGTGTGCCACCAACAATGACCATATTCTTACTACTGAGAAAATTTTAAACAAAAATAAAATGTAATATATACAAAGGAATACAAAGCATCTTATTTCCAACAGGGAGAAAACAAAAAGCAATGCCAAAGTACTCATACTCATGGCAGGAAACACAGACCCACTCAGTGTATTGTGACCACTATGAAAAGAAACAAGAGTCTGGTTGATATACAAGGAACCAAGAAATCAAAAATATTCCAGGCTGTAGTTATAAATATAAGTAATATATTACAGGTTGGTGTTTGTGGGTGATTCTTCCTTCTGTCTTAACAATTCTCTGACACTATGAATGCATACTTTAAAACTAAAGCTGAAGATCAACAGCAGCACAGAAGTCAGGAAGGGGGAAGAGGAGCGACCAGCCACCGCCCTGTTCATGTCAGTGCTTCTAACTGTAGAGTGTGGATTCGGTAGCACATTCTTACTCAAAACAGGGCTGGGACAGAAACACATCAAAACATAAGAAAAATGGAGAAGACTGTCTCTGACTGTATCACGAACAGAATCAGAAGTGTATAACAGAAAACCTAAGCAGCTTAAGTAACCAGGGGAAAACTTAAACTATTTTAACTGTTAACACAACTATTCTACAAGAGCCAAGACACCTCTCTAAGGAGAAACCCCTACAGCTTAGGCTATCAGATCACTGAGACAATAGTGATCCCCAGAGTCTTATACTGGAAGAAAGAGGTCTGGGCCCTATTGCCAGGGACAGTAGGACCCTGTCTCACACACTTCTCACAGTTTGTCAGACCATCTCACAGGAGAAACTGAAGCCAGACGATGATAAGCAGGCCCACACCTTGACTCAGCCTACTTACTCATGAAACCCTTATGACCGGTTTAACCTAATCCTCAAGAAGTCCTCTGGAGACAGACTTGGGCAGGGTGTGGGAGCCACTAGACCACTTTCTCTGTTCCTCTTCCCCCAGTGGCCAAACTGAGTAAGTTTCCTTTTTCTGTTTCTCACTATCATGTGTCTGCTTAAGTGGCCTATGGAGGACAGAGATTTACCCTGCCCCATTAGGTCGGCCAGGGCCTAAGCTCTGGCCCTAACAAAGCCATAACAAGAAGACAGCTGCTCAGAAGTCAGTGACTGGAACTGAGTAGGCTTTGCACACTGTCTGCTTTTCCCATCAACAGGAAAATGGCAAAGAGGAAAATCCAGCAAGAAACACACTTGGGTAAGTCAAAAATAAGTAGCAGCCTTGTAAACCAGTCTAAGGGACATTTTCCTTCAACACGACCTGGTACTGAGTCCGTCCACTCACCTCACTCCATCTGAAAGTTTGCAGTAAATCTTGCTTGTGAGTTCAAATTGTGGCAATCTCTCAAAACCTAAATTAAAATAATTGTAAACATTAGTATAATAGCTATTTTTGATTTTTAGAAAATATGCAACTGTACTTCACAGTAAGTAAACAGCCAAAAAATTATTATTAATAAAATTCTATTCCAAAATTTCCTTTAATTTCAATCTTTATGTGGAACTTTATACATTTAAATAAGCATAAGCTAATCAACAGCCACTTTTATACAAAGAACCTACACTTAAACCTGTCTAGACAGACATTTGATATTCCAGGGCCACACCCCAGGCAACCAGTTCAGAACACATCAGGAGAAACTCAGGCCAGGACCGGCAGGAAGAGATGCTGATAGTTCAGCCACCAGCTGACTATGGGAACCCACCTCCACCTCACACACAAAAGCAGTTCTGAAGCAGAGATTCTCAGCGGGCTTAACTCCAAGCTCTGTGAAACCTTGCAATCCAGAGCATTGTTAGTTTTCATAACTAGAGAAGGGGCATGAGACTGTCACCAGGGATGGTGCTAGCCCCCCAAAAAGAATTGCCTAGCCCAAAGAAGAAATAAGTAAGACTGAGAAACCTCCTTCCAAAGCAACACATGTTCTGGCTTATAGGATTTAGAATTTCTACAATTCCAGGAGCTGAAGGGACAACCCAGTCAATAAAGTGATGGCCACCCAAGTAATAAGGATCCAAGTTTGATCTCCAGCACCTACATGAAAGCCAGGCAAGGTGACATATGCTCATACTTCCAAAACTAAGGAAGGGGAAACAGGCAGATGGGCTTACTGGCCAGCCAGCCTACCCTAATCATAGGTCCCACTGAGACCTAATCTCAAAAACAAGGTAGAGAGCGCCTGAGGAAGGTCATCAAGTTGACACTCTCATGTATGCACACGCACATACACACACACTAACATATATACCCGAGGAAATTCTATAACTCATTTTTGCTTTATTTTATATTGTGTGGGTGTCTTGTTAATTGTATGTCTGTCATTTCAGTGCCTAGTGCCTGTAGAGTCCAGGATCCCCTGGAACAGCCGTTAACTGCCATGTGGGGACTGGGAATTGAACCTGGGTACTCTGGAAGAACAACCAGAGCTTTTTAACCCGAGCCATATCTTTAGCTCCCAAATTCTATAATTCCAAATATTGCTCATTTGAGACAGATAAACTCCCAATCACAGCCATAAAGTACTTTCCATGAAAGCTATTTTTCTATATATTACTCATTAAAAAAATACAGATTCATTCTAATAGCATTAACCGGAAGAAAGGGGTTATTTGGTTTGGTTTGCTTTGGTTTAGTTCTTTTTAGACACTGTCTGACTATGCAGCCCTAGCTAGTTTATATCTCAGTATGTAGACCAGGCTGACCTGGAACTTAACCAAATCTGCCTGCATCTGTCTGTCTCTGAGTGCTGGGATTCAAGGTTTTCACCAACATTCATGGTCCTAATCATTTGGGATAAATGTTTCAAAGATTTCCAAAAATCTTTGAATCAAACTATGTTCATAAAAGCTTCCCAAGAAGGGAATTTTCTCCTCATTTGCTGAGGTTAAACCCTACTTCAAACTCTTCCCAGTCATAAAGAATGAAGCCTACAAACAGTGATAATAACCAAAGCTGAGTCTCATGTAACCCCCGGGTCCTGATGAGACAAGGATTTTCTCTGTCCAGCCTGTCATCCTGAACAGTAAGAGTCTTATCCTTCATTCACCAAGCATAAAGACTTTTAAGCTTACTTTAATTTTACATTCAAAACGGTTTACCCATGTACTATGTGTAGGAGAGCTGGAGAGAGCCCTGCAACAGCCTTTCCTGCGCTGCCACGGCTAAAAGGTACACACAGCTCTAGATAAACTTGTGAGAGAAAAACCCAGCGAAGGGGTGCTGAGTCACAGAGCCCAGAGAGGAGACATGCCGTTTCCAGAAGCCTGGCTTCTGTGGTGTAGACTACACCCACAGAATAAGGAAAAACAGCCACTAACACTCAAAACAGGGGCTCTGTTTTGTTAGTCTTCATGACCTGAGCTATAACTAGCTAACTGCATAAACAAGGCATACCTGGCAGCTGACTGATAAAACACATGGTACAAGAACAAACATGCTAATTCAAAAAGAATATGACACAGGAACACACAGATTCCAACAGAAATGTTCCCTTCAAACTGGATGAGGCTTCCAGGTGAAGCAAGCCAGACCCCGTATGAATAAAGGCTGACATTTTGCCTCAGATCCTCGGTGATGCACATGCACTGCCCAATTCAGGCTCAACCACTACAAGCTGGCACAGCTAAATGGACCCAGGCAGCAGGCAGAGATGAGCAGAGTCACAGCCCAAGCGACAGAAAGTCTGGGGCTCCCAGCAAACCTGTGGTAGGAGTCAGGACCTCCCACACAGACCTCAGGAGAAGGAGTGAACCAGACGCTCAGCAAGTGTCACTGAGGGAGGTGGAACTTAAAGCCCAGGATGGCATGGGCAGGACCAACACAGGTCCCATGAGCACAGGCGCTCGCTCACACAGAGGCCACAACAGGAAGGGCCCTATCAAGAGCCAGAAACCAAGACAAGGTCAAAGCCTAGCTCCTGATCAAAGAGAAATAAGAACAGGAGGCTTGAAGGCCTGAAGGGTGGAGGCTCTGCTGTTACCAGGGAGACTCAGGAACTGCAGCACACAATTTGCAACGTAACCCTGACCCTGCACACCCTCCCCACTTTTTTCTGGACTTAAATTGATCTTTATATCAAACTCATAATAAAATTTCAAACATAAACACTTCTTTTTGTTGTTTGTCTTTTCCACTCTCTGCAGTAAAATATATTCTGTTCCAAAAAAGAAAGGTTGTTCAATTTCCTGTCAAAAGCAATCCGGAGAAGGCCACCTACACTGTAAAAGCAGCTAGAGGAAAATAGCTACAGAAAAGCCTGCATGTGTGGGCGGCATTGAGTGCTGTGTAACTAGCACTCTGGGTCGTTAAAGGCTCTTTTCCTTGATCATTCCGAGAAATATGAAAATTAGTCAGTCTGACTGCCACAGAGAAGCCTGTCCTCTAGCCTACCCAAGGAGAACAGGACCTGGGGCAGGCTTCAGGCTTCAGCCTCACTAGGGAGGAATGTCAGGGGGGAGTAGTTCCACGTCTTCAGCAACAGTTTTCTGAATCCTGGAGGAAAGGCAGATTCGTAGACAGCTTAAGGTAATGCTCTCAGAGAGAAGCCGCCATGGTCATGTGACCGTGACCCTTGTTGCTATATCCCACACTCCATCTGAATCACAAATCTCTAAACCACTTCCCAAATGCTCACTCCTAAAGCTTTGGAGACTAACCACTCAGAACACAAACGTGTTCTTAAGTTAGCCACACCATCACATCTATCGCACCCCACACATCCTTTCTGGAAAGTCTACACTTTTTAGACAGGCAACTAACTGGCCCAGCACTTTAAAACACAAGCCCAGACTGGCAACCGGTTCTTTGATTCCAAGCACTGCATCCGACAACTCATCACTGCCTGTGACTTACTCCAGGACATCTGACACCTCTGGTCTCTGTAAGCACCTGCACTCATGTGCACATACCCACATACAAACACGTAATCAGAAACAAATGTGTTTTAAAGTAAACTCAAAACCTGGGACATGCTCAGAACCAAAGTAGATGCTGTGTGTTGGGGACAGCAAACTGAAGAAAACAGCACACACAGCTTAACTTAAAACATAGAATCTCGCCGGGCGGTGGTGGCGCTCACCTTTGGTCCCAGCACTTGGGAGGCAGAGGCAGGAGGATTTCTGAGTTCGAGGCCAGCCTGGTCTACAGAGTGAGTTCCAGGACAGCCAGGGCTACACAGAGAAACCCTGTCTAGAAAAACCAAAAGAAAAAAAAAATAGAATCTCTGTCTATACTGTGACAATGTAATTTTGGTAAGCCATGCTTCCCAAAGAAACAGTTTCCACAAAGGCAAGACAGAGGTGAAACAATGATCATAAAAGACTGCATAAATGATACACCAGTAACTACTGACAAGCCTGAAGACCCAAGACAGACAAGAGACCAGAAGAAAGTGTGTGGCAGGGCAGCTGCCAGCAAATGCAGACATCAAGCCTGTAAATGGTCTGTGTGATAAACTAACAGTTCTGAGTTATTCAAACAACTGAAGGGCTTTGCCTGGCTTTACTCAGTAAATTCTGGTAAACCTACAAAAAGATGCAGGAACAGTAGAAATAACCTTTTCCCTGGACACCTGACCACAAACAGTCAATGCCTTTAAGGGCTGACTGACAAGTATTTCCTACAAACAACAGCATTCTCCTAAAGTGTTACAGCTGTGACTATCAGAACCCAGAATGTAACACTAATATAAAGACCACAATCTACCTCAGAAGCCATGTTTATCTTCCTCTAACTACACTAATAATGTCTATTTTAATAAATGGACCCAATCCAGAACGTTCCACTATGCTTATAATTCCTCATCTTCCTTGCTCCTTGTGATCATGGCAATGGAGAAGATTCCTTGCCCAGTTTGTGTAATGTTCCCTTGATTTGTGTTGGTTTATAGTCCCTGACGATTAGGTTATGTAAATTTTCAACAGGGATACTACCTATGCAAGATCTCCTCTAACTGTACTCTGTCAGGTGGAACACAATTTCTAACTATGTCTCTGATATGGCAATATGAGCTCACACTACTTAACTGAGGTAGTATCTGTCAGAATTCCAAACAGTAAAGCTACTTTCTTTCCTTTCGTGATTGTTGTTTAGTGGGTGACACTTTATGACTATACAGAAGGCTGGAGAGATGGCACTTGCTGCCCTTGAACAGTCCTGGGTTTGTTTCCACTGCCATACAATGACTCTAGTGTCAAAGGATCTGATGCCCTCTCTGGCCTCTGTAGGTACCCAGCACATGTGTGATGCACATACATACATGCAGACACTCACACATACACATAAAATAAATACATCCTTTTTAAAAATAAGACTGCATACATACTTTATTTTTCAACAAATTGTCAATATTTATACTCTGCAATTGCCTTCCACAAAGTGAGAAAACAGTATTTAGACGCCAAGATGTGGGGAACAGTGTGCTTTCTACAAAAGGAGTGCTACTGTCTCCAGGCCTTCAAAGGGATGAGAAGCATTCACATATATATTTGCACATTTATATGTGTTTCCTGATTTTTCTATGCCACTGAAAACCTATACCTTGAGTTCTAATCCAACACCTCAAATTCACTGCCCAATTGCCTACCTCCCCGTCCCTATGAGAGTGTTACAACTGACTTTCACTGACCACAATATACTTACTTACAGAATGCATCCCTCCACCACATGCCAGGCAGTTCCACCTCTACTACCCAGGATGTAGTAAAGGAAAAGTCTCTTTTCTCTAAGGAAGGATCAGTAAGATGGCAGCCCAGAGAGACACAATGCTGTAGACAAAAACTGGCACTCCAGGTCCCTCAGAGAAGAAAGGAGAAAAAACATCTGCCTGGCTGTGATGCTGTGGCCTTACTCATATGCCACATTTACGACGATGCTAATTTCTCAGAGCTTAAATAGCCCAAGCTCAAAATATGTTCTTCAAAGATGCAGTCACTTAAAGAGCTAGGGTATCCTAAGCCTACCATTTAGGATCATGGCCATCTCCAGAGGGAGACAGGAAGATGCCATAATGCACAGCTTCAACGCACCAGTTATAGTCTAGTGGGAAGGAGGATGAACAGGAGAAACACCATGATTCTGGAACAGCAAGCTTTAACAAGTCCTCTGAGCTTCTGAGCCATTTCCAGAAAGGTCCTTAGGACATGGACTGATGGGGGTTCACAGATTCCTCCTGAAGTTAGGGACACAAACCCATGGACCAATTTGATCTGTCCACAGGAGCAACACGCAAATTCCTATCACATTCCACAGCCTGTAGTCTGGTCCAACTCAGTTACCAGATAAAATTCACTACCAGAAGACTTTGGATCTATAATAAACTCTGCTGAATAAATGAATAATTGTAACAATCAAAATTATGTCCAGTAGGTACAAGAAAGCACCCTTGAAGGCATGACATAGAAAGCAAGGACTGAGGAGCTGGAGACCACCACGCAGCTCCTAGCCATCAGCCAGTGAGACTGGGACACTCCTCAGTAATATGCAGAAAATCTCCTCCTTCCATCACAAGAATAGTGTATGGATCGAGTGACAACATTTACATGGGAGCTTTTCAATACTACATGTAACAGAACCAGTAATGAAAGGATCGTAGCTACCAGTCAGGACAGGCGTCACTCAACAGGAACCGTGTGAGGACGCTACACAGGCTCCTTACCAAAGCTTACAAAGCATTGCAGCTTCAAGTAAAATTAGGAGAAGAATTATGGATTTTATTTCTTCTACTACCTTCTGGATGACAGCTGTCTCAGTTACAGTATAAGCTGCCTTTCCCTGCTCTTGAGCAAGAATCCGTATTTGTTTATTGTTTAATGCTTTCTGGTATCTATATTTTTTAAAGCAGGTCCCTTAAAGGAAAGCTTAGAAAATTGTAAGACTATAGCTATAATTCTGAGTGTCAGTCTCTAAAGCAGGAATTAACAGACTTCTGGCAAGAGTTATAGAATTATTAATTTGTGTCCCTATTGACTTCAAGTAAATCCAAAACATGGTCTCTCCACTGCAAAGTGGTGTGTACACATGTGTGAATGCTAGTATAAAGTGGTGTGTGCATGTGTGTGAATGCTAGTATAAAGTGGTGTGTGCACATGTGTGAATGCTAGTATAAAGTGGTGTGTGCACATGTGTGAATGCTAGTATAAAGTGGTGTGTGCACATGTGTGAATGCTAGTATAAAGTGGTGTGTGCACATGTGTGAATGCTAGTATAAAGTGGTGTGTGCACATGTGTGAATGCTAGTATAAAGTGGTGTGTGCACATGTGTGAATGCTAGTATAAAGTGGTGTGTGCACATGTGTGAATGCTAGTATAAAGTGGTGTGTGCACATGTGTGAATGCTAGTATAAAGTGGTGTGTGCACATGTGTGAATGCTAGTATAAAGTGGTGTGTGCACATGTGTGAATGCTAGTATAAAGTGGTGTGTGCACATGTGTGAATGCTAGTATAAAGTGGTGTGTGCACATGTGTGAATGCTAGTATAAAGTGGTGTGTGCACATGTGTGAATGCTAGTATAAAGTGGTGTGTGCACATGTGTGAATGCTAGTATAAAGTGGTGTGTACACATGTGTGAATGCTAGTATAAAGTGGTGTGTACACGTGTGAATGCTAGGGGTGAGAAGAAAGTATCTCTAGGCCACAGAGCGGGGCCTGACAGTCCCCACCGGACAGTGACGTCGACACTGAAGAGCAGTACAGTCACATTTTACAAACTTCACATGTACACATGTGAGTCCATGCTGGGGAACAGGTACAAAGAGCACAAGGGGGTCTAGAACTTTCTAAAGCACACAGTCTAAGAGGCACAGATGCAGATGACCTATAACGCACATAGATGAGACAGGAACAGAGCACATAGTTTTCTGTTTGACCACACCCAGCAGTCTTCACTACACATGAGTAACAGAGGTCTCTGCTGTGCTATGTGAAAGACGGCTACCCAGAGATGAAGTGGTCACTCGACGTGAAGAGTGCCTGCCGCTCTTGCAGAGGACAGAGTGTACCCCCCCCCCCGATACCCACAGCAGGCAGCTCACAGGAATCTAAACCTAGTGATCCTGTGCTGTCCTCTGACTCCACAAGCACTGTGCTCACATGCCCATATCCACACACAGACACACAGACACACAATTAAAGCTAAATAAATCTTTAAAAGAAAGAAAAGAGGGCTAGAGAGATGGCTCAGCGGTTAAGAGCACTGACTGCTCTTCCAGAGGTCCTGAGTTCTAATCCCAGCAACCACATGGTGGCTCACAACCATCTGTAATAGGATTCAATGCCTCTTCTGGTATGTCTGAAGACAGCTATAGTGTACTTACATATAATAAATAAGTAAATCTTTAAAAAGAAAAGAAAGAAAAGAAAAAGATGACTACCTAGCATGAGGAGGAGGAAGAGGAGCAGGAGTACCAGTGGCCAAACTCTTTTCACACCTCCAGCTGATAACAAGAATGAATCAAACCTAGAGCATCCAGAAGTTCCCATTGTGATGTTCATTTAGCCAAGAATCTAAATCTGTCTTGCAATTAAGTAATTCCCGTTATAAATAATGACAGCTACTATGTGAGTGTGTATAATGCCAGACACATAATACTCTCTACCTCATAAATCAAGACGACAATCCGAGGAAATGGCATTGATAACCCCACCTTATAAGGGAATACAGGTAAGAATTGTGACATTTGAAACACTGCCCCAGATCAGGTGAGTTCATCCCACCTTAACCCCCTTCCCTCCTTCTATCATGCAGCACAGTCTCCTCTTAACAGCTCTTCTGCTGGTCCCCACCACTGCGTGGACCCATGCCTTTTCCTTGTGATTTCACTGAATCCCCCTGTAGGGAACTGTTAGCTGTAGCTGTGGGTTTGTTTTTAAGAAAACAGACTTAAAATAGTTAAGCTAAATAAAAATGGGAACATGAGAGAGGAGAGAGGAGAGAGGAGAGAGGAGAGGAGAGGAGAAGGCAGGTGGATCAGGCCGAGGAGCAGAGCTCACAGAAAGGGCAGGTTTGTTTAGGAATATGAAGCTAGGGAAGGGAAGGAGGCCCAGCCCCTGGGCTGGAGAGGTTTAGGGTAGGGGTGGGGTGAGAAGGGCCTGGAGGAGCCCCAGGGACTGAGCGAGCCCTGTCCTGGATTCCTTTGGGAGCTGACAGAAGCAACTTGGGCCAGTTCAAAGACCTTGCTTCATCAACACATTGACCTCTTGTAAAGTCATGCTAGAGTAAGTACTGATATGGGATAACAAGGGCTTTTAGATGCCCACAACATGTGCCAGTACCTTCATGCCAAGGTCTCCTTTGGTTTTAGGTGACTAGAAGACACTGTAATGGCAAGCCCATGGCCTACAGAAGGTAAACACATTTAGGAAATGAGTCCTTAATGACCACTACACTGAAAGGCCCCACCTGCATCTGCAGCGTCTCTGAGCACTTGGCAACAGGCAGTTGGCGCACCACAACAGGTGGTCAGTATGAGCCCATGTCAACAGGCAGTCGGTACACGGCAACAGGCAGTCAGCAGAAGTCCTTGTCATACACAGGAAACAGACGGAGTGGATAGCACTAACAATCAACAGCCTTTGTCTTCCCGCCTCTAGAACCCCAGAAACACCCAGTTAATGACATCATGAAGACTAGAAAAGCAGAAGCTCTTAAGACAGCAGGATTTGCATGTGCACCAAGGCACACTAGCAGTAGGGAGTGGTCAGAGAGAGAGGACAGAAACTCCATGTCAGCTATAAGTTAGTTCCCTTATTCTCCAAAGTGAGAGCAACCCCGGTCAGTGAGCACCATCTGCACTCAACAGCCAAACATTTACCAGATGTAAGACTCTGAGCAAAGAAACCTGGCTCTCCAAAGATCTACAACACAGACCTTTCCTTCAAAGAGCTTCTAAACTCACTGGAGTCTTTAAAGGAGGGAAGTCTAAATCAAGTGTAGGAAGATTCGACAACTTCAAGGAATGCAAAAGAACACAACAGCTAGAAGATCAATGGAGTCCAGGAAAATAATTTGGACATAAAGATTTCCAGCACACTGAAGCCCAGGGCTGCAGCTCAATGGAGTGCAGGGAATGCACAAGGCCCTGGGTATGATGGCCAGCATATGTATCGGGGAAGTGAATAAAACCAATGCAATCTGGGGAGGAAAAAAACAGAATAAAAACAGAACAAGCTACTATGCATGGAGTTTGAGTGAACAGAGTATAAACTATGGAAACATGCTTTAAAATTCACCATCTAACCTCAGCATCTCATCTCTGAGTTGTTACTGATATATAAATACTATGAATATTCCCTTTTAAATACACAGTGTATCAAAAAGCTTGGAAGCCTTGTACTTCTATCAAGCTGATGAAGTATAAACAAGTGCTGACTGGCTCAAAACAAACTTCTATAGCATTTAGTGATGGAGCTGAAAACTTAGTTGTATGTGCATATAGTTCAGAACTTACAAACAATAATAACCTTCAACAAATTAAGTTTAAAGAACTATAGTTAACTTTTAGCTATTTAATTCTACTGAGACCATAAGCCTTTCAAGGTAAAAACCCATGTGTAAATTTGTTATACCTGGTAAGGATCAGAAGAGCAAAGTCAGGTGTGGTGGTATATGCCTTCAATTCTAACAGGCTTTCAGGAAACTAAAGGAGAAGGATCAGAAGCCCAAGACGAACCTGGTCTACACAGAAAGACCCTGTCTCAAAATACCAATGATAGTAATAATAATATAAAATACATTAAAAAGCCCTACCATGTGGGACCAGTAAGATGGCTCAGTCGGTGCTTGCTGACACACTTGATGACCCAAGGCCCATCCCTGTACCCACACTATACAAGAGACTCCTGCAGGCTGTGCTATGACCTCCACATGTGCAACACACCTTCACACCTACACATGCACAAACTAAATAAGTGCAATAAGAAATTTCAATCCACAAGTGGTGAGACAGCTTGGTGGGGTGAGGGTGTCTGCTGAGCAAGCCTGAGGACCTAAGCTTGAATTTCAACACATACATAAAAAGCCAGTCTGTGTGGCTATAATCCCAGCTCAGTGGAACAATGGTAGGTGATCCGAACAGCTTGATGGACAGCTAGCCTTGAAACAGAGCTTTCAGGTCAGCGAGACCCTGATTCAAGGAAATAAGGCTAAGATTGCTGGAGGAAGTCACCAGCATCCTCCTCAGGCTTCTGCATTCACATGTGTGCACATGCATGTGTGTATATGCATGGGGTACACACCACGTATTCACATGTGCGCACACAAACACACACACACACACACACACATATGCATGCACCCTAGACACATACATAGCACAAATACATACACTAATTTCAATTAAGTACAATATAAACTCTGCCATCTCATGGTACTTGTGTGATGTCCGACACACAAGTGAGATGAAACAGTAGCTTTTGTAGCAAAAAGATGTCTACACAAAAGAAAATCTGAGTACTGTATTAAGTAAATGGCACCAACAAAGCTCAACTAACAACCAAAGCAGCACGTAAGTAGTGTATTTGCTGTAACCAAGAGGAAGAACGAGAAAGGGTGGACAGAGGGGGGCTGGTGGTGGAAGGTGGAACCATCCCACCCAGTTTTGTAACCACAAGCTGAGTTCAGGGTTCCATACAGGCCAAGAAGAACTACCAAAAGACTTATTAGGAACTGTCAAAATCAGAACCACATGGATATGAGTGTGCCCACACATACATATTATATTTACAAACAAAACAAAAAACCCCTCAGCACTACTGTGAAGCAAACTCTGAAAGGGTATTGGCAGTGAGTGAAGAACACCAGCAATAGGGCTGCTGTGTTCTCCACGTGCAAAAGCCCAGAGCTTGACTGAGACTGAAACTAAAGACAGAACGGAAGGAGGATGAATGGACCACGCATGGAGAGAATGGAGCTAAAGATAAACTGTAGTCTCTGATGTGGAAACTTAAGATAGTGGTACACTGTGCATGGAAGAAACTGTTCATCTACAGCCACAGAGACAGCTCAGTGTGTCAAAGAATGCCCTGGAACAAAGGTCAGGAACAGAGGTCAGATCATCAGAGTACTGACCAGCAAGAGAAGCAAACCAGCGAGCTCTGGGTTCGTGAGAAACCCTGCCTGATAGCCTCGACAGAGAAGGTAGTGAACAACTGAGGAAGACATCTCTGGCATGCACATGCTCACACACACACACACACACACAAACATGCACACACGCACATGCGCACACACACATGTGCTCAAGCACACACACACAACAGAAGATAAAAGAACTCGTACAACCTTAAAATGAACAATCATACTGTTCTCAAAAGCAATTCCTCTCAGGGTTACACCTACCTGACCGTTAGTCATCTTCAATATTATTAGAAGTCAGCGGAAGTACAGGAGAGTATCGGAAAGGAACTCAACTTTAAATGGGCTTTTTGAGCCTTGTCAAAGTAATTTACTTTAAATATCTGTGGGTAAATTATTTATCACATGGTTCCTTTTTAGAAGAAACATTCCATAACTAGGCAATGAAGAGCACTAAACTTTACAATAAAATCCAATTCTAATGTGTCTATGTACAGGCAAGACTCAAAACTACCTTGAGCTTATGATCATCTTGCCTCCATCTCCTGAGTCTAGGCTACAGCACGCATGACCTCACCCAGTTTGTGAGGTACTGGGGATCTGACCCTGCAGGATGCATGCTAAGACACATTCTGTGTAGCCACCACAATCTCCATGAAGGCATAGGGTGTGATGGCCAGCTTACCCCAACGTCTAGAGCAGGACATGGCAACCATCCAAGATGGATGGACCGGTGGATAAATAGATCTTTAAAAACATCGTTTGTCTGGCCTCTTTATTCTGAAGTTTCTGACACCTCAGAAAGACAGAATAAAAATATTCTCAATGGGATGGAGAGACACCTTTCTGCTCTTCCTGAAGGCCCAAATTCCGGTCCTAGCACTCCCCTCACACGCCTTCGTAACTGCCTCTAACTGGAGCACCAGGGTATCTAAGGCCTACACATACAAGGCATTCAGTCACAAAGACACACACCTGTACACACAGAAAGAAGTGATGAACCTTTCTTTGTTGATCTGGGGGGTTTGTTATTTGTTTTCAACAGCTGAATAGAAAATCCTGTCTAGAAAAAGCACAGGATCCATCATCAGACCTGTTTGAGAAGATGATCAGACTTAATAATACTCCTTAACTAAATGTGGAGACTTATTCTTTATCCTTAAAGCTATACAAAGCCTTAACTAAGACAAAACCACTGGGTATCTAGCAAGTACTAGGCACACTGATTCGTACTTCATATACACAAATCTCTCTAAGCATGGAGGCCAGGAAAACAATTCCCAGTTGACAATCCTGATCTTAAGAATACAGTTGAAGAGAAAGGGATTCCAGGGAAGAGGAACTCCAGCTCAGCCCACAGCAGCTTATCATATTAGGGTAGAGATGTTAGCATTCATAGCATAAGCCTATGTGGACTCAGATGGGACGGACTCTTCTTCGATGAAACAAACAATCAGCAATTTGTTTTTCCTGACAAGTTTGACAAAATGATGCACAGTTTTCTTTGCTAATATGTCAAAGACATAGACAGTACTTAGTCTATCTGTTGATCTACTGAAACTATGGTTCATCAAGATTTTCCTTAGGGCTGGAGAGATGGCTCAGCGGTTAAGAGCACTGACTGCTCTTCTGAAGGTCCTGAGTTCAAATTCCAGCAACCACATGATGGCTCACAACCATCTGTAACGAGATCTGACACCCTCTTCTGGAGTGTCTGAAGACAGCTACAGTGTACTTACATAAAATGAATAAATAAATAAATCTTAAAAAAAAAAAAAAGATTTTCCTTAAAGACAGATTTACTGTGTGAGGGCCTTCTGCAGACTACGCCAGCAGAACACCTGCACACCCAATGTACCTGTGCGCATACACTCTCTCACTTCAGTGTCATCATACGTCATGCAGACCAACTATAAAGCATGACAGAAAACCCAAAGTTCTGAAGAAAACTTTGGGACAAACTCTAATACAGTTTCATCTTTTTAAAAATCAGTTCCACAAATTGCTTATCTATCAGAAAAAAAACCATCAGCAGGTAAAGGTAACCTCACAGAGTGCTATAAGCAAATTATTCAACAATAAACTTCAGGAATATCTCTAAATATTTTTTCAATATTAATTCCTATGGCTTGGGTTCAGCAAGATGGCTCAGTGCTGCCTGCACTGATGACTGAAGTCCACCTCAGAGCCCACTGGGGGAAAGAAAAACTGATTTCCACAAGTCATCATCTGACCGGCGCACTCAAGCTGTGACACATGTATACATAGGAAGGGAGAGGAAGAGAGGGAAGGAGGGGAAAATGGAAAAAAGGAAGGAAGGAAGCCAGCATGCCTATGATTAAACTTAAAACTCAAAGTTGCTAAAATATCCAGTTAAACAGTAGGTGAGGTTATTTTATCCATTGCTAATTCTGAATGAACACTGTGGATTCAGAACAAGTGGAGCACATTCTGGGAGGCAGTTACATGGGAGAAGGTGTCTCCAGGGAGTAGTTCTTCCTTATACACTGAAATATGAACTCACTCATCCAGTCCCAAGTATAGAACAAGACACCAATAACACAAGACTTGGAAAACCCACAACGTTTCTATATTCAAAGCAGTAGGTCACTGTATTATACCCATATTTGGAAGGGATTATTCCTTGAGTTTTTGAATACAGGAGATAAAACTAGGGAAGAAGAGGATGACCACCCAGTTTTTCCCAGACTCACAAGAAAAGGATTAGTGTCCAGTAGGAAAATAAACGGCCCTAAGAATGTGGGATGGCGTGTTGCCAGTGAACACAGACGGCTGGGCAGCAGACACACGCTCTGCCGCAGGAGTGGCCGGCCATCCCATACTTTCCAGCCCTGGCCAGCTTGGACACCGCACAGGCAAGTTTTCTAAAAATCTCGTGTGCTTCCTAGCACCCTGCACAAGAACAAGAAGGCCTGTTATATTATCTAAAGCCTGGAAACACTTTACCTTGCAGCTTAAATGTTCTGAGAAGCCTCAGTTTAAGTAAATCCACTCTCCAAAGTCTAGGCCCAAGTCAGCCACAGAAGCCACTGCTCTCCAAACTGCCTGTTACAGCCAGTCTTGCTAGCATGAGGATGATCTGATTATATTATACTAATCAGCTTTTGCAACTACGGGCTCCAACAACATATCAGAACACAGTGTGTCCACTCACCCACAGTGGGCACCTGACTGACTCCTTTTCACAGAATCTTTCTCCATAATCTTTGTTTCCCATCTCTTTAACATCATTACCTTGAGAGGAAGGAAGGGAAGAAGGGAGGGAAGGAGGAAGGGAGGGAGGGAGGGAGGGAGGGAAGGAGGGAGGGAGGAGGGAAGGAAGGAAGGAAGGAAGGAAGGAAGGAAGGAAGGAAGGAAGGAAGGAAGGAAGGAAGGGAGGGAGGGAGGGAGGGAAAAATATCTGAAATTTTCCTCTTATTTTTGAGTCTTAAGATGTTTCTTGAATATGTGGTTACAGTTATGATACTTCTCAAGGAGTTTTAAAAGAAATTGACCCAAGACATGGTATATAGTCTTGGATTATCAAGCCTCACTGTATCCCAGGATCCTCACTGCCTACTAACATTTTTATTAATAAGAGTCAAGAAAATGTCACCTCTACAATTCTCAAACATTTTGGTCAACGAAACAAGAAACTGAACTATGCATACTACGGATGTTGATCCAAACCCCAAGCCACTGTAATGGTAAACTGAATCATAATTATTCTCATTTCTCTCAAAAAGTATTGCTATCTGGACTGTGCCATTTACTGAGTTGTTCTTAGGTATTTCAAAATCAGATAAAATGCACAGTCACTCTCCTCCAGAATATTATAAGCTAGAGAAACAATTAACAATTCAACAATTCAAATCCCTCATTAGTGCTGTAACACGCATGTGCAGTGAGGTAGCTACTCCAGGAAGGCCGGGAAGCTCCACAGCTGCTGCCCATGACGTAGTAAGAACTCACGCAGCAAGAGGAGGCTCAGTGTGAGGAGAAAGGCAGTGAGGGCCTGGCAGTCAGGAAGTCACCTTATCCAAAGACTGCACACTAGAACAGACAAAACTGGCATGTGACAGGGTAAGAGGAGTTGGCAAAGAAGCAAAGGTCACATCAAGACTTCCTTCTGCCACATCAAGGGATACAGAATCCTTCCTGCAGGCTCAGGGGAAATCCTGAAACTTCTGCCCACATTCAAGCCTGTCTTCAGAGATACCGGTCACTGGGGTCCAAGTCTCCATCCACAAGCCTCTCTGGCTTCCTCCTGCTTTGAAGGTTGAGACCCGAAGGAGGTCCCTGGGCAGCGAAAACCATCAACACTTTTCTAGACCTATCTTCACTCAAGCTGAAAACTGCCTGCTTGGTCCTCTGGTCCCACCCAATTTGAAAGGGCTTCAGACAGTCTTAGAAAAGCATAGGACGAAGGCTTGCCTCCACCATGGACAGGAACCCTCTCAGCACTGGAACAACAGCCATGTTTTCCCTGAGATCTGGGACCGCTTGCTACAGTGCTCCACACACTCATCTTCTGAGATCCTTTCTAAAACTGTGTCCCGGGAATGTGACACCAATGGTCAGTCAGAGTTGTGCTCTCCAAGCACAGCAGGGCATGCCCGGGCCCTGAGTGGCACTACTTCTGTAGACACTTGAAACCTGAAAGCACTGTGGCTGACACTACACCCATCCTTGCTCATGTGAACTGTCTGCTCTCATATCCACGGCTTCTGCCCCACTCTCCTACCAGTTACAGTTCAATGTTTCCTTGTGTGAGAGCCACATCTCCATCCTACCAGGCCACAGACTAAGAGTACTGGATACAGGCACCAGACCTTCCCTATCGTTCTTCATTTTCTGTCTGTTTCAGTGCAATGTGGAGTCTTACTATCTACCGCTATGCCGTGGAAAGGAAGCAGACACATGAAGCGAAAATTTAAGACTTGGATGTGAAAATGGCACAAACTATTGCAAGCCCAGGGTCACAGCAGTGACACAACCAATAAATACTCCCAACTTCCCCTGAGGATCAGCGATCTGAGAGGCAAGAAGGTAGCAGAGGTCAGCACAGCTTCACAGCCAATGCTGGTTCAAAATTCAAAAGTCCAACATCCAGCAGTTTACTTTAGCCCTACCTATTAACTCAGCCCTACATATTCACAATAAAGTGTAAGACACGACTGCATTGAAACTCTTTATAAAATTCACGTGACCCCTTCCATAAAGAGAGTCTATAAGCTGACAAGTTCACCATAAGGGTCTGGGGAGGATCTGGCAGGGTCTCAGTCACACGGATAGAGCAAAGGTCACCAGACTATTAAACCACATCCACTCCCAGCCTTCTGGGTTATATGTCCCTCCCTCTGAAGGGACAACCCTGTATGTTTTACATTTTTGGTTTCCCCTGTGCTAATCTGGGAGCACAAGGACCTCTGCGTCGGTCCCCCACCCCCGACAGAGGAGGAACAAGCTCCTGGTGGAAGCAGAAATCCAAGCAGACACCTCACAGGTCACTGCTGGTCTTACTTTGTTCTACTGCAGCTTTTCAAAGTTTCCATAATGAAGATCCTTAAAAATAAGGAGTAGTGGGTGGCTGGAGGGTGTTTGTTTTAATTTATTTAGGATGAAACTATGTCTTCAGGCTTATCAAACCTCTATGTTTTCTGTGACTATTTTCAGTGCCTGAGGCAGAAGGAGTGCCAAGTTCAAAGACAGTCTAAGCTATATACTGAGTACAGATCAGTCTGAGAAAGAATCGCCAACAGGAATGTTGGGACCCATGGAATACTAGAACCAATGTCCTCAAATGCATTCTTCCATCTTGGCAGGTGACAGACAAAGACTTACACATCTACAGGTAAGACAAGAAAAGCAGAGGCTCTATCAGCAACTGACAGACATCATCCCTTTCCAGCTCTCATGCAGACTCTCTTCACGTGAAAGAGCGCACACACATCCATCCCTGTCTGCCTGTCTGTATCACAATAAGGACATCTCCACTAAACCTTAGGAACATACACAAAGGCCCAGTATTGAATTACAATAGCCTGGTTTAATGGTCAGTAAGTTGAGAAGTGTGTCACACAACATTGCCCATTGCCAAACAAAAGAAGGAAAACATATCCTGTATCTCCAATCATGAAACTGGTTTCCCCATGGAATTGCTGGAAATCTAAAGTGGAAGTTTAAAAGATCACTCTAAAAACAATGGTCTATGTACCTCAGATTTCTTTAAAGGGCCTCACCTTTAAGATGCAACCCAAGGAAGCTATCTGCAATTGACACATGCTGGGAATGGAAAAATTAGTTTCCCCCAACGGAGTCTCACTGGGTACATTAGCCACACCTCACGGCAGACCCCATGCCAAGAAGTAGATGGCCAATACAAAACCCACTCAATGGCACTGTTATACAGTTCACAGACCCTCCCTCTTCTGTCACTGCCATTGCCTGTCCAACTCCTAGAGCCTACCGTCTGCTCCCCTCAGACTTCCTTCCAGCACAAGGACTGCCTTCACTAACCCTACTATGTCTCCCAGTCTCCATTACTAGCAAGCCCATCTCAACACTAAAAATTATCAGAAATCACTATAAATAAACAGATAAGGAGTAGGGATGTGGGTGTGGGTGTCTCTGTGGCGGGGGGGGAGGTTCATTACACAATCAAGAAGTCTCAGACAGTTTGTGAGAAGCCACCTGTATACTGGCTGAAATGTAGGACCATCCAGAGACAAGATCAATCATTATTAATATCATGTATACAGTATGTGCTAAACATTAATATCTCAACTAACACATCTCTGCATATCAATTTATCTCTCCTTCTATAAGGATGTTGTCCCATTTTCCTACCCATGGCTTATTATTTCCATACCACTTGGTTCTAAAAATTAACTCAGATTGTCTTTACCACTTTAATCAAAACAAAAGAATCATACAAAAAGTATCTGTTTTACAATTCTATTTAGCAGTTAAAGACAAAAATCAAACATCCTAATGGTTCAGGAAACAAAGCCACAAAATCCAGTCACAGTCATCTAGGCACTAAAGGGCTAGCAGGGCCTTTCACTCGGGAAATGGTCGGCAGAGCCGCCTCTATATACAGCTATACAGAGGCACATGTACAGACAACTCTTCAGGGAGTCATCTCCAGTAACTGTCACCCCTCAGACTGCGGAAGCCAGCACACCACTGACCTAGACAGCACTCACCCTTTTGATCGAGAATTAAGGACAAACTTGAAGACTGACTGTCAAGTGTCAAGTCTTCTGTGTTAGCAATCTGTGAATATCTGCCCATATATGAGAAGCCACTACTGCCCACGGGAAGGTAACAGGCCAACAGAAGCCAGGGAAACGCTGCTGCACAGTGCCAAGAGGAAACTACTTGACTAGGACTTAACCTGTTAACCAGTCTAAGCCTTGAAGGCAGCACATCTGACTAGCCTTAAACCAATGCTGGTGAAAGTTGGTATCAACAAGATAACACATTTGGAAATAATCTGCAACTCCAATTTACAAACATCATTTTGTCACTGTTTCCACCAGGAAGTACCAGAAGAGTCACACGAGGAATGTCTCCTTTGTCTGTTCACTCCCCTTATAAGTTCCAGCTTTTTCTTTTACCTTTCCCCCTTCCTTCCCCACTCCCTTTTTTCAATTCCCCCCCCCCCCGCCTTTACTTAACAGATATTTACCATGCTTCCTCATAGACCAGATACACTCACCACACTGTTCATTCAGTATGGGAGTTATTAGAAACTAGAAATGACACCATTCAAAACCAAGATGCATTACAAGTATAAAATTACGCAGGTTTTGAAGACTTAACACGTACAAAGGTATGTGAACTATCTACATTTATTGATTACATGTATTGGTTCGCCTTACATTGCATTGCTAAGCTTTGCTTGTGGTGACTTCACAAACTCACCAAAGAACTTCGAAATGAGATTCCTGAGGCTTCGTGACAATTCCGCAGACTCTGACTCATTGGCAAGCCTCTCGGTTTCTTCTGGATTGAACTGCCCTGGCTGATTCGTGGTTGGTGGTTGCTAGTGGATCAGACTACAGCTGCTGGCTCGTGTGTGGTGTTCACCAAGTGGACTGGGCTGCAGCTGCTGATTTATGTTTGATATTTGCTAGTGGACTGGACTAAGAACAATGAAGATTGGAATTGCCCCAAAGAATTATTTCTAAACAGATTCACTTTCCCACATACCTTAATAACCTTTCTTTTTGATTACCTCTGGTGGGCGGTGGGCTAGAGGGGAAGTTGAACCCATATTAAAGTAGGTTGTGAAAAAAATATGCCTACAGATAAGCTATCCTAAATGCTAGATATCAGGGCCAAAAATTAACTCCCAAACTGAAAGCCAGCCACTGGGTGTAGATCTAGGATAGTGCTTACCCATCCCTCACACTACCAAAAATAGAGTCTCTGGGTTCCAGGAGAATTAGGATCAGTAAAGTAGCAAGTCATGTACCATTCAATAGGTTTGGAGAATCTTAAGTCCCTCAAGTTCCATGGGCTGATTTTGTGACATGCAGTCAGCACTGAGAACCACAATCCTGACTGTCATATAGCAGCTGTGCTCAAGCTTCTAGTGTTTTCTGAGGGAGGACCACCAGCTCCCTCACCCAACCCCTCCTTGCCCAATCTGTGTAGACTCTAAGTTGTCCTTTTAGGAAAGAAATGCAGGTCTGTCTTTGCAGGCCATCAAAGTACCTTAGAATGTGAGATTTAGCCTTGAAAGTATCAGCTAAGTAGGGGAAACTATTTTCTCTGGTGCTTCTGAACACAAGACCAACCTAAAGCTCTCATCTGGGCACCTCTAGTTCCAAAGTATCATTTTAGTGCTCTGAGCTTATGCACCTCAAAGCATTTTGGAGACACACAAAGAGACTTGTCATGAAGTCTTTTATTACTTTCTCTCTACACAAGCAATTAACCCTGCCTTTCCCCAGCATCTAATTCCCCACATCAGAGTGTTTCCTCCACAAAGAGAAACTGGATCAAACCCACAAGTCCAATACTACAGCGCTAAAAGGCCTTGCTCATCTGAGGGAGACAGTCAAAGGAAACCCCAGACTGGATGGCAACAAGCAACATGCTCGTTAAATATAAAGTTCCTCATGACTTCAAGATTGTAAAGAATTTCTGTAGGCCAAGCTTAATTCAGACCAAATGCGCCTATTGTTTTAGCAGCACTTTCCCAGCAAAAAGACATTCTAAGCATTTGGATTTCACACTGCCAACTCAAATGTCACTTCCATGAAGTACAACCAAATACACAGTCCCACAAAGACATAATAATCTCTACCTTTACTCTCACAGGAAACTCATTGAAGCATTGTAGCATGAATTACTATATCATATCAGGGTATTTCTAGTTTTTAAAAGATTTGGGTTTTATTTGTGGACGGGGTGAGTATGTTGCCTACATACAATATGCACACGAGTGCAATGCCCATAGAGGCAGGCAGACAGCAGAATCCCTAGAACTAGTTACAGTGAGGTGTCACCTGGGTCCTGGGAACCAGGAACCAAACCTGGTCTCTGCGAGAGCAGTCAGCGCTCTCGGCATTGAGCCATCTCTCCAGCCACTTGTAGGGTGTTTCAAACACCTCCATCTAAACAAGAAGGCAGAGAAGCACTGCGGCAGGGAAGCGGCCGCAAGCACTAGCTTTGGTTTAATAGAGCCGAAATGGCAATACTCTGCACAGGTGCTTACAGCTGCTACCAGGAGTCACAGATTTTCAACCCCAAATCCCAGTGCCATTTGCAGGACAGCCCTCTGATGAGTTGGTGGCTAGTTAGCCTCTAGAGACTCCTTTAACTCCACAGGCTACTGTCAGTGCTCCCAGTACCACAAGAACTACACAAAAGGTGAGATCCTATTGAACACACCACACTCTAGATACTGGACATAAAGAGCTTCCTGCCTTCTGGCTAGTGTTTATAGCACCAGAAGGTACTTCACAGGCAGGTCAGAAAGGATCACTTCTAGCTCTAGACCTTGAGTGGTAAAATACTGAACTGCCTGGGAAAATACAAGACTGTCATGAATACTTTCTGGGTAACGAACTGTTTCCTGATTAGATCCAAGGTCCACCCCACGGGAAGGAACATAAGTTTAGCCCTGTAAAATTAATCAAAAAGGCCTGCAGCTAGGGAGCTCACGGGACCTATGGGATACCACATTACTGATATCTTGACAGATGGGAGTTAAGTGGCCTTCTAAATGTTTATGTTTATAGCCACAAATGAATGAAGCTCTCAATTTTGGTCAGAGAAGTGCTTCAGCAGTGGATAACAGCCAAAATGAAGACTCATAACCAGTCAAAGGGATGAGAGAAAGTAACTGGGAGTATTCAGCCCCAAACAGGGCATCTCTTATCACCTTCTCCAAGACCCAGAGAACCCTGCAAAATAGGGAGTGGAAAGCCTGTGAGAGAGAGACAGGAGAGGTATGCTGAGCCACTCACTGTCTCCTGAATGGGACAGAGCCACTACAATGAAGAGAATACCACAGCTTGGATGCTTACATGAGGCCTGTAAAGAGGGAGGGAGGGAGGGAGGGAGGGAGGGAAGAGTAGGAAGGAAGGAAGGTGGAAAGGGTAAGAAAGTGACTAGCTGGAAAAGTTGGTAGGATTGGAGGTGAGAGATGATAATGGTGGTCACTGTGTGTATACACAATGTATTGTATATATACTGTGTATACAATGTATTGTCACTATGTATTATATACAAGTACACAAACATGATACTGTTAAAAAAAATCATAAAAAATTAACCAAATAAGCACACACACTGGCTTTGTGACAACTGTGCACCTTTCTGTGATGTATACCACAGCAAATCCAAAGTTCTTGTTCTTATCATGTGCCTGTGCAGCACCTGTCCCCAGCTCCTTAATCTGTCCACTGTCCTACAATCACCTGTCCACAGCTCCTCAGTCCATTCACTGCTCCACAATCACCTGCCCACAGTTCCTCAACCACCTATCCATCTCTCCTGATGTTCAAATATAGGTCCACTGCTTCCTGCCACCTCTGACATTAAGTCTTTCTCCTCTTATTCACTGGGAAATAGCCTATCTCCTATTCTCTAAACAACACAATGGCCACAGAGCTTCTCTTGCGGTCCTGGACTCTCTGTTACCCATGGACCCAGGTACTAGCTCCTTATTTACCCATCCTGGTCCTTCTCCGACCATACCTTTCTCACATGGAAACTAGATATTTGTTTTTTCAAAAAATTAAAATACTTTTCCCGTTAATTAAGTCAAGAGCAGACTAGAACCTTTAAAGGCTCTAATGTCTCTCAGGTGATTCTTACTAATAAAAACCTTTACCCAGAGAAACCATGAGATTGATTTTACGCAGCCCCAATGCAGGCCTTAAATCCTACAGAGAAGGGAAGAGAAAGATCCGTTCTTCAAGTGACTGATAGCCCACAACGAGCCACCCTTCCACAGTTGTAGGCTAGCACATCCTCCCTCTCAACTCTCTGAGGAAGCTCTTAAATATATTTGCTCAGGCTGTTGGCACTGCAGCCTCCTGTTAATGTTTACAAAGGGTGGGACAAATTCTTAAATATACCACTGCTTATCTGGAAACCAAAGCTTACTCTGTCTGTGACAGCTTTCAATATCCAGTACAAGACGGCCAGCCTAAAACTATTCCAAAACAACAGCGCACAACAGTAGTGCCATTATCAAACTACATAAGGTTGCAGGCCCTTTGGGACCCTGCTCTAAGGAAAGACACAGGAAGGCATTTAGACCAGAATCACAGGTTGTCCTGAATACTGATTTACTCAATTAACATAACCATGATAAGAATTATTTCATTTAAACCTAAATTTTAAGTAGCAGAAAAAGAAAATGTTAAGCTGCATTAGTTTCTTTCTACAAGGAAGTATTTGACAGTTAAGTACATCTGAGGAGTTCAAAGACAGCCTTCAATCACTAGACAGTATTGTTGGCTTGTCGACAAGAAAGGGTGAGGGGAGCCAGGCAGGGGGTGGCGCACGCCTTTAATCCCAGCACTTGGGAGGCAGAGGCAGGCAGATTTCTGAGTTCGAGGCCAGCCTGGTCTACTGAGCAAGTTCCAGGACAGCCAGGGCTACACAGAGAAACCCTGTCTCAAAAAAACAAAAAGAAAGAAAAAAAGAGAGAGAGATTAAAAAAAGAGGGGACTAGAGAGATGGCTCAGCAATGAAGAGTGTTTGATGATTAAGTGCACTTGTTGCTTTTGCAGAGGAACAGAGCTCAGTTCCCAGCACCTACACGGTGGCTAACAACTGTCTGTAACTCCAGTTCCAGAGGGTCTGAGACCTCTTCTGACCTCCACTGATAATATATACCTGGTATAAAAATATACATGCAGACATAAAATAAAATAATTCTTTAATCAATTAAGGCTAGTAACAAAAAGAAAATATACAACAAAATTCAAGGAGACTTCTTCTGTCTTTGTAAAAGGTTTATGTAATTATTTCTCACAGCATCATAATGGATATAGTGGGTTGCAAAGGAATTGGGTCACAGGAACGAAACATGACTTAGACACCAGGAATACATTCAGAGACGAGGGCAGCAGGAACAAGCAGGCTGGTGAGCACACACAATGTGCTGCCATCAACAGGATCCTGATTCAATACGACAGCCCCTACCAGAGCAGGGACTGCGAGCACCACTCAGGCCTCAGAGCCTCAGCAGAGACAAGCAGCACACCCCAGTTCTCACAGCAGAGAGAGACAAGCAGCACACCCCAGTTCTCACGACCAGAGAGCTGCTTATATGTGTCATCGACGACCAAAGGTCAGGGTTACACAGCTCACCTTTCTATTAAAAGAAAGCAAACCAAAAATTATTTCTAACGTATTGATAACTCTAAGAATTGATAAAACTATTATAAATTTGGTATTTTTACATAACCTAGTGTTTTCCAAACACACTAAATGGGGAAAGGGAACTTGAAACTCATTAAATAAGTTAGGTCAAAGAATGCTTTAAACTTAGTCCAAATACCAACCATGTTATGCTAATAACAGTAATTATTAGAACTCCTTTTATTCCACTTTGCCAATAAACAATGAGAAAACTTCCATTTCTCCTCATTTCTGAAATATGCTTTGAGAGGCTGCCACGCACAGCACGTAAGAGGAGCCACGGAGCCAGAGTCTTCGAATGCCTCGATGTCGTATCAGATGAGAGCAATGACCAGAGGCACCATGACAATTAACAGGCCAAATAGAGGGCTTAGAGAGACAGCTTAGAGTTAAAGGAACTGGCTACTATTCTAAAAGACGCAGGTTCAATTCCCAGCACCCACCTGGCGGCTCACAACCATCCATAACTCCAGTTCCTGAAGAACCAACACCATTCTCTGACTTCCATAGGCTCCAGGCTTACACATAGTGCACAGTCATGCATGCAGACAAAACCCCAGGCACATAAAATAAGCTTTTAAAAAGAGAGAGATCAAATAGAGCTGGATATGAAAGGACTGTAAAATAGCCACATTATCCCTCCTCCACTTGGTCCGTCCTTACATCCCCAACTCCCATCTGGGGCTCTCCACCAGCCCTAACTGCAAGGAGCCTTGGAGTTCTATTTCCCATTCCAAAAAGCCAAGTCCTGCTTCCTGGATAGGTGAAGTAGAGCTGGTATGCCAGAGATAGATGGCATCTAGACACAATTTCAGTAGCAGCAGACACTTGGAGTAGTATTTGCAAAGTATCCCAAAATGGCAGGTTTAACCCAGAGCAGTCCCCGTAAGTTCCCGAGTCTCCCTTAGGTAGCAGCATTTGCAAGCCTCTAATCTGCCTTCAAGCAGGGCCAAACGGGCTACAGAGGAGCTAAGGGAGTGCGCAGCGCTTTAAGGGCAGGACAAGTTAGTTACAAAAGGCATAAGCACAATAATCAACCCTGACGACCCAGAGAACACGGTTACTGCTACACAGTCTCGTGTCCTCTTCACAACCTTTAACCTTTACACACACTCCTGTCCCACGAACTCTTGCCTTGAAATGCTATAGAAGGCTTACACTTTCCATTCCAGATAAAGAAACAGGCAGTGTAATTAAATGACTCACTGAGATTAAAATGGTAATAACTCAGTCTCTGAATCCTGGGTTAAGGAAATCTGTATTCTATGTAATAGGCCTAATGTGTTCATTTGCAAAAAGAAACCACTTGAAAAAACAGAGTAACAAAAAAAAAGTTCAAAATATGCCCCCCAAATAGTTCCTAGAACATTTTGTGTGGTTATTAGCCCCACAACAATAAACTGGCAGTCATGAAGATTGTAAAAGCAAAGCTGTGTGAACTCCTGGTCAACAGCCTCCAAACTTCCACAGATCACGGAGGGAAAAACAAGCCTCAGCCACTGGCCGAAGGCTAACCTTCAGAAAGGAGAGAGGAGTTGGTAGAAAGGCTAGCCTTCAGAAAGGAGAGAGGAGTTGGCAGAAAGGCTAACCTTCAGAAAGGAGAGAGGAGTTGGCAGAAAGGCTAACCTTCAGAAAGGAGACAGGAGTTGGTAGAAAGGCTAGCCTTCAGAAAGGAGAAAGGAGTTGGTAGAAAGGCTAGCCTTCAGAAAGGAGACAGGAGTTGGTAGAAAGGCTAACCTTCAGAAAGGAGACAGGAGTTGGTAGAAAGGCTAACCTTCAGAAAGGAGACAGGAGTTGGTAGAAAGGCTAACCTTCAGAAAGGAGAGAGGAGTTGGTAGAAAGGCTAGCCTTCAGAAAGGAGAGAGGAGTTGGTAGAAAGGCTAGCCTTCAGAAAGGAGAGAGGAGTTGGTAGAAAGGCTAGCCTTCAGAAAGGAGAGAGGAGTTGGTAGAAAGGCTAACCTTCAGAAAGGAGAGAGGAGTTGGTAGAAAGGCTAACCTTCAGAAAGGAGAGAGGAGCTGGTAGAAAGGCTAACCTTCAGAAAGGAGAGAGGAGTTGGTAGAAAGGCTAGCCTTCAGAAAGGAGAGAGGAGCTGGTAGAAAGGCTAACCTTCAGAAAGGAGAGAGGAGTTGGCAGAGTGGGAACATCATAAAGAATGCAAGTGGAGGAACAGAAGATGGAAGGTTAACAACAAAGCCAGAAGCTTGGTCTTTAACACAACCAACCAAACTTACGTACATCTAGTAAGACTGACTGAGGAAGAAACTACACACAGCCGGTCAATGTCAGAAATGAGGGTGGGAGCCGGGCGGTGGTGGCGCACGCCTTTAATCCCAGCACTTGGGAGGCAGAGGCAGGCAGATTTCTGAGTTCGAGGCCAGCCTGGTCTACAGAGTGAGTTCCAGGACAGCCAGGGCTACACAGAGAAACCATGTCTCGAAAAACAAAAAAAAAAACAAAAAAAAAAAGAAATGAGGGTGGGAACAGAACCCAAAACTAGAAACCAGAAGTCTGATACACATTAAAAGCAACACTAAACTTCATGCCCAAAATTACAATTTATATGAACAAACCTGACACAAGAAATTCTAAATCATCTACCAAAAAAGAAAAGATCCAAATCCAGACGATTTCACTGGTAAATTCTACCAAACATTCAATATTCTACACACTTCCTCAGGACAGGATAAGGACTGGTGCCTAACCTGTTGTATAAGGCCAGACTGATGCTGATGTGATGCTTGATGACCGGTTACAAAATGTGAAACTTACAGACCAGTATCCCTCATGAGCAGAGACACAAAAAACTTTAGTAAAATTTGTAGGAAATTAAATCCAGTCCTATATATATTTCATCATGAAAAAAGAGTCAATGCTCGTCACTATAATCAAGATTAGTCTAACATGGGGGTATGGGGTAGGAGAATATAATAACTCCACACTGAAAAATAAAGAAAAAAACACAGAGGACCCATTTAATAAAGGCATTTGACAAAAGCCACAGCCACATGTAATAAAGATTCTTTAAAATAAAAAAAAAAAATCTTCACAAACAAGAACAATAGAGGACGTCCTGAAATGAATGAATGGATGACAGGATGGGAGGGAGGGAAGAAGCAGAAGAGGGAATGAAAACTAGCAGAAAACTACTTAAAGGAAAAGACATAATTATTCTCTCCTGAGACAAAAGTAAAACCAGAGAGCCTGCTTTTACAGTTCTGAGACAACATGACCCTAGCTCATGGCCACAGCAATGAAGAAGAAATAAAAGAATTAGGAAGAAAACCATGTAACCTGTTGGGCGGGGCAGGGAGCGTTGAAAGAGAGTCTCTCTATGTAGCCCTGGCTCTCCTGGGACTCACTATGCAGACCAGGAGCCTCTGCCTCCTGAATGCCAGGGTTAAAGACGTTTACCACCATGTCTGGATGTGTAATTCCTTATTTAAAGACCACAGAAATCATTTACATAAAAAACTCAAGAGAATTTTCAAAACACTGTTTAGGCTAGTAAATTAATTTAGCCAGACTAAAGGATACACATATGATATGAAAATCAGTACGCTCCCACATACAATTATAAAACAAATTTTGTTTTATATCCCAATTATGGAACACACACACACACACACACACAGAGGCATGCACAAAGAGGAAGGAAAAGAACTTATTCCAGAAAATAGAAATTCACAGAAGGTGAAAGCCCAAGGCAATGCCGACAGCATGAAGAGAGGTCGTTCTGTGGAAGGCAGAAGCAAGCGGCTCAGACCACGGGACACAGAACCTGAGGGAAGCTGACAAGGGACAAACAGAACTGCATGACGCCCTGGTACGTTTTACCTTTGATGTTTTATGGTGTTACCAAAATTGTCAGAGAAAAAGTTAGCTTTTGATAGCTAAAACGTTTAAAACTTAGACAGCAAGGAAATCTTGATCTCAGAAAAGAAGCTGGGAAAAGTGAGCACCTCGTTGAGTCCTGTGAGGCTGCTGCCGACACTCAGGACTCTGCTACTGAGGAGAAGCTAGCCTAGCCTAGCCTAACTTAGCTCACAGAGAGATTCCAGGACAGCCAGGCTGTTACGGAGAAACCCTGTCTCGAAAAACCAAAAGGAAAAAAAAAATGTCACTAAAGTCATCCCTGAGACAGCTACAGCCTCACCTTGTGGGGCAAAGAAGGGCAGAAAAGAGTTGGAAGCACTTCCTCTAGTTTGTTAGACACAGAGGTGCAGTGGTCAGAGGAATACATACACACACACACACACACACACACACACACACACACACACCATGTGCTGTCCCTACCCTGTGTAGGGGGAGAGACATGACAGGAGAACCAAGGCCTCACTTGGTTTCTTAGCTACTTATTACTGAAACTTGACATAACATTATTTAGGAAAAATAAAAAGTAAAATGACATTTGAATAAAACCTGCTGTGATCAGCACTGAAGCCTCCTCCACCAAGAGAACACATTTCACTGAATTTGGCTTATCTCAAAGAGTTTACAGACAATTACTGTGAATATAATGCATGATAAATGTATATAAACAAGTACAACTATAAACCTTAAAACATCTATGTTATGTATAAGCTGCGGAATGAAGCAATTAAGTCACTAAGTGAGCCATAGAGATGACTCAGCAGGAAAGGTGTCTGCTGCCAAGTGTGAACCCAGCCAAGCTGACGACCTGAGATCCACCCAAGAGCACATGTAACTGGGAGGACAGAACTGAAGCCCACAAACTGTTCTCAAACCTACACACACACACACACACACACACACACACACACACAGGCATGCACGCACGCACGCACACAGCACACATATGGACTCTCATACATATAAAATCAGATAAATAACTGTTTAAATGCATACGTGCTTAAGAAACACTCAATACATTCAATTTCCCAAGAAATGCTATGAATGTCAACTGAGCAAGAAAGACAATTTTTTCTGAAGTATTCATATCTGCCTAAGAAATATATAGTATGCCCCAAATCCCGGACATTCTGAGTTCGTCACACGTAGAGCAGTACAAAACAGCTCCTCGCACCTACAACACAGCTGCCCTGCACAGATTACCAGTCATTCCCCCGCCAGTCTCCAGAGTGAGAAGCACTTCTTTTTTGTTTTGTTTTGTTTTTGTTCGAGACAGGGTTTCTCTGTGTAGTCCTGGCTGTCCTGGAACTCACTCTGTAGACCAGGCTGGCCTCGAACTCAGAAATCCTCCTGCCTCAGTCTCCCAAGTGCTGGGATTAAAGGCGTGCGCCACTACCACCCGGCATGAGAAGCACTTCTAAGAATTATCTTTTACCAAACAGTTTTCAAATTACAAGAACACCAAGAAACTAGAGAATACTTAAGATGGGAGAAGAAAATACAGTGAAATCTGAAGTATCCACGCCATACATTTTTGAATAGCAGTAACATTTTAGTTTATTCCTCGAATTTATATGGCTAAGACCCTCAAGTGAGCTCTACAACGATTTTTAATGAGATTCCATGGGATGGGCAACTTCCTGCAAAAGGTGTAGGTGTGCACCACTCCTCTGCTCGTAAAGCTCAGTCTATGATTATGCAATTAACATTACTACCTCCAAGAGCCAGTCTGCATTTGAGAAAGAAGTGTTTACAGTCATATCCTGCGCCAAACAGCATTAGCAACACTTCTTCTCGGTGCAGACACCGCAAGAATGAACTTGTGAGGATCACACTGAAGTGTAGAAGCAAAGCAACAGCAACCTAAGAATGTGGCACCCTACGGTGACATGGGACAAACTTCTTCCTTACTCTTTGCCACTGAAGAGACACCTGTAAACATACAAGAGGGATAAAAGCAACAGGAAGTGAATGCTAGGTTACTTTAAAGGCAGCCCACTCAGGTGTCCACGAAGCCGATGCTGCTTCCAGACCTAGCCAAGCTGACTTCACAAACTGAGAAACAGGAGGAGAGAAGCATTTCAGCGTGTCATTCAGAGCAGACGCCCACTTCTGGTGTGTGTCCACTGGTGTCCATATTAGTTAAAAGTCACTATCATCCAGTCCCTTCCTGGTATCCAACTACTTTTTATTTATTCATTAAGAATTTACTGAGCCAGGTGATGGTGGTACACCTTTACACCCAGCACTCAGGAGGCAGAGGCAGGCGAATCTCTGTGAATTTGAAGCCAGTCTGGCAGTCTGGTCCACAAAGGACAGCCAGGGTTACAGAGAAACCCTGGGGGGGAGGAGGAATGTTCTGATTTTCGCTGCTACCGTTCATTACTTCTAGTTACTTAAAGTTAGATGCTGTGGTGAGGCTCTGGCCATGCATAGTGAATAAGAGGCCATTTTTGAGACTCATTTCTCTCCTTCCACCATGTGCCTTCTGGGAGTCAAACTTGGGTAGCTGGGCTTGGCAGCAAGGACCTTTACTTGCCAAATGAGTCTACCAGCCCCTCAACTACTTCTTAATGAGACAAAGTCCACACACCTCTACTGTCAGCCACAAGTGGTTGTGAATGTTTCCTCTAGTGCAAAACAAGGTGTGTGTCAGGGTGAGAGCAGCTAACTATACTTTACCATGTTTCCTAACCTCTTAACAAGCCTGAGAGCCCAGCTATAGACGTAGCCCAAACTTTCAGACATAATACAAGCTTAAGGCGCAACAAGGAAACTGAGATCCTGGGAGCTTATCACTCAAAAGGAAGGAGGCATAGGGCACACAGGAGAGGTGAAACCACACCCCATACAGCTCCTGCAAACACTCACTCAGGCCAATAAAACAGTTACACGTACTTTGGGGCTGGAGACATGGTTCAGTGGTTAAGAGCTCTGGCTGTTCGTGCAAAGGACCCAGGTTCAGGTCCCAGCACCCACATGGCAGCTCACATTCTAATTCCAGTTCTAGGACATTCAATGCACTCTTCTGGCTTCTGTGTGCATCAGGTATATACACAAGCACAGGCAAAACACTCACTCGTACATACAAAAACATATTTTTTCATATTTCAGTGTACTTTAGAAACTCTAAGGATACCTTCTGGAAGCTTCATCAATTGAGAAAAAGACTCTCCAAAGAACATTTTGTTGTGACTAAACAACCCCTTCTGGAACATTCTCTTTATAATTCAAGGTAAGCAGAAATAGTGCTAGAATTCCATTTCCCAATTCACACATACCAGCCTGGTGAAGGTTCTCACGAGTATTTTTTTTCTCCTTTTTCTAACACTTCAAAATCAATTTTTTAAATGTACATGTCTGTCTGTGTAAAAATGTTTATACATATATGTGTATATGCACACACAAATACACACACACACACACATGCCACACACATATACAGGGTGTGTCAGTGCCTCAGAGGCCAGCACAGAGTACTGGGATCCCCAGGAACTGCAGTTAAGGCTCAGTAGGTAAGTCGTTTCTCATGTAAGCTTGAAGACCTGAGTCTGGATCACTAATCCACATCAGCCTGGCCACGGCAGCACATACCTGTAGGCCAGTACTCCTACAAAGAAAGGAGGGGTAGGAACAGGAAAATGCTAGGAGCTCGCAGGCCATCTAACCTAGTGTGCATGGTGGCAAAGAACTAGACTGTGTCTTAAAGTGGAAGGCTAGGATCAACAACCATCATCATTGTCCTCTGACCTCTACATGTATGCACAACAAGCACATACCACACACAGAGACAAATACCATATATACACACATGTAAAGGTTTTTTAAAGATTGTTTATTTTTATGTGAGTATACTGTCTCTCTCTTCAGACACATAAGAAGAGAGCATCAGATCCCATTACAGTTGGTTGTGAGCCAGCATGAGTTGCTGGGAATTGAACTCAGGACCTCTGGAAGAGTAGTCAGTGCTCTTAACCACTGAGCCATCTCTCCAGTCCATGTAAAAGCTTTTTTAATCTAAGATTTCAGAGGCTAGGGGTCAGTGATAGTATGGGCAAGGACCTGGGTTCAATCTCCAACATACAGAAAGAAAGAGGTAAGATTCAGAGCACTGGCTCTGAGTACAGATTCAGTTCTTAGCATCCATGTGGCAACTCACAACCATCTGTAGCTCCAGATCCCCTGGACCTGGAGCACTGCAATCCAAGGCACTGCATACGCATGATTCACATACATACTTGCAGGCAAAGCACTCATTCCTTCAATACAGTTTTATAAACCACCTTAAAGAAGTCTGTCTTTCGCTGGGCAGTGGTGGCGCACGCCTTTAATCCCAGCACTTGGGAGGCAGAGGCAGGCGGATTTCTGAGTTCGAGGCCAGCCTGGTCTACAGAGTGAATTCCAGGACAGCCAGGAGTACACAGAGAAACCCTATCTGGAAAAAAACAACGACAACAAAAACAAAAACAAAAACAAAAAAAAGCAAACAAACAGAACTCTGTCTTTCAACTGCCACTGTACATTACTTCTCTGTGTTTGTGAAGTTCGCCCCACTGATGCCTCTTAGTTTAATACCAAGCAGATGAAAATCTGTCTGAAGAATTTTATGCCCTGTTTAAATGCATACTTCTATCCCAGAAGTCCTCTGCCTCCCCAGTGCTGAGATTCTTCTTTTTGCAAAAATCTCAGAAATCAGTTAATAGTCAATACTACAGCAAATTCAAATAAGGTATCCTCCCTATGGACTGAAAGGTGGTAATTAATTTAAAAATGTATGTGCACTATGAAGATTAAAAACATCTGTCAAATCAAAGATGCAATTTCTATATACTGTGTTAAGCCCAGTTGACTTCTGCAGGAAACCTGCTTTCTAGATGATACGGACACAGATACAGGTATGGATGCGGACTGGAAAAAGTAGGTGGCTTCCCAGATCCCTACGCAGTCAGCCAACTGTAGTCTTCCCAGGGCTTCAGCTCAACCTTCAAATGCACTGCCACGCCTTTAAGTAATGAGCCTGCTGCAGCTGGAGCATCTGCTAGGAAGTTTTCACTATTACTCTTTGTACCATATTTGATCAAGTTACCGAGTCTTTCAAATCCAGAAAATATGAAAAATAGAAGCCAAATCACAAACTGATTTAAGAACTATCTCCAACATGGAGCGATAACCGCTAACAAACAGCTCGCAGGTCTAGGCTACAGGAGCAGCATCAAAGTGGAACGGCTTCCAGCCTACCCTGCATTTCTTCCCCAGAACTGGGCACTTCCAACCCCCAGGTACCTGCCACATACTCCACATCTGCACCTCTGCCCATGCCCTCAGAACAGGATGGGATGATCCAGTAGAGATGTCTCAAGTCCACCTGGCCCTGGTAACTAGCTGGTAATAGAGCCATACAGCCTAAGTCAGCAAGCACAGGAAAAACATTAGCTGCCTGGTAGAACTCTATGCTTTTGCTTTGCCCAACTAAATCTAAAACCCTTCAGTCAAGGGAAAGCCTGAGCATGCAAGACAAGTTTAGACCACTGTTCCCAACTGGCACAAACAGCTCAAGCCAAAAGTACTCATCTTGGGAGGCTTCTTCTCAGCAACACGGAAGACTCACAAAAGACTCCTGCTTAGCAAAAGGGGGACCGCCACAGATCACTAGGGACTACCCAGTCACAGATCACTAGGGACTACCCAGCCACAGATCACTAGAGATTACCCAGCAAGTGCCTGCATGGTGAGTCCTCTCTAGAAACTCTCTGTCTACACTAGAGGGAGCGGCACCAGCCCCCAAGGCACTCATCTCAAGGGAAGAGTTTCATATGGCAGCACTGAGATAGGACACGTGCCTATACAGCACAATAAGTATATTATGAGCAGATGCACATCACAGGCTCTTGTTGCCGGGTGCTATTTCCATGCCCTGTCCCACAGTAATACCCTCAACTTACAATGAAATTAAGAGCTCCTTCCTGCCAGCCCAAGTCTCCTATGTAGTCACACCTGCTCGCTGATCAGTTATGAAGACTAAATTACAGCTCAGCTACATGACAGAGATCTCATTTAGATGCATATTATCAAAATAAAAGTAGTTATGTAAGGAACTAGAGAGAAGTTCAGCAGTTGGCAATTCTGGCTGCTCTTGCAGAGGACCCAGGTTCAGGTCCCAACACCCACATGGCGGCTCACAACCATGTGTAAGTCCAGTCCCAGGAGAACCAATACCTTCTTGCGTGCTCCTCAGGTACCAGGCACTTGCAACAAAGCACTCATGCACATAAAATAAATATTTTTTAATTACATAAAAGATTAAGAAGTAAAAATCTCTGAATATCCTTGGCTGGAGGAAGGATACAATAGAGTTAGCTATACCTATAGTCTAATTTTATTCTTAGGAGAAAACAAATACAAGCTATATATGTATACATCATATCTCTTTTAAAGCGGGCACCACTGAAGACTAGTTTATCTAGTAAAAAGATAAAAATTCGCCTTCTTTTCCTAACACACAATGTTCTTCTCACATTTAACTTCAGTTTCGAAACGTGGTCATGTTACCACACTGTAGTCAACTTCCTCCAATGTCGTAACTTGAGAACAGATCAAACAGGTAGTCATCTCCATGGTAGCTTCCTTTAAAACTTTAGCTTTTGAACATTTTTTCTGTCAGCTTCCAAAGGAACCCAGCTCGCTCAGTCCCGGGGACTCCCCCAAACACTCTCACCCCACCCCTTCCCTAACCCTCTCCAGCCCAGGGGCTGGGCCTCCCTCCCTTCCCCAGCTTCTCTTTCCTGTATAAACCCGCCATTGCTGCCATGTGTTCTCTGGGTCCTTGGCTCAGTGCTTGGTCTACTTACCTCTCTCCTCTCTGCTCTCATGGCCCAGTCAGCCTAGACTCTGCCAGATGCCTCTGCTTGCTCTCCTCATCTCTACAACGACCCTTCTCTGCAGACATGCCCTGAAGTGGCATGTCATCATTTTCACGCATCTTCTAAGACAACAACCTAAGGTGGTCTTCCATTCATTTTCTCAATTCCAATGACAGATCCTCAGATGCACACACATAGAGAATAAAATGCACATCCTTATACAGAGAAATACTACGGAATGTGGGGCACGGAGGTGCACACCTTTGATCTCAACACTGCAGAGGCAGAGGAGGACACCCGAGTTCCAAGCCATGACTCTTTAAAATTTATCAGATAAAACATAGTTCAAACCAAATGTAGACTTGCTCTCCAGATTATCTCAAAGAGGAGCACGTGTGTTCCTTCCTGCGAAGATCCCTGCAGTGAAGAGGAACCCTGACTCTACCTAACGAGCTGTGCAATACTGTGTAAGGAGTAGAGGTGAACTTACTCTATGTTAGCTGATTTCTAAGGCGGGGATCTTCTAGGCATCTCACCACCTTCCTAATATGTAATCTTTATCTGCCTTGGATTCTCAAAGTGTCACCATGTCTTTATTAAGTAACAGGTTTATTGGGTGGTGAAATGGCTCCGCAGGCAGAGGCCCTTACTGACAACCCCAACAGTCTGGGCTTGATCCCCAGAACCCACCCAGCACAAGAAAACCAACTCCTGCAAGTTGTCCTCTGACCTCCATACCAGTGCTAAGGCATACCTGTCCTCCAAATAAATGAGTAGTTTTTAAATATTTACAAATGACCTTGCACCCTGACTAACACAAACTTAAATGAGAAGAATTTTAGGATGTTGTAGGGCATCATCCTCATCGAGTACATCTATCTCCCTGTAGACTGTTTTAGCCTCACCAACAAGGGTTAGATTAACAAAGTATGCTGCTCTGGATTCCACATCTGAAAGACTCTGGCATCAAGATCCCCTCTGTCCTCCCTGCCCCTCCCTTCCCTCCTCATTCCTCCCCTATTAACTAGTTCTCAGATACCCTGAAACCTAGCTGTCTGGCTGTAACAGTGGCACTGAAGAAAGCCTTTTAAGCCAGGTCCATGTCCAAGTCTGTACCTGAGAATGTCTATGCATTGCTTCCATTTAGTCCTCTAGAATAATGGCTTTTTTCATCTGAATCTGAGTTCCTTGTTTACAAAAAAAGCAAAGAGGCTCCAAAAAAATGGCATACATCACAGCTCACTTATCTCCTGTATATGAACGAATGACCACGTCATTCCTGTAAGTCAACCAATAAGCACTAGAGCTAACACAAGGCACTCGTTCTGCTTGCCCGGTCTCATGAAGAATATGGCAGGCTTGCTCTTCAGGCTGGAGATGAGCAGTCTGGCAGTCTGTCTGCCGTCACAGGGCTTGAATTCCAACAGGAAAGACCACAGTCTAATAAACAGACACGGTGCCTGGGAGATGGACAGATTACTAAGAAGGGACATGCAGGACTGAAGAAAAGCGTCAGGAGGACAGGCTATGAAGATTCAGGGATGCCCTGAAGAGCAAGAGGCTCAGGGCAAGAAGAGGGCATTACTGGAGAGCAGTGCCCGAGCAGAGGTAAAGGAGGCAGTTCCAAACTAGGACTGTCCATGAGGGCGATGGCACGTGTCTTAACAAAAGAATTACCAGGGAGAGAACAGAAGGGCCCTGTGCAGTGTCCTTCACCTCTGCAGCTCGTTCTACCATAGAATTCAGACCTTCAGTTAGACACTGCTCAGGGAACACTTCCCTCAGTGTGTTTTACACAAATTATTCCTTCTCTGATTAATTTTTCTCTAAACACAAGAACAGACATCTAAGCGTTCAACTGACACATTAGAGATCTCCAAATCAAGGGCAGAGTCAAAGACACGCTGTGGGCAGGGCACCGGAGGCCTCCAAAGACACGCTGTGGGCAGGGCAGGGCACCGGAGGCCTCCTGTGGCAGGGCTCCTCGTCCCTCAGGAGGCCCAGCTGTGCAGCCCGCAGGCCTTTTAAACCAGCCAGCTTCTCACAGCCTGAGCAGCCACAGGCTTGCCTCCTGGGCGCCCAAGATGGGGTGACAGCCTTTGCTTCTGTTTATTACCTGTAGTCTAGGGGGACAGGGCGGCACATGCCATGGAGTCAAGGGAGGTCAAAGGACAGCCTGCAGGAGCTGGCTTCCTCTCTCCACCATGTGGGTCCATCAAATTCAAGTCACCATGTGTGGGCCCTTTATCCACCGAGCCACCTTGCCAGCCCCCACCCCAAAAAAGCATAATTTCTAAGTCTCTCCTAGAGCTAACTCCATTTTAGGAAAATAAAAATTAGGTAAGTGGGCACATGTGCTGTTATACTGTCCCAACATTCTATGAGCACATCACCACACACATACGTTAATTTACTCTTCTAGTAGTAGCAATGACCGTACAGTGGCCCACTGAGAAGTCTCAGCTCTCTGTGATTAAAAGAAGGAATCCACAGCCTTGGCCACCAAGGACTGATGAGCCTGCACTTGTTCTTATCTTGGCCCCAGCACCAGCTCTGAGCAGATTAACGGAACTAAGCTACAGCAGGCTTAAGCACTTCCGAGCACTGCTTCCTGCTATAAACATGTTTCTTCAAAACTTATTTCCACTCTTACACCTCTGTAATCGGTGCACGATTTGCAGGAGGCGCTATAATGAACACGGGCTATCCTGGCCCCCAGGATCACCTCTGCTCCATTTCTCCTGTTTCATAACTGCCAAGCTCACCTTCTCAAACAGAACTTAACAATGGAATTGAGGGAGGGAGGTTACGCTTCCCACCTCCAGTGTTCATAGGAGCAGCAGACTGGTGAAGGGGGTATCTCCAACCCCCCCCCCACACACACACCCCTTGTGAGACTCATTCACAACAGTCGCAAAGAGAAGCAGCAAGGTAGCTGGCCAGGTGTATAATGGCCACTGGGCTCAAATGAGACAAGTCTAGCTTCAGCTTCCAATTTGGAGCACCCTGACCAAGACAGCTCCAACACAGGCTACTTGCACAATAGCTCCTGTCAACAACTCCAAGAAACTCTACCTGCAGTCTCTTTCATTTTATTTTATTTTATTTTACTTTATTCTGAAACAGAGTTTCACTATATAGCCTTGGCTGGCCTCTTGCTATGTATAAGACCCAGATGGCCTCAAACTCACAGAAATCTTCCCCTGCCCCCCTCCCCCCCTGCCCCCTGCCTCCTACACCCAGCCAGACTCTTTCTTTAGCCCTCCGAACACTTTCCTAAAGTAACTATCTCCCTTAATAACTCACCTTGCCTACATTGGGTAGACCCTGTGCCTGCAACTGAGATCTCTGACCACATGTGCAGTGAATGTTCTTCCCACTGCTTCCACACATGAACTGAGATGGACAGAAACACACAGGGCATTCCTCTCTAATGCAGGTCTTTGTCTAAACCCAGGGCTCATATCCACAGGAGCATCTCAGATCTTTCCTTATATGTACTTTCTCATAAATTTCATCACCTCTACCATGCAGGGAGAAGAAAATGGTTTTTGTCTAACTAATTTTCTATCAATAAAGAGCGTGATGAGAGCAACTTGGCAAGACCTATGAGAACAGGATACAGTAAGCATCACTCCCTGCACCACTCCAAGTTTCTGAAGAAGCCTGCAGTGTTAGGTAGCACTCTCAGAACTTCCCAAGCAGCAGGCACGGTGATCTAATGCCTACGTGTGCCAAGTGATCAGCACATCGTGCCAAGACATAACTTACTCCCTCAGGCAGCTGTGAACTTCTTGCTCATTCCCCTAGCCTCAGGGAAAAGGTAATCATGTAACCACTGACACAGCAGACAACTAAAACCTGGCACTATTACCTAACACCAAAAGCAGACAGAGAGCCAGGGAGCAGCCACACACCTTCCAATTCTCTTCGTAGTATAGACAATCAAGTTCCACAACATCAGTTAGCAGAGCCAGGGGAAAGAATCAGCTGTTACTAACACTGTTCTGTGAAACACCAACCAACTCCTACAAAGGACATTTGATGTCTCTGGGAAAGCAATTCTTCTGTACTATCAAATGGCGTATTTTTCAGGGGATACTCAAAAGCAACCTTCCTTAAAGGAAGGTTACCAATTCTTACAAACTTTTTACAAATTTCGGGAGCCTTTGACACTTCTGCAGAAGTTCAAGGCGCTCCAACTAGAAAGTAGGCGTTTACTTCAACAGGAAGCAGACACGAGTGGATGCTGCTAAGGTTAGTCCACCCCAGCTCAGGGAAGGAGGCCCTCAGAGTAGCTGCCTTGTTTCTGAAGGTGCCCCCCCCCACCTGCTGACCCAAACTGCTTTCACCACAGACCACTGGCCCTTTAGCTGTGATAACAAAAGGAATGAGAGCGCTCCACTATCCTCAAAAACAAGGCAACCGATCTGAGAAGAAAATTCCTAAGAAACAATTGTTTCACAGGAGCCAAAACAGATGAGTTGCTGAGATGAGCCTCACTGTCATGACATGTGTACCACATGTGACCCTTTGGCTGTTTAGCTGGCTCTATGGGTCAAGAAATTCAGTATTTCCAGGCTAGACATGACACACTAGCCTACTTTGAATCGTTTTATTCATTTGTATCTTACCTTTATGCCCTAATTTTAATCAGCCTTTTAAAAATATTTATTTATTCAATGTTATATGTGTGTGCTTGAGTGTATGTGCACCATAGGAGCCCTTGAATGTCAGAAGAGAAACTGGATTACAGATAATCATAAGCCACCACGTGGGTGCTGGGGACCAAACCTTGGTCCTCTGCAAGAGCGAGTGGCACGAGCTTCTAACCTCGGAGCCCTCTCTAGCCTCCATCTTAATCTTATCCCAAGCTTAAGGACAGGATGCCCATTTATTAATAACATCAAAAGGAAAAAATATGCACTACCCTCATTCCTGCCACTGCTGTGGAGACAAAACCTGCACCTGTAGGTTCCCCTATAAGTGACAAAGAGCTTGTGAAATAGTTCACAAGCTAAATGTACACAATTTAAAGAGCTGCTCAGTGAGTATGTGTCACACCCGCCCATTCGTTTGGCATTCAAATGGCCTTTTTTTCCACAGCACAGCGCTCAGCGCTCAAATTCTAGCAGCATGTTGGGTTGGGGGAAGGAGACATTTGACAACAATAAGGGGTTTCTGAATACACAATTGCCAAAAACAACTCATAGAATGAAAAATGTTTACACACTGCTTAGCCTGCTGCATCATGCAACTTTACCACAGACTTGGCCGAGTGCATACATGTGCATACACACATACGCACTCACACATTACGCGTATCAGTCCATACAGAACCAATAGGCACTCCACATGAAACACTGCTGGTTTGAACTGCAGTGTTTTTACTGTACATACACTTTCCTGTTTCTTCAGAAATACGATAAATTACAGAAAACAAAGGGTTTTCATATTTTTCCCAGCATTATTCCTTAGCATATAAGTATCAAATCTGTGGGTCTGCGGACTGTGCTGAGTTGGCAGGTTTGATTTCACTGCTGTCTGAGATGCTGTCATGTTACTCATTGTCATTCTGAGTGGGTTTGGAGGCACTTAGATGGCACAACTCTGGGCATGTCCTGAGAGGTCTCACTGACCAAAAGCTCCACCCTGAATGTGGATGGCCCCATCTCACAGACTGGGATCCCGACCTCAATGCGGGAGGGGCTGAACACCAGCATGCGACACGGCCAGCTTCCCTTGCCCTGTGCCTTCCAGGCCAGGAAGGATGGAGTAAGCTGCCTCTGTCAGGCACTTGTCACACCAACGAGACACTAACAGCACAGCTGCTGTCCTGAGTGTCTGGGAAAGCAGATGAAGTGCTGCTTGGGACGAGGACAGATTCTCAACAGCGCCTGACACTGCCCTAAACACAGGTTTAGCAGTCTGTGCTATGAATTTCTATGAACGGGCACTCTCAGCTCTGATGCTGTAAAATCAACTCGGAAAAACTGAGGACATGCTTGCCCTGTAATATCAAAGACTCAGCCAAGAGTGGAAATGGCCAGAATAGGCAGATCTGTATAAACTGAAAGCACATTAATGTCTGCTTAGGGCTGCGGGGATAGAAGGACAGGTGTGAAAGACACTGGCCTATACACAGCACGTGCAGTGCTCATTAGTAGCTGCTTTAAAGCCAGCCTCGTCACAGAAGCCCTGCTTTTCTCAGCCTCTTTAGAAGCTGCCCCTACTTTTGTCTATCAGCATTATTTGCACCCATACATCCAACCAGAATTTTATTGTTTGGGGATTATAGATCTGGTGGCCTTGGAAACATGCCACCTTTTAGAAAATGTAGGCCACCAGAACCTTACACAGCTTCAATTGTGCTTGAATCACAAAACAAAATGGCCACTTTAACCCAACTTCACATTACAAATCAGCCCACTTTTCAGAATTACCATTAAGTTGGGGCTTCTCATCAGACGTCTCCAGATATAGGAGATTTGTGGGTTGTCATTTTCAGAGACATAAAGATACTGTAATACACCATCCATAAACTCTATGCCAGATTTTAATCGATTTGTAGTTTAGGGGTGCATTTAAAACTAGGTTCTAGGAACACAACATTCCAAAAGGCTTGGGCCTAGCCTCCAAATCTTAATAAGAGAAACAAAACACAAAATTTTAATCTATCCTGTCAATTTTGCCTGGGTTTCCTCCATCCTGGCACTCAAACTATTTTATCTATCTGTTGAGCTTAACCTCATGGACACAGACGGGCCCTTTGGAATCCATGGCGCAGTGCCCTGCACACAGGATAGCTTCAACTGAGGTTAAGTGGGTAAAAGAACTAAGAACAAGGAGAGACAAATACCTCCCAAACAGAGCCCATTCTCCCTCTTCGCTGACAGTCATCTAAAGTGAAACCAAGAAATGTCCAAACTCTGCCTTCGTGCGCTCTCTTTCCTCCTCCACCCATCAGCCCGACTCTCCTGTGGCTACTCTTCCCCGCCACACCTGAGGAAAAGCGTGAGGGACTGCATTTCATCTTCACAGTACTGCTTCTCCTCCTTCACCTCTTCTCTCACCTGAGCGTTACTCAGCAACACTGTCCCTTTACAAAAGAAAAACCACAGGAACTCATGTCTGTGACTATCAACGTCTGGGTAGCCCTGCCCCTAACACAGAAGACTGAGACTCAGACAAGAGCCTTAGCCACTAAATCCATTTCTAAATCTAAACTCCTAGATTTGACAGGTATCAAATTTTTGTGGAAAATGTTTATAACAGACTTGATTTTGTGTGCCAGGGTATTTGTGCATTTGTTTAAAAAGTGTTTCTCTGCTGCCCTCCCCACAACTTAAACTCTCCTAACCTTAAAATGGATAGATTTCAAACTATTAAAATTGCCTCATACTCTCTCCTTACGAGATGACTGCTTTACTTCTCCAGAAGAGGTCAAATAAAATGAGTGTTTGCCAAAAGACTCTGGACCTCCAGCAACCACCTCATCAAGATTTAGAACGCATGTGCACCTCAGAATCACCTCACAGAGAAATCCATCATCCCTGCTCCTACTCTGCAAGCTCCCTCATGCTTGTCTTCCAGACAACTCAGACAGCTGCCTAAAGTCACCCCAACAAAGCAATTTTTCCAGAGACACCTTCCCTTTCTCCCACCAAATAGCAGCTCAAAGCTCCCTTTTTACTGGACAAGGCTTTGGGTTTGCTTGTTCGGGAGTCATTTTTGGTCAGGAAGAATGGGGACATGGGGACAGCTTCAGGGAGGACAAGGACGACAGCTTTTTCCTCACCATGTTTTCAGGCACTGTCCAAACTTTCCACAAGGCCTTTGTACTGTTTTTATGACAAGAGAAAGCAAGACAGGGCACTCGGATGGGTTCCCTTGTCTAGCTTCTTCCTGGGCTCTTCATGAGCTACAAGCACCTTGAGGACACATGATCTGCACAGGTCTCACCCGCAGCCCACACCTGCCACAGTACACATTAAGTGAATAATATTAAGCAATGTCTGATTTGGGAGACAGTGAGGTGATCAAGCTGGGCATGCGCATGTTAAGTCCTTAAGGGATGTGGGTCGTTGCCCTTCTACGGCATTTGAGAGGTGGAAAGTCTGCTCTCCACACACAGTAAGCAGTCAACAGAAGCCTTCCACTCAAGACTCAGCACCTCCTCAGAGAATCCACTGTTCCATTCTTGGTAGACCAAAAGCAAGACTATAAACATCTTGCTACAAAATGGAGCACTGGGAATTGAATTTATTAAGTCAGACGGGGCTCTCTGCCATTCAGAAGGCATATTATGGACCTGTTCAGCCACCAAAGTTTAACGATATCCTCAAAAATTAACCTTTATTCCTAAGATTAAATAAGACTAAATACTAAAGCAAACAAAGAATTAAGGTAACAGCAGCCCAGACTTGTTATTAAACTACCAAAAAGCCTTACCTAACAGCCCAAAGCAGAAAATCTACAGGAGTGACTTAACATGAAAAAAGTCTCAAGCATCTGCTTGGGAGAAGTGACCCCCAAGTAGACTGTCAGGGGAGGTACACTGCACTCCACCAACGCGGGGACTGCGGCTCGGCAGAGATTATAGGTGAAGAGTCACTGCTTCCTCCACAAAGCCAGCCTGTGCCATGTCCTTCCTCGCTGTCCCCAGCCTGTGCCATGTCCTTCCTCACTGTCCCCAGCCTGTGCTGTGTCCTTTCCCACTGTCCCCAGCCTGTGCCGTGTCCTTCCTCACTGTCCCCAGCCTGTGCCGTGTCCTTCCTCACTGTCCCCAGCCTGTGCCGTGTCCTTCCTCACTGTCCCCAGCCTGTGCCACGTCCTTCCTCACTGTCCCCAGCCTGTGCCACATCCTTCCTCACTGTCCCCAGCCTGTGCCGTGTCCTTCCTCACTGTCCCCAGCCTGTGCCGTGTCCTTCCTCACTGTCCCACGTGCTATGGTTTCAGTACTGTTTGAGGAACCGAGAGCATATTTCCTAGAAACCAGGACGCGGTGTTTACAGCTGATTTTGTATTCTCATCTCCTTCACTTCCACTGGCCCCTGCATACTTCTGCCCCTGGGCTCTTTAAAGACATTCACTTCAAACAAAGCAGATGCTGAGTTGAAGGTAATTTTAAAGCAAAAGGTGGAAGTCAATACAAGATGACAGACAGCTGCCACCACGCATCCACAGTGCACGATAAGAAAGCAAGCACTCCAGTGCAAGTACAGATGCCGCGCGCTTCCTGTCTCCTGGACTGAGAAGAGAAAGTTTTCTAGAAGAAAAGAATCTGTCCTTATTGCAAATTCTGTTAAGATTTAAACTTGCTTCACCACAATTATAAATATTTACATTCCACCAAGCTGCTTGTACTAGAAACTGCAACCCGATGCCATGGGCTTCTGCACTATGCACACTGTACACACTGTGTACACATCCACTGTGATGCTGCCCACCCAATGCCGTGGGCTTCTGCACTGTGCACACTGTGTACACTGTGTACACGTCCACTATGAGCTGCCCACCCGATGCCGTGGGCTTCTGCACTGTGCACATTGTGTACAATGTGCACACGTCCACTGTGAGGATGCCCACCCCCACTCTGTGAACTCAGAAGGCATTCAGTGACTCCAACCTTGACTCCCTGAAGGGAGGAAATTTAATACTGTGCCCAAGACCTTTCTCCAGAAGTCTGAGATATTTGCTCTCCTAACCTTCTAACTAAAAGTTCATTGCTAATGCCTGAGTTTTCTTGCTGAAGCAACAGAAGGGGGGGGGACCCCATTCCTGCTAACCAGTGAGTATCCAGAAGCCTTCAGTGAGCTTCAAGTTCCTGTCTCCTAAGTGTCACTGTATCACTGTATCCATCTCAAAAGAAATGTCGTGAGGTAAGTACAGAATCTAACATAGGACAAGCCTGATGGTGGAGTTTGGTGAAAGGTATTAACTGTGGAAGTCACACTGGCAGGCCAAAGTCCTATACCAAGTTGGGAGTCAAGGAACACCAAAAGGAGATTCATATAACACCTCTGAGAACTGGTCAACAGCAATGATTTAAAAAACAAAAACTGTGGAATAAAACAAACTAACTATGAACTGCATTCCCGGCTGAAACCCACACTAAAAGACTGCCTTTCACTGGAGAAACAGGTATGGGGTGTATTTCATCGGCATGAACTAGTGTTTAAAACAAATTACTAGCTTAGCTGACTGGGTGGTCATAACTACCCTATTATACATAGACAGACTTTCTGGCATTTCTAAGGAAAATACGCTGTACTCACACAGCCAAAACATACTGGGACAACGATATTCCCAGTGATGGCTGCAAGCTGCAAGACAGCTGCTGCAGTGCATGTTGATAAAGGAGGGATCCTACCACCTGCCTTCAGCAGCCTGGTCCCACTCACAGGGCTAAGGTGTATCCTGCAGGCCTGTTAGAAATGAAGTGAATCCTCAGCTATCTTGTCAGTGCTAATCCTATGACTAGGAAGCAACAGGCTCCTGTCATGAAGCAACAGAACACTAGGTGGCTCCTTTTCAGCCAAAAAATTAATAAAGATAAAATAAACACACAGCCACAAGCCTACACGGAGCAAGTCAGTAAACAGCAGGCCGATACTTGATCTGCCAGTCAAGAATGAATGCCTAAGCACTTGCTCCTCTGCAGCAAATAAAGAAACATACAAAGTGAGGAAGGGTCCCTATCATCTAAGAAGGTTACCTGGAAAGAAGTCAGAGGGCTTCTCTTGCCAGCTGCATGCCCCTCTAGGCCCTATACTCTAAGCACACAAAACCAAAAACCTTATTTCCATGGTCTTACAGCACAAGGGTAATAAATCCAGCAAGGCAGTGAGCTGCTCATGGGCTCTCAGAGCTAAGGCATCAACTGACTGAGAAGCTTCCAAAACTTGTCAGGCTCTTCAATGTGGACTTTCAAGGTGGAAACAGAGGGTGCCTGTACTTACAGTGCCTGCCAGGTGACTCTGACACTCCACTGTGGAGAACTACTAACCCAACTGACCCTTGATGTGGAGTCCGAATGTCCCTTACTTTATCTTGTCAGGAGTGAGTGCCCATTACTCCTGCAGGTGACTCTACTGGAAAAGACCTTTCTGAAGTACAAACATCTGCACTACTCTCATCATTCTACCTTATTATATACTTGAATTTTATGAATATGACCGAGCAAAACGAATTCCAAAGAGAGAAACACTCAGATGAGCTATTGCATCCAAGTTCTCCCTGGACGGAGAGGTGGGCGGGTCTCAGAGGATGAGAAAGGCCCAAACTGGGAGTGGTGGGACACACCTATAATCCCAGCATTCCACGGCAGCGGAAAGATGAGGAGGAGTTTGAAGTCAGTCGGTTACATCACAAGGCATTGAGAGCAAAGAAGGCTGCTGGTGACTGTGTATACTTTTTAATCTAAAGAAAAGTAAACCTGAAAATACAACTAACACGGACAACAAAGGTTCAAAGGAACGAGAATGGTTGTTACAGGGGAGAAGAGAAGCCCAGCATATGATCCGAGACAATCTGGTGAAAGACAATGCAATCAGATAAGCAAGACAGGAGAGAGGCAACAAGCCGGTCAGTCACAAAAGCAGGAGTGTAGGCTTGGTGCAGACAGCACTGCAGACATTAGCTGCAGGGCAGCGTGTGCCACCTTAGCGTCAGAACTGCACACTGGTTGGCAAGGAGACTGCTCCAGCCACTCAGATATAAAGGTGAAGGGTTGGTTTGCTCTGTGGTGGCAGTAAAACAAAGAGAAAATGTTGAAAACAGGAACCCATGCGCAGAGGGAAAACAGCGAGGCGGGCCACAAACTGAAGGCAGGGAAGGCTCAATGACTCTGAGAGGAATCTGAAAAACTTTGAAAAACACTTCAGAGTGGAAATAAGGAGAAACTCAGTCGAGGAGCACGAACAAGGGTGGGGGGTGCTTTATTTTAAGAAAGCCCCAAATCTCACCCTGTCCCACATCTGCAGTACACCTGACACCTTTGCCCTTTTTTCTGGTCACAGCACAGGCTACAGTTTCGGCATGCTCACATAGGGACTCTGTACTTTTGACTCTGTGACAATACTGCCAAAAGTGACAGTGTTTACAAAAATAAGATGTGCTTTAGCCAGATGTGGTGACATAACATTTAGCTCAGCACTCTGGAGGCACAGGCAGGTGAAGTGAGTTTGAGGCCATCCCGGCCTACATGGGGAGCTCAGGACAGCCAGAGTTAGATAGCAAGACCCTGTCTCAATAAATGAAGGAATGAACGAACAAATAAAATGATAATAACAAGTGCTTTGATGGAGCTGGGAGGCAAGGAAGGAAGGAAGGAAGGCAGGCAGGCAGGCACGCAGGCAGGCAGGCAGGAAGGAAGGAAAGGAAAGGATACTGAGAAGTGCTTTGATGGAACTGGAAGGCATGTGCCAGTCACTACACAGCGCACAGCACATGCTGCAATTTACATGAAACACATAGATAGGCAAGTCTGCAGAGGAAGTACTAGCACTGGGGAGAGTGGGGAGAGATGAGGAAAATTAGGGAGTAACTGCAAGGGGGTGTGGAGGTCTTTTCTAGCTGATAAAACATGCCCTATTTGTTTACGGAAAGAGATGGTCACACAAACCTACAAATAACATCAAAAAGTGCTGACCTGGACAGTTTAAGTGGGAAAACTGGACAGTAAGATGATGCAAACATGCTGTAAGAAAAACCTTCCAGAATACATAAATAAGCACTGTAACTGCAGATAGATAGTCAGCGCCGCAGGAGCAGGAACCACTACACACAAGCTACAGGAACAACTCAGTTACTTTACAAGTCAGCTCCTTGTAAGGCGGAAGGAAATAAGCATGGAAAAGATAGGACGTTTAAACATGGATCCCGTTATGATGACTCTTACAACTGCTCCACATTCTTTAATATATACTTCATAAAGAGAAAGGTTTGAGGTTTTTCAGTAATTGTGGTAATATTACACAATATACCAGCAGTTTCTTGGAAATTGAAATATACAGTAATATACAGTAAGCCACATCCAGGAAAAACTGATCATGTGCCTCAACAATTACTAAGCAAATGAATGGACCCATCTTACAACTGTCTGTAACTGCAGCTCCAAGGGATCTGACATCCTAATATAGGCATACACGCAGGCAAAACACCAAAGCACATAAATAAAAAGAAACTATTTTTTTAAATAGATTTGAAGATGTAATCAAAAGTCTATCAGAAAAGAAAGGTTTTCTTGCTTGAAAGACACCAGAGAGCACCAAAATAATTTCTGCCTCCAAGACACTTACCTAAAAACAGTTCTAGCTATTCCATACTGTCCCTTATCATTAAAGCCATTACTGCTCTTCCACTCAACACAATTCATCAATAGTTAACACACTACGTGACCACACCCTCTAAGGCATGAAGTAGAAACTTAAGGGTTCTCTGGAAAGTCAGCTGGACGGTGTTTTGCTAGGGAAAACATGTGAAGGAACTTCTTGCTGAAGCAGACACAGGAGAAAGGATGTTCTGCTAAAGAAAACGTGTGATGAAGGATTCTTTGCCAACAATATGCATGTGTTGGTCAGCCTTACATTGTATAGTTGAGCTCCATTTGTCAGGACTCTGAGGACTCGTGCTGATTGGATGCACGTGCTGAGACAAGACACGTGAAGGACATGTGATGTTTGGAGGGTAGAAAAAGGACTCTCAACGGAGTAACGGAGACAGAGCTTGGCTTGCTGGTACAGCTAGCTGTCCAACACTTGTGGGTCTTGTGTCTTCACTGATCTTGGCTTCCCTGAGAGAGGTAAAGTGAAGAAATTCTCCTGGCGTTCCTCCTGGTCCCTTCTGCTGACTTGAGCTGACACTGAGGCCTGGCTGTCTGCTAAGTAGTGCCACAGCTACTGATCCCGACTCCACTGAACTGGACGGCTGGTGTATCCATGAAATGTTTGTGAGTGGATCTAGCTGCCACTGCTGACCTGTGAACTGAACTGTGGATTTCCAGACAACACAGATAGGAGTTATTCCAAAGAACTTTTCTAAATAGGTTCACTTCCCCTGTATCCTTTGGGCAGTGGGCTACAAGGGAGGTTAAAGCATTTAAGAACCATCATTAAAAATAAGGTTTGAAAGAAATTAACGTTACAAAGGCACCTCTCATCTTCCTCTCTACATCCCAGGACCTGCAATGGGTACACACAGTAATGCCCAGTAGAATCTTGATGGTACAAGTCCTAGCTACTCAGGAAGCTACATGGAAAGATCCCAAGGCCTGCCTGGGTACACAGGGAGTTCAAGTCCAGCATTACTGAAGCTCAGACTCTGAGGACAACGACAAGCATCACCATAGCTCATGTCATACCATGATGAATGCATCCCACCTAGGAAAAGCATCAGTCTCCATCCAAAACCGCCCCCAAAGAACCAAGAACCATGACCATCCTCTTATCTAAAGCCACAGACAACTACTGGATGTGTAGCAATATATATTTAGGTATTCTGAACTGAGAATAAATGTAAACAGTGAATTAATCCAATGGCTGTATTTCTTTACCTTATGGTAGTCACCAATAACCACACAGAGAAGCCAAGATTTATTTAAAACTGTATCTCAATAGCTGAACAGTTAACTGTGTACCCTAACCCCCTACACAACCCAGCTCCCCCGCCCAGCCTATCCAATGACACTTGCATATTATTATTGACCTGGCTCTTTGGGCTTCAGGGGTGTTTCCATGATCTCTCTCCATACCAGTTCCTCATGGCTTCAATTCCTCCATCCTCCCAGCTGACCTGATTTCCCTCTTTCCCTCTCGCTCATGGACTTCCTGTCCTATTCTCTATTCTGCCCAGCCATTGGGTGATTAGCATTTATTCACAAGACAGAAAGTAAATGGTAAGAATTGTTTACCCAGACCTGAGACAGTAGATTCTTGGTATAAGCACAACAATGCTGTGTCCAGATTGAAATAAGCTATGAGGGCAGAGAAATCAGCATTTGAAAAATACTAGGGTAAACTTCACACAATGTACAAAAACATTATGCCTATAACGATTAACTTACCTAGCTTATGGAGGCCTAAAATAATGAACTATCTATGTCTAGGAAATAATACATTTTCCCAATATAGTATCTCTCCATTTAAATGAAGTTACTCTAGTCAAAGCTATGTTTAAGAGACGGTGCACCAAACTCCCTAAACAGCATCCCTGATTTTATGCACAAAGACGCTCTCTGACAGCTTCGAAAGCTAAAGTAAAAGTTCCCCACGAAGCTGTCTAGGACTCAAGAATGGATTCAGGAGAAACCTCTCACCAGCCACAGTACATGATAGCCCATGAGCTAAGTGGTTCCAGACATCCTAAAGTCAGCAGTAAGACAGTAGAAACAAAACAGCCTTTCCTGCCTTCATTTATCTCCAGAATTCTGTGACAGGTAGATACTTCCCCATTTCACAGATAAGGAAACCCAAGTTCATGAGCACTGAGAGACCAGCCCACTGCCTACTTGACGTCAGCAAGCATCACATACCCAACACTTACAAATCAACTCCCAACCTGAACTCCCCACCCAAACCTGCTCCTCCAGTCGCTTCCTCTGGTCCACGGCACCTCTATTACACCAGCCGCTCTGGCAAAAACCATGTCATCCCTGACCGCACAGGTGCAGTACACAACATCTCCCCAGTAAACCAGGTCAGCCCCGAGGACACACCCCAGAGCCAGGCTCTTCTCACCAACCCCACTTCTGCGATCATATCCCTCCTCGAACATTACTTGAGACTGTTTCCACCCACACCCTCCTGGTCCTGTGAACCAGTCTGTTTTTTAAAACACAGCTTTAGGGACTGAAGAGATGGCTCAGTGGTTAAGAGCATTGGCTATTCTTCCAGAGGACCCAGGTTCAATTCCTAGCACCTAACTAGCAGCTCACAACCCTATGTAACTCCAGTCCCAGAGAATCTGATAGTCTTGTCTGGCCTCCACAGGCACTGTATACACTTCATGCACAGACATATGTGTAGAGAAAACACCCATATTTTTTTTCAATAACACAACTTTATACAGAAACCTTCCCAGGGTGTCTCACCTCACCCAGGGCTACCTGTTGATGATCCCCGAGAGAAAGGGTGTCTCCCATCTACAGGGCACCCGGTGAGTATGGTTCACACATAAATGAAAGAACCACAGCCAGAATCATGCAGCATGCAACAGAGCCAAGGCCGCACCAGACCTCCCAGTGTTCTTGGGCAACAGTCGGACAGCCCTCCCTCACGGGAAGAAATCCTTATAGTTTGCTTAGCATAACTGAATCTTTTAATGTATCATCAATACTACATTAGAGTTTCAGCAAGTTAAATTGTAAATGCTAACTTGACAAAGACACAAAACCTCCGACTAGGTGGTCTGAACAAGGACTATGGCAGCACGGGCAAATGCCAGGCTGACTGGCAAAGCTCAGCACTCAGGCCTCCAAGGTGGCCACATTTAGGGAGCACATTTCAAGAGTGCCATGCACAAGCAAGCAGGGCTCTCTCTCCAAGACCAGGGCACCTAGGAGACAGGGGTCTCACATTAGAGCCTACCACTCACATGGGGTAAGAATGAGTCTCCTGGGTGATACTAGTAACAGGAGAAAGACTGGACTCAAAAATGCTGGTCACACAAAGGACCTGGAAAGAAAGAAACCTTCCAGAGCCAAGTCTAAGTAGGGATTATTTTTGGATCAGAATAAAACGAATGTTTAAAGTACTAACCATTACAGAATTTTCTTGCTACAATGTCTTAAGAGAAAAGAAAAAACAAAAACAAAACAAAACCAGCAGCAACAACAACAACAAAAACCCTAAATCTCTTTCTTCAGAGCTTTCAAAAATGTTTCCAGTATCGACCACTCAAAGCCTTAAATCTCACTGATTACAACAATCAACTCCGGCAATATTAATAGTAGGTTCTAAAGGAAACTTCATTCAGCTCAATCCCTCCTCTTTTTCAAAGGAAAGGATGCTTGGTGTATAGGTGTTCAACAATGAGCAACAGACTTGTCTGTCAGATGAACAAACGAAAGGCTACCTAAGGTCTAGGAGGTTATTACTCTTCCAACAGCTGACACGAGACCCAGGGTTACCCAGAACCAGGGAGGTTTCTCAGTTCCCTTGGAATAAACTGGGTGTGGGAGTGGGAGAAACCAAGACTGGAGAACTCCCTGGGTCTTAGAGAAACTGCAGCCAAGATATATTACAGGCAGTTTCCTTAGTTTTCTTAATTAGAAAAGCACTTGATGAAATAAATTTTGCCAAAATGTATCTCCTTGGAAACCAAGAAATAACACTGTTTTTTTCCTCCACATAAAGAACATTTAATAAGGACTATTTTCATAATGAACAGCTGCAACTGTTTTGTGTCAGAAGTAAACAGGTAGCTTCCACTAAAGAATAAACCCAGGGCTGGAGAGATGACTCAGTGGTAATAGTGCTAACTGTGCTTCTAGAGGACCTGGGTTCCTGACACACAGCCGCACACAGGTGGACCATACCTCCAGGCCCAGGGGATCCAAGGCCTCTTCTAGCCCCAGTGGCACCAGGCATGCATTTGAGACACATAAAGGGCATGCAGCCATATGTACAAAACAAATGTTCAAACTTTCTTTTTCAGATTGCTTCTAGGGAGTCCATCAAAGATGCAGATAAAACAGCAGGACCCATCTAAGAGCCAAGCACGGTAGGAGGCAGACACAGGAAGATACCCTGGGGCTTGCTAGCGCGCCAACCTCACCTAGTCCAGGAGCTCCAGGCTAATGAGAGACCTGTCTCAAAACAATAAAATAGAAATAAAAAAACAGAAACAAAAAAAAAATTGGCACCCAAAGCACAATACCCAATGCTGACCTCTGGCCTCTACTCAGTCTTGTGCCTGAACACACACAAAATACCCACTGAGTTAACTTGCAATCTTCAGGACTAAGTCATGTTTCTTTCTGAAGCTTCCTCTAGATGCTGGGTGTTGTACATGCTCTTTGCAAACCAGGAAATGCTGGACAAATGACCCTTACCATACTACCTGAAAGTGAAAGACAACCTCACTCGCATGTTGCCATTTAAATCACTTTACTTCCTTCTTTAAATGTGTCTGGTCTCCTCAAAAAACAAACAAACAAAAGAAAGAAAACTCAGAAACATTATTTTACCTTTTCATGTGCCTATCACTCAATGTCTAGCCTGTGAAATGAAAAGTACCACCTAAGGAACCAAAACCAACGGAATGGAGTCGCCTCTGTGGAAATGAACCCAGTACACAGTCAAATGACCTTGAACAGAAGCACCAATCACTGGGGAATCAAAGTGTTGTCTTCTCAACAGTCGGTGTTAGGAACTATGTGAGGTTCACATGGAAAAAGAATACAGCTTATCTTATAGATTATAAAAAATTAGCTCAAAAGTGGATCAAGAGTCTAGATATAATCTAAAACTCTTAAAATTTTTGAACATGGACTTGGGAGTAATGGTTCAGCAGATCAGAGGATCCAGGTTCGGTTCTCAGCACCACATGGTGGCTCACAACCATCTATAACTTCAATTTTAGGGGGATCCAACATCCTCTTCTGGCCTCCATGGGCACCTGGCAGGCATGTGGTCCACAAATATTAAAGGCAAAATACTCAAACATATAAAATACAAATGAATAAAATGTTTGCAAAACTTTTGAGCATCAAACAAAATCAAGAGAAAAAAAGAACCTACAAAGGAAATACTTGTAAATTATATATCTGATAAAGGTTTGATAGCTAGAATATACAAATTAACTCTTAAAATAAAAAAAAAAAAAAGAAAGAAAGAAAAGAAAGAAAAATGTGCAGAGAACTTAGACGGTGACCAAGAACCATCAGAAGGCCCTTGATGAAACCACCTACCAGTGGAGCCATCAACACCACAGTGAGATTCCACCTCAAATGCACGGCTTAGCCACAATATAAAAAGAGAGGGGGGTAAAAGGTGAGGATGTGGACAGACTGGAAGTTTGGTGACCTACTGCTAAGACTGTAGAGTTGGGGTACAACCACCACGGAAAAGTTATGGAATGAAAAGCTCCTCAAAAACCTAAAACCGAAACCCAGCACGGTCCAGTACTTGCACTTCTAAGTCAGCATGCAGAAGAACTGCATGCAAGCTCTGAGAGGGATAGCTATGTGTCACTGTTTCCAGGCAGACTCAGGCTGAGGCAGGCGAATCTCTAAAAGTTTGAGGCCAGCCTGGTCTACAGAGTGAGTTCCAGGTCAGCCAAGGTTCTATGACACAGAGAAGCCCCGTCTCAAAAACCACTACGGATCAGCAAGGGTAAACACATCCCACCCACACAGCCATCCTAAAGGAACAGCAGTTCTGTCACGTACTACACGCTGTCATCCTTGAGGACATGCCTAGTGAGATAAGCCAGTCACTTAAAGGCAAAGACTACATAACTCCACTTACATGTGATGTACAGGGAGTAACCAAATCGAAAAGACAGAAAGTTGGCAGTTGCCAGGGGCTGAGAGAGGAGGGAGAAGAAAGTAGAAGTTGTCTGATGTACAGTTTTGGATACAAAAGGTTTTTTTTTTTCAATTTTAGAGCTCTATTTCACAAAAAGGTGAGTAGGCTTAAAACCACCGAACTATACACACTTGTGTTTCTACTACATCGTTTTAAGTGGATCATAAAACTACCAAACTGAATTGACGTGTCCCAGCCACACTGCAAAATTGCCTGACCCTTTACCTGTAGGCAACCAGTTCTAGAATCCTTCTAAACTACCTTCTCAACAGAGCTCCATTGGAAGATCTGGGGGCTCTTTCCCTTTCATCTATCAAAATGAAATTCCAATGACCATAGAGAGCTACTAACACTGATCCAAATGCATTCTGCAAAGAAGCAAGACATAATCACCTACCGAGACACCGCCCGGCTTCCCTGGTGCCTGGCTGCAGTAACCTCGGCCTTCCTCATGGCCGCCCAGCATACCCAAGCGGCTTCAGGCTATACAGCACTTTGAAGACTGCTCCAGAACAAGCCCAGTAGAGCAGGCATTGGACCGTAACAAGCCTTTCTGTGACCCCTCCAGCACTCTCCAGTACTAGACTCCAGGACTCTCACCCACTGAAACATGATTTCCTTATACAGCTGGCATCCCTCCTTTACCGTTGCATATCAGCACTAAGGACCTAATTTTAAAAATGAGAATAAACTGTGAAGTAGCGTAGGAATTTCTCTAACTGGAGTCAGGGTTAGGAACTAACCCTTGGGTACTCAAGCTTGGGTACAGTTCTCCCACACTACTGAGCTAGGGGTCACACCCCTACCCCCATCCACACACACACAACCATTGGCTACTTAGAAGTCAGAATCCAGTAAGCTAACTAGTGAGTTCTTCTGAAGTCTCCAGTGGAGCTGGGAAAGGGGCGGAAATGATCAGCTCCAAACTGACCTGCCTTTCAAGAGCAGACTGGTGTTTTCCTCAGTCTTTGGGTGACAAGCAGTACAGCAGTATACAGTTCGGGAGTCATAGTAGACTGTTTCTCAGGGAGAGAGGACAGGAATGCTGGGGACTGACCTCAGGGCCTCACAAATGCTAAGCAAGTCCCCTACCCCACTGAGCCCTCAACTCTGCTTTGTGAGCATGTAAGAAGACAATGACTTCCTATTGAGTCCTAGGGACATACAGGTGACTCCAACAGAAAGACAGCAAAACTCTTGAGCATCCTTTTCCCAGTACTCTAAAGAAACAGACTCTTCCCTAAAGACAACTCAGTGCGAACTGCTTCTCTGAAGGCAGGAAAAGAAATGCAAGGGGCAAGGGCTTACAACACGCCAAGCTGAAATCTACCATTTATTACATGATAACATTAATCACAGGAAGGTAATATAGGGGCTTAGGTAAAAGATACTAATCAGAGCTGAGGGTATAGGTCAGTGGGAGGGCACTGCCTACCAAGAGTGAGCCCCTGGGCCTCCTGTCCTAATGAGGAGGAGGGAGGAGCTGCAAGCCTAAGAAGAAATAAAGAACCCAATGACAGTAGACTCCGGCTGCAAGAGCATAGCAGCTGGCCCAGCCTCTGCTTTTTAATCTCAATAGCTGTCTTCTGAGATCAGAGCTCAGTATAAAAGGAAGCAAAGGTCCGAATGACACACAAACAATCGATAACCGCGCCTGTTCACACTCGGGTAAGTGGCTCAGCTCATGGGAGTAAGAAGGAACTCTGGAAACTACAGCCCGATGCCCTTTCAGCCCCAGCAGTCTCTGAAGGACCCCTTCGTTTATAAAAACCAGCAAGTCTCCATCTCCGAGCCAGCTTTCCTCAGAAAGCATAGCCTCTCATCAAACACTATGTAATTTACCTGTTTCCCACAACTCCAAGTTAGGCAGACTACAAATCTGATGAGAGAGAACTGTGGCATGGTAAGTAACCAATTAGCTGGACGCTCTCATCTCAGACCTGCAGAAGTAACTTGTCACCTTCCTTACAATGCACCACCATGACCCTAATGCCCCTCCATGCCATTCTGGGATCTCTCTCTAGTTCTTTTTTTTAAAAACACACACACATTCATCCCCATACTCAGGAAGCAGAGGAAGGCAGATCTCTGTGAGTTCAAGGACAGCCATATCTACATGGTGAGTTCCAGGCCAGCCAGGGTGACACAATGAGTAAAACCCTATCCGAAAAGAAAATCTCTTTGTACCTGGATCACCTTAGGAGATGGGTGGAGGATTAGATGAGAAGGTGAAGTTTTCTCTCCCTCAAAAGATACACGCAGATGTTTTTCCTTACAGACCTGGTTGCAAATTAGACCACCCTGTGCCATTCTGTCCCTTGCTCAATCACCCGTGTTTAAGGGAGCTGGAGCCTCGGGAGCTGTCCCACCTTCCCATGGCTCCCATTCCTTTCTTCTGCAAATCAACGTAAGGGAAGGAGAAGACAGACAAGAAAACCTGACTTTTCTAAAGAGTATCAGGAAACTGAGTTGATAAAACTATCTTTAAAAGAATATTAACAACAACTGTAATTTAGGATTCCTTTTTCCATAGCTTAGCTATCTGAGTAACTCCAAAGCTTAAGTACCACACATGGCATTGATGCTATTTCCATACCTTTTCAACCTTAATGTAGCTATTATTTCCTTCAGTTTATTTTATTTAATAATCCATGAACACTTAGCTATGAAAGAGAATCATAAACTAACTTCAACATAGTCAGCAGGAAAAGAACAAAAGGTGAAACCCAGGGAGGTGTTTAGATCAGGACGGTTGGCTATCCTGGATGCTGCTCATATCTAGTTTTAAAACATAAATATGACGTCAACTCCCTGGGCTTGGAGCACCTCACCTGCAAACGGGGAAAGCTGGGCCAAAGGAGCTATGCTTCAGCTCCCTTCTAGTTTCATCCACCCATGACTCCGTTCACGGAAGGGTAAGGAAATGCAATTGCAAACAACTTGAGTCACAATGCATGCATACACACACACACACACACACACACACACATATACTGGTTGATTTCTGTGGCAAAGCTGGTGCTCAGCTCTGTGCTCGTACTGCAGTCAAGACAGTGAAAGGGGCCCAGCTATTTTTTAAGATCACCACAGCTAGAAAGTGGCAGGGCAGGTATTTGAAATCCACACCTTCTGAAGACAAGTCATTTGAATCCTTTAAATAAGTTGAAAAATCAAACTGCCTCATATGCAAAACCTTGGACATGGGGTAACTTCACACCCTAAGATGTGGGTGTGGTCCCATGGTCCCTAGACCAACAGTCCCCTAAGCCCAAGAATGATTTTGCTGGAGTCCCAGAAGCCAAGAGAAACAGCCCTGCTGATGACACTCTGTAAATACTGCTTGCCTCTCAAGGCTCAAAAGGTTACAAATACAGGGAAATTTTACTTTTCCAATTTTGAGATTCAGTTTCTGTGATGTGAAAGGAAACAAAGACACAAGCTTGCTCCATCAGAGTTGGGGGGGGGGCTGTTCTAATCTGGCCAGTGAAGCAGAAGGTTCAAATCTAAACAGTAACCTGAAAAGTTTCATTAACAGTCATACCATTCGGGCAATGACTGGACCTTTGGTTAAAAAAAAGACAGGTAGGCAAGAGGCAGCAAGCCCTATCATTACCACAGGACCCTTCCACTAAGTCAGCCAGGAAGGCGATCTGAGTTGGGTCCACTCAGTGCTGCTCTCTGTGCTCTAAGAGAGCATTTGAAAAGTCCCTGACTGAAAATTCACACTGCAACTGAAAATACAACACATGTACACCTTACCTCAGTTAACCAAGACCCCAGAGTGCATAACTGCTAATCTCAAGTCATCCTCAAACTACAGTACATTCATAAGTTGTTAGGAAGCTCTTCAAAAGTTGCTTTAAAATTTTTTTTCAAATGAGGAGACTACACCAATACAACACGCGTAATTCAAAGCAAATATGAAATAAATACAAAAGGAAATACCACTGAAAAACTGAGTCAAAAGAAGAGTTAATCTCAGAATGTCATTTTAGTGGCGTGCTTAGGAGTTACTAACATAACTGCTTGACAGTCAAATCAGGCAAGTCCGGGGGCCCCAGGGCTGTGACAAGCCCAGGAACTGCAGGGAGGCTAACAGCTACACCTACTGACTGTCTCCAGCCACTTGCTAAACCCGTTCCCCTTCTCTCAGTCTGCTGGAAAATCTAATTAATAATAGTCAATTTCAAGAGTCCTTTAGAGTGAGGAAAGAAGAAAAAAGTCTCCTGTGACACTGAAGTAAGTCACCACTCCAATGTCTTATTTGCCCCAACCATTATGTTCAAGCCATCACCCAGGTTATTTTAAATCACTGTTGTTAATGCTTCATAGCAACAACGTATTTCATGGGAAAATGCCTCAGTAATAATATTCTAGTTAATAACTGGGTTATCACCTCATAGGTAGACACATCAGTGGTCATAAACGGCTTTACTTATACTTTTAACTGTTCTGCATAATCCTATCACCTTTTTTTCCATCCTGGTAAAGGCAGCTTAATTGCAGCGTTTCAGAAAGGAAAGGGGGATATGGGAAAGTCATTAAACCAAGATACAGAAAATCATTCCTGTGCCTAAACGACGCTGCTGGAGCAATTAAGTACGGCTAAATGTTGTGGCTGTCCAAAAGAATCAGCCAGAGAACCTTTGCATTGGGAGATACTCCATTTGAGAAAGCAGGAGAAAGTTGACACTTAACTCCCACAGAGTACCAGTATAAAAAAGAATGGCTTTAAGACTCTGAGTCAGAGTTTCAACATGAAAGGCTCGATTTATAGAGGAAACGCCAACCCCAGTTCATCCAGATAGACCTGGAACCTGATGAAAGTCGACACCTCCCTCTGAAATTTGCATCGCATCACTGGCTCGAGTTTAGAAACATAATCATGTACAAGGCAGTATGAATTTCAGTGAAGGTTGCCTCTCAACTAGCCGTCAGGGGAAGAAAAAAAAATCAAATCCATAAAGCTCCAAGGCAGTCTCCTAGTTACCCGTCCCCAAACGCTTCCCCTTCCAAGAGGAATGCCAACAATCCAGCACAACACCTCCCTTGAAAGCTAGCTATTTCCCGTGCCTCTGGTTTTGGACTCGGCGAGCCCCGATGAAATTTCAACCAGCCCAACGCGATTGCTTGCCCACGTTGAAATGCCACGGAGCGATTTATGAACCTGGCAAGTTGCCTTTAAGGTCAGGAGCAAAGTTGGAAAGGGCAAGGAGAGAAAAAGTTCTTTATACAGACAGCACCCTCACGCTTCTCCAACCCTATGACGGTTTTCTTCCTCCAAGGAACGTAGGTTGGAGCATCCCCGGATCTCAGTCCCCAATATCTTCCCAGGAGAGAAATTAACACCCCTGAGCCCGCAGCCAAATCTTTCCTTTCCCCACCATTAACCCATTGGGCCTTGCCCCCTGCAGCACACCTGCAAAGCGCTCACCGAATGACGAATGGGGAAGGATCGCTCCGAGGAGCCCGGAGTCGCCGGGTGAGCACGGCCACCAGGCAGGGATGCGGGGCTCCGGGCCTCTAGGGTAGCCGATCGCGATCCTTAGGTGCGAACGTGTGCGCGCGCCGTGCGCGATGAAACGCAGACTCGCCCCCGCCGGGACCGCGATCCCCAGCACGCCACCAAATCGGAAATCAAACTTTCAGCGGCTGTGAGCGTCCAGCTCCTGACCGCGAATCCCAAGCCCTGGGGGACTGTCAGCAGTGCCGCCCCACCACCCCCCAGCCCTGCCCTCCTGGGCCACTTACCGCTTGGCCTGGGCTTCCCGGTGCAGCCGCGCATCCGGGGCGCGTCGTCCGCGCGCTCTCCCTGGGGAGAAAGAGAAAGCGTGCAGACGGTCGGGGCGCGCTCGCTCGCCGCCTCCTCTGCGGAGATCAGAGGCTCCGAGCGCCCGGCGTAGGGGCCGCCGGGGCGGGATCAGCGCGGCTCACCAGCCTCGCTCCGAGAGGGTCCCCGCAGCTGCCGCGCTCCGTGCGCCGCGGAGGCCGAAGTGACTAGTCTCCGGGCATCAACTATTGTGCAGGGGCCCGGACCCGGGCTCGTGCCCCCGAGCCCCCCATCCCGCCCGCCGGCTCCCGGGAACGAGCGCGCGGCGCCCGGGGAGAGTCCCGGCTGCGGAGCACCGCGCTTTGGGCCGTGGGAGGAAGGGGGGAAGTTGCGTGGCCGCGGGGGAGGGGACAGGTAACTGCCCACCGGGTCTGGAGGACCCGCGCGGGGAATACGCGGGAAGGGAGCCCCGGGTGGCGGCGTTAGGCGCGCTGCGGGCGGTCTCCCAGGCCCACCCTCCCTCCCTCCCCGACCCTTCCCCCCGGGACACGGCGCCGCACTGACTTTCCGCTCACTCGCTCACGCACGTACTGAACTCGCTCACAAAGTTGCCGGCGGTGGCGGCGCTGCACTGGCCCTTCTCCCCGCCCCATCCCTTCCCTCCCTCCTCTCCTCCCTCCTTCAATCTCGGGTGAGATCACCGCGGCGGGGTTCTGCGCTCCGCCAAGTCTCGCGAGATTAGAGCCCTGCTCGGGCCGGGGGAAGTGGAAGCAGGATAGTGAGGACCAAGGAACTTCTGGTTGCCATGACGACTCGACAGCCGGGAGCAGTTTTCACCTGCCTCCTCCACTGCCCCAAGCCTAGCGGTGGGAAAGGGGAGGCTGGAGGAGAATTTAGGGCTTCCGTAGACCTGCTTCTCTCGGAGGTGGGCGCATTTGGCCAGAGAGGCTCTGGGGCTTTAGAAGCCTGCGCATCTCTATTTCTTTCTTTTTTTTTTTTAATTTAATTTTATTTTTTTAATTTACATTCCAAATCACTTCCCCTTTCCCGTTTCCTCCCTCCCCGAAAGTCCCATAAGCCCCCTTCCCTCCCTCTTTTCTCCGTTCAACCCCCTCTCATTACTCTGTCCTGGCGTTCCCCTACATCCAGTCTTTCCAGGACCAGGGGTCTCTCCTTCCATCTTTTTAGAAATCTATTGATATGCTGATTGTGTCTAGGGTATTCTGAGATTCTGGGTCAATATCCCCTTATCAGTGACTGCATACCATGTGTGATCTTTTGTGATTGGGTTACCTCACTAAGGATGATATTTTCAAGTTCTGACCATTTGCCTAGGAATTTCGTGAATTCATTGTTTTTAATTGCAGAGTAGTATTCCATTGTGTAAATATACCACATCTTCTGAATCCATTCCTCCGTTGAGGGACATCTGGGTTCTTTCCAGCTTCTGGCTATTATAAATAAGGCTGCTATGAATATAGTGGAGCATGTGTCCTTATTGCATGCAGGTAAAGTCTCTGGGTATATGCCCAGGAGTGGTATAGCCGGATCCTCCGGAAGTGTCATGCCCAGTTTTCTGAGGAGCCGCCAGACTGCTTTCCAGAGTGGTTGTACCAGCCTGCAATTCCACCAGCAGTGGAGGAGTGTTCCTCTTTCTCCACATCCTCGCCAACAACTGCTGTCTCCTGTGTTTTTGATCTTAGCCATCCTGACTGGTGTGAGATGGAATCTCAGGGTTGTTTTGATTTGCATTTCCCTAATGACTAAGGATGATGAACATCTCTTTAGGTGCTTCTCAGCCATTAGATATTCTTCAGGTGAGAACTCTTTGTGGAGCTCTGTACCCCATTTTTTAATAGGGTTACTTGCCTCTCTGGAGTTTAACTTCTTGAGTTCTTTGTATATCTTGGATATTAGCCCTCTGTCGGATGTAAGGTTGGTAAAGATCATTTCCCAGTTAGTTGGTTGCCGCTTTGTCTTTTTGACGGTGTCTTTTGCCTTGCAAAAACTTTGTAATTTAATGAGGTCCCATTTGTCTATTCTTGATCTTAGAGTATAAGCTATTGGAGTTCTGTTCAGGAAATTCTCCCCTGTGCCCATATGTTCAAGGTTCTTCCCTAGTTTCCCTTCTATTAGTTTCAGTGTGTCTGGTTTTATGTGGAGATCTTTGATCCACTTAGAATTGAGCTTAGTGCAAGGAAATAAGGATGAGTCAATTTGCATTCTTCTGCATGTTGACCTCCAGCTGAGCCAGCACCATTTGTTGAAAAGGCTATCTTTTTTCCACTGGATGGTTTTAGCTCCTTTGTCAAAGATCAAGTGACCATAGGAGTGTGGATTCATTTCTGGGTCTTCAATTCTGTTCCATTGATCTACATGTCTGTTACTGTACCAATACCATGCAGTTTTTAACACTATTGCTCTGTAGTACAGCTTGAGGTCCGGGATACTGATTCCCCCAGAGGTTCTTTTACTCTTGAGAATAGTTTTAGCTATTCTGGGTTTTCTGTTATTCCAGATGAATTTTTGAATTGCTCTTTCTAACTCTATGAAGAATTGAGTTGGGATTTTGATGGGGATTGCATTGAATCTGTGTATTACTTTTCGTAAGATGCTCATTTTTACTATATTAATCCTGCCAATCCATGAGCATGGCAGATTTTTCCATCTTCCGAGGTCTTCTTCAATTTCTTTCTTCAGAGACTTGAAGTTCTTGTCATACAGATCTTTCACTTGTTTGGTTAGCGTCACGCCAAGATACTTAATATGGTTTGTGGCTATCGTAAAGGGTATTATTTCTCTTACTTCTTTCTCAGCCTGCTTATCCTTTGAGTATAGGAAGGCTTCTGACTTGCTTGAGTTGATTTTATATTCGGCCACTTTGCTGAAGTTGTTTATCAGCTGTAGGAGTTCTCTGGTGGAGTTCTTTGGGTCGCTTATGTATACTATCATATCGTCTGCAAATAGTGATAGTTTGACTTCTTCCTTTCCAATTTGTATCCCTTTGACCTCTTTTTGTTGTCTAATTGCTCTAGCTAGAACTTCAAGTACTATATTGAAAAGATATGGAGAGAGAGGGCAGCCTTGTCTAGTCCCTGATTTTAGTGGGATTGCTTCAAGTTTCTCTCCGTTTAGATTGATGCTGGCTACTGGTTTGCTGTAAATTGCTTTTACTATGTTTAGATATGGGCCTTGAATTCCTGATCTTTCCAAGACCTTTAGCATGAAAGGATGCTGAATTTTGTCAAATGCTTTCTCAGCATCTAATGAGATGACCATGTGGTTTTTTTCTTTGAGATTGTTTATGTAGTGGATTACATTGATGGATTTCCTTATATTGAACCATCCCTGCATCCCTGGGATGAAGCCTACTTGATCGTGGTGAATGATCGTTTTGATGTGTTCTTGGATTCGGTTGGCAAGAATTTTATTAAGTATTTTTGCATCGATATTCATAAGAGAGATTGGCCTGAGATTCTCTTTCTTTGTCGGATCTTTGTGTGCTTTTGGTATTAGTGTAATTGTGGCTTCATAGAACGAGTTGGGTAGTGTTCCTTCTGTTTCTATTTTGTGGAACAGTTTGAAGAGTATTGGTGTTAGGTCTTCTTTGAAGGTCTGATAGAATTCTGCACTAAAACCATCTGGACCTGTGCTTTTTTTGGTTGGAAGACTTCCAATGACAACTTCTATTTCTTCAGGGGTTATAGGACGGTTTAGATGGTCTATTTGATCCTGATTTAATTTTGGTACTTGGTATCTGTCAAGGAAATTGTCCATTTCCTCAAGATTTTCTAGTTGTGTTGAATACAGGTTTTTGTAGTAGGATTTGATGATTTTTTGAATTTCCTCAGTTTCTGTTGTTATCTCTCCCTTTTCGTTTCTGATTTTATTAATTTGGATACTATCTCTGTGCCCTCTGGTTAGTCTGGCTAAGGGCTTATCTATCTTGTTGATTTTCTCAAAGAACCAACTCCTCGTTTTGTTGATTCTTTGTATGGTTTTATTTGTTTCTACTTGATTGATTTCAGCCCTGAGTTTGATGATTTCCTGCCTTCTACTCCTCTTTGGTGTATTTGCTTCTTTATGTTCCAGGGCTTTCAGGTGTGCCATTAAGCTGTTAGTGTATGCTGTCTCCCGTTTCTTTTTGGCGGCACTCAGGGCTATGAATTTTCCTCTTAGCACTGCTTTCATTGTGTCCCATAAGTTAGGGTATGTTGTGCCTTCATTTTCATTAACTTTCAAAAAGTCTTTGATTTCTTTCTTTATTTCCACCTTGACCAAGTTATCATTGAGTAGAGCATTGTTCAGCCTCCATGTGTACGTGGGTTTTCTTTTGTTTTTGTTGCCATTGAAGACCACCCTTATTCCATAGTGATCTGATAGGAGGCATGGGATTATTTCTATCTTCTTGTATCTGTTGAGGTCTGATTTGTGACCAATTATATGGTCAATTTTGGAGAAGGTACCATGAGGAGCTGAGAAGAAGGTGTATTCTTTAGCTCTAGGATGAAATGTTCTATATATATCAGTTAGTTCCATTTGGTCCAAGGCTTCAATTAGATTCACTGTGTCCCTGTTTAGTTTCTGCTTTCCTGAACGATCCATTTCAGAGAGCGGGGTGTTGAAGTCACCCACTATTATTGTGTGCGGTGCGATGTGTGCTTTGAGTTTTAGTAAAGTTTCTTTTACGAATGAGGGTGCCCTTGCATTTGGAGCATAGATATTCAGGATTGAGAGTTCTTGATGGTGGATTTTTCCCTTGATCAGTATGTAGTGTCCTTCTGTGTCTTTTTTGATGACTTTAGGTTGAAAATCAATTTTATCCGATATTAGGATGGCTACTCCACCTCGTTTCTTGGGGCCATTTGCTTGTAAAATTGTTTTCCATCCTTTTACTCTGAGGTAGTGTTTGTCTTTGACACTGAGGTGCGTTTCCTGCATGCAGCAAAATGCTGGGTCCTGTTTACGTATCCAGTCTGCTAGTCTATGTCTTTTAATTGGGGAATTGAGACCATTGATATTAAGAGAGATTAAGGCATAGTGATTATTGCCATCTGCCATTCTTGACGCTATCTTTATGTTTGAGTGGTTATCTACTTTTGGGTTTGATTCAAGAAGGTTATTATCTCATTTTTTCCAGGGTGTTGTTTCTCTCCCTGTATTGGAGGTTTCCACCTATTATCCGTTGCAGGGCTGGATTTGTGGAAAGATATTGTGAAAATTTGGTTTTATCATGGAATATCTTGGTCTCTCCATCTATGGTGATTGAGAGTTTTGCTGGGTATAGTAGTCTAGGCTGGCATTTGTGCTGTCTTAGTGTCTGCATGAGATCTGCCCAGGATCTTCTGGCTTTCATAGTCTCTGGTGAGAAGTCTGATGTGATTCGGATAGGTCTTCCTTTGTATGTTACTTGGCCCTTTTCTCTTACTGCTTTTAGTATTCTTTCTTTGTTTAGAACATTTGGTGTTTTGATTATTATGTGACGGGAGGTATTTCTGTTCTGGTCCAGTCTGTTTGGAGTTTTGTAGGCTTCTTGTACGTTCATCGGCATCTCTCTCTTTAAGTTAGGGAAGTTTTCCTCCATAATTTTGTTGAAGATGTTTACTGGCCCTTTAAGTTGCAAATCTTCACTCTCATCTATACCTATAATCCTTAGGTTTGGTCTTCTCATTGTGTCCTGGATTTCCTGGATGTTTTGGGTTACGCGTTTTTTGCATTTTGCATTTTCTTTGACTGTTGAGTGGATGCTTTCTATGGAATCTTCAGCACCTGAGATTCTTTCTTCCATCTCTTGTATTCTATTGTTGATGTTTGCATCTATGACTCCTGATTTCTTCCCAAGGTTTTCTATCTCCAAAGTTGTCTCCCTTTGTGATTTCTTAGTTGTTTCTACTTCCTTTTTTAGTTCCTGGATGGATTTGCTGAGATCCTTCACTTGTTTGTTTGTATTTTCCTGTATTTCTTTAAGGTATTTTTGCATTACCTCTTTCAGGATTTCTTCCTGATGACCCACGTTCTCCTGCATTTCTCTGAGCGATTTTTGTGTTTCCTCCTCATGGGATTCCATCTGTTGATCCATCGTCTCCTGCATTTCTTTAAGCAGTTCTCGTGTTTCCTTTGTAAGGGCATCTAACCGTTGATTCATTTCTTTAAGCAATTTTTGTGTTGCCTCCTTATGGGCATCTGTCTGTTGACCCATATTCTTCTGCATTTCTTTATGCAAATTTCGTGATTCCTTTGTGAGTGCATCTACCCGTTGATTCATCTTGTTAAGCGATTTTTGTGTTGTCTCCTTGTGCGCCTCCATCTTTTGATCCATGTTCTCCCGCATTTCTCTAAGCGATTTTTGTGTTTCCTTTGTAAGGGCTTCTAACCGTTGATTCATGGTCTCCTGTAACTCTTTATGAGATTTATTTGTGTCCTTCTTGTGATCCTCTAATAGCATCATGAGAAGTGATTTTAAATCCAGATCTTGTCTTTCGGGTGTGGTGGGGTATCCAGGACTTGCTGCTGTTGGAGAGTTGGGTTCGGATGGTCCCACATTACTTTGATTACTGTTAGTAACATTCCTACGTTTGCCTTTTGCCATCTGGATACCTCTGGTGTTAGTTGGTCCTGCTGCCACTGGCTGTTGGTTGGACCTCCTGTGAGCCTGCAAAGCTATTTCTGCCCCCCCTGGATTACCAGGATTCCCCTGGCACCGATTTCTGGGGCCTGCCTGCTCCTGAGTGACTTTGGAGCCCTAATGTGCTTTGCCCCAAGTGATCTTATATTGGGGAGGCCTTGCACATCTAAAGGCTCAGCCTAGTGGATTCCTGGAGCAGAGGTCGCCAAAGGGAGGCTGGCAGGCTCCTGCCCTGTGCAGGGGTGTGTGATGTCTCCTGGGGGGGGAGGGGGCGTCCCTCTGCCAGGCAGAAGTCCCACAGCAGATCTGGCGTGCTGGTCACTGCAGATCAGCCCAGCACCTGGGAGCAGGTTACACACAAGCTGCCTGAACCCGAAGCGATATTATGCCTGTCTGTCTCTGAGCCTGGTGGTCCCAACTACCTGGTCACTGGAGCAAAGATGGCGGAGGGCACTCTCCGTGGCTCCGCTCACCCTGTGGTCAAGATGGCCCGCCGATCTGGCACCCAGACGACCACAGCGCCAACCCGCCCTCGGGCACAGACGGAAGCCCCAACAGGCCGTGTCCCAAGTGATGTTATATTGGGGGGAGAGCCTGGGTACCGGTCTCTCCAGCGCAGTCCGTGGGAACAGAGGTCGCAGAAGGAAAGCTGGCAGGCTCCCTCCCTGCGCGGGGTCCCTCCACCAGGCAGAAGGTCCCACCGCAGAGCTGGCGCGCTGGTTACTGCAGATCAGCTCAGCACCTGGGAGCAGGTTACCCACAAGCTGCCTGAAACCGAAGCGATATTATGCCTGTCTGTCTCTGAGCCTGGCGGTCCCAACTACCTGGTCACTGGAGCAAAGATGGCCGCATCTCTATTTCTAAATGTCCACCATGTACTCGGTTTATGAGCCTTCCTGTGTAATCTCATCTTCAGCCCCCGCACGATGCTTTCTTTTCCCTATACTAACGCCCCCACGAGATGGCTCCTTGAGCATGTAGCTCACTCATGTTGGTATTCTCAGCGCCTCCGCAGGCTTCATACCTAGTAGGCATTGTATGTATGTCTGTTATTGAAAATAAAGGTAACAGTCCTTGTGTCCGCAGTTCCTTTACTTTGCCTAACCCCAAAGAGTACCTGGAATTTATGTCAGTGTCTGCACCTCAGTCAAGTTTTTTACTCTGCTAAACTCTGCTCTGGTTTCTGTTTCAATCCTTTTTTCTGTGGTTACAATGTTCCTTCTCTCTTTGCAAAAAACCTGGTTCACCATAGAATGCAATGGGAGAAGGAAGTGCCTGACTGGACAAGAGTGTAGAGGTTAGATAGCACCTTGTGTTATCCGTTCTCTCCTTCTACCTTTATGTAGGCTTTGGGGATCAAACTCAGGTCACAAGGCTTGCAAAACAAGTGCCTCTACCAGCTGAGCCATCTTAAAGGCCTGAATGTGTTTTAGGAACTTAAGTGGCACAGTGATTAAAAGTAGTAACTAGGGCCAAGAAAGTGGGGCTTGGGTTCTGTGCCACTAATAATTGAGGCTCCTTGAGAAATTTACTGTCCCTTACACTACATCTGTAAAGACTGAGAGGTAGCCCACATGTTAAGTTATTACAGCTTTACAATTCTGTAGCACTCAGACCTATAAAAGTTTCCAATAAATGACAGATATTCCCCCTTTTAAATTGAACAATAAAAAAGCAAATGAGTGTTTCATTTGTAGTAGGCCGTTTTTCACTATATTTTGCTACATGTTGATAATTTTATATCCAAGCTTCTTTTGTCTCAACAACACAGACAACAAAAATATTGGTCCTATAATAATACTTAAAAGAATGCATTATTGGCAGTTGGTTTTTACACTAACTTAGAGCAGATTCCTTGTTGTTTAATAAACATGTCAATTCAAGTAAAAGAGAAACCAAATTAATGTGTACTTACACCAAGGCAACTGGAAAAAGAAAGAAAGAAAGGAAGGAAGGAAGGTAAGGAAGATAGGATTGCATTCACAGTTTATCAGGAAAGGAAACATGCTTTAAACTGTCTTTATTTGCATGGGTGTGAGCATGTATACGCCACAGTCCACATGTGGAGATCAGAGGCACAGAGCACACAACCTGTAGGAGTCAGTTCTCGACTCCAGTCCTGTAGATTCTGGAACCTGAACTCCAATCCTTGGTCCCTTTACCCACCAAGTCATCTCACATCACCACCAGCCCGTGCATCTATTTACGGATCAGAACTTCATAACACCCCTGGATAGTATAAATCAGTTCTTGCTCAGTAATGTAACAGTTTCGCCCTTAAACAATGGCTGACCAACACAGCACCTGTGTTAACTAAACAGGTTCTGAAGGCCACCTGTTTTATGAATCCCAAAGAGCCCTTTGAAACAGTCCACTCGAGTGTTAGCCAAATCTGTTAACTCTTCAGTTCTTTTTATGAGGCCCTGGTGAAGGGTGCCAGATTCCAAAATCCAGTGTCGGTTAAAAGTGACGGGTTTGTTACTTTAGCTCCGTGTAGTTTCACTCTGCCCTAATGTGGGATTCCTTATTCTCCCAGCTACAGAAGAGTCCTCGTTATACGGCTGAAGCAGCACTTGCTTTATAATCAATTAGTTCTCCATGTTAAATTACAGAGCAGCCATCTTGCTTCCCTCTCCACTCTATAAAGACAATGTCATGAGTTCTCCTTCACCAAACCACTGCGTGTTAACTGCCTGTGGCCTTGCTCCTTTCAGCTGCGAAACAAAGCAAACAGAAAAAAAAGCTGAACACGCCCCCTTCCTGGACACTCCGCCTGTCTGCATTGGCCTGCACACTCTATCTGATTTACCCTGTCAGGAGACAGGCTCTCTGCTTTGCTTTCAGCCGAGTACAGCAACCTCGCAGATCTTAGCTGAGATTAACTTCTTGCTCTGTGTCCTGCTCTGATCCTCTCCAACTGAGGGACATCGATTCTGTAACTGCACGCTCTCTGGCTCAGACCATCCGATTCTCCCACTCTAGTGAATCATCTTTCTTTTGCACGTGCATTTGAATGGGATGTTTTCACTGAGTGTGTATAGAGTTCAGAGGACAGCCTTGGGTATCAGTCCCACCTTCCTTCCACCGTGTTTGAAGCAAGGGCTCTTTGTCATTTGTTGCTGAGCTACGTACTCCAGGCTGTCCTGCCCTTGAGTGTCCAGGATCCTCCCATCTCTTCCTCCCATAGGAGCATTGGGGTTGCAGATATACACTACTGTCTAGGTTCTTGGAATTGGAACTACAGAGAGCACTTCACCTACTATGCCATTCCCCAGTTCCTGAAGCTTTTTTCCTATAATTTACAGGCATTCTGTAATATGTACTGTGGTGGTTTGAATAAGCTTGGCCCAGGGAGTGGCACTATTAAGAGGTGTGGCCTTGTTGGAGGAAGTGTATCCTGGGAGAGCAGGTTTTGAGACCCGCCTCCCTCCTAGCTACCTGGAAGACAGCAGTCTTCTGTTTGCCTTCAGAACAAGATGTAGAACTCTTAGCTCCTCCTCCTGCACCATGCCTGCCTGGATGCTGCCATGCTTCCTGCCTTGATGATAATGGACTGAACCTCTGAACCTGTAAACTCACCCCAATTAAATATTTTCCTTTTTAAGAGTTGCCTTTGTCATGGTGTCTCTTCCCAGCAATGGAATCCCTAGCTAAGACATGTACCACGGTAAAAGTAAAGAGATTTTCTGCATTCCACATCTGCCCTTGCTTCGTTTCAATTCTAGAGTCTTTGGTAAGAGCGTGTTCAGTCCCTGCTGTCTTCTCTCCCTTTCCTTCCATTCTCCCGCAGCCACTGGGAGCAGCCTCTCCCCAGCTACTCCATGGGAACCAGTGTTCTCAGAAACAGCAATGAAACGTCATCCTAAACTCTGTGTGTCCTTACCTGGCTGGACCTCTTGGCAGCAGGGGTGAAGCTAAGCAGGCTCACTGCTGGACATTCTTTCTGCTCCTTACCTCTGATGAAGAGTTGTACCGTTCAGCCTTTTAGTCTCAAACCTCTGTGGACATCTATCTTCCTTTCGTGCTCTCCTCTCTCACCTCGTGGTGACCTTATCACTCTGATGATGACTTTCAATCCATTAGCAGTCTGGTGGCTGTGACATACTGACTGCTACCCATGTCACACCTACAGGCCAGCCATCCCACAAACTCCAGACTGTCCATCCATATCCTTACTCAACACCCCAATATACAAACATCTCTCATCTAAAACTAGAATGCTCTAGGTATCCCCCCAAAACCAGTGAGCTATGGTCTCCTCCATCTCAGTTAATGCTGCCCTCCCAGAGGTCCAGAAACCCAGAGGACACTTCTTTTTTTTTGTTTGTTTGTTTGTTTTTCGCGACAGGGTTTCTCTGTGTAGCCCTGGCTGTCCTGGAACTCGCTCTGTAGACCAGGCTGGCCTCGAACTCAGAAATCCGCCTGCCTCTGCCTCCCAAGTGCTAGGATTAAAGGCGTGCGCCACCACCGCCCGGCTCAGAGGACACTTCTTAATGTCATTCTTAACTTCTCTGTTTTCTCACAGCCCACATCCAAACAACGAATAAATACTGCTGGCCCTTCCTTCAGAATGTGTGCAGAATGCAACCACTCTCCACCCATGGTCACTCTTCATCTCTTGGATCTGCTTCAAGCCATTCCCCGCTGAGTGTCACAATGGTGTCCCCTGTTAGTCTCCATGTAGTCTACCTTCTCTGTGCTCTGCCACTAATATCTAATCAGAGTGTGGAGCTTACATAAGTCAGATCATCTCGCCTTGCTGCTTAGGGGCTTCCCAAAGAGTCTCATGAAACTTGAAGAAAATAATAACATTAAAACACAAGTTCGAATTTCAATCTAGAGAATTATGTTGAGTTGCCTTTCAGTAAACCAGAGGACCTGGGGCCAGGACCTACCTACCCACCACCCTGATCCCCCTATCATGAACATACAAACTCTCACTCCTGTATTAAACATGGCACAGAATCTGCATATAACCTATGCCTATCCTCCGGAATACTTTAAAATATTGTCTTCTTCATATGACATGCAATACATAATGGTGTTATACAGAATTGTTTAGGAAATAATTACTCCCCTCACACACAGAAGCCTGTATGTGTCTAAGACACTGGTTATTTTTTTTCTCATTTTAATTTCCTTTCAATTTATTTGTTCACTTTACATCCCAATCACAGAACCCCTCTTTCCTCAGTCCCCCAGGACGCTAGTTATTTGTGTGTGTGTGTGTGTGCGCGCGCGCGCGCGCGCACGTGCGCGCGTGCGTGTGTGTGCGTGTGCGTGTGTAAATGTATCTTTGATCCACGGCTGTTTGAATCCACAAGGATGTAGAACCAACAAGCATAGAGAGTGAACTTTGTTCTCCGACTTCCTCCTTTGCAGCCGCAGTGATAACCCCACTGTCCTTAAATACATTAATCAGATATTCTCCTGCCTCCAGGCCTCACATCTGCTAAGCCCTCTTCCAGGAGCAGTTTATCAGGAACTGAACCACCTTTTTAAAAACTTCCCCAAGCACCTGCATGACTCAGTCCCTCAGCTCTCTCAGTCTGTACGAAGGTGACTGGGTTGATCATCTGCCTGTTCACCCTCAGGAGCCCTGGTGCTCTCTGTCACAGGAGATCTGACCCCCACACTTCTGAATCTCCCTTACCCAGGGGATTCCAGCTGGGTTCAACCCCAGGAAGGCAAAACAAGAAACTGGATAGAGGCAAAGGCAAGCCAAAACCTTCGCCCCACAACCCCCTTTTCTAGATCAGGTGGTATCTTTGCAATGTACTTTCCTCCATTGCCCCAGATCCAAATGAGTTGGAACCATCTCCACACGCTGTAACTTTTTTAGGCTGAGGATAGTGATCACTAAATTGGGCTGAAGTGTGGCTATTTATGTGGGACAGTGTTCCCAAGGTACAGGAGGTGGGTTCCTCGCTAGCAGCACAGTTTTTAAAATCTTTGCATGTTAAGTGGTCTCATCATCCTGGCTGACTTCTGAGCCTTCCCCTCCTGTTCCTTTGTGTTCCGTTCCTTCTTGTTGGATTACCAGAACAGACTTCGCCACTCCTCTGTTGTTGTGATTGCTGTGATCACCAGGAAGTAACAGCAGTCCTCCCAACCTCACACTTCCCAGGTTCCCGCCAGCTTCCTTTTTCCTTAGCTTCATGTTGCTTTCTGTTGTTTAACTGTTGGCTTTCCGTTTGTCTCCTGTCTACAGTTCGAGACCCCTGTCGGCATGTCTGTAGTCACTGCAGGATCCCAACACCTTGAAATAGAATTAGAAATCTAGATGCTTCTCTTTCCTCTTGTTTGGTTTGCAGATGGTTCTTTGTTTGTTTTTGGGTCTCACTATGTTGCCTTTAGTGGCCTCAGCTTCCTTTGGCCAAGGGATCTATCTTCCAGTGTCAGATTCTCAAGTACCTGGGACTGTACGCACGCACGAGCCATGGCTCCCAGCTCCTCTAATTTAACACAGAGAAGGGTTAACAGAGGGTAGTAAACAAAGATCCTCAGAATCGGTGTCATCTTACCTTTACGTGGCAAAGGGGACTGTGTGATCTTGAAGTAAAAAGGGTCTAATCCCAGACTACTCAAGGGAACCAATGAAATCACAAGGTTGTCATAGGCAGTGGGAGAACAATCATAATTAGAGAAAGAGACAAAAACATGGGGACAGTTGAAGAAGATGCTACGTAGCTAGCACTGACCATGGAGGAAGAAGATCATGAACCAGCAAATAAGGACAACACCCAGGGAATGAAAACGTGGGAGAATCAGACTCTTGTGAGATGTCTTCAGCAGGAATGCTGCCCACAAGCCTCTGATTTCAAGCAGGTAAATGCCACATGGGATTTCTGACCTCTGGCAGAAATGTTAGGTAATAAACTTACGTCACCTGATCCCTACAGTCTAACAGTTCCTGCACAAGGAAGACACCAAAAGAAATGCTTATTGAATGAGTGAACCAACAAACAAATGAACTAATGAATGATGTTTGCTAGCAAAGCAGAAATCGAGCTGTCGTCCTGGTGGAGTGGCCGTCTGTCTGCCTTTATTTCCTCTTGAGAAGAAAGAAAGCACCTTGCTATGAGGAAGTCTCCAGGAGCTTTTAGAGCCATGGAGTCTGGGAAGCATCCCAGGTCTTGGGGACCAATGTCAGTCTGAGAGAATGAGGACAAAATGCCAAGGACCAACATTGCAGGGCCTTGGGCTTTATCTTCTGTATACCAAGGAGCTGCTGAAAGATTTGTAGAGATGGACTTGTACTCAAATTTACATTCAGGATGCAGAGAACTCCGAAAGGCGAGGGATTTACAGATACATAGATGGGGCAGAAGAGGGTGGTGTGCATATGAGAGAACAAACATTGTTGCTCATACACTGCACTGAGCTAACGTTTTCATTTAAAGCACTCGCACAAATTTTCATTCCATATTATAGCGATCTTCTCACAAAGCATTGTCCCGTCAAGCCATTCATGACATTACTGCATTCAGATCGTTTTCTTATAAATATGGAGTCAATAAAAATCCCAGCAGGACTGAAATTTCTGGCCCACCAATCCTCCACCATTTATTTCTGTGTAGCCATCTGTACATGCCAGTATGTTTAAAAGAAGGCATCTCTGAACGGTGCCTTTATTTATCTCTCCAATAGTATTTCCTTTCAGGGAGCTCTTTGCTCTGTTTTAAATAATTTGACTATTCTCTTCCATGTTGGCAATCCTTTCTCAGTCTGATTTCATAGTAGACAAGATGTTGGGAAAGACTTCTCTCTTTATTTCCCTGTCTTTTCTAAATGCCTAGAAATGAAAAGAGGCATGTTCGTGATGCAGACAGACATGGTCAGCTGAGGCCTCCCAAGGCTCATCTGTCTTGTAACATCGTCAGTCAATAGAGACAACACTCACAAGAAGCCAGAGGCTCTGGAGTTGCCCCTGCACAGTAGCATCCAAGGAGAGCGCTGCGGGGGGCTGTGTCTTCCTGAGTGCGAGAACTAGTGAGTATTTCTGCCTGAGAGCCCACTGAGGAGCTATCACAGCAAGGAGCCATCATCCCTTGCTTTTAAGGGAGAAGAGGGAAGAATGTACTGGCTAATGGTTCAGCTATATTTAGGACCGCCCAACACCTCAGCACCCACTTCTCCTGCACATCACAAAGTCACTGTCCACAAATAAAGTCTCATTTCATTTACTTGCTTATTGCCCTTGGGAGTTGATCGTGATCCACTGAGGATAAGAAAGAACCAAAGCCACTACGTGTAATGTCCCCTCCATACTGAGGACTGGTCCCCAGGATCCTGCACATGTTAAATATATGGTCTACCAGCATATTGTGTATCTACATCCACAACATACAATTTTATACTATTTCTGTGTGCATGTGTACACTGTAACATACACACACACACACACACACACACACACACACACACCGGTGGAGGTGGGTATGCGGTGAACTTACAGGAAAATCTCAAGACCTCAAGGAAGACTTCAGTTCTGAACTGTAGTTCTGGCTCTCTTTAGCCAACATTCTGAGTAATTTCAGATGGGTTAGTCTGGGTTTTGGTTTGGTTTGGTTTTTTTCTGTTTTTCTTTTTTAGAAAGCCAAAACTGCACCACTTTAGACAAAATGCATGCTGATACATTACCTTCCTTGGGGGGTCTGTTTGTTCCTGGTCAATATCTGAGAATCTGACATTCCGACTTTTGGTCAGAGTTTCTGAAGGTCTCTCCTTTTGTGTGTGCGTGCGTGTGTGTGTGTGTGTGTGTGTGTGTGTGTGTGTGCATTTATGTGTGTACATGTATATGTGGATGGTGTATGTGGATGTGTGTGTGGTGTGTGTGGATGTGTGTACATGTGTATGTGTATGGTGTGTGTGTATGTGTGTGTGGTGTGTGTATGTGTGTGTGCATGTGTGTATGTGTGTGTGCATATGTATGTGGGTGTATGTGTGTGTGGTGTGTGTATATATGTGTCTGTGTGGTGTGTATATGTGTGTGTGCATGTGTGTATGTGTGTGTGCATATGTATGTGGGTGTATGTGTGTGTGGTGTGTGTATATATGTGTCTGTGTGGTGTGTATATGTGTGTGTGGTGTGTGTATGTGTGTGTGGTGTGTATGTATGTGTGTGAGGTGTGTGTGTATGTGTGTGTGGTGTGTGTGTATGTGTGTGTGGTGTGTGTGTATGTGTGTGTGGTATGTGTGTGCATGTGTGTGTGCATGTGTGTGTATATATGTGTGTGTAAATACTCATGCTCATGTTATAGTGTATGCAATTATGAGTGCCCATGCATGCAAATGCAGAGTCCAGAAGAGGGTGTCAATGTCTTCCTTTATTGCCTTCTGTTTTACTGCCTCCAGCAGGGTCTCTCACTGAACCACAAGCTCACTATTTAGGCTCACTGGCCAATGAGCTCTCATGATCCACCAGTGTCCACTTCCCAGTGCTGGCACACATTTTTATATTTCCGATTTAAACTCAAGCCCTAAGCACCTTACCTTTTGAGCTACATCCCCAAGCCCAGTTTCCACTTTCTTAATATGATTTCTCTCTTCCCCTCATCACTCCTGTATTCCATCATCGCCCTCATCTCTTACACCCCCAACCTTGACTATCAAGAATGACCACAGCTCGTGTTGGCAGGATGTCCAAGGATGAAGACCTTGAGTAGGTGTGGTGCACATTCCTGCTGAAGTTGTGGCGGCCATGATTGCTCAAGTGGATCTCAGTCGTGGCCTTGATGTGGCCAGCTCGACTAGCTTTTGTGGCAGGGGAACTCTGAAGACCAATGCATCCAGTGGGTCCCTCTTAGAACCATGTCCAGCTTCCTGGTAGGCCTGATGGGCAGTTATGCTCTACTTGTTCCGTACTGCCTCTAGAGGGCAGCACAAAACACAGTCCCACCAATATGCTAAGACCAACTCCAAGATGCTTGACCTGTTTACAGAACTCATTCAAATCCTCATAGCCTGGCTCTACAGTGTAGGAGCAAGAATAGAGAGACCAGTTCCCACCCAAGAATATACAAGTCACCATGCTGGATTCATTCTAACCTGGTCACAAGTCCCACCTCTACCTCTAGACTTAGTAGCTGTCTGACTTTGGGGAAACTTTTTTAACCTCTCCAAATTTGTTTCATTTAAAATGATGATGATGATGATGATGATGATGATGATGATTTTACTTTACAAGGTCATACAATGTGGCTCTAGCTAGCCTGGAACAGGTTGGCTTCCAATTCATAGAGATCCACCTCATTCTGCCTCTCAAGTGCTGTAATTAAAGGTGTGTGTTACCACACTTTGAGGTACTTTTCTCGAAAAACCTAACTGAAATAGTATGTGTTTTGTTAGGCCCTATGGATTGGACTGGTTACCTAGAAGCCAACCATAACTCCCTCTGCCTCTTTGAGTTTTTTTGGTTTTCGTTTTGTTTTTTGTTTTGTTTTGTTTTATTTTGTTTTTGTTTTCAGAACCTGTGGAGCCACCAGAACTACCTTTACACAAAACATGAACTTTGTTATAAAAAGCAAAGAACAAAAAAAAAAAAACAAAAAAAAAAAACCAAAAAAAAAAAAAAAAGCAAAGAACAAAAATTTATCCCGATTTCCAAAATATACGCCCGGCTCGGTGGGGAGCGAGCACCACAAACGTAGCTCCGCTACTCTCCGGCCTCTGTAGCTATCTTCACCTGGCTCTTCCCCTCTCTAGAACAGTCTCCTCCATCTTTCTGGTCCACGCAGGGTGAATACCTCATGAAGCCATTCCTAACAACATCTCTCTCCCACGTCTGCAAAATATCTGAAGGAAAAGAGCCCAACAGTGCCGGCTCTAAGAGAGGTGCACGCCCACCTCCTGCTCGGTCAGCTGCAACCGGAAGTCTGGGGGCAAGCTCCAGAAAGTGGCACAGAGGAGCCTGGACAAAAGTGTGGGGAGACGATGGGGTGATAGTTCCCGAGATAGAAGAAGGGAGAATCATAATGAAGACGCAGTGTGGAGGAATTACATACGACGAGGTTTCTGCCCCTGAGACTGTCATATAGTTAGGAAGCGAGAAATAGTGTCTTCAATTTGAATTCATTTTAATACTAAGGAAAAATGACCAATAATGATTAATGAAATCAATGCTTCTTACGGTGGAACAGATGGAGGCCAAGGTAGTGATAGCCACGGTGGGTTGATGGTTCAGGACTCTCTACAAGTATCCCTCAGAACTGCCTGACTTATAAAGCTTTAGGATGGTTAATACTGATTGATCATCAACCTGACAGGATCTAAAAACCACCTTGGAGACAAATCTGTGGGCATGTCTCTGGGGGAATTTCTACTTTGGGGTATTTGAGGTGAGAAGACGCATCCTAACACTAGCGGGTAGGAGACCATAGGCTGGGGTCTTGGCCTGAATGAAAAGAGAAATAGGCAAAATCGAGCGCCAGCATTTGGCTCTCCCTGCTTCCTGATTGCGGATGCCATGTGACCAGGCGCCTCAGCTCCCGCCTCTGCCCTGCCTGACCAACTAACTGTATTCACAAACTGTGAGAGTACACCCTGCGCTGTCAAGCTGATTTTGTGAGGTGTTCTGTCACAAGCTAGTTTTGTCACATCAGTAAGAAAAGTCTCTTATATTCATTCACATCCTAAGTCTTTGGGTGGGACTATTTCCAGTCTCAGAAGCAACAGAATCAGGCTAGAGGTTGAATCCTTAGGTATTACTGTTCGTTTATATCGCTGGTACAGTTATCCCCCTTTACTATGTAGCCACGATTATTTGTTTTTCAATTTAAAAGTTACATTTATTTATTTGTATGTGTGAGGTTTTCATTTAATTATTATTGTTTAATTATTATGGTGTGGGAAGGGCATGTGTTCCACGACGTGTGGAGGACAACTTGCTGGGGTCTGCTCTCTCATTTGTCATTCAGGTCCCCATGCTCAAACTCAGATCTTCTGGCTTAGCAGCAAGCACCGTTAACTGCTGAGCCATCTCACAGGTGGGAGCTATTTATATACACTTAATCATCCGTGCATATGTAGCAGAAATAAAAGAGCGATTTGCTTAAATTTTTACAAAGAGATTGCTTTGAAAGTGCGAGATTATTCTAAATTTCTCAAAAGATAGCATGACTTAATGACTGTTTATTCTTTCTTTTCAGTCCCTCCTACAAACTCAGGTTATTTCATGGAAAAAAACAGATCTCACTTTACAAACAAGAAAACATTTAAAAATAAGTCAAAGCACTTGTCAGGTGTTAGGATGGATACTGCCATTTCTTCCCTCCCTGTCCAAGAACTTTCACACTAGCCCATTATTTTTGTCGTTAGTTCATTATTCAGTTCTTCTTGTTAGTTATTTGGGGGAATCCATAAAACACTAGTAACATGATTTCCAGGTGCCTAAATCCAGATTTCTAAGTGTATACTGAATGGCTAACTTTCCTTGGCCATCTTTCCTGTTGCTCAGAATCCTCTATCTTCTTCTCCCCTGGATTTCTTTCTTTTCTTTTGCAGCTGTATCTTTGTATCGACCATGAGGGTAACAAACAAAGAGAATGTATCCATCTTGTGTAATTTCCATTCATTCTCCTGGTTCTAACTGTGGTCTCCATGGGCAATACAATTCATATCTCATTTCCATCCAAGTCTGTTGTATCAGCAACACACCTCTATCTGGTGGTGGAACCCTCCACTAATCAGAAGAAAGAAATATGGGTTTCATCTTCTTCAGATTCTGAATGCTAAAGACAATTCTCTTTGCAAGCTTCATGTCCTGAGGTTGGTCTGGCCCTCTGCTCTGCACTGCCTGAGAGTACACACAGAATGGGCCACAGCATTCCTAGCTACTGCCGGCTATAATTTAAAAATTAAAAATTAAAAAAAAACTTGCTTACATATGCGCCATCAGGCCCTAGTCAGGCGAGAATAGCTGTTAGGATACAAGCCAATCTCTGGGGAGAGAGTGGGAGAGTCACGTGCACGATGCTACTCTCGCAAGGATTTTGTTCTCTTGTTTATCTTGTGTGACAAATCACTCTAAATCTCATAGGCTTAAAACAGGCATCCACTGGAACCTGTGATTCCGCAAGGGAGCCTAGCCAGGAGAGAGCCTCCAGCTCCAAGAGCATCTTGCTGGGAGTCTGGAGACTTCAGTCAAACACCTGCACCTCAGCAGCTATGGACAGAAGGCCATGCTGCAGCTTTTCCAGCCAGGCAGTCTCGGGATTTACGGGGCTTAAAAGGTAGGGCTTCCTGAGAGGGACAGGAAGTGAAAGTTGTGTCTCTGGAGGCCTGAGCTCTGACATCGGCACATCCCTCTTCTTCGGTATTTTACTGGTCACCTGTCTGTCTGGTAAAGAATATATGGCCAGAGAGGGTAACACACTCCTGGACACTAAGACATGCACAGTCTGAAGGAGAAGCCAGTATACGATAGAGTTTTGTACACAAGCTTTCCGTACGTCTACCCCAAATCAGCATGCTTGTAAAATGTACAATAAATTTTAGGAAAATAATTTAAATTGTAAAAAGATTAGAATCTATTGTCTGATGACCTGTAGCCACTCATAATTCATATCTGTCTCTCTGGCAGCATGAAAATGAATGCTGATACGGAGCTATGATGTAACCGGGAAGAGTAAATGCCAGGGGTGACTTTGAGGGAAAACTGTTGTGCACCCTACGAAGTTGTAGCCAGGGGGCTTAGTGATTGTGGGCTAAATCCCAAGTGACTCCAGGTGAGCAAATATGCTGTTACTACTCTAAGAAAACCTGTCAGTCACACAGGAGAGAAAGCTTACCTTTGCAACAGAGTGTTAGGATTGTAGCAGAAAGGTGGGACACTCACACTTCCTCTCTCTGGGAGAAAATGAAAGAAAGTGTTGCTTCTAGTTCAGAAGCCTTCCAGCTAGGACGCTGCCTCACCAGGAAGCACAGCCGTGAGCCACGAAGGCACTTAGCTTCACAGACAGATAGGTCACAACAGTTTGCGGGTTGAGATTTCTAGTGAGAGTCAGAGAAAATATGCCCGTATTTTAACAGACAACTTGATTCTTGAGGCAAAGCACAAGAAAGGCTTTGACTGTGGGGAAGTTGGTTGGAGTTACTTTGGAGGGTGTTTCTCCCAGGGGTGTGTCATTCAGATCCCCGACCTCCAGGTCATTCCCAGAATTCCATGTTCTTGAGCATCTATGGGCTCTGCCCCGTTGCTCTCTTTATCAGGGATACCCGAGTCATGCTGGGAAATAAATAAATAAATAAATAAGGCAGTTGGGACCCTAGGAGCCTAACAGTTGGAAGGTGCATGTCCCCAACAGTGATGCTAGTGACAAAGCTGTAGTGGAGAGGAAGGACTGATCTGTGAGGATGAATGTTGACAGGGAAGGCAGCGTGGACAGTGAATGAGCTTGGACTAAACAGAGATGTCAAAGAACCAGATTCCAGCCTGCTGACAGGGCATGAAAGCAGGGGATGTGGGTACAGTCCGTGGTTTTTAGCATCTACTCTATGGTCATTATTGGATGATAATGAGCCTGCTACAGAAACTGGACACTACCAGGAGACCTCAAGAAGTCTGGTCCAATGCCCATGTCTATGGGTATTTGGGGGATTGTGGGCCATGAGCTTGGCAGCATTTGATGGCCAACTTAGGACAAGTCTAGACAGTCTCTCATTAATGTCTTGGAAGCCAGTTTTTCTCATTCTAGCAACAGAAATGTCTTTGTTTCTTTCAAAGAACTCTTAATAGATTCCTTTCCAAAAGCAGAGACTACATTTCATAGGAAAAACAAAAACAAAAAACAGCCTTGACAGCATCTACACGTTGCACATTATACACAACATCCAGTACCGAGTGGCTTCTGGAACCACCTCCTTGTAATCTTTTGTTTTTTGTTTTTTTTTTAAAGATTTATTTATTTATTATATATATGTAAGTACACTGTAGCTGTCTTCAGACACACCAGAAGAGGGCGTCAGATACCATTACAGATGGTTGTGAGCCACCATGTGGTTGCTGGGATTTGAACTCAGGACCTTTGGAAGAGCAGTCTGTGCTCTTAACCGCTGAGCCATCTCTCCAGCCCAATCTTTTGTTTTTATGTATGCTTTGGGTTAGGTATTATCTGAACTGTGCACTGTACAGAAGATCCTTTGATAACATTAGATTTGTTGGAATGGGCAGTTAGGAAACGAGGGCTAACACTATTCCACATAGTAAACTTTCTTCTATTATATTGTTGAAATACTTGATTTGCCCTAGAATCATGAGGTTAGATGGGAAAGGAAGAATAGATTGTATAAATCAGTCTCTCCTAAAATGGAATATAATGGCCATCCTTACCCTCCACATTCTCTCCAGCACCCCACTTGACCTATCTCTTATTGCCCATTTTTAATTCAACTTCCTCGGTGGTGTTCTGTCTACACTTCCCTCCACCCCTTATCCGGTGATACCCCCATCATCTCTTCCTGCATCATAATTCTCCCCTCTCTTTTAATTACTTTTGGAACAGGGACTTTTTACACTGTCTGTGGAGAGCCTTATTGGGGTACCGTGCTGCCTGGCAGGAACCTGACATTGGCCAAGGACAAGGGCTTCAAGCAGGAATCTGACATTTTAGGCATAATAGGGAAGTAGGTAAAGGCAGGACTTTTAATCTTAGGGTGGAACGAGTTGAGAAAGCAGGCTTCAGGCAAGGTCTTGGGCTTGGAAATTTTGGTCATTCTGACAAGCCCTTTGTAACAACCATCACAGAATTTTGCTTACTACCCTGACGATTTTGACGATTTTGTGTTTACTGTCTTGCTTGCTCCTTACTGTACCACTATTGACCTTAATTCCTGCATGTAATTAAGTTGGTATAAAAAGTGGACTCAAAATTATTAAACCCGAGTTCAGTCTCAGAATTGACAGGAGTCACGCTGCAGTTTTGTCTAGTTGTCTCTTTCTTTTAATCCTCACTCCTGCGCTGGAGAACCTGTTGGCTGACTGAGCGGGCTTGGTCAACTGTCCAAGCTGATCTCAAACTCACGGCTGAAAATGATCCTCCCGTCCCAGCCTATGCAGTAGCTGGAACTATGTGCACACCACTGGACTTGACTTGCTATTGAGAAGCTAAAATGACAAGAGATAAGTCTAAAACACTCTTCATGGTGCTCAGTATACAACTACTAATAGTATTAGGCAGTATTTATTTGTTATTGCTGAGTGTTCATACCATTTGATTGAATTCTCACAACTGTCTTTTAAGGATGGTGGTACCACTATCTCCACCTGGCCGATAAAAAGACTGAGTGTCACCTACGTTTAATTGTCCATAAATAATAAATGTAAGATTTGAACCCAGGTATTCTGACTGCTGATACTTAGCTACTTTTCAAAATAAAAAAAAAATCCTTTATTAATGTTTTTTGTTTCTTTGTTTTGAGACAGGATCTCTCTATGTAGCTCCTGACTGTCCTGAAAGTCACTATGTAGACCAGGATGGCTTTGAACTCATGGAGTTCTATCTGCCTCTGCCTCCCAAGAGCTGGGATTAAAGGCCTGTGCCACTATGCCTGGCTTTATCCTATATTGAATATTTACTGTGTATCTTACTGTTTTATTTCCTGCGAAGAGACACCATGGCCAAGGCAACTTATCAAAGAAAACATTTAATGGGGGGCTTGCTTACGGCTCCAGAGGGTTAGTTCACAACCATCATGGCAGGAGGTTTGGAAGAAAGTATGATAGCAGGCAGGCAGGCAGGCAGGCATGGCAGGGCACTGGCAATAGCTGATACTTTAAATCTTATCTGCAAGATGGAAGCATAGACGAAAGACTAGGTCTGGTGTGAACTTTTTAAACCTCAAAACTCTGCTCCCCACATGACACACATCCTGAAGAAACCTGGAAGATAAGAATGAAGAGGCATGGCTTGTGAAGTGTCAAAAGAAAGCTTGAGACTACCTCAAAAATTATGTTCATCTGATATTTTTTAAGATTTTTAAAATTTTTTAAATTGGATATTTTATTCATTTACATTTAAAATGTTATCCCTTTTCCTGCTTTCTCCTCTGCAAACCCCTTATCCCATCCTCCTTTACCCTGCTTCTGTGAGGGTTCTACCCCACCCACCTACCCACTCCCACTTCACTGCCCTAGCACTGAGACATCAAGTCTTCAGAGGACCAAGGGCCTCCCCTCTCATTGATGCCAGATAAGGACCCTTCAGCTCCTTCAGTCCTTCCCTAACTCCTCCATTGGGGTCCCTGTGCTCAGTCTGATGGCTGGCTGTGAGCATCCACATCTGTATTGGTCAGGCTCTGGCCTCTCAGGAAACAGCTGTATCAGGTTTCTGTCTGCAAGCACTTCTTGACATCTACAATAACGTCTGGGTTTGGTGTCTGCATGGGGGATGGATCCCCAGGTGGGGCAATCTCTGGATAACCTTTCTTCAGTCTCTGCTCCACTCTTTGTCCCTGTATCTCTTTTAGACAGGAGCAATTCTGGGTTAAATATTTGAAGATGGGTGGGTGGCTGTATCCCTCAACTGGGGGCGGGGGCATGCCTAATTTCTGGATATGGTCTCCACAGGTTCTCCCTCCCCTTTGTGGGATATTTCAGCCAATGTCATCCCTGTGGGGTCCTGGGGGGATCTTGCTTTCCTGGCACCTGGGACTTTCTGGTTGCTACCCCCCCCCCCCAGTCCACCATCTCGCATTGCTACACACCTGTGTTCAATTTCCTGACCCTCTGTACATTTCCATTTCCTCCCACACCTGATTCTTTCCCTCTTTTTCCCTTTCCCCCTCTTCTTTTCCTCCTAAGTCCCTCCTATCCTCTACTTCCCTTGATTATTTTGTTCTCCCTTCTAAGAAGGACTGAAGCATCCACTCTTTGGTCTTCCTTCTTGGCTTCATGTAGTTAGTGAGTTGTATCATGGGTATTCCTCTCTCTTTGCCTAATATCCACTTATCAGTGCATACATACCATGTGTGTGCTTTTGTGACAGAGTTACCTCACTCAGGATGATATTTTCTAGAATTATGCACTTGCTTGTGAATTTCATGAAGTCATTGTTTTTAATAGCTGAGTAGTATTCCATTGTGTAAATCTACCACATTTTCTGTATCCATTTCTCTGTTGAAGGACAAGCTGGTTGTTTCCAGCTTCTGGCTATTATATATATGGCTGCTATGAACATAGTGGAGCATGTATCCTTATTACATGTTGGAGCATCATCTTGGTATATGCCCAGGAGTGATATAGCTGAGTCCTCAGATACTACTACATCCAATTTTCTAAGGAACTGACAGACTGATTTCTAGAGTGGTTGTACCAGCTTGCAATCCCACCAGCAGTGGATTTCTCCACATCATCGCCAGCATCTGTTGCCACCTGAGGTTTTTTTTTTTCTATATTTTTTTATTTACATTCCAAATGATTTCTCCTTTTCTGGTTCCTTCCTCCCCGAAAGTCCCATAAGCCCCCTTCCCTCCCTCTGTTCCCCATTCGCTTCTCTGTCCTGGTATTCCCCTACATCCAGTCTTTCCAGGACCAGGGGTCTCTCCTTCCATCTTCTTGGAAATCTATTGATATGTGAATTGTGTCTTGGGTATTCTGAGCTTCTGGGTTAATATCCCCTTATCAGTGACTGCATACCATGTGTGTTCTTTTGTGATTGAGTTACCTCACCAAGGATGATATTTTCCAGTTCTGACCATTTGCCTAAGAATTTCGTGAATTCATTGTTTTTAATTGCAGAGTAGTATTCCATTGTGTAAATATACCACATCTTCTCTCTATTGCTTCAGCATCTTGTCTCTTAGTTTTAAATGTCTTGGTCACCCTCAGCTAATCTTAACCCCCAAGCCATCTTCAGATGGGATCGGAGAGACCATGCTGTCAGTCTGCTTGTGTGAATGCCATGACAGTGTGACCTGTCTACCGCATGTTCTACACACACACACATGATCAGCTCTGTTCTCTCAATGTGACACCAGTTAAGATGTTCACTTCCATCATGGGTGGGGGACATTATCTAGGAACATATTCCATGTCGAGTGACCAAACTTGAACAGGAGTTCTTATTCTTCCCCAGCCACAGTCAGACATACATTGCTTTTGAGATTAGTGTCATGAATCGGTGATGCCAGAGCTGGGATTTCTGTGCTTTGGTTGGTCCTGGCCACTGATTCCAAGATTCCATGCCAGTCAAGGAACAATGAAGCGCTAGGCCTGTTCTGCCCTTTAACAGAAAATCAAGTGCTTTCCCAAAACACTTCCATTCTGCCTCATTGTTATAGCTGGGTCACTTGTCATCAATGACTACAAAGGAGACAAGATGCCTGGATCATGACTGGCTGCGATTAGCTTAGTTATTTTGAGCGTTCACTCCTAGGCATATTGACTTCCCAGGACAAGGAGGAAAAAGAGCCAGGATATACGACAGTATGTCACGGTCGAGCCTGAATCACTCATCTATATCCTAGACCCAAAGTCCGATTTACTTAGGAGTTAAATTAGTCTTCAGCCAGCATCATGCGCATCCACCACAGCTGCCATCTCTACCTTCAGACAGCTGATTTCCATTCCAGATTCCCACTAGAACTGAAGTCAGCCCATGAATAGAACCATGCTTCTGCCAGCCTCATTCTTTGAACAGCATTCCAGTCATAGATTGCAACAATCTAAACCAGTGTCCTCTACTTAGCATTCACTCATAACCCCTAAGGACGGCTGTTGCTTAGATGCCCCATCCATCCACTCCAGTGCTCTGGTTTAGACATCTTGGCTTTGGAGTGGGAGCTTGGACTGAGTTATTGTCCCAGCTAATTTCAGCACAAGTCTTCTTTCTAGCTAAGAGCTCCCAGCATGCGCAAGCAACACTAGTTATGAATTTATGTTGAATTTCTTTGACTATTTAAAGTCCCAAGATAATCAGCTACTGTCACTAATAGCAGTGGCCATCTGTCAGAAATGCTATTAAGGAAGTAACCTCCTTCACTGAAGGCCTGTACAAGTTAACTTCAATGTATTAGAGGCAATATGGGCAGAAATAAAGGAAGTTCCCATTTTTTCAAGTTCTATTTTTAAATAAGAAATTTTCACACATTTCATATATTGAATAATGAAACACCACAACAGATAGTGAAGAAAAAAGAAATAGTGTAAACCTGATTATAGGTTGATTCCATGCTCTATGATGTTGATGTGTTAATGACTAAAATTCCATATAAAAGGAAGCTGGGCACAGGGAGGACACACCTATAACCCTAGGATTTGATAGATGGAGGCAAGAGCTTCTATGTTCAAAGTCACAGCAAGTTAGAAGTCAGTCTAAGCTTCTTGAAACCCTATCTCCAAACCAAAAATAACATACACACACACACACACACACACACACACACACACTCACACACTCACACACACTCCACTGCCCCTTGAAACAAAAAGAAGTAAATGGAGAAATGCAATCAGAAGGAAACAGGCAGTATGGTAATGTCCTGCACAAGTCTTGGTGCCCACAGCCTAAAGAACAGTCTGTCTAAAAGAGTGAGAGTACTTTCTTTCACCCAGCAGATGAGAATTAATTTTCTTTCTTTTGTTATAGGTTAGCCAATTTTATTATGATATTTGCATACATTTTATTATATTCAATTCCAATACTCCTTTTTCTTTCCCTTACTTCTCTGGCTGGTTCCCTTCCTCCTCCCAAATAGATTCACTTTCATGCATTTTTTTTTAAGGCTACACTACCCAGTAGCGTCCCATCCAAGCACTAACCAGGCCTGACCCTGCTTAGCTTCAGGTACGTTCAGAGTAGTATGACAGTAGACTCTTTTCTTTCCTATATATGTATAAGTTCATGCTCATGTGTGCTGATCCTTTGTATTTACAGATGCTTACACATGTATATATGTGCCTAAGGAGGCCAGAAGATAACCATAGGTGTCATTCCTCAAGTGCTAGCCACATTTAAAAATATAAACATTATTGATATTTTTATTATCTGTATGATATAGGAAAGAAGCATATGGCACTGTGCGTATATGGAGGCCAAAGGAAAATTTCATGGAGTCAATTCTCTCCTTTATATCTTTACATAACATCTTTCTAGCCCCTTGCCTTTTTATTTTGAAACAGGGTCTCTTATATTGGCCTGGAACTTGTCAATAGTCTATACTACCTGGACTGGAAGCTCCAGGAATCCATGAGTCTCTGCTTGGATTGTAAGTGCAATGTCATGGCACTTAGCATCTTAAACGTGGGCTTTAAAGATCTAACTTAGGTCTTCACATCTGCAAGGTTTGCATTTTAGCCACTGAGATATCTCCCAGTCACCTATATCTGTTTTGAAAAACTAAATTTCTCATGATAGAAAACAAGTAGCATTTGCCTTTCTAAGTCTAACTTATTTTGTTCAACATGGTGATCTCCAATTCCATCCATTTTCCTACCAATGACACAGAGACAATAAGGATCCTGCCATGCACCCTATTTCTCTATAGCTCAGTGCTATGATTCATGATTGATCACAGCAGTCAGTTCTCCTAGGGTTCTGATGTTTGTACATTAATGTAATTGTGCAAATTTTTAATGTTTTCTCTTTCTTTAGTTGGCTTGCTGAGTATGTGTCCTATTGAAAATCATTTAAATCTCCATTCCCCACAATAGATTGTTTTTGGAAAGAGCAACAGACCAGAAAAGAATAGTTAACCAGCTGACAGGTTATAATGTTTGATAGGATCTAGTTTGTTTGTTTGTTTGTTTTTTAATAAAAATTAGCATATTGGAATAGCCAGGGGATAGATAGGTGGCTAGCAGGAGCCTGTTATGCTAATCTCAGTTGGGCAGTTAGCAAAGCGCTACAGGCTTTGGACAGCAATTATATTAAGGTTGAGCTTGCTGGTCAGAGCCTTCTCTGAAGATTTTAAGCCTGCACCTTCGAGGGCAATTTCATGTGCTACGGCATGAGGACTTGTATAAGTCAGGGGTGATGTTCAGGTTTAGAAAACAAGCTGTTTTCTTATTGTCCTAAGGGTTCCCATCCTCTTTGGGCAGGGCCATAATCTTTCTGCAGGGGAAATCCAAGAAATTAAAGGAATGCTTCACTGAGACCTTCCAGCAGTTAAGCGCTTGCCAGCCATGCCCATGCTGATTGATTTGTGGCGACTCTGGGCACAGTGTGGCAAGGGGTTTTTGAACTCTCATTAGCAATGTCTGCTGGGAGCATAGTGGGTGATGTGCCATCCATGTGATGGATCTCTACTGCTCCCAAGGGTTTCTTCAAGCACTGATTATTGTGCTCTAACAACTCCGAGCTGGACCTGGGAATTCGCATTCCTCATGGGTTTTTAGTGAGAACTGAGCTGCTGACCAGAACCACTGCTGTGTGTTATAGCAGGAGTCAGCTTTAAAAGGCAAAAGTTTACAACTGTTTCCAACTGCTCCAAGCCAAGAAAAACCTCTTGATATGGCACTTATGGGGATGTTCTGATTTTAATTAACAGACATCTCCTCTGAGACACTGGCAAGAATTTTCTGCCCTTTGTACCCAGTAGAAAATGATGAGCTGGATGAGAGGCGGGAGAAGGAATGTTTGAAATGTAAGGGTATATTGGCTGAAAGTAGCTGCTTGGAATTTAATCTAATGTAGATTATTCTTCCGGGCTAACTAGATAATTAGAAGCTGTGTGTTGAGTCCTCCCCTGGTTTGTGGATCATGTAATTAGAATAGAACAAGACATCTGTTCTCTTATTTCCTGGGCATTGGAACGACTTCCTGTTCATCTAGCAGTTATTAGTCGCAGTTAACAACTTAGTATGTAGCAGGCAGACGGCATGTTACATATCACATTTAATATGTTATCATACTTAATGTTCATGTTAATTCCTCTTCCTGATGAGAACACAGAGCCTTAAAGAGATGAAAATATAACTCCTCCAAGGTAATAGGTGAATAGCATCCCTAAGACTTAATCCAGGCAACTGACTCCTGGATCCTAACCCTTAGCTCCATATCTCTGGAAACAGCTAACCAAGCAAGACTGCAGGAGAGACCGAAGGGACTCAGCTTTAGGTCACCTGTGCCAGACAGAGGATATTCAAAGGTGACTCTGCTCTGCTTTGATTCCAGAAATGCTGTTGCCATGTGGCGTTGGTTCTCTTGGATCCCCTCTGTCCTCATCCAGCAAGGCCACCCAAATGACACTTATGGGATGTGTTTCCAAAAAAGCTCTACTCTGCGTCATGCCGCTGTCAGTCATGACTCCTCTTAAACATGCAAGGAATTGGTTATTTAAAGGAACCCATTGGCAAATGCTCCTTTTAGAAAAGGGGGGGGAAGACTTCTTGTAATTAAAATAATCAGCCCATATTCTGTTTTACAAGTCTGATTATATTTTAACACTAGATTTTTTTTCCTTGACAGGTGGGAAGTGTTTGGTTTGTGTGGGAAGAGTATAGCCCAGGGAGAAATCAATAGGCAATGCCACTTGCCCATTTGCTTTTTATGTTTCTCCTTAAACCTAAGGGCCAAGACAGGATTTGGACCAGGAATAGTCATGGACACATTCAACACAGACTTCTCTGCAAGGTGGAGAGTTGCCCTGCCTACCCTCCAGAACTTTCCCACAGTGCTCACCATAGTTCCCTGGTGAGCACACAAACTCCAGGCCCCCAGCATCTTTAATGCCAGCATCACGTTTCCAGGGGATGTGGTAAAGGTGAAGGAAGTGGGGGAAGACTAATCAGAGGCCCTCATATAGCAGGCCAAAGAAATCCTTTGTAATCTTTGCATAGATTCATCATGGGTGAGTTATCAGAAGGTCACGTGGCACTTTCTCACAGAGAGAATCTTAGCCTTCATCTTGGGAACCTTAATGGGATTCTCCTCATGAATGTGTGTTTGCCTGGATGTGTCCCTGTGTACTTAACTAATTTACAGAGCCATTTTGTATTGCGACAACTCTGGGGCTGTGAATGGGAAAGGAGAGGGAAGACACAGCTCAGACAAAAGCGTGCATTTCTGGAACAATTGCTCTGCGGGGCCCCAGCTTCTTTATGAAGCTCTGCTTATTGTTATTTAAATTACATTTAAAAGCTGAGAATTTCCTCTTCAATGCCTGAGTTGCTTATGGGTTAATGCTTCTTGAGCGTTCCCACTGAAGTATTTCTAACAGCAGAGGGTTGACCCACACTTTGCTGCCGGCCCCACGCTCTCCTCATGTTCAGGGTCATGCAAACAAACAAGCAAAAACAAACCTCCTCCAAGGTACATTCTGAAAGTCTTCTAATTCGGCTTTAAAACTCCACATTGGGCCCATGTTGGATCAGAGGACATAAATCGCCTCAGCACTGGGTTGGAAGATTGTCGCCTCTTCCACATCCCAAGCTCTCACTACTGTGCTATCTACCTTGGGCTCTGGAGTCCCAGATGAAGTCAAATCGCTCAGGGTTATAGACCTCTGTGTGCATGTTCATAGGGGAGCAGACGAGAGAGAACACATGTGCATGTATGTGTGGAGGCCAGAAGACAACATTAAATGCCATCCTTGGGACCTGTGTACTTTGTCTCCTGAGGCAGGGCCTCTCACTGGTCTGGATCTCACTGAGTCACTACTGGTGGGCTAATAAGCTCAGGGGCATAGATCTTCACATTTACGTATGGCAGTATGTGTAAGTAACTAGACTGTGTTCTAAATGTCAGCTGTCTGACACTCTCAAATATGAAGGGATGTGCTGAAGTCAGGTAATGGATTATGATAAGGGCAAGTGACACAGCAGAGAGGATAGGTGTGTGTAATCTTAACCTGATACAGGCTGATAAGATACGGACTTCTTGAATGCAGAATAAAGAAACAGAATACAACTGCGTGCAATGACTGTATTCTGATGCTGTAAATATGGGTGTGGGGCAACGGGGAGAGCGTGCGCTGAAGCTTCTGGGTCATCAGTGCTCATCCTCATGGTAATGTGAGTGCTCTCAGTCGGACTCTGTTGTGCATCACAGCAAGTGTAGGACACAGGGAAATGTGCCTCTGACCTCCGCCTTCCAGTGGCATAATTGATTGACAGCCTCAACTTGCATCTTTTAGATCTACCTCCCACCCCACATTTGGCTCCCACCACTGCTATCAGCACAGTGGGGGTACTTTCCTGAAGAGCTCTTCCTGTTGGCTTTAGGACACGTACAACAGACAGTCTTGGCTGGAGGAGTCTCCCTTTGTCTAGACAAAAGCAACCTAAGAACTGAGTCACAGTCTGAGGCTCTGCCTACTCAACCCCCTTCCAGTTCCCTGGGTGACATTTGCCTTGTATCCCTGTGACTCTGTGCTCCTCCCTTTACGCCCTGGAGATTCCCCACTCAAAGTCTATCGCATGTTAAACCCTGTCTTCATGCGTGCTTCCCTGAAGGTCAGAGCTAATATTAAAACAACTGGGTAATTATAAGATATTCTAATTCCTAAAATTCTAATTGTGAAAGAAAGAACCTCTGATACGGTAGAACGTAAGCTAAACTAGAAGCTTAACTCCATACTGTGACCAGAAGTAGCACACACGACATCGAAAGCAACTTGGTATAACGGTTTGAGGGATAAATGCCCTATAGTTTCAGATATATGAACATTTGAACTCCAGTTAGTGGTGCTGTTTGAGAAGGCTTCAGAGGTGTGGCCTCTGAAGTATTGAGTAGCAGTGGGCGTCGAGAGCTTAAACCTCTTCCCAGTTTCTTCTCTGCTTCTCTGCTGGTTTGAATATGCTTGGCCCATAGGGAATAGGTGTGGCCTTGTTGGAGTGGGAGTGGCTTTGTTGGAGTGGGTGTCGCCTTGGAGTAGGTGTGGCCTTGTTGGAGGAAGTACATCACTATGGGGGTGGTCTTTGAGACCTTCCGCCTAGCCTGAGGAGCCAGCCTCCTGTTTGCTTTTGGAACAAGATGTAGAACTCTCAACTCCTCCAGTGCCATTCCTGCCTGGAAGCTGCCGTGCTTCCTGCCTTGATAATAATTGACTGACCCTCTGAACCTGTAAGCCAGCCCCAACTAAATGTTGTCCTTCATAAGAGTTGCCTTGGTCATGGTGTCTCTTCATAGCAATGGGAACCCTAACTAAGACACTATTCAAGGTGTGAGCTCTCAGCTTGCTGCTCCAGTCAGTGGTGCTTGTGACTTAACAGTGATTGTGATGGACCCTTATCCCTCTGGGACCATAACCTCAAATAAACCCTTTGGCTCTAAGTTGCTTTGGTCATGGTGTTATTATCATAGTAATAGAAAAATAGCTATTACAGAAAAGAAAGGGTTTATTTGGCTTACACAAACCTTTAGTGTGAGAAATCAGGACAGGAACTGAAGCAGAAACCATGGAAGAACACTGGCTTGCTTCCTCTGGTTTGTGCTCAGCCTACTTTCTTATACAACCCAAAACCACCTGCCCAGGGATGGTAGCACCCACGATGACTGGGCCCGCCCTCATTCATTAACAATCAAGGTAATTCTCTACAGACTTGGCCACAGGCCAAACTGCTCAGGGCAATTCTCTCAACTGAGGCTCCTATCTTGGTTGTGTCATGATGACAACAAAAACTACCCAGCAGAGTTAGTTTCTTTCTTTAAATACAACCAAACTCAAGGATGGTCACCAGTAACTCTTTCTTCAGACATGCACACACTTTTATAGCATCCCCTCCTGATTCATGTAAGCCATAGGCTATCCTGCAATTGACAGATTTCCAAGACTATCATCAAAAACACTGAGGCTTCTGTCGTGCTCTCTTGACTCACTTTCTCTTGGGGAAGCCAGTGCACTGTCATTAGGACATTCAAGTAACCTTGTGGGAAGGTCCAGGAGGTCCTGCCAAATAGCCGGCAACAACTGGCCAGGATTAGAGGGCTAATCTTTCATTCCTGACAAGCCATCAGATGACTGCAGCCTGGCTGACTACAACCTCACAAGAGACCCTAATTTAAGCCATCCATGTATGCCGCTCTGGGATTCTTGACCCAAAGAAACTGAGACAATAGTGTTTTAGAAAGCTATACCTAGCCAGGTGGTGATGATCATGCACGACTCAGGAAGCAGAGACAGGTGGATGTCCATGAGTTCAAGACCAGTCTGCCCTATAGAGAGTTCCAGGACAGCCAAAGTTGCACAGAGAAACCCTATCTTGAGAAAAAAAAAAAAAAAAAGAAAAGTATAGAAAGGAAAGAAGAAAGAAATGCTATACCTTGAAGTAATTTGTTACACAGTACCATACCTCCCACCTACCCACACACTTTAAGTTTTATTCATTAAAAGACCCTAAAAAGGGGATCTGGGGATATGCCCAGCAGTTAAGAGAACTGGCTATTCTTCCAGAGGACTCAGATTTGATACCCAACATCGTAGCTCACAGGCACCTGTAAATCCAGGCAACCCTTTTCTGAACTCTGAAGGCTCTGCAAACACATTGTATACAGATATACATGCAGGCAAACACTCATATACATAACTCATAAAATAAAATAAATCTACTTTTTAATGTCTAAAAACAGTGTTTACCTAATCAAAATGAGCTCCACCAGAGCTCATAATCTGGAGATATCATTTCTCTCTGAAAAAAGCCACAATTTCTAGAAGAAATGATTTAGGGGAGGAAACATGCAAAACAAATCTGGAGCCCATTACCATCCTAGATAGTTTCTAGAAAGGCTCAGAAACCAACTTAAAGTGGCATTAACTCAAAAGGGAAGAACCTGAAGATGGTAATGACAGTACTTACATATCAAATGTATGTAAGCCTTTGAGTCTATAATTAAATTTTAAAAAATCATCAGCCACCTTTGGCAGTTGATGGGGAACTAACTCGTCTGGAGAACTGATTAAAACTAGAAAACAATCAAGCACTAGATGACTTGTATATACACACAGATGGGGAAAGAGTTCTCAAAACAGTGTAGGTGATAAATGAAAAGAGAATAGCAGGTTTGGGTGTCACTGTCTGTGACCCCTAAGGAGTGCATGTATCCAAGCACTTTTTGTTTCCCCAAGAGTGACAAGTGGGACTAGTGCACCTCCCATGAGAGAAGGCACAGCTATGGTCTTGCCAATGAGGTAAAACTGAAATCCAATTACATCTCTGGATCCAGTTGCCAATTTGCAGGGAACACAAAGGACAGAAGAATCTGTTGAACCGAAACGTGAGTCGACAGTCAGCGACATCTGAACTGGGGGAACTTGGGCAGCCACACATCGTAAGGAAAGAGGCACAGAGACCATTAAGGTCATAGAGGTGCAAAGGCATGTCTAATTTAAAAACTAAGTAAGAACAAACTACAGTGTTTAGAAGATTATATTTGAGAAACCTTTCATTTTAATATTTTAATATAATTATATTAAAAATATAAAAACACAAGTCCCTTGTGATTACTACCAATAGTGGTTCTCAAACTTTAAGCATGCATGAGAATCACCTGTTAGATTTCTTAACATATGAATTTCTGGGCTCTATGCCCCACCACACAGAGTTTCTGTTAAGTAGTCCTTGACAGAACCTGAGAACTCACATTGTTATCAAATCCAAGGTGATGGTGCAGCTTTATTCAGGGACCACCTTTGAGAACTGCTAACGGTCAAGACAGTAATTTCTTAGGTTAGGAGAGCATTATAATAGGGTCAGGATACATGCAGGGAGGTCTGGAGTGCATGGCTAAATACTACTTCTTGATTTTGATATAGGTTATAAGAAGGTTATCCTCATGATAATTCATTAGAATTTACATTTGTTTATGTGTCTTTATTTGGTACTCCTTTTATTTTAAAATACTAATCAAAAATTAAAATTTAGGTTTGAGAGAAAATTTAAGGATCAGTATTTAAGAGCACTTATTGCTTTTGAAGATGATCTGTGTCCAATTCTCAACACCCACATGGTAGGTCACAATTGTCTATATCTGTAGTCCCAAGGGATCCAACACACTTGTATGCCCTTGACAGCTACCAGATAGATGCACGATGCACATAAATCCATGCAGTTAAACATAAAACAAAAATACATACATATTTTTAAAAATTGGATTAAACAAATAATTGTTATTAATTATTATTATAATTATTTATAGTGTTGTAAATTAAACCACAGCTTGCCAAGAGCTCTTCCACTGAGCTACAACCCCAGGACCAAAGTTTCCTTTTTAGAGTTCAGTTGAGGGACTTCTTCACGTTCTCAAACCAGGAAGTAAGTATGAGAATTGGGGGGGAGGGGGTATCTACCAGAGACAATTGTTTGGACATGCTTTAAGCCAATAGAAAGCCTTTATTGGCCAGCCAGCGACTACACTGGGTGTTTGGGATCCCAGCGCAGCTCCAAGCCTTTCTCAGGGTGAACTCTTAAGCACAAAAACCATGCTCTGAGTTGACATACTTTAATTAACAAGGACAATCAGTCAGAAGCAGAACTGCAGAAGCCAAAAGGCAAGGTTAGTGTGTGTAGAGACTCCCAGAGCTACACACTTAGTCGGAGCTGGCCTCTGTTTTGGCAGGAGGGGTGTTGAGTGTTGCAGCCCAAATGGAACTTCCATCATGGAGTTAGTTATGCCAAGGTCTTGGGGAGCTGCTAGGTCTAGGGCCCTGTTTCAGTGAGGAGTATGTGTCCATGCTTTTTCCACACTCTGGATTCTAACTCTGCTACAGAAATCAGATTAAGTCACTGAAAAGTGAAACAGTCTCACCTGGAGAGTCCTCTCTGACCATTAACATTCCCCACTCTGTGTTAGCCACGACAATATCTCTGAAGTACCAGTAACAGTAAAGCCACATGCTCTGTACAGTGTGTTAAGACATAAAGAGAAAACAGAACAAAGCACCCCCACCCCAAGGCAATGTTGGTTTATTGAAGAAAATGAGATTAATTTTTTTAAGGTTACAAAAAAAGTGATGTAAATTTAGTACAACCAATACTGCTTTAGGTCAACATTTGAATTTTTTTTTTGGCAAGGTTATTAATTTAGAAGCTACACTTAGAGCCTAAGTCCCCTAAACAGACCTAAAATACTTGACAAAATTAAATTCTAGTGAAGTCTGTGTGGAAAGTTTTACAGTATTTTGTTTTTAAGAAGAATTTCCTAGCGCCACCAAATGTTTAACCAGTGTCTTCTCTTTTCAGGATACAATACTGACATTTTTATAATAGTTTGATCGTTGTTAAGGTAAATAGCCTGAGCATATTGTGCTAGCTGCTGTGAGAGAGAGCACGCTCGAGCACAGCGTTACCTGAGGCTATCCCGGCTCTTCCTTCAGTGTCAGCAGAAGGATCTCTATGTCTGGCTGTCCTTTTCATTTCTGTCTTTGCACTTGGCGCTAATGAAGCCCATAGAGTTACCACAAAGTTATGTAAGTTCTCTGGGGCATGACCAGAATTGTTGGTTAAACTCAGAGAAAAGGAGCAGAAGCCTTTTACTTATCCAATAAACATACATCAAGGGACTTCAGCGGTTCTTGACTATTTCTGTTGACACAAACCTTTAACAGTCTGGTGAAGGATATAAATTCGCATCCCCCCACCCCCTAAAAGTCCAAATGCACTCATAAGACTTCATGATGCTGCCAGCATGCTTGGCCCCACATATGCATTTCTCACTGAGAGCAAGAATTCTGTGGGGTAACAGCCAGCCTCGTTATAACTTCCATGATAGGTGTTAGAACGGTGTAAATAATCCATTTCCAAGAGTTTTTCATGCTAGTGAAGAACAAGTCATAACAAAATGTTTTTTTTATTGATTGATTTTATTATTTTATGTGTGCATTTTGCCTGTGGATGGGTATATGCCCTCATGTGCATGCAGTGCCTTTGGAGGCCAGAAGAGAACATCATATTCCCTGGGAGTAGAATTTCAGACACTTGTGAACTACTATGTGGATTTTGAAACTTGAACCCTCACCCTCTACAAGAGTATCAGTGCTTTTAACCACTGAGCCAACTCGTTAGCCAACCCCAGATTTTACTTTTTAAGACAAGGTCTCATTATATAACCCTGACTGAATTAGAACACACTATGTAGATCAGGATGGTCTTGAACTCACAGAGATCTTCCTGCCTCTCCCTCCTGTGTGTTAGGATTGAAGGTGTCCATAACTGCACCCCACAAACCTCCAATAAAAATATATTTTGGGGGACTGGAGAGATGGATCAATGGTTAAGAATATACTCGCTGTTCTTTCAAGGGCCAGAATTCAGTTCCTAGCACCTATGAATTTTGTGTCCTCTGTGGGTACCTGCACAGACATGTACATAAACACATGCGCACATATTACTAAAAATGAAAATTTAAGACTGAATTATTTTAAAGAAAAGTATGCTTTTGGACTAGTGAGATGGCTTAGCTGATAAAGGTGCTTGGTGGAGTAGTCCTGGCTATCTGAATTCAACAACATCTAAAGCCTACATAAAAACGGAAGGAGAGAACCAATCTTACAAAGTTTCCTGTTAGGAAAATCTCATGTGCACAGAATGTGAAGTATCACCTGTCTCAGTGTTGTTCTGTAAACATCTTCTCCATTACCTTCTGATTGGCTTAAGAAAGAACAGAATGGCCTATATCGCAAGGCAGGAGAGGAAAAGTGAGACATCCCAGTAGAGAGAGGAACCCTGGGAGAGAAGATTCACCAGCTAGACACAGAGGAAGGAACAGGTGCTGAAACTGAGGAGAGGTAACAAACTGCACACGAGACAGAGCTAAATGGTCAGATTTACTTAGATGAGCTAGTTGAGAGTCTGCCAAGCGAAGGCCAAGCTTTCGTAATAATTAGAAAGCTCTCCTTGGCGTTACTGGAGCGGCTGGCAGACTGAGACAATCCAGAGGTATTTCCCCCTGCCTTCCACACATGCATGGTGGCATGCGTGCTCCATTTCACATTCCATACACAATGATAATTAAATTTTAAAAATTTAAGGAATTTTAAAATTGAATTTTATACATAGAAACGTCCTCTGGTAGACAATACTATTATAGTTATATGCCTACATAGCTTTTGCAAGTATGTCTTCAAGCCATTCACAACCCATATTTTTTTCCCCAGAAGAACCAGAGAGACTCTGAACTTGCCAAATATGACTCAGCAGGTCACTGACGAGGTCCAATGAGGAACGAAACGCATTTTCAACCATCTACCTTGAAATACACAATTTCTGTGTTTGCTCAGCAGGGCAGTTGGAAGAGAGGCCACAGTGACAGGGTAGGAGGAGGACATCAGTGATTCAGCTCAGTGTGGAGCCTGGGTTTGAAGAGGCCTGCTGTGTGGAACACTGCAGAACTCTGACTTCGTGCCTTAGTCACTTCCTCCCTGGGGTTCGCAGAGCCTCAACCTAACTACACAGCTGTCCATCCTGTGTTTGAATCTATTACCTTCTTATTCTTCTTACAACAGCTGCTGTTTCCTGTGGGTAGGCCAGGCTAAAAGAGTCCAAGCTTGGTTGCTGTCTTTGAGGGAGATTTGTCTTGTTGGCTTAACAGCCTGTGAGGCTCACGAGGAAACACTGTCCAGAGAAAATAATCTACTTCTCTCCTTACCAGACAGTGTGGGGCCCTCTCGTATGTGGATGCTTATTAAAAGGGGTGTGTTGTGAGGCTGGAGAGATGGCTCAGCACTGAAGAGCCCTGTGGCTCTTGCAGAGGACCCATGTTTGGTTCCGAGCACCCACATGACAGCTTACAACTATCTGTAACTCTAGTGCCAGTGGATCTCATACCCTCCTGTGGCCTTCCCAGGTACTTCCTGCATGGATGCATGGATATCTCTGCAGGCAAAAACAAAAAAACAAAAACTCATAAAATAAAAACAAATAAGTCTTTTTAAAAAGAAAAAAAGGAGGGTGTTTTGTGAAATTCGATTAGTGCTTTATGATGTGTGAAGTCATAAGGTCATAGGATTATGATGATCAGAACATGCTAGAGCTGTATGTTTAGTGTACAGCACTGAACTGTGGTTAAAAGGAAAATATAAAATGTATTGATTTTTGAATCCTCAATGTCTAACATATGATCTGAAGTATAGTAGTTGCTCAATAAATCAAATAATGACTGAGTGTGGAACTGTGGATGATCTATATTATGTTTCTTGATATAGAAGAGAACATTTTTCAGAAGGAAAAACTTAAAACCAAATTGTTAAGGGCCTTTTATTAGATGTAGGCGGTAACTGAGAGCACAGAGAGTAAATTGTCTAAATCTAAAAGTAACTATGACTGAACTGTAATGAATATCACTCCACTCAGTTATAAACGGTAACAGGAACTATATTGTCAAATGCTCCACAGATGTATTCTTATCATCTTAATTGGTTCCCGGCGACCTTCTGTCATTAAGTTTGAATTACAGAAGTATAAGACTTATTGTTTTAGGGGTGAAGAATGGGTATTGCCTAGAACTGAGAACACTGATTACAGCCAAACTCCTTGATATCAACAAAATGTTACAGTCCCAGATAGGATCAAGAAAAAAAGGCTTCTCAAGTTATTATAGCTTCCCCTTAGACATCAAGACAAGATCTGTAGGGGTCAGACCACAGAATTTCTCTATAGCATAAAATGTCTTCTTTCCTGGGCCTGGTTATGCCATGAAGTTGTCTACCCCAGAAAGATCATGTCAGCAGAATGTGCTATAGGCAAAAATAAAAACAAAAATTAATACAAAAGGCCCAACTTGTTTCTCTCTGGCTCTCCCCTGCATCTAATGGACTGGCGGGGTTCAGGTAGACAGGTGGTTCAGTAATTCTCATTCCTCATGACTAGTGTGGGCCCTCAGGGACTCAGAGTTGCCTGACTGTCTGAGGGCAGGAAGGCAGAGATGCTGCTGCCAGGATGTGTGGGATGTCAAGTCCAGGGGTAGACCTCTCAGAAGAAACAGCCTGAAGCATCCGGTCACAGGGGAGAGCCATGGTGACAGCAGGGTGCTGAACAGGGAGGTGTCTGAGGACTGTCTTTCCTTCCCCACTGAAGCCACCATGGTGTCATACAATCCATTTCACTATATATGCACAGATTTTGCCTTATATAGGAGCAGGGAAAAGGAGAGGGGATAGAGTCAAGATTTCCTGGAATAAACCTCACAAGTTATTTCATCGTATTAATTTTATTAGATCCAAATTCCACCTATCTTCGTTGTTTTCCACCGGTCACAACAACCACATGGCAAAAAAAGCTGAACGGATAGCAGAGTCTATTTCTAAATAAATAATTTGAAAAATGACACTGCTTTTCACTTGATCTTAGCCAAAAGGCCGAGAAGCGATGACACTGCTTTTTCTTTCTATCAATTGGCATAATAAGTGTGTAGTCTGGGTACACAGATCTTCACATAACAAAGGTCTATGGGATAAATAGAAACAATTGTGTCAATGTGTGGATTTGAATTGGATACTGAATTTGAACGATATGCGATTTAGTTGCACAGAACAGAAACTCTTTTGTAGGCTGAGAACACAGGGAATTGGGCAGAACAAGACTGAAAAGTGTCACTTGGGCTTTTAGAATTGACTTGGTATGTTAGGCAACGTCTACTCTTGAATGGTCAGGAACCTGAGAGATGAGAACTATTGCCCCACATTCATGCTCCAGAGTCCTGCTGCCCAAGAGAGCCTGAACATATCCCCCACAAAGACGCCTACATCATGTCAGACCTGGCACTGTTACCTGTGTAGAAATGGTCTTTGCAGATGAGATGGGAGAGTTTCTAGAGACAGGACTATCCTAGTCTTGTAAGAACAAACTCTATGGCCATGTGTATAACCTTAAAAAAGATGGGAAAGGGTATATAAGTAAAGATGGAAGGAGATGTTGCAGATATTGTGTACCTAAAATCAAGGAAAGCTCCCAGAGATTAGAACACAGAACAGAGAATGGGTTTCCCAGGGAGCATTTAGAGGCTAAATTTTGGAGGCTAACGTTCCTGAGATTTTGATTTCCTGCCCAGTGATGATACATTTGGACCTTTAAGCTTCAGAACAATAACATACTGTATATTTGCTTTAGGTTTCCTCATACTTCCTAATTTGATAATTAGCAAGTTAATATAGTTTCCCTGTGTGCCTGTTGGTATTTTAGCACAGTGTCATGCTTGTACCCATGGTGGTCCCACTGGACTCAAAGAATTCAAGAGTCACAGATGTGTATCTGGCTACTGGTACCTTGGTCCCTCAAGAACTTCTGCTATAATGGTAAGATACAGACTTAATCATACCAAGCCCCAAAGGAAAGCATAATAGAGTCAGGTTAAATAATCCATCCCACTGAGCTAGCATGAAGTACCTGCCATTTTCAGGAAACTACTGAACTCAGTACTACTCACAAACGGAAACTAAAGACCAGGAAATGCCTGTAACCTTAATTTTTTTCAAACCTTATTTTTAATCATGGTTCTTAAATACTTTAACCTCCTTTGTAGCCCACCACTTTCTTTTAGTGGGAAAGAAAGGATACTGAAGAAGTTGACCTGTTTAGAAAGGTTCTTTAGAGCATCTCCCATCTGTTTTGTCTGGAAATTGGTAGTTCACAGGTTAGCAGCAGCAGCTCGATTCATTCGCAGATACACCAGCAGTCCAGTTTGGTGCAGTTGGGACCAGCGACTGTTACCACCTGCGACTGTGGGAACAAGGTCACCTGGAAGGAAACCTGGGGCTGAAATAGAAAAGACGTGAGGGAGGGTGGGGGCAGGAGAGATAAGGAGTCAAGACTATGACTTTCTGATCAAGTCTCAAAGTTTACTTTTCAGTTCTGAGTTTGTATAGGCAAAGACCTATCCTTAGTTTCAGCTGAGTTCTGTTGCTTTGTTGCTGCTGGATTCTTTTGCAAAGTAAGCTCAGTAGGCTCTGGCAGGGAAACGCTAGGTTTTGCCGGCTCAAAGCTGGTGGGGAGGGCACAAGCAGCAGTGGCAGTATTTAGCAAAGACAGCCAGGTCTCAGCCTCCACTCCAGTCAACCTGAGGGACAAGCAGGAACACCAGGAAAAATTCAGCTGGGCCTCATTCAGGGAAGCAAAGATCAGGGAAGTGTTGAGACCAACAGGTATTGTACAGCTAGCTGTATAAGCAAGCCTATCTCAGCCTCTATCACTGTCTGGTCTGGTCCTTTTTATACTCTTTCCAAACATCACATGTTCTCCACAGGTCTTGTGTCAGCACATGAGTCTGCCTCAGCTGACAACACTCTGCCAATCAGCCCAAGTCCACAGAAGCAGCAAGAAACTGCAGCACACCACCAGAAGTGTTTTGGTGCGTTCTCTCTATGGAGTCCCAACAAATGCAGCTCAACTACACAATGTAAGGCAGACCAATACATGCCTGCCATTAGCAAAGAATCCTTCATCACATGTCCTTTCACGTGCTTGCTGTAGCAGAACATCCTCTCTCCTGTGTCTGCTTCAGTGAAACGTTCCTTCAAGTGTATGCCCGAGCAAAACACCATCCAAATGATTTTCCAAAGAACCTTAAGTTTCCATTTCAAATGCCAAACTTCATAATTACATCTCTATCACCCAAGATCCCTCCTGAAAGGGACAGTGCAGTTCACATGAGTTTTTTTCCTTTAATTTCTATTCATTTTATTTCTTGAGACAAGGTCTTATTACGTAGCTCTGGTTCGCCAAGAAATTGTTATGTGAACCACACTGGCTCTGAATGTTCAGAAATCTTTGTGCTCTGGGTCCTCAATGCCTAGGTTGCAGGGGTGAGCCAAAATGTCAGATTATTTAAAAAAAACTTAAAACAAAAACACATTAGATTGAGGTGTTTTATTTATTTATTTTTAAATGTTATTTATTATTAGAGTGTGTGTATGTGTGACTGTAGACATGTGCTTACCAATGTGTGTGTGTGTGTGTGTGTGTGTGTGTGTGTGTGTAGGAAGAAGACAATTTTCAGCCATCAGTTATTTCCTTCCACCGTGGATTCCCAGGACCCAACTCAGGCCATCAGTCTTTGATGGCAAGTGTATTTTGCTTATCCAGCCATCTTACTGGGTAAAATGATGTTTCAATTTGAGAGAATTAAATGACTTACTAGTAAATTCATAACCTGCCCCCATCTCTTCTAATATTTCCCATTCTCACCCTGCTGATCTGTCCTGACTAGTTTTATATCAACTTGATACAGGCTAGAGTCATCTGAAAGGAAGGAGCCGCTATGGAGGAAATGCCTCCATAAGGTCCAGCTGTAAGGCATTTTCTTAATTAGTGATTGAAAGAGGAAGTTCAACCCACGGTGGGCGGTGCCATCCCTGAGCTCATGATCCTGGGTAGTATTAGGAAACAGGCTGAGCAAGCCACGAGGAGCAAGCCAGTAAGCAGCATTCCTCTGTGGCCTCTGCCTCCAGGTTCCTGTCCTGCCTGAATTCTTGCCCTCACTGCTTGTGATGATGATCTGTTATATGGAACCACAGTTCAACAAAATAAACAATTCCTTCCCAAGTTGCTTTTTGGTCATGATGTTTCATCAAAGCAATAGAAACCTAAGACACTGTCTGTCTGGCTCCCTAAGTCTCACAAAGTAGGGTGAACTACCCTCAAACTCCTGATCCTCCTGCCCCAGTTCTCCTGGGTGGTGGGATTATAGCTATGCACTAATTTTGACCCTGTTAACCTTACCTCAGGGTTGTAATATATACATCATTCCCACAGCCTACATCCCATGGTATTTGGTAGTAATTTCTGAGTCTTCTACATATCCTTTCCATGTTTTCATTTTTTGATACATTTTGATGTATCCACTAGTTTCTACATTTCAAAGTCATCAATAACTTTTTAAAGAGGATGGTTTTTTTTTAACTGTGTGTATGGTGGTGCTGAGGTTTGTGCACAGAATGCAATTCCCACAGAATCCTGAAGGGGGTGTCAGATCTCCTGCAGCTGGAGTAACAAGGTGCTGGGAACTGAACTCAGGTACTCTGCATATAGTACTAACTGTTAGGCCATCTTTTCAGCCCCATCAACAACTTTTTTTAAAATTAATGATTCCTTATTTATTTATTTATTTATTTATTTATTTATTTATTTTAAGTGCATTGGTGTTTCACCTGCTTGTATGTTTCTGTGACGGTGTCCAATCTCCTAGAACTGGGATTACAGACAATTGTGAGCTATTCTGTAGTTGCTGGGAATTGAACCAGGGTCCTCTAGAAGAGCCTCTAGTGCTCTTAACCACTGAAACATCTCTCCAACCCCTCATCAACAACTTTTAAAATGAAATATTACCATAATAAATTCCACCAACTTATTCCCATACTATAGTCCCCAAATTCACATTATCTGCCTATGTCTTTCAACTGAATACTCTGACTAAAATTCAAAAGTTCTAAGTCTTTCCCGCAGAACATGGTAAATATTGTTTCTGTGCTGGGTTATATTATTTGCTTTGATCTTTGTTGTATTTTGAAAATGAACAAACAAAAACCCCTACATTTTACCCGCTTACTGCTTGTCCTTAAGCCTTTTAAGTTTTTCTGGTTTGGTTGCCAATAGTCAATCCTGTTTGTGAGTCTGTTAGTTAGGTTGTTCTTTTTCTTTTAAGGTTTATTTATCTATTTATTTTATATACATGAGTTCTCTGTTTTCATGCATACTAAAAGAGGGAATCAGATTCCATAACAGATGGTTTCGAGCTACCACGTGGTTCCTCAGAATTGAACCCAGGACCTCTGGAAGAACAGCCGGTGCTCTTAACCACTGAGCCATCTCTCCATCCCCTGTTAGTTTTTTGTTGTTGTTGTTTGTTTTTTTGTTTTAATTTGTGCTGTTTTGTTCAGGAGACAGCACATTTGATTATCAGTCCCAGCATTCTTGTGTTCCTTACTGCAGCTCTCTAAGGACTATTCTGGAAGATCAGTGTCTGACACACAGTTAGATAGCCAGGTCCTAGGGCCCTTATTGGTCATAACTACTGATGGCAGACAAAGCTGGTATCCCTAAAGACTGGTTGTCTCTGCTCAAGCAGAATACAGTCTGTTTGCAAGTAGTAGCTTGAGAAATGGCCCTTATACATTTGAAAATAGCTTTCCCAGTCCCTCTGTCTTCTCCTTTGCAGCTGAATACTCCCTGATGCTTCCCACAATTCTCATCTTTCTTGAGGTTCTTTTTCTCACCATCCCTCTCAAAACATGATTCCGGGACACTCTGCAGGGTGAGTGCCATTAAAGCAGGGCCCACACAGCACAGGTCTTTCTTTGTTTGGGGCCCTCTCAGCCTATTGAGACAAGGTGAGTTCTTGTTATACCACAGCTGTGTTACACTATCTCTCCACTATACCCTGTAAAGGAAACCAATAAGTCTCCTGTCATGTTGCTGCTGGCGGCTCTCTCTCCCATCTAGTATTTATGTAGCTATTGTTTCCTCCAGTCGTTTGTTTTATTTTTGGGCCTCCAGTTATCGACTCTACTTCAGTTCATTATTTCAACTTCTGTGTTGATGGAGAACTATTGATATTTTGGATAATTATCTAATGCATCAGCTAGCCCTGATAGCTTCATGTCATAAGAGCATCGTAAGCGTGTTTACCTGCCTAACAGCAATGATTTTGGAAGCCCACAGAGCCTATATTTAAGTTTTTGCTTACCAACTTACTAGATCTGTGATGCTGTATATGTTAATTTTTCCATTGTGAGCCCTAGTTTTCTCATTTATGAAGTAGTGATAAAATGATAAAATTTATACTTACTAGCTGAGCACATACCTTTAATGCCAATACTTAGGAGGCAGAGCTGACAGATCTCTGTGAGTTAGAGACCAGCCTGGTCTACATATTGACTTCCAGGTCATCCAGGGCTACATAGTGGAACTCTATCAATAATAATAATGACAACAACAACAACAACAATAATAATATTGTGATGTATCTTGCACACTACAGAACATAAGTCAATAATGTCCTTAAAATTAGCTATTTGGATTATCTAGCTGGTTCAGTGGTGAAGAACATGCACTGCTCTTGCAGAGGACCCGAGTTCGGTTCCTAGCACTCATGTCAGGTTGCTCACAACTGATAGTTCGAGCTCCAGGGGATCTAATACTTCTGGCCTCTTCAGGTATACATACATACATACCGCCTCTCGTGCAATACATGATTACAAATTATAAAAAGAAATCTTGAGAAGATGGGGAGATGATTCAGTGGTTAAGAATATTTGCTGTTCTTCTGCAAGACCTAGTTCTGTTCCCTGCACCCACATCTGGGGGCTCATGGACACCGGTGAGTCCAGTTCCAGAAGAATCCAACATCTCTGACCTCCACAGGTACCTCACACATATATACCCATAAAGACACACACACACAGAGAGAGAGAGAGAGAGAGAGAGAGAGAGAGAGAGAAGATCAGCTAGGCCATGCACTCTGATGGCAATGCCCAACAGCAGCCTAGAACCTCAGCTCTTCATATATACAACATAAAGGAGGGGCAGGTAGGGCAGCTAATCTCAGTGGAAGGTCTTTGTATGCGGCAGCCTCGGGTCACAGTTGTCCTTGAGGAGGATGAGGTTAAGAGTTTCTGCAAACAGAGTCAGCATCCAAGATGAGGAAACTGCAGCTGACACTGTCCGAACACACTGGTTTTAGCTAAAGACCAACCCTTGGTCAATATCGGTACTTGGACCAGGTTTGACATTCCCATGGATCTGAGGCACTGTGGTCCTTGACATGGCCGTGTTCATGTCCATAAGGTACATTCACTAGGACTCCACCTACTTCCCACTAGCTTCTGATTAAAATGCCAAGAGAGACACGGTGATAAAGAAGCCATGAGAAATCCTCCGAGTTTCACATGTGCCGGGAGTATTTCAGAATCTTAATTGTAAGGTTATACTCAGGGACAGTGTCAGATTTATATATTGCCATTTGAGCACTGCTATATATAGCCTTCCATCATTCACACAGAAGGAACCGAGGTTGGCCTGGCCCAGCTCTCTTCTGGGGACCCTCTTGCTTGCTGCTCTCTGCTTTTCTCTACAGGAACTAATGAATAATACATCCATAGATTTTTTTTAAACTAAACTATTATGGAGAGGTGGTTTTCATGTTAGGGTTCAACACAGTATCTCAGGATATGCTTTACCATGGGGAAGGTTAATATATATATATATATATATGGCTGTTATTAGCCTTTACACATCCACCTCACCCATAATCTCTCTCTACTGGCCAACTTCCTATCTTTGAGTTCCACGTAGATACATACTTAGAAACAGAATGCATTTTGGTGGTGGTGATCGACTTTGAGACAGGGTCTCCCAAAACTTAGGTGGCTTCCAGTGTGCCAATTAGCCAAGGATGACTTCAAAGCCCTGATCCTCTTGCCTCCACCCCCCAAGTATTGGCACTGTGGGCACACACCGCCACATTTAGCTTCACAATGCATTTCTTTTCAATAGGCATTGGGGGGGATTCTCTAATCCTCCATTTGGGAACCAATGGTCTTCCTACTTTGAGACTTGACCTTTTGTCTTGGCTTCCATTCTTCAAGAACAGCATTCTAGTTTTCCATGGCCTGCCAAAGACATCAGAATAGGGCAACAAGAGCATGCATAACAGGCTCTTTTCTGCCCTTTGGAAAGAAATGAACTTGGTTCAAGAGCCTGGAATCCTTCTGAGAGGCTCAGCACTCGAACACGGACCACACTACCTCAAGGCTTCCCTGTGTGCTTGTCAACTTGTGTAACACCCTTCTTGGGTTGAGGAGTTTTTCTCTCTGTGTGTGTGGGGGGCATTATGTGTCTTATTCGAAGCATAAGTCCTGGTTCTTGTGTTGTTCTTACAACTGAAAACCCTTTTTCAATGATCCTAAGTGTGTTACACAGAAAACAAGTGTTTGGGCTTTAGAGTCAGATGGCTTTTCTAGGTCTTGAGTTAATCTCTGTTTTCTTTCCCTCTCCCCTTCTTCTTTCTTCTCTGTCTGTCTGTCTGTCTGTCTGTCTGTCTGCCTCTCTCTCTCTCTCTCTTTCTAGGTCTTGAGTTAATCTCTGTTTTCTTTCCCTCTCCCCTTCTTTCTTCTCTGTCTGTCTGTCTGTCTTTCTGTCTGCCCCCCCCCTCTCTCTCTCACACACACACACACACACACACACACACACACACACACAGACAATCAGACTCTTCCACCTTTATTCTTTTCTGTGTTGTTGGTAACGTAGCTTTCTTTCTCCCTTAACTAACTGTGAGAGTTTCTCTAGCTCCACTTTGGATGTTTAGACCATTTTCTCCCTTAGTCTTTTGCCCCATGCCAAGTTTCTACAAATGCTTTCTGTGCAGTCATGCCTGACCTTTTACTAGTCCCTGTCTTTCCTTACAGGTCACTTTCATCCATTTAGAAAATATTTATCAAGCCTCAGCGATGTGCCACAGAGCCTTGGGGTACAGCTTCTAACTACCTTTTTAAGGAGCTAGGAAAACGTAGATAAATGACCCAACAATTATGGCACAATGAGAGGACTGTCACAATTCTACTTCAATATGTTCTGTCTCTTTTAGAGCCTGAGACAGGGACGCCACTTGAGGTCAAGGAATGATCTTGATCAACTGCGAACCAATGAGTCTATACTGATCAAAGTAGGGTTTGCATCGAAGACTGCAAAGGAAAAGGGGTTAGTGTGTACTGAGTGATGACTGCGTGCCAAATGCTGGGTCTGCTGGGATACAGCATCGTATACACTGCAGGTACCCTAAAAGGGCCTGAGCTTTTAAGAGATGGAGAGAACCCAAAGGGGTGCAGCCAGAAACCAAGACTTTGAGATCTGTGTAAGTCACTCATGTGTCATGTGTCATGTTACACAACTCTGTCACCTTTGACACGGTGTTCTTAACACTCCCCACCCTCTCTCTAATAGTCAACGGTTCCTATGCCTTTCTAAACCCAACCTGGCTCAGAACTCTGTTCTTTCAGCTGTCTTCACTAAACACGCACACCGTTCTTGAATTCTATGCCATCCCAGACTTAGGCTTTTCATTACTTTGCTTCATGGCTGTTTGGCTTCATCCCATTTCTGTGAAATTGGTTTTTCTCAGCTGCTGAGTCCTGCAAGGCTGAGTTTGTCCCACCTCTGGGACAGGTATCCAAGTGTACATATTATGTACTCTGATATTCTCCAGGCCTTTATTTTGTAACAGGGCCTTATGAAGTCCAGGCTGGGCTGGAACTTATATAGTCCAGGCTGGCCTCAAACTCACCATCTTCCTGCCTCTGCTGGGATTACAGTTGTGTGACACTAGCCCAGTCCATACAGTTTCCCTCTTCTCCTCTTTCATTTTCTGCCATTGTTCTTCATAATTTCTCTCCATTTACTTGTGGATCTTTAAACCTTTCTCAGTTCCCCTGAATATTAACACATAGATGTCAAGTAAATACAAAACATCTCCAGAAGTTTTTTCTGTAGGGCTTTTCTGTTACTATACACCCTTCATAGAGGCTCCTAACCCTCCATCTATAAGGTGTGATGGAGTTGAGCATGCTCATTTCTCTCCTTTCATAGAAGTGCACTATTCTGTGAACACTGGTCATTGTCAGACTTTCTCCTTGTTCTGGTTTCTGACAACCTGCACCAGCAGCAGCAGCAACAACAACAACAACAACAATATCAAAAACAGCAGCAGCAACATCACCATTGCCATCACCACCACCACCACCATCACCATCACCACCACCATCAGCAGCAGCAGCAGCAGCCTGCCTGTGTTCTGCTGGTCTCTGGCTATACTCCCAGCTCTACAGCCAGCCCCAGAGTTATCTACCTGAAGCAAGAACATCTGAGTTATTCAAGACCCATATGGCGTCTTCCTCGGAAACCTATTAGCTTTTCTCCACTCTCCCTTTTTTTCCCCATTCGCATTTCTCAGACATTGCCTAATGGATAATCCACAGTTTACATAACCACCGCTCCAGGCGAAGTGCTTACATAGTTAGAAAGCAGGTGCTGGGGCAGGAGGATGTGGGTCTGTAATTTTTTTCTCCTCTCGACTTGGCAGAGTGCATCTATCCCAGCTGTGGTCTGTGGGTCATTTATGTCTGACATGTGTTGAGTGCTCCTTACACCTTTGTGCATCAGCACTGCTGTGGTGCCCAAGCCTGGACTAAGCAGTCAGTGCTGGGCAGTGCTCAGCATGAGTCACTAGCCAAGCTGCCAAGCCTCTCTGTCATCCTCTGCACCTGCCAGGTGAGCCTCGTCCTGACAGATGTGTTGACAGTGGGCACCAGAGAAAGAAAGTAAAGATTTTCAGAGAAAGGAATGTCCCTGCTTGGAATAAAAGCAACCTAATGAGAACCATTAGTTTAGGCTCTTGGTGTCCCAACTGAACTGTTCCCAAGCTGCTGTGCTGAGCTGAATATAGTGGCCCACGGCTAAAATCCTGGATCTCAGGAGGCATGGGCTGGAGGGTGGCCATAAGTCTGAGGCTAATTTACTCTATACAACAATGTCCACACCAGCTAGGACTATATAGCAAGACCTGTCTCAAAACAAACAAACAACAAATACAACAGGCAAAAAGAACTGGGCGATGGTGGCTCACAGATTGATCTCTGTGAGTTCCAGGACAGCCACACAGAGAAACCCTGTCTCAAAAATTAAAACAGGCCGGGCAGTGGTGGCGCACGCCTTTAATCCCAGCACTTGGGAGGCAGAGGCAGGAGGATTTCTGAGTTCGAGGCCAGCCTGGTCTACAAAGTGAGTTCCAGGACAGCCAGGACTACACAGAGAAACCCTGTCTCGAAAAACCAAAAAAAAAAAAAAAAAAAAAAAAAATTAAAACAGAACAAAGAAAGAGATAAAGATGTATGTATGTATGTATTATGTATGTATGGATGGATGAATGGATGAACACATGGATGGATGAACAGATGGATGGATGGATGAACAGATGGACGGATGGACAGACAGATACATGATAGTCAGATAAGATGTTGTAGGAATAACAATGGCCAGTAAATGTGCTTGGGGACACATGGCATGTAAGCAGAACCACACACATAGCTGCCAGGAATATGACCCTAGCTGTTCTCACCTTGTCTCTGTTTATGTCTGCCCGAGCAATCTGGATGCCTAGGGTGTATCCTGCACTCTTATAACTCAGATATTATTACTGGAGTACTTCACACAGACCAGGCACTGTTCTGTAAGCTGTTACATGGATTAACCTTCTGGGAAGGGATTAGTCTTTGCAGAAACCTAGGAATTAAGGTCTAACAATATTCCTATTTGGTGTGGGGGAAGCCAAGCACAGAGATACCACCCGACAATTAGCAGCACAGTTGGGATTTGAAGCCAGGCAGCCTGCCTCGGAGCCTAGCATCCACTCACAAATGGATGCTGGTCCCACTGCTAGCCCTCACTGGTGTAGGGTGCACTTGGAGGCTGTGTGGCTATGCGTACTGTCTCTAACGGATAATATGTAGGAAAAAGTTCTTCTGTGGCACCTCTAGTAGTGGATAGGCAGAGGTGACATTTGAAGCTTATATAGAAGGGAACAAGCCAAGGACAAAAGACCAATGCATGGGATGATAGAGAAGAAGAGATAAAAGTCATCATTGGACCCTGAAATCCCCAGTCTTGGGACAAGGTGTGTGTGTGTGTGTGTGTGTTCATTTGTGTGTACACAGATGTGTGTGACTGTCTGAGCATTGTGCAGAGACCAGAGGTTGATCAGGTGTCTTCCTCAATTCCTTTCTACCTTATTGTGTCAGACAGAGTCTCTCACTGACTGGCTGGCCGGAAGCACTAGGTGTCCTCCTGTCTTCAGCAACTCAGCGCTGGGATTACAGGTGCTCACCACCACACTTGGCTTTTACGTGGCTGCTGGGGGGGGGGGCGTCCAAACTCAGGCCCCCATGCTTGTGCAACAACACTTTACCAACTGAGTCAGCTCCCCAGCTGGGCCTCAAAGCTTTAGATCAAGCAAGATACCAACCTTTTTCTTATTGTCTATGTAGCACAGTCTCTCCATTTTGACAGGATTGATATTGAGGCTGAGTAGGGGATGGAGCTCTCTGTGAGTTTTGGCATGTTTGAGCTGAATCCCTGATATCTGCATGCCAGCAGCACCCCCTCCCTCCATACTATGAGAACCTAAAAGTCTTCAGGCATTCCAAATCTCCCTGGTGAGAATGAAGGCAACCTAAGGAGAACCATTACTTTAGGCTTGTGGTCTCAACCCATACTGCACAAAGCTGATGTGCCGAGCTGGGTGTGGCCACATGACGAAAGTCGGAGATCTCAGGAGGAATGAACAGGACAATGGCCACAAATCTGAGGCTAACTTACTCTATACAATTTCCATGATAACTGGGGCTGTATAGCAAGACCCGCCTCAAAAGATAAAACAGCAACAACAAAACTGAAAAAGAAGTAGAGATAGGCAGATAGATGATAGATAGATGATAGATAGATGATAGATAGATAGATAGATAGATAGATAGATAGATAGATAGATGATAGATAGATAGATAGATAGATAGATAGATAGATAGATAGACAGATAGATGATAGATAGATAGATAGATGATAGATAGATAGATAGATAGATAGATAGATAGATAGATAGATGATAGATAGATAGATAGATAGATAGATAGATAGATAGATAGACAGATAGATGATAGATAGATAGATAGATAGATAGATAGATAGATAGATGATAGATAGATAGATAGATAGATAGATAGATAGATAGACAGATAGATGATAGATAGATAGATAGATAGATAGATAGATAGATAGATAATAGATAGATAGATAGATAGATAGATAGATAGATGATAGATAGATAGATAGATAGATAGATAGATAGATGATAGATAGATAGATAGATAGATAGATAGACAGATAGATGATAGATAGATAGGTAGATAGATAGATAGATAGATAGATGATAGATAGATAGATAGATAGATAGATAGATAGATAGATAGATAGACAGATAGATGATAGATAGATAGATAGATAGATAGATAGATAGATAGACAGATAGATGATAGATAGATAGATAGATAGATAGACAGACAGACAGACAGACAGACAGATAGATAGATAGATAGATAGATAGATAGATAGACAGACAGACAGACAGACAGATAGATAGATAGATAGACAGACAGATAGATGATAGATAGATAGATAGATAGATAGATAGATAGACAGACAGATAGATGATAGATAGATAGATAGATAGATAGATAGATAGATAGATAGACAGACAGACAGATGATAGATAGATAGATAGATAGATAGATAGATAGATAGATAGATAGACAGATAATAGACAAAATGTTTTATATATTTGGTTATGGAAAGAAAGAAGTAAAACTTCTATTTGTAACTTCTTTTTTGTCTTACCCTCAAAATATCTCTAGTTTGAAATTGGCAAAATCAAAGCCAAAAAGGCTACAGACAGCTCAATCCTTTCTTGAGCCTCAGCAGTTGCCTTACAGGGGGAAGGAAGCCTCCCACACAGACATCATCCTTGGAACCAAACTCACCAGAGGGGAAATTTGGGGATACCTAACAATACCTTGCATGGTTTGGTTTGAGAAATACCAGAGAGCTCTGCGCCTTGATCTTTGTGTTCCAACGGATGTAATAGACATTTTACACATCCGCATCACGTTCTAACCACTGAGCTTGCTAAGAGCCCAGGCCCACATTTCCCTGGTAGAATGTTGACTCAGGCTTACAGATCCCATTTCCAACCTCCAGGATTTTTTACACCATAGGGAGGGAAGTCTTTGCTTTTATCTAGACTAATAACATTAATTAATCTAATAACATGATCTTAATTTATTTTTATTTTGTGCGCGAGTGTGTGTGTGCCAGAGGTCAACACCGAGTTTCTTTCTCTCCACCTCATTTCTTGAGACAGGATCTCTTAGGGAACCTAGAACCAGCTCTTTCAGGTAGACTTCTAGAGGCTCCCAGGATCCTCCTGTCTTGTTCCCCCACTACTAGGTTACAGGCTTATACAGCTGTGCCAGGCTTTCATCACTTTAAAATAAATGCACACTGTAGACAGTATGCTTAGAAAATAAATTTTTCAGTAAGAATATGTGAAAGCAAAAGTTCGGATCGACTTGTTTAAACCGTTCCTGAGTCTGTCTTCTGTGACCTGAAGCATGAAGCATCTTGATTCCCTAAGATGGATAATAAGAGGATACTAAGTCTTCTATGTGTCTGACATTGTCCCAGGTCTTCATTTCAGCCTCATGACCACATATGAGTTAGATACTCAGGTGTGATGGCACATGCCCATAATATCAACACGTGGGAAGTGGGGACAGAAGGATCCAGGAGTTCAAGGTCAGCCTCAGTGACACAGCAAGTTTGAATCCAGCCTGAGTTACACAAGACTCTCTTCAAACAACAAGAGAGTGAAGAACCAAAGCAAAATCTTTTGGGTCCCAGGGATCATGTTAATTTGTCCCCAGATCACCAGACTGATGTGGCGCATGATCAGACCAGGAACCTGGCAATTTGATCCCTATGCTGTGCACTTGGCCATCGAGTTACTGTTGGATCACAAGTTTTGTTTACCAAGAAAGCAGAGCCTCGATGAAGTTAATGAACTCCTCCAAGCAGAAGCCTCCAAGAAGCCTGGCAGAAAAGACCCCGGTGGCAGTGTCGGGAGGTGGGCCTAGTCCATCCCCGCCTTAGGACAGCAAGCACTGTTAAGAAGCCGCCTCTATTCGCTCTGTTTCCGGTCTCTGCTTACTCTCTTCTCTGTTTCACAGGTGTGAATTGCCTCTTTAACACTTGCAGGTGTCCCAGACCTGACTTGGGCACCCCGGGAACCCCAGAAGGCTCCTGCTGCACCCCTCCCCCGTAGCAGCACAACCCTTTACTTAAGTAAATGAGAAAGAACAAAGGGAGCTCTCTTTTTTATTGGTTTGTGCTGAGCAAACATGGGCATGTCAATCCACCCGCTTTCAAATTCCATCTGTTTGCATTTGGAAATTACTGGGGCATGTTCTTTAGATTAAAAGTAATTTCTTCGTCAGGAAGAAGATAAGAGAAACCATGTCTTTGACCTTTGGTATTAACGTGCCTTTATATCTTCTCAGCACTGGTAGATTTTTTACAAGCTCTCCAAGTTTTAAAGGCTCTCCTAAATTCCCTCTGCTCAAAGCTGCTGTCAGCTTTACATTTGGAGTGCTGGAACTACAGCCCAGGCTGGAATGACCAATGCTAAAAAGATGTCACCAGTGAATCCAAGTCAAAGCGTCGCCCAGGAGCCACGACGCTGCTAAAAATAAACAGCACAAGCCGGGGCTATTTCAAGATTCTCCCACAAGTTTCCGGTTCAGAAACCAAACTAGTTCTTCTGAAGGAAGCCCTGTGCATCCAAGTGCTGCTTGGGGCAGAGTCCGGGGTAGATGAAGCCCCCTGCTCTCAAGGAGCTTGCCTGTGAGAAGAGGAGAGACCGGCATTAAACAACTGACCAATCACTGTACGTGTTGTTATTGGCTGAGGGACAGTGTACCCAAGAATGTCCTTTAAGGTGCTCAATAATGACCACTTTACAACCTAGTTTTTTTTTCCTTATTTCTTCTGTTTTACATTTATGTGGCTGAGTATCTGTGTGTGCACTATAGACCTGCAGAGGCCATGTTACAGGCAGTTGTGAGCCTCATGTAGGTGCTTCGAACAGGACCCAGGACCTGTGGAAGAACAGTAGGTGCTCTTAACCACTGAGCCATCTCTCTACAACTTTCTTGATTGTATCCGGTTTTAGCATCTTTTTCCAGAAGCAAAGTTGGGCTTTTGCCAAGAAGAAGGCCACAGCAGGCTTCCTACTCAGTGCTGGTGGGTGCAGAGGTGACCTTCTGACAGCCTTGTACCAGAGTTTTTAGGACAGAAACCCCATTCTAGCAATGTCACCAAGCTAGGCTCAGTCAGTCACTCTGCTGTGCCGAACGGTTCAGAGGTTAAGAGCACTTAACTGCTGCTCTTGCAGAGGCCTGGGCTTTGATCCCAGCATGGTGGCTCACAAACATCTGTAACTCCAATGGCACTGCTCCGCTCTGGCCTCCATAGACACCGGGCACAAACACTTAAATGTAAGCAGAACACTCACATACATAAGCAAAAATAAAACAAATCTTTTAACAATTGTTATCCAGGTGTGGGGCACATATCGTTCATCCCAGAACTAGGGAGGCAGAGGCAGGTGGATTGCTACAAGTTCAGGGCCAGCCTGGTCTTCATAACGAGTTCCAGGACAGTCAGCGCTGTTGTGTTTTATAAAAATAAAGAGAGAAGGAATATGTTTGGTGGATGTGCAGTCAGGTGTGGGGGAAGGGAGTGCCTCCACAGGCCCATGGTGTGACATCCCTTCTCCCTGAGGGACCAGCCACAGGACAACCGCATTGTATAGAATAGAGTTTAGAGTTTATTCAGGGCATGGGGAGGGGAGTTGAGGGGGTAGTAGAGACAGAGAAAGGCGGGGGGGGGGGGAGGGGGAGGGGGAGAGAGAGAGAGAGAAGAGAAGAGGCCGGCCATGAGCACTTGGAGAGAAAGTGGGGGAAGGGAATGGGGAGAGAGGAGATAAGGGGCAAGAGGACAGAACAGGAGTAAGAAGGCAAGAGAGAGAGGAGGGGGTGAGCAGCCCCTTTTATAGTGAGTCAGGCACATCCAGCTGTTGCCAGGTAACCGTGGGGGCAGAGCCGAGACTAAATGCCATCAAGGGCTACATAGAGAGACAAATAAATAAACAAAAGTAAAAAATAGAGTGGTCAGGACTTCCGCACCCAAGGGTAAGGCACGTAGGGGGAGCAGGAGGAACCTGGGTCAGCCTGGGTTGGAACTAGCAGGTAAGAGTGAGGTAACTGTCAGGAGAGGTCAGAGGTCAAGGCTGTGAAGGGCAGATGGGTGAACAACAACACGTGTCTGTCAGGCTGGACATGTGCGAGCCATTTCCACAGTAAGGAGACAGTCAAGTGACAAAGGGGCAGGGGGTTGTCATCTTCTAAGGGAATAAAAATTGAAAGTAAAATTAACAGACGACTCTACAGTAAGGAGTAGCAGGGACTTGGAGATGACAGGAAAATGGACATGATGTGTGGCTAAACCTGGAAAGAAGGGAATACAGCCACAGGCACACTGATGTGGCAGACCCGACCCCCAGCCTCAGCTCCGCCTGGGGGGTGACAGGAAAGGAAAACAGGATTGCTGTGACGTACCAAAGAGGTAGGGCCTTGAGTCCAAGGCTGGAGCAGGCCTGTCACCATGTCCGATCTCCCAGACTCCTCTGCTTCCTGCCTGGATGTGGCTTTGCCCCCATAGGGCAGCAAGGGACTGACACTCCAGAGAGTATGGCTTCACGTTAGGAGGGGACAGGAGCAAGGGAAGGAAGTTGTGCACCAGCTCCTCCTCGCTTTCTTCATTAGGGAAACAGTTTGTGCAACTCTGGGAACTCCTGCTTTCAGGCGAGATGGACAAACACTCTAACCTACTGAGCTACCCCACAACTTGCAGGTGAATATTCTTAACTCAGGAAAAGTCGTTTAAAAACAGAAAAGGAGACTAGATGATGGATAAACAACTCTTACTGCCTCACGGGGCAGGACACAACTAAGTTTGGAGAATTCAAACTCATAAATTTAATTAATGTGCCCTGGGGGGGGGTCTGTCATCTTCTAGCTGGGAGACCAGGGTTACTTCCATGGGCCTAAATTGTTTTCATCCATAACAAGACATAATAAGTCACTCTTTTTCTAAGATTTTTTTTTATTCTATAATCTGCAGTTCTAAGGCTTATATAACAACATCGATTTCTATGATGCCAAGAGGGCAACTACCCTTCCTAGAGGCTTTAGGAAACTGTTGATGGGGGCTGGAGAGATGGCTCAGCAGTTGAGAGCACTGACTGCTCTTCCGAAGGTCCTGAGTTCAAACCCCAGCAACCACATGGTGGCTCACAACCATTCATAATGAGATCTGACGCCATCTTCTGGTATCTGAAGACAGCTACAGTGTGCTCACATATAGTAAATAAATAAATCTAAAAAAATAAAAAAAGAAAACTGTTGATGACTTTTTAAGTGGAGCCAGGCAGCTTCAGTCCTGACCGATGGTGCAGAATGACAGGAAATGTTGTCCACAGGCATGATGCTTGGGAACTCTGTAGGCTAGTTCTATGTCAACTTGACAAGCTATTGTCATCAGACCTCTACTGAGAAAATGCTTCCATAAGATCAGGCCATAGGTAATTCTGTAGGCTATTTTATTATTTAACAATTAATATGGAAGGGCCCAGTCCATCGTGGGTGGTGCCATCCCTGGGCTGGTGGTCCTTTAAGAAAGCAGGCTGAGCAAGCCATGAGAAACAGGCCAGTAAGCAGCTCCCCTCTATGACCTCTGTATCAGCTCCTGCCTCCAGGGTCCTGGCCTGTTTGAGTTCCTGTCCTGACTTCCTTCAGTGTTAATAAACCCTTTCCTCCCCCAAGTTGCTTTTGGTCATGATGTCCTTCACAGCAACAGAAGTCCTAACTAGGACATTCTGTTGGGTTGTTGTTGTTGTTGTTTGTGGTGGTGGTGGTGGTGGTGGTTGTAGTGTGTGTGTGTGTGTGTGTGTGTGTGTGTGTGTTGTCTTAGACAGGTTCTCACTATGTTGCCCAGGCTGGTTTCATTCTGGGTTACAGAAGTGATTCCCCTGCTTGTGAATGGCTCCAGTAGAAGTGGACTACAGATCTGAAAAATCATGGAACTAAAAATAGTTAAGAGAAACTATCAGATTACCCTTTAACAAAGCTGCACACACGCACTGACAACATAGCAGAATGCCAGTTTCCCTAACAGAAAGCCTACATCACCGTGAAGAAAGAAGGAAAAATGACTGGAGGAGTTCTCTTTGTCGCCAGTCTTGTGTGTAGTTCTCCTGGTCTCCCTGTGCAATGTTGGATTATTACGCCCATCTTAGGCATGAAGAAATGAAGGCTGAGAAAGTCTGCATAGCTTGCCCAAGGCTGTATGCTTAATTACAAGCAAAATGGAGAGTCCGCTAGGCTTGTCCGACAGCATGCCTGCTTTCCTTCCTGCCTCTCCTTTGCCACCCACTCAGCTGTTATCCTATGTGGAGCTTCTCCATCCTGCTTCAGGATCCTGCCTAGAGTCCTAACCCTGCAAACCTCAGGACCGGAGAGCTCTATTTCTCAGAATACGTTTTGGGCCCACAGTGTAATGCCATCCACTACTGTGACCTTCCGGGATCCCAAAGGAGCTCGCTTTTCTGGTTCTCAGCAGCAAGCTCTGGACAGGGGTAAAGCAGGGTAATGTCACTTTCCTCCTCTTTCATAAATAGGAGCTAACACACACACACACACACACACACACACAAACCACGTCTTCTCATCCATTGTGTGAAATTGTAGCGAGCTTCCTACAGGTCCCGGTCCACGCCTGTGTGATCTTACTGGATGTGTGCCCTGCTGACCAACCAGGCGCTGGGCTTCCTTTTGTTGCAATACACAGCCACTGTGTGAGGGAAAGAAGTCAGTGAATGGTACAGACAGGGCTAGCAAAAAAGGGTTTGCTGTAACAAAGACAACAAAGGTAGTAGCTATTAGCTCCCAACTGGTTCTTAGAAGCCCAAAGCAGACCCGCCAGCACAAGATGTCCAGAATTTCACCTGGGTTATTTTCAGAGGTCTGTGTGTGTGTGTGTGTGTGTGTGTGTGTGTGTGTGCTGGGGTTTAAAGCCAGGGTCTCTGCATCTAAGGATCCACATTGTCACTGAGTTATATATACCCTAACTTCCCTGCTTGGAACTTTTTAACTAACAAAGGCTAAAGGGAAAGGGCAGGGCTGAAGAGGCCGTTACAGAACACAGGGAGCCCTGATGAGCAGTGACAACATGAAATGACATGGCGCTGTGACTTAGCTGTGGTCTCTCACCCCATCTCATATGCTGGCAGGTTGGTCCCTAGTGTGATGGCACTGAGTTGGTAGACTCTTTAGGAGGCAGAGACTGGTGCTTCCACCAGGTTAACTAGGTCACAGGAGATGTCATTACATATGCGTCACTGTAATTTGTACACATCCCCTCTCCCAGTGGTATCTCCCACTCCCACCACCCCGCCTCTTGCTGGTTCCCTCCCTCCTCCTAAACAGCCCACCCTCTGCCTCATAGGTGAGCCTACCCAGTTCCTCTCATAGATCCCACTCTGTTCCCCCATCCTCTGAAATCGCCGTCTCCCTTCTCTCGGTTCCCTTTCTTCTTCTGCCACACACACACCCTTAAAACCTAGATTCTGCATAAGAGACAACACGTGATAATTATTTGCCTTACATCACAGTCTGAGCTTTCATTTCTTCTCCTGAGTTGTCATGGTTTCTGTTTGCCAGCATTCTCTGCCTGTTTTCTTGACGGCAGCCATTCTAACCAGGGTGAAGTGGAAACTCAAAGTAGTAAAAAACCGTCTAGTTACCATAGAGTCCTTTGGGTTGCTAGTGTTCTCTATCAGAACCCTCCCATTTTAATATATTTTTTTAAAAATCAAGTCTTTGATAATGTTGTGCGTGCAATGTCAGGTTCCTCCTTTAAAAATAAAGTGACTTCTACAAAAGTTAAGGCCTTAGCATGTTGGCATGAAAACGTATTTGTAATCTCTCCTTTATGAGATCCATGCTTTAAAGCAATTAAGGGATTCATTTTTTTGTCCCAATGTAACTGAGTGAGCAAACCTAATTTAAATTCAGATGATCCAGTGAGTCGTATGGAGAGGGAGACAAGACGTGCAACCTTTACTGCTAAGGACAAATGGAGACCCTGACTGTTGCAGAAAATGTTGGAGACACGGTGAGGTGGGATGAGACAGTGTCACAAGGGATTTCAAATAAAGATTCAGTGTCATTCTGAAGAGCCACAAATACTGACATTTCAAATCACTGTGTCATGTTATTTCAATTGGTTAATATGTTGTTCCTTGCATAGTGTGTATGTGTGTGTACATGCATGTGTAAGTGTGTGTAGACCTGAGTATCATTCCTCAGGTGCCGTTCACCTTGTTTTTTGAGGGAGTCTCTCACTTGGCCCTGGCCATGGAGCTCCAGGAATCTAGCTGTGCAGGTCTCTCCAGACTGGGATGATATATGCTACCATGCCCACCTTTTAGATGTGGACTCAAACTGGGGTCCTTATGCTTCAGAGACGAGCACTTTACAGACTGAACTATCATTATTTCTAGCATATTTTAAGTGAAAAAATGTATTAAAATGTACACAACACAAAATTTATCAGTGTAATAAGTATTTTTAAGCATTCCCAGGCATTCATATGTATTCACACCGTTTACTGCCACTGGTATAGTTTAAACATGGTATTTAGAGGGTAGCATTTCCTAACGCCTGCGGTCTCTGCGGCTAATGGTTTTCCCTTGAAGAAAGAGGACTTAGAAGGAGACATTGCTGACTAATGGGTAGAAATCCCTGGGAGGAAAAAATTTGGCTCAACATGAGAAAGAACTTTCTGATCCAAGGGAACGGAGGCCTTCGAACTTCGCTTTGAAGGCAGAGCGGTGAGCAGGAGCCTTTGGGCCACCTGTTGGGTGTGTTTGGGAAGGATTCCTGATCTGGGTGGGAGAGAGACCTCTGGGCTTCCTTCCAGCCACGGGATTCTCTCACTGGACTGCCAGGCCTGGAGATCGCTGCACGCTCAGATTTCAGAGGAGCTGATTGAGGCTCAAGAAGTCTGGATCTGGGCTTTAAAATAGTCCCACTTAGCACCAGGCACTGGCAGCTTTCATCCTTTCCTGGAACGCTTGCTGCTATTTTAGTCTAAACTGTGGAGAAACAATTAAAAGAGGGATACTTGGTTTCAGAGTTAGCAACCAGTTATTAGCCGAGTGGTGTGAGATCAGCGATCCTCACAAGGAAAGGGCTTTCGGTTCGAAGAACTCTGCTGGCCTCGGGTGGCTCGAGTCCAACCCATGTTCGCTTGTAGCCGCAGTCAGCTTTCTGAAGCATAGCCTGAGCATGCGCCCCTTGGCCCCATTAAAGTTCTCCTCTGTGCGCCCCTCCCCCTTTCCCATTTCCATGCCTTGGACTCTAATCTCTAGCTAAACTATGTTACTATGTTTCAATACTCTAGTTATTTGTTTGGTTAGCTCCTATATATTCTTCAATACCCTACACTGGGGTGGTCTCTTAAAGAATTTGTCTTTACTGTGCCTACAGGTTACCCAGGATGCTTCATAGTGCCCCATGGCCACAACTGCCCGCACCCTGGAAATAGCATCTTTGGTGGCCTTTCAGGTATGAAGGGGTGAAAAGTTTGATCCCTGTGTTGATCATAGGAACCGGAAGATCGGAGAATTAGGGCCAGCAGGATGGCTCAGTGAGTAAAGGTGCCTACAGTCAACCCTGAAGACATGAGTTTTTCTCTCGTATCCACACCATGGAAGGAGAGATCCGACTCCTACTCCGAGTCTCAGGCATATGTCATGGCACATGCATGCATACATGTACAAATGTACACACTCACACACACATATAATTTAATCTTTTTAAACAATTGAAGGATTAAAAAAAATAATATTGGGAGCTGGAGAGATGGCTCAACGTTAAGAACATTGGGTGCTCTTCGAGAGGACCCTGGTTCAATTCCCAGCACTCACATGGCAGCTCACGACTGTCTGCAACTCCAGTTCCAGAGGATCTGACACCCTCACACAGACATACATATGGCAAAACATCAATGCACATAAAATAAAAAATAAACAATATTAAAAAAAATAATCTTGGACTAGCAAAATTCTTTGGTATAAGATACAGAAGTGACTTTATAAAGAATAGATAAAATCATGTGATCATGATGATGGTGGCTGTGCTGAGGATTGAATTAAAGGTTTTACAAATCTAGACAAGAGACCTATCACTGAGCTATAGCCCCAGCTCTGGGACCCGTCTAAAGCTGAATTTATGACAATGTCTGGGTCCTTGTTGGTACTTACTGGTATGTTTTGACATCGGGTAGCATCTTCTTGTTTCTTTGGTTGGTTTGAATTGTGTGTGAGATGAAAAGGATGCCCTGTTGTAGGGAGTCTAATTTATAAAGTCTTTCTGTAAACCAGGCATGGTGGCATGCCTTCAATCCCAGCACTTGAGAGGCAGAGGCAGGTAGATCTTCAAGTTTGGTTCCAGCTTGGTCTGCAGACTGAGTTCCAGAACAGCCAAGGTTACATAGACTCTGTCTAACCACTCCTTGCAAATAAACAAAAGCAACAAAGAGGGTTGAACTTTACCGTAATAAGCAATTAATTTAGATTGTGCTTGAAACTCACTTTCAAACCATATTTATAACCTTGGCTTTTATAAACTTTATCATAATCTTTTTGTTTGCTGTGTTTGGAGTTTCAGCTCAAGACATGTACATACTACACCAGTGCAACCACTGTGTCCCAGGCCTCTTCTGTGTCACATCTACACCCATTCTCAATATTTCTCTCTCTTTCTCTGTCTCTCTGTCTCTCATACATACACTATAACAACAATAATAATGATGATGATAATATTTGAAATACAAAAATTCCACACCTGATCTCATGTTGTTAAGTTAAAATACGGGTGCATTGAAAAGATTGTGTAAAGTTCCCTTCGGGCTATAGATCTAAAGTGCACAGGAAACACTGAATTGTGTGTTCAGACTTGGCTCCCTCCCTAAGATACCTTATCATGTATATGTAAATATTCCAACAAATGTTCTGAAGAACAAAGCCTGAAATCTAGATCTGCTTCTAAACATTTCAGAGGGTTGTCTACCTATACACATATGGCCAATGGATTTCCTTGTTGGAAATTGGTTCTAATGCTTTGTATTAATTCAGCTCCCAAAAGCCACACCTCCAGACTTAGTTTCATCCAGTTCTCCCTTTACCTTCATTCTTGCTAGCACTGAAGTCCTCGGTCTTACCAGCACTGTGCCGTGTCAACCTCAGGCAGCACACGATCTTTCTTCTCTTGATGAAGCTGTGATTTTAAAGAAGTTAGCAGAGGCAGAGGCAGGAGTTCTGAGTTCGAGGCCAGCCTGGTCTACAAAGTGAGTTCCAGGACAGCCAGGGCTACACAGAGAAACCCTGTCTCGAAAAACCAAAAAAAAAAAAAAAGAAGCTAGCAATCAGACAGCTATTTATTTGATGGCTTATTTAGGTTAGGATATTGGAAACATCCCAGAAAATACTTAAAATCAGAGCCAAAGAGAATGGAACTGGATTAGGCCACACCCATGTCTCCTTGCAGAGGGGAAGGTGGAAGGGGACAGATTCTTATCAGGGACTGAGTTGAAAAGGAACATTCAAAAGGAGAAAAATGACAAGGGTGGGAGACGGGGCTCATGGGGGAGGCTCAGCAGTTAAGAGAGCTTGCTGCTTCTCCAGAAGACCCAGACCCATGTTCAGTTCCTGGCACCCATGTCTGGTGGTTGACAACTGTCTGTAATCCCAGCTCCACTTTACTCACACGCACATTCTCCCTTTCTCCTCTCTCTCTCTCTCTCTCTCTCTCTCTCTCTCTCTCTCTCTCTCTCTCTCACACACACACACACACACACACACACACACACAGAGTCAAAAATAATGAAAAGAAATCTTCCTAATAAAGGAATGGAAAACAGAACAAAGATAGAGGTATGGGGAAAAAAAGGAAATGTCCGCCAGCATCCGTCAAGCCCTCAGACAGCAAAGAGACGCCAGTACTGCTTGATGTCAGACAAGTGTCCACGGAGCCAAGGCAGATGCCTAGTCTGATGTTCAAACCGCCCCACGTGCTGTCTGAATCTCACCTGACAGGTGTGGCCCTCTGTGCAAGTCCCACTCCAGCCAAATTGTATCACTTAGTATTTGTCCTTGCTAGATCATTTCTTGAAATGTCCTGGCTTGTTACCTTGTTTGACCTCCTTCTAGAAAAATCCTATCAATCTTTCAAGGGACTTCCTTTGTATTCCACAAAGACATCTATGTCTTTCATAAGATACCAGGTTCTCTTTCTGTATAGAAAATTCTCCTTTGCAACTGTCCCCTGCAAGTCTACTTGTGCGTGTTTGTGTGTATGTGCGTGCGTGTGTGTGTATGTATATGTGTATGTGTGTGTGTGTATGTATATGTGTATGTGTGCGTGTGTGTGTGTGTTCATCTCCTCTTATTCAACTGCAAATATCACTAACCTTTCTGTATCTCCCAACTTCCTGGAACAGAGCCCCAAAATGCAGGCAGCACACAAGGAATTTATTGCACATGAGAAATGAAAAGCACTTAGTATATTACATCAACTGTGAACTAATTTGTACCTTACTGTAGTTAGTGGCTTCTTTCTTAAAAAGAAAAAGAAGAAAAAAAGAAAAATAACGTCTCAGACTATTTTAAAATGTCTTTGAAGATAATCTTCGTCAGATAACTTAGCTTCCTTTTCTACAGGGAATCATGGAGTTGGCCTGGCCTGCTGCCTTAGGAGGTATGTGTCATAGGTTTTTCAGATTAGAGCCCATGGCTCCTGGGACACTGTGTGCCTTTCAGGTCCTGAGAAACTGAGGCACCCCTTCGGGCAGTGGAACATTCAGGTCACCTGTGTCTCTTTGCATTCCCTAGAAGTCAGGGAAGCACAGAAGCTTGGCAGAACAATTAGACTTAGACATTAATCTTGTGTACCTTGTATAGATTGCAAATGCCATTGTACCCTGGCAATACCCTTTGTGTTTTTCTGGGCAACTGCCATTGTATTGTGTTTCTAATAAAACTATACAAGTCTGCCTGCATGCTGTAAACTTGTCTCCAGCCTAGCCTGGCTTTAATTTCCACCCACTATATCAGGGGATCCTGGCTCAGTAAGCAAGCTTTGGCACTTACACTTTTCTATCTACAAATCTCCACTGAACTAAATCCTGGTCCTCACTAGTTCCTCCTCTATCTCCCTTTGTCAGTAACTCACCTCTAAACACCTCTCTCTCTCTCTCTCTCTCTCTCTCTCTCTCTCTCTCTCTCTCTCTCCCTGTTGTTATCTCAACAGGTAAGCTCTCAGCTTCTGCTCCAGCACCATGCCTGCCAACCTGCGATCCCAAATTTCCAGTCATGACGGTCATGAACTCTACTATCCTCTGGACCCATGAGCCCCAAATTAAATACTTTCTTCCTTAAATTGCCTTGGACATGGTACTTTATCACTACAGTAGAAAAGTAAGACATCGTCTATAATTCTGCCCTTTTCTGGGAAGTTATATAGCTAGAATCATAAATCATGCAGCCTTCTTAGATTGGATTCTTCCACTGAATGAAATACATTTAAATTCTTTTCTTTTCTGTGGCTGATAGCTCCTTTCTTTCTCACGTTGAGTAATTCCACTGGACAGGTTACACACAGGTTATCAGTGTGGAAAGCCTACTGAAAGATATCTAGGTAGTTTCTAGTTTGGGAGAACTGAAAAGTTATTATAGACAGTTGCATGCTATTGCATAGCATACTTTTTTTCACTTCTCTTTGGAAAATACGTAGGTTTTTGCTTGCTGGATCATATGGAAAGTCAAGGTTGAGCATTTTAGAAAACTGCCAAATTGTCTTCCAAATCGGCTGAACCCTTTGGTGTCCTCTGGATAAGGAATGCCGTTCCTAATGTCCTACACCCTCAGCAGGGCTTGATGTTAATGTCAGTGTACATATTAATTTTAGTTATTCATATAGGCATTTAGTGTTTTAATTTGCAATTCCCTTATGATATGTGCTTATTGGTCATCTGGGGAAGTACCTGTTTAGACCTTTAGTCTAATTTTTTGCTTAGGTTACACACACACACACACACACACACATTAAACTTCTTTATATATTTTAGATTATAAATGCTTTATTGGATATGTATCATGTAAGCATTTTCCTCTAATCTGTGGTTTGTCTTTTTACACTTTTGTGTCTTCCACAGAGGTGCAAGAGCAGCTTGTCAATTATTAAGGAGTGAGTGTGTGCCTGTGCATGAACAAGCAGAGACCAGAGGAGGCCATCAGCTGCCCTCCTCCAGTCCCTACCTGTGTTTTTCTGCTTCTTGGTTCCCATGAGGCAAATAGTATCTCTCCGCACCATGGTTGTCAGTCCTCCCTCAAGCCCAAAGTAACAGAGCCAGGCAAGCATGACTGACTCTGAAACCTAAGGCAAAATAAAATTTCTTCTTTCTTTTTCTTTCAAGTCATTTACTTTGAGTACTTGTTGCAATGACTAATACACACCTTATCTCTAACTTGACAAAGTAGCTGCTACAGTGCTTTGTACTTTGTAGTGGGTGAGATGAAGCAGAAGTTTGTGTGTAAAGTTACATCACTCACAGGGTTCGTGTGTGTGTGTGTGTGTGTGTGTGTGTGTGTGTGTGTGTGTTAAGATTTTCTTTAACTTCCAGAGCTGGGCATCATTGGCTACAGACAGCCATTTGAGGAATTGCCTTTGGAATTTCAGAAGGAAATTTCAGAAATTTTCTAGTCCAGAAGGCCATAAAGCTAGGCACGGGAAAACTTCCCAGTATTCCAGTCAGTAGGTTTCAACCTCAATACATGAAAGCATTGTTAGAGAACTTTAAAAGCCCACCAGTATCTGGGCCCTACCTTATACCAGATTGGATTGGAGTCTCCAGACCGATGCCCAAGGCATGCACCCTCCCCAGGTGTTTTGAAGACAGGACTTGTCCTGAGAACCTCTTATCTAAGTGTATGCTCAGGCTTGTCCTTCTGGAGGTGACACTAAAACTCAGTAATGTTATCTGAGCCAAGATCCTACCCCCACTTCTCTGGAGGAGGCTGGTGATAAGTGCTTCCATGACATCACAGGTAGTTGATCACAGAAAGATATGTGGGTTTCCTTTTTAATAAAAATGTTCTCTCTTTCGAGGGAAGAGGAGGAGGCAGGATTGAAAGCCAAGATAATTGAAGTAAATAACTCTAGTCTCTGACACATGAAGTTCTTCTCCATATGCAGTAAATAAAAGCAAGCCTTACTTCTAAAAGAAACTATGTGTACTGAATCTCCCCCCTGCCTTTGTCTAGAAGTTTCCAAAGTAATTTGTATTTGCTGACACATTTCTTCTTGTTGAGAGAACAGTCTCCTTCCTCCAATATTCTTCTCCATACTTCCTTCCTTCCTTTGTGTTGTTGTTGTTGTTGAAACCAGGTTTCTCTGTGTAGCCCTGGCTGTCCTGAAACTTGATCTGTAAACTGGGCTGGTATCACACTCACAGAGATCTCAGGAGCTGGGATTAAAGGTACGCACCACTCTCTGAACAAGTTAGAAGAACATGAAGAAAAAGAGTACTTGGTATGTTTAAAGGGTAAAGGGGGGTGGAGATGAGAAATCTCAACAAACCAGGAATCTAAAACACACTTTTTCTCTTGTTCATTCAACAACTGACTGGGAGACACACAACAGGGAGGATTTTGGTTTCATTTGTTTTTTGTTGTTTTAGTTTTTGTTAGTTTTGTTGTTTGTTTGTTTGTGAGAGAGGGTCTCTCTATGAAGTGCTGGCTGTCCTGGAACTCACTAGGTAGACTAGGTTAGCCTTGAACTCACAGAGACCCCCTGGTTCTGCCTCCCTAGAGCTCGGATTAAAGGTGGGAGCCACCACAGCAGGTCAGGGAGGATTTTATGTAGCAGTTCTTGCCTAACAGATTGGTTGACATCTGACAGACCGTGTTGACTCAAGCCACTAGAAGAGGGTAATTTGGAGAAATAAACAAGCAGGATCCACACTTAGCATCTTAAACACAAGAAGGGGCCGTATGTAGAGTTTTTCTATCAAGGTGAATGGGGAGCACGGAGCACGGAGCACTGGCCTGCAGCACAAGTTAAGCTGCTTTTCTTCTGAGTGGAAGAAAGGGCCCCACCCTTTTGGGACAGCTGGTTCAGTGTATGTGGGTCCATAGGTGGTGACCAGAGAGCTCACGGTTCTGCAGCAAGGAGAAAGTGAAGAGGGCTAATACCCAAAACAGTGAAAGGAGATGGAGAGATCTGAGGCATGTCAGGGAGTGAGCACACACACAAGGCTCCCTAATTCTCAGATCTGTTTGTGATTCTTTGTGTTACTGACTCATCTCTGAGGTAAGGGAAGCTTCCACAGGCCACAGAAGTTGGCTCTTGAGTTGAGAATAGACTTGTAACCTGTCATCAATCACAGGGCAGTCAACAGTAAGTCTGAGGTAGAGATGATTGGTATATTAACTGCTTAGCTGGTTTCACCATCATAGAAAAATGACTCCAGATCTTTATTTGTTGATGTTGTCATGGTGAAATACAATGTCTTCCTATGTCATTGTCACAGTTTCTGCTAGATTTCTTTGCTGGGTGTCTGGGACATGGCAGGTCAGTTTAGTTAGAGTAGAAGAACACCCTGGACTTGGAAACCTAAGAGGGGACTCATAATGCATTTACACTGTCAGGAAGATGAAAGACAGAGGGACCGGAAGACCGGGAGCCATGGTCCCCAACACAAGATCTAGAATGTGTTGCTTGCCCCTTGTCTCTGTGACATTTTTGTCAGAACTTGACTTTAGGATTCTGACAGTAAAATAATGTGACTAATATCCACATGCATCTGGTCCATCCCAGACACACAGCTTCAGGACTGATCATTCTCCTCTCAGGCCTCTCTCCCCCCTCCTCAGCTTTTCCTTGGCTTCCTTTGGGCTGTGTCAAATCAAGAGGATGGTAGTAAGAGAAAAAATAGGGTTTCTGCTATTCATTTCTCTTTTTCCATAGCCCCTGGGACGCCACCATTTTTTTCACGGAGTTACAGAATGCCTCATTCATTGTTATGGTAGCCCTCAGAATATTGTCTCCCTTGATGGGATTCACGTGCCAAAAGAAGTGTGGGGGAGGTAGGCCTAGAGAAATTTCCCCTTATCTCAAAGCTAAAGATTTGGCTGGACAATCAAACCAGATCTGATTCTGAAACTCTTCCTGTCTCCACCAAAAAGGCTCTGCCTCATCACCAAGGTGGTTGTGTCTAATTTCCGGCAACCTGCACTAAGCCTCAGCTACCAGAAAAGGGCAATTTGGCATGCCAGAAAAGGCACCGAGCTAAATCAGAGCAGTGAGAATTGAGAGCTCTTTTATTAAGAAGCCTTGGGTGTGTCAACTCTGTTGGCCATTGGTTACTTGACTGTTACTACCGTAGACCCAATGAAGAGGTGTCTCAACCTCCTTTCCCTGTGGCCATTAACCAAAGCAACCCCATGTGCTGCTTGGATCTATGTTCTTTCCTTGTAATGCCTATCCAGTCTCTTCACCTGTGTTCCGTGGCCATGTGCCCTGGGGGAAGGCCCAAACCTTATCAATTCCCTTAATCTCTTGACGTCATTTCCATTGGTTTGGCCTTGGGAGTCTGTGATGAAATCCTGACAGACAAGATGTGAGGGAAAGTTGAGGGAGGTGCTCCTGGGAAGGAATTTCTTGCTCCTAAGAACTTACAAAAGTGAGGGCCCTCTGTTTTCCCTGTGTTAAATATCATTGCCCACATCAATGCCTAAACTGGCGCGAGGAGAGCCATCCTAAGTGAGCATCGCTGGAAGGATGGGAAGCAGTAGATGGGAGGACCTGGGAGCGGCCCTCAGCATTAGTCCTGATACAAACACCCCCTCCCCAACTGTCTCATCCTCTTCTGTGAGACAGGAAGTATTCCTATAATTTTTAGTAATGTATTCAGATGACTCTAACTCCTTCCTGCTGTGTCTTTAATGACTTTCCAGCACAGGGGAGACAGACTTACCTTGTATTCAGTTCTGATATCTGAAGATATCTGATGACTAAAGAGAACCATTCTGTCCTGATTGCTCTCCATTCTCCCACTCTGCTGACTGCACCCAAACTGCTGCCTAGTTCCTTTAGACGGTTACTCAGCCACAGTTGCGTACACAAAAAGAGCTCTAGATGTTTCAGAGTCATTGTTTTGAATTTGGTACCTTGACTTCCACAACCCTCTTCTCCTGATTTCAACTGAATTCTCCACCTTTTCCTCAGGAGTGACCACGAGCACTCTTTACTTTGGCACAGATGAAAGGGTTTCAGCTCCGTTGCTGTTAGACCTACTGCAACAGAGAAACATGCCTGAGAGAGGCTACTTGCTTCACAGTAGTGAGGAAGAGGGAAGAGGAGGAGGAGAGAGGGATGTGCAAGATACACCCTTCAAAGGCATGCCCCCTTCCCTGGGGGGGCCTGGGCCCCACTCCTGAGAGTCTCCAACACCTCCCAAAATAGTGACACCAGCTGGGGACCGAGCTTTCAACAGGAGCTGGTGGAGAACATTTCACATTTGAACAGTGCTTTCCCTTTCTATAGCTTGGGACTGTCCCCAGCTACTTAAATTTGGGTCATTTCAGGATCTATATCCTCATAGGTTTTGTCTGAGTTTCTTTTCAAGGCTCCACCGACAGTACGCCTGTCTACCCAGACCTGAGGTTTTGACCAATCACTGAGGCTCTTTGGTTTCTCTGTTTACAGTGTCTCAAAGTTCCCTTCTTTTGAGTCCTGAGTTGTCTTCCAGGCAGTTCTCAAGGAGGATTGCCTCTCCGCAGTGTGGGTTTGATGGAAAAACCCAGCTGCAGCTGCTACCTGGGATGCTTTTCCCTCTGCCTGTCATCTGCCCTGTTGTCTCCACCCCTTCACTGACTTGCAGGAATTTCGCCCCTGCTCTGGAAGCTTTCCACGGGAAGAGAAGCAGACTGGATCCAATTCTGTTTTATGTTGCTGATGGCCTTCTCGTCACCAGGTTTAACAGATGGCTTTTTTTCTGCTTGCTTTTCAGGCCTATACTGGGAGGACTACATCAGGGGGAGCCGAACCCCAAGTCCTCTCGCCCTTGTTGTACAGGCCCTGCCTGCCTACCTTCCAAGTCCCTGCCAGCTCCTAAATTCCATGCTTCCAAATAAGACAGTGAAATATTCGACTCTGTGGATTGCTAACAGATTCTTGGCCTGAGCACAAGTCGCCCCTAATGTGCCTGCCTGGATACCAATGTAAAGTACAATGGGTTCGCATATGCAATGCGTTGTCTTTCCATTTTAAAATCTCATTTTATAAAACTCCTTAATTGAATCAGGCTTGAACTTCCTGTGGCACGAAACCAAATAGAATTACGCTGATGCTAAAAATGTAAATGCATCCCAGATCCCATAGCCTGTGTCTGCTCGGGGACCCTGGAGCCTGGAGGCTTGCTGATGAGAAGGGAGAATCTAAGGACTCAGGTGTCTGACTTAGAAACATCTATGGGAACATTTTAAACGTCTGTTTTCCTAGGATGGTAAAACTATCTTTGACTTTGGAATCCTAGAATGCCAGACCCGGGAAGCCTTCTGTGGGCTTGTTGGCTCGTTCTCCAGATGGTGGAAAGGATGCCGGGGGGCGGGGGGAGGAGACACAATTTCAGGATGCCTTCAGTGTCAATAGAGCCAGGGACAAGTCATACGCCACACACCCTGGTTCAGCTGCAACTGTGTCAGTCACTGTCCTATACATTGAGATGTCTTGAAGTCACCCCAAGTACTGGGAAGTCCATGGCAGCCCTTTATCTGTTCTGCGCCCCTTCTGCATGGATTCTCTATGAAATAGACTGGACGGAATCAGGCCATCAGGAGACTGGGAATGGAAAAGGATGCTGGCCTCTCTCTTTTATCTCCAGCCCCATTCTGCAAAAAAGAGGCCCACACAGAATCATAGAGGTCACCGCCTGGTGACCTTCTTTTCCCAGCCACCCATTTTACTTCTGAAATGGAGTTCTTATGACCCATGGATTGCCACGGACTGGTGACATTGCAGCTGATCATGTCTCCCTATCTTGTGGCTTGGTAGGGGACATCGTTTGGAACATGCATAGATGAAATTTACCTCCCTTTTTAAAAAAGGATCATAACCAGCCCCCCGCGGTAGAGGAAAACCGCATAGAAGATGCTGATCTTTGGGGGTGCACCCTTTGACTCTGATTCTAAGGGGCCCTGGGTATCTTTCTTTGCCTGTGCTGTTGCCAGGCAGACTAGTTACCAATGCAAAGCTCCTCCCTGATAAGTTGAACTGTTCCCCCTCCCAACTTCATTATGCCTGCAGCCAGAGCTCTGCTGCAGAGGAAGCCTTGCCAGACACCCTGATTCATGCGCTTAAAATATCTGCCAGCCGGGGGATGCGGGTGCGGGTGAGGCAACAAATCTGGAAAACATAAATCAGATCATCAGATGCTCTGAGCACGGGCAAGACCAACAGCAGGATGGAGATGTGAACCACCACCAGGAGGAGGGGAACGGATGGATTCAGCTTCTAGACTGATTGGTGGGTGAGGAGGGCAGGAACTGGCATATAGGAGAGCTCTTAAAACCATCACCAAACATCCCAGGCACCAGGTATAAGAATGGACTGAGGCTTGGCCTAAGATTTGTTTTAAGGTTTGTGGGATGGTGCAATGGGTAAAAACAGGAGCCATGTAAGCCTGGAGACCTGAGTTCCAGTCCTAGATCCTAAGTGGAAGGAGGGGACCAATTCCTCAAAGGTGCCCTCCATCCTTCCCAGGCGCACCAAAGCACCCACATGCCAGTGTGTGCGTGTACCTATGACCTCTCCCAATAATAGTAATAAATAGCATTTTAATAGGTTATATAATTTTATTTAAGTTTTTAATTTTATTTAAGGTCTCACCAAGTTGCCCAGGCCTTTCAAATTTGCTATGTAACCTAGGACAGCCTTGGATTTGCTGTCCTGCTTCAGCCTCCTAAGTAGCTAAAATTACAAATATGCCCCACCAAGCCTGGCTGAGAATGTTCTGTGTAGAACATGGACCAAGTCCCTTAGTTTGGGCTTCAGAGAGAACCTGGCTTTGCTTTCACTGGCTGCCACACCAGGTAGAAAATGCATAGAGAGAAAGACTCTGAGGTTGGGAGCCTCCTTAAATAACTGTATGTAAGGAAATTAAGTAGAGACGTCCCACTCACGTAAACTGGAATTTAGGCATCTGAGGGAGCCAAGAAAGACTCATAAGCAGACAAGAAGCAGGTAGGACCAAGGACTCCATCACCTCTGGGGAAAGCCATCTGAGAGGCCCTTCCTTTAAGGACAGCAATGGAACCACCCAGTCACTTCTGAAGCATAGAAGTGAAGCGTTTTGGCCACATAGCTGAGTGCAGTGCAGATCCTAGGCTTTCTTGGCCCGGATCTGGGGACAGTTGGCTTTCTCACAAATGATGACGTTCCCTTGGCCTTTACATGCCTGGACCCTAATTCCAAAGTCGTTTTAGAAACATGAGAGGAGAGAGGGTTCACATATAGGTCAGATTTCTAGCCTTCAGCCATTCACATTCTGTCACTGTGTCTACCCTTCAACCAGATCAGGCACATTGGGGTGGTGAGGTGAGCACCAGTGAGGAGACGGTGGGGGGAGGGGGGTGTGTACCACGCAGCAGCAGCCATCTTCTCTCAGTCAGGAGTGCCTAGGAGTTACAGACCAGGGGCCCGGGAAAGACTAAAGGTGTCAGGAGCAGCGGCTCTGACAGATGTCAAGGTGCCAGACTAGGGCGCCAGCTGATCTGTCTGCAGGTATCAGAGAGCAAGACTATCAACGTGCAAGGAGGTGACTTCTTGAGAAATCGCTTTAGTTTCTGTTTTGCTAATCTGAGGAACAAAGGACAGATAGATATTTCCCTCCCTTTCTTTCCAGGAAAAGTCTTTTGCTTCAAGACCTGGGCGCCCTGACATTAGGCAGGGGATTTCCAGTTCTTTGTGAATCTAGCTCACCTGGGGAAATTAAGGAGCCTTCCAAGGAGGGAAGGAGTAAAGGTTACTACCTTGTGTGTAAGATCTTGTCAGGGCTTGACTCACCAAAGGTAGCTGGAAGCTGGGAACTTGGAACACAAGAGGGGTTGATTGTGGGATTTCCCACAATCCTTACTGTTTATGTCCCAGCCCTGGACAGGTGAAGGATAGCTATGGAGGCTTGGGGATCTTAGACACTGTGTGCCTTTCAGAGTCAGGATAAAGGTTCTTTAAGAGAAGTGGCTGATGTGGAGAGGAGTCTCAAGGACCAAGAGAAATCAGGAAGCAGGATATGGTGGGGGCTTCAAAGAACAGACACTAAAAGACAAGAATGACTCCATGGTTAAGAACAAGATGGCTGCTGAGTTGTCCTTGGGCTTGTCCAAGGTCAACACATCAATTTATGGGGCCTCTCATTTCTGTTCATGTTCTCCCCTGTTCCTATGACACAGAATGAATGACATGGACCTCTGGTTCCCCTGCACATTCTATTCTCCTCACTACCTGGGCCACAGTGATGGTTACTCTGCTGTGGACTCGTCTCACGGCAACCTCTAGGAATAAATCTACCATGTGTTTATTAGGGTAGGAAACGATTGTGTTGCAAATTGGTTGAGTTCAAGATGCTGACAAGAAACACTGCCTAAGCTTTTGTATTTAATAAAAATGTCTTCTACTCTTTTTATTGGAAGACAGTAAACCCAACAGCTGCCCAGATCAGGCACTGACAAGCTCAGGTCGGTGCCCAGTTTACACAGAAAGTTCCTGTAGGCTGGTTTTTTTGTTTGTTTGTTTGTTTGTTTTGTTTTTAATCCAGAATCCCACCACTGAGCCAGCGAAGGTCTTACCTCTGGCTCTGATACACTGTTGGCTTTGGCATGGCTTTCTGAGGTTAGCCCCATTTCTGGGTCATCTTCCCAGTAAAGCCAACACCATATATCATGGTGTGACATTGCTTTCCTGTCCACATTCAGCCATCGTGGTCATCGTCCTGCGATGCCCTGTGACCAGTTGGGGACTTCACAGGGTAGAACTAGTGACTTCTTTGGCTTGCTCTAATCCCAGCCCCGCCCCATCTCTCTTCACACCCACTCTCTATGTTCACCCACATGGCTCAAAGGTTTAACGTGATTATGGCGGACTCCTCTGAATCCCAGGCAGCCGTCCCTGCTTGCTCCTCAACGCTTGGCCACTGTTTCATCTCACTGTATACTGTAATTAGTTCCTTTTTACTCATTGGATAGGAAATCCCCCAAGAAAAAGAGCCATATCTATTAAATCCCTAAGCCTTGTGTAAATACAGGTGGAATGTTCTTAATGTCATTTACAATTTCAGTTTAAAAATGAATAATGAGCAGATGGAATGACTAAATTATATCTGTTTTTCTAACTCGTCTTTAATTTTATTTATTTTATTTTTATGTGTCTGGGTGTTTTGCCTGCATGTATGTCTGTGTACCACTTGTGTGCCTGATTCTCTGAGGAGCCCCGAAGAGGGCACTGGAGTCACAGACTGTTGTGAGCCACTGTGTAGGTGCTGGAAATCGAATCCAGGTCCTCTGGAAGAGCAGGGAGTTCATAGCTGCTGCCCCATCTTTCCAGACTTATCCTTATCATTATTATTATTGGGCTCACACATGCTGAACTTAGTTTCATAAGAATATTTTCATACAAGTTGATAACATCCTTTGACCATGTCCCCCAAATATATGGTTTTTAGAGGTCATAAGCTACCAAGTTTTGTTTTTTTTTTTTTTTAAAAACTGAGGTAAAACTACCTACAGAAAGATGCATTTTTTAAATTACCAAAAGACCAACAAAAAACTTACCGGATATGGGGGTACATGCCTTTGATCCCAGTGCTTGGGAGGCAAAGATGGATTTCTGAGTTTGCGCTAGCCTGGTCTACAGAGGGAATTCCAAAGACAGCCAAGGCTACCTAGAAAAATCCTGTCTTGAAAAACAAAAACAAACAAACAAAAATCATGAAGTACACATAGCATCAAACTGCACATTCTTAAGTGTCCAGGCGATGACCTGACACATTTGTATGGCTGTGCAGCGGTGACTGTGATGGTTTGTATATGCTTGTCCCAGGGAGTGGCACTATTAGAAGGTGTGGCCTTGTTGGAGGAAGTGTGCCACTGTAGGGTTGGGCTTAGAGATCTTCCTCTTAGACGCCTGATGATGCCCAGTCTGTTCCTGGTTTCCTTTGGATAAAGCTGTAGAACCCTCAGCTCCTCCTGCACCATGCCTGCCTGGATGTTGCCATGCTTCTGCCTTGATGACAATGGACTAAACCTCTGAACCTGTAAGCCAGCCCCAAGTAAATGTCTTTTATAAAACTTGCATTGGTCATTGGTGTCTGTTCACAGCAGTAAAACCCAGACTAATACAGTGACCTTCACCTATTTCCAGAACTTTTCAACTCCCCTTACTCTCTGCTCATTAAGTAATAACTCTGACCTCTCTCATCTCCTAGCCCCTGTACTGTACTGTAAATTATGTCTCTATAATATCAGTCCTCTAAGAAGCTCAGATAAGTGCAACCTTGCAATTCTTGTGCTTTACTTGGCTTATTTCACTTAGCATGGTGCCCACAAGGCTCATCCACGGACCCAGCAAGATACAGAGCTTTCTTCCTGATCAAGGCTAAAAATATCCCATTCGCTTATGCTATCTTTGACTTATGCATTCATCTCTAAACAAACGCAGAGCTGTTCCCACCATCCAGTTGTGAACGTAGGTGTGCAAACATCTGTTCAAATTCCTAACTCTTTTAGGGCAATTCTGTGTTTGGTTTTTGCTGGTCTCCATATTATTTTCCACTGTGGTGCCATTTTATCGGGAAGGCAAAGATGTCCTTCTCTCCACAGCCTCAGCCTTTTCCTAGGATAAAGCTTGGGTTTGGCTCCACATGTTTCACAAGTGACGCCTGCTTCTCATTGTGATAAGATTGAAAATGGTGGAGACTTTGGGAGGTTGGGCTGAGTAGGGGTGATTGGGTCATCAGGAATGACCCAATCCTATGAGCCAGTCGCAATACCATGCAGTGACACAGGGTTTCTCTGTGTAGTGTTGGAACTTGCTCTGTAGACCAGGCTGACTTTGAACTCACAGAGATCTGTGTGCCTCTGCCTCAAAAGTGATAGGATTAAAGGCATGCATTTCTGTAATGATCAATGATATTGGAGAAAGACCAAAAGTCTTTAGCTATATATATTTTAGACTATTAAAGAAATAAATCATGTATTTTTAAAAAATACTTCAAATGTAGAAAAACGAAAATTAAATCCTAGATAAATAAAAAAAAATTTTTGATTTCTTAGAGACAAATACTTAATACTCCAGACTTCTGGTCTCTTTTTCTACAGAAATAAATTTTTATGGGAAAAAAAGTCTTAGTAGAAACTTCTACCCAACCTTGTTCCAAGTAGAGAGCTTTCTCATTCAGTGGGCTGTGTGGGTGTGTGTGGGGAATGTGTCATTGGTTTGTGGTTTACTAGCAGGTCTCTTGTTTTGCAGAGTGGGCAAAAGACTAAGAACTTTGGAGCATTTAGGAGCTGTTGATGTTGGAAGGGAAGGGCTTGGCCAGAGAGGGTGACAGGTGAGGTGCAGTCCCTGGCAAGGGAAAAGAGCTTTGGAGGGAAGAGCAGATGCTGTGGAGCTCTTTAGTGAAACCCCTATTGCTCCCTGGTGCCTTGTGGAATGAGTTTGCTCCCTGGGAATGTAGTGACCATGCCCGACGTGGGAGGAGGCTCGAGGATGAGCTAGAGGCTAGGCACCTAAGGACAGGGACCTTTGGGAAACTGGAGCCGACACCATGAGCCCTCTCTGTTAGTATGAACCCCACACTGTGTTACCAATGTCTGCCAGCCTCTTATCTGTGATTAAGAGTTAGAGACATTCAAACTTTCTTTCCAGGCTCCTTTATGCTAATGTGACCTTGTGACTGCATTTTAGCTAGGGAAGAATGGATTTGATTTCAGTGATTTCCAGATCAAAGTTTTTCAGAGGCAAGGATGTCCCTCAATGTCCTTGCTCCCTGTCAGCTTCATGAGGGGGATGACAAAGCCTTAGGGACAAGATCTTGCTATCTATGTAGCCCAGGATGGCTTCAAACTCATGATCCTCTTGCTTCAGTCTCCAGAGTCCTGGGATTACAGGCATATGCCACCATGCTTGAATCCAAAACTTAGGTTTCCACAAACTCAACGGAGCCATATGGAAGGCAGCCATCTGACCGTGGGACTTGCTTTACCTTACTATGTACAAGTAAGTTTGTGAAAAGCACTTTCTCTGGTTCCAATAGTCTAGCCTGTTGTAGTTAACACACCAAGAGTGAGGTGATTTAGTTACTGGTTTGCAACTTTATTGAGTCACATGGAGACCAGAGTCACAGCGCACTACAGTGATAACAGACAGAATTGGTTTCTTTCTGTCTCTATTCTGTACCAATGCTGGTTCCACCCTAAGGTTTGCTGTCACATGATCAGAGGACTGACTAAAAACAGGCCTACCTGCTTCCTGTTGTGTGCCACCGGAAGTAGTGTGTTTTCCACATCAACCAGCAACCACTCAAGGCTCTGTGCTGATTGTCGCATGCCACAAATCTGTGACCCCCAAAGGCCTGGACCATTTGGTGTTAGAGTGGAAACAAGCTATGCCGTGTCCACACAAACTGCATGGTTGCTGACAGCAATGCTTTTCTCAAGAGGACAGAGGATGGGTTGCCAGATGTACAGAGGCAAAATCACTTGATCTCAGCTTTCTTGAAATAGAAAAAGTTCTTTTGGAGATGCTAAAGAAAAATGAAGTCATTTCCCTCTCACATGGACTGAACGATGTCTTTGGGGAAATTACTTTCAGAAAGGAAAAAGGACAAGAAGATTGAAAGTGGGACTGGGAAGAATGACAAAGAGGGACACAGGTTCAAGGAGCTGAAGGAAATTCAACAGCTCCAGAGCAAAGTTCAGAAACAGAATTTTACAAGAGGCAGTCTCAGAGTGAGGTGTGCCAAGCAGGATAGGAGAGATGGTGGGCCCTATGGTTAGAGGTGGAATATTTCAAGCCAGTCTTGTTTCTCTGGCTGTTAGCTCTGTGTTATGGAAATACTTGCAACTTTCCAGGCAGGGCAAGCCATAAGTCAAAGGTGCTGTCCCTGTGCCAAGTCCATGCTGGACGTGCTGTTCTCAGCTATTCCTCCAAACACTGCAAATTTATTCTTCTGGACACCACACCACATGTGAGAAATGAAAGGGAGGCAGATGTATACGTATGCCTTCCTTCCTATAGCACATCACTCTACCTTTGCGACAGGAGCTAAATTGATTTTGCTTGTTGATTCAGAGATCACAGAATTGGACTGGTTGTCTTAATATATAACAAAAATAATTTCTCTTAGCACAAATGCACTTTGATTGACTTTGGAATCCCTGCCTGTTAAATCTTCACAAACAAAAGAAATGCGGAGAGATATGCTATAATAAGATTAGGCTCAAATGGCAAGGCAAGTGCTGAATTTAAATTGATCAGCAATGCCTCCTACAGAATGGTCTAATTCACCTTTTCTCCACCACTGCGGAGAGAGCAGAAGCACTGGTCCAGCTCTGTGGTTTCCTCACCTCCCCCTCCTCCTCGTGATTCTCAATATCCTGCTTGACTTCTGCTCTTTCCATGGAAACTTCCTGAATTTTCCTAGTCTTTAGCTTCCAGGCATCCACTGGAAAGCAATGCAATGGACATCAGAAGTGAAGCCAGGCAGACTACAGTCCGCTCAGATCTGTGTGCTAGGTGCACAGCTAGGGGTGGATCATTGCCCACCCTAACCTTGGTTCCTCCTCTAAACCAATGAGACTTAAGACTAACAGGGAAGGAGTCGAGATAAGGCAGCAGAGCACCCAGCACAGCGCCTGGCTCCAAGTCGACAACTGACCTCAGCTGTTTTGAGTTTCCCAGCATCTCTCCACACCACTCTGGGCAGTACAGTGTGGGATGGATACTCCCACTGGCCAGTACACCAACCATTCCTCTTTCTATGTTTAGATTTGTGTGTGTGTGTGTGTGTGTGTGTGTGTGTGTGTGCGTGCGTGTGCTTATGTCCACATGTGAGTTCAGTCAAGTGTGGAGACCAGAAAAGGGCACTAGGTCCCGGGGATCTGGAGTTGCAGGCTGCCTCGAGCCTCCAGATGTGGATGCTGGAATGGAACTCAGATCCTCTGTAGGAGCAGTAAGAGCTCTTAGTGCTGAGACATCTCTCCAACCCTCACCCATCCCTCTTAAGCTGAACAGATGAGAATTTAAAATAATTTCAGACTAGACCCAGATGTGGGCCAGGTTGGGCTGGGAAAACCAGTGACTGTTGGGTAAGGTCACACATAGTAGGTGAGTTCCTGTTCGAAAACAAGTTGGGTGAGGTCTCCATTAACGGTGCAGGAAACACACATGAAACTCCAACCAGTGGAATGAATGGCTGAGGGAGCCCATGGGGCAGCTGTCATCAGAGTCAAAAACCTGATCAGGAACCTTGACTGTGCGTTAACTCGGTTCCCACTGATCAGAAACTATGACTGCGTGTTAGCTCAGGTTCCAAGAGCATGGCTAGTCACAGCTTTTTGTTTGATGCCTGCTCAAGCATTTAGATTATTCAGAACGGGGCTGAATTCTCCTGTGTGAGAATTTTATTTCTTAGGTGTTGCCTCCATCCACCTGCTGTAACAAAATCCCACAGCCTAAATAGCCAAAAAATAGTAGAAACGCACTTCTCACAGTTTTGGAGGCAAGGATGTCTAGGATTCAGTGTCTGGTGAGACTCGTTCCCTCATCCATCAATGGCTACTCCCACCAGTTGTCTTCACACTGTGGAAAGGGTGAGGAAAGAGTAGCCACTACGTTAGGACTCAATGGTCATCCAAAGCCCATCTCCTCCTCCCCTCACTTTGAGGGTTAGAACATAGGTGTTTGGGGAGGACACAGACGTTCAGACAATGGTGGATTCTAATGGGGTTGGGTGGAAGAGGTGATGCTTGACATTGCCAAGAGAATAACACATTGTGTCTATGAGGTGGGCGGGGTGCACATACGTGTACAGTCGCAAGTGCACGTTATGAGGTGGGATGAGGTGCACATACATGTACAGTCACAAGTGCACGTTATGAGGTGGGATGGGGTGCACATACGTGTACAGTCGCAAGTGCACGCGTGCATGGAGGCTAGAGGACAACCTCAATGTCATTCCCTAGGTACCATCTGCTTTTTGTTTTCAAACCTTTACTTTTATGTGTATGAGTGTTGTGCCTACACATGTCTGTGCACTACACGAATGCAGTACCGGAGGAGACCAGAAGAGGGCAACAAGCTCCGGGAACTGGAGTTTGTAGTGAGCTGCTACGTGGGTGCTAGGAATCCAATCCAGGTCCTTCTGAAGAGCAGCCAGTGTTCTTAACCAATGAGCCAGCTCTCCAACCCCCATCCAACTTTTCTTTTTTTTAAAAAAATTAAGACAGGAACTTGTCCTGGAGTTATTAACAGTCTAGTCTGACTGGCCAGCAAGCCTCAGAAGTCTCCATATCTCTGCCTCCCTAATGCTGAGATTACAAACATGTACACCACACCTGACTTTTTTTTTTTTGTGGATTTTGGGGATCAAACCCAGGTCCTCGTGCTATAGACTGAGCTACCGCCCCAGCCTAAATAACACATTTTACTCACCTAAAATAAGTCAACACGTGCTTCTCACAAAGGCTCTGAATAAATTTGTGATTTCAAACAAGTGTGGTAGGCCCTGAAGTTGTGTGAGCAACATGAGCTACCAGAGCTTGTTTTTGTAGCAATCACAGTTTATTGATAGCCATTGCTAATCTACGGCCTGGGGTAAGAGCCTGGACCACGGAACTCTGCTAGTGAACATTAGAATCCTGGCTCTGTTCCCCAGGTAGCCTCACAAGTTCCAGACCTCCCCAGGGGTTGCTTTCCTCAGCTCTGAAGAGTTCTTAACAATCCTCTCAGGGTTGAGGAGATTCTCAGTGTGTAAGAGTGTAGACTCTCCAAGCACCAGAGAGGACATGGTTTTGAATCCCCAGAGCCTACAAACAAAAGCCAGGAATGGCTGTGTGTGGAAGGATTCTGAAAGCTCTCTGGCCAGTCAGCCTCACTGAAATCGTGAGCTTCCAGTTCACTACGAGAGAGACCCTGTTGCAAGTCAATAAAACAGAAAAGAACAGAAGGCATGTAATGTCTGTTCTGACCTCTGCACTTATGTGCATGGATGCAAACCCTCATGTGCATGCATGCACGCACGCACAGACCAAACAACTACCAAAGCAAATTTCAAAAAATCTTCTTTCCCTTGGATGTTTGCTGTAAAGATGAAATGAGCTAATTCATGCCAGGAGCCCAGTCTACTCTCTGACACATATAAACTCCATGTAAACATGTATGATAATGGCTACCCAACAGTTCACATTTCTTACCCCTCTCTTCATGTTTTGCAGACTAAAATTCATTGGATCATGTTCTTACATGAGACTTGAAGACAGCCCTTTGCTATTTTGAGAAATAAGCACCTTTTTTAAATCAATGACTCCTCAGTGCAATGCTCTGTGGATATTAAAGATGATAAGGAGAGGGATTGTCACTGAGAATCTGTGTAAGAGATGCAGAAACTAGACCCATGGGGGAGCGAGGTCAATATAACCTTCAATTACCTGGGAAATCAGCTCTTCTTCCAAATTGAGTTGTTCTCTTCTCCTCGGCAAGCCAGGCTCCAGCTTCCTCTTTCACTCGAGAGAATGTCTACAAATCATCTGTGCCCTTGAACTGAATTGGGGAGAGTCTGGGTAATGACTTTATATGCCTAACACAGGAAAAAAAATGAAATGAGCTTAAAAGGTAATTCTCCTTAGAGGACACGAAAGAATAGTGAGTTCTTTGTATGGACTCTGAGGTGATGTCATTGTCTTGCTGTCACTGGGATTCGAGGTTCAATTGGGCTGAGCCCCAGCAGTGATGGATTGTGCCTCTCACCTGGACCCTCCGTGAACAATAACCCCATTGTGAGATGCAGGCCAGCCCTTCAGCCTGGGAAAGGGAACAGTCTCCTGATCTACATAAGGATTGAAATTCCCACAGCATCCTTTTTACTGTATTTCTCAGAGGGGTCTAAGCAAGAAGCCTCAAAGTCTCATGCCCTACTAAAGTGTTATGGAGGCCGACAGGTAGAGCTGCAGCCTTCCTGATCTGCCAATAGACCCCGAGCAATCCTGAATTGGAGACACTGTAGGAAGTCTGGGAAGCACAAACACTGGCTTTTACATTGGACCTACTGGAGAGTAGGGACAGTTAGGCATGAAACTACAAAAAGATTTTACAATGAAACAAGCACAGTTGTACGATGTGGTACTCAAACTTTGCCAGGTGCAAAGAACAAAGTGGATGGGGAAAAAAAGCCCCACACATTTGGGTGAGATTGGATGGCTACACCTCCTCCTCCCGACAAGGGAGGTGTTGTCTTCTGGTTCCTAGAGGGGGCTGTGTAGGAAGACTTTGACTTGAGAATGGGGGTGGGGAGGTTCAGCTCCAGCAGGGGCGTTTTCTGGGATGAGGTCCTCTAACACAGTGGGAAGGATGGCTGCTTCCTGGCGGGAGCCCAGCACCCAGGGAGGAGACCCCTGGCCCAGATCGGCAGCCACCCTCCCTGCTCCTCTCCTCACTGCTCCCACAGTGCAATGTCTGCTTAGCTGCACTGTGCTCGGGGGTCCATCTGGGTTAATGTTGCTACTGAGTTTTCCCTCAAGACACTGATGAAGCTGGAGACACCTTGGGGCATGAAGGGGAGAGCAGAGAGGGGAGGGGAGAGGAGAAGAGAAGAGACCTTTAATATCAACTCATCTTGTTTCTTGACATGGGTGCTGGGATTCAAACTCAGGTTAGAAGTTCAGAAGAGCTGCAAGTGCTCTCAACCATTGAGCCATCTTTCCAACCCCAATTAACCCATTCTAGAAACTCTCTCACAGTCAAGTCAGAAGTCTGTCTCCTAGGCTAATCTTGGTCTGGTCAAGCTGACAATCATATTAATCATCACTGTTTTTAATGGGTCACTCTCATGTTTAAGGGTCACCCTTCCTCTTCCTGCCATGTAAAGATACAGTGCTTTGATCTTAGACTTGCAGCTTTTAGAATTGTGAAATTATTTTCTATTCTATAAAGAACCTGGACTGAGGCTAGAGAGATGCCTCAGAGGTTAAGAGCACTGACTGCTCTTCCAGAGGTCCTGAGTTCAATTCCCAGTAACCACATGGTGACTCACCATCAGATGTACTGGGATTCAATGCCCTCTTCTGGTGTGTGTTGTGGATTTGATTTATTGCTTGAATTATGTTATTTGTGTTCCCAAAGTTGCACAATAATCCCGCATGTGAGACACAGGGTCCCCACCCTCAGCTGGTTCTAACTGGTAAATAAAGTTGCTGTCAGCCAATGGCTGGACAGAGAGACTGAGGCAAGACTTTAGGATTTGTGGACCGAGGAAGAAGCAGAAGTGTCATCTGAGAAAGGAATAAGATGTAGGCTTGAGAACTGCAGAGGAGACAGCACACCAATTACGTAAGGGCCGGGAAGAGCGGCCCCAGGCCTCCCCTGCCCCAATGGGTCTAGAGTAGCAAAGATGGAATACAGATTTTAGTAAGTAAAAACTCAGGAGCATTGGAGGGGAGGCGTTAGCAATGTGAGAGTTTTGAAGTGGTTCATCAATTGTGTTGTTTAAGGCATATTAAATATAGGACTGTGTGTGTGTATGTGTACATGTGTGTATGTATGTATGTGTGTGTATGTGTGTGTATGTGGGTGTATATATGTGTGTATGTGTGTGTACATGTGTGTGTATGTATGTGTGTGTGTCTGTGTGTCTCTGTGTGTATCTTTGTGTGTATGTGTTTGTATGTGCGTGTCTCTGTGTGTGTCTCTGTGTGTGTGTGTCTTTCATTCGAGAATCCAGAACACTGGGGTGGGAAATGAGGAATGTGCACCACAGCCACCAGGTAGATTAGAGAAGATTAATCAACTGCAGCAATAGGTGTGTCTGGAGGCAGCTACAGTGTGCTCATATAAAATAAATAAATAAAAAAATAAATTTTTAAGAAAGAAAGAAAGATTGTAAGAACCCAGTTTCAGGTACTTTATTATAGCATTACAAAACAGTTTAAGAAACAGTGTATTTCTAATCAATTAGAGAAATTATGGAATAGTCAACAGCTGGCTGGTATTGATATGCATTTGGGTACAGAGTAAAGATGGATACTCCCATACTTCACATCTTACCCAAGCATTCATTCCAATGCATAAAGAACTAAGACCAAAACAAAACTAATTTATAAATTAACACAGAAGCTAACTTTAATATATATATATATATATATATATATATATATATATATATATGGAAGAATCTTTAAATGATCATGGACTAGGTAAGGTTTCCTAGAGAAAGACCACTAATCTAGAAATTTTAAGCAAAATAATTGACAGATGTGGCTCTGTGAAATGGCAAGTTATTCATCTAAAAAGATTCTGTGAGGGATTCAGAGATGGCTCCGTGATGAAAACCATTTGCTCTTCTTGCAGAGGGTCTGGGTTTGGTTCCCAGCACTCTCCTGGTGGTTCACAACCATCTGACTCCAGTCCAAGGGAACCTGACGCCCTCTTCTGACTTCTGTAGGTACTGCATACACATGGTGCACAGGTATACACGAGGTCAAAATACCCAAACACATAAAATTTAAAAATGAATAAAATTTAAAAAGATGTCATAATTAAAATTAAAACAAGGTGGCTAGACTGGACACCAAGAGAGGAACACACCTCCACTCCACACACCACCTCCAGGAAATCTTTTCACAGCAGGCGTTTGCTTCAACACCGAGATTTTATAAGATGTACCTCTCTTTGCAGTGCCACAAATTTTGGGGGGGGGGCAGGGAGCAAAGTTTATATGCCCTCAAACTTGATGCAACATTTTAAGTCAGAGAAGTCTGTATGAGATGGAGGGGGAAGGGATCTTCCACTTATTTTCCTCAGGCAGATGTTCCCAACAACTCTGAGTGTCGCCAAGGTGTCCTGCATCTGGATGCTGTAGGCAGTGAGAGGTGGTACTCACGCAGCGTGTCCGAAGACTGACACAAACTGTCATCAGGGGCAAGGTCCTAGCTCTCCTAACTAGTTAGTTAGATCTGTGAACATCTGATTCTGTTTTAGGGAATTGGTTAGTAGGGAAGGGGCTTCTGGCTGTCCCTGAGTCCGGTCAGGTGGATGGCTTTCTGATGTAACTGAGGGATATTTGCATTTACAGCTACAGCTGTAAAGGGCTGCTATTAAGAAATGAGTAAAATAAAATGGGGCCAGGCACGGTAGTACACGCCTTTAATCCCAGCATTTGGGAGGCAGAGGCAATAGAATCTCTGTGAGTTCAAGGCCAGCCGTGGATACAAAGTGAGATCCTGTTTCAAAAAACAGAACAAAGCAAAAAGAGGGCAAGTATAGAAAATCATTTCATGACTGGGGAAAAAAAAAAAGCAAAACACAGAAAGGATAAGATGGTTGGTAGAAAGAGGAGTGAAAAAGAAAGCAAATAATTGATTTAAAAATTATTGATCAATAATTGGTGGAGAGTTGGCTTAGTTCAGAGCACTTGTTGCTCTTCCAGCAGATTGTGATTGGATTCTCAGCACATCTCATTTGGATGCTCTCAACGCTCTGTACCTCCAGTTCCAGGGGATCTGACGCCCTCTTCGGGCCTCTACCAGCACTGCATGAACGTGGTGCACATAATTCAGGCAGGCACGCACACACACACACACACACACACACACACACGCATAATAAATACATTATTAATTAATTATGAAAAAGGGAAATTATACATACAAATGGTATTCTAGTAAGGTTTTGTGATGGTTAATCTTGGTTGCCAACTTGACTGCACCTGGAATGAACCAAACTCAAAGCAGCTAGGCACAGCTGTGAGGGATTCTTCTTGGTTGGATCATTTGAGTCAGAAGACCTGCCTAAATCTGGGCCACACCCATTGATGACCACCCACATAAAAGAAGGGAGCTTTTGCTTTTGTCTGCCTGCCCTGACTCTCACTGGCAAGCTCATCTCTCCTGTCCCTGAGCCATTCCTTCCCTGGAGTTAGAACCTACTTCTCAGGATTCCAATGTGGACTGTAACTGGCACCTCTCTAGGACTTCCCTGGGACTCCAGCACCAGACTGGGACTGCTGAGACATCCTTTCTCCTAAACGGAACAACTATTAGATCTTGGTACTTCCTTTCAGGAGACAGACATTGTTGGTACTCAAACCACATCTTGTAGCCTCTCTAATAAATCCTTTAAAAAAATATGGATATGTATTAGTTAATTCTCTCAGTTTTGTTCCTTCAAAAAACCGGACTGATACAGATTTCCAGAATTTAAATATATTGAAATGCCATGGAATGGTTAGAAAAAGCTGGGGAGAGTCATACATGCCAATAAACACTTCCTAAGGCACAATAAGCAACCATGGCACATTAGAATAATATACACAATGAGCTATAGTTACATGTCTATCTATACACACACACACACATACACACACACACATCCATACCCATGGGCATAAAAAGGGAGATTGAAAGTTAGTATATTCAAGCAATAAACAGTTGAACAGTTATAATCAAAAAGCTACTAAGATTTGGAGATGCTTGTGACTGTATCACCTTGTGTCCTACCCTAACTGATTCAAATAAAGAGAAACATTGCAAGTTTTCTTTCATGCATTTCTCCACAGTGTGTGCATTTGCAATACACACATGCTTACAAGTTACTTATAAACTAATTTTTAAAAATTGACTTCTTAGCGAAATTATCAGTTGCTACCTGTCAGTGACATTTGGGACAGTTGATAAGTAGGAACTGCAGAGCCTGGGTTCAAGGTCAAAGCTGAAGTAGCTGCCTGAGAGCTGCAGGTCAGCATACTGTAGTTACAACCTGAAGTACTATGATACATGAGATGTGCAGTCCAGCCAATAACCAAGAGGCCTGGGCATGAGTCACACACAAGATTATGTACGCATGACGATGGTGGGGAGATCAGGATAGAAACCTTCCCCCATCCTACCCCAATGCTGGAGGACTTCCCAATAGTTGGTGGGCCCACAGTGGTTATTTTTGCCCTCAGTGTAAGGCATGATTCTCCAGCAAGGGGAATTAAGTTACAACTATAACTGATTCTCGTTTCATGATGCTGACCCTTCAGATATGTCCTCAACAGAAAAAAACAAAACAAAACAAAACAACAACAACAAAAAAACCCACCAACTCAGACACATAAGCCTCTTACTTCGTGGTGGCTCAGGCCCTTGTACAAATCTACTCAACACTTCCTGACAGGGCCTTTCCTCTCTGTCAAACATTGTAATTACCAGGTGCAAGAAAAGCAATCCTGCCCTCTTATCCTTAGCCTGATTTAGGAGACAGGTAGCAACAGCTACCCAGAAGACAGTTGACAGAGACAACAACACTGCCCTTTCTGTAGCAGGGGACTGGGGGGGATGAAGAGATGGGGAGGGGGGGGGGGTTCTAAGCATTTCCAGCTCACTCAGCAAAACAAAAACGACCTTCAAGCCAGGAACAGTGATCTCTACTTTTTCAGACAGACAAAGGTTGAAAGGAATGAACTGATTGTCAAGTCTGCCAGTCCCCCAGGGGGTACAGTTTCCAGTTGTTTGTTCTGCCCCTGGTTGTCACCTCTTACTCAAGGGTCGGGTAAATAATGGCCCTAGAGTGGAACAACCAACCGGCAGAGAGGCACAGAGAAGGGATGACTAAGCCCTGAGTCAGAACATTAACCTTCAGAACCGGACGCTAACACCCAGCTTCTTGCTTATGTTGCTGGTGAGGACACAGCAGAGCTGCCTTACTGCTGTGTCCTGGAGACCTGACTTAGGTTAGCTGTGGCTAACAATCCCTCCAGTCCTTCCCACACCCTCTCACTCCTGGAAATGGAAACAAAGGTCTGATTTGCTGGAGGTTGGGAGTAGGGAGAGGTAAGCCTTCACAGGAGGTCTGCAATTAAGCAAAGAATCCCAGAAGTTAGGCTCTGGCAACACCTAGGGTGCTAGGTCCACCCCACCCAATCACTCCTGTAGCTGAGGGAGGGGTCAGAGGTAGATGGTCACATCCATCTACTATCAGCTTATTAGCATTTTCTCTGATGAAATGCCCAGAAAACAGAAAAGAACCTAGGGATCTGGACTGGCTGGTTTTGTGTCAACTTGACACAAGCTGGAGTTATCGCAGAGAAAGGAGCTTCGGTTAGGGAAGTGCCTCCATGAGATCCAGCTGTAAGGCATTTTCTCAGTTGGTGATCACAATGGGCCCATTGTGGCCATCCCTGGACTGATGGTCCTGGGTTCTATAAGAAAGCAAGCTGAGGAAGCCATGGGAAGCAAGCCAGTAAGTAACATCCTTCCATGGCCCCTGCATCAGCTCCTGCTTCCTGACCTGCTTGAGTTCCAGTTCTGACCTCCTTTGGTGATCAACAGCAATGTGGAAGTGTAAGCTGAATAAACCCTTTCCTCCTCAACTTGCTTCTTGGTCATGATGTTTGTTCAGGAATAGAAACCCTGACTAGGACAGGATCTAGTTTAGATCAGTTCTCGATTACTAAAGAGCCCGATCGGAACATGGTAGTGAGAAGGCTAGGCTGATTCCATAACAGACTTCAAATGAGTAGTTGAGAAGACAGACTGGCCTAAATCTGTTTCCAAGAACTGGGCAAGTCCAGGCAAGCCCAGATCTCAGAATCTGCCCTGCTACCTGGTCTGAGGCAAGGACAAAGGGTCAGCAGCAGTTTCCAGACTTCCTCAGCAACAGTTTCCAGACCTCCCCAGCAAGTTTCCAGCCCCACACCCTGGTAATGGAATGTCCATAACATGGACCCAACAGATTAACATAGAGGTTACCTACCCCAGAATTCCCTAATGTGCTTTAAATCAGGCCTGCAAGCTCACTTGGGTGTCTTTCTATCTTGGTAATGGGGAGACCCCAGCGTGCTGGACTTCCGTAAAATAAAACACTTTTCAGGTTTATGTATTATTTGAGTCCATTCTTTGGCTAATCATGAGCCTTTACAGTAGTACACCCAGGACTGTATTCACTTGGGGCTCTACTGGAGAAGTGAGTGAAGGTGTTTTCACTAGAAGACTCTGAAGGCTGTGAGCGAGGAGCCTTTGGGGTGGTCTTTCCTAGGATCTGCTTTAGCCCGGGCATGGAGATTCTGGCCTTTGAGCTAACAGCCAGCAAGATGCCGGGGACACTCAGAATAGAACCAAGGGTTTCTTATCAGAGAAGGGCAATTCTGGGGTGCTAGTGCGTGCCTCCCCTCTCTTGTATGAAAGGAAGTCAGGTATAAATAAAATCTTGAGTTTCTTTCAACAAATGGCCCAGCTAGTGCTAAAATAGAGAATAAGGAGAGAGACCATGCCGGTAATGAGCAGGGAGGTGGCTCAGTGGGTAAGGGCATCTGCTGTGTAAGCATGAAAACCTGAGTTCAAATCCTCATTTAAAAAGCCATGTAGCTGAATATATACGCTCCTGTAATGCCAGCACCATGGGAGGCAGAGACAGGAGGATTACTCCAGGTTCAATGAGAGAATCTGTCCCAAAGGGGTAAAACCAAAAGTAATAAAGTAGGATGCCTGGCATCCCTCTCCGGCCTCTACATGTATACTAACTAACCTCCATATACACACACATGTGCACATACCACACACATATACTACTAACCCCACCATACATAGACACATGGACACTGCACACACCACACACATATACTACTAACCCCCATACATACACATGTATACACACCACACACATATACTACTAACCCCCCATACACACACACATGCACACTGCACACACCACACACATATACTACTAACCCCCCATATATACACACATGCACACTGTACACACCACACACATATACTACACACACATACATACACTACACATATACACGTGCATACACCATACACATATACCACTAACACCCCCCCACATACACTATACATGCACAGATGTGTATACCACACACATATCCTACTAAACCACAGACACACACACACACACACACACACACACACACACACACACACACACACACGATATACCCAGAACATATGGCTTCCCCATGGACTGTAGAAAGCTGCACAGACATTCTGATGATGTGGCAGAGAAGACAGAGATGGATTCACCAGAATTATGACTTCCTGAAAGTAGTGTTTGGTTCATATTAACATTAACATTATTTTTGTAATGTCATTGATGGCTTTAGATTTTTAAATGATCGTATGCCAAAAAAGGACTGCTTAACTTTCCAGTTACAGGGCTGGAGAGATGGCTCAGTGGTTAAGAGCCTTGACTGCTCTTCCAGAGGTCCTGAGTTCAATTCCCAACAACCACACGGTGGCTCACAACCATCTGTAATGGGATCCGATCTCCTCTTCTGGTGTGGCTGAAAGACAGTGACAGTGCACTCATATACATAAAATAAATAAATCTTTAAAAAAAACTTTCCAATTACAGCCCACTGCCCTTTCTAGGGGACATCTTGTACTCTCATGAAGATGTCATGGTTGAAGATTGCTGGGTTGTAATCTACACTTTTATTTATTAAAATGTATAACCTTTGGGGGCAGATCCTGTCCTCCAGCCCCCCACGCCCACCCCACACAGAGACAACTTGACCTCCAGGAGTTCTGACACCACCAGGCTCACAGATGAGTCCCCTCGCCCCTGCCACCCCAATACCTGGCCTAGCTAGGACCTTCCCCCTAGAAAACAGAATAACCAAATTTAAAAATGGAGTACAGAGTTAAACAAAGAATTCTCAACTGAGGAACTTTGAATGTTTGAGAAGCACCTAAAGAAATGTTCAACATCCTTAGTCATCAGGGAAATGCAAATCAAAATGACCTTGAGCCGGGCAGTGGTAGAGCACGACTTTAATCCCAGCACTTGGGAGGCAGAGGCAGGCAGATTTCTGAGTTCGAGGCCAGCCTGGTCTACAGAGTGAGTTCAAGGACAGCCAGGGCTACACAGAGAAACCCTGTCTCGAAAAAACCAAAAAAACAAAAACAAAACCAAAAAAAAAAAAACCAAAAAAACAAAAAACCAACAACAACAAAATAAAACGACCTTGAGATTTCACCTCACATCAATCAGAATGGCTAAGATCAAAAACCCAGGCAAGAGCAGATACTGGCAAGGATGTGGAAAAAGAGGAGCACTCCTCCATTACTGGTGGGATTGCAAGCCAGTACAGCCACTTTGAAAATCATTCTGGAGGTTCCTCAGAGAATTGGAAATAGTTCTACCTGAAGACCCAACTATACCACTCCTGGGCATATACCCAAAAGATGTTCCAACGTATAACAAGGACACATGCTCCACTATGTTTATAGCAGCCTTATTTATAATAGTCAGAAGCTGGAAAGAACCCAGATGTCCCTCAGCAGAAGAATGGATACAGAAAATGTGGTACATTTACACAATGGAGTACTACTCAGCTAATAAAAATGATGACTTCATGAATTTTTCAGGCAAATGGATGGAACTTGAAAATATCATCCTGAGTGAGGTAACCCAGACCCCAAAGTACACACATGGTATGTACTTACTGATAAGTGGATATTAGCCCAAAAGCTTGGAATATTCATGATACAACTCACAGACCATATGAAGCTTAACAAAAAATAAAAAGACCAAAGTGTGGATGCTTCAGTCCTACTTAGAAGGTTGACCAAAATAATCGTGGGAGGTAAAGGGAGGGAGTGATGTGGGAGGAAAAAAAAGGGAGGCAGGATCATGTATGGGAAGAGACAGGAGAGAAGTCAAGAGAATGAATAGAAATATGTAGCAGTGGGTGTCGGGAACTGGGGGAGGCCACTAGAAAGACCCAGACACCAGGGAAGCAAGAGGTTCCCAGGACCCTACAGGCATGACTTTAGCCAAAATGCCCAACAGAGGGGAAATAGGACCTGTAGAGACCACCTCCAGTAGATAAGCATCGCCCCCAGTGGAGGGATGGGGCCACCCACCCATCTAAAATTTTTTAACCCAGAATTCTCCTTGTCTATAGAAAATGCAGGGACAAAAAAAAAAAAATGGAACAGAGACTGAAAGGAAGGCCATCCAGAGACTGCCCCGCCTTGGGATCTATCCCATCTGCAGATACCAAACCTAGACACTATTACTGATGTCAAGAAGTTCTCCCAGACAGAATCCTAGTATGGCTGTCCTCTGAGAGGCTTCACCAATATCTGACTAACACAGATACAGATACTCACAGCCAACAATCAGACTGACACGGGGACCCAATGAAGGAGTTAAGGGAAGAACTAAAGGAGCTGAAGGGGATGGCAACCCCATAGGAAGAACAACAATATCAACTAACTGAACCCCGCAGAGCTCTCAGGGACTAAACCACCAACCAAGGGGTACACATGGGTGGGTCCATGGTTCCTGCTACATGTGTAACAAAAGGACTGCCATATCTGGCATCAGTGGGAGGGGAGGCCCTTGGTCCTGTGGAGGCTTGTTGCCCCAGTGTAGGGGGATGCTAGAGAGGCAAGGTGGGAGTGAGTTGGGGAGGGACACCCTCTTAGATGCAAAGGGGAGGGGGATGGGATAGAGGATTTGAGGGTGCGGGTGTGTAGGGGGAGATAAGGAAAGTGGACAATATTTGAAATGTAAATAAGTAAAATAACCAATTAATTTTAAAAATGCATAACCGAGAAGAGAGTGAGGTTGTATTTTGTGGTGTTGTTTCATGGTTTGTTTATTTGTAATTGTTTTCCTCAGGGCCTGATGTCAGGTAGCTTTCACTGCAAGGGCTGTTCTGAGCAGTTTCTCACATTCCTCAGATACTCTGGCCTCTTCCCTGGTCCTACCTGTTCCTTGATCCCTGACGACATGAACCTGAGGACCGCAGGAGCCCAATCCCTTAGTGAATAAGGGAACAAACTGTCCTTCAGAAGTCTGGTGTGGCAACACATGACTGAAATACAGCACTCAGGAGGAGTATGCAGTAAATTTTATGGCAGCCTGGATTGTATAGTGCATTCCAGGCCAGCCTGGATTGTATAGCATATTCCAGGTCAGCCTGGGTTATATAGCGCATTCCAGGCCAGACTAGGTCATATTGTGTGTTCCAGGCTGGCCTGGGTTGCACAGCAAGATCCTCCCTTGAAAAGTTGAGGACAGACAAACAAAATGAATAAAGAAAAATCCTCCAGGGGACCAGACTCACCAGAAACTCTGAATAATGGGTATGTTTATTCAGAGCCTCAAAACAGCTTGTTCTCCAGAAGGGCCATGTTGAGGTAGGTTCAAGAGACCTTCGTTTTGTGCTTACTATGGGCAGGATAGTTAGAGCAACACATTCTCATTCCTCACAAGTTGGGAAGTTGGAAAGTCCATGATCAGGGTGCAATGAGGTGTATTAAAATCACATGTCATGGGTCTCTGCTTAGCACCAAAGTTTGATCATTGTGGTAGACAGAATTCTAAGTTGGCTCATAAGATTCCTGCTCCCTGGTGTACTCACCTTCATAATCCCCTCCTCTGAGGTGGGTGGGTGAATCTGATGAGAATAATCAGATGAGATGTTTAAAAGCAGATTAAAGAAATTAGAGAGATTGGATGCATGAAAGTATTTTCCTGGTGTTAGGAAGCTCGTTAGATATTGACGAGTCTGGAAGACAACAGAGACAGACATGAGGCAGGCAAGTATAGGGAATAGCTTAACAACTTAAGGACTCCACTTGGCATGGGCTTTGCACACATATTTCTTCTAATAACGCATCTGTCAACTTGAGATTCTCATCTGTAAGTGCTATCCACACACACCCTACTTTAAACAATGCATCAAATCAAGCAACCTGCTAGCAACCTAGGAGTTGAGCTGCACACACTCCTCTCTAGACAATGGAATAAGCTTCTCATCTTCTTAATGAACATGAAACTTAGATCTCATTCAATCCTTCTCATCCATTTATAAGAGTAGAGAGGTTAGAGCTAGTTTGGGCTGCACATGCAACAAGGCAAAACAGTATCTCTACATGAATTAAAGGGAATCCTCTATTTGCTATCTTACATTACGCACAACTAAGCATGCATAACATTGAAATCAGATGTAGTATAAGAAGGGATACACAGAATAGAAAAATAGTTATATAACAGAATCTGTCTATTAAAATAGGCAACCACCTAAACCATACCATCAGTAACCAAATCCTTCCTTTTTTATAGACCTCTGACTTATTGCTGTGATAAGACACCATGACCAAGGCAAGTTATAAAAGAAAATATTTAAATGGGATCTTGCTTACAGTTTCAGAGGGCTAATCTATGACTATCACAGTGTAGGGCACATGGCAGCTGGCAGGCAGGTCTGGTGGTGGCGCAGTAGCTGAGGGCTTTACATCATGATCCACAGGAAGCAGACAGGGAGGGGAAGAGGGGAGAGGAGAGAGAAGGAGAGAGAGACAGAGACCAAGACAGACTGAGAGAGCCTTTTGAAACCTCAAAGCCCACTCTCAGTAGCACATCTCCTTCAACAAGGCCATATCTCCCAATCCTTCCCAAATAGTTCCACTAACTGAGGACCGAACATTCAAATCTATGAACCTATGGGGTCTAATTTTTTTTAATTTTTTAATTTTTTTTTTTTGAGACAGGGTTTCTCTGTGTAGCCCTGGCTGTTCTGGAACTCACTCTGTAGACCAGGCTGGCCTCGAACTCAGAAATCCACCTGCCTCTGCCTCCCAAATGCTGGGATTAAAGGTGTGCGCCACCACTGCCCGGCTCCTATGGGGTCTATTCTCTTTCAAACCCCTACAATAATAAAAAGAAGGTCCAGGCAATAACTGGGGTCCCACAAGTACCTTTCCTCTTGTGGCCCACTGTCACTCTCAACAGTGGATCTGATCTGTCCAAACTCTTTGCTTTGAATAACGTTCCCTTGTTACTTCTCCAGATCCGTGGGAGTCTTGTTTCATTAAGAGGCCAAAATCCTGGTGGCACACAACCCAGACCTGATCATTGGTAACAGAACTGCTCAGCAACCTGAAAACCAAGGATTAGAACTTGGGGACCCTGATTACAGATCAGAAGAATGTGACCTGAGCATATGGCTGGCCCTAGGAGGAGACATGCCACTCTAAGCTGCCAGGGATTACTATCTACACAGAGGCTATTTGATTTTAAGACAGGCTCTCATGTAACCCAGGCTGGCCTTGAACTCAGTATCTATAGCTAAGGCTGACCTTGAACTTCTGATACCCCTGCCTCTACCTTCTCAGTGCTAAGATACTGGTGTGCAACATCATGCCTAGATCGAGACTGTGGTCTCTCTGCTCACTGTCTGCTGTCCTCTGAGAGTGCATACCCCATCTCTTCTTCAGGCCTGCACTCTGTGTGCTTCATCTAAATTCTTGACAAGATTACAAGGACCATGTTACTAAACAGTCCACGGGCAGATCTAATGACAATGGAGTCTTACAGCTGCTAATGGTTGTGCTGTGAAAGAGCCACAAGGTGAGGAAGTATAACTGAGCAACAGCCTGCAAGAACACTGAACCTTGATCCTGCGACCAAGGGCAACCACATCCTGCTGGTAATGGTGTAGGAGTAGGGATGCAAACTCCGTACTTCAAGTGAGATCCTAGCCAAGCAGAGAACTGGCTACACTGCCCATCTTCATTTCTTGATTCTTTCTTTGATGAACACCCTGACAAAGGCATCTTAAGAAAAAAGGGTTGATTTTGGTTTATAGTTTTATAGGGACATCGTCCTCATGGGTGGCGGGGGAGGTCGTGGCTGCAGATGAGGAAGGCACATTAGCAAGAGTGAGAGGCTGTCTGGTCATCCTGAATCCACACTTAAAGAGTGGAGAGAGAACAGGAAATGGGGCTGGTCTATCAGGTCTTATGGCCTACCCGGAATGAGCCGCTTCCTCCATGAGGCTCCACAACCTTCCCAAACAGCAGCCCAGCAGGAGACTAAGTGTGCTCACAGTGGCGCCTATGAGGGGCATACATTCAAACCATAACTGCTGCACTTCTGTACCACACAACTGCCTGATAATAAATGCACACTATTTTAAGCAGCCAGGACTAGGGTAAATTGTTACATAATAGAAGGAGCTAATAAAGCCTCCTTTCTCCAGTAGACCAGTCCACCTCTCCTGTGTCTCTTTGTCTTCCACAGCTTTGGTTTGGTTTCTGATGCTGCATTCCCTGGCATCGTTGCGTACATAGCATCCCTCCCTTCTTCTCCCTTCTCTTCTCCCCTCTGCTGTTTCCTTCGTGAGTTCGGTAGTCATTCATATCTCCTCTGCACACATCCCTCTTTGAATACTCCCAAGGCACTCTGCTGTCTTCTCCCACCCTCCTCCAAGTGTCCCCCCCAGGGCGCACCATGGTGGGACCACCATTTTCATCCTTGCAAGAGGCACTCAGATTTCCAAAGCCGAAAAACATATTTATTACATAACAGCAAGACATAAGCCCCAACAGCTCAATGCTGGACTCTTAAACATAGCAACAGCAGAGAGCTTTTCTGGGCTTGAGGAGGAACATTCAAATGTCTCCTAATTTCAGCATTTTTTTTCTGGCCTATAGAATAGAAGGCCTAAAAACAGCACAAAGGTAGCTCGGGGCATTCATAGAAACCCCACCCCTTTACCAGACACTAGAGAGAGAGAGAGAGAGAGAGAGAGAGAGAGAGAGAGAGAGAGAGAGAGAGAGGAGAGAGAGCAAAGCAGAGAGTCGGGCACACTGGCTGTTGGGAGTCGCAGGCAGATATTTTGTTTCCTGTTTTCTGACCAGGCTGGAAAGAAAGGAACAAAAAGGAACAAGGAAGGAAGGAAGGAAGGAAGAAGGAAGGAAGGAAGGAAGGAAGAAGGAACAAGCCCATGACCCCCTTCCTGTCTCCTTCTTTGTTTCCTGACCCTGGTACGAAGAGCTAGGTCCATCAAACCTTCTCCAGGATGACTGAATGACAGATCTGAAACTCTGAACGGAAATAAACCTCTCCTCCCTTCAGGTTGCTTTGTCAGGTGTTTGCTCCCAGTGGTACAGACGTAGCTAGTCACGCTCTGGGCTCAGAGGGCAGTTGGGATTTCTGTGCTCTTGTCTGTGTGTTCCTCTGAGAAGCGACTGTCCTCGCTACTACAAGGTCACATGAGGACGTCTCACCGGAGGCGCTGCCTGACACGAATGGAGTCTGTTTGCAACAAGAACTCCCCCCTGGACCCCGGATTTGGGGGTCCACACTGTACTTTATTGGTTCTTTTCACGCACCCCTAGGGTTGTTCTGTCCCCAGTCACATCTGTCAAGCCTGCCACCCAGCAGGGCCTTCCTCCACTTGCTTCCTCACCACTGATGACCTTGACTTTGGCTTCCGGGATCAGGCCTGGAGAGTCCTCAGGTGAGGAGGGCTTGCTTTCCTATCACAGTTGTTTCTGAGCCTTGTCCTATGTCAGACTGACTGAACATTCACTGACCATTCACAGTATGTCTTCACACTGTTAGACAATTCTGTCTTATTCTGCTTGACCCGAGAGACCCCTCCAGTCCATCGCAGGGTTGAACAATTTTTGGTTGAGAAGACAGGGGCCTTTCTCCAGACAGAACACATATTTAGAAACTAGACTCTTAGCAGTTGCTTGTGCTATATGCAAAATAGTTATTAGTTTTGCTGAATTTTATCAATGTCAAGGCTTATTATTACTATCTTATTTTCCCTGCTGTTTTGATAAAACACCCTGACACGAGGCTGGAGAGATGGCTCAGTGGTTAAGAGCACTTGTTGCTCTTGCAAGGGACCAGGGTTTGGTTGCCTGCATCCATATGGTGGCTCACAGCCATCCCTAACCCCAGTCCCAGGGGATCTAATGCCCTCTTCTGGCTTCCACAGGTCCCAGGCATGCATATGGTTTACATATCATATGCAGGCAAAGCACCCAGACATATAAAATTATAAAATAAAATAAACCTTGATGAAAGCAATTTAAAGAAGAAAGGGTTTGTTTTCATCAACCTAATCCAGGCAGTTCCCTGCAGAGCCTCCTCTTCCAGGTGATTCCCATCAAGTTGACAGTTGTGATTAGCCATCACAATGACAAAAACCACCCAAAGGCATACCAATGCACCTTAAACTATATCCTAATGGGATTAGCTATTTGATTCACGGTCCTTAAATCATCGCCTTTATGTTTAGTATAAGAAGGGTGGTTGAAAGATTCATTTATGAACGAAACTTGAGCGTTTTGATTATTTTCTGAGTGCAAAGTCACTGAGCCAAGAGCTATGAACATGCTCACACCCATTTCTTCTCTGAGACTTTAGAGTCTGGGAGTGGAAGTTATGTGCACAGCACAGAAGTAGCTAAATACAGCCTGTAGCACAATGACTCTGTGTGTAAGTTCACTAGCTGGAGGGACTTTACTGAAATGACCTGAGGACTGTCCCAAGCGTCTGATGGAAAAGGCCCACTGCGAAGCAGTGAGCAGAGAAGTCAGTTCTGGAAAGCTGGAAGGTCGAAAGGAGCCCTTCTGCTCTAAAATGAAGAAGCGCTCTTGGTGTCCCTGAAAGAAACTGTGAAACCCTAGGAAGAAAATCACTCAACTACTTTTGATCCTTTGGCTTTTTTAACCTAGCAGGGTGTGAAATGGAAAAGAGACAGGGATGCCAGCTAGGGGCAGCACCTCAGCCATCTGGAGAGCCTAGAAGCCTGGAGATTGGAGGAGAAGCATCCGCTGGAGGAAAGGCTCTGTGTCAAGAGCATATGGTTGTCTCCCACTGAAATGTGAGAGAAAATGTGGGGCACTGAAAACAGCCACCAGGGCCTCTCTCTGGTAACAACAGGGTCTCTGGTCTCTGCTGACAAGCGGGGCCACGAAGAAGGCTCATGTTATACAAAAGGCTGATGGTTCTGTAGTTGTCATTCCTGTGGGCGGAAGTGTGTGGGGAGGTAGCCGGGAAGTATGTACTAGCTGGGGGAGGAGAGGAGAATTTGTCTTGGAAAAAGGCGTGTTTGCATGCCTGATCTTAGCTAGAGACATTTCTGCAGCTCAACTTTAATGTTTCTGTCACTAGGAATTATGTTATTTTGGTTTCTAAAAAATAAATCAATAAAAACCAAAAGCTGCGGGTGAGAGTCAGCAGATTCCCATCCCGCTTGCTGTCATTGGATACTGTCTTTCGCCGTTGTCACCAGCTCATGAGCTCAGCCCTAGGAGACGGCCTTGGGGACAGGCAGTTCACTGAATTACAGTGATATCAGAAAAGGTTTCTCAGCTGGGCATGGCGATTCATACCAGCAACCTCAGCACCAGGAGGTTGAGGCAGGATGATTGCTGCAAGTTCAAGGCCAGTCCAGGCTATCTAGTGAGTTCCAAGCCAACTCAAATAACAAGGTGAGACTTTTACTTAAAACAAAAGAAACCAAGGGTTGTGGACTGAGTTCCGTGGGTAGAGAGCTTGCCTCACTCTGAGCTCAATCTCCAGCATTGAATTAACAAGATGTGTTTGTAGACATCCATGATCGCAGCATGAAGATGATGGAGGAAGATAAACCGTGAAACAAAACAAAACGTCAGGTCATCTTTGGCTCCGTAGGGAGTTTGAGACCAGCTTGAACCTGAGACAGCTATGGGGGAAGAAGAAGGGCTTTCTGTGCTCTATGGACTAAAGAAATGATCAAAAAATCACATCCAGTTTTCCAAACTCCCAGAAAATGAGAAAATAGTGATGCCCAAGGCATATGCCACGGTCCTTACCGTCACTCAGTTCTTTTTTTTTTTTTAATAACTCAGAGTTAACAGCAGTCTACACACTGGAAAATTACAGAGTGGATTTTAAGTGTTCTCAACACAAAGAAATGGGTGTGAAGCAATGTATATGTTAAACAACTAGCTACCCCACATTGTGTGTGCAAGTTAAAATACGAACACCATAAAGGCATGCATCTTTTTTACGTTATGATTTTGAAAAACGTGTGGAGTCTCAAAGGGAAAATGTGGTGGGGAAAGCGTTGAGCTAAAGGCTTCTTTTCTTTGTTCATTTAGGCTGAGAGCAGACATGTGTTGAGGGAGGCGGCGAGGCACTTTAAGAATGGTGAGGCGGCGAGGCACTTTAAGAATGGTGTCAGAAGCGGTCTATCTGGGGGCATTTGGGTTGGTCCCTTTCCCAGCTGTGTGAGTTCCAACAATTTACATACCTCTTGATTCATATGTCCTTACGTGGGAAAAATATACATATATAGTATATGACATATAATATAGAAAGCATAGTGGAACAGAATACTATCTATAAGGTAGATAGAATGTAACAATGGGATGATAATGCCAGATATGAAAACTTAGAAGGTGGGGAGGCTAAAGTAGTCCCTAAAGTGGGAGGCTAACCTGGGCTATAAGACACTGTCAAAAAACAAAACAAAACCAAGGCAAAAGAAAGAGAGAGAAGGGGGGGGAGAGAGAGGAAGAGGGAGAGGGAGAGAGAGGAGAAAGAATTCCAGTTAACCCTTAGCTCATTGCCTGGTGCACAGAGGAGCCCAAGGAAGACGGTTGTTCTGTGAAAGAGCAAGGGCAGAAGGAAGACCAGGATGAGCTTCTAGGGCTCAGGCTCCGTGCTGAGTAAAATCTTAGAGGAGAAGGAAGGCAGGTGAGAGAGGGAGGAGGGAGAAGGAGGAGGGAGACATCAGGAGGGAACAAAGGACAGAGAGTGCCAATGCCTAAATGGTGGAGACTCTGCATGATAAACCCCAACTTTGCCCTGCCTTTTGGGGCCCCATAAAACTAATGGACTTGGGATGGAATCTGCTCAAAAGCGCCCTGGAAGCCAGTGGGAGGCTTATGTAACCATTTGCACTTGCAAGCTCAAGTGAAAGTATGGATGCCTCCTGTTTCTGCCTGCAGGGCAAGAAGGTGTTGGTTCATCTGCCCTCTGCCTCTTCTGGTCCGAGGCAACTGGGATGGGCCCTCCCATGGCCTTGCAGATGCCTTCCAGAAATGGGAGCCCTCCCTCCATTCAGGGCCCTGTACAGGTAGGGAGTGGATGTGAGAAAATGCTGGAAGGCAGGGAGAACTGGATGTTCCACCCACGACAAAACACATCCCACATCTTTCACCAGAGGCAAGGGAACTTCGAGAGCATACTAGATTCCAAGGCTGGGTGCTGGGGGTGGTGCTGGCGGCCAGGCTTACAGAGACAGGGTACATAGGAAGCCAGCTGAACACTGTAAACTGTAGGTGCACAGTTCTGTTAGTTATTAGCACGGGAGAAGAAAAACATCAGGAATGGAGATCCAGCAGCTTGTTTCACAGCGTCTGTGTCGGAAAGGCCAGTGACCTTTTTTAGACCCATGTTGCATTTGTAAAAAAATGACAACAATGGCTTCCCAGCCTCATCCTTAGTCAGAAGTCATCCACCCCTTGCTCCTCTGGGGTCCAGGGTTTTTTATTTGATTTGCATGTTGCTCTCTATGTCATATTTTTCAAATTTTCGATAATCACTTACATATTTGTTTGGTTTTGTTTTTGAGACACATTCTCATTCTGGAGCCCAGCTGGCCTTGAACACATACCTCAACTTCCCAAGCTCTAGGACTGTGGGCGTGAACCTCTTTGTCCAGCTACTTGGATAACTTCTAACTCAGCACATGATAAACTCCCTGAAAGCAGGGAACTGGGGGGGGGAGGTATTATTAATAACTATTCCTCTTCAGTCATTCACTGTTCACTTCCTGAGTGTGTGGACTCTAGGAAAGTGGCAGGGAGCATCTAAGAAGTATATATATACATATGAAGTATATATATGTATATATATATACACACACACACACACACATATATATATATATATGCTCTGCATGTGCTTAAACAAAAGACGGTGAGCACTGTTTGTGTTGAGTACAGTGTTAATGGTATATTCTAGAATGGGACAAAGGCAGTCGCTCTGGGAATGCTCCACCCCCATCCGGTGGCCGGAGCTCCTTCATGGTAAGTGTTGTGCAAGTGTTAAGAAGGATCGTGTAAGCACTGAGAAGATGGCTCCCTCGGTAAAGTATTTGCCATGCAAGCACAGGGACATGAGTTCAGATCCCCAGCACCACAATAAAAAGCCAGACTTGTGTAATGTACCTGCAGCTCCAGCCCTGAGGATGCAGACAAGAGGATCCCTCGGGCTTGCTGGGCAGACAGTCTAGCTGGATTGGCATGTTCCAAGTTCAGTGATGCTCCTAAATCAATAAGGTTGAGAAGGCACATGAGCATGTGCACATGCATACAACACCCACACATTCATGCTAACACTACATGTGGTTAACATGTAAATACTACACGTGGTCTTTACATGGTAAAGCCTTATGGCCCGCCACTATCCTCCCTTCTGCATTTTCTGGTCCCTGGAGGTAAGAAGGTTTGAGACTGATTCTGCTCAACAAGATGGAAGCAAAAATGTTGGGGTTCACATCCAGGCCTTTGGCTGACTCCTACCAGATGTTTCTTCCCCTGCTATAGGGACAAAAGCAGCTTAAGATGGTGTCTCTCTATCATGTCTCCAAAGAGAAGGAGGATTAAATGAGGCAGAAGACATCCTCTTAGGGCAGAACGCCTTTACAGCATAAACCTTTGTTCTGTTAAGCCACTCAGACTTTGGGATCATTTGTCTCCCACCCCCAGTAAGTTCTCTGAGGTGGAGACCATTTATTAGACCTAGCACAGGGCGAGGAGTGAATGGCAAAAAGAGGGCTAGCAAGAGGAATGTGTACAGCTGGAGAGTGCCTTTCCCTCCAGCAGAGCTCTTCAGCTCATGGGAACACTCAAAGGCCAGATTGTTCACTCCCAAAGAAGGTTTTCTTTTCCCCTTAAGGCCCTTTCCACGGCAGGGGAGATATTGCCCTTCCCATATAAGAAAACCACAGTGGTTCATTTCCATGTGACTCAGGTAATCTGGAGAAGAGCTATTGGAGGACTCTTGGCCCCAGAGTTAGGACAAATCGATTCTTTGACTTCTCAAGCCCCTTCCTTCAGTGTGCCTCACACACAACGGAGACATTTGCAGCTGTCCTGGTAGCCCGTGCAGAAGCATGGAGCAAATCCCCTAGATAGAGAAGGCAGGGATGCTACTCTTTCTTCGGATCACAAACTCTGCCATGCCTCTGAGATTCCCCAAAGACTTATTTACAGATTGTCATAACACCCCGGAGTTTCCAATGTAGTTTATCTGGGATATGGTGGGGAATGTGGATTGGAGCAAACTCCAAGGTGATGCTTCCCTGCTGAGAAGGTAAGGGGGCACACCTCTGAGATTAGCCTTATGCCTCCTTTAGCCTCTGATGATATGGGTAAACTAATTTTTCCACCAGAAATCTGCAACAAGAAGGATGAAGGAAAGGTACATTTTAGAGAGGAGAATCTAAGAAAGAATCCAGTTTGGGAGGCTGCTGTTCAGGGAGGAAGGGCTGCACTGAGAGCCAGTGAACCCAGAGGTCGATAAAGGCTGTAAGGTTTTACCATGTAAAGACCATGTGTAGGGATGAGAATACCCAGCTGTAGGGAGAGAACTTCTTGCAGTGTGAAACTTGGGTGGTAAGAGCTCAGGACTCGGAGACCAAAGTCCTACAGCCCTCTCCCAAGAAGCCTTGCTGCTGCGGGCAGTGGCCAAGGTAAGCCACCCAGAGGTTATCGGAAGGAGGTCTGACAGCTCTTGGGAGAGCCTTCCAGCCTTCTGGGTAGGTAAGTCCTTCCTAGAGCTCTGCGCCCGGTGCACTATCTTTATGGGGTCTGACCCAGTCAGAAAGCCAGGAGGCAGTGGAAAGTCAGTCCATGTGTCTCCCCACTGCCTTATTATCTGTGGTCACCAGCAGGGCTGTGCTGTGCCAAGGGTTAGCGTGGGTGGCCGTGATTCATTTAGACTCGTGGGGAAGCAGATGCTGCTGCTGCCACCAGCGCTGCCACGGAAACGGGCTAAATAAATCCCAGATCCTCGGAGAGGGCAGAGAACAAGCTGCCTGCAGCCAGTGAGCCAGGCTGCTCCGGATGTGTTCTGGGCTCTGCTGAGCGCGCAGCCTGCGGGGAGTCCTCAGCGTTGGAGCTGGCTGGAGACCCAGGTGGAGATCAGCAGCACCACTGGCGTTTCTAGTAACTGGAATGTGTGATAAGGGACGAACAGAAGGCACAGTGTCTATCAATAGGACAGAGTCGTTCACATGCATCCCCGTTTTGAAATCTGTGGGGCTTTTATGCTTATTGTAGGGGTAGCACAGTTAGCAAGTCACAATGCTTTCCCCAAGAGTCCCAGGGAGCCTCCAGACAGGCACCTTCACCCCCTACACTAGGAGAACGGGTCTCCACTGACTCTGCCATTAGGCAGTAGAAATTCCAAGAATGTCCTGGGAACCCACCATTACAGGGTTGCAAACAGAACTAGAACTTGGCCTCATGGGTTTTTAGAGCAGCCCTCCCCTGAGCAAGTGGATCTTTGGGCCCTTACTACAGAAGCCCCCTTAACTGGGGTTCACAACTGATCCCAGCAGTAACTGTAAAGCCCCTAGGTTCTCTCTCTGTCCCCAGCAGCCCTTACGGAGGGAGCCAGCAATGACCCTCCCTCAGAAGAGGAAGGGAGGTCAAGGGTGGATTTGCAGTGCCGGGCATCTCTGCAGACCGTCCACCAAGTGCACCAGGGCCGTTCTTCTGGTAAGTGTTCATCTTCCGCAGCGCCTCCTCAGCCATAAAGATATTTATGTTCTCCCACATGGAAAAAGAAAGGAAGAAGGGAGTGAGGGAGGATGGAGGGGGAAGCAGGGAGGGGGAGGGGAGGAGAGGAAGGGAGGAGGGGAGGGAGGGGGAGGAGAGAGATTTTCTATCACAGAACCCTGGATCGTCTGCCTGTCTGCCTGTCTCTCTTATCTCCCATTAGATTCAAATCTCTTCCCGTGCCTTCCCAGCGGGGAAGAAATGCTTGGAGAAATTATGAATTTCTCTGAAGCTTAGCTTAGTCATCCCACAAAGGAGGATACGATGAGACTCTCTTTGTAAGGTTGTTATGAAAACCACATGAATTCAGCGCACACCTGGCCCGCACAGTGCCCACCCAGAGGAGGGGCGGAGTATGAGGACGGCTCTCATTATTGCTACCCAGCGATGTCTAAAATGTGTCCTGTTGCTTTTCTGATTCACCCCATAAGTTTATGGAGAACACACACACACAGACACACAAACATACCCACACAGACACACAGACATACATACATTTCTCTTTTTAGTATATTCTATTAATTCTTTGAGAATGTCATTTGTTTTGATCATATTTCTCTCCCCACTCTTTCCTCTAACTCCTCCCAGACCCGCTCCCCACTTCTCCACTCCCAGCTTTATGTCTTTATTTTCTTCTTTAGATGATCCATGAAGTGCAATTGTGCTGCCTGTGTCCTGATGGGTGTGGGCACCCACCGGAGCAAGGGTGTCCTACTAGGGACCGTACCCCTAAAGAAAACTGGCTTTCCCTCCTCTGGAAGCCATCACTGTCAGTAGAACCTCAGTTGGGGTTGGAGGCTCATGAACCTTCTTTAATGACCTGTCGTATATGTTCTTTAATGACCTGTCGTATATGTTCTTCTATTCCTATCCCACTGGGGACTCTGAATCTGGAACTCTGTCTCCTGGGCCTTCACTCTCCTGTTTGTTTTTAACCCATTTCTTTCCCTGACTCTTCCTCTTCATCCCTCAGGTTCCGATGCCTCTGCCCTGTGCTTCTTAATGCACTCCAACCCCTACCCCAGACCTCACCACAGGCTAGGCCCACCCCTGTCTCCAGAGTCTCCCTCTTAAGAAGCCCTTCATCATTCACAGTAGTTGGAGGCTCCCTGTCTCCCCAGGGACTAGGTCTACTGCTCCTGGTGTCCCACAGAGACCCCCAGTGTTGGACGGTCAGGATGTCTTTCTCTGTATCAAACATTCATTGAAGCCTTTGTCATGTGTTATTTCACCTGCAGTGCATGCTGGGATGCCCCTCTCAGGACCATTTACAGTACTAATCTCTTGCTGGTGGGTGTGTTGTCCACAGACCATGCTGAGCTTCTAAGTCATTTTGGAATTATGTCTGCTTCGATGTATCTCAGAAGCTTTCCTCAGGCTGCCTGCATCTCACGGCCACTTTTGTGGTAGTGTCCCGAAGAGAGCCCTTGTCCTAACTTAGGCCATCTCTAAACAGCCGAGACTAAAGTTCCCTGAAGCTGAGGCCATTGCTGAGACTGCATCTGAGCCCATCATCTTCTTCTGCTCAAGTCTGAGTCTTTGGCTCAACTTCCCCAGGTACTAATTAGGGGAGCACTCCTAACGCACATTCTCTGCCTCAGAGCCTGCTTCTCAAGAGTATGGCCAGGGACATAGCCTGTTGCACCCCACTTACCTGCATGTATGGGATCTCTTCCTCTTCCTCTTTTTTCTCCCACTTCTTTGTCATCCCTTCCCTCCTCCCTCTCCCCTTCTCCCTCCTCCTCCTCTTCCTCTTTCTTTCTGAGACAAGGTCTCAGGCAGCTTAGGCTGATCTCAAACTCCCCTTGTAGCTGAGGATGACTTGAGCTGATCTGTATGATGTTAGCCATTCAACCCAGGGGCTCTGCCTGCTAGGCTGACGCTACCAGCTGAACAGCACTACCAATGGCCAGCCTCGCTGTCTTGCCAATAGCCAGCCTCGCTGTCTTGGCAATGGCCAGCCTCTATGTCTTGCCAATAGCCAGTCTCGCTGTCTTGCCAATGGCCAGCCTTGCTGTCTTGGCTCACTCTATCTTCTCATGTTCTCTCTTTTTCTGTTCATTCCCCACGGTCAGCTCCAGCGTTCCTTCCTTCATATCGTTTTTATTTGGCTTTTATTTGACTTTACTTTTTACACACTCACCACCATCATCGATCTTAAGCCTCTATTCATTTTTTTCTCTCTGCTTGGACTCCGAAATTGCTCCAGACCTATCTTATTTTTTTTTAAAAAAAGATTTATTTATATGAGTACACTGTCTCTGTGTTCAGCCACACCAGAAAAGGGCATCAGATCCCATTACAGATGGTTGTGAGCCACCATGTGGTTGCTGGGAATTGAACTCAGGACCTCTGGAAGAGCAGTCAGTGCTCTTAACTGCTGAGCCATCTTTCTAGCCCCAGACCTATCTTACGATGATTAATTTCACGTGGCAGTTTGAATGGTCATTGAATAACCAGACACTAGGTCAGACATTATTCTGGGTATTTCTTTGAGGGTATTCCTGAATGAGATTAACATTTAAATCAATTGACTGATTAATTACTGCCTTCCCTGCCCCACCCCTCACCCTACCCAAGTGAAGATTCTAGAATGGACCACAGCAGCAAGAATGTCTTCCAAGTTTTGATCTTACCTTTCTTCTTGCAGCTTCCACTCACATCATTCTGGTCTCTAATCATGGGAATAAATTATTTTAACCCTCTATCTGATTCAGTGGTTTTCAAAGGGTTGTGATCCTTTTGGGGGTTGAACAATCCTTTCACAGAGGTCACCAAAGACCACCGGAAAACAGCGATACTTACAGTAATTCCAATTCATAACAGTGGCAGGATTACAGTTATAAAGTAGCAACAGAAGTAATTTTATAGTCGGGGTCACCACAACATGAGGAGCTGTATTAAAGGCTTGCAGTGTTAGGAAGGTTGAGAACCACTGCTCTCATCGATATGATGGAAGCAGGAGTTGGTAAGAACCGTGGATACCTGGGAAGGCTGAAGGCTTGGAGAAACAAGTTACAGGAGGAATAGGAGATGGACCAGCACCTTCTCAGCTGCTTCCTCCATTCTGTATTCATAATCCTTGACAGGCAGCACATATTTACAGTGTGCAAATGAAATAGTGGATGGGTGTTAGAGATACAGGAGACCATGGGTGTCTCTCCAGGGAGTTATCCATTCAGCTTGGTGATGGGGATGGACACGGCACACACACATGTACACCACACACACACATACACACACCACACACACCACACACCACACACACATACACATACCACACACACACACACCACCACCACCACCACCACACACACATACCACACACCACACACACATACACACATACACCATCACCACATACATACATACACCACACACACACACACACACCATCACCACATACATACATACACCACACACACACACACACACACACACACACACACGCCCCACAGAGCTCAGTTTCTCCCTTACTTTCAGTTATTCCCTCCAGCACAGTAGGAAGGAGAAACTAGAGAAGAGCCTGCACTTGAGGAAGAAAGGCCTGAAGAACAGTTTGAAAACGATAGCTGTCAGCACTAGGCTGAGCGAGAAGGTAAAGAATTCTTGTGGAGGTGGGAGAAGGTGGGAGGGGGAGGGAGGTGAAAGCCTGTCATGCTCACGAGTTGCCAAAGCTTAGTCATGTGGCAGCAGGAAGGAGTGAGCAGGTGCCAAAACTGCAGACCAGAAAGGCAAGGGCCGGGTTTGCACCAAGGCAGACAGACCCTAGTTACTTCCAGAGACCTGGTCCTACCAAAGACCGCTTGGTGAGCCAGGTTTCAGACTCCTCCTGGATCGTAGCACTTACTCCCTGAAGCGCTTGGGCACAGAGAGACCCAGGATCTGCTGTCTGGAGGGTGTGGCTCCTGACATACTCACAGATGCTTAGATGAGGAATAAGCAGAGACTTGTGATCCAAGTCTGACTGCTTTGGGATAGTAGAGCTGGGAAGAGGAGCCCTCAGCTCTGCGAGGTGACTGTGGGAGGGAGTGAGCTTTAATACCCTTATCTAGCTGCCTGGAAGCCAGTCTTCTCTTAGCAGCCTTCAGATGAAGATGTAGAACTCTCAGCTCCTCCTGAACCATGCCTGCCTGGTGCTGCCATGCTCCCTTAATAATGGACTGAACCTCTGAACCTGTAAGCCAGCCTCAATTAAATGTTGTCCTTATAAGAGTTGCCTTGAAAAAAAAAAACAGAGAATAAAAAAACCAGGCAGTGGTGGCCCACGCCTTTAATCCCAGCACTTGGGAGGCAGAGACAGGAGATTTCAGAGTTCGAAGCTAGCCTGGTCTACAGAGTTCCAGGACAGCCAGGGCTATACAGAGAAACCCTGTCTCCAAAAACCAAAACAAACAAACAAACAAACAAAAAAGAGTTGCCTTGGTCATGGTGTCTGTTCACAGCAGTAAAACCCTAACTAAGACAGCTAGTGTCAGAATCTTGGGCTCCCGTTACAGATCTGGAAAAAGAGAGCTTTATAGGAGACGGTAAACTATGCGTAGAGCCTCATACCTGTGAGCCCAGCACTCTGGAGGTAAAGGGGAAAGCATTAGCAGTTCAAGGTCAACCTCAGCTGCACAGTGAATGCATAGCTGACTGTGATACAAGAGACCCTGTCTAAAATATAACAACAACAAAAAAACAAGAAATAAACAACAAAGCCCTAAACAAACAAATACAACTTACAAAAAGTAAGAGAGACCTCAACTAGTCATAACCATTTGCAAAGATGCATATGCTAGACAATATCAGAATGATCGATTGGGGGAGGCGGAGAGATGGCTCAGGCATTAAGAATGCTTGCTGCTCTTGCAGAGGGCCTGAGTTCAGTTCCCAGCACCCATATTGGACAGCATTCAGTGGTCTGTTAACTCCTATTTCAGGTGATCTGCTGCCCTCTTCTGGCCCCACAGGTGCACACATGCATACAAACACAAGTACAGAAACGTAAGTATTTTCAAAAAAGATTTGGGAAAAAAAACATGAAAATAGAATCAATAATAGTTTGTGACGGGTTAAATATCAAAATTAGACAAGAGGGAAAAATGGGAGGAGATTAAGATTTATGTTTGTGACAGGGAAGACGGTGCTACCAATAGGATTAATGTAGTTTCCAAACTGGAAGTGAGAGTGGAGCACGTTTATGGAGAAGGATGGACTCGTTCAGGTTTGTCTCTGGAGACTGAGGTCTGGGCTGGTCATCTGCACTCCGGCCTCCATGAACGCAGATCTGCCACAGGAATACAAGCTTAGAGACATCCTCACCCAGGGCCCCCCACAAAGCCATAGAGAGGGATATTTTAAAAGAGTGGACACACGGGTTCCCACCTAGCTCAGATAGTAGAGCCTAAGATACTTTTTGTCTGTTTGGCTGGTTGATTGGTTTTGTTTGAGACAAGGTCTCACTCTTGTAGCTGTCTTAGGCACTGTTCTAATGCTGTGAGGAGACACCACAGTCAAGGCAACTCTTATAAAAGGAAGCATTTAATTGGAGGCTTGCTTACAGTTTCAGAGGGTTAGTCCGTTATCATCAATGGTGTGTCGGGGCACAGTAGCTTGAAGGCAGGTATGGTGTCCGAGAAGGAGTTGAGAGTGTCCTGATCCAATGGCAGCAGGCAGAGGGAGGGCCTAATATGCGGGATTTTGAAACCTCAAAGCCAACCCCAAGTGACAACAAGAACACACCTCCTAATCTTTCCAAACGGTTCACCAATGGGGACTGAGTATGCAAATATATTCAAATCGCACAGTCCCGCTCCGGCCATTCACCCAGAGACCCCTTGCTTGTCTATCCTGCACTGTGGGCCTTGAAGTAGTCCAGATTCCCTATTTCCAACATAGCTCTGCAGACCTCCAGGTCTCACTTCATATCAATGAGTGTGTGTGTGTGTGTGTGTGTGTGTGTGTGTGTGTGTGTGTGCATGAAAGTGCACATGCACATGCGTGTAGAGGCCAGAGGTTGATATCAGGTGTCAACTCTACAGCTTAGTTTTTGAGGCAGGCTCTCTCCTTGAACCTGGAGCTCACCCGTCCACTTAGGCTGGCTGTTCCTGAGCTCTCCTGCCCCTGCAGTCCTGGGATTGCAGACAAGCACTATTGCTGCCTAGCTCTTATATGGGTGCTAGGTCTAAACTCAGGTCTTTATGTTTGCACACATAACATTGACCAGCTAAGCCAACTTTCTGGCCCCAAACAGATTTTGAATGAGGCTGTCTATGACCGGGGTATCCCAACTCAAAATCCCAGTGTGAGACATACTTCTATCCCATGGTGCTTGGCTTATTGTCCTCAATCCTGACTTCCTCATCCATTGGGACTTGCCCTAAGTGGGAAGCCCTAGAGTTAAACCCTGCATCCATGGCTTGATAGTCACTGAGGCTGGGGGGGGGTTCTTCCCTAAGAAGACAGCAGCCCTTTCTCCTCAGCTGGACAAAGTAAAGAAGTCTCATTCCCTAATGTGGGCACCAGAAGTCCGCCCCTCAGACCCCAGCATCTTGCTAAGGCATGCACTGATTCCATGGGTTGGGCTGCTGCTGCATTTCTACTTGGCCCCTAGTTGAGGCTGCTGGATCCCCATTTCCATAGCAAGGCTCTGTAGAACACACAGGGAGATTTTTGCAGGCCGAGGAGGAGGAGGAGGAGGAGGAGGAGGAGGAGGAGGAGAGGAGCTAGGCAATTTAGATCTTTGGTAATCAAAGGAGCTATTTGAGTAGTTCCTGGGGTGAAAGCCAAATTACAGAGAGTTGGGGGTGTTGAGGGTGGGGAGTTGAGGGAGGGGAAAGCAGATAACAGAGTGTGGATCTCAGAGTGAGTTATGGAACCTGCCCACCTCTCCTCCTAGGGGTGTCACAGGGAGACTGCTAGATAAATGCACACCAGTGGTCACAGGGACGGAGTGTGGGTGCCCAGTGGTCACCTCTTCTCAACATGAACTGTCTCTGCCCTATAGGTCCCAGGCATCGTGGCTTACCCTCTGCTCACTGGAGTTCCTAGCCTCTTAGGAACTCTGCAAGTTTTCCTTCTCATTTTTCTTGGCCAACCTCTCTTCACTCTTCTTGCCACCTCTGATAACTTTTGAGGCAAAACCAGAAGACTTGGTTTGAGTCAGAACTCTCCACTGACTCTCTCAAGGTTTCTGGGGAAAAGCTCAGATCCTTACCTGGCTTCCCAGGCCAGGGTCCCACATCTCTTAGTCTTTATCCACCCCCTTACCTCCTCATGCTTAACACTCTAGTCACAGAGGACCCTCAGCTGCCCCCAGACACTCCATCCAGACTCGAGCTGGTACACTTCTGTGCACAATGGATTCCCTTACCTTCACAGTTTGCTTGAAAGTCACGATGACACACAAAACCTTGTACATGGATGCTCACTGCTGCCTTAGTCACAGCAGCCACTGATGTGTTTTATAGCGCAGTCTGGCGCGGTGGGAGGGGGTACCTCAGCCGCCCATGCTGAGGCATCTTCTCCCCCTTCCAGGTACCAACCGTTTGATGAGTATAGTATAGAAGAGAGTTTATTTGGAGACATGGGAAGGGGAATTGAGAAGGGAGTTGAGACAGAGAAAGAGAGGGGACGGAGAAGAAGACGAAGGAGAAGGAGGAGAAGAAAAAGAAAAAGGAGGACAAAAAGGGAGAGAGAGAGAGAGAGAGAGAGAGAGAGAGAGAGAGAGAGAGAGAGAGAAACAGAGACAGAGAGACAGACAGAGAGGGACAGAGAGGGACAGAGAGAGACAGAGAGACAGAGGCAGAGAGAAACAGAGAGAAGAGGCCGGCCAGAACAGAACACATGGAGAGAGAGGGGAATGGGAAAGGGTTGAGAGGGAGAAAGGGGTTAGAGAGTCAGAGAGACCAAACAGTTCCTTTTATAGCAAGCTAGGCCTACCTGGCTGTTGCTAGGCAACTGTTTGACAGAGCATAGAAGGCCTGTCAACAGCCACTGGGCCATCTCTCCAACCCCAGCATAGTATATTTAACATTTAGACAACTCCCCTCACCCCTTGCAGTGCCTCATCTTTGTGCTTCATGCAGCTGTTGTAGAGATATATCCCTATCCCCACAGCCTGGAGAAAGCCCTGTCAGGTCCCTAAGTGACTACCGAAGGGCTCTGTGCCCCAACGTTTCTTGGGCTTGTCAGCAAGAGACAGCTGTAAACGCTGTGTGTGACCTCTGAGGACATAAAGAAGAGCTGTGTCAGCACCAAAGCCGGAGGTGCCTCCAAGGTGCAGACATCGACCAAATGTCCGAGGCTCCCGAGGGCGTCCTCCTTCTCACTGCATCTGAAGTGGCTGCACAGAACCCAGCATCACTAACAAGGATTATTCTTCCCTCTCCAGCATCCCAGCCTTTTCAAGAAGGAACCTACATATACAAAAACCTTTTGAGTTCTGTAATGAGCAATCGGGAACAAATTAAAAGATGGGAGGGAAGGGGAAGAGTTTATGGAGAAAATGTGCCAATGTACCTTGAAAAAGTCTGATGGAATGAGAGAAAGGGGAAGGAGCAGGAGCAGAATTAGGAAGGCCTGGCTGTGGTTTCCCCAAGGCTTCTGAAGAGGAGCATGGGGGGCGGGGGTGGCTAAAATTACAATCCTTATCACAGGGTTAGAAAAATCCAAATAAACCAAAATGGTACCAGGTTGCTCAGGTAACCAAATGACCTTGCTTCCACTCCAGAACTCAGTCAATCAGTAGATTCATGATAAATCTCATCCCAACCCCTTCCCTGGAAGCCAACTTACTGACCAACAGTGTTAACTTGTGCCTGGAAGCTAGCACAGTCTGTCTGCAGAGTCTCCCCTGGAAAGCATCTAAATTAAAGCACCGGAGAGTTAACCACCCAGATCTCCCAACCAAAACATGATGGGGTCAGTGTTCAGCTACTTCCTGTACCCGTGGGTGTCTGGGCTGTCACTTCGTTGTGTTCCAGAGGAAATGAAAAACAACAACAAACAAACAAACCCCCACTGTGACGCTACCTCTAACTCTTGAGGTCAATTCTCTCAGCCTCAGTCATCTCAGTACAAACAGCCTCCATAACTCTCAACTCGAGGTGTTGGCTGGGTAGTGAAGATTATTTAGGTTAAGGGAGTGGCACACCACAGGTCTCAATGAAAGGAAGTCATTATTATTCTAAATAAAAAAGTTTTATACCAGTGGGTGGTGGTGGAGCATACCTTTAATCTCACCACTTGGGAGACAAAAGCAGACTGATCTCTGAGTTCAAGGCCAGCCTGGTCTACAGAGAGGGTTCCAGGACACCCAGGGTTACACAGAGAAACCCCTTTCTCAAAAGAAAAAGAAAAGATGAAACTTGATAGTCTTAGGGGGATAGGAGATAGAGCCTTTCTTGAGACGGAAATGATAAAAGCAGGCACTCTGCCATGTAGTTACCGCTTTCACGAATGCCCATTTTTTCCATGTCCAAGTTGGCTGACCATCTGATTCTGATAATGAACTCCCAAGGTGCACAGAGCTCCATACACGTTAGTGAGAGATTCTGTTTGCTTGTTTACTCTCACAAAACATTGTCTCTATTCCTCTATTTCACCAGGGTTCTGAAAAATGCCAAGTAAGAGTTGAGAACCTGTTTATGTGTGGGCTCAGTGGTGCAGTCTTCCTTCCACCCAAGATTCTCTAGCCCTATCCCAACATGGTGGCCACTAGCCATGTGCTGCTATGTATATTAACCCAAAACTTAATTCAGTCTCCTAATTGCACTCGCTATGTTTGAAATATATGATAGCTGTATGGTTACTAGTGGTCTGCCACTGAGCAGAGTGGATTATAGAACATTTCACCACCACCATCACTATCACCACCACCACCACCACCATCATCATCATCACTGAATCTTCTACTGGACACTGTCATCCTGGAATGATAGGGATTAGCTGACAACATAAAAAACCTAAAATAACTCAACTTGGCAGCTGATAAAATAGCCCATGTGCCTCTCTGGCCAGGACCATTTTCCCGGGAACCTATCCCAGCAGAGCAGGGCCAGCCTGGTGAGCTGCAGGTAGAGAGGATTGTGGAAGGCTCTTTCCCTGGATGCACAAGGGCTCCCTTGGGAATGCCAGGACAGTTCAAGTGAGAGCCAACAGCTTCCCAGGTGATAAGTGAATAGGTCACCAGCCAATTAGAGACTTAACCCAGTCTCTGTGATGGAAGTTGGTGTGCCTCATCAAAAGGCCCCCAGGTGTGCTGGCTTGCTCCACCCTCCACCGCCATACACAAGCTTGTAAGTTCTGTCTGTCGCCTCTTGTCAAAACTCTCTTGATCCTCACTTGGCCAATACTACCTCCCCTGGGATTCTTCCTGACCCCCTGGGTTGCCCCCATTAGTGCTTTCTCTGTGATCTCTGAGAGCATTCAGTGTCTGCATGAACCCAGAGGATCTGTGAATCGTCACATGGAGAGCTCCTTGTGGGTAAGGCCCTTTATTCAACCCAGCACAGGCTATGGTGCTAACAGGATGGCTGTTAATTACTGGAAGCAGAATCATACCAACTCTGCAGGACTCACTCACAGGAATGTGTACTGATGCTGTCTGAAAAGCTTGCCACAGAGAAACTGCAGTGGTGGCCTCTGTCCTGGTCACTAGCATTGGTCACTCAACACTTGCCAGCATATGGCATGGTGAAATTCCTGGTGAGCTCAACCGCTGGCCCTACTTTATCTTGCTGGAGCATTTTTTCCACCCCTCTAGGCCCCTCTACTTAAAAGTAAATACATAATGTGTAAGTCCCCTGAAGCTACTCTGAGAATGGAATAAAGCATTGCACATAAGCATCTGACCAACCGCACAGAGCTCTGTTCTAGAGACTTAACCAGTGTTGCCCACCCAGGGCTCCTCATAGAGTCCACGGTTTGGCTGAATGAAGACAAGAAATGATTAGAGTTCTTCAAGCATGTGCCTTTCCACTCTCTCTTGCATTAGGGTAAAGATAGAATTGCTGTAAAGATGTCCTGAAAATGGGATGACCCCGTGCTATTGAGTTGATTGGCTAAAATTAGAACAGGAGTGAGAGACAAGCCGAGTGCTGATGAAGAGCAACAGACCATCTCACGCGCCGCTGGGGTCAGTGTTGGAACGTGGTGTAACAATTTCTAATCATGCTAAGCCATAACATGGCAGATCCACCAGGAATTAGTTGAGATTTATATATATATATATATATATATATATATATATATATGTGTGTGTGTGTGTGTGTGTGTGTGTGTGTGTGTGTGTGTGTGTGTGTATGTATATATATGTGTGTATGTGTATATATGTATGTATATATACATATACATATATGTGTGTATGTGTATGTATATGTATATATATGAGAGAGAATATATATGTATATATAGGTACATATATGAGAGAATCTTTTACATGTTGATATCCAGTTTCTCCAGATACCACATGTTAACAGGGCTTCTAGTCAATGTGTGCCTTTGGCACCTTCATCTGCAATCAGGTAACTATAGATGCATATATTATCATATATATTATATATTTATATACATGTCAATAGAATACCTTTATAATACAGAAGCACAGTCAGTAGCCACTGTCTTTCTAAGAGCCAAGAAGTGGACACAAGCAGAATGGATAAACAAGACGTGGTTTTCATATATTGAAATTCTATGCAACAGTAATAAAATAAACTCCTCATGATAGCAACATAGATGAATTTCAAAACCATTATTTAAATGAAACTAGCTCATTCTCTGGCTTAAAGATTTCCTGGCAGGCTGGATTGAAAACTAAAATGCAACAAGAGACTTACCCGCTTCCTACATACAAAATGAAAGTGAAGGGATAAGAGACTGTCCCACACAGAGTGAATTCAGTAGCAAGCTAGAGTGGCTTATGTCCATCCATCAAAGTGTATTCTAAGTCAAAATATGTCAGAAGCAACCCAGGGGCTTCTATATATCTACAAATAGAATTGCCCGCCAGGAAGATGTAACTGTAAATATATGTACACCATATATTGTTGAAGCCCTATTTTATTAAATAAGTCAAATGGTACATGAAGGAACAGACAGACCTCAAAATAGCCAAAAGCCTAAATAGCCAATGTAAGCCTGACCAAGAGAAACCTTATCACAATACCCAGTTTCAAATGCATCATGGTGTATACAACCAGCAGAATTCTGAACAGACAGAATCAATAGACAGGGGATAGATCAATAGTAGGGGATGCATCTATAGTTACCTGATTGTGGATGAAGGTGCCAAAACATCATACATTGACTAGAACCCCCTTTAACATGTGGTTTCTGAAGGATTTCCTCTCACTCTCTATCTCTATCTATCTATCTATCTATCTATCTATCTATCTATCTATCTATCTATCTATCTGAAATCTTTCAAGATACAGGAATAGGCAACATCCTTCCTGAACAGTGCTCCAATTTTTAAGAAAGTATAGCAAGAATTGACAATGGGACCTCATCCAATTAAAAGCTCTTTGTAGCACCAATCAACAGGACAGAGAGACTACAGAATCAGAAAACCTACTTTCTATCTATCTGATAGGTGATTAATATCTAGAATATATAAAGAGCTAAATAGCAACAACAACATCAAATCAATAAGTAACTCAGTGAATGAGCAAAGGAACTGAACAGACTGACTATAAAAGAAGTTCAAATTGCCAATAATTATATGAAAACTTAACCCAGTTCCTGTAGTCATTAAGGAAGTGCAAATCAAGACTACCCGGGGGAGCTGGGGCGTTGGCTCAGTGGTTAAGAAGAGTACTGCTCTTCCAGGGGACCTGAGTTCTGTTCCCAGCACCTATACTGGGCCACTCACAATTACCAGTGACTCCAGCTCCAGGTGACCTCATTTCCTCTTTAGGCCTCCACCAGCACCTGTACACTAGCATAGCATACATTCACACAGACACATACACATACATCAAATAATGAAAAATAAACCTTAAAGATAAGAATTCACCTCACCCTAGTCAGAATGGTTATTGTCAAGGATACAAACAAACATCAATAAAGGTGTGAGGGAAAGGGACCCTTGCACACCATTGGAGTGTGAATTAATGTAGCCACTGTAGAAACTGATAGCATCTGCCGCCCAAACCCATTCCATCCTTCGCCAGCAAGAGAGTGACAAGTCATTGACAGAGAGGTGTAGCCGACTGACACTGAGCAGAAGCGTGTATGGCTTTGAAGACACTGCTCAGTGTGCTGTCTCTGAACTGCACCTGTCCTTTCCACTGACTGGCCCTGGGATTCAGTGGCTCACTTTTGGATACACAGATGGTGATCTGTCTGTCCATCTAGAACTGGTTTTCAGAAGAGAGAAACTGCTCCCTTATTGAGTGAGTCCTTGCTTTTATGAATGGGGATGCTGTTTTCTTGAGGAATTAACATATAGAACAAAGCTCTAATGTGCACAGCTTGATGAATCTGAGCAGACAGTCTTCCCCCAGTGGCCACCAGCCCAGGCACTTTATTCCTGTCCCCCCACTCCCCTCTTATTACTTTATCAAGGCCAGCCCTGCCTCTGCCCACCCCAGGCAAACCCTGGTCTTTTTGTTGCTTAGAAAAACCTTGGACCTAGTCTTTTCTTTTCCATCTTCAGAGCTTTGGCAGAGATCTTTGCCATGCAGATGCGTCACCCTTATGTGTCAGAGGAAAGCTGCCAGCCATGCCCTTCCTTAGTAGTAGCATCCCTCTGTTCTGAGACCTGTAGGACAACATTCTGCCCAGAGAAGAGTAGCTTCCAAGTCCCTGGGGCAGGCACCTGTGTCTAAGTTCCTGGGAGCAAGCCTGGCTCATCTCCATTGTTCAGTCTGAAATGGGAGACAGGATAGGGCTGGAGGGACCCATCTTGGGATCATGTAGAGGAGAGTTCTGGTTTGCACACAAGGCTATATCTGAGAGTCCTGACAGACTGGGAGAGGCAACCCTGGTTAGATCTCCTTGGATCACAAATCACTGCCGAGTACACCAGAAGAATTTCAGAGAGAAAGTGATCTTTACCTACACTGGGGTCTCCACACACAGTGTACAGTCTGGTGAAGGAGCACTGAGGAAACCAGCCCTTAAGGATAAGGACATATCAGCAACTGCCCCACTGGTGGGACATAGTGGGAGGTGGTCTATGTCGGGACAAGGGGATTATGAGAAATCTTTGTATCTTACTTTCATTTTCCCTGTGAACTAAAAATACTCAAAAGGAAAAAAAAACTATCTTAAAAGTAAAATAAAAACCAGCAGGAGAAGTCTATCACCTGCTTCAGAGCCGGGAGAGCAGAGGCTGCCTAGACTAACCAGCCTCCCTACCATCCTTCCTTGGAGCAAAGGAGCCTGGGAACAGGAGGCAGAGCCAAGCCTGCCCCCTCTGCCCAGCTACCTCATGCCATTAACACTCTGAGAAGCAAGCTGGCAATACAAACCAGGGAGCATGAAGAGGCCGGGTTCTGACTCCAGAGAGCCAGTCCTTGAGTATCCTACTTCTAGTTGGACTCTCCAAAGTTTCCAAGGCTCTAAGCCAAGGCCACCAGGATGTGGTCCTTGTAGCTGAGCTGACTCAGACTGGTTGACAAATGCCTGGGCAGCCCAGGGAGGACCAGATGACCGACACACACTCTATTTCTTCCTGGGTCCCTGTGTTACTCTAATTATTTTCAATAGAGGCATTGACTTATTCCTTTATTTACTCAATATACTCTTATTAAATCACCCTCCAGGAAGGTCTAACTTTTGTAGAATTCTCAAACTCTTTGGAAATGTTCTGAAAATATAAAACTAGGTAAAAAAGTGAATATATAGGATGAAAAGAGAAATCATAAGATTATTGATGTGTTGGACATTCAGGTTCCTGTCACTGAGAGTCGTTGGGGAATTGTCTTGTAGAAGTGTGACTGTGGCAGCGGGCCTCACTAGAGCACTGTATAGCTCCCGGAGGATGTGTAAGGGCTTGAACTCACTAACTCCCAGAAGCCCAGGCTTCAGGCTTGCTGTGTACAGTGAAGAGCAAGCAGTTACTCTCGGGAGCAAGCAACCACACACTAATAATCTATCATCTAAAAATCAATTAGCTCTGTTCAGGGAGGGGTATGGGGAAGGGTTCCTGAAATTGACAAAGGGAAGGAATTGAAATTGCAGATCGGAGGTTTGGGGCAGGCAATAGAGGGTTTCAGACAAAGTGTCTCTGTATTTCCAGGGGCTTCTTCATGCCTCATGTCTGGTGTCACTGATCACACGTGAGCCTTCCTTGCTGCAGAAGCCCAGCACTACCCCTCCCACTCCCATGGCCTGCAATTCTCCCTCACTCTGAGAGTCTGGCTCTGGTGCATGGGACACAAAGGCCCCTCCAGGAGACCTAGCATATCCTCACCTCATCTTAATGACTGCAGGTTTGGCTGTCTTCCCGTCCAATCTCATCCCAGAACCCCTCCTCACTTTCTCAGCTGCACCAGAATGGTCGGATGCCACACAGCACGCGGCAGGCGGCAGCTGGCACCATATTGGAAGCAGGAACGGAGCTGCACGGCTCTCTGATCCTCAGTACCACAAGTGCTGGCTGCTGGCCACAGCCAGCTCTCTCCTGCCACTGACTGGTTACCAGACTTGGAAGGACAGTCCCTGAAAAAAAATGCTGTGGCAAAGGAATTAGGGGTCAGGAGCTGGGGCTGAGGAAAGGGGATGGGTCCATCCACCCATCTCTTGGTGGATTCCTATGCATGTATTGGTGCCTAGCCCAGTGCCTAGTACGGCACCTGGCAAGTGGTGGGCTCTTCAGAAAACACTTGTGGAAGGAGAGCATTGGTGCATGACAGAAGGCAAGTTCTGCTCAGTCCTTCCTGCCGAGTGAGAGGCCCCAGGAGAGCCAAGGGTGTGTCTTGCTGGATGCTAGTGTGCTTCGCGTTCCAACCTCATGTCTGCAGGAGCCATGCCAGTGCTGGGGTGCTGGGTGCCAATGCGACTGCTGGGATGTGGGACATTAGAGCACAAGCAGCTGCAGAGGCAGATCCATTCCAAAAGGAAGAAGAAGGTGAGCTATCCAGACAGAGCCCAGGCAGAGTGGGAGGCTGCCAAAAGGACTGCCCTCCCCGCCCCGCACCACCCAGCTCCCGCAGTAGCAGCTTTGTGGTCCCTTTTGAGCTCAGCCAGTGCCAAGAGAGAAGGGAGGTGGACGCTTGAGCCACATCCCTAGGACAGGGCGCTTGTGGGGTCGGTTTCCAAATGCTATCTTCTTGCCAAGGCTTCATCTGAAAACTAGCCTGTCACCCACATCACGGATGAGCCTGCCATGCTGTGCCGGGGTTGCTCCTTGGGGCCGCACTCTTGTTAGAGAACTAGAGAAGGGACAAAGCAGTCTACTGTACCGCCTGCTCAAGACCCATGACTTGGAGTCCTGGGTCTGTTTGCCCTCACAAGGGATAAATAGCAATTGACACAACACTCAGGAAGACCAAGATCTGCTTGCCCTGGAACCCTCACTGCCACTCAGGCCCTATACTGTGGTCCCTAAAGTCACGGGACATCCTGCCGAGGCAGGGGTAGTGTGAAACCATCCCAAGAAGGGGAGATCATCCCAAGACTCCTAGTGTCGTAAGTCACAACAGCTTTCCCTTGGCCTTCTCCTTCGGGAAACTTCAAAGGCAAAGGGAAGTTCCAGAGGGGAGGAAGTGGCCCTTTGGAGAAGGCCTGCCTGGCTGCAGGAGGATTGGCAAAAGCCTGAAGATGAGGCCTTGCTCAAGGACCCCAAGTCAGCGCATCATAGGTCTCACTGTCCCCATTCAGCCACCAACCTTGGACAGCCATCAGAGTCAGGAGAGGGAGTAGAGACCAAAAGCCTCCACAGAGACCTGTAGTTTCCCTGAGCCTCTGAGTGGCTCTATCTTTCATAGAGCAGCTCTTCTGTTTACATTATAGGCTAAGTTCTGGCAATTTCCAGAAATTAGTCTCCTTCTTCCCATTGGTAGCTTCTGACTGTGTGTCAGAGGGGGTACCAGCTAGCAGATATAGATGCTGGTGGTATGTCTGACCTATCTCTAGGCCCCAGGGCTGCGGGGGGTCCTGGCAGAGACTCTCAGAGAACACTCGGTTCTTCTATAGCTGATGCCCTACTTGGGCCTGACTACCCAGGAGGCTGGGCAACTTTCCATTTGATTTCACGGTGTATGATTAAGGCCTGGGAGACCCTAGGCATGCACACAGTGTTTCCATTATCCAAGGGGAACATGAAGCAGTCATTCTGATAGGCACAATTCACATCTATGGTGCCTTAGAGTTCACAAGGAGGAGGCACTGTGGGCATGGTCTCTCTCTTCCTGCAACCTGAGCACACTGTGCTTAGTGTGAGATTAATAACTGAGGAAAGAGGCAGACAGATTACGTTTATTAACGAAATGAGCCAAGTTAAGCACAACTTAACCCAAAGCCATGGGACTTTGGGTCAATTGTTTAAGCTTTCCAAGATTCTAGTTCCTTCTTAGTAGGATCGAGAAGCATAACACACTTCTTACCAGAGCACACTTCTAGCCCAGGTCAGACTTTCTAATACTTTCCCCAGTATAAGGAACAACATGGGTCCCAGGAAGAATGGCTGGTTCTAGGGTTGTGGCAGGAAATACATAAGATAAATCTGGAACATCTTAAAGTGGCAGGAAATAGAACAGCATTTTAAAGAAAACATCTAGTCCATGATAACGGTGGGAGCAGGACACAGAAGGGGAGAGAGGAAAAGCCGAGAGGCAGCATTGGAATCGTCTGTAACTGACTGAAGGGTGCTAGATATGACCCGAAGTACAAAGAACACATCCACGGGCCCATGCTGATATAAAGCAATGATTACAGGAGTCAACAAGTAGGCAAGAGGAGTTAAGTCTTCCACACACAAGAATTTCAAATTAAGGGCAGTTAAGAACACTGGCTATTCTTATAAAAAACACAGGTCCAATTCCTAGACCTATCTGGTGATTCACAACCATCTGTAATTCCAATTCCAAGGAATCTGATGTCTTCTTCTGAGCACCTATAAGAACACCAGGCGCACACATGGTATATATACATCCATGAAGTCAAATATTCATATACATGAAATATTTTTTTTAAGAAAAAAGTAAAAAGAATTCCAAGCTAGGGACAGGCAGGTGGCTCAGTAGGTAAAGACTCTTGACACCAAGAGGATCTGAGTTTGATTCCAGAGTTGTATGCAGTGGAAGAAGAAGTCAATGTCCATAAGTTGTCTTCTGACCTCCACGTACCTGCTAAGTATGCGTGCTCGCGTGCACACACACACACACATTCCAGTCTGTCCTGGTCCTGAGGGGAAACTGTCATCCAGATACAAGCCAGAGAAAGTGGTCTAGTACCAATGGAATTGGCACTGGGAAGATTCAAGCCATATCCAGTTCTCAGTGCATTACTTTCCATTCTTGGGGTTTTGAGAGATAGCACCCCAACTCACCTAAGTCAGCATGTGGGGAAGGAGGTAACATTTATTAGAAAGAGAGAGACATGCTCACACAATCAGGCTGGGAAAGGCAGAGCAAGGCTGCATCAGGAATCTCTACAGGGAGTCAGCCCTCCAGGCTCTGACGGTGCTCCTTGTGAGGGCTGTCACCTCCGCTCACCCTGCCAGCTGTCCCCTAGGGCAGCTGTCCCAAGCAGTCGGAACCAGAGATCTGGTAGCTCCCAGTGGCCACCTTTACCAACAGAGAAGGTACTGTTGACTCTGCGCCATCCAGTTCCAAGGAGGCAGAGTTACAGAAAGTTTGTCTGCACGTCAGAATCAGGACTAGAGAGCAACCAAAAACCATGCCCGTTAGACAGACTGAGACCAGCATAAAGATTTTCTAATTATAGATTCATTGATTTCTAAAGATAGATTCATCGATTGAGTAACTGGGAAGGCCTGAGACAGCTGCTAACCCCAGGTCGATGGATATGAGGGAGTAAGGCTGCAATAGTTCATGCTTGGAAGTTTAAGGGAGAGCCAGACCTTTAAGGAGGATGTTCCAGCTGTTGTCCCTGAGACAGATGCCAAGATGTTGGCACAGTGGGAAGACTGCACACTGAACCTCAGCTGCTGCCACAGGCATGCCAGCAGTTGGAAGAACCAAATGTGGAATGTCCACACAATGACGCACTAAACGCCAACAAAAAGGAGAAGATGCTGACTTGTGCCAGTACGTGGAGGAGCCTCAAATATCTGTTGCTGAGAGGAGTGACACGAGGACACTCAGACTGTGTGCTGTCATTTCAACAAGACACCCAGAAGAGGCAAATCTACACAGACAGCAGGTAGCTTGGCTGTTGTTAGGGTGGGACTGCTGGGTGACTGACCGCTAATGGGCACAGGCTTCCTGAGAGTGACAGAAACGCTGTTAGGAGGAACTGTACTCATGATAGCACAACCCAATGAAAAGACCAACCATGGCTAAGTGGCGCATGTAAAAGGGTGTGTTCTGAGCTAGGTAGATTCGAACACAGCAAAGCTTTAGAAAGAAACAACTTCAAAATGCCAATGAAGGGCTAAGCCTGTAGCTTGGTTGTTAGAATGCTTGCCTAGCATGAGTTTGAATCCCCAGCAGCACATTCAATGGACATAGTGATGCCTGCCTGTAATCCCAGCACTCAGGAAGTAGAGGCTGGAGGATTGGGAGTTCAAGATCATCCTTGGCAATATAATGAGTCTGAAGCTAGCCTGAGCTACATAAAAGTAGTGTCTCAACAACAACAACAACAACATTCAAAAGAGCACAGAGAAAGTACAGGAAGAATTGTGTTCCATTATCCCACGTATCTAGGAAAAGCTAAGCTCACCAACAGAGGAGCTGAGACCCTGCAAGGTATGAGGCTAGCTCTAGCCAGCAGCAATCAGTTACAAAACATTGACACCAGTCTGATATTTGCTAACTAGATTCTGATACTATATACTTGGAGAGAGTACCTGATCCCAAAGGTTTAAGGTTCAACTCTCGCCCAACTTTCAACGCCAGTCTGAAGCCCCAGGTTGTAGTTCTGATCCTATACATTTAAGTCTCTCAACTCACCTCCTTAGCTTTCATTCCTTTGCTCCAGTGGCTCATGGAGCTCAAGGAAAGCTACAGGATATTATAGAGATAGAAAGGATATTATAAAGGCTATAGGAGATGAGGTACACAGAAAGAGCCACCTCTGGGAATATCATCCACCAAGAGTCTCCGCAGCTCTGCTGCCTTGGAAGCTCTCTGAAAACTGATCTCTGGAGTTTCTATGGAGACGTCATAGCATGGGAATGACTGCTGACATGCCAGGTGGTGAAGCTGGTCTGCTTTGGCATTCTTCTTGACCCCTGTGTGCAATTTTTCCCACCTGGGACTGAACCTCTGAACCTGTAAGCCAGCCCTAATTAAATATTGTTCTTGTAAGAGTTGCTTTGGTCATGGTGTCTCTTCAGAGCAGTAAAGCCCTAAGACAGAAGGTGGTGCAAGGGACTCAGGTATTGCTATGATAGGCCTGGCTTTTGTTGGAAGAATGTGGATTTGGGGAGTTTGGATATGGAAGTTAATGGAATGCTTTAAGTGGGGCTTAATGGTCTATCTTGGTAGGAATATGGAAGACTTTGTTGCTGAGAGTGATTTGAACTGTAGAAGCCTGGCTCTAGAGCTTTCAGTAGAGAAGAAATTTAATACGTGGCCAAGAGACCCTTCTTATGATATTTTGGAGAAGAATGTGGCTACTTTTTGCCCACTTCTGAAGAGTGGGCCTGAGGCTAAGGTGAAGAGACTCATCTTAATTGCACTGACAAAGGAAGTCTCAGAAACACTCAGCATAGACTTTGTTCTTTGGTTAAGTCTCATGAAGTGCATTTTGAACAAGCAAAGCAAACTTATAAAGGAAAAAATAAAATATACAGTTCAAGTATTAAAGGACATCAGGAAGTGAAACAAAGCTGAATCCTATGTTCAAGGAGATAAAGAGATTAAGGGAGTGGTGAGCTCAAGGCAGGATCCCACCCAGCTAAGTTTATTGCTGTGTTAGCAGTTGAAGAAGAAATAGTTTGGAGGGCACACTTGTGATCCAGATCCTGAGGAACAGTGGCCATGAAAACCTTAGGCCCAGGCATGGTGGTACACACCTTTAATCCCAGGAGACAAAATCGAAGCAAATCTCTGAGTTCAAGGACAGAGCAAGTTTTAGATGAAGAAAAGCTTAAGTTCAGGTGTTGCGGTACACACATTTAATCCTAGGAAACAGAGCCATGGAGCTCTCTGAGTTCAAGGTCAATCTACAGAACAAGTTCTAGGACAGCAAAGCTTAGGCAGTTGAAGGAGTTGGAAATCAGAAAGCTGGTGATTATGTAATAGAACAAGGGGGCCATGTTCCAGCTCCTGCAAGCACCAGAACTTGGCAGCTTCAGCCATGTGGCTCTGGCTTTAGAGTCAAGAATAGAAGGGATTACTGGGACAACTGATGCTGGTTAGCTGTAGCTAAGAAATTAGCAGTGATTAGTTAGAGACCAGCATCACTGAGGTGAAATCTGGGAAGTGTTTTCTGAGAGCACGAAGAAGCTGTTTTCCAGAGATAGCCATGGTTGTACCTCATGCTGCAGCTGTACTTGGTAATATGTAAGACTCACCTAGGCTGTACTGATTTTGAAGGCATGAAGGGGTCATGAACAGCAGCTGAGGCTTGGCACTGTGAGAGGCTGTGGAAGGCCATTGGTGAAGGTACAACCTCAGGTGCAATTGCTAGCCCAGGACTGAAGGAGTCATGCAAAGGATTTGAGGCTTGGCACCATGAAGAGCGTCTGTGAAAGACTATTGGTGAAACCTAGTTGCAGTGGAAGACAGCAGTGTATTGGAGATGCCAGTACCACGGGATGATCACCAAGAACAGCAGCAGCAGTGGAGTGGAGTCAACCAGAACCTAGAGAACTACAGAGGGCAGAGCTAGAGAAGTGACCCACGCCCTTAGGAGGAACCCAAGATCATGTGTGGATCCTAGACGTAGGAACAAGAAGCTGTGAAGCTGAAGTTGACTTGGAGACCCCATGATCTTGATGATGCCAGAGTCGTGGGCTATCTTCTAACAGGGAGTAGAACCAGCCCAGGAGAAAGAAGCTTGTTGCAGTCAACGAAGATGAAAAAGGAGTGGAGATCTGAAGACCATTTTGACATTAGACATGGAGATGCAGAGTTTGGAGTCTGTCCAGCTCGTTTCCTGTCTTGCTTTGGGGATTACAATTAAGTGATTTGATGAATCTCAGAAGTGACTTTGAACTTTGGACTTTTAACATTGTTTTAACATTGTTGCTATAGACTATGGGGACTTTGGAAGTTGCACTAAACGTACTTTTTGTATTATGCTATGAGTAGGTATGGCCCTCATAGACTCATGTGTTTGAACAAGCCTATGGGGACTAGGGAGTGGAATGTGATGGTTTGTATATGCTTGGCCCTGGGAGTGGCACTATTAGGAGGTGTGGTCTTGTTGGAGTAGGTGTGTCACTGTGGGCGTGGGCTTTAAGACCCTCGTCCCAGATGCCTGGAAGTCAGTCTTCTCCTGTTTGCCTTCAGAACAAGATGTAGAACTCTCTGCTCCTCTTATACCATGCCTGCCTGGACACTGCCATGCTCCTCCCTTGATAATGGACTGAAGCTCCAAACCTGTAAGCCTGCCTCAATTAAATGTTGTTCTTATAAGACTTACCTTGGTCATGGTGTCTGGTCACAGCAGTAAAACCCTAAGACAGTCTTTATGTGGTGAGGGACTGGCACTTGGATCACCCTGAGATGGGTGTGGTACTGGCATGGATCTCTGTCCTAGCTCTGTGTCTCTTTATGAGACTGGAGGAGGGGAGGGTAAGGGACAGCAGCTGTGGACTCCTCCTGCTCAGGCTCCCTACCTGCAAAGGGATCCCCCAGTTGCCACTCAGGTGCTATGAAAATGAAGCAGGCAGAGCCCAGGGAACTCCGCAGAAGAGGGGCAAGGACCCTTGACAACACAGCCCACAGGATCAACTAAGCAGGGCTCCTAGGGCTCACAGGGACCCTGCATGGGTCCGAGCTGGGTCCTCCTAGGGCTCACAGAGACCCTGCATGGGTCCGAGCTGGGTCCTCGTAGGGCTCACAGAGACCCTGCATGGGTCCGAGCTGGGTCCTCGTAGGGCTCACAGAGACCCTGCATGGGTCCGAGCTGGGTCCTCCTAGGGCTCACAGAGACCCTGCATGGGTCCGAGCTGGGTCCTCCTAGGGCTCACAGAGACCCTGCATGGGTCCGAGCTGGGTCCTCCTAGGGCTCACAGAGACCCTGCATGGGTCCGAGCTGGGTCCTCCTAGGGCTCACAGAGACCCTGCATGGGTCCGAGCTGGGTCCTCCTAGGGCTCACAGAGACCCTGCATGGGTCCGAGCTGGGTCCTCCTAGGGCTCACAGAGACCCTGCATGGGTCCGAGCTGGGTCCTCCTAGGGCTCACAGAGACCCTGCATGGGTCCGAGCTGGGTCCTCCTAGGGCTCACAGAGACCCTGCATGGGTCCGAGCTGGGTCCTCCTAGGGCTCACAGAGACCCTGCATGGGTCCGAGCTGGGTCCTCCTAGGGCTCACAGAGACCCTGCATGGGTCCGAGCTGGGTCCTCCTAGGGCTCACAGAGACCCTGCATGGGTCCGAGCTGGGTCCTCCTAGGGCTCACAGAGACCCTGCATGGGTCCGAGCTGGGTCCTCCTAGGGCTCACAGAGACCCTGCATGGGTCCGAGCTGGGTCCTCCTAGGGCTCACAGAGACCCTGCATGGGTCCGAGCTGGGTCCTCCTAGGGCTCACAGAGACCCTGCATGGGTCCGAGCTGGGTCCTCCTAGGGCTCACAGAGACCCTGCATGGGTCCGAGCTGGGTCCTCCTAGGGCTCACAGAGACCCTGCATGGGTCCGAGCTGGGTCCTCCTAGGGCTCACAGAGACCCTGCATGGGTCCGAGCTGGGTCCTCCTAGGGCTCACAGAGACCCTGCATGGGTCCGAGCTGGGTCCTCGTAGGGCTCACAGAGACCCTGCATGGGTCCGAGCTGGGTCCTCCTAGGGCTCACAGAGACCCTGCATGGGTCCGAGCTGGGTCCTCCTAGGGCTCACAGAGACCCTGCATGGGTCCGAGCTGGGTCCTCCTAGGGCTCACAGAGACCCTGCATGGGTCCGAGCTGGGTCCTCCTAGGGCTCACAGAGACCCTGCATGGGTCCGAGCTGGGTCCTCCTAGGGCTCACAGAGACCCTGCATGGGTCCGAGCTGGGTCCTCCTAGGGCTCACAGAGACCCTGCATGGGTCCGAGCTGGGTCCTCCTAGGGCTCACAGAGACCCTGCATGGGTCCGAGCTGGGTCCTCCTAGGGCTCACAGAGACCCTGCATGGGTCCGAGCTGGGTCCTCCTAGGGCTCACAGAGACCCTGCATGGGTCCGAGCTGGGTCCTCCTAGGGCTCACAGAGACCCTGCATGGGTCCGAGCTGGGTCCTCCTAGGGCTCACAGAGACCCTGCATGGGTCCGAGCTGGGTCCTCCTAGGGCTCACAGAGACCCTGCATGGGTCCGAGCTGGGTCCTCGTAGGGCTCACAGAGACCCTGCATGGGTCCGAGCTGGGTCCTCGTAGGGCTCACAGAGACCCTGCATGGGTCCGAGCTGGGTCCTCGTAGGGCTCACAGAGACCCTGCATGGGTCCGAGCTGGGTCCTCGTAGGGCTCACAGAGACCCTGCATGGGTCCGAGCTGGGTCCTCGTAGGGCTCACAGAGACCCTGCATGGGTCCGAGCTGGGTCCTCGTAGGGCTCACAGAGACCCTGCATGGGTCCGAGCTGGGTCCTCGTAGGGCTCACAGAGACCCTGCATGGGTCCGAGCTGGGTCCTCGTAGGGCTCACAGAGACCCTGCATGGGTCCGAGCTGGGTCCTCGTAGGGCTCACAGAGACCCTGCATGGGTCCGAGCTGGGTCCTCGTAGGGCTCACAGAGACCCTGCATGGGTCCGAGCTGGGTCCTCGTAGGGCTCACAGAGACCCTGCATGGGTCCGAGCTGGGTCCTCCTAGGGCTCACAGAGACCCTGCATGGGTCCGAGCTGGGTCCTCCTAGGGCTCACAGAGACCCTGCATGGGTCCGAGCTGGGTCCTCCTAGGGCTCACAGAGACCCTGCATGGGTCCGAGCTGGGTCCTCCTAGGGCTCACAGAGACCCTGCATGGGTCCGAGCTGGGTCCTCCTAGGGCTCACAGAGACCCTGCATGGGTCCGAGCTGGGTCCTCCTAGGGCTCACAGAGACCCTGCATGGGTCCGAGCTGGGTCCTCCTAGGGCTCACAGAGACCCTGCATGGGTCCGAGCTGGGTCCTCCTAGGGCTCACAGAGACCCTGCATGGGTCCGAGCTGGGTCCTCCTAGGGCTCACAGAGACCCTGCATGGGTCCGAGCTGGGTCCTCGTAGGGCTCACAGAGACCCTGCATGGGTCCGAGCTGGGTCCTCGTAGGGCTCACAGAGACCCTGCATGGGTCCGAGCTGGGTCCTCGTAGGGCTCACAGAGACCCTGCATGGGTCCGAGCTGGGTCCTCGTAGGGCTCACAGAGACCCTGCATGGGTCCGAGCTGGGTCCTCGTAGGGCTCACAGAGACCCTGCATGGGTCCGAGCTGGGTCCTCGTAGGGCTCACAGAGACCCTGCATGGGTCCGAGCTGGGTCCTCGTAGGGCTCACAGAGACCCTGCATGGGTCCGAGCTGGGTCCTCGTAGGGCTCACAGAGACCCTGCATGGGTCCGAGCTGGGTCCTCGTAGGGCTCACAGAGACCCTGCATGGGTCCGAGCTGGGTCCTCCTAGGGCTCACAGAGACCCTGCATGGGTCCGAGCTGGGTCCTCCTAGGGCTCACAGAGACCCTGCATGGGTCCGAGCTGGGTCCTCGTAGGGCTCACAGAGACCCTGCATGGGTCCGAGCTGGGTCCTCGTAGGGCTCACAGAGACCCTGCATGGGTCCGAGCTGGGTCCTCGTAGGGCTCACAGAGACCCTGCATGGGTCCGAGCTGGGTCCTCGTAGGGCTCACAGAGACCCTGCATGGGTCCGAGCTGAGTTCTCCTAGGGCTCACAGAGACCCTGCATGGGTCCGAGCTGGGTCCTCGTAGGGCTCACAGAGACCCTGCATGGGTCCGAGCTGAGTTCTCCTAGGGCTCACAGAGACCCTGCATGGGTCCGAGCTGGGTCCTCGTAGGGCTCACAGAGACCCTGCATGGGACTGAGCTGAGTTCTCCTAGGGCTCACAGAGACCCTGCATGGGACTGAGCTGAGTTCTCCTAGGGCTCACAGAGACCCTGTATGGGACTGAGCTGAGTTCTCCTAGGGCTCACAGAGACCCTGCATGGGTCTGAGCTGGGTCCTCGTAGGGCTCACAGAGACCCTGCATGGGTCTGAGCTGGGTCCTCATAGGGCTCACAGAGACCCTGCATGGGACTGAGCTGGGTCCTCTGCATAGGTTATGGTTGTGTAGCTTGGTGTTCTTGTGGGGCTCCCAACAGTGGGAGTGGACGTGTTTCTAACTTTCTTGCCTCTTCCTTGGGATTCTTTTTCTCCTACTGAGCCACTTCATTCAGCCTTAATATGAGGGTTTGTGCCTAGTCTTATTGTAACTTGTTATACCATGTTCAGTTAATATCCCTGAGATCTGCTCTCTCTCTCTCTCTCTCTCTCTCTCTCTCTCTCTGCCTCTCCCTCTCCCTCTCTCTCTCTCTCTCTCTCTCTCTTAGAAAGAGAAATGGAGGAGGAATGAATCTGGGGGAAAGGGGAATTGTGGGGAAGGACTAGGAAGAGCGGAGGTAGGGGAAACTGTGGTTTGGATGCAATGTAAGAGAGGATAAAAATGTATTTAAAATAATAAAAAAGTGATAATAAAAATGAGGCATGAATTCCTTCAGTTCTTGTTCTTCTGTGTGTGTGTGCACATGCACATGTGTGTGCGTGAGTGTGCCTATGTGTGTGCATGTGTGACGTATATGTATGTATGTATGTGTGTAAGTGCCTGTGTGTCTACATGTGTGGTGTATAGGTGTGCACATGTGCATGCATGAATGCATGTGTGTGTGCCTATGTGCATGTGCAGGCCTCCCACTGAACCTGAGCTTGCTCTTTTTCACTTAGACCGGTTGCCAGCGAGCTGCAGCCACCCTGACTCTGCCTACCTCACCCCGATGCTGGAGTTAGAGGTGTGAGGAGCCACACGCGCCTTCTTATGTGGATGCTGTGAATCTGAACCCAGGCTCTTGTGCTCATGCAGAAGTGCTCTGAGATGCTGAACCCCCTGTCCCCGCCCTCCCAATATTTTTTCGGGCATAAACGAATGAGATAGTATTTGAACACCTCTGGGTTCTGACCATAAAATAATCAGCAAACCTTTGAGTCAAACATTCTGCCTTGACCTGCTGGCACATTGCCTGTCTGGCGTTGCAGGATCAGACACTGGGAAGAACTGGTACACTGAGTGGTCACAGGTGAGCCTACCTCCATATAAGTGCCCGTGCACAGCTGGAGCCTCTCTCAAATGCACAGCATAATCCAGAAGGGGTGTACCCTCCATCCCGGATGCCTAATGCACTCTGTGGGGTGGTGTTCTCACACTGATCCATCAACTGGTTGTACCTAGATCTTTCTGCCCTGGTTAGAAAGCCTTGACTGACCCTCCTGGAGCAGGGACCTCCAGGGGGAAGGAGCTGCTTATAGTTTCAGGGGCAAATCTATTGTCATCGTGAAGCAGGAGCCTGGTAGCAGGTAGATAGGCATGGCATTGGAGCAGTAACTGAGAGGTTACGACTTCTCTACAGCAGAAGGTGGGCGGGGGAGGGAGAGAGGGGGAGGGAGAGAGAGACTTAGTCTTGCTGAAGAATTTGTGGTGGTTTGCATGAGAATGGTCCCCATAGACTCATATATTTGAAAGTTTGTTTCCCAGTTGGTGGATGGTTTAGGAAGGAATAGAAGATAGGACCTTGTTGGAGGATGTATGTCACCAGGGGGTGGGCTTTGGGGTTTCAAAAGCTCACTCCAGGCCCAGTCTCTCTCTCTCTCTCCCTCTCTTTCCATAAATATATATCTTGTTCCAGGGCCTACCTTCCTGCTACCATGCCCCAGTCCCATGTGACTGTACACAAGCCCCCAACTAAATGCTTCTTTTTCTAACTTGTCTCAGTCATGGTATCTCTTCACAACAATAGAACAGTAACTAAGACAGGACTCTTGGCTTCTTTTGATTCAGAGTCCTGGTCCTGCAAAAGCAGCAATCCTGCCCCCACCCACCCACCCCCACCCCGCTCCCAAAGAGACACCCATGAGTTGCTGATTAAGTGGGAAGGTCACACTCTGGCTGAGGTCAGCTGTTCACAGTGGACTCCCACTGTTGGGAGACGACAGGTGCCATATGTTTCCTGCTCAGCACCTCCGAGGCCTGACACCTATGGAGGGTGAAGGAGGGGATTCGAGGGCACCACAGGGAGGACGGGCCCTGGCATGATGCCAGAAACAGACAAGCTAGAGTATGCAGCCAACTGCAGAAGCAGCCACCTCTGAACTTCTTGTCCTCAACACCTGCGAGCCCAGTGACAAGCACACACCTGCAGGGCTCCGTGAAGGATAAATGACATGTGATCTACATGGGGTGGAGAAGAGACCCAGGCGCAGAGGAGAGCTCCTGGGGGAGAGAGTGAGATCATGGAAAGAGCAGGTCCCCTGGGGTAGATGGCAGGAGAGCTGCAACCAAAGGGTGGATGAAGGGCAGTGAGGGTAGAAGGACAGAAAGACAACAGAGTTTGTGTGGGGAAGATGGACAAAGGAGGCCAACAGGATACTGGTGAGAGCCCCTGCTATAAGGAGCCTCTATCCACTGGCTCAGTCTGTGCCTGAACATCCACATCCCCCAGCTCTAAGACCCCAGTGGATGGTGTGGTCCCCCTGAAGCTGCCCCAAGTACCAAACCATCTGTATGTATGCATGTGTATATGTATGTATATATGTATGTATGCATACACATATATGCATATGTATATGATGCATCTGTATATTTATGTATGTATGTATATAATGCATTTTTCTTACACAGGCACACCAGTGACCAATTTTAATGTACTCATTAGGCAAGGGATAAAGGGATCAACAACAATAGCTCCTAGGAGACCAACCACAAGAGCAAACGGTCATGTTGCTGCTGCTGGTATCCGAGTTCTTGAGCACTGCTTGATTTTCTCTTGTGGGGAGGGACTTTATTTATTCTTAATTTGAAAAAAAAATGGACAGCCCAAATGGACCCCAGACCATCTCAATTTATGTTTCGATTGCGGGTGTGGGCTACCTTGCCTGACTGGAGGGAGTTAATAAGTAGAATAAGGGTCACGAGGAGACAAGATAGATCACAAGGAATACGAGTCTTCACAGAACACAACTAGAACACAAGTCTATGCTATTATACTGCCTTGGGTGATGTGCTAACCAAGATAGCTATTAATTGGTTTCCATCATGGGTGGGCAACATCATGGTGTGAATGTATTGGCAAAGAGATGTCCTGGGAAGGACAATGTGAAACTTCAGCAAGCTACACAGAGTGGCTCATAAGATAAAAGACACACATTGCTCATTTCTGGAATTTTCCACTTAGTGCTTCCAGACCACAGTTGGGAGCAGGTAATGGAAACCATAAATAAGGAGGACCTACTACACACATATAAGGGAGGCCTGCTGCCCGTATCTCTGATGAAGCCCAGAGAAGCAGCTGGTCGTGCCTGTCCATCAGGCATTCACTGTGTGCTACAGTGTGGCAGAAGAACACATCTGCCTAAGATGGCAATGACATTGTGCTAGAGGCGGGGTAGCAGAAAGGGTCCTGAGGGAAGTTTGGAGCAGTCTAGGTATTCAGTCGGGAGGCCCATTGCTCTGGGCCTTGTCTTTGGACAAGTGTGGGTACCAAAAGCAAAACAAAAACAGGCAGGCATCTGATCAGCCAGGAACTGGCCTTTGAGGCAGCATAGCAGGACTTGCGGATGACTGGGAAGTCTAGTCCTTCTTCACCGGCACCCCATCTCCACTGCAGCATCCCCTGATCTCCCTGGGTCAGCTGCCATGGCTATAAGCTTTAGCTCACAAGTATTCAAAAACAAACAAACTAACAATGAAATCCTAAAAGAAGGTTACCCTCAAAGAAGGTTAACAGGACATACTTTATGTCCCTTTCAAAACTGTGCCAAAACACACAACTCCTTGCCTGAGAATAGTTGATCTTCTAGGGAAATATATTATTGTTTGACTCGCTAATTATTATTAATTCAGGGCTCAGACTGTGAAATTATTTTAGCTTGCCAAGAAGTAGAAACAAAGAGACCCTGTCCAGGAAAGAGATGATCTCAAAGGTTGCATTTAATTGCTGTGTAGGACATTAAGATCTCTTCCTAACCAGTGTGTCTAATGTCCGTCCACATCAAGGTTACACAAACCTAAATGCCTCAGATGTGCTTTTAACCATTTATAATATCTTTTGTTCTCCATTAGTGATTGAGTTGAATACAGTTTTCAGTCTGTGTGCATTGACATTTGAAAGTCATACTTTTAACTTCTTAACACTGTACATGCTAGGTTATATACTACAGGGTTCTAAGTATCACGAGACACAAACATGAGAATTATATTGCTCAATGATATTAGAACATTTTGATTGACAACCAGCAGTGCCAGAGGTCCTGACAGGAAAACCCACATAGACTAATTTATTATGTTCCTAAGGATGGTTGGGTCTGTTACGACATGTGACGTAAGCTAGAAGTCCCAGAAAATTTGGAGCCTAGGCCTGGCAACCACATCAAAGAAACAATAGCAAAATATGTGAATGTGGTGTTAAAAATGAAAGAAACCCGGGGCTCTCGTGTGTAGGTCCCAGGTCAGATCGAGCATTGTCCTAGCAGGTGAAGACACAGGTCACATCAGGCTATTCAGGTGTCATATGTTAGTGATGACAACTGAGACCAAGGTCCTGTTGGAATCCTGATCAGATATTCCTACCATGGTCCCTCTTGTCTGACATCCACAGTTAGGGCTGATGTTGGCACCCTAGTCTGTGTCACAACCCCTCATCCTGAAGATCCATAGCAGATCCTCCCTCCCTCCTTCCCTCCTTCCCTCCCTCCCTCTCTCCCTCCCTTCCTTTTATTAAAATCTCCTCCCTGAGATTTGCAAAAGAAAAACCAATTCCTCAATTTTGTGCTAAATTTGTGCAAGTTTTTTTTTTTTTCCCGAGACAGGGTATCTCTGTATAGCCCTGGCTGTCCTGGAACTCACTCTGTAGACCAGGCTGGCCTTGAACTCAGAAATTCACTTGCCTCTGCCTCCCAAGTGCTGGGATCAAAGGCGTGCGCCACCACTGCTCAGCTTGAAGCAAGTTTTAATTATTGACCAGGATGAAATTCCCAGCGACTGGCCATGAGATGTGCCGTAGGGGCTTTTTAAGGATAAAACCATCCAGCCACCATATTTTCTCAAGTGGGCTTGTATATTTTATAAGAACTACAACTCTCAGCACCCCAGGAAGTTACCCGGTTTTTGGGCTGAGAGGCTGACTTTGGATCTTTCCTTCCCTCCCTCTTTCCCTCCCTCCCTACTCCCATCACTCTCTCTCTGTCTCTCTCAACTTTTTATTTTTTATTTTGACAGAATCTGGCCTCAAAAGCCTTGACTGTCTTACCCTGCCTCCCCCATGCCAAGGTAGCATCATGCCTGACAAGACTGCCTTTCAAATAAGACTTTCTCTAAAAAGGAAAAGCTCATAGGAGTTCAGTGGCTCTGCACACAAGTACATACATCCACTTACCAACCCCATGAGAGAGAAAAGGCCTGCCTCAGAGGCTGGGAGAGTCCTCTTGGTCACTGGCACCATGGGGCAGGCCAGGGAAGCCAACATGCCTTGATGCAGCACATAGCAGATCACAAGCTCCACTGTGGCCTTCATCACTGTGGCCTTCATCACTGTGGTCTTCTGGTTAACTGGATGCCTCTCCCACCGTGGCAGCTGCAGTGACTCTGCTTTGTGATTAGATGGAGCCTCAGCGGACAGATGTAGTTACTTAGGCAGCAGCGCCGAGCAAAGCCTCTGACACACAGTTGCCTCCAATTCATGTGTTGTACAGGTTGAACCTCTGAGCAGAACAGCTGCTAGCTTCGTCAGATCAGAGATGCCTGCTTGCAATCAGAAGCAGGCCTGTGGACTGCTGATGTGCACTCATTGAAAGAGGGTTAGACCCTCACAGGAGGTTCTCCCAGCCATTTACATGCAATTAAATCACATATGGCCCTGGAGTCTGGGAAGTGCTGGAGTATATAGGCTGAGGACGTTCTGACTGTGCAGACATGGGAAGGCCACCATTCATGCTGAGTGCAGATCTTCCTGAATGGCTGCTTTGGGATCATCCCTGTTCCTGCCTATAATTCCCCACTCATTGTTCTGTAAATAAGCCTAAAAACCCCATTGGTTCCCCAGAGTGAACCTTGCTTTGTCTGGGGGACATAAAGATGGAAGACTGTTTTGTCTTCTCAGGGAAGGAATTTTTACAACACTGAACCATTCAAAAACTCAACTCACACAGCCAAGGTCAAGGTCAAAAGGAATGGACTTTATCTCTGGGCCAAGGCAAGGGTTTGGATGTATGGAGGGGTGAGGGGTTGGGGCCAGTCATTCACCTGAAAAGCCCTGCCTCAGCTATTATGCTGAAGGACCACCCACCCCGCACTCCTTCCCAGTCTCTAGTCTCAGCAGCATCCTCTCTCCAGGGATCTGGGCTCCTTGAACTGAGTCTAGGGAGATCAATCACTAGGATGCTCAAAGCACAGGCTTCCCCTCACCTTTCACCTCCCCCTACTCTTGAGAGCATTCTAATTGCATCCAAAGCCATTTCCTATGGCCATGAAAATGATCCTGTTCCACTCCATTACTCGGGCTATGCTGCAGATCAGCTTCATTGCAGCACTGACACATGGGGCCCCGCAACATGTCAAGGCGGTCTCACTGTAAGGCCCGTGTTTACTGTGACAATGTCAACGATGACCAAGAACAGTTTTACCACATTGACCTGCCAGCCATTGGAGGACGGAGAAAAATGTTAGTGATGAGACTGTGGACCGTCATCATCTAGAGCCTTACGGCTTAGTCAGAAATCAAACAACCACAGTTATGAACCCCACTTGAGAACCCTACTTATATATGAGACATATCATGTGCTTTATATACACAGGAGACAAGGACGGCGTTGTTCCTGGAACAGGGATAGATCACTTGGGAGAATTCCAGCGAGTCTTGACAGCAACATGGCTTCCACGGAAGGAGGATATCATTGGCCAGAAATCAGAGAGTTGGCTGGGGATGTAGCTTCCTATCTAACAGCCTGAGACTGTCTCAAAACAGAATGAACGAAACCAGCAACAACAGCAACACAAGCGCAGAGACAAAATTCAGGGGCTTGGGAAGGAAAGAATGTGGTGACTTAGAGTAGAAATCTTTATATCTAATTTTCTGCACAGTAGAAAAGGACCAGAGGTGGTGTGTGTGTGTGTGTGTGTGTGTGTGTGTGTGTGTGTGAGAGAGAGAGAGAGAGAGAGAGAGAGAGAGAGAGAGAGAGAGAGAGAGAGAAGGGAACCAAGTAGGAGACACATCTTGCTTTGACCAAAGTTCCCGCTGGAGGTCATGTAAATGGAGGCCAACAGAATGTGCAGCGGTGTACTCTTCAGTCATAGCTACCTCTCTTCACATCTCGGAGAGCTCTGAGACTGGGGTAAACAGGGCTGACAGCAACCAGCAGGAGGCCGTGCCTCACAGACGCGACCCTAGCTTTCCACAAACCCATACGGCAGGAGAGAGGAAGACAGTACTAGGGCACTCTGTGTTCTGGTAAGACCTTGACTGACAGCATGTTCTTCCTCCAAGCCAACAGGTATGTCCTGAAGTCACCTTCCCAAGGAAACTGCAGGGGGCCCAACACCTGTAGCCAATTCTGCTTTAAGACTGTGCTCAAGTAGATGTATCGAGAGACAATCCATGCCGTGATCACGGCAGGTTCTCGAGCCATGCATTTTGAACAGTAAATAGAAATGTCTGTATGTCTATCCTGCAAGACAGAACATGATGCTGCACACCATTGTTCCCAGTGCCTCACAGCTTGGAAAATGGTGCTGCTAGCCCATCTTCCATCCAAGGAATTAGGGGATTAAAGGGTAGGTTGCCCTCATCATATCTCTTTGATCTAAGGAGTTTTCGGTCTTTTCCCTCCTCGTTCTGATTCTTTCAACTTGTTCTCAGTCTTTACTCAGCAAGAGTCAGTCAGTAACTCAGCTCTGACAGGACAGGGTGGTGCCAGAGGCAGCAGCCGAGTCCCACTGTGCAGGGCCAGGGTGATAAAGGACACCCAGAGGAACGTATGGGGTCCGAAAAGCATCCACAGTTCCAGGGATGCAGGCAGGGCTAAATGATGGCTATCTAGCTATCTAGAGGATACATGGCTGCCAAGGATGGTAAGAGGCAAATAAGATCCTGAGCTGTATGCACTGAGTCCCAAGTATGTGAAATGTCATGAACTTTGCATATATTACCAGGTGGTTTTTGTTTTCCATTAAAATATAAGACAAGGGCTGGGAATGTAGCTTACGCAATAGAGTGTTCACTAATATTCAGGAAGCACTGGGTTCAATCCTCCAGCATAAACTTGGTGTTGTGATCATAAAAAGAGAAAGAGGTGTAAGAATATGTTCTATGGCGGTGTGGAGGAAGGGGATGCCTCAGTGGACCCATGCCGAGGCTTCCCTTCCCCCTGAGGGACCAGACACACGATGATATAGTATAGAATAGAGTTTATTCAGGGCATGGGGAGGGGGGTTAAGGGGGTAGCAGAGGCAGAGAAAGGCAGGGAGAAGGAAAGAGTAGAGAAGTAGAGGCTGGCCATCCGTGGAGAGAGGGGGGAAGGAAGGGGGAAGGGAGGAGAACCCAAGAGGGCAAGAGAGAAGCTAAGAGAGTAAGAGGAGTAAGAGAGAGAGGAGGGGGCAAGCAGCCTCTTTTATAGTGGACCAGGCCTACCTGGCTGTTGCCAGGTAACTGTGGGGTGGAGCTTAGACAGAATCCTAACACCAGGTGTGGTGGTATGAGACTCTAATCCTAGGACTCTGGAAACAGAAACAAGAGGACCAGAAGTTCAAACTCACCCTTGGCTACTTAGTGATTCTGAGGTGAGACTGGGCTACATGAGACCACCTCAAAATCAAATCCAAAACCAAAACCAAATCTAAAACCAAAACCCAAAACCAATCAATCAATCAAGCAAGCAATGCATGTCTGTACAAATTAAAACACTGCAAATGTTTAGAACAAAGAGGGAAACACCTTTGACATGACCCACCATCTTCTCCTGCCCTTCCTTGTGGGACCCTCTGTCTTGTGGTAAACAGTCTGCTGTGCTTCCAGACTGTCCCACACAGTTATAGGTGTGAAATAATAGCTGACCACATACCTGTGCCTACTAGGTGCAGGTGTTATTCTGCGTTTACACACAGACACAAAGGTGCACCCTTGAATGTCACTAATTTTTCAAACTTGCTTTTTGCTTGATATGTATTGGGAGTTTTTTCTAAATGAGTACTTACAAGTCTGCCTCCTTTTCTAAAAATTTATTCTAGTTTAAAAAGTAGTGCCTGCATCTGGTAAGACTCCAGGGGGAACACGGGGAACAGACGGTGACATTTCCTGCCTGCTGGCTTCATTTTGTGCTCAAGTACGCTTCCATTGTCTAGGCACTTCATTCATGCCTCTCTATATTTTTAACTTTTATAAATCAGTATTATCACCGTACTTTCTCATATCATACACCTTAGACACCTGTATTACTTACTTTTCTGTTGGAACGAACACCATGATCAATGTAATTTAATTAGGGGGCATTTAATTGGGATTATGGTTCCAGAGGGTTGGAGTATATTGAGGTCTGGGAATCACCACAGAAAACACTCAAACACCAATCTTAGTCAAACAGGGATGGTTTATTGAATGCCGCACCCTAAGACTGATCTATCAGGGCCACGTTCTGGACTCAGGAGCTAAACTGTGACCTTGAGTCAGGATCCTATAGGGCTTTATAAGCCTGAGATCTACAAATATCTGTGCCAAGTTATTCCACCAATCACCAATCAGGATTTAGGAGCTAGGGGATTTGCTTAGGAACATGTCTTTGTTGTAAACGTATCCTGCTCCCATTGGTTGGGGTATTCAGCTATGCCGGGGAACTTGTTTAACATTCATGTCTTAACTTGCCTACCAGAATGGAACTTGTCTAACATTTATGCCTTAACTTGCCAACCAGGATGTCAGTTACTCATGTACATGCCCCTTTCTGCCAGGTAGGAGGATGTCAGTTCCCAGGGAGGTCTTGGGAACTCAGACTTTACTTGACCCCTATTCAAAATGGAAGTTTTATTCTAAATAAATGTAGGTGTCTCTCTTATGTTGGGGTCAATCCTAGGGGAAGCTTACAAAATCAAATACCATAAAAGTTTATAAATAGGTGCAGGACGTGCTGCTGGGTAGTTGGTTCAGTCCAAGTTTATTATGGGTTACTATACAAAGCAGTTCTACTGACTTCTACTGTGATTGGTTTTCAATGGTGCAAAACATAGCAAAATATGGAATCAACTTGGGCATGAGAAAGTTTCCTAGTAATAACAGAAACAACATATGAAAAAGTTTGCTTATAATATTAGTAACAGCACAAAATGGCAGGCCAGCCAGCTAACAGTGCCTAGGCCTAAACATTTTACCTAGGCCTTAACATTCCATCTAGGCCTTAATAGAGCCCATGATGGCAGAGTGAAGTCATGGTGGCAAGAACAGTTGAGAGCTCACATCTCAAAAGTACAAGCATAAGGTAGAGAGCACACGAGGAATAGAATGAGTCTTTTGAAACCTCAAAGCCCATCTCCCAGTGACACATCTCCTCCAACAAGGCCATACCTCTTAATCCTTTCCAAACAGTTCCACCAACTAGGGATCAACTATTCAAACACATAAGCCTATGGGAGCCATTCTCACTTGAACCAATTCAATACCCAAATACAAATAAATATCTACCACATTACATTCTTTCTTTTGTTTTTTTTTAAATACAAGATCTTATTATACAGCCCTGGCTTGTCAGGAGCTCACTACAAAGATCAGGCTGGCCATAAACCCACATGCATGGCCACATTTAAAAAAAAAGATTTCTTTTTATTATTTTAAAATTATGTGTATATGTACATATCTGTGTGTGTCTATGTGCACATGAGTGCAGGTGCCCTCAGAGGTCAGGGATCACATCTCTTGGAGCTAGAATTACAGGTGGTTGTGAGCTGCCTGATGGGAGTGCTGGGAACTGAACTTGGATCCTCTGGAAGAGCAATAGTTACTCCCAACCACTATCTCTTCAGTTCAGCTTCCACCATCACCACCATACCACCACTATCACCACACCACCACACCACCACCACCACCACCACCACACTACCACCATCATCACACCACCACACCACCACACCATCACCACCACCACCACTACCACCACCACCACCATTACCACCACCACACCACCTCCACCCCCTAATCACCACCACCACCACACCACCACCACCTCTACTCCTGCTACCATCACCACAACCACACCACCACTACCACCACATTTCTTTTTTTCTTTTCCTTCCTTCCTTTCTTTTGTTCTGATTGCTGCACATTAATTCACAGAACAAATGCAGCATTCTGTAATCATTCTGCTTTTGATAGGTGTCAGTCAGATTCTTCAGAGACAACAAAGATATTCTTCACATATCTCCCTGTGTTTGTTTATTGGGATCTGCTCAATGGTCCTTGGCAACGAGCCTCTTGTGCTTTCTCTAGTCCTGCAGGCCCTGAATTTCAGTAGGCACAGGCTACACAGAATAAAGACTCCGTTTCCTAGCATCCATATGGCCATGTGACTGTACTTTAGTCAAGGGGATTTAGCAGCTCCAGGATTGGGACCTTAAAGAGAAGGAGTACGGCTAAGCACAGGAATGCACTATGGTAATCTCAGGACTCCGGAGGATAAGGCAGGAGGATTACAAGTTCAAGACTTACCAGGGTAGCAAAGTAAGATATAAAACCAAATCAAATCAAATCAAAACAATACAAAAAAAACCCCAAAATAACAACAACAAAACTCCTCAAAACAACAACATCCCTGCAACACCAAAAAACATAAACAACAACAACAACAAAAAATAAATTGGGGTGGGTAGATATTTCCCCAGCTTTTTCTTAGGCGATGCTAGTGGGACTGGGGATGCCCAGAACCGCTCATCGCTGTGCCGGTGAGGCTGCTAGGCTCAGTACCAGGAAACAACACCCCTTCTACCAGCTTTCTCCTCCAGTGAAGACTCACTCTTATGTTCAGGAAGATACTGGAAGGAGGGAATTGGCCTGAGACAGGCTGACTCCATGACAGGCTGCAAATTAGCAGTTCAGGAGACCAGGCCTGAGTTTCTATTTCCCAGAACTGGACAAGTCAGTTACTAGAACAACCACAGTAAAAGGGATGACTCCCCAGCTTGTAAAAGGACAACTAGCCAAGCTTGTGGCTAAGAGGTCAAGAGCTACCCCTCCTTGGCATGAAGTCTGAGTCCCCATCACCCAGACCCCCAGAGATGGAACCCACCAATAAGATATAGATCACCTACCCCTCCTTAATGTTCCTCGTTTTGGCTTTAAAACTAAATCTGTGAATTCAGTCAGAGTCCTTCCATCCTGGTGGAATTGGGCCACTGTATGTGCAATGTTAAATTTTCAAACACTAATTTTAATGATGGTTCTTAAACACTTTAACCTCCCTTTTAGCTCACCACCCACCAGAGGTAGTGGGAAAGAAAGGATACTGGGGAGGGGAAAAGGGTGGGGAGTGGACCTGGTTAGAAAGGTTCTTTGGAGCAGCTCCCATCTGTGTTGTCTGGAAATTGGCAGATCAGTACACAGGTCAGCAGCAGCAGCTCGATCCATTTGAAAACACCTCAGTTCCTGAATACACTAGGATACACCAGCAGTCTAGTTTGGTAGAGTTGGAATAGTAAACAGGATTCAGAAGTGGTGGTACAACCTAGCAGAGACAGTCAGGCCTCAGCCTCAGCCTGAGTCAGCAGGAGAGACCAGGGCCAACATGAACACCAGAAGTAGCTCTTAGCTGTGCCTCTCTCAGAGAAGCGAAGATCAGCAAAGACAGGAGATCAACAAGCATTTAGCTATGCAAGCAAGTCAGGCTCAGCCGCCATCACTGTCCATTGAGCTCTATTTATCCTCCCTCCAAACAGCATGTGTCCTCCAAGGGTCTTGCCTCAGCACGTGCCATCTGTGTCAGCTGACATCACTCTGCCAATCAGTCCAAGTCCTCAGAAGTGGCAACAAACTGCAGCACACCACCAGAAGTTTCTTTGGTGTGTTTCTCTCTATGGAGTCCTGACAAATGCAGCCTACCTACACAACGTAAGGCAGACCAATTCATGCCTGTTGTTAGCAAAGAATCTTCCATTACGTATCTTTTCACGTGGTTGCTTTAGCAGAACATCCTCTCTCCTGTGTCTGCTTCAGTGAAACGTTCCTTCACAAGTCTGCCTTAGCCTTTGACCTGTGTCCACTTCAGGAGAACATTCCTTCACGTGTTTGCCCCAGCAAAGTACCTTCCAACAAAACTTATTTTCCAAAGAACCCTTAAGTTCCCCTTCAGTATACAGGAATAAATACTCTTTGCATACTGTTTGAATCTGGGGTATCATTCTCCATCAATTCACGGACCCTAACAATATGTACTTCCACTGTGTCCCAGCCGTTGTTAAGTCTTCACAATAACATTCAATCCAATGTCCTAAACATAATGAATGTTTTCAAGTTTTCTGACAACTCCAACCTGTTTACTCTGCTCACCTGCCTTGTAGCAGTAGTGAAGGGGAGTGGCTTCCCTGTCACCATCCCCTTCACCCCAGGGCATCTTCCATTCCCTCGGACTAAAATTCTCCTTTTGTACCAAACTCTCTGAGAGATCTCATGTGACTTCTTTCACACCAGGAATGGGGGGAAGGGTATGTATGCATGCATCCCCCTCATGCCCTCCACTGTGTGTGCGTGCGCGTGCGTGTGTATCCCTTCTGAGTGTGCACGCTTCCCTCATCTGGGTGTGTGGGAAGCACCAAGGCCCTGTGTGAGCCACTGTCCGCATCCACAGCTACCACTTGCTCACCCAGGTGCCCTGCTCATTCCAAGCTGCCAGAGGAGCTGATGCCAGGCCACCCTCCCTCGCTCCGACACATCCAGCTTGCCCTTGTCTGCCAGGCCAAGGCAGGTGGCTGGAGCTTTGTCTTGAGGCTCCCACCCGAGTGGAGCCCAGGGTCCTCAGCTCCCCCTGGCCTTGGTGGGAAGCACCATACTTACAGACGCTCATGGTATCCATGTGAAGAATCAGAGAACAAAGGAAAGCCTTGGGTATCCCGGCCTGCTGCACCTAGAATTTGCCAACTCACATACACATTTCTCTTCTTGTCTCTAATTTCTAACAATGTGGCTTAATACCTACTTACTAGTGTTCGCATTGTTCTTGTACCATAAGTAATCCTGAGGGCACAAGACATAACAGGGCCTGGGATAGATAAAGTCCAGTGGTATTACACTTGCTTAGAATGTTCATGGTCCTGGGAACAATTCCTACACACACACACTGGATGTGTGCATGTTGCACGCAAACACCACATCATTTTATACAAGGGACTGAGCGTCCAAGGATTTGGTTCTAGAACGCTCTCTTGGTTGTTACTAATAGACAAAGCACCAACACTGAAGCTTCAAAGCCTGGTATGTTTTAATAGACAATCTTGATTTCAAGTTTTATGAGTGTAGGGCCTACACTGACATTTGCCAGGGAAAGAATTCAATGGGGCAAGTGTTAAGCAGGCCCAGGAGCCGAGAAGTAATGGCCAGGGTGGGCCCACCTGTGGGCAGGGACTTACCTAGGGTCTGTGCGCCCTTTCTTGATTGTTGTTTTCATGCTCGCCCGATTCTGAAGAGGCATCCCTTGTGTACTGCTCTCTGCACGCACAACCCACCGAGCTCTCCAGTGTGGGCTGAGCTCCTGCTGCCATCTCCTGGCAGAGTCTGTCAGGGACACAGCAGAGCCATTTCATTGGCTGAGATTTAGGGATTTTCTGGAGCCCAGGGTTCTGTGTGCCCTGAGCACACTGCTGTCACAGACAAGGCTGGAAATGTTGCCTCTATTTGGCTCTTTACTATGGCCCACCACATAGAGCTTAGTCCTGTGTGGCCCTGATGATGAGGAGCAGGGCCTGGCAGGTGGACATAAGTCCTTGCTTCAGCCCTCTCAGAGGAAGATGCTTCATTTGAGTAGAAGCCAGGGTCTTTCCAGATGGAAAACAATGGGCTCCAAACCTACAAGCAGCTTCACCATACCAAAGGATTGCCTTGTCTTTCTAGCCACAGGCCCATTGAGTTGGGTCTTGACTCTTTCCTAGGTTTAGTTTTTGAGTTCCTGTAGTCAAGACCTTTTCATATTCACACCCTGTGCCTAGCACTGGAGCAGAACATGGGAAAAATAGATGTTCCTTGGCCAATACAGTTGTCAGCCCTCCCAGAACTCATTCTCACGAGCAGACCTCCTCTCTAGCCTCTGACCACAGATGCTGTGTGACACTGAACTCCTCAAACCACTTCTTCCCCTGGACTGGACTGTTAGGTCCTTGCCCAGAAAGCACCCTCCAACCAAGGGACGCTTACTTCTGGACCCAGGTCTCCTCCTAGGGAAAGCCCACATTCAGTGACTGGCCCTTGTAGCTGAAGGTGTAACACGGAAGAGGCACGGGGCACGCTGAATTTGTGTGGGATTGGTGGGACCATGTATGGTGACTGCAAGCTGGGTCAATTTTGTCCTCTGCCCAGTGCCTTCCTGCAGCCCGCACAGGGTAAGGATCAGTGCAGTGGAGAAAGACGGAAGGAAGGAAAAAGGCAAGTACTCACGCACCTGAAGCAGCGTCAGTGCCATCTTGGTGCTGACTTTATCTGATAAAAACCTGTTTCAAGATGATCCCAGAGATCTGGTATATTCGGATATGGACAAGTTATGCATCAGCACAATGAATGTACTCTGAAACAAAAGGGAACCGAGCCCAACTTTCCTCTTTGGCACAGCTAGTTCACTGGGCACCTAACCAGCCCAAGTCTGATCATTAGACACTACAAAGCAATCCAGTCCTCTTGCATCTAATTGTCTGCAAATGTGACTAAGTTCAGTTGCCTTCCATAAGCATGTATGAAAGGGGAAAGAGAATATTATGGGCAAGTGCTGGGAGAGGGGAAGCGAACTGTTGGGGATTCTGTGGCAGAAAATAATCTGCCTCCCAGATCACTACCAGGTGAAAGGATGCAGCACGTGCCCAGGGACATAGAGCGTGCAAATTCTCTACATCCAAGTTTACATCTTGAGGGATGTGTGAAGACTGGTTGGTGAGGATGCAGCCCTGGTCCACTAACTAGGGTTTCTCCTTCCTCTGCATTGTAACTTGGTGTAACTGAGCACATATATACGTCTATCACCTGACAGTTCTACCATTAACATGCAATATAACTCAGAGGGCAGAAATACCTTTGTGCAAGAGGCACTGCCAGAGTGTACTTTTATCTGGTGTAAGCCAACCACAATTATAGGTGTAGAATGATTAGCTCAGAACCAAGGCCGCACAGAACACACTGTATCCTCTTTAAAATTTTTGACAAAAAAAAAAAATGGACAGAAGGCAAAATGAAAAAAAAAATTTATTTCCTGTTTTTATCCACGGTCAATACTGTGTTTTTTTTTTTTCTGATCAATATATGTCAAAAGACTTCTCAGCTTTTATTTTCCATTTTAAACAACTACAGTATTTACAAGCTGATTTCAGTAACACTCACACGCACACTCACAGACACGCGGATGGACACATATCCTTATCTCTGGTGTATATTGAATGCTGGTAAAGGCGACTGACCTTTTAGAGCCCATGAGAAGAAAAGGGAAAGCCACTCTCCTTCCACGGGCACGCTTGCCTACAACCATTTCTAACATTCCTTCTTCCTTGTCCTCATGCAGAACTCGGTGCCAGGCTTTTACAGGCTAGCATCATCCATGTTGACAATTTACTCAAACTACAGCTTTAAGAAAGCACAGCCAGAAAGAGCCTCCCTGTTCCTATTATTTTGGCTGCAGACTCAAGCTTAGGATATAAAGGATTTTGTTCAGTAACAAGCACACCTAACCCAAGAGTCACCTGGAGCAGCCAGCCACACCCTCCACTATGCCAGTGACAGATTCACCCTCACCACCCGTTAGAGGGCCCCCTTCCCTCATATTGGTTCTAACGAATCACAAATTGTCAGGTATACAAAGCTGAAGTGTAAGAAAAGGGAAAGACGCGGGGCGGTGGTGGCGCACGCCTTTAATCCCAGCACTTGGGAGGCAGAGGCACGCGGATTTCTGAGTTCGAGGCCAGCCTGGTCCACAGAGTGAGTTCCAGGATAGCCAGGGCTACACAGAGAAACCCTGCCTCAAAAAACAAAAACAAAACAAAACAAAACAAAAAAAAAACAAAAAACAAAAAAAAAAAAAGAGAAGGGAAAGACTATATTAATAGGAATAAGGGTGACGTAACAGCTGTGTGTGACCCTGCATGACCATCAGCCTGTGTTCCCTGGACACCTCGATGCTGAGTCCACAAAATGGCACATCGGGATGTTCCACTTACAGATGGACTTCTGCCAATTCAGAAAGAACACGTTTCTACAAGAAAGAAAATTTCACCATACAGTTCTGGACAGATGACTCTGGCAGGTGACGCATTACAGAAGAGAGACCTCTGCCTTCAAGCAAAGTTAGATCTTTCCAGACCTGTTTGATAAGCAATTCCTTTCTGATCAGAGCTTGTGAACAGGTGACAACTTCCAAATGAGGCGGCCTGGGTGTTCACCAACTAGATAATTTAAAAAGAGAAACCAAGAAAATGGCTAGTCTTTAAAAAAAATGCCTGTGTATAAAATTCTTATCACCTAATTTCACTGCAGAAGCTAATATACCTTCTTTGCCTCATCAGTAAATCTCAGTGTATCCATCTAAGCCTGAAACACAAAGCTCAAGGGCCAGCAACAGGCTACATGCACCACAAAAGCTTTAACTGACAGTCTCCATTCACCTTGGAGTTAAAATGCCTCTAGGAGAGATGTATCATCTCATGTGGAAAAGTTCAGCGGGCCTGTGTCCAAAGTAACTCTATGTAGCTACTAAAGAGAGATGAGAAAGAATACTAAGGACTTAAAGGCAAAAATGCAGAAATAAATTTGCTTATACTAATGAAAAAGTACTTTAAATATGAAAGCAATTAATACCCTGGACCAGTTTATATGTTAGTAGAGAGTAAATACAACTTCAGAGAATTCTCACACATCACTGTTTTTTTCAAGTCATATATTTAGAACAAGGAGTGAATGAAATTTACCTAAAAAGAGACGATTTTAGACACTGGGCAAACATTAGAGACCCAGTTTTTGATGACTGACGCAGGACACATTCATAGAGTAGGTTCTAGGCTGAGGCAGGAGGATGCTGGCAGGAAACTATGCAGAGTGTAAAGAGGCAGTGTGACTCTTGCTGAAATGTGAGGCTGGATTTTATATTTTGAGAGGAGATAGAAAAATAAAATAAACTAATCCAGAAAGAGTTCTTAGTGAGAGTTATGGTCTCCTCTATAAGAATCTGCACACACACACTGCTTCACAGTCTGTACCCAGAGTAATTTTTTCATGTGCCTTTCAAGAGAGAAATATATTGTCTCTTATCTTCTGGTTCAAGAACCTGAAGTATTATCAATATACTTGAAAACATTTTCTCAAACCACCTGCAATCTGATAGAGATGTTTTCTCCCCTGCTGATGGAAACAGAGAAGTCTGAACAGCTCTTCCCTGGCCGCCTAAAAAGCAATTACTGTTCTTCTGTAAAGCTTCCACACTGCCTCATCTCCACCCTCCCGAGCTCCACCAGCTGCACCACGATGTGTTAATCTAGATTCGTGAAAAAAGTAAAGCTTGTTAGCAAAAAAGTCCACTTGAAAATGGTGTAAAAAGGGAGTTCCCACCAAGATATGGGCTCACGCTTCACCAAAAGCTTAGTTTAGGGTACAAATAGGTTGGTTTGTATTTGCTTTTTGATTACTGAAGATGAAGACAAGGCTATTCCAGACAAGGTCCTCCTAAATTGGGGCAAGATAAACGAGAAATTTAAAGAGGAACAGAGACTTCAATCATGCAGCTGCATCTAAGGAGATACAAAGTTGTTTTTAATTACTTTCAAAATTATGAATCTCTGAAGTTTTAGTACTTATGGACTAAAGGGCTAAAACATGCCCGAGTTCTGCATTTTAGTGAAAAAGGCTAAGCAGAAAACCTAAATCACTAGGGGTACTTGAAGAAAAACAAATTATGATAAATTTAATTACAAAACACAAATCTTTAATTATCATTATCTTCCCTCCTATAATTAGAAAAGTAGTCCCCCCCCCTTTTTTTTTTTAAAAAAAAAGTCATTGGTTTTAGATTAAAAAACTAAAAACAAGACTTCTCTTAGGGTTCCTAACTTATAAATTTAATAAAGTTATATGGTAACAAATAATAACTTGTTTCAAGGAAAGTGTCCAAATCTCGAAAATTAAGACTTGATACACATATTCCATACAGAACCCTGTCTTACATATGGAATCTTACTTTTAGAGCATATAACATCTAACAATTATTAGGGAGACCAGGCATATATAGAATTCTGACCCTTAGACCAAGTAAGTCATCTAAAGTTTATCTTCTTGTTCTTTCTCTGGCAAGATGGATTATCTTCCATCTTAGAAGGCAAACCCTCTACTTTGCCACCTAGGAATTGTCATGACAAGAGCAGACTCATTTTGAGCAGGGAACAAGCAAGCAGCAGGGAGGACAAGTCCTTTGGGAAGCTTTAAACACAGATAGACTACTGAACATGTCGTCCAGCATAGAACTGCCCAAGTAAGAGACAGGAACAGAGTAACCGCAGTGGGAAAATACACTTTACAGTGGTCAATTTACATAGAGAAAGGGCTCCTTTAGTAAAGATTCAGTAAGTCTTTTGACAAATATTTTTAAAGAGTAAAGTCTGCAAAGTTTGAAGTCTATGGAAACATCAATACAAGGCACATTGGGTTCTGAACACTGACTTTAAAGTAACAAAAGGAAACACAAATAGGGTTTGAAGCCATCTGGAAAGAGATCCTCTTGCCTGCTGTTAGATCTCCCTGCTTCCTGTAGTGTCGGGACACACCCTGATACCTGTGTCCTCGGCAGCTCTCTCCTCTCACCTCAGCAGATACTACAGCAGGGTGGCCTAACACAGAAGCTACTAAGCTGGCCAGTGCCACACACTGGAATGGTCACAGCTTTGACAGAGTAATTACGGGACATCAAAATTACGGGACTGACCTACTGTTTTCTACTGTCTGTCCATGGGGAGACAGAAGGCTGCCCTAGGTGCTCAGAGGAGGTGGGCCACTTTCTTTGGAGTTTAAAACAAATTTAAAAATGCTTAAAGTTGCAAATGAACCCTAAACTGCAGTTTGCACGCAGCCACACTGTAAATCCAAGGTACATATTTTCCTGAATACATGCTCTTTAAAAAAAAAACAATATAATTTATGGGACAACATATGAATTAAGTCAATTTCACAGTCATAAATATTTTTAAGACAGATATACACTATAAATTACAGGAAATAAATTCAAGTAATAGAGAAAGAACAGGAAGGAAGCAGAGTGCAGAGCTGCTATTGATGGCAGGTCAAGAACAGAGCCACATAGACAATTCTGTTTGAAAAAACTTTACTTGTGAAACTGAACTTCATGTGAGTAACGTCAAGAGCTGGAAACTCTTCAGATAAGAGGCAACTGATCTTTCCTTAAATTCCTGGGCCTTCAACTTCTTGAAAAGCAAACGCATGTTCCAGAAGCAACCTCGATAGGACCTGCCCCTGCCCTTGGCTGTAGAAGGTGGCACAGGGAGATGCGACAGGGCAGCCGGCGCTGGCCCTCGCCAGGCGGATCCGCTGGTCAGCAGCTCTGGGAAGGGTGAGGGGTGAAGCTGTGTCTCCAGTGCCCAGGGCACTGACAGTGAAGGAGTGGCAGGTTCTGCTGCCGTCTATGTCAGCAAAGGGAGGGGCTGATCCCGAAGGCAATTTAAATAATGATATTTTATTTTTATATATAAATAAATGATCTGAGAAATCTCAGATTTAGTGCATCACTGTAAAAAATTAGTGCAGTTTTTCTCATTAAAGTTTTTAGTGTTCACGGAATAAGATAAACCTATGTCTATTCATCATCTTTCTCACTGTACATTAAACCTTTATACTGTTATATGTTGAACCAAATGCTTCCACATGGGTCTGTTTGCAAAAATCATGGTCAATGGATTTCATTTTTCTACAACAAAAACCATGGCAACTGTTTTTGGCAAAGAAATTAGAAAAATATGAGCTCAGAGTTAGAGACAGAGTCCATGGGTTAAAGCATAAACGCACATAGCCTTCCATCCAGAGGCTCCAACAGAGTTTTGCCTTTCATGCAGCTAACTTAAAAAAATATTTCAGCTTTATTTGTGGATGAAGACAGTGACAGGTGTCAGGGTGGGGAGGAGCTTTAACCAAACAAACCACTGGTCAAGAGTCTGCTGTGGGGGCGGGTGGTCGGTCCCCGGAGGTGGATCTTCTGCAACCTTGCTTTCTCTCCAAGGGTTAGGAAGCCAGGCATGCAGCACAGGCTCACACTTCCGCCCCCAGTTCTAGTACCCCGGTTTCAATTATAGTCACATATCTATCATCGATCTGGACAAGAAGCACTGTCTTGTCGATGTGGGACCTTGTACTTGGGTCTCTGCTGCAAGGCACCCATCGGTGAACCACCTATTAATTCAGAAGAAAACACAGTTAGACCTTGAATGCACTCAGCCCTTCCCCCCTGTGCAGTTCTGCTAGCCACTCAAGCAGAAAAACACAGACCTACTAAAACCATGCACGAGTCTGATGGCCTAGAGTACACAGCAGCTTGCTTCCTGGGAGACTTACATGGCCTTCCATGCCTTCCTGAGGACTCCAGTCTTTCCAGCTGTTTCTCCCAGCTTTTAACCGAATTCCTTCATCAGGCCACTGCAGCTCTTTCCTTTTTGACACATTGATCCCTTCCAGAATCTGACTGAGATCCACAATCTAAACAGACACATGAGGATCATTCACAACTCATTTCCCCTTGTTAATGAAAACTATAAGGCTAAACAAAACAAAATTTCTCTTGTAGGACTCTGCACTGTAAATTCTCCCCTGCTTACTATGAAATTTAAAGAAATTTAATTCCTTTTGGACTCCTTCCTTCAATGATTCTGTATCACTACTAAGTAGGAAACAAGTATTATTGCCACAAAAGCTGCTGCTTTCAGTTCTTAAGTTGGCAGAACAAGAACTTCCCAACATTTTAAAGTGCTCCAGTCCCCCGCCTAAATAAGTCAAGTTTTCACAGGAATGCCCCACTCAACAAGACAGACGTAAAAACAAAAGTCAAACAGCACAAAGCGCCTGGCCTACTCACCTGGACTCTGTAAATCACTTCCCCCTTTCTGGCATGTGAAATGTTGGCAGGACTTGAGGGGTTGCCTGGCTGGGTCTCAGTGGCACCGCTCTGACCACCCTCTGCCCCCAGGAAGGCGACAAGGGTGTGATGCTTGCAGGCCGGGATGCTTTGGCTGGAGCTGCTGGAGGAGGGCAGGCCATGCTGCACACAGCCCACGCCACCCTGGCCAGCAGCTTCCATCTGGTTCACCATGGAGAGGCGGGACTGGATGGATGATGGCAGGTTTCGAAGTGATATTTGGCTGGTGGAGGAGCGCCGGCATGGTACAAATCCCGTGGTGGACATGCGGAGGGACGAATGGCGGCTGCTGTAGCAGTAGGAAGACTGGCTGGCCATGGAGGCGCGTGCCGGTGACTGTCTGACCAGACTGGACTGCACCGAGTGGGCACTGTGGCTAGTGCCTGGCAGGAAGCAATGACAGCTCTCAGCAATAGAGACAAGATCCACCTGGCCTCCGTGCTTGTTAAAACTGTCTTCCTTAAGCAATCACTCCATAAACTTATAGAACTCAGTATTTATATCTAAAACCTTTAAGGTTACCAAAAAAAAAAAAATACCTGGGATCTATTTTCTAGTATGATTTACATAAAACTTTATATATTTTTTATTCCTTAAGGTTTTTAAAATTCAAATTATAGGGCATAAGAAAAACACATTACTGCAAACATCTGGATTTAAGGTAACAATAAACTCAAATATTTTTTTACAGAAGTATTTCAGAAAAATAAGAATTTTAAAAAGTAAATGGGATGAACTAGTTTTGGAGATGAGATAGTCTGAAATGTTTATTAAGAAGTACTGCATGGCCGGGCGGTGGTGGCGCACGCCTTTAATCCCAGCACTTGGGAGGCAGAGGCAGGAGGATTTCTGAGTTCAAGGCCAGCCTGGTCTACAAAGTGAGTTCCAGGACAGCCAGGGCTACACAGAGAAACCCTGTCTCGAAAAAACAACAACAACAACAAAAAAAAAAAAAAAAAAAGAAGAAGTACTGCATGTAACTAGAGAGATAGCTCGATAACTAAGAAAATTGGCTGGTCTGCACAGATGTGGGTTCAATTGCTGGGCAGGGTGGGGCTGGGAACACAGGGAGATGGAGAGTCCAGATGGAGGGAAGAGAGGCTTCTGAGGTGCACTGCAGCAGGATGGCTACAATGAGTGTAAGGTCTGTGTGCCTGAAAACTGCCAAGTAGATAGAAAACACTCTACATACACGCGCGTGTGCACACACACATAAAACAAAGAAAGAAAAAAAAAGAAAGAAGGTAAAGGCTATTACGCAGCTTGATTTGATCTGGAGGAAGGTACCGAGGAAGCTCCTGCTGACTGGAAGGGCTGACTGCAGAGAGGACCCACCTAAGAGAAACCTGCTCTAAAGATTCTTAGTGTGAGGTACCAAGAGACTTACAAGGTCTGTCCCATCAAGGCCATTTTTAGAGGCAGTAGTCAAAGAAAGTATTAAGTGATTATAAAGATCCTCATGTAATCAGTACTGTAATGTCAGAAGAAGCCAACCGACTGCACTACAGGAGAAAAGTTAAATACAATACAAAAATTAAATATTAAAAATATTATTTGCTTAAAAATGAAACATATATTTGGGTTTTTTCTTTTTGAGACAGGGTTTCTCTGTGTAGCCCTAGCTGTCTTGGCACTCACTATATCCACCAAGCTGGCTTCACTCTCAGAGCTGCTCCTGCACTATTCTCTGTCTCCTGAGTGCTGGAATTAAAGGTGTGTGTCACAAATATGTGCAAGATCTATACACACGCGATACAATCAGTGGAGCTGCTGGGACAGGAGTCTTCCCTTCCGGCCGCCATCTGCAGCAGGGAACCAGGCAGCTCCAAAGCCTTCTGTGCTTAGCCTGCCAGGAGAGAGTGATCTCCCAGCAGCAATTTCACTTCTGAGTGCGGAGGTGAGATCTCCACCTTCTCTCTGGAGGGGTATAGCTAGGAGCGCACAGGGCATACATTCAGTGGAACTGCTGAGACAGGAGTCTTCCCTTCTGGCCGCCATCTGCAGCAGGGAACCAGATAGCTCCAAAGCCTTATGTGCTTAGCCTGCCAGAAGAGAGTTGGTCTCCCAGGAGTACAGACACAGGTTTAGAGGCCCATAGGAGGGACAAGCTCCAGCTAGAGACGGCAAGACCAACTAACACCAGAGATATCCAGATGGCAAAAGGCAAGGGCAAGAACCCTACCAACAGAATCCAAGGCTACTTGGCAACATCAGAGTCCAGTTCTCCCACCACAGCAAGTCCCGGATACCCCAACACAAAGGAAAAGCAAGAGTTGGATTTAAAGTCTCATCTCATGATGCTGTTAGAGGACATCAAGAAGGACATAAATAACTCCCTTAAAGAAATACAGGAGAACACTGGTCAACAGGTAGAGGCCCTTAAAGAGGAAACACAAAAATCCCTTGAAGAATTACGAGAAAACACAAACAAGTGAAGGAACTGAACAAAACCACCCAGGATCTAAAAATGGAAGTAGAAATAATAAAGAAATCACAAGGTGAGACTTCTCTGGAGATAGAAAATCTTGGAAAGAATTCAGGAGTCATAGATGCAAGCATCAACAACAGAATACAAGAGGTAGAAGAAAAAATCTCAGGGGCTGAAGATACCATAGAAAACATTGACTCAACAGTCAAAGAAAATGCAAAATGCAAAAAGCTCCTGAGCCAAAACATCCAGGAAATCTAGGACACAATGAGAAGACCAAACTTAAGGATTATAGGTATAGAAGAGAGTGACGATTTCCAACTTAAAGGGCCAGTAAACATCTTCAACAAAATTATAGAAGAAAGCTTCCCTAACCTAAAGAAAGAGATGTCCATGAACATACAAGAACTCTACAGAACTCCAAACAGACTGAACCAGACCAGAAAGTCCTCCCGGCACATAATAATCAAAACACCAAATGCACTAAACAAAGAAAGAATATTAAAAGCAGTAAGGGAAAAAGGTCAAGTAACCTATAAAGCCTATCAGAATTACACCAGACTTCTCATCTGAGACGATGAAAGCTAGAAGGGCAGATCTCATACAGACCCTAAGAGAACACAAATGCCAGCCCAAACTACTATACCCAGCAAAACTCTCAATTATTGTAGATGGAGAAAACAAGATATTCCATGATAAAACCAAATTTACACAGTATCTTTCCACAAATCCAGCCTTACAAAGGGTAAGATGGAATACGCCAACATGAGGAGGAAAACTACACCCTAGAAAAAGCAAGAAAGTAATCTTTTTCCAACAAACCCAAAAGAAAGTAACCACACAAACATAAAAATAACAGGAAGCAACAATCACTATTCCTTAATATCTTATAACATCAATGGACTCAATTCCCCAACAAAAAACATAGTCTAACAGAAATATTTTTTATGTAAATCTTCAATTTTATCAGAAAATGTTTGTGATTCCTCTTTCAATTTAGTAATGTTTTTTATTTCTACCATTTTAACTATTATTTTCCATGATAATCTTTAATTTTAATATTTTTTCTATATATTTCTTCAATTTTATCAGAAATATTTTCCATGTAAATCTTCAATTTTATCAGAAAATGTTTATAATTCCACTTTTAATCAACTTAGGAATATTTTTATGCCTACCATTTTATTGGTATAATTTTCCATGATAATCTTCAATTTTAACATTTTTCTATATTTTTCTTCAATTTTATCAGAAATATTTTCCATGTAAATCTTCAATTTTATCAGAAAATGTTTATAATTCCACTTTCAATCAACTTAGAAATATTTTTATGCCTACCATTTTATCTGTAATTTTCTATGATAATCTTCAATTTTAATGTGTTTTTCTATATGCGTCTTCAATTTTGTCAGAAACATTTTCCATGTAAATCTTTAATTTTATCATAAAATGTTTTTACTTCCTTTTTCATTAAAAAAAAAAGAGGAAAGATCTAAACACACGCACTGCTGACAGATATAAACAATAGTATAATCAACTACTGGGTGTAAGCAAGTAACACCACATTCCTTTACCCACAGGCATGGACACACTCGCACATGCGCACACGGGTCTGACAGCTAAGGGGCCAACGTTATACCTAATTTTGTCTCCAGTTACCTAGTGCTGGAGGATATGATGTGGTGGGTGGGTGGAGTCCAGATCCTGCTCCTTGTCCTGGGTGTCCACTGCTTCCTTGGGACACACTGTTGTGGGGATCACTGGCAGTGGTTGCATTGTTACCAGGACAGGAAGTCCCACCTCCAGTGTCAGAATCTTCAATATTGCCACCACTGTTACAGCCAGCTCCACAGCCTTTTCTTAGCCTGGAGAAGAATTGCAAAGCAGGAAGCCTTAGCTCACCATCATGTCAAAATCAATCCTCTACTCTTTAGAGTCGTCAGTACTGTCAATGTCTACCTTGTAGAGCCTGTATCAGGAAGCAGGTCTGCTTCCCAAGGATGGCTTGAGAAGCACATCCCTGCCCTACTCACTGCCTCAAGCACTTCTGCCAGTTCTACAGGTACGTCTCATGGTCCACACACCATAACCAAGAACTGTGTAGACTGCGGCTGGACCATCTGGACCCCAGGTGGAATCATGAATCATTGTTTGGCTGGGAGGTGGTGGAGTACACCTTTAATCCCAGCACTCAGGAGGCAGAGGCAGATGTTTGGCTGAGTTCGAGGCCAGCCTGGTCTACAGAGCAAGTTCCAGGACAGCCAGAGCGCCACAGAGAAACCCTGTCTGGAAAAACCAAAAACAAGCAAATAAACAACACCCCCCACCCCAAAAAAGGATAAAAAAAAATCTTTGTTATCTGAGACAGGCCCTCATTCTGTAGCTCAGAGTGGTCAAGAACTCAGTATGTATTTCAGCAATCCTCCTGCCTCGGTCCCCTGAATGCTGGGATTACAGGTGTGAACTACCATACTGAGCTTTGATAACAGAATTCTTGCCAACATCTGTTGAGCAAACTGAGACAAAGTTGTGCAGAGCACTGCTGCTTCTGTTGCTCGAGACCTACTTCTGCCTTCTTTCCTGTTCTGCTTTTTGCCGTGTTTAAACACAGGAGGACAGAGAGCCGCCCTGACAGCTGGGTACTGGGTACCCTGCCCCAAGAACGCCTGTGGTCACTGGCAAACCATAACCTAGTCTAATGCTATCTCTCTCAGGGAGGAGACTCAAGTTCTTCTAGCAGGACAGGTAACAGCGGTGTTCTGAAGATGAAATCTCTGTGAACATTACCCTGGTGATGTTCCATTAGAGGGTAACACAAGCTGACTCTGCAAGTACTGGCCAGTCCTCAGGACATTGGAAGACACCACTAAGAATCTGTGGCTTTAGTTCACATCCTAATTTATGCTCTGATAAATGAGAAACTGAGAATAATAATAATCTGTAAATTCTCCTTACTGTCTACCGAACTATAATGCTTCTATACTCCACATTAGGCTTCCCCAGATGAAGGGCAGCGGGAAATAGGGCATGTGCACTCTACACTACAAACTTGCATCGGGGATGGCTGGACTGTTGCAATGGCAACAAAGAATCTTTTGTGGCACAACCAGACGTGTGGAGTGCTCCCTGCTGCTGGAAAGGGACGCAAGAGCCTTGCGGAGGAGGTAATCCACATGCAAGGTTCCCAATGTTTCTTCTCTCAGGAGAGAGCAAGATGCTACAGCAGAGTGAGGGAATTAAACACAGGAAAAGGAAAAAAGGGAGCAGTAAGTTCTGCCGATGTTGCCACAGATACATCAGATTCACCACGGTCAGCCAAAGCCAGATGTTAGCTTTGTCTTAGCTTCTGGAGATGAGGAGCTGATTTCTACCCTCTGGTGTTCAGGCAGAGGAAGTGTGCACCGTGCTCCAGCATCTCCATGTTCTCTACAGGTTCCCCATGTGAGCTGACAAGGCCCAGGATACATCACTACTGAAGGATACAACCCCACTACCTGTGCCAGGTGGACACTATGAAGTTCCAGATGTTTCCCAAGCTGATTGGTCCCCCAAGAATTTCTTTGAGCTGGTCATGGCTGTCAGAGTAAGATGTTGTGAGGGGCGACACGAAGATCGGGTAGCCAATAGGCTGATCACAAGACGAGTTTATCATGTTTCGCAGTGCCTGCTTGGCATTCTGGATGCTGCCTCTCTCTGGGTTCCGGTTCCGGAGAAAAACAAGCTCCTGCTGCTGGCCTGCCCAGAGACCTCGGACGCATTCCTTATTCACCTGCGGGGCAGGAGAGGGCAAAGACAGGGCAGGGAAGAAAAGGGTAGAAGCGGGTGACACAGTGTGGTGACCAACTGAAAAGCGGGGAATACAAGGCCACCTTTGAAGGAGTTAACCGAAGGCCCTCTTGGAGAGCCAACAATTTGCTTTCCCTTGCTCCACCTTCTAAAAACACTAAGTCACATGCAGTCCCTTTCTTTTGTCAAGCTAGTGAACTAGACAGTTCTGACGGAGAGGACAGGCAGCACATGTCTAAAGTTGAGAGGATGTCTGAGATTTTGAGGCTGATTAAATGATTAGATCAACATCTGACAGGGTGGCTTAGCTTTAAAGGTCATCTTTACCAAATGCCAAACCTGGCAACTTGAGTGTGATCCCTGGGACCCACTTGCTGTGGTAGAAGGAGAAAAGCAATCTGAAAGTTGCTCTTTGACTTCCACATAAATGCTGCACATGGCATATGTACACACATACATAGACACACACTTACAATAAGTGATTAAAGATAAAAGTGAATCATTATAAACTATAAATTTCAGAAACTCATCTTTCTAAACCCCTAAAACATTTACCCACACATATGCACACATACTTGAACACTCACATGTGCAGAAGGAGTTAGAGTAGGGAAGAGTATAAGAACACACCATTTACAGTCAGCTTTGAGTCACAAGGAAGCACGAGCCTCGTTATTCTCTTTCAACTGAGGAGAGCGGGCACCTCATAAGCAACAGAACACTGGTTTTTAGAGGGAATACTGTCCATATTTCATGTGTACGGATAGGTCACCAACACTGAAATAAGCTAAACAAATGCTGTATAGCATCTAAGAAAGCCTCACATTGCAGAGGGAACTAATGCTAAGTAAGCAAGTGTTCATGAACAAGGAATGCACAGGCTGCTCGATTTCAACAGACTGCAGCAATCACATTTTCCAGGCTGGATTCAGATGCTAAGCTCATTTCTGAGTCACAGCTGAGTGACCTGAGACTCACCTTAATGACCCTGAAGCTCAGGTAGCGCCGGTTGAGCATGATGATCTTGTACTCATTGGTGCCATCATCCATGACATGCCGCAGGGCCAGCAAGGAGGGGGAGTTGGCAAGGACTGCGCTCCGCCATGCAGGGTCCCCTTCGTGGGCTATCACAAGGTTCTTCTCGTGAGACACGATGGCTTCGTAGAGCACAGTAGGGTCGTCATACTCATCTGGGGATGTGAAATGATCCTACACAGAAATGCAAGGGGGTTCTTGTTTTAGAAAAAAGGAAAATAACTTCCAGGATGATAAGCAACAATTCTTACAAATGGGTTTAATTTCCTACTATGCATACGAATGCTATTATGGATATGATCATTACTGTTCTACTAATTGGGTTGGGGTAGACTTGCTCCTGCTATAAGTGCTTCTAAGCTCTTTAACCAATTCCATCCCTAAAGCTAGATAACTAAAGGACCATTTCTAAGTTTTGTATATTGTGTTTTTATCTCTTCCAAGGTAGCTTTTACATTTTTATTCACATGTGTTTAAAATGTATTATTGTGTGTGAAAGGTATGTATGCATGCAGTGATCATAGAACAATTTTGTGGAGTTGTTCTACTTTATATAGGTTTCAGGGATTGAACTCATGTTTCCAGGTTTGTACAGCAAGTTCCTTTACCCACTGAGTCATTGAGCTGACTCCCACACACATTGTCACAATGTTAATGAAGAGTTATAAAAAGGTCTCCATATTGTGTTCTTTATAAGCTAAGTATCCTTTTCATAAAGCAGCACATCTGTACTAGCTGCAATACTCCACTTATCCTGCCCTTGCCCCTCCTCCAGATGAGACTGTGCATGGCTCAGAAATCCTAGTCCCACTCTGAAGAACTTCTCTGTCTCAATAACCACTCTGCAAATGATGGACATTTGCGGTCTACTGTCTGCAAGACTGAGACAGGAAGCATGGATAAAACAAAGGGAGCATGTATCCTTTTAAAACCTCCAAGTTAACAGAGGATATAAGACATATACCAAAGTAATCATAGCTCAGACTTAAATGTTAGAAACAGCACGTTATTCAGAAAATGCAAATATCTTACTGATTGCTTTTGCAAGTAGCCAGAAGGCTGATACAGGTCTATCTATACTCAGGTAAAGTGACTCACCCTAGCTCTACCCCAATAACTACAGCTCATATCCCTGCAGGGAAGAGTAAGAATGAGAAGCCAGTGCCCAGGGTGAGCCTGAGTCTGGGCGGATCTATGGAAATATTGTGCACGTGAGTGTTGAAGCCAGGCAGTGTCCTCTGGCTCATTGCTGTAGTCATCTGTTAAGGAGGCTGAATAACACCCGCACTTTACATGATGGAGACTGAAGCTAACGGCAGTACAGAACTGCTTCCCAGGTTCAAGGTTCACAAATGGTAATGCCAGGTCATCAGTTTCCCACACCTGGACTCACCTCTTCTTTTCAATAAAACTTTTATTAAGTCTCAATTTTTGTTCTATTCATTTTATTTTTAATTCTACATAACTGCATGTATGTGTGTAGTACGTGCATGTGAGTGCAGGTGACTGTGGGTGCTGGGGGTGTCAGATCCTTGGAGTTGGATTTACAGACAGTTGTGAGCTGCCTGGTATGGGTACTGGGAACTGAACTTGAGTCCTCTGCAAAGAGCAGTATGATTTCTTAACTGTTGAGCTATTTCTCTAACCCCATGGATTATTCTCTTACATAAGAATACTGGACCCCAGAGTGCCTCTCCAGACCCTACCTAACTGGACATTATATAACAATGCTCCTAACCTTTCTGTTAAAAGACAGCTTTCCTGGACAACAGACAAGGCACATCCTACACTGTGTTGTCTTTTGGCAAATGGTTCCCCTGTAGAGAGATCCTCCGCCTATCTCTGGTTCCCCTGGAGAGAGATCCTCCACCTATCTCTGCTTATTAGAACCAGTATAGTTTTTTGGCTGAGAAAGGAAATTCTAACACAGACAACAGACACATTCTTCATTGAATGGACACAAAGTTATCGGGCATGCTAACTGCAGAATTTAATCTTGCTCAAATACTTCTTTTCACTAACATAAACTATAGAAAACTTCAAGTTTCTATGTTGGGGTCTTGTATATAAGCCCATAATCCCAGCTATCGAGGAAGCTGAGGGAGGAGGACTGAAAATGTAAGAACTGCCTGGGCTTCACAGTTAGTTCACCCAGCCTGGACAAGTATCAAGTGTTGGGGTTAGTTTGGTGCTGCGAGGTATTCAAATACTTAATAATGACCCCAAGATCTGGTTGCCTCACCAGCAGCTCCTCAGTGACGCTATGTAACCCTTGCTCCCCAAGTTAAAACTATTGGTTAAATAAAACTGTTACCAGCCAATTACTAAGGGACCATGAAGAGAGAAGGCGGAGAGAGCAGGAAGTCTCATCTCCATTAGCCATGGTGGACCAGCAGCATGTGCCTGAGGGAAATGCCTCCCCAGGATGCCAGACTGCTGGAGCAGAACTGACTCAGGGAATTTCTAACAGCACATATTTGGGAAGCACAGTTGGGGAAATGGCCAGTCTGGCATTAGAGATTTAGATTAGGGGTCATTCCTTAAGTTGTGCAGAACTTAAGCCATAGTTTGAGTCTCATTCATTTGAAGCTAGACTGGGATAAACTTAGTTCATACTAATTTACAAACAAAACTCTGTCTCTATGTCTCTGTGTCTGTTCCCCCCTCCCCCCTGCCCCCCACATGGTAGAGGACATGCCCAGAGTACACAAGGTTAGTCCCTTGGTATAGTATCTCCACTGCAACTGACCTGTCACTGTCTTTTTTTTTAAAATACTGACTCAAAACTCTAAAGCAACTCTGAACAAGGACAATTACACTAGACCCCAAGAGTGTTTTCCTATGATCTTCAAAACAGTCCATATTTGAATAACTCATCCCTTACTGGTAATGGTCCCAAAGAACGAGGATTCTACCTCCCTTGAGGTACATGTCACATTGTATCTGGGGACAGTATTCCAGTTAGCTAAGGGGGCAGTGGATGCATTCCCCATGTGGCTCCTACCATTGCCAGAACGTAACCACAAAGTATTTTTCCAATGGTAGAGGGCTTTGGAAAAACATTTGGGGCCAAATTTCAATTTCATTTCCCTGGTAGGACGGTTCCCTGGTATGACTGTTCTCTGGTAGGATGGTTCCCTGGTACGACTGTTCTCTGGTAGGACTGTTCTCTGGTAGGACAGTTCCCTGGTAGGATTGTTCCCTGGTAGGACGGTTCCCTGGTAGGACGGTTCCCTGGTAAGACTGTTCGCTGGTAGGACTGTTCCCTGGTAGGACTGTTCCCTGGTACCTGGTAGGATTGTTCCCTGGTAGGACGGATCCCTGGTAGGATTGTTCCCTGGTAGGACTGTTCCCTGGTAGGACGGTTCCCTGGTAGGATTGTTCCCTGGTAGGACTGTTCCCTGGTAGGATTGTTCCCTGGTAGGATTGTTCCCTGGTAGGACAGTTCCCTGGTAAGACTGTTCGCTGGTAGGACTGTTCCCTGGTAGGATTGTTCCCTGGTAGGACTGTTCCCTGGTAGGACGGTTCCCTGGTAGGACGGTTCCCTGGTAAGACTGTTCCCTGGTAGGATTGTTCCCTGGTAGGATTGTTCCCTGGTAGGACTGTTCCCTGGTACGACTGTTCTCTGGTAGGACGGTTCCCTGGTAGGATTGTTCCCTGGTAGGACGGTTCCCTGGTAAGACTGTTCGCTGGTAGGACTGTTCCCTGGTAGGACGGTTCCCTGGTAGGACTGTTCCCTGGTAGGATTGTTCCCTGGTAGGACGGATCCCTGGTAGGATTGTTCCCTGGTAGGACTGTTCCCTGGTAGGACGGTTCCCTGGTAGGACTGTTCCCTGGTAGGACTGTTCCCTGGTAGGACTGTTCCCTGGTAGGACTGTTCCCTGGCAGGACGGTTCCCTGGTAGGACGGTTCCCTGGTAGGACTGTTCTCTGAGCCTGCCCTGCCGGCCTGCTATGAGGCCATGAGCACAAGGAGCAGAAGGCAGCGGTTTGCTGCCCTCCTGAGGAGTCACACAGTGCTTACAGCTATCACATGCTCACTGGGTGTACTGGCTGGTTTTATGTCAACTTGACACAAGCTGAAATTATTACAGAGAAAGGAGCCTCCCTTGAGGAAATGCCTCCATGAGATCCAGCTGTAAGGCATTTTCTCAAATTAGTGATCAAGGGGGGAGGGCCCATTGTGGGTGGTGCCATCCCTGGGCTGGTAGTCTTGGGTTCTATATGAGAGCAAGCTGAGCAAGCCAGGGGAAGCAAGCCAGTAAGTAGCATACCTCCATGGCCTCTGAATCAGCTCCTGCTTCCTGACCTGCTTGAGTTCCAGTCCTGACTTCCTTAGGTGATGAACAGCTGTGTGGAAGTGTAAGCGGAATAAAACCTTTCCTCCCCAACTTGCTTCTTGGTCATGATGTTTGTGCAGGAATAGAAACCCTGACTATGACACTGGGTAAGGGACTGGAACTGCAATCACATGATGTCAGACAAGCACTTCAGGGTAGAGACCTTCCTTTTCAGTTTGCTGCTGACACCTAGATCATGAATATTAATATCCACCACTCCTGTTACTATGAGGAACAGGTTCAGGATTCTAGGATTTAATGCTTTGCTAGGGCTCTTCCCAGGTTCAGATGAGAGCCTTTCCAAAGGTCTCCAAAACATAACATGGGAATCAATGGCAAAGTATCAGCAAACTCCCAAAATAAATTAAACAACACAGTCAATTTGTCTCTTACCTGATGGAGTTTAATGGACATACGGATTCCAGGCACGACAACTTTTCTCAGCAGTTCCATGTCAGCAAAGATCCATTCATCTCGGACTGAAGAAATCCGGAAGTCCCCTTTAAACAGGGCATGCAATCCATAGAGGAAGGACTCCAGGTTACTGCAAGGTTGGAGATAAAGTGCACACATTCTGACGGGGTCGTCATAACACTCAACCTCACGTCTGCTCCGCATCAGTCGTCCAGAGCAGTGAACCTCAATCTGTGGGCTGGGACCCCTTTGGGGTCACATGTCAGATATCCTGCATATCGGATACTGACATTATGATTTATGACAGCAGCAAAATTAGCTATAAAGCAGCAACAAACTAATTTTATGGCTGGAGAGGAGTCACCGCAACATGAGGAACTGTATTAAAGGGCTGCAGCATTAGGAAGGTTGAGACCACTGCCCTAAGAGTGTGCTGAAAGAAGACTCCAGGAACTAAAGTCTGAGCCCATAAGCGAGACTCAGGGGACAGGGCCTGCTTGACCAGGAGCCTGGCTTATGAACCACGGTAATAGCTCATGCAGACAGACGGCAGGCAGAGAGCCTAAGATCCAAGGAAATTCCAGAGAGTCTAATGGAAAACATGTAATCAGAAGACATTTAAAACAGGAATGATTTCTTTCAAATATACACATTAAAAGTATAAATGATCTAGACAAAGATTATGAAGAAAGGTAGAAATATAAAAAAGAAAGTTAGATACTATATGTGCAGAGACCAATCAAGTCTTATGAAGTCTTATAAAATAGTACAAAATGAAAGTTCAAAAAAATTTCAGTCAATTAACTAAACAGAAACATAATTAGTTTAGGTCACAGAGAGCATCTCACGCTCTCTTTTTAACTAAAAAAAAAAAATTGTGTGTGTGTGTGTGTGGGGGGGGCGTCTGAATGTGTGTCTATACATTACTGCCTGCACTACTGACCTGACTCACAGAGGGCATCAGAACCCCCGAAACTGGAGTCACAGATGGTTGTGAGCCACCATGTTGGCTGCGAGTTGAACCCAGGTCTTTTGGCAGAGCGGTCAGTGGTTCTTAAGCACTGAGTCACCTCTCTAGCACCTCCTCTCCCAATACCTTCTGGGAAACACAGATGCCTCTTTACCTGGACATATGGTGGGAGGCTGTTCCCAGAGCTCTTCGTCCCAGAACACAGAGTCCATAACAAAGAGTCACCAGAGACGAATCTTTATCCACATCAAGTGGCTTCAAAAATAAAGAACATTACATGTCAGAAAGCTATATAAGTATTTAACAAATTAGAAAATATCCAATCAATAAGTCAGAGATAGATAAAAGAAGGAGCTGAACTTTATAATCAAAGAAGGAAGAAAAGGTGTTATTTTTTTCATGTAACACTGCTTTGGGGGGCCACTGGAGCATAGGAGGCAGAGGCTCACTACACTGGAGAGTATCCTTTAGCTTGGAATCAGCGCATCTCCACAGCTTAGAGGGCTTTCTCAGGAAGAAGTCCTTCTGGGAAAGGGATTACAGGAGCAGAATGCTTGCTCTTAAGGAGCTGGGGATGGTTTTTGCACTCTAACTGTATTCTAAAGAGACTGCAATGAGTAGAGTACACCCCAGGGCTAAGTGGGTAATAGGCTGAAGAGAGTGGGAACACCCAGATTGGACCCCCAAAAATATCTATGTGTATGGGCATGTTTGCTGGAGGAGGCCAGAAGAGGGTGCTGATTCCCCTGGAACTAGTCTTAAGTGGTTGGATGGTTGTGAGCCACTATGTGTGTGCTAGGAACTGAACTCAGGTCCTCTGTAAGAACAGCGAGTGTGTTTAACTGATGAGTCATCTTCCCAGCCCCCAAGGTGAGCCTTTTGAATATATGATGTATGGGCATGCAGGAGAACTGCCTCAAGCTATGTCCAACCTTCCAGTAACCTCTGAGAGAGGGTACTTGAGTTGAAGATGGAGTTCATTTCTGAGTGGAAAGGTAGTGTACTTCAACACTATGTAAGCCAGAAATGGGTATTATAACATGCACTACCACAACCCTCCCCAAATACAAAAACATTATGCAAAGCCGTTAAGTATATTTCATGTATGAAAAACAAAACAAAGTCACCTGCTTGTTATAAGTTTGGAAGGAAAGTCATTCTCAAATGTTTATCTTTGATTCTACCCACTATTTCTTCTTTAAAACAGGTGATTTGGATCAGAATATGTTGTACATCTGGTGTACAGTTCAAAGGCTACCACTCAGAGAGAAAACATGAAGGTACCCTACTCCAACTGATGGAAAGATGCTAAGACAACAGGATGCCTGGAAGTAGCTGAAAGCTAACCAGTGCAATAACCCTGCAGGCACTGGCTGTTAAGGTGGCTCACTAGCTCCAGGATACCACATACACAGGATGCGGGGGGCTCAGCTCCAGAGAAACCACAGTGGTAGTGAGCCCTGGCCAAAGTGCTTGGAGTTTGTGGTTTTGATAGTCTGGCCAGGGGCATGATAGTGTGATAAGCCTAGAAGAAATAGTAGTTGGAAAATCTGTAATTTAACTTACTTTAGGTAGGACAAGTTGTCCTAATGTGTGTCCCTGAGGTAAACACTTGAATTAAAGTCACCAGGGAGATTCCTATTTTACATTTATGGTCTAGATTGACAGAATCATAATTTCTTGGGAGAGACCTAAAAAAAAAACTTTATTTCCAAAGTACACCATTAATTTTTATCTAAATTCCCACGGAATGTCCCAGATGTGCACTGCCCAATAGAAGTCACAGTTGAACAAGCTGTTTACAACGATTACAGCTAAGCAAAATGTAGGACAATTTGAGGTGTTAAAGCCAGTGTGACACTGGGCTGTAGAGGACACATCTGTCGTGGCTGGAAGTTCTCAGAGACAGCACTGGTCTAGACCTGCATTTGGGACAAACACAGTTAGGTATGGTGGGCAGGGCTTATGGACTAGATTTCAGAGAGTGCTATATGGAGCCACAACTTGTGTATATATCATGCTGCTTGGACGGATGCTGCAATGCCAAGGAGGACCATTCTCTTTCAGAGGATCTGAGAGGAAGGGCAGGAGAAGCAAACTCACAGTAACTAACAGGATATTTTCCCCTTTTTGTTAAAACCTGGGTTCAGAGAATTGCAAAGGATATACCTTTGCTCTCCGGGAAGAGCAGTACTCTATCCAGTTGAGGTAAATCACACAGAAACTTTCCCGAGATATGCCTGCCAGCCGATGGTCATAGTCCTCGTCGATGTTTGGGTTAAAAGTTGGGTCCACGTCAACATAGTTCCGGTCTGCACACAGACGCAATCCTTCCTGCATTGTCTCATTAGCCAGCCACTCCTCCAACTTGGAGGAGGTTGTGACATAATAAATGATACCCTAATTAAGAAACAGAGAACATTCTAGTCAAATCGCAATGAAAATTTATTCTAATTTAGCATTATATTAAAACAAAATAAATTTATTTCTAATGTTACATGAATATCTTCTGCTCCTGTAGATAGTATAGTTCACAATATTGTATTTTAACTTGGTGTCCTACGCCCACATTTTAAGAAAAGCTACTTGAAGCCCTCCTAAATGAAAACATCATCCAGTACTTTAAGATTACAACCAGGAATTCAGCAAGGTAACTTGTAGTGTATTAATTTCAGTGCTTTTGTCTATTTTTAAAGAGGTGAAAAATTACTATATTACATTTATTTTGAAAATTTCTTCAAAAAAGTTACTAAAACTTTTGGTGTTCACAGGTCAAGTGATAGAAATAAAAAAACATAAAGGGAGACATGCATGTGTGTCACATGCATGCACACACACACACACATGTGGAGAAACGTGTGGGGTGTGCCACACAAACACACAAGTTAAGAAAGTGTTATAATTAAGCTTACGTAGTTTCCTGGTTTTAGCCAAATGGAAGGCTCAAGGTTCATTAAAATAATATGGAACTTAGGAGAAACAACATAAAATAGAAAAAACCCAGATGTGCAAATCATGGCTTACCACAACACCTCTCTTAAAAATACTGACCTTCCTGGGTTTGGTGAGATGCCTTTAATCCCAACAGGGAGACAGAAGCAGTTGGGTCTCTGAGAATTCCCAGCTAGCCTGGTCTACATAACAAATTCCAGGGTGGCTAGGGCTATAACAGTAATACCCAGGCTCCATGAAACAAAACAATAACAAAAATAACAAAAACCTGGCTTCCCCTATAAAGGATTCACCTTGGCCAGTGAGAGGTGGCTTTGCCCTCAGGTCTGGTAAGTGTCTGCTCACCATGGGTAGAGTTCTAGTGTCACTGTCTCAACATGATCTTCAAACGTCTTGGAAACACCTGTCAACTCTACTTGGCTGAGGATTTAAGTGTGTTAAGAGCCACGCATGTGTGTGAGTGAACACTCAGCTGTCCTAAACCATCCACTGCAAATGCCCGCTGTTAAAAGCAACGGACACACGGAACAGGAAACAGCAAGTCCTTCATGGGTGTGTGTGTGTGTGTGTGTGTGTGTGTGTGTGTGTGTGTGTTATTATTGTTTCCATAGGTATACTTTGAATGGACTCTCTGGATACTACAAAACTCAAATCATTATTTAGAAGCAAAACACAAGTTTGAGGGGCTAGAAATATAGATTAGGAGTTGAGTACTTACCTAGTTTTAGGCTTGATGTTTAGTAAGCACATACTATAAGCATAGCAAAAATGAATGCACATACGAATGAATAAAAATGTACATATGTGTATACGTGTGTTTGTCTACGTGTTTTTGTTCAACAGTCCTAAATGAATGCCAACTATTAATGGCAACAAACACATGGAACAGGAAATAGCAGTGTGTGTGTGTGAGGTCTAGGCAGGCACATACCTTACCTTGACATAGTAGGTGGTAAGAACTCGGCGAAGGTCAAAGACCTGAAGCATGGAGGCAGCACTGTTGTCGGTGATGCTGTAGCCCTCCAGAATGTACTTAGTGACAACCACTTCCCATGCCAGCCAGCGCTGGCTGAACGCAGCGTTAAAGGAAAGCACATGGGGAACATGGCCAGGCTCACAACAGCAAAACCCTTCGTCTTCTTCCACTCCTTCTGTGATGGCTTCCACCTCCCGCTGCTGACAATAGGTACCTTAGGAAAAGACAAGACCATTACAGACAAAGGCAAAAGACCAGCAACTGGGAAAGACTGCGTACCAGGCAGACGGTTAGGACAGACACATTTTATAGTGACTCAGTACGTGACTGATGTGCTCTGGAATGCTCATCACAAACTGTAGCAAACTCCAGAGCTCAGGCAGGCTCTCTGTTCGTCTGCAGAACGCTGCAGCACACTAAAGGCCTGGGAATTTATTCTATAAAGAAACTTCTTTAATTCTGACTAACAGATTTCCAAAAAACTTTAATGGGCTTACAGTTGCATTTAGCAAGGGAAGGCCAAATGCGTAAGTGCTCATCCTCTAACGATGCGCATCTGTCACAAATAGCAGCAGCAGGTCGCTGAACGTAAAGCTAGCTCCTACTCATGTGTACAGGCTAGCTACTGTGCAGGAGCTGAGAACTCAAGTTAGCATTTTTCTGAATGCATAATTTTCTGTGTAGAATAAATTGGCTTGTCAGTACATAAAATTGTGGAGGGCTGGTGGGAGGGGCAACAATCTCAAAGATCTATTTTTGTAATTTTTAAAAGATTTATTTATTATGTGTGTGTCTCTGTCTCTCTCCACACACACACACACACACACACACACACACACACACACACCCACCCCATGCATGCAGGTGCCCTTGGAGATCAGAAGAGGGGGTCCAATTCCCTGGAAGTGGAATTGTGAGCCACCTGGTCTGGGTGCTGGGAGCAGGACTCTGGATAAGCAGATAATGCTCTGAACAGCTAAGTCATACTCCAGCTGCCAATTCTGACACCTTTTAGTTGGGATTTAAATATACACAACTTTGCTACCACAGGTACCTATATAACTAAAAGGTGATTGAACGTCTTACCTCTGAATTCAAGTCCCCGCAGCTGGAAAGTGACCAGGCCATTGCCTATCTCTATGAGGTGTACTAATGCATTGAGATAGTCAGAGGCAAGGATGAAACAGTCCCCAGTACTATAGTTTCCCCACCGTCCTAGCAGCAAATCACCACAAAGACTGTGCTGGAGGGATCTGGTTAAATGTTCATAGAAGATAGAATTCAGATTGTTGTCATCTGATCCTGTAAGAAGAGAGTTTAAGACAAGTTTATTTCACGTCAAGTACCTGTTGCATTGATGAACACAATCAGTAAAAGGCTGAAATCAGGTAGACATCATAATGTAGTCTGCAAACCCAGCACTCAAAAGCAAAGGGAGGAAGACTAACACAAATTTGAAACTCAGTCTGGGCTCCAGGGTGAGACAAAACAACCTAAATGAATAGCCTAAAACTAAATTCCTCTTATGGCCATGTTTATATTTATTTGACAGGAAAAAAAAACCCCACACCATATACCCACAAATTGTATATAAAAAGAAAACTGTGCTATGGTTTGGATGCACAATGTCCCCCAAAGAGTCACGGCCAGCTGGGGACATTACTGGGAGGTAAAACAGCAGAAGTATGGCCGGGATTATGCCCGTGAGGGTGCCCCAGCTGGCACCCGGGCAGGAGCAGCTCTGCACAGACAAAGCATATAGGCCAGTCGTGCCAGACAGCCCGAGACTTAGGCCTCCGAGACGGGGACTAGAGCACATCTACCTCGCTCCTGTCTGCTCCTCTTGGGTATTTTATCACAACAAAAACCTCATTAATATACAGTAAATAATAAGTCAAGCTTCAGAATCAAGATTTAGGAGTCAAGGAGCCAGAGAGACAGCTCAGCAGTTAAAAGCATGTATAGTTCTTATAGAGCAGCTAGCTCAAAAACCTGTTAATGCCAGCTCTAGGAATTCCCTCTTCTGGCATCCACAAGCACCTGTGCCCATGTGTGTGCCCGTGCACACGCTCGTGCACACGCTCGTGCACGTGCACACTCAGGCATGTAAGTGTACACACTTACTTAAAAATAAAGTAAGTCTTGAAAGAGAAGTCTCAATACTCTTCTGAGGGTTCCCATTTGTTCAGTGTAAAGTTCTGACTAGATGCATCCTAGGAACTTTTGAATTGTTTATGATTTAAGGACCGCTACATGCCTTTCCACCAGAAATATACAGGATGCAAAATTCAAGGGAACTAAAAGATGATCTGGTAAAGAAAGCTGGTAAATTATATCAGATTTTAACAAACAAATCCAAAACAAAGACAAATGAGTCAAAGCGCGAACACCATGAAGGCTCATATGAAGCAGACAGGAACCGAACACGCGGACACAGCAGCAGCTGCAGAGTAGGCTATACTGCAGGTATACATGAGGTTATACTGGAAGAAAAGTACTAGGAGAACAGCACGGACGACGGGAGACAGACAACCACCTGCGCAAGCATCCCACCCACAGCAGTCAGCCCTGAGCTGCAGTCAGAGTACTGGAGAAAGGCAAATCTTCAAGGCTTGGGAGATACACTAACTACACATGAAGACGGTGAGGACAAATGAGAGTCTAAGTATGCTAGCTGTATATCTGTTCATTAAAAAGGTGTGTAGATTCTTCCTCAGGACCTCTTCCTGCTGTCACAGCATCTGAGAACTCTAAGTTGCATGCTCTCACTGGAGAGGAGGTGGTTTTTTCCTCTGTGAGACTAAAAGTGATTAATGTCAACTAAATAGCTCTCCTTAATTCAGTTTTATAATTGAAAATCAATTGGATTGTTGGAGTTTGGTTTCTCAGATGGAGAGAGCATTTGAAGAACTTTATGAGTTAAATGGCAACATATTCCTGTCCACTCGGGAGTATGGTTTGTTGGAGGAATTAATTAATAGTTTCCTGAGCTAATTAACTGATTTCATTAGTTTCACTTGGTTAGAGCAGCAAGATTCCCAGGAATAGGGTGATAAAATAAGATTTTCCAAATCAGCTAAGAAGCAAACTTTAGATGATGATACCACAACCAAAATTTAACCCACTAAAACCTCATGTTGGGTGAACATTAGAATCCTCTCATGACATTCATGCACATGATTAAATAAGATTAAGTTTGAATATTTACCTAACACTTGGGGGAAAGGAGCCATGTTCGGAGCACTCAGCGTTCTTACCGAGTTTTCGTCTGGTCTCTAATCAGCTTACATAAGGACCATCCTTGAATGGCACCTTTAAAACTTCTATCTGCATTCTTAAGGTATATTCATAATGGATGAGTATATACAGTGGATATGCTCTAAGTCACATATACTGTGCTTTGCTAAAGGAAATAAAAGTGAAGGATAGCTGATTTTTACAAAATGATTATTTATTTGTGTCTGCAGAAGGATAGTGAATTAAGGCTAATCTGCACTACACTGTGTCCAAAGCCAGGCTGGGCTACAGAGATCCTGTCTCCTTTTAGAGAATTTATAGAAAGTGGGAGTGAAGCTATGAATATATGTGTGTGTGTGTGTGTCCGTGTGTCCACGCATGACTATGTACATGAACATACAAACACAAACTCCTCTGGCTTGCCTCTGTTTTACAAATAGAACTCTTACCTGGATTTCTATCAAGCTGAGAAGCCAATCTGGTATTTGAATGGTCTACACGTTTTGTGCTAAAGAAAACAAAAGAAAACATTTTTAGTATTTTATGCTTAAAAAAAAAAGAGCAAGGGAGAAACTAAAAGACACAGATAACTCTCACCTCTGTAGGAAAATCTCTGGGAACACACTATGGCTAGGTAATCATCAACTTGACAATCACAGACTTGATTACACTTTTATTTTCTTCCTTCAGATTTTCACAACACATAGCCTAAGTTTCTCCTCATTTGTGTTTCATTACAGAGTATAAGAAGACATGTATGAATGCACCACAAACAAAAACTGACCAGATGCAAAGAACACAGACAGCACACAGCTCTCCCAAGGCTACGACCATGGAATCTTCTCAGGAAAGTGCATTTAGAAATATCCAGAGGCATGAGGTCCACGGAAGAACAGAGGCTCACAGTTTCCCAGGTCAGAGCCATCCCACACTGCTGCTGGCTGGCTGCTGTTTCTCACCATGCTGAGGCCTGCGCTGGCAGCAGACAACCATGGCCCTCAAAGGCTGGTGCTGAGCAGGAACCAAGGCAGTGGCCCCAAACAGTACCACGTCTTCCTTCACTGCCACATACATGAAGCCAGTCAGCTAACTTATCTGAGAATGCCCCAGCTACACTCCTTGGGCAGGCCACATTGGCAGCCCCACTCTCAAGTGCCATGCTGCCCAGAGGGAGGGTGGCTGGCAGTGCAGTGATGTCAGCTACAAGCTGCACTGCTGGCGCCCCGCTAAGAACCACTGCTACTTCAAATGGCGAAGAAGGTTCGAGATTAAACGGATCTGTTGCTTAACAGACATTTACCAACACAAGGAAGAGACCTCATCGCTTCGAGGGAAATACGGCAGTAGCTCTCAACAACATAATTCAAAATTTTAAGCAAAAACTTAAGAGTTTAGGGAAACATACCTACAACCATGATTGTGACAGCTTCTTAGTGCAATATACTTTAATGACTTTCTTTTGGGACAGGTGATGTTGTGACCACCTTTTAAAAATGTTGTACAGCTACTGCATCAGTCCTTGGAGATATATCTCACTCAACAAGCATGACAAATTCAAATAACCAACAAATGCTAAAACTTATGTACAAGCAAAAACTATCATTCAACGAAGATGGATATTCAATATGGATGTAACCCACTTCCTAAAGGTTCACAGGTGGAGTTTAGACTCTACACTACAACTAGCTTTTAAGAAACCATTATTTGCCAGGTAGTGGTGGCACACACCTTTAATCCTAGCAGGAGACAGAGACAGGGAGATCTCTGAATTCCAGGCCAGCCTAGATTACAGACTGAGTGCCAGGACAGCCAGGACTACACAGAGAAACCATGTTTCAAATAACCAACAAATCAAAACCAAACCATTATTTGTTGACTTTTGGTGAAAGATCAAGGAAAACTATCCACAACAGTCTTTTTAAAAGCCTATTAAAATACTTTTCTTGGGGCTGGAGAGATGGCCACTGGTCATGAGCACTGGCTGCTCTTGTAAAGAACCTGGGTTGGGTTCCCAGTGCCCACATGGTGGCTCTCTATCCTTAACTCCAGTCCCAGGGGATCCAATGTCCTCTTCTGAATTCCTCTAGTCAATATGCAGTATACATGCATATATATAGACAGAACACTTGCACACATTTTTTTAAAAAAACCCTTTCAACTGTGTTTCTGTGATGTTAATTTTTCTTCCATCATTTCAAGCAAAATGTCCTACTGCAAGAGTGGATACAAAATGTCATACTGAAAGATTGGATACAAAATGTACTGCAAGAGTGGATACACAATGTTGTACTGCACTGCACGAAAGGATATAAAATGCTGTACTGTAACAACAGATACAGAATGTACTACAGGGGTGGATGCAGGAGCAGGAGGCGAGAACCTGAACTGTCTCTTAGCAAGCAAGACCTTAAAGTTCTGCAGAACTGCAAACAATGCAATCTACAATCTTCCTATTAAAATTTTGGTAGGTGGGAAATATTATTAGTTTAAAATGCTATATTTTTGCTAATATGGGATATGGGCCCCCCCTTCTTCCCCAGGCCCATTTAAAAGGAAAAAAAAAAAAAGACAGCGTCTTGCCATGTAGTCCAAGCTGGCTTCAATCTTGTAATCTTCATGCTTCAGTCTTAGTTACGGAATGATGGGCATAGTGGATATTTCTTATTTTTAAATGAATAAACATGACTTTTTAATAGGTTTCTTTGAAAATATTATTAAATAACACCTCTATTTAAATTCTATGGCATCTTTTTAAGGGTACCAAAAATGTTGATACAAGCCTGGCGAGATGGCTCAGTGGTTAAGAACACTGGCTGTTCTTCCAGATGTCCTGAGTTCAGTTCCCAGCAACCATCTGAGTTTGAGGCCAGCCTAGTCTACATAGTGAGTTCCAGGACAGAGCTGCATAGTGGAGCCTGTCTCAAAAGTAAACAAGAAAATGACTGATGCAAACTGTTAGGAACAACTATCACAGAATATACTTCAGGCTAGAAGTTGGCCCAGAAGAATAGGACACATAAAGTAATATAAGTTCACCAACATCGGAAACACTACGTAGTTTTAGACGAAGGCCAAGTAGAGATGTCAAGCATATAAGCCAGCTCACTGTTTCAAAGTTGAGACCATTGTTTTCCTGACTAAAAGTGCCACTGCTTAGCAGTGTAGGGAAAGACTTTGGTAGACCAACCTGTTAATACTCTTTGACCTTTGTCAGACTGTTCTAAGCACTGGATTAAACAGCCAGTCAACAAATCTCACGCACAAAGGAGGAAAGTGCTTGAATGAAGTTACCAGAAACTTTCCTTCCTGAAAAGGCAAAGGAATCTGTAAAAGCTCGGCTCTAGAAACATGACTCCATGGCATTTCTAAGGAAAATATGCTGCAACACAGCACAGCCGGCATACTGGTGCAACACTATTACATAAAGTCACAGTGTTACTGACAGGGCCTCATCCAAGACGTCATCAGAAAACATGCAGGAGTAGAGTGAGGATTATACTTTTAAGAATCACACAAAAAATTGAGAAAATAAAGATCAATTTTCTCAACTCTATTTACATAATCTTCAATTTTTAAAAATAGATGTAAATTTTTAGCAAAACAAGTATTTTATCAAACAAATTATGATCAAAAATATTTTTTTATGATGATGCCGTCGACTGTTTTTCTCTGTAAAAAACAGAGACTGGCTGCTGTGCGCTCCATTCACTCACTTGTAGTCTCTCTCCCAGAACTTGACAGGCCTAACATAGGAGGTGATGAATATGGCGCTCCCCAGGAAGGGGTTTAGTGGCGTCGAGAAGAAGGCCGACACGACCGCCTGAACGAACAGCATAGCCGAGTCTACGTGGAAACAGTTAAGGAACAAACACAACAGACCAGACGGGAAAAAGCAAAGAGGGAAAAGGCACGCGTCAACCTCGGACTGACATACTCAGGGTTACCTCAGGGTTACCTTTACAGAGGCCAGACCCAGAACTTGGGGCAAACGAGACGGCTCTGAGGAAAAGGCACTAGGAGAGAATTGGCTTTCCCCGTTGTCTTCTGACCTTTACATGTGCAACACACAAATACTGAAATACATAATACATGTAGTAAAATTTTTTTAAAAAACTGCAAATACTAAAAGTCTGTATATGAACATGGCTAGCTGGAGTCACTAGTCCTCCTGGTTACTTGAAAGCACTTTTGAGGATGGAAACTTTCACCCAGGAATTTAATTAAGACTGTTGTGAAAAATGTTCTATTCATTTATTCCAAGTGCATTAAAAGTTCCTAGCCTTTAATAACAATCATACTTACATTTTAAATATAAAATTTAAAAATAGCATTACTTATTACAAATCCTTAATCTCTGCTTGTATGTGGTTCATCCGTGGTTTGCACAATCTAAATCAGAAGAGGTAGTTCTCCAAGCCTGTGAGGCTTTGGCAGCTTGTCAGCCCCTGGCATGTCTGCTGCAGGCTGTCACTCTCATCAAGGATATGGCTAGCCATTCTCACAAACTGTAGTGAAGGATACGGGGCACCGCAAAGGGCTGAGCGAAAGCATGGAATGCAGAGCCCCACGTGATCTGCCAGGGAGCGACATAGGTGTACACGAACTGCAGCTTATAGAGGAGTTCCCAAAGCTGTGAGAAGAAAGAAAAAGCTGTCAGGAAAACTCTAAGCAGGCACTTCAGCCAGAAGACAAACAGTCTGTAAGATGTGTCTTCTTCCTAACAGGAAAATGGCACTGAAGTCATTTTCCCACTGCATAGCAAGACAAGATTTATCAACTGCCAAAACACTGGCATCAACTTGATACAAAGAGTTTTTTAATGTAGCCCTGGGCTTAGGGATTGGTGTTTTTAAGAGTTCTGTGCCCTCTTCTGGCCAATCACAGCATTACTGCTACTGCCAGCAAACCGAGGGGTAGAGCAACAAGACTGCTGTCCTTGAACAGAAACTCTAGGTGTCTCGAATACATGCGTGTATTTTATCCCAGGACGCATTTCCCTTGAACTTCAACCCTTTGGAGTAAATATTCTCCAAATGTAATGTCACAAGGAAACCGGAGAAAATCTAATACAGTGGCCACTGTCTATTGAACAGCAATTTCTCTTTGTACTAGACATCGGTCTGAACTTAACTGCTGCCTGTGGACACAGTCCACCCACATGTAAGTCTTCTGTGACTTTGGCTCTTATGAACCACGTGGCAAACACAGCTTCCTGGGTTTAATATGCTCCAAAATAACTGCCCAGAGTGGAAGCCAGGAGTCAAATGTACACCAGCATAAACCTAGCCAAGCATGTCAGCGAGTGAAGAGTTTCTTTCTGCAGAGGTAGATGTGCCCTGTGGGTTTACCTTGCTGAACAGGATGGACATGAAGAAGAGGTCCAGGAGCATCGTCTCTGAGAAGGCTTCATAGTCAAATTTGAAGAAGAGCACAGTGAAGATGACAGTGATGTACTGGTACGTGGGGCTGCTGAAGGAGGAGCGCAGCAGCTTCAGGCCAGCGATGGTGATCATCAAAGCGCCCAACCTGTAGCAGAGACAGGCACAGCCCATCAGCCTGCGCTGCAAACACCCAGCATCCGCCAACCCTGAGGTCAGCTCGTGCTGGTTAAGCTTTTGATAGAGAACAGAGAGACTTCTGGAATTGATGTATAGAAGCAGAGTGTGTGTGTGTGTGTGTGTGTGTGTGTGTGTGTGTGTGTACACAAAACTAATCAATACTCAGGAGATCACAGTGGCAGCTCCTTTGTCTCAGGAAATAGATATACAATAACAGTGATCTCTATGATAAGTATATGACACCCTGAAAGGCACTAATACAACATTCTTTATTAGTACACACTATGAATTTTATCTTCTATATAAATAAACATGTTTAAAAAATAAAAGTTATAGTTCTAAAACCTGGTTCTCTAGCTTTCCAATTTAACATTAGCAGCATTTAATACACGAAAAACATGTACCAACACTCCCTAACATGGAACTAAAACTATTGAGTCTGACTGAGGATAACCGTGTAGGCAAATGACCACCTACCTGGTCTGATGTGCATAGTACACAATAGCCACCTCCCAAACCTGCCATCTAATATTAAAAACTAACTTTACTTGTAATATTAAAGTTACAGTTTTCATTTATTTTGCATAAATGCAGACATGTGTGTGCACGCACACTTGCCATGTCATGTGGCGGACAGAAGACAACGTGCTGGAGTCGGTTCTCTTCTTCCATTATGTGGGTCCGGGGATTGAGCTCAGATCATGAGGCTTGGCAGCAGGAACCTCCACCTGATGAGCCATCTAGCAGGTACCCAAACTCACCTGACCTAATAAGCACCCTCTCATAAAATACTGGTTGACATTAAAAAGCTAAGAATAATAAAAATACAGTGGTGCCCAAAAAAGGGGAGACAAAGACATCTTCACCTGAGCATTCCTCTTCTGATGCCATGTGACAGAAAGTGTTTAGTGGTATTTGACCAGTGATTCAAGATGCTTCACCAAGTGTGTAAGGCGTTATTCATTATTGTTCTAATCTAAGGACATGGCGATATCAGATGACTGTATACTTACTCTGTATCTAGTTTCTTTGGGCTGGCAATTGTCTCTGCACTGCTGCTAAGTTCATTGAGGACAATCAGTGGATAGATGATATTCTTCTCCACAAAAAGAAGCCACACATGAAGTTTTTCGAACCACATCATGGTGGCTGCATCTGATGAGGCAACAAGTCCAGAAGATCACAATTCATACAGTGCTCAAAGCAGTCGGGCATGTGGTAAGAGCAAAGGATGAACTTAGACTCAAATTTAGCTCAGTGCTATGAGTACAAAAACATAAGAAGCCTGTACTTCAATGGTCGACTTTTACGTGATTGCATGCACGCAGGCATACACCTCAAGTGCAGACACACACGCACATGCAAGCACACATGCACATCCACAGTTTCTGACCTAGACATGACTCACACTTAGGTAACTTTACTTTTATAAGCTGTTGTGCAGAGCTGTGTGTCACGCCAGGGCCTTAACACACAGGAGGCAACTGTTCACCATGCACCTGCTTCCCCAGCAAAATTTTCATTTCTTCAGATCTTATTTTTTACGATAATTTTTCTCATCTTCTATATATGTACATAGAAAAGGTTACCTAAGGTTCTTGGGCTGTGCCTCAATCCTAGTTAAGTAAGCTCTATTAAACTATCTGGTTTTACAATGGGAAAGTATATGCTGTAGATGCACTTTCTTCACTAGGGGCATATGGTGGCTAGGGTAACAAGCTCTTCGACTATCTAAAAAGAGTACACCAGGCTGCTAGGCAGTCTTTACATTTCTAACAGGAGTACAAAGAAAAACAAACAAACAAACAAAAAAACCAGTTTAGTTCTACAGTTCAGTATTTTCAATAAGTCAAAAATGTTATGGCAATTCAAAATCTGTACAATATTTAGACTGATTAAAATAAAGAACTGCACAACCAATAAAACTATTGATTTTAAAAATAAAATATCTGGTTCTATTTATATATAAATGTGACAGAAATGATTCATCACAGAAGACAAAAGGGACCAGAGCTGTCACTCTGGGCTGCATTTCTGACGCCAAGAGCCGTTACTCTGGGCTGCATTTCTGATGCTAACACCAGGCCTTACAGTTTCCTTTAGTTTCCCTTACTAAAAGGGCCCTTATTTTGCAAAAGGTCTCCACAGCATCATCCCACACCTTGCTCATTAGCATTCCATAGTGTCTCCAGAGTAGGACCACACTGCTTCAGTCAGTTTCACTAAGAGGCCCATGGTGAGAACAGAAAGTCAACTCTGTTACAGTATCAAAGGCTTCAATGTTCTTCAAAAATATCAACTCATACTCAAATGACTGGGTGAGTCACCCTCTTTACAGCAGTTCCCTGAAGTCCAAGGAGGAAACCTTGGTTAATTCAGTCACTTGTGTGTAGCACAGCCCGTCACAGGATCAACGGACAAGGAAGAGTGAGTCACAGTTTACAGTGGAAGGGAGAAGCTAGCTGAGTGGACAGGCCTCCATCTCCTCTCCAGTCATTTCATTCCTTATCCCAAATCTGAGCAGCAATTACAGAAAGGACCGTCACCCCTGTTCTTAAGTGGGACAGTGTTTCTTGCGGCATAAGGGACAAAGGCCTTTCTTCCTTCCTTTCTTCCTTCCTTATGCTTACGTTAAAACCTTTTGAATGGAGGACTGGATGGGGACTGAGCTGCCTGCATACTGATTAGGGAGAAATGGATCGGGACTGTTAGAGAAGTCACAAGCCGGACACATGAGCCGGGTGTGTGAAAGTTGGAGTAGAAGCACAGAAGTCTACTCTTGAAGATGGCCTGGGAGCACAGCTCCTGCTCTTTTAGCAGAAGCCAGTACCCTGCAGGAGACACGTCAGCAGAAGCTTCAAATCCACTGCGAGAAACGTGAGCTCCAGTGTGGCTCGATGCTGCCTGCTTAAGGTACCTGCGGGCACGCAGGAGTGAGTCATAGACGGGGTGTCAAGGACAGACTTACTTCGAACTTCGTACTGACTGTGCTCGGCTGTCTCCAGCAGGGGCCGGGAGAAGCAGTGCCACGGAAGCTGCTTCCTTACTTGAGGCAGAATGTAATGGGTTACGAGCCCCACGACGCCAACCAGTGCGTACAGCACGGACTTGAGAGCAGGCTGGAAGAGAGAGCGAGCCCAGGGTGTGAGGCAGCGAGCAGCCCCCGCCGGGTTCATGCACACATCCCACTTTTTTGGTTTCATTTTTCATCCCATAATGAGGAACAGTAAAGTTAATCTTAGAATCCAAAACAAACAAACAAAGTTTGTTTATGTATTTGTAGGTTGTTTTTTCTGCCTAAATAAGCTACCAAACGTTAATTCACTGCCCTTACACATATCTGAAATATGGTAACTACTTTGGTGTCTGACACCATATTCAATGAAAGTGGCTAGAACTGTTGCTTCCTGCTCCAAGAATGTTCTCCATGACTGCCTGAGCAACTGTCGGGACTAGTGAAGATAAAGGACATGAGCTCCGTCGGTAGGCGGGAAGAGCAGAATGGAACAGCATGATTAGATTCATAGGAGGAGGAATCAACACCATTTCATCCAATATTAACACCAAAAGTCATTTACATGTCAAACTCTGCCATGAACGAGTGTCCAGTTGTACCCTGAGGAACACCGGTCCTTACCTCACTTCTAAGTGTTCAGGAATGCAGGTTCAAATTGGAAAGAAGAAAACCAAGCAAACATGCTTGACAATATTAAATAATCGAGTGAGCTGCTACTTCAGGCTAAGTGGTGTAGCAGTGACTTACCCTCCCATAGGAAAGAACCAAAACCGGAAACAACACATGACCCAGTGGTTTGTATTAGGCAAGATTTACAGAAATAAGCCTATGCCCAAAAATAAGGGAGCCAAGGAGGGAAACTGTGCTGGCCCTGCTCCCAGCTCCAACAGAGGGTGGAAACTGGAGGACACCCAGACCTCACCAGAAAGACTGTGAGCCTAAGGGAAGTGACAGAGGAGACGCTTGCAATCTGCAGACGGTCCTTCAAGGATTCATGGGAACAGGAAGCCTATAAACATGAGGAACTATGAAGAACCACAGAAGGGACAACAAGGCATAGAGGATTCTCACAGCACCGGGAGAGCGCCACCCCACAAGCTAGCCTAGGAAAGCTCAAGGCTCACATACACCAACCAAGCAGGGGTCTAAGGGTGCCTATCCCTACTTGTAGGAGATACAAGAGTGGTCTAGCTAAGCTTGGCCCTGTCCCACCTCATAAACTGCTTTAACCAAAACCAAGATCTGAGGGGATCAAACTGTTAAGGGATTAAGACTATCTAGGGACAATTTTCAAGTACTTCTGCAAATAAAAAAATTTAATACCTAAAAGGGCAAATTTCCACTGTTGGCATCCACTTAAAATTTTCCATAGGGCTCTTTGAATGCATTTAATACCACAGGGGAATGTGCTGAACTAATGTCTGGTACTGTTAACCTGGCTAACAACCCAAGTCTGGGAGGTAGTAGACCCATGCAGGTAACGTATTTCTGTGGTTAACTACACCAACTGCCTTCTAAACACCTCTGCTTACACCTTAGACAACAGCAGCTCCCTTAGACAAGAGCCTGAATCAGGGAAGCCTATTCTCACAACGAACAACGTGAATGTAGAGACTGCCCAAAATGCAGAAAAGCAGCCACAGACTCTGGCTCTAAACAAGTAACTTCACCACCCATCTAAATCCCAGGGCGCAGTGTGCAAGGAGAGCGGAAGACAGAGTTGAAAAATGGAGGTAGGGCCATTGATATGAAGAAGCATTGTCGGTCAGAGCTGAGAGACCTGCAGGATGGTTAACTCAAGGGACAGACAGGAGGCCATGGCCTATCAACACTTAGTCTATCCTGCCACTCTCAAAAGCTGGCTGCCAACAGATTCTGCTGAGAGCCCACTCCACTCTAATGGGTGGCTCTAAACCCACTGTCCTATGGATGGCCCTGGTGAATCTTTGTGGGCCACAAGGCAAAACAAGTAGACATGAACGCACAAGAGAGATTTGTGAGGTAGGAGGGTGGGTGGAGTGGTGGGGAGCTAGGAGACAAGAGGGGTTGGTAAGGAAAGTGTACATAGATGCAATTGTGGAGAAATCTATATGTACAAAGGATCAGGACACCACAGCTCAGAGTAAAGGCAGAAAAATCAGTCAATCAGAACTTACCCATAGTGGTAGAGATGTTAGTTAGGATCAGAAGATAAGGATGCTCTTAAAAATAACAGCCAAATCCATATGTCCAGAACACTATATACAATATAAAAAAGGCCTCAACAGACTTCTAGAGATGAAAATCAGAGATTATGAAGTGAAAAAGACTCTGAATGGGATTGATGAGAGATTATGGCACAGAAGAGAAGATTAGTGAAGTGTAGACAACAGACCCAACATCAAGCCAGAGGAAAAGAACCAAAATAAAGAGCATCAGGCAACCACAAGGCACATGCGACTGCAGTCACCGGGGTGGGGTGGGGTGGGGTGGGGCAGTGAGAGCAGGATAAAACAAAACATCCTAGAATAATAGCCCAGTGTCTCCAATCTTAATGTAAAGTATGAATCTGAGAAATGGACCCCAGCTACAAAAGAAAACCACACAAAAGTACATTTTTAATCAAATTATCCTTTACTAGTGATAAGATGATAGAAGCAGCAGAGGAAGAAACACTATGCACAGAGGGATACAGACAGGACAATTGTAAGACTTCTCATCAGAGGATGAGGTGAGGACCAAGAAGACCTTGTGAGACCCTTCAGATGCTGTCAGAGTGAAACTGCCATCCTGCAGTTACACCCCAGGCAATACCTTCCCAAATGAACCAGGGACCAGAGCGCAGAATAAAACATGTGCAGAACAAGAAACATTCTCAGACAAAAGAAGTGACACCATATGGAAACACTGGAATATAGTCATGAGTTTCATATGAAGCAAGGGGCCTGGGCGGTACTCAGAGAGAAGAACGTCCCAGAACTGACAGAGGTGCTCACCCATCCCTCAACCTGCCTGGATGACAAGACTCAACTTCTCCAGTGGTACTCAAGTAAGGCTTTGGGGGACTTTAATAGAAAAAGCACATCTTGCATACAGGATGGATACAAATCATGAGGGCCAGAGGACAGACTGCTATCTATGGTCCCCACGGCCCTGACTTCTCTGTGGCTGCACCTTTGTGTGTTTGCTTCCGTGCTGTACCAGTCAGTCTACATGACCAAGAGAACAAAGAAGGGTGTGCCATTTGCAGAAGAGATCCTATAAGAGTCCATTTTGACTGGGGCTTTCTCTAGCATCACTTGCTTTGTGGAAAAGTGATGTCATTTAGAAGACACTTGGGGAGCCTTCTGGAAGAACTATGGACAAGAGTAAAGTCTACAGCCAGCAGTAAGTGAGGAAATGAAGACTGCATACAATTCCCCTCAGATGTCTGCAGTAACAGGAGAAGCTAAGTCACTCACAGAGACTTATAGCCTAGAGAAAACCTGATAAAATACATAAACAAAAGCTCATATATTCCTGAAGGCTCAGGAACCGCAGAAGACGTGAAGGTAGAAAGAGTGAAGAGGCAGACGATGGGGAGGCGGGCAGCAGGGAGCCATACTGGAGCATAACATACTAGTAACACTAACACAGCCACCACACCATGGACTCACAGCAGCAGCATCTACTAGCAGAGAGTCTACAGAAGTCAGGCTCTCCTAACAGTCAGCTACAGGTGGGAGAGGACTCACAGGTCCTGACTACCAAACCGTGGCAACCAACAGCTTCTAGAAGAGAGGGGCACAGTACGCAGCTGTGACCCCATGATAAACCTACCAGCCTCTCATAATTAGCTCCAAACCTACAATCTGGTTCAATTATACAGAATACTAAACAAAATCAATAGTGAGTAGGGAAAAGATATATGGGGGAGGGCTGACAGGGGCTGGAAGAAGTTGGAGAGGGATGACAAGAACACGTTATAGACATATAAAATTATGAAGGAATACAACTTACTACTAGAAACACACACCAAAAACAAATCAAAAGGCCCAAATGTTTCAGTCCCACAATGTCTGTCACACACTGGTAACATTACTTTCTATCAACCCAAACCAGAGGATTCCTTACCTGCAATGCTGTGAACACTGTGCTCACATGGATAGCGAAATACAGCACACCAATAACGACACACACTACCAGGTCGGACTGTAAACGCTCACTCTGTGGGACAAAGGGCAATAATTAAGTTTCATTCTTGTTTTTGAGCTAAGGTCTCAAGTAATCCAGGCTGACTCCAACTGCTATGTAGTTAGGATGACACTTACTGCCTAATCCTCCTGCCTCCACCTCCCAAATGCCACCATGCTTTTCTTTATATACAATTTAAAAAATATTTTTTTTCCAAATTGGTAAAGCTTAAAAGATAATTTTGCACCAATACACTTCAGCAATTTTTTGTTTTTTCTCATAGAAAATAATTATGTAGAATAAATCTATTTTCTTCATCAATTTTCTCATATTTAGGGTTTCCTCTGAGTTTAGTAGGAACCCAAACAACCCATCTAATTTGTTATGCTGTAAACAAAGCCTTCTAGAATATTTTCCCCTCACTGGTCAGCACATTTGCTTTGTTTGATTGACAAAAAAGACAAAAGCCTATCTTCTGAGGCATCGAAACTGCACATACACTTCACATGTGCGGGTTTTCACAGGGTTAAGGATCCCTTATTTGAACTTAGGACCAAAAGCGTTTCCAACTCTGGAATCCATTCAGCCTTTGGAGAACTTTTGTGCACTCAGCCAGTTGAGGATCCCTGAACTGAAAATCTGGACACAGAAATGTTCTAAAAACCCAAGTTTTTTTTTGAACAGTGATTTGGGAGTGTTTCAGGTTTTGAGTTTTTGGAAGCATACTCAACTCTGTAGTAAAAAACGGGAGCTTCTTGATCTCCCTGGCTATCCTATTAATCAGTTGACATATAAGCCACATTTAACATCCCACTATGCTTAACACAAGCGCAGGAACTAAAGTAAAAAGAGAATTTCCTTCAATTTTATCTTGAGGTAGTTTGTTACTTCTACTTTTCTGAAGAATTTGTGACCAGTCATGTTCACTGAAAATAGATACTATGTTCAATTACTATTTAGGTAAGTTCACCATTCAAACATAAATAATGTAAAATGAAGGGACTGGGGATATAGTTTCAATAGTAGAGTGTTTGCCTTGCAAGCATTAAGACCCTGGGTTCAATGCCGAGCACAACAACAAAACAATCTAAAATAAAACAGAAAATAATGTGTGTTTTGTCCTACAAAACAGGTGTGAATTGCTAGACCTCACTTCTAAAGTTACTACAGAGACATTATGAGTCACTAAACGGAACTGGGAATAAATACTCTAGTAAGCACAATAAGTTAGAAGATTGCTCTTTCCTTTGAACTGGAAACCTCATTTTAAGTTTTCCTATGTATTTCTGAGTATTTAAGGGTTTTGCCTGTACGCATGCCTATCTACAACTTGTCTGCAGTGCCTGCAGACATGGGGAGGTGCTGGATCTCCTGGAACTGGGGTTACAGGTAACTGCAAGCTGTCATGTGGTGCTGAGAACTGAACCCAGGTTGTCTGCAAGAGCCATAGTACTCTTAACAGCTGAGTTATCTCTCCAGGCCACAAAACACACTTACATACTTTTTATATTGCCCTTGAGAAATGAAACAGATGGCATAGGTTTGTTTTGGTTTTTTTTTCCTTAATCAACAGGAATAATAACAATCTAGCTTACATTAAACAGTTTTAACTAGTACTTTGCCCTCACCCGTAGGTAGTTAAGTTCTATGGTCCCCATGGATACCTAAAACTACAGATAGTACTTCACCATATAGCTATACAGATAACCGAGGGGCCACTCAGGAATTGGTGGACGGTAGTGGTGTGCACAGCAGATAACCTGAGTAAGGGAACGCTTCATGTCTGAGTAGAACATGCAACACTTCATCCTGCTACTCAGAGTGCTGTACAATTTAAAATTTAACAGATTATTCATTTCTGGGATATTCCAGTTCATACTTTTGGCCTGGATTTGACCGCCAGTAAATGAAACCATGGGAGGTGAAATGAGGCTTGAGAAAGACTACTGTTGTGGTCAAAGTCCAGAGTCTTGCCTCCTCTGAGGACTACCTACATTTCTAGGACCAATGAAATGGCTTAATTTTACTCGACATGAAACCCTTTGACATACTCTTCTATATTGAGACCATGTGTGAGGACAGGACTTCTCATATGTAGGCTAATGATCTCCTTTCCAAACTGTTTAGGACCAGAAGCATGTGAGACTGTGGATTTTTGGGAATTTGGGAATATTTCCATATATCACATGATATACTGTGAGGAGATGAGGTGCACATAAAAAAGTAAGATTCCTTTTCCATGTGTGCCTAACAGTCTGAAGGTGACTGTAAGCAGACTGTAAGGCGCCTGTGCTTTGACTGTGACTGATCACATGACACCAGGTGTGCGGCTTTCCCTGGGTGACGCTGGTAGCACAGTCAGCAGGAGAGTCTAGTCAAGACTAGTGTGGACTTTCTAGATGAAGGACGTTTAACTAGAATGTTGAAATCTAGACTGAATACAATGAACTACATTTAGTAGCACTTATTTCGTTCAGTTACTAAAGTCTTTCACAAGTGCTTGTCATAGAATATAATCATCTGCTGTGGCCACGGTTCAGAAAGCTACACTTACAACAGAATTGCTAAGCTTCTCTGGCAGGGGGTCTTTTACTTCAGACAGAGGGTCTTCTGGGTTCTTCTCCTCAGTTTTTGGAAAAATCTTGGATTGCATCAAAGAGCTTTATTTGAAAAAAATAAAAGTATTTTAGCAGAAAATACATATAAAGCTTGAAAATCAGCATACACACACACAGCCACATATACACACATACCACACATACACACAAAATAAAGTAGTAAAAATGAAATCTTTAACAATATACATTTTCAGCTAATATAATCAGCATGACTCAAAATGAACATATTTTTAACCCAGATAGAATAGGCTGAAACGCTTGGCAGGAACTAGGAAAGGAGTTGCCTGGACTATTAGAAATGCCAACTTAAATGTTCAACAATAGGAGCGGCTTTCACTTACAAGAGTACAGATGGGTCGCTGCTTTGTCGGCTGAGGTGATAGGACACCGCCACTAACAAACCACAGAAAATAGAGAAAAGCACAGGAATGTGCTGGCCATCCCAGGAATCCTGATGAAAAGAATTCAGAGAAAAAGATGCTTGTAACCTTTAATTAACCTAACATAGAATTAATCCCCTTACAGCAATATTTTAAAGACAGCAAACTTAAAGTGTAAAATGTTTTAGCTATATAAGTAACTGTACTTTATTCCAAATAAATTTAGATTCTTTTTTTTCCCATTTGAGAAAGGGTCTCATGTAGCTCAGGCTGACTTCAAATTTGCTATGTAGCTGTCGCTGAGTTTGAACTCCTAACCCTGCCTCTGCCTCTCAAGTGCACACATCTCACATTAACGTTCTCTTTCTCTGGAGACCTGGGATCATGTACTAAATCTCTTTTGTCTTAAGGAAGCTTCAGCTTTCTTCTCTCTGCTCTCTCTTTAGGTGTGAGAATTTCATTCCTATCAGTAATGATCCCTCCTGCCTGGCACTGTCCTTTCCCAGTCTAAGCAGTGTTCACTATATAGCTGGTATTGATTTTACTTCCCCCTTCACACTTATGTAAATCAACTCTCAGATCTTTTTAAAAAACAAAATTAGAAGACAACCCGTATCATGTCCACCTGCTTCACAGTCGTGTTCTAGAAAGCACAAAACACATTCCTTTAGTTCCTTTCAAACTTCAAGTTATCTTAATTTCCTTCCTCGAAAGGCCAAAGAAAGAACTTTTTCCAAGTCTGATAGTCCATCAGATCCCAAATCTAAAAGGACCTCTCAGACTCTGAAGTGTCTGATTATCCCCGGTGGGACCTTACTCTGTGTACACTTGAACACCACCATTTTTTGAGTTCTCTCTCACGTTTCTCTTGCCAACCCACAGTAGCAGCCTTCTTCTACGACCCAATTCTGTTGATGACTTTTATATCCACCAAGCATGAACAGAAATCTTTCTAGATGACTACTACAAAGTGCCTCTGGACCCCACAACTATGAACAAATGAAGTGTTCACATTAAAAATTCCTTGTTCCTGAACTCTGGGATTTCCAATCTTGTCCAGCAGGTGCCATGATGTAGCCAGTGGTTCAAGCCAGACCCCGTTCCTAGTTCTCTTCTCTTTTTCAGGTCCCCAAATGTACTGGTGGGATCTAGCTTGAGTGAAGTGGCTCATGGCTTAAGGACATCTCTGTAAACCAAACCGACAGTGTGCTTCAGGGCCATTCTACCAGCATGCATCTTCAACTATGCCCTGGGACTTGTTGCTCTTTTTGTTTTGCTGTGCTGGGGACTAAGCCGCAGGCCTTGGGTTTGGTAGAACACATTCTTCTGCTGAGCTCACTCCAATCAAAACATGTTCTTATAAATGTAAAGCCATCTTGATTATGAAAGGGAGTAGCTACACATATTCTTAAGCAGAGTACATTTAGCTGCATGCTCTGTGACGCCATGTTTGCCTTCTTCCAGGGAAGTCTAGTTTAGTAAACTTTTCATTAGTAACCTGGGATTACTGTTTGGAAAGGAGGCTTCCTTTAATAATGATTGATCATTAAATTGCTTTAAAATTCAAAGTAAGAGAGAACAGAGTATTAATCAGCATCCAGAAGGCAAGCGGTACTAGTGATAATGTGGTTCAGGGAGGGCAGAAGGGATCAGCAGTTACACAGACACAGAGCACACTCCAGTCTGTCACTTACCCTTAAAGCTCCATAGCACAACCCATACAGCAAGGCGACGGCCACAATGCTGCACAGGAAACTGTACAGTGCTGCCAGCAGGCTGGTGGTGGCTAGATGGTGAAGGAGGAGAAAATCGGATCTCAGAATCACCTACAGCACTCAGTGCACAGCAAGCATGGAGTCAGCCCAGCAATTCTCTAGTCACGTGACTCTAACAGTCCAGCACTGCATCTTTTCCATAAGACTGGACAGACAAAGGCTTCTAGCTCCAATATTTTATTGAGACAGGCTCTCACTTTCAGCTCAGTCACTCTCAGCAATCCTCCTGTTTTAGCCTCCTAAGTGCTCAGGCTACAGGTATCCAGTTATCATGTCTTGCTTTAAATCTCAGAAAAAATATCTGTACCTATAATAGGCTTCAAATCGTACGCAGGGGCCGAAGAGCTGGCTGTTCTGTGAGCACATTCTGCTCATGCAGAGTTTGGTTCCCAGCACCTCTATCAGGAAGCTGCAACGCCAGCTCCAGGGGACCGAGTGCCTCCAGCCTCCATAGGCACTGTGCCCACATAATTAAAAATAACCCTTTTACAAAGGTATCTTACATGAATAAAATGTACCAGAGAACAAAGCTTCCAAAGGTCTGAAATGGAGGCATCAATTAGCCACTTAAAATATGTGAAAAGAACTTGCATTATTCACAGCAGTAAGCCTGTATTCCCATTTGTTGATTCACACAGAAATGCGAAAGTCTGACTCCTGGAAATGTGAGCACAGTACCTGACCCACTAGGGTTACTAGTAATAAGGAGCAAGACAGTTAAGATCCTGGTCTGTTATTAAAGATATGGCTGAGAGAGTTCCTTACTGTAATTTTACAGAGTGACCTAAGGGAAAGCATTGAAAACCAGCACCTTTGTACACTTTAATGACAAAGGCCAACCCTGTAAGCCTCCTGGGTTGAGCCCTTGCCATGTGCTTCAGCATGAAATCAACAGCAGGTCCCTAACCACTGACACTGTCTTCTCCTCACTAAGCTGGGCTGGTCAAGAAACTCCAGTTGTTTTAAATTACACACATTCAAAAACATAAAAAAAAAAAAATAAAGCTAATAGATGGCAACACAGAAAAGTTTTACTTTCTATTTACAATTTAAGCCAGCTCAGTTGGAGGGATAACACAGCAAGCTTGAGAACCTGAGTTTGACTCCCCAGCACCCCTGCAAAAGATGGGCATGACTGCATGTGTCTGTAATTCTAGCACTGTGGGGTAGGGAGGTGACAGAGGGAACCAGGCTCTGAGAGCTTGTTGGCCAGCCAACCTGGCTCAAAATGTCCTTCAGGGAGGGACCCTGACTCAAGGCAGTGGGTAGAGAGGACAACAGCCAACATACCCCTCTGGTCTCAGCACACATCCATACACACAGGGCTCACACCACACTCTCCCTCAGCATACATCCATACACACAGGGCTCACACCACACACTCTCTCAGCACACATCCATACACACAGGGCACACACCACACTCTCCCTCAGCACACATCCATACACACAGGGCTCACACCACACTCTCCCTCAGCACACATCCATATACATAGGGCACACACCACACTCCCTCAGCACACATCCATACACACAGAGCTCACACCACACTCTTCCTCAGCATACATCCATACACACAGAGCTCACACCACACTCTCCCTCAGCACACATCCATACACACAGAGCTCACACCACACTCTCCCTCAGCACACATCCATACACACAGGGCTCACACACCACACACTCTCTTTCTGCACACATCCATACACATAGGGCACACAACCACACTCTCCCTCAGCACACATCCATACACACAGGGCTCACACCACACTCTCCCTCAGCACACATCCATACACACAGGGCTCACACCACACTCTCTCTCAGCACACATCCATAAACACAGGGCACACACACACCACACTCTCCCTCAGCACACATCCATACACACAGGGCTCACACCACACTCTCTCTCAGCACACATCCATACACACAGGGCACACACACTACACTCTCCTCATGCTCATCAGATTGAAAAGCGTTGGACAGCAAGCCACACCATCTACACTTTTTCACCAGAGAACCTCAGGGAACATATGTGCAAGGTAAATGAGGATCACAAAGGGAAAGTGTGAAGAAAATCAACTATAACTATAAAGTTAATGCTTTCCTGACAAGTATTTCCTCTGTTTGCATACTCTTCTTGCCACACAATGTTAAAAGATGAATATCTCAACTACAGTAGCTGTAAATAGCTCTGCTCTCAAGGTCTTCAAGTCACTACCTTTAGATTAACAGTGGGTTGTTTTTACAGATAAAATACAAGCATAGTAAGAAAATAGATTTTCTAAGTTATCAAACAATATATATATATTCTACTCTAAAAGCTGAGATAGTTCTTAAAAGCTGATTTAGTAAGATACTTTTTGATTGACTTTGACATTCTCCTTTAAGTACATCGACATGCCAAATGCACACCCCAGTACAGACTCCAAGGACCATCAGACCCACCCTGCTTAGCCCAGATGACGTGATGAACACCTGGCGACTTACAGACCCCAAACTGGGATGTAAAGTGAATTTAAAAACTGAAAAGGCTTCATAGCAGCCCCTGCGTTTCTGGAGTTTTCCTTCCCACAGGCTCCATTAGCTATAGTCCAAAAGCGTTAAAGACAACTCCAGCGAACAGAAGAGGGAGACCATGTCTGCATCACCTTTACCTGGCTGTAGCATGTGAATGTATGGTGCATGCGCCTATGTGTACACATGCTCAGGCCAGAGGAGGAGGTTGCAGGTCATCCTCCCCACTGCCCTGGACACTCACACTTTCAGTTGGAAGGGCCGGACAAACTGCACAACTGTTCCACGTCATTATTATGATGCTAACATCACTATTACAGGGATGCAGGGATAGTGCAGGAAAGTCAGTCATGCAGGTCCCCATGCACCAGGGCTCAGAACATCTCCTATCAATGGAGGGGAGGGGCACGAAGTATTCTACAACTTTCGTTTTGCAAATTACTTGTTACTTCCTATACATTAAACCTGCAATTCCTGGACTTTTTGCCACAACGGCAGATCTCACTTTTTCTTAACTACAATTCACTGCCTTTTTGCCTTCAATTATTAAATAAGCATCTTTCTTTGACAATTTCAATTTTAAAATATAAAGTGGAGAAGTACTGCAATCTCAGTTTATGACTTCATGACCCAGGTTATAGCAACCTGTAATTTACTTACCATTCCCACCAAAGATATGGATATCCAATTGTTCACAAAGGTACATTACAAACGTGTTCACCTGAGGCAGGAGACCAATGAAAAATACTATTGGGAAACAGAGTGTAAACACTATGGAAGAAAAGAAAAGTTTATTAAAAATCAGTGCATTTATCCTCTTGTCCAGTTAAAGCCCATAAGCGATGAAGTCAAACTTAACACTGCCTACTTATAACTGGATATTCAATTCTTCCAAAACTATTAAAAAATACCTTCAACAATAGCTTTAAGAGGGTGGGATACAGCTCAGCGACAGAGTACTTTCCTAGTACACATGAGACCCTACATTCAATTTCCAGTACTGAGACACAAAATTATTCCAACCATTTTTTATATAATATAAACCTAAAATATATAAATAAAAAATCTTTGCTCTACATCCTCTTCAAGAACAGAATTACTATACTGACTCAACATTAACCTTTTCATTCTTAGCTGCTCTGTTTCTCAGACAGCAGAATAAGTAAGCAGAATACAGCTGATTACACCTATTTATCAGTGAATTGCAAACAAACTACTGTTAAGATCAGAGATACCTTCAAGAAACTCACCTATAACCAAATCCCTGGCTGACAGAAGCACCAGTGGATTGGTGAAGGTTATTCCATATAACTTGAACTTGCTTGTAGTTAGGTTTCTGCTGCCATAATCCAAGAGCCAAATGAGACCACAACATAAACAGAAGTAAACTGGTCTACTGTAGGCAATAATGCGATTATGACCCTGCAAACAATACATTTTCACTGTCAGGTTAGCTCATTCTCAGAGCCACAACTCACTCCTGAGTTCATTATTAGCTTATGTTTTAATGGTCTGAACCACTGCCATATGAAAGGCAGGTTTCTTCTGATGATTGCAGAAAAATGTCCAAGACAAGTATATAAAGGGGAAGACTAGAATGAACCCCATGACACCACCACACCACAGAATCAGAGCTATCAGCATATGAATAGATACAAGGGAAGTGTACACATACATATGAATGCACAACTACAAGTTACCCATCTTTACCCACTGAGAGGGCCCAGACACAATACAATTCTAGTAACAAGGTTACTAGATCATTCCGATCTTAGTTGATGAATACTATTCACAAAAAAGAGCAGGGATTTCACAGGAAGAACAAGGTAATGGAGGCCAGTAGGAAGGCATGGATTCAGTCTGGATCACACTGCCATTAAAGCAACGGTTCTCAACCTGTGGGTCACGGACCCTGTTGGAAGTTGACTAACCCTTTCACAGGTCATCGAAAACCACAGATATTTACATTATGATGCATAACCATAGCAAAATTAACAGGTATGAAGTGGTAAGAAAAATAATTTTATGGTTGGGGGTCACCACACTACGAGGAACTCTATTAAAGGGTCTCAGCTTTAGGAAGGTTGAGAACCACTGCATTAATGGCTCACAAGTCTATATCAAAAGACACAAAACGATTTGACAGGCTTCAAATGGCCAAGTGAAGGATAACTGAGTATCAAAGCAAGTATGTAACCTTATAGTCCACTGTAACACAACCTATATGTTGACCCAAATGCACAGATGCACAGATCACACACACACACACACACACACACACACACACATTCAGTTGTATATAAACACATAAACACAGAGACAGAAAAAGGGGTTGGGGTATAGTTCAGTCGTGGTATAATTGTCTCACATGCACAGGGTTCATTATCAACACTACAAATAATCAGCTAAGACAGAAGAGAAAATTATTCCTTTTAGTAAGAAACTGACTAACAGAATAATAAAATTAGAAGATCAATATCTAGCTACTATCAAACAATAACCGATTCAGGCAAGAAACCAGCAGAACTAAAGTTAGTGGAAGTCTGTAAAACACTAAGATAGGCACACAGAGTCAAGTTTTTCCAAATAAGAGGCTTTAAACTACAAGAGGAAAAATGTCATTAGCGTGGAATAGAAGTTCTGAACGAGGGTGTTTTGCTTCCTTGACATCTGACAGTTGCAGACACAGTCTTACAGGAGGCAGTACACTGGCCTCTACCTGGGAGAGGTGAGAGAGGCTCCTACAATGTACATGCCTTCACCAAAGCCTTGTCCAGCCAAACACTAACACTGCAGATCTGAGGAAGACTCAAGCTACACTCTCATCTAAAAGATCAAAGTTTACACCACCAGGCGTGTGATGCACGGAGTATCCTCCTACCCCTCAAATACCGGAACCTCTCATAACAAAGAAGCATCAAACACAAATTGAGAGATAGTTCTATGATATAACTGCCCTAGATCCATAAACAATTTCAACATTAAGAAAAATAAATAAGCAGGAATCACTCCACGTTAAAAGAGAGTTAAGAGACCAGATGGCTTTCCTGAGAAACACCTCCAAACTGGACAACAGCATTGTGTTAGGGCTGACTCCTAACTTTGACCGTCACGGTCAATGAATGCACAGAATGGTCTGAGGAACACGCTGAAGTACTAGAGGCAGAGACATTAGGCGTAGACGCACTTCATCTGCAATCAGGGAGGAGAGGGAAGGAGGAGAGAGCAGAGAAAGGAAGTGACTGGCTCAGGTGAGGATCTAACCCCGGAATGTGGAGGAGCACCAGCTCTCCTCTATTCTGCAGGCCAGAAATCATGTCAAGACTTCAGTCACACAGCAATACACCAAAATGTCATTACCCTTCAAAAGTATCCTCACAGATGACAAACATTAGCGAAAACATCTCCTTGTGTGACTTACTTTCTATTCTGGTCACATTAACTATTTCAGTATAAGGATAAAATTATTACAATCAGGAATGAAAACTCCATTAAACGTTATTCTTGAAGCTTATTGTTTTAAACTAGTTTATTTGTTTATTAAAAGCAAAACAGGATGCCACTTTGGCCCACAGTGGCATAGAACTTAGGTAGCTCTGGCCGGCTGTAAACTCCCAGCAGCCTTCTGTCTTCAGCCTCCTATGCTGGGGTAACAGGTGTGAGCCACATGATACTGCTTTGCTCTATGGTGGAGAGATGTCCTTCCATCTTTCTATTAAACAAATGAATTGTCTAACCCAGAAGTGGATCACACTATCTGCTCAGTAGACACAGGCTCAGTAGCAAGGACTTCACCTCATTCCTTAGCACAAAAGTCTTCAACAGCAGTTGAATGCACTGTATCTTTATATTCTTGCTCTTAACTGATCAAAGAAAAGTGAGTTTTTCCTACTTTAAAATTCTATTTTCAACACTTATTCACTATTTTCAAATTTTAGTAAATGCAAACAATGAAGCTGATATGGATTATGTCTGCCTGACACTCTGGAAGCAGGCTGCCAAAAAATGAATTATTATGCTCACTTCAGCCAGTATTCCAAGTCTGTCAGCACAGTGTCATTTCCTTTCACGCCCATAAATCAACCTACACAGTGTGTCAACACTTAGATGAGACAGTAAATACAAACACAATTCAACCTGTACACACCAGGAGAAACTATGGGCCTTGGTTAAGTGCCAAGGAGCTGTAACTTACAGTCTTTTCAGGAGACTTACATGTCTAGGAGAGGAAGAATCAGGCTGAACACTCTAGAAATGAACAGAAAGATACATTATTTTACTCAAGTATCCAGGAATTTCACAAGCAACTTCATTTTTTAAAAAACAAACAAAAAACTTATTTTGATTTTTAGGTAAGTGTACAAAGGCTTCACTATCAGATCTTCATTTCACTGGAACACATTCTGAGAGTGCTGTATCCCTCACGCCCATCCTCTCCCTCCCAGATCACTCCTGCCCTTCTCCTTCCTGCTTACATGGCTAATAAATATACAATACACAAGAAACACACAATTTGCGCCGGGCAGTGGTGGCGCATGCCTTTAAGCCAAGCACTTGGGAGGCAGAGGCAGGCGGATTTCTGAGTTCGAGGCCAGCCTGGTCTATAGACTGAGTTCCAGGACAGTCAGGGCTACACAGAGAAACCCTGTCTTGAAAAATCAAAAAGAGAAAAGAAACACGCAATTCTACGTGTGTGTCTTAAGTACCTAACTATGTATGCGTATGTATCCAATTATATGTGCGTGTTTGTATCTATATGTTATCCAATCATATATGTGTGCATGTCTAACTATATGTGTGTATATGCAAGTATTTTTATGCATATAAGAGAAAACCTGTAATATTTATCTGAGTTTGGTTTATTAACATGATGATCTCCAGTTCCACCTATTTTCTGAAAATTGACATTTAATTTCTTTCTTTTTTGGGGAGAGGGGGAGACAGGGTCTCTTCTAGATACCCCTGGCTGTCCTAGAACTGACTAGGTAAATCAGGCTAGCCTCAAACATAAAAAAGATCTGCCACCATCAATTCATTTCCTTATGGATGAGTACAAGTGTGTGCGCGCATGTGTGCATGCATCTATCTCGTTTTAAATTCTTTTACTTTTTGAGATTACACATTTCCCTCTTTTATTTCCCCTCTCTAACTCCTACCACATACCCTTCCTTGCTCTCTTTCATATTCATGGCCTTATACATTTTTCTGCTACATGCACATGTGTATGTGTATACATATATATTCCTAACTAGAACCTCCTCAGTGTATGTGATTCACATGCATGTTTGATTTCAGGGCTGACCATTTGTTACCGAATCACCAATTAGGGGTTCTTCCCTGGGGAAGACTATTTCTCCCACTCTCAGCATTCCTTAGTTGCATATAGTTCTTTTTGTCACAATCAACTTTTAAAATGCTCTTTAAGTGATTTTTGTAAATGTCTCCCAACCAAGAAATCATGAACATTAATTCCAAACATGAAGCTTGAGCTCCAGGAGTTGTCTCAGCAGAACAGTAAACACAGTGCACACCACCCCTTATTTTTACTTATTTTGGCCAGTTAATAACCTGCAACTCCCCAGTTTAATGCTTTGAGATGTGTTCAATAGACTGTCTGTCCTTCCGCCTGGCTCTTTACTACATCTAAGTCATATGTAGGATATGGTTGCCATGAGTCCACTCAGGAGACACAGGAACTTGGCTGAGCATGTAAGTCCTAGTGCCAGCTTACTGCAGAGTGGTGACCGAGTTTATTATCTGCTTGTGCACACCAAAATAATCAAGGGGACCACTGTGAAAATGTCCTAATGTTGTTAATATGGCTCCTTCTCAAACCATACCTTCCCCCAATCCCAGCTCATTCCCAGTGGCACACAGCACACCTCTCCTCTTGCAGGCCAGTCCGTCACCACCTGCAATCCCGCACTGCACCAAGCATGCTCAGTCTGCCATCTGGCACCTGCCTTTGGCTGCACATGAGCCTGGGTGATTTTTCAGTTCTGTCAACCTCACTTCCTTCTGAAGCTCTAACTCCTGCCTTCCTTTTTCTGTTTATGACATTACTATTTTTCTAGTCAGTCACTTAAAAAAAAATCCCAGCGGCCTTTCCTCTTGTTTAACCACACTAACCAGAAAGCAGTGGACAAAATTAATGGAGCACGGGACTTTTGAGCCAAAAAAAGAATGTTGACAGGTTAAGATCACAAGGAGATAAAGTGACTGAAGAAAAGTCAAGACTACGAAGCAGCAATTCAAACGTGTCCACCACATTTAATCAGAGACTTGACTACTGATACTGAGGAAAGAAGAGCTTAAAATATCTCTCACTGCAAAACAAAGAGACCACTTCTGTCAGTATCTAACAGGACTAAAGCCTGCAACAGATGTGAAGCCTTCTCATCTAATTCAAGACGTAACTCAAATAATGGAGTGTCGACTACAGCATTAAAAACTGCTTTCCCGGCAATAATACAAACCAGGAGGAGGGCAGACAAGGCCCAAGGGAATTCTCACAAAGTCAGCAACCCTGAGTAAAGAGACGACACAAATGAGCTGTGTGAGAAGCAAGAGCCACCAGGGCTGCGCGTGACTGCAGCCCTGAGGAAGCGGAAATGGAGCACAGGATGATCAGATGTTAAAGGATGACAGAGAACGGGGCTGGCAATTCAGAAACAGCAATAACCTGCATGCTTTCTTCAGATGTTAGCTATAAATACACGGAAAACTCAAGCCAGCCTCGAGCATCAACAGGACTGAAGCAGCAGCTAGCAGACAAGGCAGCACGTCTAAGAGACACAACCCAGGCAGCGTCGGGCATGGGGACCGAAAGGAAGGGAGCAGCCTGCTAACAACCTGCACAGGCTTAGGCAGCTCGGTCAGACATCAGGTGATGTAGTGGATTCTCCCATTTCCTTAAATGCTTACAACTGACAATACAGGTACTTCTGAGCTATTATTCAGCCAGTACCAAAGTATCAATATTCTCTTTTAGATGTCCCCTAAGAATAAAAGCTATCTGTACTTTTTGACAATATGTTATCCACCAATGAAAATTTTAATAAATCTCATCCAGAGAGCAGAAGGCTCAAATATGGGAAAAGAAAGCTTAATGCTGGTAAACTGAACCAAAATAAGTCTCAAGAATGCAAATTTTTATTTTTTTTAAAAGATTTACTTATTTATCTATTACACACACACACACACACACACACACACACACACACACACACACACACACATATATGAGTATACTATAGCTGTCTTCAGATATACCAGAAGAGGGCATCAGATCCCATTACAGATGGTTGTGAGCCACCATGTGGCTGCTGGGAAGTGAACTCAGGACCTCTGGAAGAGCAGTCAGTGCTCTTAGCCACTTAGCCATCTCTCTAGCTTTACAAATTCTTATTTTAACAAGTCTCTTTTAATTTAAAGAATTGGTTTTTAGTAAATTCAATTTACATACAATTACTTTTTAAAGTTTATACCCTGCTTTGGACCCTATAGAATCCAATGTAAACCTCCATGGAAAATAAACCTAAAAGTTAGCATCTTGTGGCAAGTTGATGAATGGCTTTCAACACGGCACGGAAGGCAGAGACACTGGTACCTTGAGCAGTGAGTACTGGCAGCTAGCTATCACCAGGCAGAACTGGAACACCCAGATGTCTCTGAAGAAGCCTTGGATGAGAAGGATGGATCCCAAAAAAGCCACAAGAATAGCCAGGACAACAGCTAATATATTCTCCAGGATCTCACGGTTTCTGTAGACGGAAAATTAACAAGCAGGTCTATCATAAGTACAAGAAATTCATCAGACTGAAAAAAAGAAGGCATCTCTATAAGGCCTGCTAGGGCGAGCTTAGAATGTCTGGTTTGAATAACATTTTAGATTATACACACACACACAAAAACCCAAACCCTATCATATGTGGACATGAGACAGCTGCCCTGTGACACCACAGAAATGGAGTGTCCTCTACACAGCTGTCCTGTAACACCGTGACAGTAGAATATCCTCTACATAGCTGTCCTGTGACAGTGGATTATGCTCTAACATAACTGTCTTATGATCTCATACCATCTTCTCTGTGAGATATGCTGTAAAATAAGTAGCCAATCTGGATGGCAAATAAAGTTAACATAAGAAGGTTGAGAAGCAAAACCTCAGGGCTGGAGAGATGGCTCAGTGTTAAGAGCACTGGTTGCTCTTCCAGAGGATCCCGTTCAAATCCCAGCAACCACATGGCAGCTCACAGCTGTCTGTAACTCCAGTTCCAGGGGATCCAACACCCTCACATGACATACATGTAGGAAAAACACCAAAGCACATAAAATAAAAAAGAATTACTTACAAAAAATTGTAAAAAGCAAAATTTTAAACAAGTTTATAGAAAACTTAAATATCTGTTACTTCCTAAGACAAACCTTGCAACCAAATTCTGATAGCAGGTGTTTGGTTTCCCATCTTGCATCCTCGTCTGAAATCATCCAAATCCTCACTTACAACTCCTCAAACCCAAGCTCTTACACGTAAGAGAAGCTCATCTAAGACCATCAGTTCCGCCTTGGCTTAAGCTGCCAAGGCGGCTCCACACCCAGCACACTGACGGTAAAGAGGCAACAGGACACCACTGTACTTCAGACAGAAACAAGGAGGATTTTCTATTGTACCTAAAGCTAAGAAGCTTCCTCATGACTTTGAGTTCTATTCATCCAGTTGAAGAAATACTTGCTAAAACACCTTGAACGTATGGAATATTGACATATACACCGTATGCCTACTATATGAACTGCACAGAAGAAAAAGTTTTATTTAATGAATACTACACTTATAGTCATTAGCTCCCCATTCATAAACCATCTCTGTAGTATTTAATAGTTTCAGCCGTCCACTGCTGGTGTTCTCTCCTGCTCTCATGGTAGATGGTGGCTGGCCCTGACGCTCCGCCTACCCTTGCGCTGCTGCTCTCTACCTCAGAAGCTCAACGTAGGCTCGCTTTTGCAACATTTTCTATGTTGATGAATCCAATTATCAATTAGCTTTTTATTCATACTGTTTTTTGTGCCAAAGCTTCTAAGTTTTCTATAGCTTTAGGACAAATCTTTTGTTTCACATATTTTGCTGTCTTAAGTTCCATATTTACACTTATGACTGATTGGGATTTAGTTTTTGTGATATGGTCCAAGGTAGGGATTCAAATTTTATTTTTTGCATATGGAAATCTGCTATTTTTAGTGCCAAGTCTCCACTTCAGTGATCTGCATAGTATTTAAATAACAATTGGGCCTGGGGCATTCTCTTAGAAAAGTTCCTAATGGTAACTGCCATTTATTTAGGTGGATCTATGATAAGTATGTCTCTTAAGTTATCCTTTCTCTTTCTTTTCTTTTCTTTCTTTTTTTTTTTTTTTTAGGAGAGAAAGGGTTTATTTCAGTTCACAATCCTGTTACAGTATATGATAGCAGGGAAGTCAAGGCAATGGGAAATTAGGACACCTAGTCACATTACATCAGAATCAAGAACAGAGAGATGTAAGTCTACACTTACTGCATATCTAGTTCTCTTTACCCTTCTGAACTCCCGGCCCAAAGCCAGGGAACAATGCAGCCCACATTCTGGCTGGACTTATCCACATTAATTAAGGCCAGTCAAGACGGTCTGCCACAGACGTGCACTGGCCAGTCTGATCTAGACAGTCCTCATTGGGACTATCTACTCAAGTGATCGCATCAAGTTGTTTTTTTTGTTTTTTGAGACAGGGTTTCTCTGTGTAGCCCTGGATGTCCTGGAACTCACTCTGTAGACCAGGCTGGCCTCAAACTTAGAAATCTGTGTGCCTCTGCCTCCCACGTGCTGGGATTAAAGGCATGTGCCACCACTGCCCAGCGCAGTTGTCCTTTTCATTTGTCTATTGTCAACTTAATGTCACAAGGCTGTTGACATTGTTCTTACTGCTCTTTAACTCCTGAGGGATCTGTAGAGACATCACGTGTCACAGTGCATCCGGTGTCTCCTCGTTAGGGACCTACAGGTTGCTCAATTTCACTGCTGCTCCTAAAGATGCAGCCTCTTGTCCCCTTGATTTTCTGTTTTCTTGCTATGTTCTTACTTGTCCTTAGCTAGGATAAGTGCTTTCTTATCTAGTTTCCTAGTGCAGAGTGAGTCAGAGATCTGAGGTCTTCCTCACTGGACTTGAGCAAGCATGCGCCTTGGGCAGGGCCTCCACATTGCTTCTGCTTAGGTTATACTGGTTTCTTGACTGTGTGTTGGTAACATTCATAAAAAACACAGTTTCTACCATTATGTCTTCACGTCTTGTCTCTTCTTGTTGGTCCCCAACACGTCCATTTTGGTTTGATGCTCTTGCTACTGCTTCACTCCATCTACACAGTCCTCCCGATGTGCCTTCAACTACGCTAACCTTTTCTACAACGCTTTAACCACCAGTCAGCCCACCTAGCAGTTTATAATGGCAACACGGCAAGTTTCAACTCTCTAAGTTTGATTTGGGGTGTATTTTTCTATCTTTCATGTCTCCACTTAATTTTTCAAATAAACAGAATACAGTTCTAATTATTTTAATCTGTATTGGCTCACAGTTAACATCTCTACAAATTATAGGTTGGTCTTAATTTATTCCTTTTCCCTCTCTCACTTTGCAAAGCTGAGCAGATGTCAGTCGTCAGTCTTTACTTGTTGGGTGGTATGCACTTCTGGATTTCTATACATCTTGAGTCTGTTATGCTTCTTTGATCCCTTTGGGTCTTGCGTTTATGACTTGTTTAGTAGGACTGAAGTAGTATACAGGAGGTTAATGCTGTCACATGTTTACAGCAAGGGCTTCCTAAGCAGACAGCTGTTCAGATACATGAGCTAGTCCTGGTCTGCTGAGCATAAGAAAGCCGACTACACATCCTCACTCTTCCAACAGCTTCCTTCTATGCCACTGTGTACTCTGGACTCCAGGACCCCAGGTTCACCACTTTATCCCACGATGTATACTGAATTTTATGTTCTCCCTCCCTGTGTCACAAGAGAGGTGTGCATCACCAACCCCTCAGGCTCACTGTCTTTTACTGCGTTATCTCCAAGGTTTTGTCTACCTCTGTTTATAGTGAAGGTAAATTCGGTATTGTTCCTAGTTGTTGATTGGAAGCAGCTACTGGTTAGCAAGTCTGTAATAACCAAATACATCTAAGACACTAATGGTAAAGGACAGGGTAACAGGCTTCCTCTTACAACCCTTATAGTTGGGATCGAAAAGAGCGTTTAATGGGCTTAAGAGAATTAATGTTTAAAAGCTCTGTGACTGTAAGTCTGCTCTCATTCTCATTCTCAGGATGAAAATAGAAAGCACTGTCCAACATGATTCTCAGGTGAAAACATGTATAGCTAATTAGAAAGAATTCAGTTTAAGAATCTTAACTCTAATTAATCTTAATTCTTTAAGAATCTTTAAAACCATGCTCCGGTCTTACCTATCAAACAGCGCCAACAGCGTGAGTCTGTCAAAGTTAATGCCAATCCACAGCTGGGGCAGGATCCAAAAGCGGTAATAGTGCTTAACTTTCTGGGCAGCTTCTTCTGTGGGGCCATAAGTGGCTGCCAAGTCAGGGCTTAGGTCAATGTCCTGCTGCTCCAACAGATCTGTGTCAATGGTCAACAGTCTATTCAACCGAATCTGTGGGAGAGAAAGCTCAAAGCATGCTAGAACTGAAAGGGTTAAATTGAGTTTCTCAGCTTAAGCCCCCAATTCTCTATTTTTTCCCAAGGAGTTCCTTACTTGTGAAAACTTCACCATGCCTAGAATCTACAGAAGGTGGCAACAGGAAGCAAAACAAAACAAATTTCATAAACAGACCTTTAGGAAAGGTGTTAAAAGATGTTAATACAGCTGGTGGGGCCAGCAAAGCCCCTTGTTGTGGTCACTGGGGACCTCCCTCTTCTGTCATATTTAAGTCCCCTTGTCATTAAGGTATGAACCGATCTGCCAATCTAAGTCTAAGCCCTTAGCTCTCGCGTCCCCCGCCAGTCACACGGAGGGCATTTCTGTTTTAAGGCCCTCTTCATGCCAGCAGGTTCCTCACCTGAAGTTACCCAGCAGAGTACAAACTATTTCTTAACTTTAATTCTTCTACTCACCAGCTCTTCAGTTGCCCTTCCTCCTGTCAAATGCACTGGCCTCACCACAGCACAGGGTGGCACACAGTACTCTGCAGTCTCAGGGTTCCTCTGCCAGTGAGTGGAAACAATAATACTACCATCTCTCCACCCCTGCTTCTAGCAGGCAAGGTCTTTACTATTCAAAAACACATGGAACAGCCAAGAAAAATTGCTGGTCCTGATGCTTAAATGCTGATTGACACTTCTCTAAACATTTTCTTATTGTCTATCACAGGGTTTCACAATTCTAGCATTAGAGATATTTTTGGCTTTGATAGTCTTCATTATAGGGGCTGTGCCAAACGCTACAGAATGTCTTTCAGCATCCCTTGGCCCTGTCTCCTGTTTACAGTGGCATTCCCCTGGTTGTGTCAAGACACATTTCCAGATACAGCCAAATATCTACTGGCTAGAAACCACTGCTCTATGCCTCTTCACACCCCCAGTCTTAAAAGTCTGCTCGCAACTCATCTTCAAGAAGCCACTAGACAGAACACCTCAGACTAAAATCCATCCATGTTACCAACAAGGATTAATCCATTTTGTGCTTCCCGACTTAAGTCATACGCATCGTCAGAGCAGAAGCAGTGTGTCAAAATTCCCATTTGTCCAATACAACAGTGTCATATGATCATGTTGTTCCTCAGCTTTCTCTCAACACATACAGTAGTCAGTAAGTGAGTTAACAGTCAACAGATAGCTTAAAAACAACATCAAATCCTATAATTCAACGTGAGATTGCCGAATAGCATAATAGATGGCTTGGCAGGTTACGGAACTTGCTGCCAAGTCTGAAGACCCAAGTGTGATCTCTAGGACCAACTCCCTTGAGTTGTGTCTGACCTCCACATGTGTATGTGTTCTCATGCTCACAAAATAAACAATTATAAAAACAGAGAAACACACACGGAAGAAAGAGTACAGCACAACCAGATTAGACAATGGTAACCGGTCCTTTTCAGACCTGCAACATACAAAGAAGTATGACTTCTGACTCACACACATACAGGGCTGACTGAAGTCTGTGAGGGCACAAGATCCAAGGGACAAAACAGAGGGGATTTTGTCAGTTTCCAACATTTTGTCATTTCATTAATTTGAGTGATTTTATGGGCAGCTATATAAATGAACTTTTCAGATTGAATCTAAAAATGTATCACATTATAAAAAATTAAAAAGCTTACCATATCATGTGGATAAAATCGAACTGAGGTAGAACTTGATACATGAGAATCTGTGTCACTAAAATAAAATGAAAAGGACTTTAAGGAGTAAATAGCTTTTCAAACAGTATTTTGTTTGTCTGGTTGGTTTCTAAATTCAGTTAACAACTGAACAGTATTTATACTAGCTTCACCCTTTCAAGTAAATACCAAAGAGCAAGTCTTCATTTCCCTAAGTTATGACCCAGAGTACTATAAGTACCTAAGTTCAGCCTGCCTCTCCAGCTGATTGGAACAGCACAGACAAAATAAACTTAATATATGATACAAAACAGACTGACATGTGCCAATACAGTTACTTGGATTTCAAAACTTGAGGCTCTACCACACTCATAGTGCAAGGGGCTCCTCTCCTACTGAAGCCCTTGGTGGCAGCCCCAGCCCCACTTTTCCATTATCACAGAATCTAGCTAATCTTCCACTTAGTAGTTTCTGCCAGAGTAGACTCTGAGATAAGACTAGATTAGCAGTTGACTTGAGTGACTGCAAGTTCCACTGGTTTAAATGGCACTAGAAAAATATGTGAACCAAAAAAGTTACATTAACAGATACACATAGCCTATTGGTGGAAGTCCTAAAATAAGAATCAAATGGCCATTGTGACATGGATTTCAAAGCAACAATGGGAACTGAATTAATAAGGCTATTTTTTTATGAAAAGAATCAATATGCTATATACTATAAAAGAGTATATGATTTAAATATCTAACTTATTTGCTTTCTCCTAAAATTTTTATTACCTTAAAAATTCCTTCCTAAAAGGAAAAACAAAATTATTTAATGGAAGAAAACTAACTTTTGAGTCTAAACTTCATTGTAGCTATTTTTTTTCTGTTAAGCTTTTAATATCATGTAATATAAAGAAGACACTGGACATCTAGTTAATCTGGAACTGAGCAAACTCTATCCCATAAGGTTTAATGAAAATTTTTACTTAATTTTTAAATACAGAATAACCTATATTTTAAAAAGAATACATTTCCCCACAACAAAACAGAAAAATCAAGACAAAAACACCCTTAATTCTGCAGCAAAGAACGCACTATGATAAGCATTAAACTTGATATAAACATTTCCAAAATAACTTGCATCTCACATGGCAGCCTACAGTTAATAACAATCCACTTTATGTCTGAAAATGAGCGAGCAAGAGTGGACAGTGTGCGCTCTTACAACAAGACAACTCATTAGAACAGTCACTCCACGATATATACAGTCTTCTCAAACATCACAGTGTGCAATGGCAGTGTGTATAGTGTTTTTATCCATTAGAGAAAAATAAGTTTAAAAACAAGCATCTACATCTCAAAAGTTAAACCTAAAAGTTACACAGTAGGTCTGACGTCTCCACACCTACCAGATGTTGGACGCTCTTCTTGCTGCTGGTTCGAAATTCACAAGTGACATGTCACAGCCACCCGTCTCGTAGAGTGTAGACGAGAACTTACCTAGCAAATGAACAAGTTTTGAAAAGTCATTAGGATAGCCAGTTTTCCTTTATGGCATACTAAATTTCCTTATGTTTTACACTACAAAACTCCTACGACCCATCTTAAAACCACAATCTTCATGCACTTGAGAACAACATGGCGTGAAATGGCAGCATATGTTATCTGTATTAAAGGAGGAGGCTTGAGTTGGCTCCCGTTTTCTCAACTTAGATAAACATGTGGACGAATGATGTAATGTTCCGAAGCCACCTTGACATAAGTGATCCTATGAAAACTGCTTAAAGTTTGAGACAGCTCAAATCTCACGACAACAAAATGGTTATTTTAATTTTGTTTAGAAGAAATGAAAAGTCAAAATGGCTCAAAGGAAGTTAATATTGGTGCTAATTAAACCACTTATTAACATCACAAGTTATACAATGTTTCCACAGGAGTTGTATAAACATTTGAGAGTGATAATTGTTACAATCAAATAGTTCTATAAAATCTAAAGGGATTAAAAATCAAACTAACTAATAAACACATAAGAATTAACACCTAGTTCTCGGAAGCTGTGCTCAATCCCATGCCTCTTCCCAGCCAGGCCCTGCTGCAATGCCGTTACCCACAACGACAGCGCAGCACTGCCTATGTGGCAATGCGTTACTCCCACCTGACTGTGACGACTCAGTCTAGAACACAATAGTGCCTCTCTATATTTGAAAACAAAAGGAAAAGTAAATAAAATGAAAAGAACAAGAAATAATAGCATAAAAGCCCAGTTGTATTAAAAAAAAAAAACACCAAAAAACTCCACTGTATAAACTAATTCCTACAAATGGATTTTAAAACCCAGACCCCACTAGCAATGCCTTCTTGAGGGTGTACGGAGGCCTAACTATGATGGGGAAGGGGGCACATAAATAGAGCAATGTATATTTTTAAGAAGTCAGCAAGATAAGGTATATAATTTGGCAACTACATGGTCTTGTCAAGGATTTGAGAATTTATGAGGGTTTGTTTGAGAAGCTGGAATAACTGAGAGTCTACAGTCTTTTACCTGGGCTGGCCTTGAACTCCCTATCTAGTCAAGGATGGCCTAGAATTTCTGATTGTCTCTTCTCTATACCCACAGGTATATACCTCTACACCCAGTTTATGAAGTGCTGGGGCTGCAAGCCAGGGCTTTGTGCACACCAGACAAACACTGGACAAGACTCTGCTACATCCTAGTCCTAAATATGAATAATCTTTAAATAAGTGTTATCTAAAATTGCTTTCACAATTTCATATATACACATATTATACACTGAGTTCTGATTATTGGCACTCAACAGAGATAGAGGAAAATAACTCCCCGCATACTCAGTAAAGGGGCAATACAGTGACGGTGGCAAGTTCCAGTATTTTAACTATTAGAGCAAGCATAAAAAGAGAAAAATACTTAGTCTGTGTGCTATAGTTTCACTTTTAAAGGGTGAACTATGAAGTATATGGATTTCCCAAGACTGTTCGGTCACTCCCAAATACTTAAATAAAACATATTAGTGGCCACAAAAGGATGATAAAGCTGTAAACCTGCTTACTTCCTACTGAAAATTTCCTTAAGTATAACAGTGTGAGTTGCAGAAATTGTTATCAGAAAAAAACAAAAACAAGTAAGTTCAACAGGAGGGAACGTCTACAGGGTGTGTAGTGCTCAAGTGGAGGGAACGTCTACACTGCAATGCTCAACAGGAGGGAACGTCTACAGGGTGTGTAGTGCTCAAGTGGAAGGAACGTTTACACTGCAATGCTCAACAGGAGGGAACGTCTACACTGTGTGCAATGCTCAACAGGAGGGAACGTCTACACTGTGTGCAATGCTCAACAGGATGGAACGTCTACACTGTGCAATGCTCAACAGGAGGGAACGTCTACACTGTGTGCAATGCTCAACAGGAGGGAACGTCTACACTGTCCCAAGCCACAATGTGCATGGACTTCAGAACTCTTTTAATTTTGTACTTAACAGCTCAAATCACTGCAGGATTTCCTGAATATCTAAGCTTTATATAGAATTTCAGTAATGTGTCCTGTTCTCCAGACATTTACAATAGTATCTCTGCACAAGCTGTCACTGGAAGATACTATCTTTGTAACTTTCAAATGCAACAGTGAAGAACATGAACTCATTTTGTATGCTATCCTTTATGTGTAGGTATTTAATTTTAAAAATATGGAAATGATTTCATTTTAAACATAAAGAATGTAAAATCAACTCTTCTAGAACTTGAAAATTGCAGAATTTTGGTAGTTAAATGTGTTACTCTGAATGTCTCTATATACACCAATGATTTAAAAAGTAATAACATTTAGTTAGGAATATAAACATATGTAACAGGAAAGAAGGCCTGTTTTTCTTTTTAAAGGAAAAGAGGCCAAAAGTCATGGATTTGATAGGAGAGGGGTGGGACATGGGAGGGGCTGGAGGGAGGAAATGGGAAGGACAAAATGATGGAACTGAATTCTAATTAAATATACAATAATAAAATTTAGATATTTAAACAGAAACAAAATATGCCTCAGAAATGAGACGACCAAACAGGCATGTCTCCAACAGTACTGAGCTTCTAGAGCTTGGTGTGTCTGCCTCCCCTCCAGCAAGGTTAGGACATGTTCAGGCTCTTAGAGTGACATGGTACACCTCACAGCAAGTCACAGAAACCACATTCGTGGTGCCTTTCTGGCTTTCTGCACAGCAGCAGCACTCCCTGCACTCTCTGAGAGCCTGCTGCTAGTGCTTTGCTTCGTTCACAAGGTAAACACACCAGGGAAAATGTACTAAAGATAAATAGCTTAAGGTTTCAGTGAAAAACTTAACACTTCAATGCATTAATTTGGTAATCTAGCAAAGAAAAATCTATCCCCCAATCTAAAATAGAACTCTACACTACCAGTGTTTATAACAATTGAAAGATTCAAATCCAAACTCTAAACTCAAAATGTTCTTATGACTCCATTTAATATATAGCATTTTAAAAGTGTCAAATTGTACATTCTTTAAGAAATGGATATAAGCAAGCCAGGAAGAACGCAAAACATCCGTGCAGTATGCCTTCTCCATCTGAACTGTGATTATAAACAAATCAGCAATCTACCGCCATGTCTGAAAGGGTCAGTCATGAGTCAAGAAGAAAAACAAACAACTTATGACCAAACACTACAACTGGAATTTCTGATTTGTAAAAATGGTTATCACCCACAAGGCAATTTCTAAGAACAAAAGTTAATGCATCTGGCATTTGCCATCAATGAATATTTAACAATTAATGCTACTGTCAACAAAACTCAATTTGTTAATCACATACTATCTTTTCTGAGTAGGAAGTTTTACAACAACCTTAGGGCAGAATGTGAGCCACAAACAATGGGGACCCAATGTCTAAGGACTAAAGTCAGAAATGGCAGAGCGGATGTTCTAAACAGCAATGGCATGACCCTTCCAGACATGGGGCAGTAAGGGGACTCTCCCACTTCTTCCGTCTGTAGGACACTCATCACAGGGGCATAGCACATCGAGCATCTTAAGCACAGACTCTTACCTTCAGAACCCCTAGGATAGCCTTGCTGCTCCCTTTACATGCCTGCATGTTCTGGAGGGAGGAGGCTACTAGGGCAGATCTCTTTAATCCTCCAGGGACCAACAACAAAGAAGCTGTTTTATTTTCCTGGACCCTTCCCCTTATATTTTAAGCCTACTCCTCTTCCTCTGAGTTCTCCAAGTCTGAGTCTGGTGTGGCGCCTTATTGGAGCCTCCTGCTTATGAAGTATTACTCTTAGGGCAGAAAAGGGCTTCAGGAGCTGAGACACATGGAGGATAGTTATGTAAGTGGTTTCAGAAGACCTTTGGGAGGACCACATACTCTCAGATGGTAAGTACCAATGCTTACTTCTGGTCCATTAAGAATCACGCTCCATCTCTCCATGACTATTATACCTTTAAGAGAAAAGGCTTTATGATCAGCTCTGACTTATTGGATGGCATCTCCTTATTACCAGAAACAGTGACTTGTAAAGTCTCCAAGGTAACCTGAGTTTTCATCCAGACAGAAATGACTCACTGTATTTCAGGCTAATGGACTTGTTTCTCCCCACACCAGGAGTCAGCAAACTTTCTCTATGAGGAACCAAACAGTAAACACCTCAGGCTTTGTGGTCCTGATATGCTACTGTCAGAACACAGTCCAAGAATGGAGTTGTTCAAAGAAAACCGTGTGCTTGTGAGAAAACTCCAAGAAAACAAGACAAGCATTTTGTGACCTCAGTTTCTTCAAAGACATGGCGTGTGCTTTCCTGGCCCTCCCAGTAGCAACAGATAGGAGCTTACTGCACGTTATTCACTCCAACTAGTTCCTGTTATCTGTTTATGTACTTTAGGGAAAATCGTGGTTTTGCCACGTGTACGGCTTGCCTGCCAGCGCAGCTCGCCCTGGTGATTGCGTGCTTTATTCATGTGACTGACTCCTCTTAACTCTGAGAGTCTAAACTGTCCGATGCTAAGAATAAAGTCGGCTACTGCATGAGACTCTAGTCTGCCTCATTTTCAGGCTCTCCTCCCAGGTCACACTGCCAACTACAGTCATAAGACCCTTATGATGCAATGTTCAGGTCTGTCATTGTAGCGTTAAGTCATCACAAACACATTTTTCCTTATTTATTTACAGAATTAAGCATCAAGCAGGACTAAGCCCACAGGCTACAGTCTGTAACCTGCGCTCTACCTAGACCCAGAGTCTCAGGCTTCTAAAACCTTCTAAACTTAATTCTTTTAAAACGGTCTTATTCTCAATTACGATGTATTTGTGTGTGTGTGTGTGTGTGTGTGTGTGTGTGTGTGTGTGTGTGCTGTGTGTGGGCTTGAACACTGAGTGAAGCGTTTGTGAAGGCCAGAAGAGGGTGGGGCTGGAGTTATAGATAGCTGTAAGCCACCACGCGGGTGCGATAAACCAAACCGGCATGCTTTGCAGGAACAGTTGGGTGTTCTTAACTGCTGAGCAGTCTTTCCAGGTCAACATCTATTTCTAGGATATAATGAAACATTTTGTAAGTTTCATTATTCAGAACCAGCCTGTCCTCCATTGGAAAGAGCAATGCTGTGACAGGGATTTAGGAGTGTGACAGGGCAGATGTGAGGAGCCTGTGTAAAGGGGCCTGTAGAGGACGCTGTGGAGCAGAGACGTAACTGACAGGCTTTACTGCAAGGGCCCTGGGCTCGGTTCCAAATTGTCTCATTTCCCAGCTAAGGCTCCACTCTTGCTCCTCGCTACCCAGGTCAGCTGAAGTTTGCGAGGGACACACTCAGCTCAAACTGCTCTTGTGCCATCACCAACTCATGAATCAGTTCAGAGGGGCAAGTACTCTGGTGGCATTTAGGACACATAGAGTGGTCAAGTAAACTAAAAGGCAAGCTACATAATAGGAGAAAACACCTGCAGTTTGACAAGTGAGTCACGTCTAAAATATCAAGAGACCCTTATCCCTAAACACTAGGAGGACCAACAACCTAGTTTTAAAAGATGAGACAAATACTGAGATCTTTGTGGTATATGTATGCCTCCAAACAATTATGAGATACCTATCACCCACAGTCACAAGAGAACCCCACATTTCAGACACAGTAAGATGCCATCAGGGTTAAGAATATAATGACCAACAACAGCAAAATACTGGCAAGGATACAGAACTGATTGCTGCTATTGATGCTGCTGGTGGTGTGTGTGGTGGAGCTACAGGAGGACATCAAGTGTCCTGCTATGTTACTCTCTGCCTTATTCCTTTGACACAGGGTCCCACTGAACCTGGAATTAGGCTAGCAACTAACCGCCAGTGACCCTCCTGTCTCTACCTCACACAGTACTGTGGTTACATGTACATGGGGCCCCATTCAGATTTTTACATGGGTGCTGGGGATTTGAACTCAGGTCCTTGTCCTTACGCAGCAAATGCTCTTACCCACGCAGTCATCTCCCTAGCTCTAATTTAAAAATAATAATTAGGGTTGAGACAGGTTCAATGGCAGTACTCAATGGCATACTCAAAACCCTCAGTTCAATCCCTAAGATCACAAAATAGAGAAACCAGTTCAAACATTTGTGTACAATATCCATAAACTAGAAATTACCCAAGTGCCCATCAACAGGTAAACAGATAACCCATACACAATATGCTCCCACAGTACTACAATGAGTAGTTTCAAGAACAAATCAATACAACAAGATGGACCTAAGAGATGCCTCATGGAGAACTCAGCTCAAGAGGCCACACACATGGCCCATTGTATCTGCTTCCAGAAGAGGGATAACCTCAGTGACAGAAAGCAGAGCAATGTCTGGGAATGCCGTGGGACCTTATGTCGAGCAGGAGACTGCCAGAAGACAATGGGGCACAACGGCTCATGCAGGGCCCAGGGGCTATACACACCTGGAGCCATCCCCCACTTTTTGCCTTATAACTGAGAAAAGACACCATCTCTTGGACTGACTACATCCCGGAATGGTTTTATCCTCAAATTCTAGGGCTCAAGTGACCTTTCCATATTAGCCTCGTAAGCAGCTGAGACTACAGGTGTCTACCAGCACGCCCATGTGAACTTGTTTTTTAAAAGCTTGATTAGCCTAATGCTAACTCTTTTTTCAGAGATCAAAAAGAAAAGAGAAATGGACACACTTTAAGTGAGTTTTCTTTTACAAAGCTACTTAGAACAAGTGAGGATTAAAGGCATTGCCACTTATGAAGTGTCAGCTTGTTCGTGCCTCCACAGGACCTAGCACGGTACTGCCTGGGGCTGGCAGATGCCAAATGTATATGTAAGTATGTATCTCGGAACACACTGTACTGGTGTATAAGAGCAGCTTCCACAGCACGCCCTGCAGAGGTGGTCTGACTGACCTAGGAAAGACGTTATCCTTTACCTGGAGATAGCATTCTTATAACAACTTAGTACAGAAATGCTCTGGCTTTATGATAGTGCACGAAGTTAATTTCCTTTGTAAGGTCATGCAATAGTGCATTGTTTTAAAGTTGCAAGGTAAATTGCAAAACCTAGGCTTTAGAAAAATGTGAGAAATCAAGATTAATTTTATACACTGAATATATACCATGATTTTATATTCTACACTACCTAATGTAACGCTTCCTCAAGGGCCTTTGATGTTTAAGATCCTACAAATGTTGAGTGCCCTGTCTCCAGCTTCACAGTTCCTCAAAATCATTTTTCACAGCACTAGAAAGTTTTGTGTTCACACTGGAAAGGCATTTGCAATCTCTCAATTATCAACAGTAAAATAAGATGTTTTTATAAAGGGTAGGGTGTGTCAGAAGATCGTAGAGTAGTAAATTCCCACGGACAGAAGAAGGGAGGACCGCACTGGGTCACACGCGGGAATCTTCTGAAGGGGACAGAAATGCCCTAGTTCTTTCTCACCTGCAGAACACCATCTGATAAGACTCACTGAGTTGACTGTCATGTTAAATGGATGAAGTTTACTGTATCTACATGATACATTCATAAAACTGAGGGAAAATTAGGCTTTTAAAAAACCAAGACTATGCAGGTGAGTCTGAGTGGATGGATGAGTGTGGAAGAGTATTCTCAGTGAAACTCCCACAGGATCCTACCCAGACAATGGGGAATGACACAGGGGTTTGCTGTTCTGTTATTTCATTTAAAACAAAAAACAAAAAAACTCTTAGAAGACTCAGAGTAGGAAGAGTCAGGACTGTTGCCAACGCCCCTAAAACATTCAGTACCAAGAGCATCTTCTGTTCCTTCAAACAGATTTGATATGCACTTTGGCCTAAGAAACACGGCTCAGATTTGACACAGGTGTTGTTCTGAAACTGTTCCTTTCCTAACTAGCTTCTCTTTGTCGATAGAGCAGACTGGGCTGGGCACAGACCAGTAGATAAAGTGCTTGCTAAACAAGCATGTGGACCTGAGGTCAGATCCCCAGCACACATGTAGAACTGGGACATGGTGGTTATGTACCTGTGATCCCAGGAAGAAGTAGAGACAGGAGGATGGGGTACAAGCAGGCCAGTCTGTCTAACCAAACATGACCTCCAGGTTCAGTACGAGAGAACCTATCTCAAAACTACAGTAGAAAATGATAGAATCCTATGTTGATCTCGAGCCTCTACATGCATATGCAACTATACACCACACCCACCAATACAGACTGACTGAGTTCTGAATATTATCAACCTCTTTAAAACATTTTGTGTATGGACGTTTTGCTCACATGTGTGCATACATGCCTCATGCCCTAGGATGCCAGAAGAGGCATTGGATCCCCTGAAATTGAAGTTATAGGCGGTTGAGAGTCACCAGTGGGTGCTGGGAATTGAACCCGAGTCCTCTGGAAGAGCAGTCAGTGCTCATAATGGCTAAGCCATCTCACTAGCCTCTACCTTACCAATTCTTATGATTTATGACTTGGATTATGTGAGCTATTAGCTGTAAGTGGTTCTCTCATAATGGGAATTTCAGAGGTCTTTTTACAATTTTTCAAAATTATGAACAGTACTAAGTGACTAAGTGCATTAAAATTCATGTATATAAAATCTAGAGATACAAATACATGAAAATTTTGGTCTGTGATGCTAACCTGCCCTACAAAAATGACTTCCTGTTTAGTCACCCATTTCTTCAAGCTCTGCCATGGACACTATACTGTCAATAGAAGAAAGAAATTCTCAAGTTTGTTTTTAATTTCCAATTCTAAGAATCATGAGCAAGTTTCAGATTTGATATTAATATTTCTTCTTAAAAAATGTATTTGGAGCTGGGCAGTGGTGGCTCACGCCTTTAATCCCAGCACTTGGGAGGCAGAGACAGGTGGATTTCTGAGTTCGAGACCAACCTGGTCTACAGAGTGAGTTCCAGGACAGCCAGGGCTACACAGAGAAACCCTGTCTCAAAAAAACAAAAAACAAAACAACAACAAAAAAAAGTATTTGGTTTGGGGTGGCCATCATGTCCCACCCTTTCCTGTCCCCCTTCTCCCTGACCTCCATCCCCACTTAGCCACTTTCCTTTTCTACTAGGCCAGTGGTCTTCCATCTATTGGTGCAAATGTCATTTTGCTCCAGGACCCATCCTCTCACTATCCCTTAAGTAACAGCACTTCCCTAACCAAGCAGCCACTCTCCTGCAGCTCAGAGTTACTCAGTGACCATGTTTAGGCACTGGTAGGGAGGCAGAAGAAAGTGAAAGGTACATTATTTCCAAGTCCCTAGTGGAAACATCAAGACTGAAGTGTCTCTGACTTGGATTCTCCCTCTTTCCCTGTCTTCTGGGAAATTTCAACAACCCCAGGAAGATACAAGTGGAAATCACAAGAGCCAGGCTATCTGCAGGAAATGGCTCCCATGCCACCCTTAGAAAAAAGTGGAAAGATCATCACTTTAGGCACTGATTTTGGAGAGTCTCCCAAGAATCCAACTTATATTTTACCAAAGCACTACTCAACTTCAGTCCTAAGAGTGCTTAACATTAGAGAGCAGATCCTGCATGTTAATGGCTTCTTTAAAACATGTTCATAAGCCCTTGGATCTTCTGTAAAGTTCCTGGAGCAATCCAGGTACCCAAAACTGTGCAAAATAATATTCTGTAGCTTTTCTATGGTAGCAATGATAACTTCTAAATTCTATCTAGGAAATAAAAGGTTAGATGAGTTTCTTGTTCTTAAGACTATCAGATAAAATATAAACAATGTTTGAGTTCTGCTTACTAGAGTAATTAAGAGCAGGAGAAAAATCTACAGGGATACTCATTGTCCTTGACTTATTTCTACTCCAATTCTAATCCTGAAGAGTTAACCACTGCTGTACACACAGGCTCATGTAAAGAGACTCCAGCAAAGTGTTAATTATAATAGGAAGTATGAGGAGACATCTTAATGAGCTTATTGAACAGATTAAATGAATTATAACCTAGTCTTATTTTATTAACCAGTATTGACAATGGTCATTTATCTAGCAAACACAATAATACCAAGCAATGGCACATTTAATACACACAATCCTTGCACTAAGCCTGGGAAGTGGCATTAGTGTTGCCTCCTTTGATAAATGAAGGAACTGATGCATGGGGAGAGAAACCACCTGCCCAAGGTCACCAGGGTCACACAGCTTGGAAGATCAACACCTCTGGCCTCAATGCACACTTGCACTAATGTGCACATACACACAGAGCCACACACACACATACTTAAAAATGAAATAAATCTTTAAAATGATGTTATGCTCACAATGTATCAGCAACAATTACATCATTTGAACCCTTATTTTACTAAATCTTACACAGAATGAATTCTATAAGAAAGGCAAAAATCCCAAATTTCTCCTTTAAGTTATATTGCTTATGATTCAGTTTCTAAAATTATTAACAATTATGCATGCTAAGTAAATTTGTATGAATATATGGGTATGTGTATATTTATGTATACATGCATGTTCTTTATAAGTTTACTGTACATAAGCACATAAATGAATGTAAAAATCATATGGGAAAACTTTTTCAATCAAACTAACCAAAGCTGAAAAAAGCAAACCTTTGTAAATAGGTCATATTTTTAGGGAACATTTTGCCTTTTCTCTATTAACGTGTGTGTGTGTGTGTGTGTGTGTGTGTGTGTGTGTGTGTGTGTGTGTGTGTGTGTGTGTTTTATGTGAGGAGTCAGTTCTCTCTGTGGGTGCCAGGATAGCCAGCTGTGACAGGAGGCATCTTTACTAGCTGAGTCATCTCACAAGTCACACTTGGTTTCTATTCTAGTAATGAATTCTAATTCAGAAAAATTATCAGCAGTTTGTTTATTTTTACGCTTGGTCTGCTAGTCTAAAACTCTGAAACAGTTCAAAATGAAGCTCTCCACTCTAGCCAATCCACTGCTGTACAGCCAGCAAGCAATTCTGTGTGATCAGTACATTGTGCTTGCAGATTCACAAACCCTTTGTTACCAGGAATCTTGGGTCACATGGCGATTGGAATCATATTATAACATAATGGATTATGTCTGCATCTAACCTGCCAACTGAACCCAATAAAGTAGCTAAGGGTATCTATGGAGCTCTGAGGTTGCATGTGCAAACCTTGCCTGGCTGTTTTCTTGGTCACTGAGGATCCAAAGCCAAGTCCTTAGCTTGTGCAGTGAAGCTTTGCACTGCACTGCACTGCACCGCACCGGCTGAATCAACGCTCCCAGCCCATGCACTTGGACTCCTATCTCTCCATATGACCTAGGTTTCCTGTGCCAAGATTCACAGTGGTTTAAATTAATCTAATAAAGAAAATCTTGTTATTAAGTAAGATTCACTTGAAAGCATTTACTCTAAGTAGAATTGAATTCTACTTTATTTTTACTCTTCCTTAAGAGACTTTCTTACCTCTCAAATTACAAACTCAGAAGGAAAACCTTCTGCACTTAAAGTGTTGTCCTGTTTCCTCAGTGCATTTAGGAACTGCCTGCTACACATGGCAATGCTGTATCTACCTCAGTCATTTTGCAGTGTCTGAAGTTCTGCAGTTCATGTCTACCTATCTATTAACACCACTCTATAGTCCCAAGTTTTGCAAAATGGAAAGGAAGCCAATGAGTAAATAGCATACCAAGTTTTAGTGAACCTAATTTTGACTCCCTATTGCCATATATTCCTCCAACTATCACATAAACCGGACAGTCACCTTTATAAGAGAAAAGCCCACGTAATAGGGATCAGTAGGATCAGAATGGATAAAGGCTTTCAAGTCTTACTTAAGAACAAGACTTTCTTTATTAACTTAAACCGCTGTGAATCTGAGCACAGGAAACTTGGGTCATACAGAGAAATAGGAACCAAGTTCATGGGCAGGGAACAGGGATTCGGTCAGTAAAGAGTTTTACTGCACAAGCTAATGACTTGGCATTGGATCCTCACTGCCTAAGAAAAAAGCCACGTAAAGTTTGCACATACATCCTCAGAGCTGGGGGGGAAGAGGGGAGGGCACACACAGGTCCCTAGAATTCCCTGGCCATCCAGTATGCACACATCAGCATCAGCTCAGTGGGAGACTCTGCCTTGCAAAATAAGTCACCTACTATCTTCCTCTGGCTTCTACAGATATGTGCATATGCACACTAGCACACATGCACACGTACACGCAAGCGCGCGCACACACACACACACACATCTGCATAAATAGGTTTTGAAGTGGCATAATATGCTAATGCACAAAGCATGTCTTTGGGTAAATTTGCTACTACTGAGGATTTAAAATATGCTGTATTTCTAAAAAATTAACTTATATAATTTATGAGTATATTTATAGATATCTTAATAGATAATGAAATATTTTATAAAGTTATCAGTCACAAGTAGACCCATGCTGTCCTGAGAACATTACATTTAGGATTATAATAAATCCTATGACAAGAGATGGACATATTGCAAAATGCAGGATCCTTCACAGCAATAAACCTATTAGAGAGCATTCCTGTGTATAACATATTCAAATAATCTTTACAAATTAAGGTTGTCTCAAAAACCACCTAAAAATTCATATTTTCCCACATGGTATTCCCTGGGAATAACAGAAACATCCAAAATTTTTAAGAGAATATTAGTTATAAGGAACAGTTATTAGCACATTAGCTGCCTATTAGTAGTAGATATGCTCAAAATAAAAAGTACAATAAAAATAAAGAGAAATACAGAAAGAAAAAGTAAGTCATTCTCTTAAACTCAGGACAAATAAACCAATAAAACAGTGCCCTGATGCATAGCTCCAAAATAAAGCCATCTCAGAAAAGAATTGCAATCACTGTTACCCATTCGCTGCCAATTACAAGTTTCCAACCACCGAGATCACATCAGGCCTGCATACCAAGTTCATCGTGCAAACTGCTACCGCCTACAGCAGATGCATGGTCATGTGAGGCTTCTAAGTGGACACTCCCTTTTCTCACCAGCAAGGAGGCACTAGCACTGAGCACTGCAGCCTGGGATGGGGGGCAGGACTGGACTTTGACCTGGGCTGTGGACTGCTGGCCTTGCTGACCATCTTGAAGGCTAGGAGAGAACATGGATTGGGAAGACATTACAGGGAAGAAAAGAGAAAACAATAGCTAGAGTGAAAGCAATACAGAACACTGGTTTCAAAAATGACACTTTTCACATCACCTACGAGCCGCCGAGAAGCTTAGTACAAGGTTACACTTGTTCTGGTCCTTACCCATCGGATTCAGAGGAAGGCAGCAAATACTCAATACAGAGGTCACTGCCAGTCTGCAACTTTCTTCCAGTTCAAACCAACTAGATTCCAGAGTGAAGAAGAGCAAGGAGCCCGGGGTGTGCTCAAGTGACTCGGCTCGGTGGTGGGCTCCACAGGTAAATTTACCTTGTAATAACTTGCCGTTTCCCCTCTAATGTTCTAAGATCTCAGATTCAGATGTACAATAAAAGTTTCTACACATGTGAAAACCAAAGAATCTCTACCAGACGCAACCAAAATACAAAAGAATACCACAATCTACTGCAAAAGAACCAAAACCATGACTCGACTGAGTAAAATACAACTTTATAGATAAAGTACTATTTATTCTAGCTTCTATATTCTGAAATAAGGCTACATGTGTTACATATAATACATATATAAAAACACTTTCTCATCACCAACTGTTACATTCTTTTCCAGCCCATATTGTAATCACATTAAAAGGGATCCATTAGTTTAGAAAATCTTAATGACTGGGAAACCTTAATTTCCCAAAGATATTGCAATTGTTTTATAAATTTTATAAAATTTAAAAATTAGTATTTTGTTAATATAAATTTATTTTATCATTTATAAAACTAATTTTTCTATATTATTTACTCATTTACTTTTATGATTACTTAAGGTACTATGAATTTCTTTATTAACATTAATATAAGATTTACTCTAATTTAAGCTGATGAAATTCCTGAAATGTTTTAACTGTCATACATCATTCCACACACAATGCCCCAGCAATGTTCCATTCTGTGAATCTAAGTGTACTCTGAGCAATTCCAGACAAGGTCACTAACATAACCAGGTACTAGAACAGGAAGGACGCTGCCCAGGGTGGCCTGGCTTAGCTTACCGTTTCTAATGATATTATTTTCTACTAAGACTCTGACCCTGAATCCACTACAATCAAAGCCCTAGACACTGCTGACTGACTGAGCTGTGGCTACAGCAGCTCCACTGACAGCCAGCCATCCCTGGGATCTTTACATTTTACTTCCTCACTCGTGCCAACTGTATTTCAAGTACAATAGCCACACATCACAGGTAGTAGCCACCAAAGTGGTCAGTTGCTAATGATGACTGCTTGCCATTTAGGCAGGACAGCATGTATTACAGAACAGGTATCCCGCCACGAAAGGCCTCCATAAGCACGTACTCTGCAGGTCTGACTCAGAGCCGCTGACAAGTGTGCGCTCTAAGAAGCGAGCCTGCATGTTCTGGTTGTTGTTCAATCTGGCATTAGCCACTTAGCAGTTTTCTTAGAATATTTTCCCAGGAGCTATTAGTCAAGGAAGGGTCACAAGAGACTGGTAATGCAGCTCGGTGGCAGAGCCTTTGCCTACATGTGTCAAACCATAGGTTCATCTCCAGCACTACAAATTTAAAGAAGAAAAAAGACAATCTTGTTAAACAGTTTTTATTTTCCATATCTGGCTGATGTGCCCCTCTTCATCAGAAGCAATCTAAACTTATCCAAGAGCCTCATCAAAATAAACAACCAAAAAAATTTGTACTCAAAATTTTCTATCAGTTATTTCACTTAAAGTTAAAAGAAAGATCATATCGAAACTACTCACGTTTTAATGTGAACAGATCTGAGAATATCCTAGTCAACAAACTACCAATGCACAATGTCTGTCCAAACATACGCAATGTTTTCAAAATATTAAGCAGTGCATGAAAGCCAATTCCCAAATAAATGAAGGAAATCAGTCAAAACCATTTATTCTAACTATGGAGTTTTAAACACCTAAAGACAGTAACAAACATTTACACTCCATATATCCTGCTTTCAAAACCCTCATGGGCAACAGGAAGTGCTCTTAGCACAAATGGCCAAGAGGCACATCCCCAAAGGGTGATACTAACTAGGCAAACAGGCATGAGTACGGTGTGAATATAACCGTTTGTCTTCTTTCTTTTTTCTTTTGACAGTAGTAAGTATTTATCACACAGTAAAAGGAAATCTAAGTCTGTCACCATGGGCTGCTAAGTAAGCACTCTGATAAACATTCCCAACTTAAATGACAGACATACAGCTGCTCTTGGCCATCTCCTCCTCTATACGCCGAGATGGGACCTGGCAACTCTACCTCACAATGTTAGTTACCTTAGTGTCTCTCCAACTGAAATGTAAATTCTAAGAGTATCATTCCATTATGCCAAAGAATATACAGGTTCCAGAGGAAAAAATGTCCTGAGTATAAAAAAAAAAAACCAAACAAACTGATGAATTCATCCGAACACAAAACGACCCCATGGATTTCTAACCACGTGCTCTCAAAAATGACTGTGACCTCATTTTATTATAGACTTTTAATCTCATTTTAAATGAAGGTAAAGATATACTAAAGCCATTTGTTCTTTACCAAAATAAGATGATTTCCTTCTATCCCAGTCTACCAAGGACTCAAAACTATGACTTAGGGTCATAAATATTGAACACTTTATATTATAAGATATTTTTAATATTTGTCTTTACTTTAGCTCTAGTCACTAAGAAGAATTAACTAGGGCCTATATAACCTACCTACAAAGCTAACTTAATTAAAAATTTTTAATAATTCTTAAGGAGCTTACTATAATAAGATTTGAATAAGCATGCAAACTCTCTTTGTAAGAAAGTTGCTCATTTAATCCTAATTCTCGTACATATACATTTTATCACACGCCTTTTGGGGCGGTAAGTTACTCAACAACATTTACAATATCCTATTATGGTCTCTTTTTCTGAAGTTTTGCTTACTTTGATCCTATTTACCTACAGCCAACATCAATCTGAAAACATTAAATTGAAAAACTCAGAAATAAACAATCATACTTTTTTTTTTTTTTTTTTCGAGACAGGGTTTCTCTGTGTAGCCCTGGCTGTCCTGGAACTCACTGTAGATCAGGCTGGCCTCGAACTCAGAAATTCGCCTGCCTCTGCCTCCCAAGTGCTGGGAACAATCATACTTTTTAATGCTTTAATATAGTTTATGATTGCTCTATTCTGTTAGTAGTTATTGTTGTTGATTTCTTGCTCTGTTGAATTTATAGATTACACTGTACCATAAGAATGAATCAAAGTAGGGAGGGGGATGGGGACGGGGGAATGTACTACACATACATGGTTCTGTCTTAGCCATGGTTTCAAGATATTGTGTGGACTTGTAGACCACTTCCACCCTATCCATGGATAAGGGGAATTATTTCAGAAGAGTGCACAGAGCAATTGTAGTGAAGGCATTGCCACGCCTGTTCTACTCATTTTTGACAAAATGTTTTCCCAAAGTTTAAATAGCTATTCCATTCTCTATTTAGTTAAGGAGAACATTATTATTCAGTAGTTCACACTGAAAAGTAATGGCAATTTACTTTACCTGAGAAATTTTCCAATTGTAAAGGTAATTATTATTTATTAAGCTGGTATTTCTCCTAACGTTTCACAGCTACATTTTATTTTTATCTCACCCAAAATAAGGTCCCTCTATATAGACACATGTAATTTTGTATTGGAAATACTCTGGAGTCTCAACAAAACCTGCATGTTGAGCCCTGGAAGGTGACTTTCAAGCAGCCAAATGTAAGCCCTTAGAAGTAAATTTTCAACCATTAAAACCCTAGAGAGAGGCAGGAAAATCTGTGTGCCTGGCTGGAGTTGGAAGGGCGACTCTACACTCCACCAGGCAGAGAAAGAAACCTCCTTCCTCATTTGTTGGGCAAGTGAGACTCAGCAGACATATTCATGGCAAAGAATAAAAATTTAAGATCAACCAGGCTAAAAATGTTTATAAAAGGGAAACAGAGAAAGCAGGAAGACAAAGGAGCTGTCTACAGCAAGCATTATGCAAGGGGCAAAAGGAGGTTAGAACCAAGCCCAAGCCGGCCACGCATGGTCAGTCCTGCACACCGGACTGTGCACCACATTCACCAGCAAGAGGACAATCCTGCAGGCAGGAAAGGAGGGAGAGGGAGGACACAGGAGTGGAAGGCCACCTAAAGTTTCTACAACAAATGTATCTTTAAATTGGTTACATTCCCATTTTTATATTTTAAATATTATCTCTATATACATATATGTCTTATGAAGTTGTGTATTATTTAGGAAACTAGAAAATGAAGATGAAATTCTTGGGTATAATGTAAAAGCTCAACAACAAAAGAAACAAAATGTTTTAAACGTTTAAAGCAAACGTTTTAAATCAGAGGGGAATATAAAATGAATTTTTTAAAAATAGGATTTTGCTATTCTGAAAATCAAGTTTGAGAAGGGAAGGGGGATGCTTGTATCTCCAACCTACCAAGTACTCAAGAGAAGCTAGTCTTCCTTATGAGGTTGGCAAGTTCGCGTTAGAACAGGCATGAAAACAACTTATACACTGTGTGATGTGCATACTGCGTAAGCACGCACAGGATCATGTGATATTCATGTTTGTCCTTTTGAAGTAAAGCACAAGTCTTTTGAGAAGTTCTTCATATTTCTAAAGCAAGGCATGGACTCTAAATTCTTAAAAGTTTAACGAGAAATTATCTCCAAGATCATAAATGGATGTTCTCTAAGTTGAGAATATTGGAAAATAAAAATGTTTTAAGTACACGATAGAGGTTGAGAAATTCAACACATCTCTACATGTAAAAAGGTATATATCCTACCATACTTTACATAAATAAAATTCCGTTTCCTTTTCCTTTATTTGGTTCAAATTTTACAATATAAGTAAAATATACTCTTCTAGTGACATGGAATACTCAAACTGAATTCGTACAGTGAAGTCAATAAGGTCTCCACTTGTCCTGTAATTGTTCATATTTAACACTGTAAAGACATTGCATTAATATAATTAGTTTAGAGTAGGAAACATAATAAATCTAACTTAACAGGTATGTTTTCGCTTCTGTTGTTGCTAATGCGCTTTTGCAATTTAAAAACTGGGCAAAGTCAGTCTGACAGCTTTGTTTAAACAGTACAAGACAAGGCATGCTAATGCAGGAGGCTCATAGGCACATGCAGAAGAAACCCAAAAGAGCCAAAGATATACAGAAGAGAAACAAAGAAAAGCAAGTCTCTTCAAAAGCTTTCCTGGGTCAGAAAGAACAGGTTAGAAGGTTCACTGCATGCATGCTGAACTTGGTGGAATTGTAAAATACCATACCTTAGGGGTGATCCGATGAGCAAGGTAGGAGGGGTAGGGTTACTCCCTGCATTGTGCCGGCGCCGTACTGCCTGGCGCCTAAATGTGCTGCGTTCACGGCGAAAGGCCACTGCCTCCTCGCTGGCCTGTGCTGCTGTATCAAGACAGACTTAGGTCAAACAGGAGCCTAGGTCAGAGATGAAAATAGCAGCTGAGCCTGTCTCTTTCTGAACTGCCCACCCTCTCGGGGGAAGAAACACTTGGTCTTCTGTCACGTTAGGGAGAATATGCGTATTATGTGCCCTTTCTCCAAAGTTAGTTTTTTGGAAAATAACATTTTAGATATATTACCGAACCTCACCAACATCTCTTCATCCTCAGCTTCCTATTCTGAGATCACTGCTGCTTTAAATGTTTTCTAAAAGTCCCATTATTTTTTGGCATATCTCCATTTTCCCTTTAAGTTTCCCAAGCGGCATGGAACACTTGTTTCTTGTCTTGTAAGCCTAGTAAAAGCAGCACAAACACGCAGATGCTCCCTAACTCGGACGGGGCCCAAGTCTCATCCACCATCATTAATTTAAAGCACCAAGGGTCGAAAGTACACTTCATACCCAGAGCACTCAGTCCAGCACGGTACACCACTGAGGGCTCGAGTCCCCCAAGGCTGACTGGGAGCTATGACCTGTGGTTGCTGTGGCCCAAGACTGAAACAGCAGTCTACTGCCTGTCACTCACCCAGGAAAGAGCAGACTCCCAAACTCAAAGTATGTTTCTACTGAGTGGTATCACCTTTGTATCACCATGAAGGTAGAAAGTTGTCTGACGATCTGACTTCAGACTACCCACGGTGGACGCTAAGGAGACAGGGGAGTGCACTGGCTCCCCCAGAACCCCAAGTTGGCATAACCAGTTTGTCAAATATTCATGGTAACATAAATCTGTCTTAACTGAAAAGGGCTTTATCAGAACGTTATGTACAAACGTTAAGGCTGTGGTCCCACTCTACTCAACACTAGGAGGCAGATACGGGAAGGGATTTTCACATTTGAACTGACCACACTTGATCCTCCCCAGCAATCTAGGTATTCTGGGAACCTTTGGATTTTGAGAAAGGATATTTTCATGCTACAAATGAGTAAACTACATAAAAAATAAGCTCACACAAAAACACCTTCTCCAGACATAAACAGGACTTTAAATGTGAAAAGGTTGTTGTCTGTATGTAAAAATCAGAATGTCCAATGAAAACTATGAAGCTGACCGAATCTGGTCTGTGCTAATACGGTAGCCACTAACCAGTCAGTAGTGGCTATTTAATATTAATGAAAACAAAAATTTCAGTTATTCATTCGTGAGCCACATCTGAACACTCAGGTGTGGCATGGTGCAAGTCCGACCCGTTAGCCAAGCCGACAGTCCAAGCAGTCCCACACAGCAGACAGCCGATGTAGGTCTGCAGAGCACATCCTGACTACCAACAACCACAACCTGCAGACAAATGCAGTCTGCGCCATCAGAGAAGCGCGCTGCAGGGCAGTGAAGAAACCAGGTGGGGAAGCAGGCGCGCGATGGGTGACACCTGCACAGGTAAGCCAGCTTACTGGTACAATCTCCGGCTGCGAACTCGATTCAAGAGCTACCTTGTAAACTACTATACTAAAAATTTCTATTCTACAGTTAAACTATGTCCTATTTTTTTTTAACCAACCATTACTTACAACAAACTATTATAATCAATTTTAGTTGGTTGAATCAACATCATTACTGAACCTTCAAACATTCTCTGTTCTGTTGCAAATAAACAGAAAATTAAACCCAGACAACATTTATGAGCTCACTCTGGGGAAGCAGCATGTGATCAGTGACTACGGTAAACAAGGAAAGAGAAATGGTTTTCTTTATTAATCTGTTTCTATTGAAGACTTGGTGGTATTACTCTTACAGAAGAGCTAACACATAAAGGACAAGAAACAAAACAGCAGAACAGAACAGAACAAAACACCATTCAAACAAAAAGATATTGAGTGTTCATTTTTAGTAAAAAAAAAAAAGAAAAGAAAAATCTGTTGGCTGTGTTGGAGGGATGGGTCCAAGAACACAGCTATTCTTCCAGAGCACCTGAGTACTCTGGAACCCATAGACCCAGGACCCATAGAGCCACTCATAACCATGTCTATAGCTCCAGTTTCAGGGGAACTGATGAATTCATCTGGCCTCTGCAGACACCAGGCACATACACAGTACACATATTCAGGCAAACCTCTCATATATATAAAATAATAATAATAATAATACGCTTTAGCTTCTTAAAAATAGACACCTTTAATTTTACACATTCATATTTTAATCTATAAAAGTTAAATTACTTTTTCCTTTTAATCATGCGTACATGCCTATGAATGCGTTGGAATGTGCATACTAGTGTAGGTATGCATAGGGGCCAGAAGTCAGTTTTAGGTCCCCTGGAGATGGAGTACAGAGTTGCTGAGAAACACTCTGGTCCTCTGCAGAAATACTATGTGCTCTTAACCTTTCTGAGCCATTGTTCCAACTCTTCCCCAAAAACATATCAAGATGAGAGATTAGGCATCTACTGAATGTTACACTCACTGTATATACTTTCCTCAGTAATGGGCTTAACAACCTATTGTTACAGGAATTTTTCAGAATGTTATCTGTAACAACTGCTGTAACAACATTCACCTAAAACCAACATGCTTTAATTTATGATCATAGTAAATACAACTAAGCCAAGCTGTCTGAGGAATGTGCTTTTTGAATACAACACCTGTGTTTAAAACCTAGTCCTAAGTGGGTAGTTGTATGGAAGCCAAAGGGGGGGGGTGGGTCAGGGCATCTTTAAAGCTTAAAGTAGATTCTTCTAAGCACAGAGTTACATACATTTAACCACATTTAAGGTAAAATAAAGACAACTGAAGTACACACACTCTGTGTGTGTGTGTGTGTGTGTGTGTGTGTGTGTGTGTGTTTACTCACCTATGGGTCAAGTGCACTTGCCCAAGCAAGCATGCATTCCTAGAGGCAAGAGGTCCACAAGGTAAGAGGCCAATGTTAAGTGCTTCCCCTACCTTGCTTTTTGAGACAATTTCTTACTTAACAGGGAGCTCACTGACTTGGCTAGCCTGGTGGCCAGAAGAACCCCCAGACCCAGCTGTCACCACATCCCTGCACACCATCGCATTCGGCTCTTACTGGGCACTGAGGATCTGAACTTAGGACCTTGTGTCTTCGCGCAAGCCCTTTACCTAATAAATCGTTATCCAGCCATTTCTGAATCACTCAAGTTTACAAGAGAAAGAACATTTTAAAAATAACAGGAGGAAGCCTGTGGGGAATCAAATCCTAGGCCTTGGGAAAAAAGTTTCTTCTTCTTTGGACACCAGAGGGGAGGGAGAAAATGTTACAAAATCTTTTGCATTGCATATAACTAAATATCTTCTAGCAAGTAAATTAGTAAACTGTTTGAATCTTAAGTCTATGAAATATAAACAGTGAAAAACTTAGCACTCTAGGCAGAACTAATTTATATGTGTATATGGGTAAATGAGAAAAATTCAGAAGCATTCCAGTAATTAAAAGACTATAAGACATATAAGTTTTTAGGGCTATATTTTAATTTAAGTATGTTTTATCACGAGTCTTGACTTCTAATGGCTTCCTTATTTGCATTAAAATATCCTTAGAAGAGACAATTTAGGATAATCTCAAACAATTCCACATTTATATTTCAATTTTGTCCCCCATGTACCCTCCTCCCCTTGTTTGAGACACATCTCAGGTAGCAGAGGCTGGCCTCGAACTCATATTCCTACTGTCTCCACCTCCAAAGCACAGGGCTAACACGTCTATGCTACCATGGTTGGGCTATATTTTCATTAAAATGATGCAGTCTCTTGAGGTTTATGCTAAATGCAAACCATAATAAGAAGATGTTTGGAGACCCATCCTATTGTAACGTCTTTTAATAATGGAGATCCATTCAAGAAATGTAAAATCAGACTAAGGATTGCTTCTATTTTATATTAAAGAGTTACAGAAAAGTCTGCACATTTGATATGTAACTGTTTGGTATAGCAATTTATATTTATACCAGTGAACTAAAAAATTATCAGCTGGTTTTATAGATGGCAACAAGAAAAGATCCAAATAGATTATGAAGGAGTAGAGGGCAAAAGGTATCCCGAAAAGTCTCAAAAGCTAGAAAGCTCTGAGTCTAACTAGGTGAGGAAATTTTCTACAAACTGTTTCACTCCCGTGGCTCGTGGATTACTCAGAGTGCTCACAGGCTCGAACCATACAGGCCAGCTGACAGAGCTTTACCCAGCACGCAGGAAGCGCCATGTGAACCCCAGTACCACATAAACCAGTCAGGACATGGGAGCAGAAGGCTCGGAAGTTTAAGGTTATTGTTGGGTGCATAGCAAGTTTGAAACTGGCTTGGACTAAGGGGATTCTTGTCCCTGTCCCTGTTCCCCCTTACAAAAGACATAGCGACTTCTAGTAGTCCTGCCATAGCTGGCCTCTTGGCAGTACCTCAATTGCCGCTTAAAAAGTAAAGACATTGAGATGATTAGAAACTACTCAAGGAAACTGTTCACTTCATTCTAGAAAAAAATGAATATATCTAAGGGAAACACGGAAGATAAAAATGCCTCAAACAGAGGCAACAATATGCTACAAGGAAATGAAAATTTGAAGAACTACGACTAAAGTACAAAGCAAGTATTTATATACCTTAAAAAACTGAGACATTTACAAACATTCGAGAATATACTAAGATAGTTTAAGGTCAAACTCTTTTTACGTAAGGACAAAACTACCATAGAAAGAAATGAGCAATACAATTATCTTGTAAAAATACTCTGAAAGTAATTCTAAAAGAAAACAAAAAATTCTAAAACATTATGAATTCTAAAAACAAAACAAAACAATATTTTGATCCAGGCATGAAAACTCACTTTATCTAAAGAGCTTGCTTTTCTTCCTTTACATATCAGCCTCAATGGAAACAACACAAATCTTGGTATTTCCGGAAAGAGCCTGCTCTAGAGAGAAATGAATGCTTACATTCATCATGTGCACGGAGTTTGAAGACCAATTCCATTCTGATGGGAAGCACTCCCCAACTGTGCCAACACTCTAAGTGGCCACTCTGCTTCTGATAAGTCAACAAACAACAAACAACACGACCATCAGCTATGCTGAGTGACAGCGCTAGCAAATCCTCACTGCTATTTCCATAATCTCAGCAGCCCAGCAAACATAACTGGATAGATGAAATGCTGTCGCCAAGAAACTCAAGGATGGGCTGGAGGGGTGGCTCAGCGGTTTAGAGTGCTTGCTGCAGGGGACCAGAGTTCGGGCCTAGAACCCAGCTCCAGGGATTACTCTACATTCATACACGTAAAATAAAATGCATGACTTAAAAATTCTTTTTAAGATACTTCTCTCAGAGAAATGAAGGTTAAGTAATGCAGACAACTAAAAGTGAGAAGGGCAGCCAGGCAGCTGAGTGCACTGGCTGCTCTTGCAGAGAACCGGGGTTCAATTCCCAGCACCCACAGACTGGTTCACAACCTGTAATGCCAGTTCTAAGAACCCAGCATCCTCTTGTGACCTCTGTGGGCAATGTATCCACATGGTGTGCATACACAGCAAAACGCCCAGACATAGAAAATAATAAAGCAAATAAGTCTAAAAAGCCAGAAATACAGAATACTGCATAAATCACAATAGACAAATGCAAATTGCTCTACTTCAGCTATTCTTTATAAACTGACAATACAGAAAGCATAACTATAAGCATTGTATTGCATCATGTAATACGATATGTAAAGTATTGCATAAATTTAGGGGCCCAAGAGAAGACCATCTTTATTTGAAATAAGACAAGTTAGAAAATAGGACATTTTTTATTATATATGTATATTTTTATTTTTAAAATATTAGTAATAAACTAGAGATATACCTTATAATTATAAAAATTAAGTACAAAGCAAGATGCCAATAAAAAATACCTTTAGTATGAACTTAAAATTTTTCACCTAGGCAACTGCAGACAATTATTAATAAGACTTGCCTTTGCATAAAGAACTTGATTAGGAGTGGAAGGTCTTAGAGCACCCACGGGAGCAAGCTGGAGATGCAGCGCCCCGGCAGAGTGCCTGCCTGGCACACAAGCCACAGACGACAGAGAGCAGACCACTGTTCTGGTATGACTACATATCATAAAGTAAGCTCTATAACACATCCTTGCCAAAAAGGCAAAAACCTACATTAATAGATAAGCTACTAAAAACGTTATTCTTTTACTATTGAGTGAGAAACTAAAGATTCAGGTATTGTTTGTCACTGTCAAGTTTCACATCTCTAGTTTATTTCAACATGTATCTACATCCTTATATTTAACTACACATCACTGAACTAACAGGGTTAAACAGGGCAGGACACATCTGTAGCATAGCAAACTGGCCTGCTTCCTAAGAACAGCACTACTATTAGACATTTACCACATGCTAGGCACTTTCTAAGCATCGGATTTTAAACCCCCTTCATCTTTCACTATAACACAGATACCGTTGTCACCCACCACATCCTCAAATGGCAGCACAGAGGCCTAATGAAGATAAGTGGCTCTCTGAGGGTAACAACTACAATGGAGCCCATAGGCATGTGAGTCCTAGGCTACATCACCTCTATTGTATGCTATTTTATTATAAAACTTTCAAGTACACTTTCAAAATTTTATCCCATTACCTACTAACACCATTCACCATAACAATAGAGTAAGTTTTTGAAGAACTCATCAATACCTCCAAATCTACTAGAATTAAAATTTACTATTGGTTTTATGTCCAGGAAAGTTGCCTATGAGTGTGTACGTCTGTGTCTGTGTGTGCATGCGTGTGTATGTGGTGTGTGTTTATATAGTGTGGTAGTAGCGATGTGTGTTGTCATGTTTCTGGAGGACAATATACATGACAGAATGGACAACCCAGACACATCACTCTTAAAATGCCAGAACAAAACTGTAACAAATGATGCTCACGTCAATACGTACTGAAATTCTGTCCATTTTAAAAGTGTTTAAATTCCTTCCTGCTACTTCCAGTCTTCTGGAAGTTCAACCAAACCACGGCAAACCTTTGTGTTTAGGTGCAACTGAAACAATATAAATCTCCAAAACATCTAAGTAATTTTGTTTTGTTCTAATTTTCAGTATAAGCACAATAAAAACAAATAAAAGAAAACCTAGCAGGACCCTCCTTTGACAAAAAGTATTTTCAACTTCCTGCATACTAGTGAATTTCTTCAACTAAGCTGAGATTTAAAAAAATGTAGTTCATTGTTTTATTATTAATATTTAATGGATATTTTAAAGATATAAACAAAAATCTGTAATCTGGAAGTATGAGGACTTATACAGTCATAGAACTGTATGAAAAAGCAAATACCACTTCCCATGTACTTTGTAAAACAAACAAAACAAAACAAAAGAGGAAAAACCACATCTGCTGTGGAAGGATGTGACACAAATGTGCACAAACAGACTCGCCACGGCATGGCCAACACAGACACAACACTCACATTTTGGCAATAACATTTATTTCAACAATACTTAGGCCTTATTAGCATGTTCAGTCTCAACTGTATTTGGCTAACTTAAAGAATTAAGCTATCTTTTAAGACCTAATGGATTCCTTGACACCATAAACAGAAACGCATGACATGGTTTCTCTGAGAAGCCTTTACAGTCTTTCAGATCTGTTGTAAAATACAGAATGATATCCAGGTCAAAAATTCCTAGGAATTTAATTACTACACAGCTACCAAGTGGTAGCAACCACTTCAGATACAATTCATCTCTAACATATAGGCTAAAAGACTACTTTGATAGCTCCTTCAGCACTAAAAATAATTTCTTTACATTCCCATTATAAGTTGATTTTTGTCAGAACCTTACCAAAACCACAAAGTATGATTCCAAAATAAGACCTTTGAAATAGTGTTGATGAGTCTGAAATTCTTTTGAGGTACGTGTAGACATGTTTAAATGTCTGCTTATGGGACTTTCGGGGAGGGAGGAAATGGGAAAGGGGAAATGATTTGGAATGTAAATAAAAAAACTTAGAAAATAAAAAATGTAAATAAAGAATATATCTAATAAAAAAATAAAAATAAACATAAATTTAAAAAATGTCTGCATAAACAGAACATTGTCATAGCAAATGACAACAACCCGTATATTACAGACACATGCGTGCTGACAACAGGAGGCTCATTCTCACTCTAGCAAAGCAGGCAATGACAAGCATGGGCAGGAGGAAGTGGGAAAAGCCTAACACACACTGACACAGTAGTGCAAATCCTGAAATCACTCAGCCACTACTTTACCCAAACACCATCACCATCACAGGGGGATACCATGGTGACTCTTAATGGATTAAAATACAAACAGAGCCAGATGACATGGTGCACTCCTTTAATCCCAGCACTTGGGAGGTAGAGGCTGACAGATCTCTGTGAGCTTGAGGTCAATCTGGTCTATGTAGTGGTCCCAGGCCAGCCAGGGCTACAGATTGAGATCGTATCTCAAAAATTAAAAAACAAATAGTCACATGATAAAATGCTAATAAATATACACTATAAACTTCAACTTAATTTAACTTTAAGGACAGTGTGAGATTATAGGAAAAATTTTTTCTTAATAACTAAAACTTGGACTGAGAGAAAAGCACAGAAATAGAAAAAGAGTTGGCTATCCAAATATACACTGGCGCTACAGTAGCATTTGGAATGGTCTCATGTGACTGGAGGACATGCCTCTGGGAGCTCAGCGGCACACTGTGGAAGTCATGGCTGTGAGTGGCTTGTCACCTAATACAGCTGTCACACTGTTGCTATTGTACAAAGGACGAGAAATGACTGGGTTATTCCATGACTAGTTTAGAGAGGGGAGGCAGTCAAGAACAAGCTGATGTGTCTCCAAGACAGCTGGGCCACTGGAGACCACCGTGTTCACTGAAAGAAGTGTGCTTTCCTAACACAGAGAAACCGGACTTTCTCCAGGTTCTATTAGACTGCTGTGAGCAACAGTGTCAATCCGCAGTGCTCCCATAGCTCACTCACCTCCAGTGGCCGCATCTTGTTCTTCCCCTTCAGGAAATGCAACCTGGCTTGGCAAACTATTCCTGGACCGTGTGACTGTCTCTAACTGGGAAGCCCTGCCCAGTAACGACAGTTCGTCCAGCACCTCTCCCTCTTTGGCCTCGAGATCTGACTTTGAAGTGGTTAAGGGCTTCACACTGTCTGGTGCCAGCAGCCTGTTTGAGTCATTCAAGCAGGCCACAGTGCCACTATCCAGGCTCAGCACCCGAGCCCGCGTCTTGGCACTATTTGTGCTGGAAGTCCTCCGAGAGGCCCTCTTTTTGATGGTTCCCTCAGGGCCTGGATGAGCTCGGTGCGGGTGGTCTGAGTCTGTGCCCCGGTCCTTATGGCCATGTTTGGTCTTGAGGGCACTGTATTTGCCCTCGGGAGACTGGCAGGAATGAGAAGTGGCACTGGAAGAGCTATCGCTGCTGAACTGGTGAGCAGAGTGAACACTGGGTGCTCTGCTCAAGTCGCTTGGATCACTAGAGTCCTCATCATGACAAAATACTGCACTGTGCGGCTTGGTTCCGGAGACTCCTCGAAAGGAAACGTAGTCTCTATGGCGACTGGAGTCAAAACTGCTGGCCCGTTTCTTTCCTGTGCGCCTCCTGCCTGACCTGTGGGCAGAAGTTGTCCGGTGGATTAAGCTGGAAGATTTGGGTCGGACGTCCCCTTCTTTCTGCTTCCCACCATCGTCTTTACACACTTTGGGGTCTGCGGGAAGGCTGGGCTGCTCGCTCTGCTCCTCTCTGCCCTCTGCACCCTGCTCAGGCGGGCTGTCCCCAGGGACAGGCAACTCATTCGCATGGGGGTTTTTATTGGCATCTTCAGATGCAGAGCTGCTGGGAGCAACCTGGTCAGGCATCTCCTCAGACGCCTGAGCATCTGGGGCCTCGGGAGGCCCAGCAGGCGTGCTCCCCTCTGGGGCAGTCTTGTCATTGCTAGTCCTTGGGTCTGCGGCCCCATGGCGCCTCTCTTCTGCTGAGTCAGCACCACACTCTTTCTTCTGGGCACTCTGGTCTCCCACTTTAGGAGATTCCTCATGCTCAGACAAGATGCTCTCGATGTGGGTGGAGCTGGTCTGCTCACTTTTGTAGCTGCTGAGGGTGCTGTTGGTGTCCCTGTCGGTCCCACTGCAGTAGCTCTCGGTGGACCCGCTACTCCGTGTGCTCAGGCTCCTGAGGCTGTCCACACTCTTTTCAGCGTTCAGCGCCCTGTTCTTCCCGCACTTTGTGGATGGTTGAGAGTTACTTTTTCTCCGGTCAGCAGCAGACTGAGACTGTGCAGGAGGGCAGGACTTCCCCACTAAAGACTCCCTAGTGCCTGAGTGAGGCTTAGAGGAGTCTAACTCAGTAACAGGGTCTAAGCCCCGTCTCTGCTGCTGCGGGTACAGAGGAAGGCCACTCAGTGATGCGTCAGGAAAAGCCACGGCAGAGCTGGAGGTCCGCGGCACCCCGCGCGGACGGTGCTCCTTCCTGTAAGAGTGTGAGTGTAAAGGGACAAGAGAAGCCACTTCTGTGTCACAGGCACTGCACAGTGACTGATCAACACGGTGGTGCTGGCTATGACTTGGCAGGCTCACTTTGTCACTGAAGTCCCTTGGCAAGTCCTGTCCACAAGAGGATAAGGATGGCTGAATAGAAATGAAGGAGTCATTGGAGACCAGGCGGAAAAGCTTGCGATCAGTCGCCAAATCTGTGTCAAACACAGTTAGAAATGTTAATACAGATACATATCAGCTTCTGTACTGGTTAACAAAGAAAAGAATTCACAGTATACAGTGGTAAGCCAAGTATAAGCAGATCACTAAACAAGCTACTACTCAACCCAAAGGGCTGGTTCCTGTTTCAAAACTGCACGAAGAGCCCATTCTAACTGACGGAAGAAACTGAACTTTCACATCATTTGAGTTCTTCATCAGCTTCAGAAAAGTGTGTGTGTGTGTGTGTGTGTGTGTGTGTGTGTGTGTGTGTCCTCCCCTCTTCCTTCCCTCCCTTGCTTTTAAACAGGGTCTCTGTATTTAGCCTAGGCTAGCCTTGAACTTCAGATCCTCCTGTCTCAGCACCCTGACTCTGTGATTTCAGGTGTGTGCCACCACAGCCTGCTGCAAGCCCTGTCTCTAACTTACAAATAAGTAACCTTGGGTTACTCGGAGCCTTTGTTTCTTCATCAAAAAGATGTGTGATCAAACTTATTAAGTAGCAAGCAGGAAATACTGAATATACCCACATATATAATTATATGTATATATTTACAAAACAAAATTAATGGTAACTGTCATTATTGTGCCTAAGGAAATACTTTAATTCTTTTGAAGCACTAACAAGATTATTTTACAAACAAACAAAAACCTAGACTGGGGCCTCCAAAATGACGTAGTGGGCAAAGTGCTTGCTGTACAAGCCCGGCCACCTGAGTATATGGCAGGAGCATGAAGAGGGAAGGAGAGACTAACATCACACAGCTGTCCTCTGACCCCCACACGCACATCATAGCACATGTATGTCCACACTACACAGACATACACACACATAACCACCACCATGTTGATCGGTCACATAAATTTAAAAAAAGTTATGACCTAGAATAGGAAGAAACAACAGAATCAAAGTGTTGACCAATGTTCAAATGACATACAACGTGATGATGCAAGGTAGGTTATGACAGTCACAAAACGACAGAAGGTCACAGGCTCCACTTCTGAGGAGATGTGTCACATGGTAATGTGTCTGGGGGAAGAAGAATCAGTTTAGGGGTGCCCTAGGAGGGTGCTCCACTGAATGGACCCACACCTGTGATTATACTAGGACAGCACAGATTGGACAGGGACTATGTGTGCATGTGCGCACACACACACACTCTTAAATGAAGACTCAAAGCTGGGATGATGTAGCAGGGGGCAGGGGATGGATCTGGAAAGAGCTAGGGGAGGAGTGGGAATTAATGTAATCAAAATACATTGTGTGGACATATGAAATTCTCAAAGAATAAAAATATAATTAAAAAAACCAAAATCATGTGCAGTATATTCTATGTTCTCAATGAGAACATGTTAAGTATTGACAAAAAATAGTTAATAATTACAGGCTAAAATCCTACATTTTCTTTCAACACTGATGAAGTAATTCTAACTAAACCTCTTATGGAAAAAAAATACATGTTGCTCTGTGTTATAAGAGCATTCCTTCATCTTCCACTTAAGGCAGGAGCTACCGACTTAAATTATCATATAGATTTCATAAACAGAATTATAGATATAAAAAATCCATCTATCTACACAAAAGCTGACTTTTAAAACTTTCATTTTGATAGGAAAGGATGCCTGAACCTGATGTTAGCCTCGTGGTGACACATGCCTGTAACCTAAGCACTTAGGAGCACGAGCTAGCAAGATCATGAGTCTGAGGTCAGTCTGAGCTATAAATACAAAAAAAAAAACAATAAAAAGAAAAGAAAAACTATTCTTTAATTATTATAACCATGTAGACAAACTATAACTCAGATTAGGGTTAGGTATTCACTTGAATCTCAGTGATAAAAGCAAACACTCTCTCCTAAGATTAAAATAAGAATGAAGTTACCACACACATTTATATTCTTCAAAAAAAAAAAAATCTAAATCTGGGACCAGCACAGTGGCTTATTGGGTGAAGGCTTGCCTGAATTGGATCCCAAAATCCATGTAATAAAGGTAAAAGGAGAGAGCTGACTCTACAAAGAGTAATCCTCTGACCTCCACATGTGCTCTAGGGTATGTATACAGACACTCAGAAACACACACACACAGATGCACACTCACACACAAAATCACTAAGTCTATTAAGAAATGGGAGTTTTAGAATGCTAATGACCAGGACTAGAGCAGGGGCTGCTCTTTCAGGTGACTGGATTCAAACCCCAGCATCCACACAGAGGTTCCTGACATCTGTAATTCCAGTGCCAGGGGTCTGATGACTTCTTCTGACCAAGCATGCAAGGAATGCACAGACACACATGCAGGAAAAACAGCCATACACATAAACAACTGAATAAATATTGAATTTTTAAAAATGCTAATGCTCAAAACCAACTTCCCTCAAAGACCTGTGGGGCCGGTGGAGCACGTGCGCGCGCACACGTGGAGGCAGGGCTGACGCAGGTATCTCCCTGCTGCCCTCCTCCCCATGACTTTCTGAGACAGGGTCTCTCACTGAGCCTGGAGCTCACTGCCTTGGTCAGCCTGCTTGGACAGCAAGCTCTACCAGTGGCTTTTTTTTCTCAGGTGACCACAAGTGTGTCCTGCCACACCTCGTGGTCTTACACTGGGGACTGAACTCAGGCCCTCTTCTTTCCAGCAAGAACGACCAGCAGCTGTCAGGCTGGCGAAGCAAAAGGGACGGTAGCAGGTGCAGGTTTCTTCAGTGACAGAAAGGTCTGATAACAGGACTATAATCTTGCATGTATACTAAAAAGCATTTAAACTAGAAGGGAGCGTTTTATAGAATGAAAGCTGTATCGTAATGAAAATAATAGGACACAAAGTTACAGAATGTTCTCAGTAGCAGAAGTATGAACTACTTCACTCCTCACTCTTTCCTAAGCTAACAGCTAACCACACTTATATGTAAACCAGAAGTGTGCTCTGGGCTTCTCTCTTGGATTGTCTCTATCAGTGACAGAAACATGCTATTATTTCTCTTAAAATCTAAACTCCCTCCCCTATCTTTCATGTCTTTTGCTAGTTAACATCTTAGTTCTCTTGTCCTTTGCAAGAATTTATTGAAAGTGTAGTTTATAATTGGGAGTTTGTTTTTCTCCCCTAATTCTCTTAAACAATTAATTCTTCGGGACTTTTTGCTTATGTTTTGCTGAGTGGCGCTGGAGACTATACCAAGGCCCTAACACACGCACACGCTGGGCAAGTGCTCTCCTTCTCGGTCACATCCCCAGTTTAACAGGTTCTGATACTTCTCCATTAAAATTACTTGTCAAGGTAAACAGTATCTCCGCTGCTGTAAGTAACAGCCAAGCTGCATCCTCAAGCCCTGTGCCTGAGCAGCAGCAAGACAGAGATGAGCCTTCCTCCAGCATGCTGGCAGCCGGAAGACTCAGAGCTCCTCTTGACACACCAGCTGTTTCTATGCAGTCTAAACTTCAGGGCAGAGCCCCGAGACTTTTCAATTCCCCACCTATGTCAATCTCTCTTCTTCCCCCTCTTTGCCAATCTCTCCCAACTTCCTGGCACCAGGACGAACACTCAGAAGCATCTAGCTGGACTGTGGTCCCCAGATTCTTCAAGCCTGTATGTGCATGGGGATGAGCTAGAAAAGTCTGATCCTGGACAGGGAAGACATGTGTGGGACAGAGCAAAGACACTGGCAAAATCTCCTCCTGGGAAGTCAAGGATCAGGTGAATCCCACATGCTCAGTTCTACTGAGAATCTAGACGCTTAGGACAAAACAAGGCACCTGAGACCAAGGCAGTCCCAAATAATATTTCAGCAGCTCCAACAGTTGCCACTAGGTGGTGACAACATCCCAGCCAGGACCACGTAAGCCCTGTGCCAGCTAACCTTGCAAAACTGCCCCATCAGTTTACCAATGAGCCCAACTCAGTTTACACTCAGTTCACACTGAGCCCAGCTCAGTTTACACTCAGTTCACACTGGGCCCAGCTCAGTTTACACTCAGTTCACACTGAGCCCAACTCAGTTTACACTCAGTTCACACTGGGCCCAGCTCAGTTTACACTCAGTTCACACTGAGCCCAACTCAGTTTACACTCAGTTCACACTGAGCTCAACTCAGTTTACACTCAGTTCACACTGAGCCCAACTCAGTTTACACTCAGTTCACACTGAGCCCAACTCAGTGTGTGCTTTTGCGCTTTGCTTGCTTCGCTGTTTTTTGGTGGTGGTGGGGTTTTTTGTTTTTCTTTGAGAAAAGGTCTCACTCTATAAATGGAGGGTGGTTTGGAACTCACGTTGCCTCTTTGCTGCCCCAGGTTGGCCTTGAATTCGCAACAATCCTGTCTCACTCATCCAAGTTATAGGTATGAGTCTGCATGCATAGCTCTTACCCCATATTTAATCTGTTGACTGGTTGTTTGGTATTTACAAACTGACAATTCCTAAATGTCTAACCCAGACTTCTAACCTAACTTCCCTCTTCTCATGGCTGCTCTGAGGTCCCGAAGAAGCACATACTAAATATGCCCCAACTGGATGTCCCACCCCAGCCTCCATTCTCTCCTGTCTTTAATTTAGGAAGGACACCTCATCGTCCTTGCTGTCCATCCCAAAACAGTACTATTAAAATCTTATATAACACCACTAAAATCCACTAACAGCATCTTATTAGTACACACACACACACACACACACACACACACAGAGAGAGAGAGAGAGAGAGAGAGAGAGAGAGAGAGAGAGAGAGAGAGAGACAGAGAGAGAGAATGAGAATGAATGAATGTGAACAGAGCATGGACCTCCCAACTTCAGCATCCACCCCTTTGATACAGTCTCAGAGTCAGGGCCACAGTGCAGTTCATCTTCCTAGGAATCAGAACAAGTATCTTCATGACCTCTGAGAGGCTCGACCACCCACACATGCTGGTTTTCAGACCTGACGGGTGCGCTCCTCCTTCACACCTCTCGCATCTGCTGATCCCTGCAGAGAAGGGGCTCTCTTCAGGTCTCTGCTCAGGGTAAAAAGTCACTCTAAGATTACTATTCTTCCTAGTCTCCATCTCTGTTTACTCTTATAACCGATTCACAGTAATACAACTCCAGAATGAGACCGTGAAAGTCATGAGAGGGTGCAAATTGCTCACTGATTAATTTATAATATTTAAAACAGTGCCATGTACATAATAAGAACAGACAAAAGTCAAGTTAAAAAACTATTTGAGGGACCAGAGATGGTTCCTGCATTAACAGTGGTTGCTATTCTTGAGTTCAGTTATCTCTCTCTCTCTCTCTCTCTCCACCCATACCCACACTCACACCCACGCACTCACATCCACAAACAATAAGTATTTTTTACACTATTTTAAAGTAGTATAGTAGTTTGAATTTAGCTGTGACTGTGGTCGAGTTTCCTGAAACTCCTTTTTAAGTCAAAATGGGCTCATCTGTGACGTCACAACAGACTGAGGTGAGAGTTGGGGAAATGCACATGAAGACAACCAACCCCGCAGAGGAGACAACAACCAACCAACCAAGAACTGGGACACAGGCTGGCCATGCTTGTAAAGGACTCATGTCAGTGTGGTACAGCCACACCCACTCACTTACAAGTAGTTTAGGGATCCTTCCCCTCCATAACAACAGAGCTGGGTACGGAGGGACAGATGAACTGCAGAGCTACCTAGGCCTCTGCAAAAATGAGCATGTGGCCTTCTAAGCTAACAGTCGATGCCAAGTGAATTCCAGACATCATCTAAGCTACTCTATCCCTGGCTACAATGGTAGAGTTGTATGTGTATAAATCTCAACCTGCCATACTATCATAAAACACAAACAACAAAGCCCTTGCTTAGTGCTTTTTAGATACACAGTAAGATAACGAGATACATAACTCCGAAATGCAAGCAGGCTCAGTGCTCTAAGACTATGACCTGGTTGTCAAGACATCACAATGGTACACATTATAGAAATGAATACTGCAATATGAAAAGTAACTGATTTACCTTTAATTTGAAAGAAATAAAATGAAATCCATACCACACAGTTTGTTTAGAGGCCTGGGGAGGGGAGGGGTCCTCAAAAGCAATTTAACAATGACAAGATAACTTTCAAGTACCAGCAACAGAATAAACAGAATATGACTATAAGAAATGAAGTTTGGGGGCTGGAGAGATGGCTCAGCAGTTAAAAGCACTGACTACTCTTCCAGAGGTCCTGAGTTCAACTCCCAGCAACCACATGGTGGCTCACAACCATCTGTAATAGGATCTGATGTCCTCTTATGGTATGTCTGAAGACAGCAACAGTATACTCATATATACTAAATAAAATAAATCTTAAAAGAAGAAGAGGAGGAGGAGGAAGAAATAATGAAGTTTGGTGGGTGTGGAATTGGGAGAAAGGCACATGCCTTTAACCCTAGCATTCAGGTGGAGGAGTTAGGTGGATCTCTATGAGCTCGAGGCAACCTTGGTCTACACAGAAGTTTCAGGCCAATCAACACTATGTATGTATAGAGAGCCTGTCTCTCAAAAATGAAGAGGAGGAGGGAAAACAAATCGAATTGGGTAAAACATCAAGTTAACGGTCAACTAAAGAAAAAGCAGATACTTATCTGTCGTCCCGCCCTGGAGCACGTGTTCATACAATCTCTTTCTCTGCTTAGTCTAACTTAACTCAGTATGCTGAAAGCACTTAAAATGTTGCATTACTACTATTCTAGTAAATTCTTTTATTGTTTCCTGCAAGTGACCACATTATAGCCAGGCATGGTGGTTGATGCCTGTAACCCAGCACGCAGGAGCAGAGGCAGGAGGACCACCTAAGATTTTGAGGCCAGTCTGAGATCATAGTGAGTTTCAGATCTGCCAGAGACATGGAGCAACAGGTTGTGTAGAAAATTACTAAACAAACACGTGTGTCACATATGAGTAAGGCACTCCTGCAGGGGCCCCACAGTCCAGGCAGACTCACGAACACACTGCTTACCTTGTTCCTCGCTTCCTTCTTTACAAAGACTAGAGCTCTGGCCCAGACTCAGACTTATGTCATCAGAGGTCTTAGCAGTGTCCGTGTCTCCTACAATGTAGACAAACACATGAGGGCATGACACTGACGCAAGGGCACAGCAAAGAAGGGACAGAGAGTGTGGAGGTCTGTCACCTACGGCAGGTCAGCACGCCAGCAACTGCTCACTACATGCTAAAAGCACTGAACTTCTTCCTAAGTAGGACGGACCATGGGAGAACATAACAACATAACATGTAACACAGAACACAAGTGATATGGGAGAGTTTGTGTTAGCTTTTTAAAAAAACAAGATTCTAAAAGGAAATGCCAATTATTTTATAACAAAACTGAAACAAGGGAAATGTCCTTCCCTAGGAAGGTTCCCTAGGAAACTAGAGCACTATACAGCAAAACTATACATCTATTTTAGGTAAATATACAGAAAGAGAAATAATTCTCTTTTAATGTTTCAATTATGATCATATTTAAAACTTGCACAGCAAACTTTTTTCATAAGCTGCACCCATTCTTAGGAAAACATATCCCCAATGTCAAAAGGTTTCTAATAAATCAAAACTTATAAATAATACAAATGTTCAAATATTTTTGATACTTAAATGATGAAAGGATAATACAATTTAAATCAGGCATTTAATAAGAGCATGTTATGCCCTGACGTATTTAAAAAGTTCATTTCAGAGGAATGCTGCCTTTAAGAGAGAGAGGAACAGATGTCAGTCAGTGCTCAGTAAGGCTACCTTTAATAGTCGCTGCTGTTCCAAGTCGAGATGATCCAGATCCAATCTGAAAGCAAGACAAGAAAAAAAAAAAACCAATGCATTAACACACCAGCCATAAGTCACCACTACCATCTTCTGTGGCTTACTATCAGTCCTTAAAGACGCCTGTTGGGCACGCAGCTGTCTGCGGCACATGCTGATAAGCCCTCTGTACAGTAAAGACTGATGGAGTCCCTGGGGCCAAACACCTGCCACCTCAAGCGAATTGCACTGAGGAGTCATTATCATTATTTTACATTACATCATGGCATATTTGTGTTATAAACCAGAAGCAAAGCCACACACTGAGTCTGTGGGAAATAAACATAAGACTTCTTAGGGCAGAAAACAACAAGCTTGAGGGGAATACACTAATACGGCACAGAGTGCAACATCAAGTCTTACTATTCTTAGCTCTAAGACATGAAGAACTTTTTTATTGCTGGTTAGAACATTTAAAAATAATAAAAATCAAAAAAGGAATTCTTAGTACAAACTGTGATTATAATTGAGCCTTTAAAGTTTATATTCAAGATGGCCTAACATTTTCCTAAATGTTACACACATCATTTACACAACCATATAAATAAATACCACCAATTCCACAAATACAGTAAGAAAACACACCATAGCATGACTCTGCCAACCAAGCCAGCAAGCTGCAGAAACTCTCCCAGTAAGTCAGTTTCAATGGACTCAAGACAGTTTCTCGCATTCAGCATTGCAAATAAAACTTAAATCACATAGTACTTATTTTACTCAAACACCCTCTTTCATAAAGTTACTGTAGCTACAGTATACAAGAAACAAGCTCAGAAGATGGGTGAATGTATCATTCCCAGAGCAGAAGAGGCTAAATTAAAAGACACTGGAGATGTATGCTGTGATGTATAAGAATTTATCAATGAAAAAGAAAACAAAAATACGTACAGGTGAAACTATAAACTCCATGTCACCAATAAACTAAGCTTTGCAGGCCTGGAGGGAACGCTGTCAGTGAATGCTTGCTTTGGAAGCAGGAGGATCTGACTTTGGATCTCTAGCACCAGTAAACAGTGGTGGCCTCTGCAAGCCCATCATCAGGTGGGAGGAAAGGTAGGTCTCTAGGACTCACTGGTCAGCCACTTGCATGCACACACACACATGCACACAGCAAATGCATACACTCGTGCACATACTCACAACACATAAGATGCATGCACACTGAGTTTTGTAATATTTTAGGGCTGTTTGATATGCTTGATTCTCTCAGAATTTCTTAACATCTGCTTTAAATACACCCTCAGGCACTCACTATGCTGCCCCTGAAAGGAAACAGTTGCAAGGCATGGTGTTACCAGCCTGGAATTCTAGCACATGGGAGGCTGAGGTAGAAAGATTTAAAGTTTGAGACCAGTCTGGCTTTACACTGAGAAACTATTTCCAAAATTAAAAACAAGTAATAATAGTAAAAGAATAAGCCCCTAATTTTTTAATGGCAAAATTCCATTCTTAAAACACCTACTAAACAGGTAGGCAAGCTACTGGGAAAAATATGATTTGTCTACTAGAAATACAAACACATAGTGACTTCTTAGATCAAACTTTTAAACAAGCAAATACAAACACCACTTAATGGATACCCTTCTGGGAATATAAACTTAGAAAACAAACTATTTGAATATGAGTTTTAGTTATTCGCTCACAATCCTCAAATGTTTCCCCTTTCCCTCTTGGCCAAGCTTCCCACTTGTACAGCTGTGGCTCCACGTCTTTTGATCTATGCGAAGTGGACGCCAGCGCCATCTAGAGGGGCTACAGGACCTAGCAGTTCTGGATTTAAGGGAACCGCCTCTGGAAGGTCCAGACAGAGACTGTCTGTGTGCCTGGAGAGAAGCCTCTGCCCTACTCGCCTACTTCCTAACTCCCTCACACATCACAACTCAGCTGCTCTGCTCACGCAGGGCCTCATGGACAAGCCTAGAGGGCAGAGACAATGCCAGCTAGCACACAGCTGCCTCCAGACCCACACAGCAAACACCAGTCCCACTGTCTGCTGGTAAAAGCGCTCTTACTAGATTCCACAGATAATTGATTCTTAATGTTTTCTCCATCAAGCCCTCTCCAAAATCAAAGAATCATAACATCTGTATACAACAGATAATTAAAAATATAAATTACAGAAATGTCACTGCAGAAAAGCTCATGATATTTGTGACACAACCAACAAAGAGAGGATGCATAGTGACTTCACTCTCTTTAAAAGATTTTACTATGTATGACATCATGAAAGGTTTGATTTTCTTCTTTAACCCTTATTTGTTAAATTTTGTAAAAGTGAAAAGAAAAAAATAAGGAAAAATGGTGGTAACTCCTACACTTAGAAGTGAAGGTTTTCATTTAAATGGTTTATATAAACAGGTCTGTGTTTTTCCCAATGGTAAGCACTATAGCAAAGACCCAGCAAGAACTGGGGATGTCAGGCAAGGCTACATCCTACCATGGAGCCCTGCCTTTCTCTCTGGCTGGAATTAATTAGTCCTCTGAAGTCAACCCTTTTTCTAGGCGATTTTGAAGGCAACTATGACTTTGTGAAAAGATTTTGTATTAGTTTCTTAGTAACAGATCACATGACAATGGTTACTTGGATCACAATCTCTTAGACAGTAAGAATAAGTCACCATCCTTGACCAAGTCACAATCCTAGACCAAATATTTACCTTAAATATTTACAAGCACTAAACCATTTCAAAGAAAACAAGAGGCAAACAGAGGGGGGGGGAATACAGACGGGGGGGGGGTGTTTACAGACTAGGAGGAGAGTGCAGACCAGGGGGGGAGTGCAGACCAGGGAGGGTGCAGAGTATAGGCCATGGGAGAATGCAGATGGGGGGTGGGGGAGAGAAATGACTAAGGCAGAAGAATGGGAAGTAGCAGGTTAGAAGAAGCTGAAGGGAAGGCATGGTAACTCCACCTAGACAGTCACGTAAACAATCAAGGCAACATGTCCAGGAAGTACACAACAAACAAGAAAGAGTGTGTCCACACATATCAGTTGCACTCCATGCAGATACAAAGAAAGAGTGTGTCCACACATATCAGTTGCACTCCATGCAGATACAAAGAAAGAGTGTGTCCACACATATCAGTTGCACTCCATGCAGATACAAAGAAAGAGTGTGTCCACACATATCAGTTGCACTCCATGCAGATACAAAGAAAGAGTGTGTCCACACATATCAGTTGCACTCCATGCAGATACAAAGAAAGAGTGTGTCCACACATATCAGTTGCACTCCATGCAGATACAAAGAAAGAGTGTGTCCACACATATCAGTTGCACTCCATGCAGATACAAGAAAGAGTGTGTCCACACATATCAGTTGCACTCCATGCAGATACAAAGAAAGAGTGTGTCCACACATATCAGTTGCACTCCATGCAGATACAAGAAAGAGTGTGTCCACACATATCAGTTGCACTCCATGCAGATACAAAGAAAGAGTGTGTCCACACATATCAGTTGCACTCCATGCAGATACAAAGAAAGAGTGTGTCCACACATATCAGTTGCACTCCATGCAGATACAAAGAAAGAGTGTGTCCATACATATCAGTTGCACTCCATGCAGATACAAAGAAAGAGTGTGTCCACACATATCAGTTGCACTCCATGCAGATACAAAGAAAGAGTGTGTCCACACATATCAGTTGCACTCCATGCAGATACAAAGAAAGAGTGTGTCCACACATATCAGTTGCACTCCATGCAGATACAAAGAAAGAGTGTGTCCACACATATCAGTTGCACTCCATGCAGATACAAGAAAGAGTGTGTCCACACATATCAGTTGCACTCCATGCAGATACAAAGAAAGAGTGTGTCCACACATATCAGTTGCACTCCATGCAGATACAAGAAAGAGTGTGTCCACACATATCAGTTGCACTCCATGCAGATACAAAGAAAGAGTGTGTCCACACATATCAGTTGCACTCCATGCAGATACAAAGAAAGAGTGTGTCCACACATATCAGTTGCACTCCATGCAGATACAAGAAAGAGTGTGTCCACACATATCAGTTGCACTCCATGCAGATACAAAGAAAGAGTGTGTCCACACATATCAGTTGCACTCCATGCAGATACAAGAAAGAGTGTGTCCACACATATCAGTTGCACTCCATGCAGATACAAAGAAAGAGTGTGTCCACACATATCAGTTGCACTCCATGCAGATACAAAGAAAGAGTGTGTCCACACATATCAGTTGCACTCCATGCAGATACAAAGAAAGAGTGTGTCCATACATATCAGTTGCACTCCATGCAGATACAAAGAAAGAGTGTGTCCACACATATCAGTTGCACTCCATGCAGATACAAAGAAAGAGTGTGTCCACACATATCAGTTGCACTCCATGCAGATACAAAGAAAGAGTGTGTCCACACATATCAGTTGCACTCCATGCAGATACAAAGAAAGAGTGTGTCCACACATATCAGTTGCACTCCATGCAGATACAAAGAAAGAGTGTGTCCACACATATCAGTTGCACTCCATGCAGATACAAGAAAGAGTGTGTCCACACATATCAGTTGCACTCCATGCAGATACAAAGAAAGAGTGTGTCCACACATATCAGTTGCACTCCATGCAGATACAAGAAAGAGTGTGTCCACACATATCAGTTGCACTCCATGCAGATACAAAGAAAGAGTGTGTCCACACATATCAGTTGCACTCCATGCAGATACAAAGAAAGAGTGTGTCCACACATATCAGTTGCACTCCATGCAGATACAAAGAAAGAGTGTGTCCATACATATCAGTTGCACTCCATGCAGATACAAAGAAAGAGTGTGTCCACACATATCAGTTGCACTCCATGCAGATACAAAGAAAGAGTGTGTCCACACATATCAGTTGCACTCCATGCAGATACAAAGAAAGAGTGTGTCCACACATATCAGTTGCACTCCATGCAGATACAAAGAAAGAGTGTGTCCACACATATCAGTTGCACTCCATGCAGATACAAGAAAGAGTGTGTCCACACATATCAGTTGCACTCCATGCAGATACAAAGAAAGAGTGTGTCCACACATATCAGTTGCACTCCATGCAGATACAAGAAAGAGTGTGTCCACACATATCAGTTGCACTCCATGCAGATACAAAGAAAGAGTGTGTCCACACATATCAGTTGCACTCCATGCAGATACAAAGAAAGAGTGTGTCCACACATATCAGTTGCACTCCATGCAGATACAAGAAAGAGTGTGTCCACACATATCAGTTGCACTCCATGCAGATACAAAGAAAGAGTGTGTCCACACATATCAGTTGCACTCCATGCAGATACAAAGAAAGAGTGTGTCCACACATATCAGTTGCACTCCATGCAGATACAAAGAAAGAGTGTGTCCACACATATCAGTTGCACTCCATGCAGATACAAAGAAAGAGTGTGTCCACACATATCAGTTGCACTCCATGCAGATACAAAGAAAGAGTGTGTCCACACATATCAGTTGCACTCCATGCAGATACAAAGAAAGAGTGTGTCCACACATATCAGTTGCACTCCATGCAGATACAAAGAAAGAGTGTGTCCATACATATCAGTTGCACTCCATGCAGATACAAAGAAAGAGTGTGTCCACACATATCAGTTGCACTCCATGCAGATACAAAGAAAGAGTGTGTCCATACATATCAGTTGCACTCCATGCAGATACAAAGAAAGAGTGTGTCCACACATATCAGTTGCACTCCATGCAGATACAAAGAAAGAGTGTGTCCACACATATCAGTTGCACTCCATGCAGATACAAAGAAAGAGTGTGTCCATACATATCAGTTGCACTCCATGCAGATACAAAGAAAGAGTGTGTCCACACATATCAGTTGCACTCCATGCAGATACAAAGAAAGAGTGTGTCCACACATATCAGTTGCACTCCATGCAGATACAAAGAAAGAGTGTGTCCACACATATCAGTTGCACTCCATGCAGATACAAAGAAAGAGTGTGTCCACACATATCAGTTGCACTCCATGCAGATACAAAGAAAGAGTGTGTCCACACATATCAGTTGCACTCCATGCAGATACAAAGAAAGAGTGTGTCCATACATATCAGTTGCACTCCATGCAGATACAAAGAAAGAGTGTGTCCACTACATATCAGTTGCACTCCATGCAGATACAAAGAAAGAGTGTGTCCACACATATCAGTTGCACTCCATGCAGATACAAAGAAAGAGTGTGTCCACACATATCAGTTGCACTCCATGCAGATACAAAGAAAGAGTGTGTCCACACATATCAGTTGCACTCCATGCAGATACAAAGAAAGAGTGTGTCCACACATATCAGTTGCACTCCATGCAGATACAAAGAAAGAGTGTGTCCACACATATCAGTTGCACTCCATGCAGATACAAAGAAAGAGTGTGTCCACACATATCAGTTGCACTCCATGCAGATACAAAGAAAGAGTGTGTCCACACATATCAGTTGCACTCCATGCAGATACAAAGAAAGAGTGTGTCCACACATATCAGTTGCACTCCATGCAGATACAAAGAAAGAGTGTGTCCATACATATCAGTTGCACTCCATGCAGATACAAAGAAAGAGTGTGTCCATACATATCAGTTGCACTCCATGCAGATACAAAGAAAGAGTGTGTCCACACATATCAGTTGCACTCCATGCAGATACAAAGAAAGAGTGTGTCCATACATATCAGTTGCACTCCATGCAGATACAAAGAAAGAGTGTGTCCACACATATCAGTTGCACTCCATGCAGATACAAAGAAAGAGTGTGTCCACACATATCAGTTGCACTCCATGCAGATACAAAGAAAGAGTGTGTCCACACATATCAGTTGCACTCCATGCAGATACAAAGAAAGAGTGTGTCCACACATATCAGTTGCACTCCATGCAGATACAAAGAAAGAGTGTGTCCATACATATCAGTTGCACTCCATGCAGATACAAAGAAAGAGTGTGTCCACACATATCAGTTGCACTCCATGCAGATACAAAGAAAGAGTGTGTCCATACATATCAGTTGCACTCCATGCAGATACAAAGAAAGAGTGTGTCCATACATATCAGTTGCACTCCATGCAGATACAAAGAAAGAGTGTGTCCACACATATCAGTTGCACTCCATGCAGATACAAAGAAAGAGTGTGTCCATACATATCAGTTGCACTCCATGCAGATACAAAGAAAGAGTGTGTCCACACATATCAGTTGCACTCCATGCAGATACAAAGAAAGAGTGTGTCCACACATATCAGTTGCACTCCATGCAGATACAAAGAAAGAGTGTGTCCACACATATCAGTTGCACTCCATGCAGATACAAAGAAAGAGTGTGTCCACACATATCAGTTGCACTCCATGCAGATACAAAGAAAGAGTGTGTCCATACATATCAGTTGCACTCCATGCAGATACAAAGAAAGAGTGTGTCCAACATATCAGTTGCACTCCATGCAGATACAAAGAAAGAGTGTGTCCAACATATCAGTTGCACTCCATGCAGATACAAAGAAAGAGTGTGTCCACACATATCAGTTGCACTCCATGCAGATACAAAGAAAGAGTGTGTCCATACATATCAGTTGCACTCCATGCAGATACAAAGAGTGTGTCCACACATATCAGTTGCACTCCATGCAGATACAAAGAAAGAGTGTGTCCATACATATCAGTTGCACTCCATGCAGATACAAAGAAAGAGTGTGTCCATACATATCAGTTGCACTCCATGCAGATACAAAGAAAGAGTGTGTCCACACATATCAGTTGCACTCCATGCAGATACAAAGAAAGAGTGTGTCCATACATATCAGTTGCACTCCATGCAGATACAAAGAAAGAGTGTGTCCACACATATCAGTTGCACTCCATGCAGATACAAAGAAAGAGTGTGTCCATACATATCAGTTGCACTCCATGCAGATACAAAGAAAGAGTGTGTCCACACATATCAGTTGCACTCCATGCAGATACAAAGAAAGAGTGTGTCCATACATATCAGTTGCACTCCATGCAGATACAAAGAAAGAGTGTGTCCACACATATCAGTTGCACTCCATGCAGATACAAAGAAAGAGTGTGTCCATACATATCAGTTGCACTCCATGCAGATACAAAGAAAGAGTGTGTCCATACATATCAGTTGCACTCCATGCAGATACAAAGAAAGAGTGTGTCCATACATATCAGTTGCACTCCATGCAGATACAAAGAAAGAGTGTGTCCATACATATCAGTTGCATTCCATGCAGATACAAATGCCCTAAATCACATTTTTCTCTAAAAGATGAAAATAATACATCAAAAACATTACACACTATAAAGAGTATAAAACACCAATGAGGAAAGTATTCCCCTGCTTTAATGTAAGAACTCTATAGTGCGTGTTTATACCGCATATTTTAAGCATATTCTGTAAAACAATGACAGTAGCTACTCGGGTCATAATCTCTCTGACAGTAAGACTAAGTCAACATCCTTGACCAAGTCATGGTCCTAGACCAAATATTTACAGATATTACAGATCAACCGAAATGACACCAAGGGCAGGTGTCTACAGGTGACTGATACCTGCTATGTCCTTTGATTTGTCCTTCTGAAATTAAAATAAAAAAAATAATAAATGAAGTATGGCTTCCCAAACACTAGCAGAAACATAGGGTTAACTCCCAGGGCTAACCTGCTACCGCCTGCACCTGTAAGGAGGCTGGGGTGAAGCAGGACTGCTGGGGTGAGGCAGGACTGCTGGGGTGAGGCAGGACCTGCTGGGGTGAGGCAGGACTGCTGGGGTGAGGCAGGACTGCTGGGGTGAGGCAGGACTGCTGGGGTGAGGCAGGACTGCTGGGGTAAAGCAGGACTGTTGCAGTGGCCACAGTGATGAAGGACTCAGTTGTGCTATGGAAAGAAACCGTGACTGCATGGAGACAACCAAAAGCACGAAGCTGGGAGGCAGAGCATCAGTGCAAGCAACTGTGCAGTCTGAAACTTTGAGGTACCGCTCGTGTCACCATGGAAACGGGAACTTGTCTGAATAGTTGGTCCTGGATTTTTTTGTCTATTTTGTTATACCCAAATTCCCCATTCCATGGAGGGTGGAAGAGCTTAGCTTTAACATCCTCGTTGTTCTATAATATACAACAGTTTTACAACAAAAACTGTTATTAAAAACTCACTTAAACTTGGAATAAATCTATAAACATGTATTACAAAACAAGACCCTACAGGAGATTCTGGTTCACAGATTGTGGTGTTATTATTATTATTATTATTCTTAGTGTTCGGCTATCAATATCATGATACTCTGTGACTACAAAGAGAGAACATCCAGAGAACCAGGCCAGCTACTGTTAAGTGAAGGGCTGAGTTCAATTCTATCTGTAAAACTTTATTATCCATTCACATAAAGGTAATTAGCAACCACAAACTGAAAGAAAGTCAGGCAGGCACAGGCAGCATATTACAGAGTGGAGAGAGGAAAGTCTCCAGAGGCTTATAACTCACCACACGTCATCCATCAGAAACTAAGCTGCAATAAATATAAGTGCACTGTCTGCAAAAAGGGCCAACACCATAAGATCTGAAAATACTGAGGATTTGGGGGTGGTTTCAAGAAGAGCTAAAGTAGGGCAGGAATCAAAACTAGGGCTCTCACTGGGACGTGATTTCAACCCACAGGCTATGACGCGACAAGAGGAACTTCTGTGACAGCAGGGGTGAGGGAAGGAGATTTAGGAAGTGAGTTCTCCACTACACTCTGATGAAATCAGCTGTTTCCTTCAAAATGGAAGGACTGATAAAGTGACCATGAAACCCCACAATTACATAAAGCTCAATGTGATGAGTTCTGTTCAAAGTTTACTTCACTTGGGGGAGCTGCTGAGAAAGCAATCAGGAAAGAACTGCCGAGGACCTGGCCTGGTGCAGGCATGCTCAGGACAAATGACAGCAGAGGAGCAGAGCCCGGGTTAGACCTACAGCAGGCACAGCCTTGTCTATGGAAACATCTGCAGAGCTACATTCCAAGAATTAAAGTAATACAACAGAACTACATTGTAACTGTTAGCAGTAGGTTTATCCACTTCTAGCACTGCCATTAGCATTTCATCATTGAGATTTGGGAGATGTTATTTTATTTCTTAGCCATGCAGACATCATGTTTCCAGTATGGACTAGGAAAGGTAAGAAGGATGGAGCAGACGAGCTCAATTCCTAAGGCAGTTCACAGCTGCTTGATCAGAAGTAACTGGAGGAGAGCACGCCATTCCGCAAGTATATATTAGCAATGTGAACAGTTAGAAATAACAATTAGGGGCTGAAGGGATGGCTCAGTAGGGTCTCTGCCTTTCCACAGTGGAATGTAAAAGGGCCAGGGAAAGGACATCCTGACCTGGCCTGATCACAACACCAAGACCAGGACCAAGAAAACAGAATCCCACCAATCCCTGTGCTCACCCCAAGCTCAGGACTTGAAGTCCCACCAATCTTCACCCTGGAAAGTACCATTGCCATCCCCACTCACCCCAAGAAACCCTATATAAGCCCTGCCTTTGGTTCAGTTTCTCTGCTGCTTCTTACCCAAGCAGGGCAGCCACCATCCTGGGTCCTTCCCAACCCCCGCAGTGAATATCTTGTGTGAGGTTTGTTACACAGTGTGGCTTTGTGGTATTCCTTGGCTCCTGTCTACTGGCTTCCCTCTCAGAGCAGAGCTAACACTTCTGTAGGGGAAGCCTTTCCCTTCAGAGCTGCAATACACAGAGGACCTGGGTTTGATTCCCAGTACCACATGGTGGCACACAACCGTCTGTAGCTCCAGTTTCAGGGGACCTAATGCCCTCTTGCCATCTCTATAAGTACTAGGCAGATACATGGCACACAAATAACCCATACAAACCAAATTAAAAATTAACTTAAAAAGAACAATGAATATAGATGGCATACATTAATCAAAAATGTTGTCAAGAGAATGTGCAAGCCATGATGGGTGGCTCTAAGTATGCTTTCTGGCTAGCACTAGCACCAGAAAGAGGGAATGAGGCGCAGCACAGTAGTACACTCCTACCTGATTGCTTGGGTCTAGACCAGCATAAGAATTTCTTGAACTGCAGCCAACTGGAGGTGTGGCCTCTCGAATGAATTCTGACATCTCAATCCCTCCACCAGGATCACTGTGCAGGAAAATGGGAGAAAGAGAGCAACTGTCATCAACTGTTATTGATGATATCCTTTGTTTGGGTTCTATCTTGTTTTTTATAAAACCAAGAGGTACTGCTTTTTCCTTTTTGTTGTCTTTGCAAAAGTGTCTCTACACAATTCTGTCTATTCTAGAACTTACTATGTAGACGAGGCTAGCCTCAAACTCCCATGCACCACTGTGCCCAACAGAGGTCCTGATTTTCAAAGAGTAAACACAGAATGAGGACTAGTTTGTAAAGCTGGGAGCTGGAACCATCTAATAACCACACCAGTGAGGAGGTACTCAAAACTTAACTTCTATCGTACACTGTCCACATAAAACCCAAGGAGAAACGGGCCTTAATTACAGGAAGTGAACAGTTGATGCCCATGCCATACAACCACCCTTGCAAAGAAGTGGTTATCACTTGTGTCCCAAGAGCAAGTAAAAGAGGCCAATTGAGAGCAGTCTGATATCATGCTAGCTGATGTCTCTAAGGGACCCATTGAACTAACTGTATGACATAAAGATAAACATGCCAGGGAAGTCTCATCAGCTGTGGTTTTATAAGTAATGTGAACTTATTTCAAATACTAATTGCTGGAAGAACTAGAAAGCTGTGCTTTTTGATTTATGTTTGTTGCTGGACATAGTGGCACAAGCCTTTATATAAACAAGCAGTTTAGAGGCAGAGGCAGGTGGATCACTGTGAATTAGTGGTCAGTCTAGTCTACATACTGAGTTCCAGAATACCCAGGGCAATGTAGAGACTCTGCCTCAAAAAATAAATAAAAATAAGTAAATAAAGAAAAAAGGAGAAAAAATAAGTAAAACCAAAACAAAACGAAAAACAAAGATCTGTGTTTAGTGAGCTAAGCCCAACTATAAAGTGATGCTCTATAGTAACGACAGCCTTAGAGAACCAAAGGCCCAGGGGGAATTACTTGTTCTCATTTAGAGCCTTGCTACTCACCATCTATCCAATCCCTTAGTTAAGAAAAAGAGTAACCCCTAAATTTTTCCAGTGATCTAATCACCTCACCCCAAATTCTCACAAGACTTAGATTATGTTGACTCCAGAACACGGGGCTATTCTTACCAAACACCATCAACACAGCCCAGTTCTAGACAATGAGAGTAAGTAGTTTTAGAGAAAGTGAATTAGCCCAGTTCAAACTAGTATAGATCAGGCCATGAGTCCCATGGTTGAAAAATTTTTTCTCTGTTATCTGTTTCTCTCTTTTTTTTTAACCTTAATGTTATGGGTGTGAATGCTGTACCTGTGTGCATGTCTGTGCGGCATGTATGTGCCCATAGTCTGCAGAGACCAGAAGGCATTGTATCACCTGGAACTGGAATTACAGGTGGTTGTGAGCTGCCACATGGGTGCTGGGAACCAAACCTGAATCCTCTGGAAGAGCAGCCAGAGGTCTTGGCTGCTGAGCCATCTCTCCAGCGCATCTCTAGACTTTAAAGTCTGGAGCCGCTACAGACACTGAGGCCAGAATGATAGTGGCCACCAACTGGGTCCAACAGTCAGGAACTAAGTCCAGAACTCCTACACATTTGTAGCCTGGTGTTTGTGTGGTTTCCATGACAAGTAGAACAGGGATGTCTCGGATTCTGCTCCCTGCTATTGGATCCCCTTCCCCCTACTTGGACCCCCTGTTTGGGCCTCAGTGGGAGAGGATGTACCTAGACCTGCTGGGACTAGATGTCCCAAGGTGGGGTGGTACCCAAAGGGAGTTCCCCTTCTCTCAGGAGAAGGGGAGGGGGCAATGGGGACAGGGATTTGTAAGGATGGGACTTGGAAGAGAGGGAGGAGGGGGGCTGTGACAGGGACATAAAGTGGATTTAAAAACAATCCTCCCAGCTCCTCCAGCCCGATCGATGTACGTCTGCCTGCCTGCCTGCCTGCTGTCACGCTTCCTCCCATGGTGATAATGGACTGAACCGCTGAAACCGTAAGCCTGCCCCAATTAACTGTTTTCTTTTATAAAAACTGCCATGGTAATGGTGTCTCTTCACAGCAATAAAACCCAAACTAGGATACTTTCCATTACTAACGGTCTCAGAACTATAATGTTCCTGGTTAGTTTAATGAAGTTAGGCCACTAAGAAACAACTTTCTGACTTGCTCTACATCTATATAAATACAGCATCCTAGAAACTAGTTATCAAGTTCATGGCCAATTAAGTATATCAATTCCCCACGTGAGATGGGCTATGTTCCAGTTCGTTAGCGGCTCAGCAGCAATGCAGGCTGCATGGAGAAGAGTGCTATCTGCAGCTATCGCCACATCGAGTCTGTACGGGCAAGGTGATGGATGGTAAAGGACCAAAGCACTCTATGCCAGAGGACGGATGGATGAAAAGCCCTCATCCTGCTTTGTATGTCTCTACATGTATGTGCATATACACTGACTTCATTCATATCCCACAGAACATATCTGTGTATTCAATGTTTCTGTAATTCATAAAGTTATGAAACCATCATCATACTCAATTCTGGAATACTTTTATCACTTCAGAAACAAACACTTTACCTGCTGCTCTTCTCTATCTTTTCTATCATCCTCCTACACTAGCAAACACAAATCTCCTTTCCATCTCTACATACGTGCCCACCGGGCATTTCACATCATATGTATCATGGAATGGCCTCCTTCCCATAACACAGCATAACATGACATAACATAACATAGTCAAGAGCTAACCACATTGTAGCATGCAATACTTCATTTATATTTGTTACCAAATAATATTTCACCATATGGACAGATATTTGTTTAGTCAGTCAGAGGCAAGACAATCTTGTTCACTTTCATATACCTTTTCTGATTTAAAAAAAAAAAAAGCCCAAATGGTCATAATCTAAGAGATTGTATCCCAGTCTTACAAGTACTTGATTTGTTTGTGTTTCTGATTAAAACCTTAAAATTTGTAAGTGCTACTATTCTTGTTTTACAAATAAAAAAGTAAAATATTACAAGAGGCAAACTCTAGCAAGAGGTAAACAAGCAAAACTGTTGCCCTAGGGAGTCACAGTGTGAGAGAATCTGTTCCTTATTTACGACACACTTGAGGCAGGTATGTTTGAATGTCAAGTCTGCAAAACCTAAACTTAAAGCCACACACACTCTTTCTAAGAAACTGCACTTTCTTTCAGCAACAGACACCCAAGTTCCTTCTGGCCCAATTCCTCAGTCCTACTTAGAGCAGGCTTCTTCACTCCATCCCTGTCTACACTTGGGGCTCTGTAATTCACCACCACAGGACCTGGCCTGTGCACAATGGCTGGCAGCATCTGGTCCTTTATCTCCCTATAAATGATGACAAGCAGCATACCCTCGTAGTAAAAATTGGAAACTCTCATACAACTGCCAGATGCCCAGGGGCCAGAATCACTCCCAGATGAGGAACCATGATCTAGAACCAACACTGACTGGTCCCTAGTCAATACAGAGGGGTGAGAAAGGACGTATTCAAGAAACAAAAATGGACAACACTAAAAAAAGAAAAAAGGAAGGAAAGGAAAGGAAAGGAAAGGAAAGGAAAGGAAAGGACAGGACAGGACAGGACAGGACAGGACAGGACAGGACAGGACAGAAGGAAAGGACAGGAAAACACCACCGTTCTTTTAAAAGTCCTCTAATAAAATGTCCATCAGTCTGCCCTCTCTGCATCCCTAGGTATGTTTTAACACACAAAAAGCTTCTCCTATTAGTAAGACTTGCCAGGTTTGGCAATGGAGAACTCAGCACAACCCCTGTCAAGTACAACAGTTACCACTGTTTACAAAGCACAGTGGTTTACTGCCGTAAGCAATGAACCAAAGTCAGGAAACCTTTGTGCCTTAGTTTCCCCATCTGTTTAAAAACCAAAACACAAAGCAAAGTACAGAGAAAGGCAGAGAAGCAGAAATTGTTTAATATGAAGTAGAGGAGGTGTCAAAAACTAGGTTTTGGGTCATTAGTATCGTATCAACTACTGAGGCTCAGGCTCTGGTCAAAAACACCCTAACACTCTCATAATACTAAGTTTATAACTGTATTTTAGATTATAATTGTACCTATAAAAATAGGAATAGATTTAAAACACACACACACACAGAGACACACAGACATACACACAGACACACACAGACACACACACACACACACACACACACACACACACTGTCCCTAAGCAGTGTAGCTCTCTCTTAGAAACCTTAGCCTGAAATCCAGCTTCATATAGATTAAATAGAGCTTTGGTTCATAGAATTAACAAGCATTACTGCCAGAAGAAACAGAAAACGCAGTCTGTCTTCAGAGTATTAGCATCTAAATCCTTAAATTCAATTTATCAACTTCCTCTTATAACAGTTTAAAAATATAATACAAGAATTAAAGATTCTAACTCTTTAAGATAAGACTTAAATATTTTTGAATTACTCCATCACACAAAAGAGGGCACTGAAAACCATAGGCTCCAGGAGACATTCACTCATGCAATAAACTGAGTGCCCTAAGGTACCACACACAATGGCTGTCTCTAGATAGAAACTGTATGTGGTCCTAACGATCTCCTTCCCTCAGAGCGGAATGTGAGACTCACTAGTGGGAGAGTGAAAAAAGGAGATGCACAAACAAAAGCTGTAGCAGAAATCTCAAGGGTTGAAGGCCATCTTCAGCTACATTTCAAGGATAGCATGTGTGACTTAAGACCCCATCTCAAAACAACAACAAAATTTAACAAACTTAAAAAATCTTAAGGAAAGAAAAATAGCAAACAGAAATGCCTTACTATATGTAATCAACAGTGATATAAAAAATGAACAATTTCTATTAGTCAAAAAGAAAGACAACTTCACACTTCACAAATGGGCGACAGAAAGGAGAGAAAGCGAAGTGGCACCCGTGTGGTGATGAACTGCTCAACTCGGCAGCAATGAGGAAGCAGCCCAAGTCTCAGGGAAGCTCAGTGTAGATCCCCGAATGGCAAAGAGCTGTTCATCTTTTAAGATGGTTTCCCTCTACAGCCAGGTTGGTCTCAGATTTCCAGAAATCCTCCTGCCCCAGCCTATTGGGTGCTGGGATTACAGGTGTGTACCACTATGTCTGGCTAAAAGTTAAATTTTTACCAGTATCAAATGTTCACATGAATATTGAACAATAAGGACTTTGAAAATTACTGGCAAAAATCACTGTGGCAAATAGCTTGGAATTACCCAATAAAATGAACTCAAAGATACCGTAAGAAGCAGCTTGCATATGCTAGTCATACACAAGTGTACCAGAAGGCCTGCAATGTCATCAGAGGCGAGAGCTGGAAATCATCTGAACGGCTACTACGAGCAGAATGGATGGACTACATTCCTCCCTGGGGTATGTACGGCCTGTTTGATGGTGAACTCGTGAACGCGAATAAATAATAGCTACAAACATTCACTTAAGTTTGAAAAGACATTGTGAAAAATGCCCTAAACAGAGATATACAGGGCGACTCAAAGCACACAAAATAAACAATAAATACATTAGGACCATGTCATGATGAAAACAAAAGGTATAGAAATCTTCATACAAAAGTCAGGGGAATGTTCAGTCCTGAAAGCATGAATGAAATAGGAAAACATGCGTGGGCTTCTCCGTGACTATATACTGCTCCATGTCCTAAGCTGTGCAGTGAGTGATTACATATTAGTCTCCAAATTATCCTTATATTTGACATACACTCTGACACATTTTCAGAGTAGGTTCTTTAAAATAAAGGAAAACGTAAACATGATCAACAACACATACTGCGTCTAAGCAGAGACCATACAATTTCAGTGTGGCTCCATGGGCCAGGGTACTCCTGGGTGCACATAGCCCAAGCCACATGCTCTCTAGATGAGACTATAAAGTGAGGCATCCATTTGCCTCATCGCCTGACAACACGCTCATGTAACTCCGCTGCCAAGACCAAAGCCCAGATGAGGGAGCAGTCTGCAGTCTGCAGCTTCCCTGGGCGGGGTGTGGCTTTACATGGTCTAAGTTCCAGAGTGCACACTCATGCTCGTCTTCCCTTTATATGGAAGGAAAAAACGGAAGAAATGTGTAGAACTCTCAAGTGTATAATTTTGTATGATAAAAAATAAACAAAATCTCTACTACATTCTTGAAGATTTTCTATTTCAAAGGTTTAGTTTCTCAAAACTTAATACAATTATCATCAAAATTCCAATGGAAAATATTTTAGAGAATAAGCAAGTATACATCACCAAAAAATTAAACAAGCACATCAGAATAACCAAAGTAATAGCGAGGGTAAAAAACATTGAGGAGGATTCATATTACTATTAGGCCTGTTATGAACTACAATGATAAAAACAGCAGTGTGTGTGTGTGTGTGTGTGTGTGTGTGTGTGCAGAAAATAAGGCACAGAACCTGATGTGGATACACTTGGTTTCCACATCTGCATGCTGGAATCCAGTGATTTACCCAGTTGTAGATCAAAAGGGTTTAGAAAGAGAAAAAAAATTATGTTTACACTAAATATGTATAGATGTTTTTCTTATTCCCTAAACAATATAATAACCACATACATGTCATTTACACTGTATTAGGTGTTTTAAGTAACCAAGGGATTTATAGCATACACAAGAAGACAAGTAGCAGGGACATGCAAATGGGACACACCATTCTGTAGACAGAGGGTGAGTTTCTGCTGCTTACGGTGCACAGGCCAGTACAGTCTTTCCAGTAATTATACTTTTGATAAGCTAAGATTAAAACTATAATAATTTAAAATAAGCACCACGGGAATCTTTCTCACAATAAAATTTAAATTTGAAATATTAATGTAACTAAAAATAGGAGGCTGGAGGGGCAGCTCAGCAGGTAAGAGCACGGCTGTTCTTGCAGAGGACCCAGATTTGGTTCCCAGCATGCACGTGGCAGCTCACAACTATCTGTAATTTCGGTTCCAGAGAACTGATGCCTTCCGACTTCCAAGGGCACCATGCAGGTACATGGTGCACCGGCACATATGCATAAATAAGTGAATAAATAATTTCTTTTTAAAAAACAGAAGTTAAATTACAATACATCTAAACAATGCAGTTTATGTCATTAAAAATTTCATAGTAAAATGCTCTTACTACTTCAAATATTTGCTGAGTAACTGTCAGTGCCAAACACTAATTTAAGAGCTGAGAACAATTTATAGGCAAAGAAAGGCCCCCAACTTTAAGAAGCTTGCAGATGCAAATGGATTCTTGAAGAAAAGAGTGGCAGTTTGTGATTACCAAAGTGAGCAAAACTATTACAAAAGTAAAATGCTTGCTCAATAAACCAATGAGGTAAGTGCATAACGGGTGAGAGGAAAAGTATAAACTAAGGCTTTCAATGAGTGAGAGGCATACAGAGATGGTGTGGATGGAGAAGCGACACTGTTACTGTATTGTCCTTACATTATAACCTGAAATCACTCATGTTATGCTGAGTTTGCTAGAAGCAGACTCCAGCTTGAGGGCTTGGGTTACTGGATGTTATTACTCAGTCCCACAGCTGTGTATCATGATGATAGCAGCATCATTTCAAGGACCAAATGAACTTACACATCCTGTCCACACAAGAGCTGTCTATGAGATTCACCTTAGTGGTATGCATTACTTTGTAAAAACTCAAGAAACGTTTGGCCATATAGATAAATTGCATGCCTCTGTCAAAACCACAGAGTTGGTAGAGCCAAGGAAACATGTAACTAAGCAACAGAGGGATATTTGTAAGAATATAAAATTGAAAGATATTTACAACAGATTGAGTGGAAAATGCAGATTATATCAAATATAAAATTTGCTTAAGCTATATATATATTTTAATATTATATGCATTTTTTTTCTTTTTCCCCCCTGAAGAGTTTTTCCACATAAGGCTAGGGCAGCTTGGAACATGTGATCTTCCTGCTTCAATCTGCTAGGGTTACAGGTTACAAGCCACCTTGTCTGGCTTCTGCATGTGTAAATTGTTGTGATGCTGAGATTTACCAACCATGCATAACTTTCTTTCAGTTCTGTTTCCTGTGTCTTGCTCTTTGGTGTAAACTTTATGAAGCAGCATTATTGTCCTAAGTTGTTTAGTGATGAGGCTGTGACTACTGATTCAGTCCCCCAGACATGCTAGTTACTGTTTTCTACCCTGAAATTACAACTCCCAGTTATCAATGCACACAGTGGCAGACCAACGCTGCTTCAAGACCTTCTGAAGAACACAGGGACAGGAGAGAAAGCACATCCTTGCACACACACTGTCACCTACATCCCATACTTAGCTCCTGGTTTTGGACACAGTACTCACACTGTCATTTACATCTACAAGGCAAGCATGCTGGTCTCTTACCTTGGCCCATTGCTGTCCTTCCTCCTTGTTGAACAGTTGCCTTGTTCAGCTTTGACTCGCTGATGTGTGAACTCATTTGCACTTCTATCTACAATTTCTCCAGCATCAAGTGCTCTGTGTAGTCGATAGTTGACCATCTTCAGAACAATGAAAACAGCAGCTACCACGGGACAATAAACTGCTACTATAATCATCGAAGAAGGAAGGGCCTTTAAGAGAAAAGAAATATATGTATTTTAGAATAGTTTACATTTCACTCCATTCTATAAATCTGTCTGTCCCTAATATAATTAAGTTATATAAGAAGCAATTATATTTAATACTAAGATGCAAAGGTAAAGGACTCCATTGCCCAAAACAGAGGCCACACATGTGGCTACTGAGCACCTGAAATATGGCCTAGTTAAGACTAATGAAAAGAATATGTAATATGTCAATTCTTATATTGATTGCAGATGGAAATAACAATTGAATTGAACTGGTTAAAAATAATTATTGAAAATAACTTCACTTACTATGACTACTACAAAACTTAAAATCAGCTGTGTAGTGCACACTGCATTTCTACTGCAAAGTCCATAGCAAAAGGAAAAAAAAAAAGCCTATGATCCAAGCTAAGGTATCAAATTACTGTGTATGTGAGATGCGAGCAGGTCGTGGCTGTGACCCAAATACAGTCCCTGTTTGCTCTCTATGTAGAGAGGGGCTGGAGAGATGCTCAGCATAAGAACACCTGCTGCACTTGCAGACCAGTTCCCAGCACCCATATGGTGGTTAAGAGACATCCAAAACTCCAGCTTCAGGGGAACTGATGGCACTTCTCGCCTCCTTGAACACAAGGCACACACATAGGGCACATGTACAAACATGCAAAACATCCATTCACATACAATAAAAATATACAAATCTAATTTTTAAAATAAGAGAACTACGAGCTTAATAAAGCACTCAATGGATTAATTGAATTAAGTTAATCACTTATCCTGCAGATTCCAGACCCATTCTATGTGAGGATTAATAGCTTGAAACCTGAACACCAAGGAGGTAGGCTTGGGAACAGGCCCACCTGGAAGGCATGGCCTCAGAGTCACCACTAGCAAAGAACATAAAACAAGCTTAAATCGATCGAGCATCTTGCATTTGTGTAGCTATCATCAGATTCCACCTCGGCCCTCACAGAGTTCTCATCATATCATCAGATCTACCTTGGCCACTGCCATGCAGAACCCCAAACACGCTCAGGAAGGAGAGCCTCAAATTGAAATGATGGCGAAATTGAAAAAGTCTTCTTTGAGGAGCCAAAGCTTCACAATACACATATGTGGTGTTTTGTGGCCTGATAAGTTTCTTGGAATTAGAAAGGGAAGCAAAGCCTGATTATAGATAGCTTCCCTGTCAGGCTGGGTAACAGGTCTACATTTGGCTTCTGAAATACCTGGATTAAGAAACCCTGCATATTAGTATAAGTAAAAAGTTAAACTGCTGGTTCTAATTTAAAATGTTTCTAAGTAACTGGTTTTGCCTTGTGATTTTAAGTTTAAACATCTATTTTCCTTTTTAATTAATAAATACCAGATCTAGATGCATTCTGAAAGATTTACCAGATGTATCTGAAATATTTTACTTTAAAATGCTCAATTTATGAATGCAATTTAAGTTAAAATGATCCTAAAGTACAAAAAATAAGCCACTGTAAAATGAGGGCTAAAATGTTAGGGGAAGAATGTGTTTAAGACTTTCAGCTGATTTGCATCTTTAACAAACCTGCTATTCACCATAAAAACCAAATGCCCTGAATAATCTTCTGAACAAAAAAGACCACTCTTACACACATACACATACACACACAGAGAGAGAGAGAGAGAGAGAGAGAGAGAGAGAGAGAGGCACTACTAATATAAATGCAGAGAGATAGAAACATAGAAAGTGATATAAACACACAGAATGAGAGACAGAGAGAGACAAAGACTAGCCGACCATTTGGCAAATTTGCAAAAGTTCCAATTCCTGCTAGGATACTGAAGCATACTACCCTGCTAGGATATGCACACTACCCTGACAGGATATGCACACTACCCTGTTAGGATATGCACACTACCCTGATAGGATATTGAAGCACACTACATTTGAGAGACTTGGCCAAGATTGCCCATCTTAACAATTCTTAACATTAAGGAAGTCATATACCCATTTCACCACATGTCACACACAGACCACATAGAGTCAATATAGAATAGGTCAGTTCCATTCTAACCTAGCTCAGTCCATAGTAAGGTGAAATGTGTGGTTTTATTAGGTGGACAGAAGGGAAATAGCCAAATCAATAGAAATCAGACTGGTATCAGACAAATTCAATAGAAATGCTAGCGAACAAATGGAAGAATTCTTCATTATAAATTGTCAAAGATTACCAACACTTAAAACTCAGCTAAATAAATGCCAAACTTCACACCCCAAAATACTGCTAAGAACAGTGTAAACAAACCTGCTAAAAGGTGAGGGTTTAATTAAAGACAAAACAGAAAATCACCTTTTGAAAACACACTAGTCACAGAAAGACTGAATGAATTTTGCATTAAGAATTTTAAGGAGATCCTTATACACTTGAAACCAGTGTTAGGTCAGTAACAACTGTTTTTTTTTTTTAGTTATTTTTTTTTCAACTCAAATTACAAAACTGCTCATTTATTTTTGCATCCCGTGGTTCAGTTGCCTGAGCCCTACCGGTGTCACTCCCAAGCCTTCCAGGGACAGAGGCAGCCGCCCTCTAAGTTTCACTTCTCCTAAAGTGGGTGAAAGTGCAGTCATACTGGACTGCTGAGCACTGCATTACCCCTGCCCTCTCCTCTACTTGCTTTGCTGCCTGGGAAACTCAACTGATTCCTGGACAGCTGATCATATTAGCTAAAGTCTTAAGAGACTGTCAATCTTGTCTACAATTATGATTCACTATACTACAAGAAAATGATGAATGCTGTCTGTTTTACAGGGCAAACACCTAAACCAAGCACACATAAGAAAATGATGAATGCTGTCTGTTTTACAGGGCAAACACCTAAACCAAGCACACATAAGAAAATGATGAATGCTGTCTGTTTTACAGGGCAAACCTAAACCAAGCACACATAAAACAACTGCACAGTAGTTTTCTATTTTATGGACTACACTCTAAAAGGGTAAAAGAAATTGTATTTATATCTGTGTGTGTGGTGCATATGTCGAGTGTTCATGTGTGTGGCGGTACACGTGTGGGCATGTATGTGCAGGCCAGAGGGATCTTCCTTAGCCACTTTTTACCTTATTTTTCGAGACAGGGTCTCTCCCTGAACCTGGAGCTCACTGAAAGACTGGCTGGCCAATAGGCTCCAGGGATTCATGTGTCTCTGCTGGTCCTCCGCTGGCCGAGTTAACATTCCTAGCCTGAGTACAGGGGAATCCAAATACAACTCCTCAGGCTTACACAGCAAGCACTTTATAGACTTAGCTATCTCTTCAGCTCCTTGCTTGAATATTGTATTATATTAGATATACATACTGTGTTTTCGAGGAAGAAACCCTCAGAATTCTAATTAGCAACAAGCATCAAGGCCAGGGAAATTAGGTTCTTTGTTGAGAAAAAGTATTGTGCAAGCTCTAATTTCTTATTCTCATGTTTACAGTATAATTTGTGTGTGCTGTTTGACATAGCAAATTCTGTACATTTTTAATCTTTGTGGAAAGTAACTACTCGAGTCACCATAGTTCTGATCTACAGCAGGTAATACTTAAAGTTCTAGCTTTATCTTCAAGTTACAATATTTTATTGTGTTTCCTAAGTTAATGGCAAAGTCACTGGTGTAATTGAAACTGAGCACAGCCACTGTTCCTAGGTGGTGAAGATCAGTCTGCCCTATTGTCACGTAGGAGTCAGTCTACAGGTTTAAGCAGCTTGCACAGAAAACTGACTTTCTCTTTTAAGAAATGACAAGCAGTGGACAGCAGAGATGAAAAGGCAACAGAGCAGCTGGCGCCCACTGGTGGACAAACAGGGCCTCACTAAATAACCATAAAGGTCACAGCTCGGACTGCACAAGGTAAGGGCCTATACACTATCAAGCTCTGAGCAGCTCTGTGCACATTTCAGACAGTGGATATTTTAATATCTATCTATCTATCTATCTATCTATCTATCTATCTATCTATCTATCTAATGTATGTGAGTACACTGTAGCTGTCTTCAGACACCAGAAGAGGGCATCAGATCCCATTACAAGTGGTTGTGAGCCACCATGTAGTTGTTGGGAATTGAACTCAGGACCTCTGGAAGAGCAGTCAGTGCTCTTAACCGCTGAGCCATCTCTCCAGTCCCAGACAGTGGATCTTAACAACCTCCTGTTTCTCACAGTACAAAAAAAAAAAACTACATGGGAATAAAGTTAAAGAAGGCAAGCTGGGGGGGGGGGTCTTCCCTGCTATGTTAATTAGTTGGTTTTATGATTCCTGAGATCTGTTTACTGTGCAGTAATGCCCAGGTACTCAAAGCAGTGCAAGCACAGCCCAGCAGTGTAAGATTTAAGGGTAAAGAATGACGGGCACATCACTGACTTGCCTCTTAAAAGTTGGAGGGACAGAAATACATATTAAACCACAGTTCAAAGTCATCTACCCAAACAATGGCAACTCTTAAAAAAAAAATGACAAAAAACATTCTCAATGTCTGAGAGGTAAAAGGAGAATCAGGGATCTGAGGGCAGCAGCCCTAACAACATGGTCAGATGGTGGACATGGCTGGTGGAAAGAGCATATGTGTCAGCCCCTATGACAGTACTATAACAATTTCTCAGAGTTAAAAATGGGACAAGATGGCTTAGAGGAAAAGGTGCTTGCCATGTGAACGTAGTGACTTGAGTTCAATCTCCAGGACCCAAGAAAGATGCTGTTCTCTGACTTCCACATGTGCACCCCCACTCAAGCATCATATACATGCACACCTATACAAAATGATGGTTTTAGGAAGTTAAAAATGGATCTGTATATCATCTAGCAATCCTATTTGTATTTATACGCTCAAAGGAACGGAAAAAGCATCTCAAAGAGGTATTCCACAACATGTACCATAGCATTATTTACATTTGGGTACAAACAACCCGAATGTCTATCAACAGATGAATAATAAACATGTATATTCACACAGTGAAAGGATACTCCATGTTGCAGGAAATATTTAAAAAGGTCAACCCGCCAACTCTCAGCAGTGGCGTCCTCTCCATGGCGGTGTCGCACCACGCTCTCGAAGTCCTCCCGTTCAGCTCGGCTGTGCCTGCGGGCAAGCTACTCTTCCCAGCCAGCTCCCACAGCATCTCAGCTGTGTTCCCTCTCCACCATCGGTGGACCTACACCCCAGTAACCAAGTAAATCAAAATTCTTAAAGCTTAATTAGCCAATCAGATTTATGTATAAATAATATTACAATTTACAGGATGTTAATACAATAATTTAAGAGCCAATTGATAAAGATAAAAGCTTTATCCCAATATATTAACCTTATAAAAACTTAGCTATTTTGGCTAGTAGATGTCACACAGGTCCACGTCTGAAGCCATCTCGGTTCCTCTCTTCCCAAACTCCTGACTCTGCCTCCCATTTCCTGTCCAATCACAGGCCTTCCACTGTCCTAACATGACTGGACATGGAAAAGCCTGCAACAACTCCGCATCAAAAAGCAAAGGAATTCTGTCATACACAACGTTCGTGAGCCTTGAGAACATTCTAAGTGAAATAAGACAACATCTAAATCAAAGTATTTTTGATGAACTCACGTACATGAGGTATCTAAATAACCAAACTCATAAAACATGAAGCAGAACAGGAATTATCTGAGGGAGTCAAGAAGGGTGGCAGAGGAAAAAGGTGTTGCTTAATACAGTTTCAATTTTGGAAGATGAGGAAATCATGGACATCTATTGTGCAATATTTAATACCACTGAATAGCAGTCTCTCCTTATTCATGGGGAGACCCGGCACATTCCAAGGCTCCCAAATGTAAACAGCACCAAACCCAAACCTTATGCTCACGTGCTTTCCTACACATACGAGAGATTTAATTTATAAATCAGGCACTAGATGAAGTTAACAGTCAGCATGTGCATTTTAAGAACTTTCAGCTTTTCACCTTAAAGAAACAACTTACACCATCCCTTCAGTTTATCTGACTCATCACCATCACTACACTGGAGCTTTGAGCCCTATCTTAGGATTTCTATTGCTGTGAACAGACAACGTGACCAAAAAGCAAGTTGGGGAGGGGAGGGTTTATCTGGCTGACACATCCACATCACTGTTCATCACGGAAGTCGAACAGGAACTCAAACAGGGCAGGAACCTGGAGGTGGAGCCAATGCAGAGGCCATGGAGGGAGCTGCTTACTGGCTTGCTCAGCCTGCTTTCTTATAGCACCCATGACCACCAACCCAGGGATGGCTCCACCCACAATGGGCTGGGCCCTCCCACATTAGTCACGCATTAAGAAAATGCATTAAAGCTGGATCCTATGGGGGCATTTTCTCAATTGAGGTTCCCTCCTTTCAGATAACTCTAGCTGTGGCAAGTTAACATAAAACTAGGCAGGGCAGGCTCATTAGTTAAAACAGAAGGTACTTGGACACACTATGGCATTCTAGCCACAGTGGAGCAGAAACTAAGACCAACACAAACTAACTGGTGAATACAGTATACAGTGAGGATACATGTGCAAAACGATGGAGCCCTTGCAAGGCACAGTGACACCTACTCTCAGCAATGCTTCGTTTGAAAGCTAGTTATGCAGCTTCCAATTTAATATTTTCAGATAGTTGTCATCTGGAATTGAAATTGTAGTGAATCTATGGTACTATTCACTCGCAAGATGGTTCCCATTTCTTAAAAGATGAGGAGGGGAAGTCTCCAACACTCTGGGTTATATCCAAGCCTCGAGGGATCTCAGGTAGCAAGGTGGCCATGGCCAGCCTTGGGCTTTGCAGCCATGTGGAGGGGCATGGGTCTCACTGAGGCCAGTATGTTGCTGTCTCCAGGCATCTAGGCAGTGCCCCAGGAGCCCCTGCAAGGACACAAGTGCATTAATGTTTGCACTGGAGGAGCCATTCTGGTCAAAATCAAGTTACTTCATTAAAAGAAGGCAAGCTGGAGAATGAGTCAGAGCGAGTCAGGCCTGGCACGGCCTGTGCCTGGGGAACCGCTGCCCTGCACAACTCTTGATCAAGAGCCCCACACCGACAGGCCTGCCTAGGTCAGACTGGCTCAGTCATTGCCCTGACATCTGTCCAGAAGAACAGGAGCGGGGTGAGTTAAGTCAAGGGTAATGTCCCTTCTCTGCCAATGTAACTATGCTTTTATCACTCCTGATTCTGAAAGGGGCACAAAGGACGCCACTGCAAGTTGGATCAATTTTCTTCCACACTGATTGTTTGACTATCACAAAAGTAGAGACTGATCAAATGGCCTGGCATGTAGTGTAACTTCCCTAGCCCTAAGGATGACACTGAGGGGACACAATGCACCAAATAATAATGTACTTGGAGAATTTCTACAGTATTTTGGATAGAACAGAAAAAAATACAGTAATAGCCAGTTTGGTTGTTATGTAAATGTGGACACACACCAAAGGCAGGAAGTTTTCACTCCCACAAGAATCAATGGGGGCATCATACAAAGTACAGAAAGGTCTTCATACCCTGAGAAAATCTTTTTAGATATGATGTTACACTTTGGTTCAGCCAAGACTTTTGGAACTGTGAAGATTACAACCAAGAGTCTGGCAACTCCCACCAAAACACCATCGTGGAGTCTCGCAAGGAGAGTGGCCTCACAAGGATGCTCAGGTGGAGGGTAACCTCAGCCATCAGGCCTGAGAGGCCATGTTCATTCAGATTGTGAGGGCGCTCTACAAAAAAGAATGTGACCACCATGGTATTTTGAGTATGCAGCAGGGAACAATTAAGTCAGGTCTGGGGTAAGTCTTTATACTTGGAAGAAAACTTATCTTCTTCTAAATGAGTATCACTGTCAGGTTTGCATTTTGTTCCACTGTTAATAGATGCTGATTTGACTACTGAAGAGAAAAACTCCACTGTTTGGAGATAACTGTTAGTCTGATTCCTGTAGAGATCTTTTTTACTGATTTGTTTTAATAGGTAGGTGATTTGCAAGGATTTCAACAATATGCCAAGTGGAAACCAGGGGGCATGGATCATTAGTGTTAATAGAGTATTTTTCTTCATATACTAAAGTGTACTGCATATAAAGAAGTATGATCCATTCTGCAATTTAGAAAGGGAAGGGGAAGTGGGGAGGAAAGCTCTGAGTTTATGTAAGAGGCCCTCTCTGCTCTCTGGGTATTTAAGATGGAGAGGGATGGAGGAGAACACCTGACATCACCACATTCCTTTACACATACACACACCAAAGCCAAAGAGAGACAGACGGATGGGAGGGAGGAAAACCGATGAATATTTTGTTGTGTCCTTTCTCCAATGCTTAGATCCAGGCACTGAGACAGAGCCACTCACACACAATTCAGTTCTCTTTGACTCTTGGAGGTTAATCCTAACATATGACATTGTGATACTTCTCCAGGAGTAGAAGGTTGAAGCTATGCACACTTTCTAAGACATTCTTGACAGGACTCTTGAAGAAGCCAGTTGGCATCACAGAAATGTTCAGAGTAGAACTGTTAGTTGTGATAAACCTTTATGTTCCAGTTCCAAACACCAAGTCAGTGATTCTCCCAAGACCAGCACACTGTGAGGTAAATCAGCTTTTGGAAGACAGGCAGCTGCTTCAGAACCAGAGCAGACACAGGCTCACCGCCTGTGCTTTGACAGGGCTGCCCGCCTCCCTACCGTATTTCCAGACACCCTCCATTCACCGACGTGGCTTCAACACCTCTCTGATGAGCTACGCAGAGCAACCACAAGCATCTAAGCTGCTGTGTGTGGTGTGCATTTCTAAGTGCTTTATGTGGCATCAACTCATTTATGCCCTGACCAGTTCATGAGGTTGACTCTTAATCTCCTATTTTACAGACAGAAAAGCTGAGGTACAAAGAAGTCAGTTGCTTGGTCTCAAAGGAGGACATTAAAGGGTAATTTGGCTCTAGAGTCAAGAGTAAGCATTAAAAAAATTTTTTTAAAGCATTTTAAAAGCATCTTACTGACAGTAACTATCCATCTCTGTGGATCAGAGTGTAACATTTTGATATATTTACATACTGTGTACTGATCAACTCAGGATACTTATGGTTATTTACTATCTCAAACACTTACCACTTCTTTGTGATGAAAGCATTCAAAATCCTCTCCTCTGGCTAATTTCTGTTATATGGTACAATATAGTTAATCACAGGCAGCCTCAGAATATATAACACTTCCACTTACTCCTTTCTGGTTGTGACTTTGAACCCATCAGCAGATTGTGCGTGCATGTGTGTGTGTGTGCACGTGTGCATGTGCGTGTAAAGCCTAACAAGTAATTTCTAATCTCCAGATGACCTACTATAACGCTCACTCTGCTGTCATAAAACAAGAATGACCACAGGCAGGTATGCATAATGTGTTACAATGAAACGCTACAACCAGTGAAATGTGAATTTCACTTGAGCGTCATGTCACAAAATAGACTTTTGATTCTTTATAACCATGAAATAAGGTTAAGCACTGACTAGGCAGGGTGGCATTTGGGAAGAGGAAGACTGCCAACCTGCAAGGAAGAGAAAGAAAGCCAGCCTGAACTACACATACCTGGGGACTTCCAGGTAGCATGGTCTATTTTCTTTGCTAACTAATCAAGATCCCAAGCAAAGCCTCAGCACTTCTTCCTGACTTGCTGAATGCAAACCCAGAACTTCCATAATACCAGTTTCACCCAACTGCAAAGCCAAGCAGCTGCCAGGAAGCACTCTTTTATGATGGGCACCTGCTCCTCAAGTGAAGGCACACTTACCCGCCCTGTGACTGCAAAGTCTGCAGAGCTCCTCTTGGTTAGCCTCTGGGTGAAGGACTTTAAGTAATTTTTCAGGGTAATTATAAAACATTTTCTGGCAAAAGTATATACAGCATATCTACAGGAAGCTGTAATTGCAGACATAACCTCCCTCTTGGTATCTTCCCCCTTCAATGGGAAAATTTATCAGTGAATACTAGGAAACACAACCTTAGTATTCTTGAGTATAACTGGCTTCCCCAGAAACACTAAAAGGTTCCAATGCCCTATATCGATACTTAACCATTTTTAAACAGACACTGACCAAGGGCTAGAAACAATACAATAAAAGAAAACATAAATAGATAAAAACATGAAGACCAAGTTTTGCCTCTCTAAAAAAAAAATAAGGTATAAGAGATTATGAAATTTAAAAAAAGAACATTAATGTTAGCTTTTCAAAATAAATATCTAAAGTTCACAATTCTTCTCTCCCTTAAACTAGATATTGTTCTTGAAACGTTTAACTATAACTTGCAAGCTGATAAATAAAACTGACGCAGCTCTAAGGCTGTACTTTACTGTCTTATGATACATTATATGTAGTATCTGCTATAAAAAAAAGTTAATGAATACTTTTGCTTCTAGATTCAAATTACTAGATCAACCCAGATTATTCCTGTTAAGCCCATACATTTCTATGGGACCCCTGGCTGTGACCAGCCAAAGGTCACTGTGTTTAGTGAACTCACACCATCAGTAGAATATCTGAAAACAAAAACTTGATTTTTTTTTTTCTTGGCTTTAAAGTTCTGTCAATTCTGATGACCTCTTGTACAGAGGAATAAAAGTTAAATATGTTAAGACCATGTCTGGCCTGTTAATGCTAGCTACTGAGGAGGCTTAAGTGAGGAGGATCATAAATCCAAGGCCTGCCTAGACTACTGTGAGATCACGCCTAGCTCAAACAACCTAGTGAGATCCTTTCTCAGAGTCAAGAGACCTGGATGCAGTGCATTGGTAGTATCTGTCCAGCACGTGTCCCCAGTAACAGCACTGTCACAAACTCTTGAATGAGAGAAGCCCCCTTCAGGTCCATCAGAACTTCAGCTATTTTCAAGGGTACAAGTGACTGACTGGGAAAACCACCAATCACTCTGTGCAATTGCTCAAGTAAGTGTGCACTTAGTTAGCTCTGTATTCTAGTTTTTCCTGGGCACCTAGAGCTGGCCTGAGTAGAAAGGATACTGTGTTCCATCTATTGTGTTCCTGGAGCTATGCAGTCAGGGGAAGTGTACTTCACCACTATGTGCAAAGATCACTTTTGGCTTATTCACAAGAAGGCCAAAAAGAGAATCCTCCAATTGTGCAATTCAGGTTTATAGCTAGACCACCTCTGGTCCTGGTTAAAGGAAAGAATGCTGGAGGGAGGCTCAGCAACCAAATCTTGCCTGCAATCTTACAAACTGATTGCTCATCAAGATGAGAGGGAGCTGAGGTACGAAGAATGTTTTCATTAGGCCTTCCAATTGTCACACACATGCTGCCTCCAGGGGACTTAGAAAAGGTCTGAGAGCAGCAGCTGTGACCCTGGGGACCTGGCCCTCTTGCCAGCCTCTCTCCTAGGGGTTGAGGTACAGCCTTCTAGTTAGATGTTTTCCTCCAACTATGACACTACACAGGCAAAGGAGAAACACTAGCCCAATGTTGAGGTCCAAGCATACTTTCCCATAAGGGAAAATATTCTAAGTCCAGCCACACAATAGGTCAGATTAACGTCAGAGGCAGGCCTGGCTAGGAAATTCTAATAAACTTAGAAAACATCTTCCATAAAGGCAAGAAATTAACAAATAGTTTTAATTCTGAATTTTTTCTCTAATTCAAATGTAATTATTATGAGTACTAGCTACTATCTTATGTTTGCACCTCATACTTATGCCACCTCATAAAATATTTGTATTTTTAGCTGCAGATGAATGGATTTCTTAAGGAAACAATGGTCAAAATTTATGCCCATCCAAAAGAGAATAAACTACAAAATACACTACATTCCACTTGCCATCAAGTCAATTGTAGGAGGACCAGAATTTAGAAATGGGCAGCCTGAAGCAACAATGAGAAGAAGGCACAGACACGAGAGATACCAGGTGCAAAACTTGAAAGAGAAACTCAAAACTCAAGGACATAAACTGGTGCACTGAAATAATCTTACACGCTTCACAGGAATGTTACTATAAACTTGGTTTTTAAGTTTCCAATGGGGCTTTGAGGGCATTTGCATTTATAAGTTTTGGTGAATAAGATCTTCACAGTTAATTGTTACATAAATTATGTTTAGACATATTATTTTCCAACTGGTTCTTTAAATAATTTTGTTCAGTTTATTCACCTAATCTTTACCTCAGAACTGAGTATATATATTAAAAACTGCTATTCATTATCTACATAAACTTACATATCATCTGCTTCAGTATTAGTAATTTGAGTTACAATGCCAAGTGCACACAATACGATGCGTTTACTAGGAATTCTATTTGCTTTAGAACAATTCATTTGTACTTCATTAAGGGATTTTTTTTTCTGATTTACTTGTTTTCATTTATTCCTATCATCAACAGTTCATTAGCATGGCATTCGTTACTTACACATTATAAGTTGTAATAGCAGTGTAATCTGTGTAAAGATGTTTAAGCCTTTTAAAAGCCAAGTCCTATTGCCAATACACAAAGGAAAGCAGGAGAGAAATGTAACTGGGCAAGTGGAAGGATGTAGGGAATCTACAGAAAACCAGAGACAGGGTTCCTTCCTCGAAAAGGGACAATTCTCCATATCCATGGATTCTTCATCTGTAGATTCAATCAGCAGAAAAATAAAGATATTCATGGGTAAAAAATACAGAACTAGAAAGGTAGGTCAGTCATAAAATTTTTTGCTGCTCAGAGGACCCGGGTTCAGTTCCAGCACCCAGACTCACAACCATCCATAAGCCCAGCTCTAGGGACTTGACTCTTTCTTCTGACCTCTATGGACACCAGGCACACACAGGTGCACATGCGTACAGACAGGCAAATAATCATACACATAGATGAAATAAGCTAAGAAAAAAGTTCCAGTTGTTCTGAACATGCACAAGCTTCTTTTTTCCATACTTCTCTAAACAATACAGCCTAACACATTGTTACACAGCACTTATGCTGTACTGGGCACTCACTGCATGTGTAGGGATAATCTTTTAGGTACTGTGTGGAACCATCACTTGTCAATAAACATCTGATGACCTATTAGCAAAAGCAGGATTAGAAGGTGGGATATCTGGCAAATATATTGGAACTCTGAGAGATAATCAATGGCTTAAAGATAGAAAAAAAAAGAGAGAGAAACAGATAAATGACCTAACTGAAATTGATACCTTTCTAAGTATGATCATTACCACAGTGGTAATCATTATTCTAATTTTGATAGGCATGATAGCTTCTTATATCTTCTCAAAGAAAAGGGTTTCAGAGATACAAGAAAAAGAGAAATGTGAAAAATGGAAACAAGCCTAAGAAGAAAAATTAGAAAAAATTTCAAATAAAAATGAGGAAGATACTAAGATAGTAGAGATACAAGAAAAGGAGAAATATGAAGATAGGCTTAGAAGAAAACTTAGAAAAACAGAAATAAAATTGAGGAAGATACTAGAGATAGAGAAAATAAGGCCAGAGCCTACTGAACCACCATATAACGAAAATCAGGAAAGTAAGCCAAAGGTTGTTAGAAAACCAATCTTAGCTTATCCAGTTACTGTACAACAAATGTCAGCAGATGCTGGAAACCTACAAGAGTATGAAGAATTTGGATGGCATTCTGTACATATGCTAGATTCAAAAACACTTAAAGAAGCAGTAAAATCATATGATATGCATTCACCATTCATAAAGCAGATATTAAATTCTAGGGCAGTTCAAAACAGAATAATCTCCCAAGACTGGGAAGATGGTAAGAGCAATATTCGAACCTGGTCCGCGGTTACTATGGCATTCGTTGGGGAGAGAAGAGGCTAGGGAGATGAAACAGGAAAACAGGGCTAGAGGTATCAATAATTCTCAAGATCAGCTATTAAGCGAAGGTCCATATGCTGAGGTACAGATGCAAGTCAAAGGACAAAGCCACCTTTGCAATATGGCAATTTTAAGTGACTGGGACAGGTTGAAGGAACAGGAAAAAGACTTGAACCATTTACTCAGATTATGCAAGGTCTGAAAGAAACATTCACTGACTTGGTACCAAGACTGACTTCAGGTGTAAATAGAAGGGTATCAGATCCAGAAGCTAGGAAAGCAGTCACTAAATCTTTAGCTTTTAAAACTGCTAATGTTGAATACAAGAGAATGATCAGGCCCTTAAAAGCAAGATCAGCACCAACTGATGAATGGATTAGAAATATGACTGATATTAGATCTCATTCATATGACTTTAACAGAAGAAGTGATCGCTAAAAGTTTTGTGAAAAATCCAAACCCTAAAATGTCTTAATTTTGGTGAACAGGAACATTTAAAAAAGAATTATAGAAAGAACCAAACTAATTTCGAAAGCAGCCCTATGCCTTCTGGAATATGCAGAAGGTGTGGCAAAGGCCAACACTGGATAATGAATGTAGATCAACAAGAGACAGAAAGGATAAACCCTTGTCGGGAAATGCCCAGAGGTGCCTCTTGCAGGCCCCATATCAATTCAGATCAGCCATTTTGGTCATCAAAGAAACTCATCTGCAAAACAATTAAGCAACACTGCTCTAAAAATAGACATTAAAAACCCAGATATCAAAGTCAGAACAGTTTCTATAGATAAAACCCAGAAAGGACCTCGAAACAAGTATTTTGGCAAACTCCTACAGATGATCAGAGGCCAAAACTAAAGTTATTTATAAATAATATTGAAAATGAAAGTCTAGTAGACACTGGAGCAGATGTAATCATAATCTAACCAAGAGGCCTCCAAACTGGCCTCTTCAAGAGGGAGGTATACAATTTTGAGGAGCCGGAACTTCATCCCACAAAAAAAAAAAAAACAAAGTGTAAAATAGCCTAAATGTATAGGGCCTGAGGATCAAATAGGAAAACTAAAGCCAATGTGGCTGATACAGCTATGAATTTATGAGGAAGAGATTTGTTGTGACAATGGGAAATATAAATTAGCATTCCTCCAACCAACTTCAGGGGCAAGCCGTAAAATAAAAGATGTTCCTGATAAAGGTATTACAAAAAGTTGTCAAGAACAGTCACAAACCATCCAAGTTGTCCATAAATAAGACATAATAGAGACTGTCTCTCCTACTTTACATGGGGAGACACTGTTGACAGAACACAGACAGACATACCACTAAGGTGGTTGACTGACCAACCTATATGACCAAAGAACAAGCAAGCACCAGAACAGCTAGTCTAAGGCTCAACATAGAGAAGAGCATACAGCCCTTGGAATTCTCCTGTATTTGTATTTAAAAAGAAATCTAGAAAATGGAGGAAAATGTTGATAGACCTGAGAGCAATAATAAAATCATTCAGCCAATAGGTTCCCTACAGCCTGGAATCCCATTGCCTTCACTGTTACCAAAAGTCCATCATAGTGATTGATTTAAAAGACTGCTTTTTTCACAATCCCTTTACAAGAACTAGAGTGAGATCTGTTTTCACAGTGCCCACATTTAACTATGCCATACCAACTGAGAGATACCGCTAGAGTCTCGCCACAGGAATATTGAATAGTCCTACCTTATGCCAATATTTTTGACAAGAGCCATTAGAAATAATCTGTAAACAATTTCCTCAATCACCATGATATTTTGCTGGCTGATTCAAATGGATGGAAATACCTAATAAAAAATGTTTGATAAAGTAAAGAGAATTTTGCCTTGTTGGAGATTACAAATCGCTCCTGAAAAATACAAAGAGGAGATTCTATTAATTATCTAGATATAAGAAAAATCTGCAGGAAACTTGACCACAAACAGTACAAATCAGGAGAGACCAATTAAGAATTCTTAATGATTTTCAAAAAATTGTTGGGAGACATTGATGGGTTAAGACCCACAACTGGATTAACTACTCAAGAGTTAAGTAGTTTATTTCAAACTGTACAAGGTAGTAAAACTTAAATAGTCCAAGAAAATTATCAGCTGAGACAGAGAAAATTGGCTCTGGTAGAAAAGAAATTACAAGATGCACATGTGGATCATTCGAATTCAAAGATGACTTATTTATTTAGCCTTCTACTCTTGTTTAAGGTATTGCACCTGTGTAATTCTTGAAAACACAATGTTAAGTTCTAGCCCTTTTGAAAACTGCTGTTACAAATTGTTTAGGATAATGAAGAAATGCAAGTTATTAGTTAATCAACCAAACATATAGTCATTTTAGATACTAAATATGCTTCCTAGATTGAACAGATAGTAAATAGCTGGAAACAAGCAATTCAGATACACTACAGATAATAGATGGGTCTTTAAAACCTCAGAGATCTACAGAATATGGCATTTAAAGATGTTTTATTATTAAAAGGCTTTTTTAGACAGTGAGTCATGTCAGCTGTTGACAGCAACCCCATTCTACTTAAAAGGAGATGATGAGGGGATGGGAGGAAGAACTCTGCGAAGGGGGACCAGGAGGAGGAGCAACATTTGGGTGTAAATAAAAATAATTAATTAACAAAAAAAAAAAAGAAAATGAGCATTAAGAACCTCCATATGGAGTTTGCTTCAAAAGTGGCAAGCTAGGAAGTGGACAAGAAACTGCCCCTGCTTCAGCCAATGACGGCACACTGACCAATCTGTGGACAAGCAGGAGAGCCGACTGCCGAGCTTTGCAAGGACAAGATAAGCAGTCTCTCATAATTTCTGCTTCACAGCGAAGTCTGTCAAATGTTTGGGGTCAGAAGGCTGAAGATGATGCCCCAACAACTCAAAGAAATCTGGGGGACTGTCTAGGCAGCCAGCTGTCTCTGTCATTTCTATAATGACAGAAGTTGCTTGCCTACACTTACTGCATACTCAGGCAGGAATCCCTCTCAGGTCTCTCATGGGATTGAAGACTAGATAGAAATCTCATCATCTTCTTTGAAGTAGAATGGGGTTGCTGTCAGGAGCCTTTTACTAATAAAACATCTTTAAATGCCATATTCTGTTACACACAGAATATGTGTAACATACAAGCTGAAGTTGTTTAGGATTTAAGAAAATGTTTTTAGGTCTAAGTAGATGTTTTTAGATTGGTAAATACAAGTTACAATTAGTATGAAACTCTGAACTCACCTAGATAGGGTAGATAACAGAGTACTTTCTCCAAAGTTGCCAGATACATATGGGTTGAATATTGTGAATGTAATTCTTACCTGGAAGTTTTCATAATTGTTCTTATATAGTTTATCCATGTTGGAGAAAGAGTCTTTTATTGGACCAAAAGGAGGAGATGTAGGGATCTCTTGTGTACTGTGTGGAAGCATCACCTGTCAATAAAAATCTGATGGCCTATTAGCAAATGGCAGGGTTAGAAGAGGAGACATTTGGCAGAGAGGCTGGGAAGTCTGTGAGTAATCAGAGATGAAAAGATTCACCCTGGACCCTGAGGATGTTGGACACATGAAACTGAAGAGAGGTAACTAGCTTGTGGCAGACATAGAATAATTTAAATGGATTTGTATAAGTTACTTGGGGAACAAGCCCAAGCTTAAGGCCTGAGCATTTATTCATAAATAAGCCTCCGAACTGTTATTTAGGAAGTGGGGTGCAGATTAAAAAGGCCAAGGTTATAGTATGTGATGCAGACTTATAAAGTGTACAGATAATATACCACATTATATAAGGGGAGTGATCATTCTGGGTGTCAGGCATGGAAAAGTCCTGGAACCAATCCCATAAGACTACCAAAGAACAACTGTGTGATTAATATGACAGTCGAGAAGTGAAATTCTACAAGGTCATGGCTGGGGGGCAGAGAGCTGAACGCTTTTTTCATAGCATATTTCTCATTTCCAAACCATCTTTAAATTATTACAGAAAACAACGAACAATAAACAACTTTCAAGTAATTCCAAAGGCCTCCAAACAATTCCAATCTAAAAAGATTTGTCAAAGGCAGCAGCAGCATGCTGGGGGAGTTCTTTTTTTTTTTTTTCCTTCAAGATCGACTATAACTAAGAAGCCTGTAAGAGCAACATGCCCAACAGCATAAACTTAGTCACGGAATCAATGACTCAAAATCCTTTTGGAAACTACATCCTCTGAACTGAGATGGTTTCTGATGAGACAATCATGAAACCTTAGCAAACCTAATGTTACTGCAAGTAACTGACACATCTGAGAATTACAACTGAGCAAATAAAACCATATAGAGGTAAAAGTATTCACGCATCCAAGAGAACCTGGAGAACACGGGCCCTTTGTATCTATCATTCAGTGTATAACACTCAGAGACTACACTATGTAAATCCTAAACTCAGGTCTGAGAGAATTGTTATGTGAAAAGTAACTTATGAGGTTTAATAATGTTTGATTTACATCTGGGTTTCTGAGCAAAGCTAACCACTCTGGAAACAGTGTGGGGTGTTCTACACTAGGACTTATCTTGATCACTACCTCCTTTTGTAAATCAGAGACGACGTAATGGCACAGCTGTCAATCGGCAGCAGTTTCACCAGTCTAAGTAAATCCTAGGGAAATCAAGACTGAATTTCCACATGGCAAATAAAAGGACCAGAAGCTATTTCATAAAATCTAACTTCAACAACTTCACACCAGTTGCTGATGTATTCAACAGAAACAATTTTTCAGGACTCAGAGTAAGGGAAATTAAGTAATTCATTAATTAATTAATTCTGTCAACATAACATCAATGTTATAGAACAGCAGCTAGGTCCTCTAGTTCCTATACCTCAAAAAATGCCATTTGTACTTAACAGGCTTACTTTATGCACATAAAATAATGAGATCCTGCTTTCACACAGAAGTATAAGTATGTTCTTATAAACACAGTACACAATGTGATCATGCACAAGGGACATCATAGCTCAACTTAAGGCTGCAAGTTGAGATGAATTAATTTTTTTACATTAAAAAAAATCAAAACTATATCGAATAGAAATAATTTAAAATAAAAACACACACAAAGATTATCAAGTTATTTGATCATATTCTTGTTTCATTAAAATTCAGTGAAGTAGACTGTAAGCTAAAATCCTAAAACAAAATGAAAACCAGTAAGATTCATAAATCAGAAGTACATTAGCACTCCTAAGACTATGACAAGAACCCAGATATCTTCTTTATAGCACATCTGTCCTAAATCCACTCAATCTGTCTGCAATAAAATGATGTTACCCCATATTCCAGGTCTAGTTGTAAGAGAAAGTCCTAAAACTGGGCAATGCATCACATACCAGATTTAAAGTGAATTAAATGTGGAAATGCCTAATTGGGGGTGGGGGGGTGTGTGTGTGGAGGGGTTCTGAAGACAAAGCATGGCATACACACTCACTACCACAAGTTTCCATTAGAGTAGCCTGGACAAACTCAATGCTTTACCTGTTGACTGGCTCACCCACTATCCCTGGGCACACATTAGTCTCAGGCACTTTTCTAAGGGTTGCTTACACAGTAATAAATACAAGCTGTTCTACCCTGGAGCCCTTAGAATGACTAATCTGGTGTTTTATTTCATGATAATCCTTTGAAGAAAGTACTGTTATTATCTCCAATTTTACAGATAACAAACTCAGGCTATAAAATCATTTGCCCATAACCAGTAAAAAGGCAAGAACAGGATTATATCCAGTCTGTCTCTAAAGCCCAAGATGTTTTGTTTTTTAAATCATATTTAGTTACTTACAGTGTTCACAAAGGAGGCTACAGACACCTTGCAAGACTCAGTTCTCCTGATCTACCTTATGGACCCCAGGAATCAAACCCAGGTCATTAGACTTGGTAGGCAGTGTCTACCCACTGAGCCATCTCACAGCCTGAGTTTTAACCAATTAGATGGCCTACCAAGGCAAGGTTTCTCAACCCTTTCCCCCCCCCCTAATAAAGCTCTCCTAAAGAACCTTTTAGACCAAAATAATAAAAAATTAAAAGCCAGGTGGTGGCCACACATGCCTTTAATCTCAGCACTTAGGAGTCAGAGACAGGTGGATCTATCTCTGTGACTTCAGAACAGGCTCCAGTACAGCCAGGGCTGTGTTATTCAGAGAAACCCGGTCCCAAAAAACCAACCAACCAAAGAAACCTTTTAGACATTTTCTTCTGCCAATCACGTTGGCCCCTTGAAATTTTAATACCACATATATGCCTGGTATATTTGTACATATTGTGCATACATCTCTCTGTACTTTATACCTAAAAAACAATAAGATCTATGTAACACACACCCAAGAACTAATTTTTGCTCTCTTGACAGCCATACTGACAATGCTCTAGCATTGTCGGTATGGGGTGGTGTCCTGTGTATTAGGATGTTGAGCACCATCCTAAGCAGGTATCCAGCAGAAGCCCAGGGCACTCCCCAGACCAAAACCATCTTTCCCAAAAGTTCCTATCCTTGAAACATGCAGTTAGGTGCTGCCATGCACATGTAAGGACTGCCACTTCTAATCTTGTTTATAACAAACTGGGATGGGCGGCATCTCTGTAGCTGGGATGAAGGCGCAGGCACAAGGGCAGCAGCAGTGGCAGGGGGGTTGATAACGAGTTTAAACACAGCAGGGAAAGAAACCCACATCAGACCAGTAAGTGAAAGGACATTAAAGTTTAATAACTCCATTTATAAAGTGTCACAGAACATGGCTAACCCCCATCCCAAATGATCAGTGAGACAAACAATCTCACTGTAAGTATATGAGGCCATAACTAAAGCCCAGGAGAGCAGTGCATTCTACAAATGGACTTCCACAATATCCACATAATATGCTAGTCAAGAAGCAAAGCCAGAATTAAGGCTACACAGATGGTGATGGAAACGACAGCTCTGAGAGTTCTAGATTCAGAACACAGACTGCAGACAACTAAGGGGCATTTAGATCATTACAAATCAGTCCCAGGTTGGCATGTAGGAGCGGATTAGTAAGAAGCATCATGCATGGACATCTAATGAAAGACTGAAAGTGACCATGGTGGGAGTCCCGATGTTAAAAAGAAGAATTAAATGGCAGAGACACTCTGAAAGTCTGTGCCAGTGACCTAACTCCTAGCAGGCTGTTCTGAGGTTTACACTGGAAAACCTGACAGAGTGGGGCATGGGTACACAACAGCCTAATAAATATTTATGTTTTTAATAATGCTTACACTTCATAGTGACATGACAAAGACCAGCAAACAGACGTCTGACCACATGTGGTTTAGAGCTTAAAAACAGATTCCACAGCTAAGATTGGTGGAACCTAACCATATACAGAAGTAACTATCAGCCTGATGACTGAGCAGAAGTGAGCAGAAAATTGATGATTCTGTAATTTGTAAACAAATTAATATTTGTTTGGAACTAATATTCCAAACAAAAACATTAGAATTCCCTTTAAAATACAAAAAGTCCTATTGTGGTAAGAAACAAGACAAAACGTCCATATCTCCAATGTTACTTAATAGAGATGTGTAACAATTACACCTTACAGGAAGAAAAACAGGATAACCAAAGAAGTGAAAAATGGGGTTAGCAGGATGGCTCAACAGGTGACTGTCACCAAGCCTGACAACCTAAATTAATCTCTAGAATCAAGTAAGCACAAAAGGCAAGGACTGGGCATGGTAGCTATGCCTTTAATACAGCACTGGGAAACAGAGGCAGACAGAACTCTGAGGCCAGCCAAGGCTACAGAGCAAGTTCTAAGCCAGCCTGAGCTACATACTGAGACCCTCTATCAAACAGAAAAAAAGGGAGGGAGGGAGGAAGAGAGAAAAGGAAAAGAAATCCACAAAGTTGTCTGCTGATCTCCACATGTGCTATGTCATATGCATGCATGTATAGGTGTGTGTGTGTGTGTGTATGTGTGTGTGCACATGTGCGCATGCACACACACAGTAACAAGAGTTTACACTGTAGCAAGAATCAAAGTTCTTCAGTTATTTGTCTGAGCTGGAAAAGGAGCTGAGTTAAAGTGGAACTAATCAGGAAGCATTCACAAGTAAGACTAAGACCTCCCAGGGTAAGTGAGGACCCTCTACAATCACACAAGGGCTTTGCTGCCAGTGTACTTAGGAGTTTTGTTTTGGCATTTTTCAAAAGACACACACCCAGGATTGCCCTCCAGAGACTGATACACCGAGGGGGGAGCAAAACAGGATGCTCAGACAAGTTATTTCCTAGTTACATTTTTTTTTTTAAATTATTGACTGCTCTGTGCTATGAGAACTGTATAGAAGATTGTGTCCTGGGACACAGGCCAGCAGTCTTCAAGTAGAATATCACGGTAAACTACAACGTCAAAATAAGCACCACAAAGCTCCAAACTCTTCTAAGGCAGAGGAGTAAGTTCATCTGAAAGAAGACAGAAGGAGAACAGAGTCTGCCTTGTCAGCGACAGCCCAACCCCACGCTAGCTGTGCTGAGTTACAGGTGTGACTCTCCAGAGGCTCACAGGAACTGAGGGCAGGGGACACAACCAAGGGGGCGTACCTCAAACACCACAGAAAAGAATTCTAATCCCTGGTGCCTGATAAATAACCACGCAGACCACACGGTATAACTAGCTGAAGGCCATGGATCAGTGCCTGCAGTAAAGAGTGACTAGGCTGTGGGCTTTTACCTGGACGCATTAAGGAAGGAGAGCAAGGAGATACTCGGATCCTGAGGAACACTGACAAGCACAATGCACAAAAGCCACACAGCGTGTGACAGTGATGGAGATCACAGAATCAAAGGTGGATGACAAATCTACAGTGGAATGAGAATTATGTTATAAAGGGTAATTCTCCAACTGTAACTTTGGGCAATAAAATACGGCTGAAGTTTACAGGAACTCTAGAGGCTGAGAGGAGGGGAGGGGAGGAGCACAATTAAACAAACCCCTGAAACAGAATAGTTTAGTTGGTCTAGACATTTTACATGTCAATTGTAAACAGGGCTGAAGAGATGGCTCCACATCCGAGTGCAAGGGTGAGGTATCAGGGCAGCATACTTTCAAATGAGTCCTGTAGGCCTGTGAGAGACACCACGTGTAGAAACTGGCTGTACAGTTCAAGAAAACAGCCTTTTTCAAAGCACATATGGAATCTAGATGGAGGCATGAGTGAACTTGTAGTATTCTGTAACTTTCCTGTTCATCTGAAAATCTTTAAGATGGTAGAAAAACAAGACTAAGTTTATTTTTCAATAACATACATGCTTCAATAGCCCTGTTCCTATAATGGAGTCCCAGACAAACTTATGTCTTTCTGATAATACAACATATAATCATTTTAGTTTAGCTATGCTTTTTCTTATCTTTTCAAAAAAATCTTCAAATTGCAGATTTCACATTACCAAAATGCCAAAAAGGCAAAAAGATTTTAGAACCTCTATTTACCATCTGCCCAGTTCATTCTGCTTCTGCATGAGGTCAGAGATGCTTAAAGAAATGGTGTTTAACACAGCACAACTGCCATACGAACAAAAACGGGGCTGAGTGCAAATTTAACTGGCTTGCTTGCACTTATGGGTCTGTTTTTTTTTAAATGTTTATTTATTTCATGTATGCGAGTACACTGTAGCTGTCTTCAGACACACCAGAAGAGGGCATCGGGTCCCATTACAGATGGTTGTGAGCCACCATGTGGTTGCTGGGAATTGAACTCAGGACCTCTGGAAGAGCAGTCAGTGCTCTTAACCGCTGAGCCATCTCTCCAGCTCCCTATCAGTCTGTTTTTATGACTGTTTCAGATACTTTCCCAAGGTGGTACTCTTACAGCACAAATCATATTCTCAGATTTAAAAAGTGATTCACTGAGAAGCCAATCCTACACTGAATATTTAACAATAAAATACTGGACAACAGTAAAACATTATACCCCAAAGCATAAAGTCGTTTAATGAACATTCTTTTCTTCAGAACAAAGATCCATTTGCCCGGTAGGATGGTTATGAAACCAAAACAGCACAAAGAACGAAGCTCAAGACCCAGCGTAAGCGCACAGCGCCCCCTGCAGGTGCGGAGGACTACCCGTGTGAAGCGCCCTAGAAAAGAACACTCCAAGGCACTGAAGAGTTCAGGCATGCCCTAGTCTCACCTTTAACCTATAAATTAAGAAACCCGGCTTTATATAGGAAGACACAGGTGCCCGTTCTGCCAGGAATAAGGTATCAAGACTTTTCATTCTGGAGTATTTATTTTGTACAATTCTACATGTGTTAAATTCTGTTTTCAAGTTGCCTTGTACTACAGGATAGTAGTAGACCATTCAAAAAGAATCAGACTATTCCTTTCTGTCCACTTACAATGTATCTATCACAGACACAAAAATCTCTGAAAAGATACATTTTGAAAATTGTTATAAATTGTACAAATCCTCAAAGACTATAACCCCAGCCTGTTAGTAAGGAAAGAGAGTGAAAAACACAAGTTACAGATGATACAGCACAGAGGTCTGGGCTCAGTCCTGGAGTAGAAAAGGCAACTGGCAAAATCTACACAAAATGAGTGGTCCCTTAGCATCCTGAACCAAGGCTAATGTCTTCATCTGATAAACACACCGCGGTCATGCAACACTTTGATCTAAAAGGAAGCTGGGAAAAGTACATAGAACTTGCAGTCTTACAACTTTTCTATAACCCTGTTTATGCCAAAAGCTTTAAGGAGGAATAACAGTGGCTGGACCTGTGTAGTTTATGTCTAGACAGCACTGCAACAAGAGGGAGAGGGAGGAAAAGGAAGTGGGGCGGATCCTAGTTCAGGCTTCTCAAATTGTGACTAGGTTTCCTGGACTCTTGCAGATCAGGGGCTCTCAGGGTTCCACCTGATGCACACAAAGCTCTACAGAATGGGACTTTCTTTCACACTGCCAGAAAACCTCAAAAAGGAAATGGCTTCTTTTCCTTGGGTTTTCTTTTCTTTCTTATCTTAACACAAAGCAAGAGTCTGATATCAACTGTTTAAGTTCTTAGAGGCAGGAGCTCTGAGAAGAGAGCCAACAGTTTCCCAGTTCTACCAAAGACCGCACAGGCACACCCCAACCTCCCAGGGCACCTGGGACTCAGAATCCTGCCACTCAAGTCCCTATGCTATGGTAAAGTGCACCTACGTAACTTACAAAGTCAATGGGAAGTCTACAAAGTGTTTGCAGAGTTCCTGGCTTTCCTGGCTACTCCCGGACCCAGGTGTTCAAGCACATCTATCAGATCCTTCTCACTTTCCCCAGCCACACTCAAGAGACAAGGGAAATCATCAGACTTAACGAAACCAAGTAAGATAATGAAGCAATCTCGTCTCAGAATCATCTGAGTACAAAACTAGGGAAGAAACCAGATCAAAGTTGCTGTGTGATGTATATCAGTGCAGCAAAGGGCTTTAATTGGGACTAAGTTTGAATTAAATGGTACTTTAGGAAAAAAAAACTCTTGCTATTAACAAAGACAAAAATGTTACTGAAATATTTTATTCAATATTCCATTGAATAAGCAGCTTAAAGCAATGCTACCTGTGTCGGAAAGAGCTGAGTGGGGACAAGAAGGGAACACAGGCCACACAACACAGCTGACGGAGACTTATATCGGCCATTAACCTTTGGGAGTACAACTTGGCAAATACTGGCCAACCTCTCCTTTTCAAAATATTCTTTCTTTTGGCTCTCTTCCCCTTTATTCTCCTGTAATTATTATCTTTGCCAGCCATTTTTAGATGTTACTGGGTCTTGGAGCTCTGTCCAAGGATATATTTTTTAATTGGCTTTAGGATCTCCCTACAACACAGTAGCTACGTCAATAACTTCAAATAAATAAATTTCACCCAACATTTCTCTCCTGAACATTCCTATTCAGCATTCTGAACTCAAGTTCCCCTGTCTCAAAGATGCCCTCAACCCTGCTCACAACCCCACATCAGTAGTCAATTCACTTCCCACTCTCGGGAGGGAAGCCTTCTATGCCCACTCTTGCTCAGACCCGGAGCAGCCTCCACATCTCCCTCGCTCCCACCAGAGAACGCCCTGCCCTTCAGCAGGTTGAGTCACTACAAGATGGACCGCAGCTTTTAGCCCCTCCTCCATCAACATTCATCCTTACCTATTTCTGGGAATTTAGACTAAAAGACTACAATATTTAACTACAACAATAATCACCCTAAAGTTTCTTAAAAAGCTAAAGTGTCACCTAGGCCACCTACACATTTATAGATGTGCAGCTTGGTCTTCATGTGGGTCCCTGACAACTGGAGCTGATGCTGTCTCTGACTGTTGCCTGCCTCTGGATCCCTTTCCCCTAGCTGGGCTGCCTTGTCTGGCCTCAGTGGGAGAGGATGCACTTAGTCCTGCTGTGACTTGATGGTATGGGGGGGGGGGGGGGAAGAGTTCCCTCCTCTGAGAAAAAGAAGGGATAATGTGAAGAGGGGTTTATGAGGCCACCCTCATAAACCTGGGACTGGAAGGAGAGGGAAGCTGTGATGTAAAGTAAATAAATAAATAAAATAATAAAAAATAAATAATTCTGTATAATCCCTGGCTGTCCTGGAACTCTGTAGACCAGGCTGACCTTGAACTCACAGAGATCCACCTGCCTCTGCCTCCTAAGTACGGGAATTAAAGGCATGCGTTGCCACTGTCTGGCTCTTTTTTAAGTTTTTCTTTTTAAAGATTATTATGTATAAGTGTTTTATCTGCATGTACACCTGTAGCCAGAAGAGGGCACCAGATCTAATTATAGATGATTGTGAGCCATCATGTGGTTGCTGGGAATTGAACTCAGGACCTCTGGAAGAGCAGTCAGTGCTCTTCTGAGTCATCTTTCTGGCCCCTTAATTAAAAAAATTTTAAAGCTAAAAAGTTTAAAGCTAAAATTTTAAAATAAAGTTTATAACCTGTAATCAAGAAAAGTATTTCCTCACTCCAACACACCATACTGTAATTTCTTTCAGTGCTATTAAAGAGTCATTTTTGCTGGGCTGTGGTGTCACAGGCCTTTGATCACAGCACTCAGGAGGCAGAGGGAGGTGGTTCTCTGAGTTCAAGGCCAGCCTGGTCCACAGAGTGAGTTCCAGGACAACCAGGGCTACACAGAGAAACCCTGTCTCAAAAACAACCAAACAAATTTTCCCTCATGGAAACATCCCAAAGGCATAGTCAAAACAGGAGGTTCTGAAACACTGCAAAGCAAGCTGGCCCATAATTTAAGAGTATGTGTGTGTATGTTTAATGTGAGAGGGAAACTGAGAGAATGAGTGAATTAGTTCACGGACACATATGCCCACAGATACCAGAAAAAGGCACTGGACCCCTTAGAGAGCTGGGTACGGCAGCCAGGAGACACCTACCTACTATGCTTTGTGAAAGACAAAATGCTTTCCACCATGTCAGAATCCACCAGAAGTCATAAAACCATTTAACTGTTGGAAACTAGTGCAGTTTCTATTTCTCTTCCAGCCTATGAACACAGATTTAACCAGGAAGTCTGTCACTTCACTGACCTGAAAAGCTAAAATAACCGGCATTTACTAATGGGAATATTTAGACAGAGGAGCTGAAAGAAGTTAATAGTGTCTATCTGGACTGTGGATTTCAGTGGCATGCCTTTCTCTGTACATCCCTGTGTCTGTCCACTTGTTCAAGACCTAAAGTGTAAGTGTAGTGGTTTGTTTTCTGGTCATGTTATGACATTCAAACCTTGCCATTTTTAGTCAGGCAGTAGTGACACAAGTCTTTGATCCCACGACTTGGGAGGCAGAGATAGGTAGATCTCTATGTTTAAGGTTAGCCTGGTTCCAGGGAGTTCCAGGACAGCCAAGGCTACATGGAGAAATCCTGCCTCAGAAAACAAACAAAACAACAACAACAAAAACAAAAAACAAAAAGAATGGCCTCCAGATGCTCATATATTTGAATGCTTAATCACCAGAGAGTGGAACTGTTTGAATGGATTAGAAGGATTAGGAGGTGTGGCCGTATTGGAGGAAATGTGTCACTGGGGGTAGGCTTTGAGGTTTCAAAAGTCCATAGCAGGCCCACTCTTACTCTCTCTTTGCCTTGGACCAAGAGATAACTCACAAAGACTTCTCCAGCACCATGCCTGCCAGTATGTCCTGCTGTGACAATAATGGCCTTTGAAGCTGTAAGTAAGGCCCCAATTAAATGCTTTCTCTTATAAGAGTGACTATGGTCAGGGTGTCTCTTCACAGCAATAGAACAGTAACCAAGACAGTTAGTTAAAGATTTATCTAGACTACTCCTAAGTATTTAAACATGCTCATTAGCTAGGAGGATTAGATTTTAATTAATTGATTAATGTTGAGGCAGGGAATCATGTAGAATAGGCTAGATAAAGCTCTATATAGTTGAGGGTAACCCTGAACTTGAGATCAGTCTTGTACCCCCCAGGTCTGGTTTATGTGGTGCTAGGAATTGAACACAGGGTTATCAGGCTCTGCTCCAGAAGCATGCTGCTAAATGAATTACATCCTCAGCCCCTGCTAGCTAAGGTTCTAAAGGCACCAATCTTAAGAGAGTCATTGGGTGAGTTTTTACTACGCTTTCAAAATTCTGAATCTTTAGATTCAGCACTTACAGGTTTCAAAGAAACTTTTACTCTACAGGTAAGGACCAACCACAAAAATTAATAATGGTGGCAACTAGGAAAAAGTCATAACTGTAAGTTTTGTACGAATGATTAATTTATGATAATTACTCCACAGAGTACTTAGCATATATTACTTTACATATTGCTACATACATATAACTATACAAGGCTGTACACACATGACCCACATGTTGCTGTACTTTGAGTGACTTACAAGCTTTTCTGGAATAATTCTGGCACTTGATTCTTAACTTGCTGACACTGAAACTAACTCTACACATGACTCTTCTCACAATACAACCTCCTACAACACCTACAACCTCCTACAACACTCTGCACTCAACTATTCCAGATCAGTTTTGGTGGTCAACCTAAAGAAGGTTCATATATGTAATACAGTTTTCAATCAACAAACACTCATTCAGAGCAGACACCTGCCCTTGCCCCCACTGAACTTACAAGGCACTATGGCAGTAGAGCTGTCTAGACAGCAAATATGCAAAAAAAAAAAAAGTTACAAACACATGGTTGTGAAACACCATGGAAGAAGCTGACCAGATGAAGTGATGATACTAAGAAGGATGCTGTTTGCAGTTATGGGGTTAAGCTCTGTGAGATGATACTTAGGCCCAGTCCTACACTACTAGGACAGTCAGCCTGAGACCAGGAGGGAGAACAAGAGGAGTCTCCTTTCAGACGACAGAGCAGGTGCAAAGCTCCTTCAAGAGGAAGCAATTTATCAGGCTGAACTTAAAGAAAGAGGCCACATGATTCTGGCACAGCGGGGAACTGCACAAACTGTAAGTAATGACAAAGATGGCTTTAGTATGGCCTTGGTAAAGATGCTTGATTTTTATCTTAAGCTCTACATGCGAATATATTAAAAGGGAGAAGTGATTGTTTCTAGCTCCAACCATTTGCCTGCAAATTTCATAATTCCATTTTTCTTAACACCTGGGTAATATTCCATTGTGTAAATGAGGCACAGTTTCATTACCCATTCATCAGTTGAGGGGCATCTAGGCTGTTTCCAATTCCTGGTTGTTATGAATAGAGTAGCAGTGTACACAGATGAAAAGTCCCTTGGGTATATGCCAAAGTGGTAAAGCTGACCTCGTAGCAGATCAATTTTCAGCTTTCTGAGGATCCCCACACTGATTTCAAGCATACAGTAGCTGTACAAACATACCAGACGCAGTAACTCAGACCCAGAAAGACAAACACTGCATGTTTTCTCATATGAGCGCTAGCTTTTAAACTTTAGATGGATGTGTTTCAATCCAAATAACCACAGAGGTTATGCAGGAAGTAAGGAACAGGGAGCAGAGGGTCTTCCAAGCAAGGGAAATGGAACAGAGTGCTATAAAGAGACAAAGAAACTAGGAGAATTAAATGGGGACATACAAGGAAAGGGTAAAGGAGCGCATATGAGGAAAGACAACTAACACTAACTTTGAAAAGTTATAGGGAATCCTAAAATTGTAGAAACTTCCTAAAATATATATGAAAGGAATTTTAATGAAGTTATCATATAATGGGGGAGACAATTATGCCCCCTTAGTAGTATAAACTAGATACCTTATACTACCAAGTAACTTCCAAGACCAGGAATGGGTTACATCTAAAGTCACTGGCCAAAGGGATCCCACAGACACCTCCAGGGGGGAAAATGATGATAGGATCCTATTGTTGAAGATACCATTTACTTATGTCATGGAACATGGAGAAGTTGATCTGGTGCCCAACCAGCAGTTTCCCTTCTACTGACTAACGTCAGTGCTGGAGGGAAGAGAACAGTAATTACCAGGGCCATCCAGGTTCAAACCCAGGGACCTACAATAGCAAGGTGTGCCAGTGCAGTGTGGCACAACCGTTATGGAAGTCACCAACTACTTTATTTAAAAAATTGGATTTAAGGCCCATTCCTTAATATGGAACTCAGCCATAGCTGATACTGTAAAAGTGGACAAGATCCTGAAACTAAATAGATCATAGGCCCTAGAAGAAAACCTACTATTATTCTGTTAAACGAACATAGAAATAAAATGACTCCTAATGACACACTGCCGTAACAATAGACCAGTACACCACTGCTCAACCCTCATAGGAGAAACGTGTTCCTGCAGTAAATGATAATTAATAGAGACCCACAAGTGGGCAATGTGTGGAATGAGAATCTTTGGAGCAGAGCCATAAATGAGATGTCTTTATCAAACTCCTCTCTTCAGAGATCTTTGCCCAAGAGGAGCAGGAAGACTGTAAGAGCTGGAGGTTATGGATAACTCCAAGGAAAGAATGCCTTTCAGGCACAACAAAACTGATGCATGCATGAACTCACGGAGACCATGACAGCACACAAAAGACCTGTACAAGTTTCAACTAGACAAAATCCAAGCACTGAGAAGAGGTAGAGAGCACCAACTCCTACCCCTAACCAAGAAGCAATGTTATTGATACTCTTGTTGGGAGAAGAAAAATCAGTTTTCATCAATGAAGTGACACTGGGTATATAAACCACACTCCACAGCAGGCCTCACACTCACAAAATTGACTCCATGTTTTCTGTGTGTATGCTTGCCTTGTTTTGGTATGTACTGTGTAGTTTTTACTATTCTGCTTTAAAATTCCTGGGCAGCCCAAGCTACCAGCCATCCACCCAAGTTCTCTTGGACCCACCAATGAAAGACACACACTTTAGCTCATTTCATACAGTAGCTCATTTTTAACTTGACTTGCTGGCTCAGGGACTGGGCTTTTCTAAGCCTCTGCGGCTAGCGTGCCCCTTACTCCAAGCTCAACACCACTACACCTCAGCTTAGCTGCCTGGTTACCTTCAGTGAAGTCCATTGGTCTTGTTGCCCAAGACCCTTTCAGGCTGCCCTTCCGTGGGCCACTTTCCCTTTCTGCCTACATTTTGGAAGAACTCCCCCGAAGTTGAGTCTGTTCCGTTTTTTTCCTTCAAGAATCTCAATTGTCTTCCCTGTTCTCTCCTCTCTCCTAGCCTGTAGGAACCTAGAAGCCCTGCCTCTTTCTTATCACCCAGCCATTAGCCCCTGGCGTCTTTATTGATTGATCAAGAACCAATTGGGCACAAGGACCTTCGTGTATGGACACACAGTTTCCCCATCAAAGCATCAGATCCCCTCCCCTACATTGGTATTTTTGTCTTTGGGGGGTATTTGTTTGGTTTGGGTTTTGGTTTGCTGGGGGTGGGGGTTATTTTGTTTGAGAGAGAAAGAACATTTACTTGGGTGGGTAGGAAAATTGAGGAGGACCTGGGAGGAGTTGGAGGAAGATATTGTATTGTATGAAAAAAATTTAAATCAATAAATAAAAAGGTGGATGGCACCAAATGATTTAAATCTGGGTATGTTAAGACTTGTAAAGAGGTAAGAATAGATGCTAGTAGTGTGGCTAATGTAACAGTGCAGACAAAACAGTCTTGGGCAGAAAGTAAAAGGAAGAGCTGAGCTACTCTTAACAGCAGGCATGGCAGAGAGAGAGAGAGAGAGAGAGAGAGAGAGAGAGAGAGACAGACAGACAGACAGACAGTCTATAGCAAAAGAATGGTACAGTGTCCATTATACCATTAACCAGTAATGAGGAAAGGTTACTCCTCCTCCTCTTCTTCCATCTGTTCATTTGTCTGTTTGTTTTGGAATGGGAGCATCCATTTAAAATTCAGAATAGTTTTTTTTTTAATTTTATGCGTATGGGTTCTTGCCTGAGTGTTTTTCTGTACATCCCTTGTGTGACTTCTGCCCTTTGGATGCCCTGAAACAGATGGTTGTGAACTGCCACATACGAGCTGGGAATTGAACTCAGGCACTCTGGAAGAACAGCCAGTGTTCTTAACCACTGTGCCATCTCTAAGGCCCTTCAAAATGGCTTTAGACATTATTTCTCTTAGATGTCTCAAAAAAGTCATGAAGACAAGTGAGTACCAGTTTAGAAGACTAGGCTAGGAATTATGGGTACACAGATCAAGTTCTCTGAACTTACCTAGCATGTAGTATACAAATGAACCACACTCCAGATGTTCTGAATCAGAACGAGCTTGTACATGTACACATTTTTAATAATCAAGTAATTTTTAATGTCAATTAGAGTCTGAGAACCTCTTATTTAAACAAACTAGAGAAAGATAGGTGCCCAGATTTGCACCCATGTATGAGCCTCATGTATGCTAAATAAACATTTTGCCCTCAGCCTATCTTAATGTAAATACATTTTAATAAGTTTCATCATCTAGATATATAACTCTTTATAGATAAAAACTATGTATGAAGCAATATGTTAGAATAACAGTTCCCCTCAATAAATTCAGCACTATCTAATCTTTTTTAGGCATACAGCATTGGAGAGAAAAATTCTAATTAGACAGTCTTTGAAATGGCATTCACTGAAAGCTATTCTGGAAGTGAATAATCTATTTCATAAATATTTCCTTACAAAATACTCATGAACTATGTTACACATGAGCAAATCAAGGTTCAGGAAGGTAATCTTGCAAATCAACAGCAAAGCCAATATTCAAAAATCAAGGTCAGAGCCATACCACTGAATTTTTCATCCAAAAAAAAAAAAAAACCAGAAAAGAAAAAGCTACCCTGTCCCAAAAATCTCACCCATGATAAGTCATGTACATTAACAATTAGAATGATATAAATGGAGTTAACACTGAAAACAAAAGAATCAGTAAGTGGGAAGCTTTTCTTCTTGGTTTTCACTATTTAGAACTATGATAGCAGAAACTGTATCGTACCCCTTTTTAAGACCTATAAATGCTGGGAGACAGTGTGTGTGTGTGTGTGTGTGTGTGTGTGTGTGTGTGTACATGAGTATACCCATGAGTATACCCATGCCTATGGGGATCCTGAATGGTGACTTTGGTTTCAAAGAGTCATGTATAAATCCCAGTTCACACATCTGCCTAAGGTAATAAAACAAGTCAAATGGCTCAGTCACATGAGGATACTTAGCTGGGCTAAGAACCTGTACACATACTCAGTAGAGTCACCATCACCTGCAGCTATTATTGGAAGAACACATGAATAATAACCATGGGTGAGATTTTAGTACAGAAGGTGAGCTTTTGCTTTAATTTTGATATCTATGTCACACTATCTACCTCAATACTATAGTACTAGCAGGTTTCCTAAAATGCTACAATCCTCTCTGCTAACCCAACCACGACCTCTGATCAATCATCATCCCTACAGTTCTAAGCTTGCTGCTGCTTATCCCCAGGCTAGAGTCTAAGTTCCCTGGCAGAAGAAAGTGAATCTTCTCCATTTCTAGTCGTCTAACATCTCTTTACTGAGTGTTTGTCTGGCACTGCTCTGAGTCCTTAGACTATAGCAATGAACAGAGAAACCCCTGCCTGGTCAGAGCTTCAAGGCTATTATTAGCTTTCCTCATTGCAACAGGGTGACAAAAACAGCAAGTAAGCGTGTGCATCAGCCAGCAGAAACTGTTGTTTAGAAAGCAGGCAGAAGAGTTCAGAGGCTGCTACGTTACTTATCAGGGAAAGTCTCCCATGCCAGAAACCTGAAATAACCTAACCAAAGCAGGCCACACAATCATCTGGAAGGGAGAGTCCCCCTGGCAGAGGAGGAAGGGCAAGTACACCCAGCCTAGGGCACAGTGATGACATCTGCTGGGAAGACTGCAAGCAGTCGGACTGAGTGTAGAAAGGGGCAGGGCAGGGCAGGGCAGAGGGGAAGCTGGTCTAAGCAGATGGGCCACAGGATCTCAAGGAATCCTCTGATCTGTGTGTAGGGACAGAAGAGCAAGAGTGCAAACAGCAAGCCTCACTACAAACACCATCACCACCACCACCACCCACAGCCCCCACCCCCACCCCCACCCTCACCCAGACAAACACCCGGCAGGGCAGAGCTGCTTGAACCAGGCCTGACTTTGGGAGATGATAGACTCCTGTCAGATTTTAAAGACAGAACCCACTAGCTTTGGGAGTGAAGAGAAAGAGAAGCTTAGGAGAGCTTGTAAAGAGTGGAGCTGCCATTTGTTGAAGTGAAGCACTTTTATTTTCCCAGAACCTGGCAAAGTACCTAGTGCACAGTGGACACTCAAATATCTGAGAATCGAGTTTAACTGAATAAACTCCCAGGTAATTCAATATATGGCTTTCCACTTCCTCTAAAGTCTTCAGTGGTGTTAATTCCACAAAGAGGCTTAGACTCAAAGCTTATACAGCACACAGCAACAAATCCTGACCTCCCAACGATCATTTTGTCTTAAATGTACAACCTGTCTGGACACACGGTAAGGCAGCTCTAAAGCCGGTGAGCCTTGAGATTTCTCACCGCAAAAGCGGTGGTTCCGTTCATTAAGGACATCATACTCCTGGAGGGGATGCTGATGCAAAGTGAACTCGATCGCCAAAATGAATTGAAATTGCAGCATTTGATAGATTTTCAGAATTTGACAAGACCAACAAGTCCTGTAATAAGCCATCGACATTTAAAAAAAATTTGCTCCTTTAAGCTGGTTTAAGTACCTTCAAACACATTCCTATAAGAAATCAGAATCTGCTTAACAATGTGACATTTAGAGCGCACACACACACACACACTCTCTCATCATCCCCCAAGGCACGTTCCTGACTATTAGCGATACTGAGAAAAGAGGCAAATAGCTGTCCTAACTCGTGGTACTTCTCATAGTCCTATTCCGGAATTTAGTAATCCAGCACCTTTGTTCTAGCCCTTTGAAGAACCAAGAAGTTAGCAGACATTCCCTGAAAATGAAAGTTAATATCCTTCCTTCCAATCACTTTAAAATTTGAAAGCGTTGTTTTCCCAAATGTCCTACCCTAAAATACAGTGCTTTTTTCTTCTTTTTTCTTTTCTTTTTTTTTTTTTTAGAAATGTGCAAACATCTTTCAGGAAAACATCCTCTAAAAACACTCCTGAGGCCTTGGCTATAGAAGGAAACTGTCTGGGAACACCAAAAACACTTCAGAGAAACTGGCCCTAGAGCACCAAGCAACAGGCGGCACTCTCCTTTTCCCTGCCAGTCAAAGGCCTTGAACCAACGCAAACAAACGGGTGAAATGCCAGCCAGGTTCCCGTATCTCTCCGCTCCCTGTCCACAGCGCTAGCCTGACAACACCACGGCCCCTGGCCGCGGGGCTAAACCGAATGGAACCCGCACTCAACGGATCAGCGGTTGGCAGAGACACGAGTCCGCCTGGGGTTTCCCCCAGCACGGGAAGCGAGTATGAACCGGGACACGCCGCGACTCCGCTTCAACCGGAGCGCGCACGGCCTCCCCCGGGCTCCGCACAGATGGGGACCGAGGTGTGGGCGGGGATGCCCCGGGGAGCGGGAGGTGGGTAGCCCGAGGCCCCGGGAAGGACCGGGGACCCCGAGGGAAGGCCTTGGGCGCCAGTTACGCAGACCCGCAAGCGAGGCGCTAGGAAGCGGAACCGGGCCGGGGACCGGCGGGGAGGTGCAGAAAACACGGGAAACCCGGGGCCGGGAGCGGAGCTGGCGGGGGAGGGGAGCGTCCGCCCGCCGCCGGGACCACGGGACGCAGGGAGGACAGGGGCGCCGCGACCCCCGGACCCCCGAGGACCAGCGGAACAACCGCAGCGCGTCCCCGCCCCCACTCACCATGTAAAGCGTGAAGGGCAGGCCGAGCAGAAAGAGCCACAGGTAGAGGTGGAGCGCGTTCACGAAGGTGGCCTGGTGCGGGTCGTAGTACCAGCCGCCGCTGAGCGCGGCCCACACCCCCTGCCGGAGGATCTGCAGTGTCTGCGACCCCATCCCCACCCGGCGTCGCCGCCGCCGCCGCCGCCGTCCCCGCCCCGGCCCCAGCTTCGGCCTCGTCGCCTGCGCGCCCGCCGACCGGTCTAGCCCCCTCCCGAGCTCCGGGAGAGCGGCCCGGCGCCGCGGCGCTCGCTGGTGCTGCTGCACGAGGAGGAGGAGGAGACGGCGGAGGAGGAGGCGGCGAGCGGCGGGGCGGAGAGCGGCGAGGAGGAGGAGGAGGCCGGGCTCCGGAACGCCGCCGCCATCTTGGCTCCGAGCTCCGAGCCCGAGCCCGGCCCGCCAGCGCTGCCGCCTCCGCCGCCGCCTCCGCCGCCGCGACCCCCGCCGGCCGCCAGCCTCGGCCCGGCGGAGCAGTCGAGCGGGCGCCCCGGAGGACGCGGAGGAAGCCGCGCCCCCTCCGGCTCCTCCTCCCGCTCCCTCCGCCCTCGGAGCGGTCCCCACGGGTACGGGCAGCGCCTCGGCGGCGCGGGCGCCTCCTGTTGGCGCCCGGGAGAAGCAAGGAGACGCTGCCTCTGGCCGGGATGGGTGTGGGGTGGGGTAGGGTGGGTTCGGGTGGGGTGGGATGGGTGTATGCGACAGGGGACTGCACTGCCCTGGGCGTGACCAACCCCGGCAAGCTCATTAAAGAGGAATGGTCTTGAGTTCAGACTCTTGAGTTCGTAGACCTTGCTGCGACTGGTGTTTATGGCATTCGTCCAAGACAAAACAAGTAAAAACATTTTGGGGTAAACTGTCTGAGATGGACACTGCTGGACTGGAAGAATTAAAGAAGAGTTGAAAAGTCACAATGTACACAATTTGAGCAAGAACTGTGTTCGTTAGCCTTTTGGTTGTGTCCGAAGCAGTTTGGGTGTGAAAAGGGTGACATCAAGAACTGAGAGCATTTACTACTTCCAAATAGGAATAAATTAATACAAGTTGCAAGAGATACAAAAGTATGACCGGAACAAGTTATGCATGCACCGCAACTTTTCTTTCTCATGTGGTGCAACTAGTAACCATTTTTATCAATGAGCCAATCTCAGCAGAGTTGAAAGATTCCTGACTCCACCCAAACTTTGAATGGGGTCTTGTATTTCTCTTTTTATAGCTGTGAAAACTGGGAATCATTCTTGGCCCTGTCTAATGTTTCTGAGTTATGTCCGATCTCACTGGATGGCTTTTTTTAAAGGGTTTGAAGGTTGAGTTTATTGTAGCAATAAACGTATTCTGTTTTCCCAGATTAAAGTTACTATAATTAATGAGGGAAGCAAGTGAGCCAAAGCAGTTGGCGACATTTTAAGAAGTGGTTAAAACCCATGGCAATGCCTCCGGGTGTCATGTCACTGTGTAGCTGGTTATGCTCACACCTGCTCCACTTAACCTTCCCAGCACCCCTTTAAGGCACAGCCAGGGCTATCCTTATTTTTATCAATGAGGGCTCTGCCACTCACACTGATTACCCAGGTTCTCTTGTAAGTAAGAAACTGTGGGGTGCTCTGACATCAGCATTCATCCTAGCTGCATGGACTGAGCTTTTCATATCCACTCAGTTTGGAGTTAGAACTCAGGCAGGGCCTTCAGGCTTAAAGATATGGTCAGCTATTCTCAAAGGTAGTGGTGGGGCATCACCTCAGAATGACTTAGACATGGAAATTCTAACATTAACTCTCTAGGGAAACTGGGTGGGGGACTGGGGGAACCCAACAAGTTTTAACAAGCCTCCCAGAGATTGTAAGGACCTTCCAGGTAGGAAGAACACCACTCTGTTGTATAATCACAAAGTGATCTGAGTTCAAAGCACTTTAAAGAGTGTGAATAAATTCACATCAACATATATTTTAAATGTATGTCTAAAAACAAAATCAAGATTAAATAATACAATGTTATAATTAAAATAGTGACCTAATGGCTTGATTCACAGGCACAAGATTGTTGGGTTTTTCTTTTGTGTCTCCCTGAAGGAGACAGGAAAGCTCTCTTGAGAAACTGGAAGTGAACCCAAGCTTTCCAACACAAAGGAAGATGTAAACCAGGATAAAATTCCAATAGCGCATTAGTTTCCATGCCAGCAAACATCCGCTGTGATTTAATATGAAAGGATGGACTGTCACAGTGAGGCCAGCTGGGAGAAATGGGGTCTAGAACCAGAGGCATCCGTGAGGTGGGAGGCCGACCCAGCTGGACCAGAAAAGAGTATGTGGTGGACAAAGAACCAACCAGCAGCAAGCCAGGAAGTCAGCCGGCAGCAGGGATCTCCAATGTGTGAGAAGCCGATGGGCAGCTGCAAGGCAGCCTGGGAAGCTCAAGGAACAGACCAGAATGAGGAAATCTTATGGCAAGAATGAGAAAAATATGTTGCTTACTGCAAGGCCCCAGCCTTGCTGCTAAGGTTTTGTAGGTCTAAATTGATGGCCTTAAGTTTAGGTGCTGGGCAAATTCTAGTGACCCAAGAGAATAAGGCAAGTATCCAAAGGCCAGATTTGATGGCTACTTTCATAGGAAAAGTAGCTTACTGCCTAGAACTGGGACAAATCCTCACACTGTGTGGATGCCTTATGTTGAGGCCCCTGGGTGTTAATGTAAAACCCTAATTCCCTTCCAATACTCCTGGGCTTAATCCCAGAACCTAAAGATGGGAGTTATACAGCAGTAGTCTCTAAGTGGAAAGGGGTTAGCCAGACGGCAGGGCCGGAAAGTTAAAGAGGGCAGGTAGAAACTGCCTCTCTCACCCTGAACCTGGTAGGAGCATTTTAGAAAAATGCAAAATGAACTGACTGAGACCCTGGAGGAAGGGGTGGATCCTACAGGCTTTTCATCTTGTAGCTTTCAAACTGTTTTCAGGCACTCCCACGTGCTTCCTGTGCTATCCACAGGGGCACAGAAAGGTTAAATGGTTTGCCCAGGTCACACACTGTGTCATACTCATAAAACGTAAGTGCAAGATGAAAAATGAAGACATCTAATTTGCTAAATGTTAACACTCCCAGCCAGGCACAAAAGTCATCAATAATGTTATACTTAACATGTCAGCTGTGACAAACCACCACCTGACATTGGCTCATCTTTCAGCTAATCCTATTAAAATGATGTTTCCTGAGTAGCTCACAAACCCCTTAAGGACTGGGAACACCCACAACAGATGCTTTCTCCTTCCTGAAAGGGGAAAAAACTGAACATTCGAAAGCATCTAATGACTCTACCCAAGCCCACCTGTGACAGAGGCATCCATGATACAGCCCTATTAGGTGACAATCACTTTAAGGTCCATGTGTCTTGCCAACTAACTACCCAAAGCCAAAAGTATCCATGTCTCTTCTGTGACCAGATCTTCTCTCTCTTGGTGCAGTCAACATTCACTTACTTGCTCAGACTTGGACCTTCCCCTATAGTCTAAATGTCAGTTCCTTCTCCTACCCACTCCCATTATGTTGCCAAATCAAGCCCTCCTGGTGGATGCTGTCAGCAGCTCTTACCTAATAGTCTGTTGCCACCAATCTCTCCTCCTTCAAAACCTTTGTACCTTCTACCAGCAAATTAATTTCCCTAATCTACTCTTCTTGAAAGCTTTTAATTCCCTCCAGTAACCTGCGGGAGTAAAAGCACCATCCCTGGCCAAGTCTTCAAGGCTCCCTATTAACCTAAATAGTCCCTTTCATTTGACTGCCCCTGCCCCCTCGCAGGAGTCCTTTTTATTGGTGGATATCAGCATATATACTTGTATGTTTATCAGCTCACCCAGTTATCTGTTTATGTGCTCTTATGGACACTGGAGCTAGAAATTCTTAGCCTTTGTCTGCCTTCTAAAATCCATAAAGACCGCTCCTCTCCACCACCCCCACCCCCACTCACTCAGCACTTAATTGTTACTTTCTGTGCCTCCAAATGAAGCGCATTCCTTGATGCTTGATGGCAAGGTGCTTCCCAGTGTGCCCAGGTGCCCGTCAGAAAGCTGTTAAAGATCAGCGCACTCAGTGCAGACGGGCTGCAGAAAGCACAGCGACAGGGGACTTTCCAACCAGGTATGTAGATCTATTTTTTAACCATTTATTTGGTATGTCTATATTTAAAAAGATTCCAACAGTTTTAGAAGATCAGTTCAAAAAAGGAGAAAAACTATGAAATAAAGATCGAAGAGAATTTGGAAGAGAAGTGCCCTAGAATTGTTCCCTAATTCACTTTTTAGCTGTTTACCATGTGTCACTTTATATCACAGACTGATAAATGTCAAATGAAGGGAGGAGAAGAGAGTCCCCAAACCTATATAATGTAATGAGAAACACCAATGTCTGCATATGGAGCTTGATAAAAAGAAGTGGTTTTCTTAAAACCGGGAAGATGATCATTCTTGGAAATCACAGTTCAGTCAGTTTGTTTTAGAACTTCATTTCCACGGGATATGTACTTTATAAGACGAGTTTTAGCCAGGCCCAGTGGTACACACCTTTAATCATAAAACCCAGGCAAAGGCAGGTGGATCTCTGTAAGTTTGAGGCCAGTTTGGTCTGCATAATGAGACTCTGTCAAACGAAAGAAAAAGGCATGTGTTACTTGAGTCTAACCACCTCAGTAATTCTCACTATGGTTTTGTGTCATCTTGAGAGTATGTTATTGGGGGGGGGGCACACTTTCCTTTAATTCACATCCAACACTTCCAGAGCAGGAAAAGGGAAGTATGTAGGCTGTTGTGAAACTCCCCAAATTTTGGGAATTCCTAATTTAGAAACAATATGAGCACTTGGTTTTCATCCTTAAAAGATCCCTCTGATAGTTTAGCTCTACATCACATTAAAGAGCTGTTTACCATTCTGTCTCAGGCATAATTCCGGCAAGACCTACTAAGCCAACTGATGTCAAGGATGTTCTCCAAAGAGCCCGGACACCTGCTAGTAGCCACCAGTGCAGTGTGGATCACCTGCCCTGTACAGGAGCTCGGCAGAAACAGTGGAGTTGTCATCTTGGAAGCCAGATGTCTGGCTCCTCTGTCAAGAAGTGCCAGGAACATTCCTTGGAGGGACCAGAGTGTTCATAGTGGAAAGATCATAGTGTGTGCAGTCGGATGAACCTGGGCTGCATCCACCTTCTGGCGAATTCTAAATTAGTCCTAGCCCCGAGCAAGTGAAAGCCAGCAGGGCTGAAGAGTCGGGGGATCGGGTCCTGCAGACTCATTGCATTTAGTTTTATGACAGGGCTTTTGTTTACTCCCCTAATAGCAAAAATGAAAATTTCCAAGGATAAAATAAAAAGTCATGGCCCATGGAGATAATTTTTACAGCTTTTTAAATGGAACCCTCAATAGTACATGGGAATGCATTTCTCATTAGCTGTGTTTATTCATTTGGGTTAAATTTTGAGGTCTGGATAAGGGTGATATTTTCCATTTGTTACTGAGATTTCACCAATGATAATATACATAATATCTTCTAACTGTATATCAATAGTGCCTCTTCTCTATATATGTTCTAGGAGAGGGATATGCACATAGTAAAATCTCTCAAAATCACAGTGATGAGCAAAACAAAAAGTAAAACATTCTGCCCGTCTGGATTATCCCTTTCTCTGCATTCCAACCTTTAAACTCACTATGGACTTGAGCCCTGTGACAAGTATTTCTCACTGTGTAGTCTACAAACTGCCCAAACCAAGACCTTCCACTAAAAACACAGACTTCTGGGCCTGAGGAGTTGGGTCAGTGGTTAAGGGTGCTACCCTTCTAGGTGACCCAGGTTCATTTCCTAGCACCTTCATTGCAGTTTACAACTGTCTGTGTCTGTAACTCCGGTCTTCTCAGACATCAATCATGCATGTGGTACACATACATGTATGCAGGCAAGCAGGCCATTTGTACACATAAAATGAATAAAAATCTTTTTTAAAAGCCCACAAAACTCTGAGTTCCAATATATCTATATATGGCACATCAGAAAAGACGTCACAATGTTAGGTGCTCCCAAATTAGAGAGTTGGTATAGAGACCTAGTTTCATAGTCATGTGCATAGACGTGTTTTTTTACTGTGCTCGGGATGCAACCCAGGACTTTTCCCCACTCAGTGGTGCGTCCCCGATGTGGCCCACATCACTAGTTATACTCTAGACTCCACATCCAAAAGGCAGTACTGCCTAATCTTTGTCACGTTTATCCTCTGCCTCAGGGAGTGACATCACTCAGTCGTCCTGGTGTCCTGTCCTGCCTGCACACCTCTGCCCCAAGTCTCCTCTATGGATGTTCCCTTTCTTCCCTCTCATCAAAGCTTATCAGTGGGTTAAGAGGGAGGGGACATCTCCGTCATTCATCTCCATGGTCCTGTCTGGTCTACGAGGTGCTGTAGCTTCCCAATCTGACCCAGATAGTGACCCTCAGCCTCGTAAGATAACAGCCGATGAAAGCAAACCCACCTTAAAATACTCCCCAGAATCGTTGTTTGAAGAACACTAACGTGAACCCGGCTTTCAGTTTCACAGCTATAATCGGTATTTGTTTCAATTGGGTTTGGTTTCTTTGATTGTTTTGTTTTCCCCCTCAGGAATAGGAAAGAGTTGCTAAATGTCCAACCTTTAATATATGAAGATTTTCTTCTTATTCAGCATTTAACTTATTTTATTCCCCCACCACCACCCCCAGTGCTTGGAATAAACACAGGGCCTTGTGAATTTCTGTCAAAAGGTCCATCACTTATCCACACACATCTCAGCCCCAGGTCTGTCCTTAGAAAAACTGAAGTAACTTCCTGGGTGTGTGCTTGGGCCAGTTTCTCTACTGATTTGCATCTGACTGGTCTTTCTTTTAAAAAAAAAAGTGGTATTTAACCCAGAAAATTAGATATTTGTATCTTAGATGAAAAAGATGTAGAAAAGTTAGCACTTAGCCAATAGGCCCCACCACCCACCGCTGCTGATGTGTGATATCTTGGTCCTCAGTCTCTGCAGCCCTCTCCCCTTCTGCTCTGAACCATATTCTTAGTGGAATGCAGAGTCGGATTTGGAAAAATTTTTTTATGTCAACACATGCCATGTGCTTTGGCAGTTTGCTCAGTCTGAGAAACTTCAGGGGACATTTTTTCCTTCTGACTTGCCCATGTGTTTCTTTTAGAGTCTTGGCAACGTTTTCTGTGCTTCATGAGTACTAGCCTGCAGCTGCAAGTAACAGACGGCTCAGTCCTTAGCAGGAGTCCCAGAGCCCTCAGCCTTTGGAGGCCGGTTACTTAAGTAACTCTCCACCATGACCGAAGAGCCTGAGATGGTCTCCATGTTGGTTTTGACCTTGGACTGCTTCCTTGATAGAAGCAAAATGGTTGCTTCTATCTTGCTTTCACCCAGAGGTGCCGCTAACCAGAGGTTGACTTCTAAGCAAAGAACTTTCTTTCTTAAGTCCTTGCCATACTTTTGGTCCTGTGATGATTCTCAAGCCAGCTTCTCTTCTGGGCACTAATGTACTCTGGCTGAGTCTGGCCTGTGTTCATAAACCAGTTACTGGGCAGGAACACGGAATCACCCTGAGGCTTGTCTTTTCCAGATGGGGATTTAGGCATAGAAAATCTGTTGAGATGGGAAAATGCCTACAGAAAACTGGATCTTGTTAGGAGACTGAGACGAATGGATGTTGGGCAGATAGACACCCAACCACACAGACTCAGAGACTTGGACTTCACAAAAACACACTATACATACATGTGTACATAATGCCCTTAACAGGGTTTGGTCTATTATTACTTTTTAATGTCAGTTTTTAAGGTTTTAATATGCAATTGCTTTACATCATCAAGGACTCAATACAAATATAAAAAGGGCAGTCAGTGCAACTTCTCCTTACCATTACCCCTAGCCATCCAGGCAGTGAATCAATAAACAAAGGGGAAAATTACATTTTATACACACACAATGAGGTTCACCATCCTATGTTTTTGAACTATGTTGTGTTTTACTATATGAATATGCCAAATATTGTCATGGCTGTAGGTGGGATTTACTTGGTTAATTAACAGTTGGTCCTGGAGAAGGTTAACAGTGAAGAGCACTTTTTGCACTCTTTGAGGAGCAGAGTTTGAATCTCAGCAAGCTCACAGTAAGTCAGGTATCGAACGGGCACATACTCAAAACCCCAGCTCTGAAGACTCCTGAGGCCTGCTGCCTTCCGTCTCAAGAATAGCTGGAACCCGAAGAGGACACCTCACACACTCTTCTGGCTACATGTCCGTACACATATCCTTGCACTCACACAGACAGATAAATAAAATAGAAAAAGATTTTAATTCATGTAGTGCTGGGGTAGAGCCATTGCCTAATGTGTACAAGACCTTCAGTTTGATCTCTCTTTCTCTCTCTCTCTCTCTCACACACACACATGCACACACACACACACACACACACACACGCACTGATACAATGGATAACATTGGGCACATTAGTTACCTTTCTTGTTGCTCTGACATATATATATATATATATAAACAAGCAGCTACAAGGAGGAAGGCCGTATTATTTTGGTTCAGGGTTCCAGTTTGTCGTAGCAATGAAGGCATGGCAGGAGGGTGTGGTGAAGGCTCCTCATGTTAGCAGATCAGGAAACTGAGAAATAGACATAAAACCTGAGCCTTCAAAGGCCAGCCCACCTGTGGCTGCCAGCTGCACTTCCGGCATCAAAAGTCCCATAAGTTGGGAGACTCAAAGCATGAGCTTGTAGGGGGTGGGGGACATTACAGACTCACACTATAACACAGTATCTAATTTGGTGCTTCGGGAGACATCGCTGATGTATAAATCCCTCAGAGCACAGTCAATGCCAGTTTTCTCCAGCGTCTGAAGAAGCGTATGCTCCCATTGGCAGGCTTTGGAAATACTCATTTCAGAACCATTGTCAACAAAGCTTGTCAGATTTTTGGATCTTCAATAATTCGATCATCAAAATCTGATATCTCTAATTCAAATGTTCCCTCTGGTGAGTGAGGCTAAGCTGTTTTCATGTGCCAAGATGCCACTCGCCCTTCTCCCTCAGGCCCTGCCTGTTCAGAACCTTTGCCTCTTTCTCTACTGAATTAACCTTTTGCTTTCTGATATTTGGGGTTCTGGTCTGCAGGAGGGCTGCAAGTATCCATCCAGTTTTATGATTTGTCTTGCGACTCTGTTCATAGATTTTTTTTCTAAGCTTAATTTTAATAAGATTTTTTTGTATTTTTATGTATTTAACTGATACATTAAAATATTATATATACTAATGTGGTATTGTGATTTTTTTTTTGAGACAGGGTTTCACTATGTAGACCAGGCTGGCTTTGAACTCATAGGGATTCCAAACTCAGAGATTCTCCTGCCTCTGCCTCCCGGTATGCTGGCATCAAAGGTGCACGCCACCCTGTCCAGCATACTGTGATGTTTTGGTATATAAGCATATTGTGTAATGTCTAAATCAGATTAAACACTCCTCATTCCCTAATAGTGAAACTCCTCCCTTACAGTTTTGAAACATATAACTTATTGTTGTCATGGTCACTGTCCTATGCTTGCCAGAAGCAGAGATGCCTGACTGTAACTCAGTACCCACCCCTAGTATGTCCTCCACATCCCCCCAACACTACTGCCTCGGCCTCTAGCAGATACCAACTCTAGAAGATGTCTTTGAGGTTATATGATTACATTTCCCCCTTCCATCTCTTCCCTCCAAACCCTCCTCCACATCCCTCCCCAGTAATTGTCATTGCATGCAGGTGTATAGCCTGTGCCCTCTGTAGAATGTTACTTGTATCTATGCTTTTTAAGACTGACTGACTGACACTAGACAGCTAATCGGCATGCTCTTCTCTGGGGAACACCACCTCTCCCACTCCCAGATCTCCTCAGTTGTCTACAGCTCTTCGTGTAGGGTTGAGGCCTCGAGGGCTTTTCCCTGTCCAGCTGGCTGTCAATTGGTGTCAGCCTTGTTCAGCTCACATCCTGTCGGCGAGACACTATTCTAATCGCACCAAGGGATGCAAAGCCATTTCCAAGACCGCCCCAGAGAGAGAGCCCAGTTGTACAAAGCCAAAGCAGAGACATATTTTGAGTCTGTAAGCTGTGAACCCTGGCAGCAGGACTAGGCAAATGCAAATACCAGGGGCCACTTATGTAACTCCCCTTAGCTATGAGATTATAATGTGCATTATCTGTCTCCAGTGGGACAGAAGCTGATCTTTATCCACAGCAACAGAATGTCATAGTCACCACTGAGTAAAACCTTTTGACAAGTATGAGCAGACTTCCGTGGGACTGTCACATTCCATTACAATTATTTGTTTACTTTCTGTCTTTCCCAGAAGGCAAGAATTCTTTAAGGGCAGAAACTTTTTGTCTGCTTAGAATCCCTATAACCGAACATGCTCACCCCTTCTATTGGAACCGGGCCATTGCATGCTCCTTTTCCTGTGAGAAGTCTCTTGCTATGTCCCACACTTTAATATCGTTTGCGGAGCAACCGTCAAATGTCAGTCTCCAAACTAAAGCCCCTCACGTGTGTTACTGTCCTTCACTCCTCACAACAGCTCTGTGAAGGGAGCTCTTATATTTCCCTGCTGTAATAGTGAAGGATCTAAAGAACCAAGAGATGAAAGTAACTCACCTCAGGCAATGCACTAGGTTAGTCAGGGTTCCCTTACTATAACAAACACTTGAGGCAATTGATTCATAAAGAGTTAAAGGTTTGCCTTGGCCAAATACCTGAAATAATTAACTTACAAAGAGCAAAGGGTTTTGTTGTTGTTTTGTTCGGTTTGGTTTTTCTGGCTACAGTTTTAGAGTGTCTAGTTGGCCTGGGTACTTTGAGACTGACTATAGAGTAAAGTGACTCGGATGAAGGGTGTGGGGGCACATGGCAGATAGCAAAACTACTCAGCTCAGCTCACATCCAGGAAGCAAAAGAGAGTCAGGAGAGGGCTAGGACCGTACTACTCCCTCAAGGCACACCTCCAACAACTAGAGATCTCTCCATTGGCCCCACCTTTTAAAGATTCCAAAACTGTCCAATGCCACACTGCCCTGGGGACCAGGCTTTAACATGTGGACCTTTGGGAACACTCTAAGTCCATATGTTATCTGCCAAGTCTAAGGATAATGGTTAAGAGAGAAGGAGGATTGAAATCCCAGGCCATCTAACCCCACACCCACAGCTCCAAACAGCTACATACATTATTTCTCCCCAGTGTGTTGAGAAGAAAAGAAATTCTATGGAAATCAAGTGCTGTGGTTGCATTTGCCCTTGGAAGACAGTTATTTGTCTCAGAAAACACTTTGATGTTCCTATTTGAGTAACCCTGTTCCCATCTCACAAAGAACAAGTAAAGAAAAACAAGAAAGTTACATTGCTTTGTATAAGGAAGGGAGGAGAGCTTGAGGGGATGAAATTTTAGCTGGCTGCTCAAAGTGAGAGAGCGTAAGATTCTGACAAAGGGGACCAGGTGAGGTATTCTGGTAGCTTGAAGGGATAACTAAGTCTTTCCCATGGTGAAGAAGACTGAACCAATAGGAAAATAACCCCGGACTGTCAATGCAAACTATGTACCCCAAAATAAGGCTACATAGAGAGATAGTTTTCTGGGAGGAGGAAAGAGAACTGGTCCCTGAGTTAGGAACAGAGTGGCTCTGGAAGGCAGGGCAACAGACGCTGAAAGCAACAGCTGGGAATAGACGGGAGCAGTGAATATGACAAACAGAACATCCAGCCCACCGTTAAAGCAAGTCGCTGTAAGCCACGGCCACAGGCACTGACTGTCTACTCAAGGCTGCGGGCTCCAGAAGAACTAGCTTCCAAAAGCAGATGGACTTAGGGCTGTCTATGTTGTCCTAAGAGCCCCTTCTCTTCTGTGATTGAACCTGCAGGCTTGCATTTTAGGGTCCACATAGAACAGTTTCACAACTTCAGCTCTAAAGTCATTTGGGGCCAAATATTTGAGTGTTAGGGGAAGGAGACTGCCTTGTGTGTTGTTTAGCAGCACCTCTGGACCCTTTTCTACAAGATGACACAACGATGCCTACAAGAGGCCAGGTTATACCAGACCCCCTTGTGAAACACAAATACCTTTTAAAATAAAGATTTTATCATTTTTCAAAAAGAACTATTTTTATTCATATGCACGTATCCGTGCATGCTGGGGCGGGGGGTGAGTGCCCAAGGAGGCCAGAAGAGGGTGTCAGGGCCCCTGGAGCTAGAGTTATAGGAATTTGTGAGCTACCCAACAGGCATACAGGAAACTGAATTCAGGACCTCTGCAAGAACAGGAAGTGCTCCCAATGACTGAGGCCACCTCAGTCATCAATTATCTCTCAGAGGACCGAAGAAATGGCCCAGCCATTACAAGCGCTTGTTGCTCTTGCAGAAGACAGGAGTTTGGTTCCCAGCACCCAAGTCAAGTGACTCAGAATTACCTGTAACTTTAGCTTTAGGGCTTCTGGTTTCTGAGAGACCCACAGACATGTGCCAAGCACACAGACAGACAGACTGACATAGATACAGACACACAGAAGACAGACAAACATATGCATACACATGCACAAACATCTTTTTTTAAAAAAATAATGTCTTTTGTCATTTCTGAGCATCCTCACAAGGCAGGGGCAAAAATATGCTTCCCTTCCCCTCCCCAGACAGGAACCTCTGGTGCAGATAGAGACCTTTACTCAGTGTGTACTCATCCTGTGTTCTGACATAAAACATGCCCTTTCCCAGTCTCTTCCTTAGCTGTGCTGGGGATCTGACTCAGGACCTCGTGTGTGCTGGGCAAGGGCTCCGCCACAGCTACATCTGCAGCCCTTAAAATGCACCCCTTTAAACCTGACAGAAAAGCAATGGTGCTACTTTGAAAAACAGCCTAGCTGAAGTATTGCCAGGCTTTCTGCCATGAACTTCTGGGACTAGCCGGGAGTTGTTTAAGAATGTTTTTACAGAATTTGTGCAATAACACTAGATAGATAGATAGATAGATAGATAGATAGATAGATAGATAGATAGATAATCATTTTCACAGCATATTGCAATTTTTTGTTTGTTTGGTTTGGTTCGGATTTTTTGGTTTGGTTTGGTTTGGTTTTTGAGTCAGGGTTTCTCCGTGTAACCCCGGCTGTCCTGGAACTCGGTCTGTAGACCAGACTGGCCTCAAATTAAGAGATCCACCTGCCTTTGCCTCCTGAGTACTGGTATAAAAGACATGTGCCGCCATGTCCGGCTCATACTGCAGTTTTAACCTTATGTACACAGAAGAACCGAGAGCTGGCTGGGAGTCATTAGGGTTACTCTATAGTCTCAGTTATTTGGATGCTGAAATGAGAGACCCTCAGGAGTCTGTCTTCAGCTTGAACAATAGCAAGAGTTGACCATCTATATTGCTTTGTAAGCAACAGCTCATTCAGTACTATGTGCTAGAAATGAATACCCAGCTTTGATAAACATTAGGATCTCAAAGGAACTGAGCAGTGTATTATCAGAGTCAGATCCATTCTGCTCTGTTGCCTCTTGGAGATATTCAGAATGGATGTCATTCACACAACTAACACACTCGACTACAAGTTAGATCCAAACTAACAGAGCCTGGTATTTCACAGCAATGGGAAGACAGTAACCTGTGATCACGACAGCCATGCTTCCGTTACCCATGGCCTTTCAGTGCTATGATACAGATGAAATTGCTAGATGTAGTTCTCCAGGCGCTTACTGCAATCTAACCCAGTCTCCCTGCTCTAGGAAAGACGCACTGCCAGTCCCGATTTATGATTCTAAGGTGCAGCTCCACCAGATCTAAGTTGTTTGTTAGTGATCGCCAATTATGTAACACATCCTGCAAATGGGTGGTAAACAATGTAAGAGAATCTAGTTTCTTAGGAAGGGTTGGAGCCTGTGCACAGACACTGTTCAATTCTTTGGCTATTGTTTAAGGAGAGGCTTCTTTCACCCCTGGGATGCATAATAGGCCAATCTCTTATCTGGGGCGGGGGGGGGGGGGGTGGAGGGTGGTGGGAGGGGGGATGGGGATGGGGGGGATTAAAAGTGGTCAGAAGCAATAGACTATACATTGCCAGACACATGCATAATAGGGCATTCTCTTATCTGGGGGTGGGGGTGGAGGGTGGGGGATGGGGCTGGGGTTGGGGGTGGGGATTAAAGGTGGTCAGAAACAATAGACTATACATTTCCAGACATCTGTCACTGGCTGCCATTACCATTACACAACTTCCAGGACTGCAAGGATGGTCCGGAGGGTGCCTGGAAGGAAAGGACCTCAGGTGCGTGACACATCCACTAAATTTCTTTTTTAAGGTCAAACTTGTCTTTTCTGGAAACTGAGACGGGTGCTAGTCTTTTCCGACCCAAATGTCAGGTCTACTTAAGCTGCCACTGAAAGAAAGGGCTTAGCCTGGCTTGGGTTTCTCTCAGCTCCTGCGGAATAAAAAAAAAAAAAAAAACCACAGCTAAGAGCCGAGACTCTGACACTACTTCCTTTCTCAGCATTATAGGCCAGGAGGAGCCTGGGATCTGACATTAACCATTAGGAGTTCCTTAAGCAACAGCAGACTGGAAGAGGCGGCTGTCAAGGTTAATGAAGCAAGTTCAAACTTCCCCCTCGCCCCACCCGCTTTCCGCAGTAAAAGTCAGGGAGGTAGACAAATATGCTGAGTTGGCTCATCCTCCTCAATACAGAGTAATCACGGTGATGGTGACGTGCACCCTGACTAAGCGAAGCAGACCTTTTGCTGTCAGCGGTGGGCTCTGGAGCCGCTGGAACAGAAAGAGTCCGGTTATGTCACGTATGGGGGAGGGAATTGACTAAGGCTCCGAGACCCTGAGGGTTTTCATTAAGGGGAACGTTCGATTCAGTTCTAGTCACTAAAGAAATGGGATGAAAAGAAGACGTGGGTGTACTTAGTGGGAAGAACCTGCAGTGAGCATAAAGAGAAAATGCTCCCAAGAGAGGACTTGAAACTGTCCTTCTAAATCAAGACCAGATCATCCAAGGACTGAAAACTACTCTTAACCTCAGAGAATGATGCCCTTGCTCACCCTAACCACCCGGACTCTTATCAAGTCGACTCCATTTCCTCTACTTTCTAAGGGCTCACTAGTAGCTCCACCCTCAGAGTCCTTGGAGAGGAGACACTCAATCCTGCTTAGACAGCAGAATACAAAAGAACTCAGTGCAGCTTTACTCTTTCTCCATGAATATCTCTCACACATGCTCAGAATATTATGCTTTTAGCTTAAAGTATCCAAACCATCTTCCTGACCTCTTCCATGAGGCCTTCCTTGATTTTCCTAGCACATGCTTCCCTCCCCCAAAACCCTCTTCAGGGCTAGGGATTGAATTTAAGTCCTCCAACATGTTAGTCCTTCATTCTTCTTTAAGGGCCTTTTTCTCTCCAACCCCTTCCTTCCTTTATTTATTTAACACCTGCAATTTCTATGTAACACAATAACACAGTAGAGTTATACAGATACTTTTCTCTGTCTCATGTATTCTGATCGTTCCTTCTCAGGTAGATTATAAACTCCTTGAGGACACTCTAAGCTGCTTAGAGTCAGTTGCTTGGTTCTAGAATTTGGTGATTAGTCTAGTTGGGTGCCTTGTAGCCCCTGAAGTATCTCTATAGCTGGAGAATTTAAGGATCCTTAATTTAACATAATTAATTAGATTATTTCATTAATAAACCACTTATTTATTATAATAATATAATTATAAGAATATAGTATAATAGAATAACTTGTTAATAAATCACTTAAAACAATAATTAAAATTCGAATTAAAATAAATTAAGGATTCTTAAAGAATAGCATCAAGTCAGCCTTGCTTGCTATTAAACCTATATAAACCTGTTCTTTGGTTCCTGTAGCCATCCTAATGCCTGAAGATCAACTTCCCAACAACCTGGATGTTAGGTTCTTGTTCCATTTAATCTTCTTAACAACCCCAGTTCTGCCCTGAACCTCACCCTCCAGATGAGAAGACCTCCACCCTCAGCCCCCACGGCCCCCCAGAGCTGCCAATGTGGATTTCCGTGATACCCAGACCTCAGCACTGGGCCAACTGGGCTCCACCCAGCACAGTTCATCTCTCACTCTGGCTGGCACTGGAAGCTAGCCTATCCCTCTGTCTGCCAAGACCTTCTGGGAATGCCTGCCTTGCTCCTGGTTTCTGGCAGGTCTCTGAGCCCTTTCCATTCTGCCGTCCACCTGAGCTTTCAGTCTGAGATTTTGAAAAATACTCCCCTTGATGTTAGAGAAGCATCAGCACACATGCCCATACTCACAAATGAGCTCATCCGTTCCTTCTAGAATGAACACCCTTTTGTTTCAGCCATTTAGTAACATTTTCAAGTAATCTCAAAGTGAAGCTTAGAATCTTTTTTTTTAAATCATAGAGGTTCCTACAGATCATTCACACAAACCATCTTATTTTGTTCCTAGTCTTAACTTTACTACCCTACAATCATGCTTCTATTTAGAACTTCCTGGCATAGGGGTTTTGCTAATGATGCCTTTGGTGAGGAATTCTCTGTCAGTAAATTGCCATGATGTCTTTATAGAAAGTTCCAGCTTAGTAATGAGATACCATCGAAATGCACTTCTCCATCGAAAGACTGAGACAATTCCCTTCCTACCTTCTACACCCAGAAAGACTGGACAAGTACACCACTACATTCACACACACACACACACACACACACACACACACACACACACAAACACACACTCACACACGGGGAGGAGGAGGGAAAGGGAGGGGGACAATGTGATTAGCTAGCTCTGTCTGGAACATCAGAACGCCCCTAAGCTAGAATGACAACATCATTTTGTTGATGCTGAAATAGGAGGGCGATAAGGCAAGTCTCTGCAGGCGGAGCAGTTGATGTGCAGCTTTTTGTGATTCATATTTCAAAAATGATGCCGTGGGACTAAAAATGCAAAGCAGAGCTTGTTTGTATTGGCAAAAAATGTCACAAAGGGCAGTCACCTTAGCTGTGCCTGTTAAGCTCTGGAGGAAGCAACACTCCAAGCAATCCCCCTGCATACTACGATAACCACACCTCCAAGCTGCAATGGACACTTACTTGGCTTTTACTGTCACAGTGTTGTCACTGTACTCTATGTGATGAGGAGCTAAGAAGATTGTGATTCCCCCCCCCCCGCCCCCGTGTCATAATCTTCCTATAGAGCTTTAGAGATACAAACCAAACTGCATATACTGGGAGGAGTATGGGAAAGATGAGGAGGTCAGGAGGAGGGTGGTCTGACTAACTACAACTAAGAAAATATGAGAAAGCTTATGGAAGGAAACCCACTACTTTGTAGGCTGATTTAAAACATAATTTTTAGAAGGAGGCATTTGAACCTCTGAACTCTACATGGGCGGTAGATGCTTTTCCCAGAAGACACAGGGAAATTAAACTAAAATCTTAGTATTAGATGTATGAAAACCTATGAGCCATTGGTCACAGAGACCCCAGAGGACTCTCAAGCAACAGAAGCTATTGCTATTGCTCTTCTGACTTGCCCACCATAGTTAAGCAATAAGACTGTCTTGCTGAAGACATAGACCACTCTGGTTGTAGGACACAGAGAAACCCAATTAGAACTGAAAGGGAAAGAAACTTCCTCCCTGCTGCCTATAGTGCTGAAAGGTACAATTCAGGCTGCTCAGGGAGAAAAGTCATCGATCTTACCGAGAAGTAGACCCCTACATGCTACAATACTGATCTCCCAGGTCACAGGGGCTATACCAGCATGTCTAATGTTGTCAACCTGGTCAAAAGCCATAGATCATAGGCCCTAGGGGGAACTGTTGTACCTGTTTTGTGAACCCCAAAAGACCACCAAAGAGCTAGGTCTGATGCAATCACACTAGGGTCTTTATTCAAGCTCAAGTTTGGGCCACACCACCATCTCTGACACAGCAGAAGGAGGGGTGAAGCCCCGAGCTTTCCTCTAGACAAGGTTTTATAGGAAATGGCAAGCAAACGAGGGGGTCTCTAGCCTGGCACACATCTGACTGGGGGACCCTTATGGAATTTGGTTGCCCTTTAACATAATTTGCTGGAGACAAACCATAAACTTAACTTCTATTTTCCTCCTAATTGGTGGTTGTTAGGAAGTAGAGTGTCAGGGGCAGGCTTGTAACCTGGAAACTAGTCCCAAGTACCCACTTGTTGGGGAGTAACCTGGAAACTGGTGCTAGGTGCCGGCTTGTTAGTTAACTCAATTTTCAGTCAGGTTCTCTAAAATGGGATCTGAACTCAAGATCTGGTCTCTCAGAACCATGTTGTCAAACTGCCTCCTACATGTTTATATTTACCCTCATGGATCTGTGTAACAGCAACTTTTATTTGCTTGACGTAATTGTTGTCTCTGAGATTTACTGCCTCTGTCTGCTAACCTCGGCCCAGACCTGGAAGCCTCTGGCCTCCATACAATCTAATCTAGGCCTAGAATGTTTTCAGGCTCTGAGACTTGCTGCTGAATGAGCTCATCCCTTTCTTGTCCTTTCTGATCTCTGGCTGGATGATTCAACTTAACTGTTCTGGCTCAAACTCTTCTCCAAGCTGACTTATTCACTCTGTCTTCTCTCTCAGCCTCTGACTGATTTGCTCTGACTGACCTCCATACTAACTTTGGCAATATGTTCTAATCTTCTCTTTCTCATTTCCTGGCTAATTCTGTCTTCACCTCTGTCTAGCTTGTTCTCTCTCTCTGCAACTTGTCTCTCTATAACTGTCCCGGTAAAATGGCCTCCTTCTTCTCTCCCTCTGCATTACTCCCTCTTCTGTTGTCTCTCTTACCTCTCTGTTCTCGTTAGAGTTGGGCATATCCTATTCTGTCAAATCTTTCTGATTTGTCGCTTTATCTGTCACTTAATTAGACATCACTTTGAAACATGTGTGCTTCCTTCTACAAACTAACTTTGCCTTCATTGTTTGAGACTAAAGGTGTGTATTAAGGGAGGGTCTGTATTCCAGCCAGAGGGATTAAAGTTGGGTGCTAAGGACTGAGCCATACCACAACTAGAAACAGTTTTGTTTGCTTTTTTTTTTTTAAGTAAATAACACAATCTCTGGGTTCAAAGTGTAATGTCCTGCAACAGATATGTGTCATTCTCAACTCTGACCAGAGAAGCATCTTTTTACAGTGGGCAACAGTTATTATAGAAATTCATAACTGGTCAAGTGCTGAGGATAAGTGACTGGGAGTTGTCAGCTCTAAATGCGACCACTATACCATCTATACTAACATCTATATCAACCCCATGGAGTTTAGGGGACATGGCAGAAGAAGTGGGGAGAATGTAAGAGCCAGAAGGCATATGACATGCTACAGAATGCTGTCTTCTGGATATGATATGGCTGCTACATTCATCAGAAGCAGTTATCTGCACACCATCAAGCCACTCAGTAAATTCAGCACGGGAACAGGGCTGGAGGGGCTGATGGGGTTCCACCTTTAACTGAAGAGCTATTGCAATTGGCGCCCACTGGGGGAGGAGGGGTCTCAGAAGATAGGAAGGTAGGAGATGTCTGGAGATTATTGGAAAGGGATTGATGGATATTATCAAGATATAGTGGTGTGTGTTTGTGTGTGTGTATGTGTGTACATGTGTGTTAGCTATTTTTCTGTTGCTGTGATGAAACACCATGACTAGAAGCAACTTAGAGAAGGAAGAGTAGAGAAGGAAGAGTTTACTTGGGCTCATAATTCCAGAGGGATAGGATTCCATCATCGCAGGGAAACATGGTAGCAAGTGGTAGGCATGGTGGCAGGAGAGCTGAAGGAGCTGACCTCTTCAAACACAAGCAGGAAGCAGAGAAAAGAAACGAAGTGACAATTTCAAAGCAGTGATGTCCTTCTTCCCCCGATACTGCCCCACCTAAACCTCCCCGAAAGTGTTTTAATGTCTAAGGCCTACTGGAACATTTCTCAGTCATACTACCATATGTATGATATGTATGAAATCATCAAAGGATAAATAAAAAGTAGTTTTAAAAGAGAATGCAAGTGAAAAAGAAAATGGTATTGAGCTACTATAACCAGTATTGTATCCTACTTAGCTCTACCAACTGGTGCACCACAGCAGGATGCCAGTCTCCCCAGATTCATGTGTTGCAATTGAATTCTAAATGTGACAGTATTCAGAGTTTGGCCTTTTGAAGTGATGTTGATTATAAGGTTGAGGCTGTGCTTCGTGAGATTAATGCCCTTATGAAAAAGACCCAGGCAAGTTCCACTGCCCGTGGCGCATGTGAAAGGATTTGTCTGTTTTCCCAGGAGTCACACCTTTGCCAGATGCTGTATTTTTTTTTGTTTGTTTGTTTGTTGTTTCTTTTTTTTCGAGACAGGGTTTCTCTATGTAGCCCTGGCTGTCCTGGAACTCACTCTGTAGACCAGGCTGGCCTCGAACTCAGAAATCCACCTGCCTCTGCCTCCCAAGTGCTGGGATTAAAGGCGTGCACCACCACCGCCCGGCTTGCCAGATGCTGTATTTACTGGCAATTTGATTTTAGATGTCTCAGCCACCAGAACTATAAGAGATAAATTTCTGTTGTTTATAACGCAGTCTGTAATGCTCTGTTACAACGTAAGTGAACTAACATCACCTCCCTTCTGAAATCCAGCAGCACCAGGGAGGGTGTATTGATTCTCTCTTGGCTCTTACTGGGCAGAAAAGAATTCTCTCCAAATATAAAAATTCCTGGGAATGCCTCCCCTCCTTCATTGCCTCAGGTTTCCAGACTTCTTTCTCTTGGAGATTCCAGACTTCTCTTGGAATCCAGAGACAGGAGGAACTACAGTGATCTATTTATTTATTCTTGATTTTTTTTTTGAGACAGGGTTTCTTTCTCTGTGTAACCCTGACTGTCCTAGAACTTGCTCTGTAAACCAGACTGGCCTCAAACACACAGAGATCCTCCTGAGTGCTGCGATTAAAGGCATAGACCACCACCACCTGGGTAACACTGGGCTCCTTTAAAAACCACATTACCATAGGGTGTTCACTGGAAGAATAAAGGTCTACAAGTCAGAAGAGATGAACTTCATTCTTCTTGTCTTAGTTCAGTACTTGACATTAGGGTATCAAAGCTCGCTCTCTCTCTCTCTCTCTCTCTCTCTCTCTCTCTCTCTCTCTCTCTCTCTCTCTCTCTCTCTCCAGAACTCAAACCCTGGTGTGTGTGAGGTCCTGTCATCTATGAGCCTCTGTTAGTATAAAAAACTGGCTTCATTTGAACATGCCTGCATCTGAACACTCTTTCCAAGAACCTTGCTAATGATTCCATGGAGAGCACCAAATGACCTATGGATCAGTTGTAGTTTTACACTTTCAATTTATACAAACAAGAAAAGGAGGCACAGCTGGATTTGCTGGAAATTGACAATCTGGTTTTATTTTGAAACCGTGGCTGGTAAATTGTACACTGAAGGCTTGGCTTGCAGCAAATGAGTGTATGTGGAAACAGAAGCCAGTCAGTTCATGTAGTCTCCATTTCTACAACTCTAACAACACCGATCAGTGGATTACAGCTCAACTAAGAAAAGCAGAATGCTTGATGCAGGCAGGATTCTGGGAGAGGCTGAGATACCTTGCCTGGCAGCTCAGGAGCCTCTTGCAAGCATTCAAATACTACCAGGGTGTCTGTTGAGAAGACATTTGCACATATAAATGAGTTCTTAAATCTGTTAACATGGGGGGACTGGATGAACTTGACCTAACCAAGAGAGGAATTCAACAGAAGGAAGAGTCTCTATATCAAAGCTAGAAGAAACAAGACAAGAAACGGGCCAGGCTAGGAGCTAAGAATGGGTGCTCCATGGTGGGGTATCTGCCAGGAAGTACACCTTAATATGAGCTTGGAGCTGAATTTGGGATAGTCTGAAGAAATTTGGGCAAAGGTTACAGAGAGAACACAGCCAAAGAGGTTGACAAACATCATTGCATCATTGGGAGGCAGAGGCAGGAGGCTCCTGAATTTGAGGCCAGTCTGAGACTGTGTAACACACACACACACACACACACACACACACACACACGGAGGGGGAGAGAGAGAGAGAGAGAGAGAGAGAGAGAGAGAGAGAGAGAGAGAGAGAGAGAGACTGGATGACACACACTTTCATTCAGCCTTTGAGAACACGGAGCAGAGAGCTAGGTCTCCGGGTTGCCATGGTTTTTGTGGAAAAACTGTGAGAAAAATACATGGGTGTTATTGAAGGTGCTAAATTTGTGGTAATTTGTTACTCAGTGCAGAACTAGAATCCACAATTTATAAATGCTTTCTCCTCCTCCTCCTCCTCCTCTTCCTCCTCCTCCTCCTCCTCTTCTCCCTCCTCCATCTCTTCCTCCTTTCTCTATGATTGGGGTCCAATACCTCACTACCCTAGGCAAGTACCCTACCACTGAACTACATTTCTACATACCATAAGCGGTTAAACAAACAAACAAACCCTTTTGTCTAAAAGACCAAACCATTCTTTAAAGAGAAGCCTACCAATTACTGTGGACTAAGCCTACCAGACAGGTCCCTTGCTACTTAAAGTATGGGCCATGGGCCGCCAGCATCCACCAGGCCTAGTGAATCATTGGAAACTGTCTCCTCAGTCTGCATCTGGATATACTGCATCAAAGCTTTCGTTCTAAGAGAGTTCCTGGTAGCCTGCATATGTGTTAAAGCTCAAGAAGAACAGTTAGCGTCTAAGTCACAGCTGAAGCTCTTGATTCAGCAAAACCCAAGCCTGGCACCCAAGTTTTATCAGCTGGGTGACTTTAGACAAATTACTGGGTCTCGCTGAACTTCTACTAAAATGGAGCAAGCAATAGTGACTGCAAAGGATTGGGGGAGGGGCTCAACAGAGCAGCGTTTTAGCTTACCGTTAGCCTAGCACTGAGTGAAGGCTTAATGCCATGTGGATATTACTAACATGGATAACAATACATGTGGATATTATTGGATTGGGCGCTAATAACAAGGTCAATTAAACATCAAAGGAGTAGGCCAGCAACACCAACTGGGAGATGGTCATCAATCTCCTCATCTGGGGACATACTGATACTGACTCCTCAGGGACCACAGAAGGTTGTGACCTTAGTGTACTACCCCCGGAAGCCATCCCGAACACCAGACAGGGTCAGTCATATATTGCCCTCAGAAGCACCTGTACCTCGCACCCCCATGTCCCCTGTCAGCATTAACGCTACTGGACTTGACCCCACTTAGCTAATGAGTTCTGTCCTTAGACCACAGAGAAGATTGTGAAGCTCAGGTGGTATGTGTCCCTGATCTCCAATGACAGCTTCCCCATAGAAAAGATGAAGGGATAAGCTGGGGCTGTCGAGCCATGTGGCTGGTTTCAAAGAAACCTGAGATTCCATTTTTTTTTTTTTGTCTCGCTTGTTTGTCTTGTTTTAATGTTGGAGAAGGCAGTGACACAGGAATTTGTGTCATCAAGGATGAAAATAGGCACCGAGGCTGACAATTCCAAATGACTTATGCAATGACATCTATGATCCCTTCTGGAGAGACCCGGCTCCCCCTCCTGGCTTCCCCATTCTCAGCAATGTTCCTGTGGCTTCTTCTTCACCATCTCTCTCCCCAGCCAGTGCAATCTCTATGGTTCAATACAAATGACAAAGATGACGTGGATAATGACAGCAGTTCTCCTTTACAGAATGTCCCAAAGTGCCAGGCACTGCTCATGCATTATTTACGGTCCTTGTAATAACTCCAGGAAAGAGGCATTATGCTCCTTTTCAGTCATGGAAAACTGAGGGCCCAGAGAGGTTAAGTGGCTTGCCCAAGATTACACAGCAGATAAAAGAGCCTTTGATTCATCCCAAGTCTCCTTGACTCTGAGGTCTGTGTTCCTCTCTTGTCCCTATCATCCCCCCCCCAATTCTTTTTTGTAGTAGGGCCTTCAAGGCCACTGCCCAGTCAGCGCTTGAGTTATCGTCTCTCCTGCCCTTCCTAGGACCGCACTACCTCCTCCTGTCTGGCTCCTGGATACACATAGCACACACCTTGTTCTGAGGCACAAATTTTCCAATCTCACTGTCCACAAGAGTATCAATGCCATCCGAGTGATGGCAGTGCACACCTTTAATCCCAGCGCTCGGGAGGCAGAGGCGGGCAGATCTCTTGTGAGTTTGAGGTCAGTCTGGTCTATAGAGCGAGTTCCAGGCCAGCCAAGGCTACACAGAGAAATTCTGTCTCAAAAAAAAAAATAAAACAAAACAAAATAACAGAACAACAACAAAGTAACTGCGTCTAACCCATAAGGCATAGCCTGGAGCTCCCAGAGTTTGAGAATGCCTGCTCTAGTCAGGGTTACACAGGTAGATGTTTTGACAGGAAGCTTGTTAGGGAATTGGCTAGTGCAGTTAGGGGGGCTGAGAGGTCCTGCAGGCTTACTCCCTGGGATGCTGGTAGCACCGCTCAGTTCAAACCCAAAAGTATCCAAAGAGGGAAAGGGAAAGTGTAACTCTTGGCTTGAAGCCTAAAGTCTTATTATCTGAAAAAGAGTCCTCAAGAGAAAGTACTGAAGCCGGAAGGATGGCAACCCTGGGTTCTGATGGTCAAGGCAGAGGTGAGCAGGTCTCAGGCATTTGGGTAAGGTACCAGCTCACCTTCAGGTTTGCTCTCGGTGTGTCTACCTACACTGTAGGTCTGTCCTCCTCTCTTTGACTATTCAAACTCACATGCTAACCTCCTCTGGAGACACCTCCACATCTGTAAACGAAACAGAGAGTTTCCTGGTTTCCAGATATGTCTTAGGAACCTAAAATTAGTCATCTGCAGCAATTGCTGTGCTTGCTGCTGTGAAGAAATCATTGGCAGAGGCAGCTAACGAGGTAAAAGGTGATTTGGGCTCATGGTTTGAGTAGGGTTCATTCGGCCAGGAAGGTGCAACAGAGTTTGTGGTGCCCTCCTTCCACCCAGTCAACCCTCATATCTTAAAGGTTCTGTGCAGTGGTTCCCAACCTTCCTCATGCAGTCCCTCATGTTATGGTGACTCCCCAACCATAAAATTGGTTTTGTTGCAACTTCATTACTGTGATTTTGCTACTGTTATGAATCGTTAATGCAAATATCTGTGTTTTCTGATGATCTTAGGTTACCTCACCCGCCAGAAGGGTCTCGACCCACAGGTTGTGAACCACTGTCATAGTCACCTCAAACGGTCGGAGGCTGTGAGGCTGTGTGTTCAAACAGATGAGCTGAGGTGTCTGTCTGTCTCCTCCTCACTGTGGTGTGTGTGTGTGTGTGTGTGTGTGTGTGTGTGTGTGTGTTGGCTCTCTTTCTAGACGTACTTACCTCACAAAGAAGGTCATATGCATCTCCCACCCTAGCTCATGATTGCAGACTCCTGCTCCAGGTGCCTCTCTGCTCCTTTAGTGTTCTCTTTTTATGCTTCTCTTTCTTTCAAAACTGTCTGATTGCCCGGACCTATCCCGCTGCTCTCGGAATGAATGATGCTTTGACCTGCAATTATAACCACCCCCTCCCCGTCTGGCTTCTATGACCCTTCCAAATCCCAGCCCTATTTTCCAGCCAAAAAAGTCTTCCATCTGCTCTTGATGATTTTCTGCTCGACCTTAGCTTCCGCCCCGTTCTGCCAAGAATACTGATTCTCCCAATTCTCTGCGATGGTTCGGCATTGTCCAAGAGGAGTTTCAAAGTCCATCTTCTCTACAGAAATGGCCTTAATCTTTCCCAAGGACCTCATGCTTTGCTCTTTTGCTGTGGTACTTTATCCTTGCATCTCTAGTGACAGTCACTCCATGCATTTCATCACAGAGAAAGATGTGCATGTTTTTCTCTCCTTTCAGAGCTATATGTGTTTTTGGGTTTGGGTGGTTTCTCCCCCCACCCCTTTGATAATCTTACAGTTTCTAACAAAATGCCTTCCTCTCATTAAGAGCTTGATATGAATCCATCGGCCCATCAGCCGGCTGGGTGACTGGATAGGAGGTCACAGGCACTGAATTCCTATCTAGGCTTTGACAGCCGGGGAACCATGGCAAGAGAAAGCTGAATCGTTCAGGAGAACAGCTGCCGTAAGCACACTGAGGAAGAATAGTCGGGACAAGCGAACGAACCTGGGGATCATATCAGACTGCTTGTGCTCAAGCTTTGTCGGCAGAATACCTGAAAACATCAGTAAGAGATAATCCAGCATGACCTCAAAACTAGCTGCCATCATAAAAACATACATTGGCTTAAATATAGGGGTTTGACATATTCAGTGTCCTTTCCATGTATGTATTTTTTATTTATTTGAATGCCATACAGACTTGCCTATAGGGGATCTGATGGAGAAAAAAATATCAATTAAAGTCCCCTTTTCAAAATGACTCTAGCTTGTTAAAACAAAAACAAAAAGTTGACAAAAAAACCCCCACAAAAACAAAAAACAGTCAGGCAGTGGTGGTGGCACACGTCCTTAATCCCAGCACTTGGGAGGCAGAGGCAGGCGGATTTCTGAGTTCAAGGCCAGCCTGGTCTACAGAGTGAGTTCCAGGACAGCCAGGGATACACAGAGAAACCCTGTCTCCAAAAACAACAACAAAAACAAAAAACAAAAACAAGGGCTGGAGAGATGGCTCAGCGGTTAAGGGCACTGACTGTTCTTCCAGAGGTCCTGAGTTCAATTCCCAGCAACCACATGGTGGCACACAACCATCTGTATTGAGATCTGATGCTCTCTTCTGGGGTGGCTGAAGACAGCCGCATTATACTCAAATACATAAAATAAATAAATCTTTAAAAAACAAAACAAAACAAAAAAACAAAAAAACCAACCAGCAAACAAACAAAAAACCACAAACAAACAAACAAACTGAAACCTAACAAACGCACAATGGAACACTTCCCCCTCCTAATTTCATCTCCTCTCCTTCCTCCTTTATTTTTTTAACCACTGAGTCCAAATTAGTGCTGCCTGTGTGTCTATATGTACATGGGTGAGTGGTCATCCAATAGAACATGGACAACCTGCCAGTGACCAGATGTGAATAGCTCTTCAGCTACAGGTACGGCCGCATGTGGTCATGCTCCGTCCATGCTAGGCTATAGACAGGTTTGGTCTTCCACCTGTCTCGTGCAGACAGCCATAGCTACTATGAGTTCACGAGTACAGCATCCATGTCGAGCCCATAAGATAGCATTTCATAGCCCTCCTCCCCATCTCCTAATCCCTTTTTACATTTTTTCTGCCCATCTTCCTTGACATTCCCTCCGCTTTAGGGAAGGGTTTGATACAGATGTCCTCTTTAGAGCTGAGTATTCAGTCCCTCATTCCCAGCACTGATTACTTACGGGTCTCTGCGTTAACCATTACCTATTGTAAAAACAAGCTTCTCTGGTCAAGGTTGTAAGTAGCACAAATCTGTAGGTTTAAAAATCAGTATTTAGAAGGCAGTTTGGCCATTTCCTGATTATTGTTATTGCTTGTTTGCTTGCTTTGTCAATTTGACCCAAGTTAGAGTTGTCTGGGAAGAGGGAACTTTAACTGAGAAAATGCCTCTATCAGATTGCCTATATCCAAGTGCAGAGGGCATTTTCTTGACTAATGTGTGATGTGGGAGAGGCCAGTTCACTGGGGCTGGTGCTACTCCTGGGCAGCTGGAAGGAGGCTTTGCTGCCCATGGGATCAAGCCCTCCAGCAGCGTTACTCCATAGCTTCTGTTTGAGTTCCTTCCTCTAGGTTCCTCCCTTTATTCCTTCCCCTTGCTTCCCTCGGTGAGCCAGCATGACTTGAGAGTTTTAAGATAAAATAAACCCTTCTGTCCCTAAGTTGCTTTGGAGCATAATGTTTTATCACCACAATAGAAACCCTAACTAAGACAGAGACCATCTAGAGAAACAACTGTACTGGGTCCCCTCTTCATCTGTGGTCTCGCAGTCACTGGCTTATAGTTAAGTTTACAGTATCAACTTCCTTCTGTGGGACAGGGCTCAAATCCTATAGAAAGTGACTGGTTACTCCCAATCACTGGGGCCAATGGCCTTTTCTAGCTCTCGGCTGTGTTAGTTCCAGTGCTGCCTTCATCCCGGGGAAAGCCTCCTGTATTTGGAAGGCTTCTACTATATCAGACCATCAGAAAGGCCACCTTGGATTTGGGGCAGTTATCTACCAGTTATCAGGCTAATTGCTTTTTTCCTCCTCTTCTACTGGAGTCCTGTGGATTTTTCCTTGTTTTCCCATTCATCCTTTATTTGTGTGTACTAATAGCACAAAATGATTGTTTTTATCATGACATTTCAAGACGTGTATATTTTGGTCACATTCACCCTCCCCTTACCCTTCCTCACTCCACCCTGCCTCCTCTTGATCCCTCTTCTATGCCTAAATATTCCCCCTTTTACATCATCTTCGTTTTTAAAAACATCTGGGTTCCACATCGAGAGAAGATATGTGCTATTTACCTTTTTAAGACTGGTTTAGCCTGTTGTGGTGGAGCACACTGGTAGGATTTGTTGAAGGAGGCAGAGGCAGGAGGATCACAAGTTCGAGGCCAGCCTGGGCTACACATTTTAAGGCTGGAGAGATGGACCAGCAGTTAAGAGCACTGACTGTTCTTCCAGAGGTCCTGAGTTCAATTCCCAGAAACCACATGGTGGCTCACAACCATCTGTAATGGGACCCGATGCTTTCTTCTGGTGTGTCTGAAGACAGCGACAGTGTACTCAAATAAATAAAATAAATAAATCTTTAAAAAAAAAAGGATGGGTTTATTTTGCTTAACGTGATTATTTCTAGCTCCATATATTTCCCTGCAAAGGACACATTTTTTTTTAATTCTTTACGGTTGAATAAAACTTTCCCATAGTTCTTTCTCAAAGGCAGGTAAACATATATTTTCCAGAAGTGTCTAGAAAAACCCATGTGCTTTACTTACTTCAGATGTTACTATGACAAAGTACTGGACCAAAATTCTGGTGAATAGCTCCAAAGGGGGTGCAGTCCATCATGGCAGGGACGAGTTAGTGAAGGGAACACAAGCACGACTACTCATGCTGTAGCAGCAATCAGGAAAACAAGAGAACAAGAAAGGGGACTGGGCTAGAAAGCCTCAGAGCAACCCCCAGTGACATGCTTCCTCCATCAAGCCTGCTGGCTTCTGCAGTTTTCAAACCTCCTCAACCACCATCAGCCAAGTGTTCACACATATGTGCCTTACAGGAGACTTGTTACACTCAAACCACACCACCATGTTTGTGACTCACTGGTCCAGTCATCCTAGGGCTGCCTAATTCAGACATCTGGGATGGAGATGGGACTCAGACCATCAGAAAAGCCACCTTGGGTTTGTGGTAGAACCCATTATGTGGAGTCTTCTGGACGCATAGGAAACAGTATATGGAGACTATGATTGCCCAGGGCTGGGTTTGAGACCTTACCATTTGAGACAAACAGTAAACAATAGGAAGTACGTCGTCCAAGAGTCCCAGCACCACAGCTCTGGCAATCACCTGCTGGCCTGGGTGGTTCTCGTGCAAATCTACTGCTTGGTCAGTAGAGCTTACTGAACACATGTCTGTTAGGTAGCATTGCAACGATAGAGAAATAAGAGGAGACAACGAAGAGAATACAAATAAACAGACAGACAGAACATGTGCTGAGCAGGTCCTCCTCTTTCGAAGGTGGTGCTCATCATACCAAGTTGCAGGACCAACTTGGGTCCCTTCCTTCTTAAGTTGTTCTCTTACTCAACTCTCAATTTTCTTATCACTACTTTTTTCCTCTTTTATTCCTTACCCTTTTCTGTGTTCAAGAAAACCATGTAATAGAAATTAAGAATGTAGTATCTGAAGGCTGTGGCATAGCTCTGTGGTAGAGCATGTGCTTAGCATACACAAGACTCTCTCTATGTTCAACCCCAGTGCTAATAAATGAATAAATAAATAAGTACATGCATGCATACATACATACATACGAAAACAAATAAATCTGAATGTAGAATCTAGAACTGAATTTCTTGTCTGGGAATTCTTACTTTGAGCCACAGCAGTGACTTTTAAACCATTGCTTCATGTTTTTAAAGCTTCTGTTTCTCACCACTAAGTTATACTAACAATCATGTCTATTTTCCTGAGAGTTTAAAGTAATGTGGATCAACACCAATAACAACTGCTTAAACTTTCTTTGTTGTTATTTCATGTGTAATAAATGTGCGTGTCCGTGTGTGTGTGTGTGTGTGTGTGTGTGTGTGTGTGTGTGCATATTCTATTGTGTGTGTGGTGTCTTCATCGATTGCTCTCCATCTTATTTATTGAGACAAGGTTTATTGCTATGCCCAGAACTTGCAGATTCTAGAGAGTTTATATCCATTCTGTCCTGAGAATCCCACCTTTGCCTGCCAAATGCTGGTTGGCAACTTTTATAAATGGCATCCATGTTTGTCTGATTTTCAAGTGGGTTCTGGGAATCCAAAGTTCATGCTCATGGGGCGAGCACTTTATCCCTAGAGCCATCTCCCCAGCCCATCTTTTCTTCTCTATTCATTCTCTTTTAATTGAACCACACCTTCATCCTCTTCTGTCTTACCGTATTCCAGAGTTAGAGATGCTAGGAAGCAAGCAGGATTGAAGAATGTGGATTAAACCTTCCACTGGGGAATGGAACAGAACCATTTTAGTTCCTCTGCTTCTCTTCATTTTAAGTAAAGTATTTAAAGGATGCTATATGAATAGAATTATGGCAGAGATGGAAATGCACAAAACCAGTTGAGAGGCACACATATGTGGTACATATGCAAGAAGAGTGAATGTTCTGTTCTGGGTAAAGAAACTCTCAGCTATTTCTAACTTCATCTTGGCCTGGTGTGTTCAGTTAGTTAGGGTAGTTTCTGATGAGATCGAGTCTATGGCTTCAGTTTCAGAATGTAGCGACCCTACTTTTCATTGTAGAGCTACAGCTGCTCTCCTGACCCTGGCCAGCGACCTGTAAGTGTCTCAGAAGGTTATGAGTTGGAAGAAGTTGAAGCAGACCAAGTCTATCACCTTTGGAGGGAACAGCACAACAGGAAATACCTGCTGTTTTTTGGATGAGTGTCAGCCAGGCTATTTGATTTGAAGAACACATAGCCGATGGTGGTATATAACTTGATTGAACTCAGAATTACCTAGGAGACCCACCTCTTGGTGAATCTGGGAGGACATTTCTGGGAGGATTACCTGAGAAGAAAAGACTTACCTTGAATATAGGTGTGGTAATTTGAATATGCTTGGCCCCCAAGGAATAGCACTCTTAGGAGGTGTGACCTTGTTTGAGGAAGTGTGTCATGATGGGGGCGGGGGGCGTTGAGTGAGCTTTCTCCTAGCTGCCTGGAAACCAGTCTTCTCATGTTTGCCTTTGGAACAAGATGTAGAACACTCAGGTCCTTCTCTAGCACCATCTCTGCCTGGATGCTGCCATGCTTCCTACCTTTAGGATAACAGACTAAACCCCTGAACCTGTAAGCTAGCCCCAATTAAATGTTTTCCTTTATAAGAGTTGCCTTGGTCATGGTGTCTCTTCATAGCAATGAAAACCCTAACTATGATAATAGGTGATGTCATCCTTTGAGTTAGGGGCCCAGACAGTTGGGATAATGCCAGATGAACACTGACATTTTTCACTCTCTGCTTCCCAATTAGTGTCAAGGACCAAGCCACTGGCCACCATGTCTTCCTAGCCATGGTGAACTATATATAATCCTTACATTCATTGACACTATTCAATCTAGAATGTTCCTCATTGCAGAATGTGTCATTAGCTTCCTCTTAGTAGTCCTGGTCACAGAAGTTACAAAGAGCCCTTCCTTAATCCAACCATCCATGTCAGTGTCATTGGTTTTGATTTCTCCGAGAGGGTCAAAATGGTACCCAGGCATCTTTTCCTTAAAATAGCAGCCATGGGTGCAGACTTGGAGAGTGTCTGTATCAGTTTATCTCATGTAACTTACCTTTGGGTATTCTTTCTCTCTTGGCCTCTTGGTCTCCTGTCTAGAGAAAACTGGGTCCAGTTTGCAGCACCTGTGAAGCTGACAGCATAAGCAACAGGTGAGGTCCTACTTGGCTCAGACTGTACACAACCCTCATCTAGTAATAATGTAACTGGCAGAAACCTCTTACCTATGTGTGCTGTGTACATATAATCTTTAAACAATGTGTTTAGCAACACAAGACACACAGAGACACTCGTGCTGAGCCATACACACACCCCTCTCTAAATAATGGGGGAACTTTCTTCTCCCCTAATGACAGTTTAACTCTGACAGAGCCTGTTCAGTCTTACTCTTGTCACATCTGGGTAGAAAGATAGAAAAGTGTAGCTAGCCTGAAATGCTTTGAGATGTGTGAGCAATAAGACAAAACTTTATTATTTAGTGAACTTTTAGGGAGAAATTCCTATTATACCTATGTGTATGTTACAGGAAGGGATATGTAGAGATATTATTGCATGGTCCATCAGTCAAAACAGAGAGCCATCCAAACTATTTCTATCCTTATAACCTGGGGGCCTTTGTATATTAACATTTACATGCCCACTCCTCCCTTGTAGCTTTGTTGTGGTATATAGATTTAGATATAGAGATACAGATATAGATAGATAGATAGATCAGTGTATACTCTCTGTGTTACTTCACAGTTTATGTGGCTTTTATTGAATACAACATTAAGAATGTGGATATACTCAGTCCAAATAGTGACCCCAAGTACTGATAGCACCTAGTTATGCTCACTGCTGGCTACATATGCTAGGGTGTCCAGCCAATCACAGCAGGAGTCGCTGAGTGTGGTTGTGGGGGCAAATGGATATTGCCAGAAATCACATCCAAATGGCTCTCAGGTTGAAAGTGGATGAGCGTTTCATTTTTCTTTTCTTGTATTTTTAAGATGGTCCTGCTTTGTAGCTACAACTGACTTCAAAGTTGCAATTCTCTTGTCCCAGTCTCCCAGTATGTGCCAGCATGCCCAGATGGGAGGGACTATTTTCCCCGGCCCACGGGAAAATGCCATGCTGAGCCTCTATCCTTGTTTAAGGCTGTACTCCAAGCTTCTTCCTTGCTCAGCTCTCTGAGATGGTACGTGTGACAAAGATGGTCGCTTACAGATCCATAGGCAGACTGCGTGTATAGCTGACCAGAGACACCGCTGGGACGAAGTGAGGAAGAAGAGCAGGTAGGTAAGACCAGTGGCTTCATCCTTTAACCTTCAACTTAAATGTCAGTTCCCTGAATCTTCCATCCAAATTGAGTCACCTGTGACACACTTGTTTGGAACCCCAGGCCTTTCCAAGTAGAACTAATGAAAACTTGGCCATTGATCAATCTCTCCCTTCTGATGGCCTCTTTCCTCTTGTCTTTGCGGGAGTCTCATGGTTTTATCTCTACCTTCCCCAGCGGATGCTTCTCAGCATTACCTCGCTGGTTTCTCATCCTACCCCTCGGTCCCTAAGTGTTACCCATCCCCACTCCATCTTGGAGTTTTCTCTCTGTGTCCTGTCTCTAGGGGTCTCAACCAGGTTCACACCTCTGAACCCCACCCCACCTATGCCACAGTCTGATAGACTGTCCACAACACAGTATTAGTTCAGGCTAATGAGGGCTCAGCCCAGTTCATTCTGCCTCTGAGACCAGCTCCTTTATTCTTCAGTGACAGTGACATCTCCCCTATTGCTCAGATGCCATCTTGGTGGTGTCTGTGATTCTTCTGCCCACCCCCTTATTAATTTTTAATTTATCGGCAAGGCCTGTCCACTCCACCTTCAAAACATATCCATAACTCACCCACTTCTTCCCACCCTATTTGCCTGAGTCATTGTCACATTCTGCCGGGGTGACTGCAACAGGCTCCTCCTTGGACGCTCGACCTCTGCCCTTGGTTCTGGCAGTCAGGGTGATGGTTTGAACACATGGGACAGATTATTTGATCCCTTACTTAAGCTCCCTCGGCGTTCTCATGTTACAGTCCCAGAAGAGCTCTCTCTCTCTCCCTCCCTCTTCCCTCTTCCCTCTTCCCTCTTCCCTCTTCCCTCTTCCCTCTTCCCTCTTCCCTTCCCTTCCCTCCCCTCCCCTCCGCTCCCCTCCCCTCCCCTCTCCCCCTCTCCTCTCCTTTCCTCCTTCTTGCTCTCTGTCTCTCTCTCTCTCTCTCTCTCTCTCTCTCTCTCTCTCTCTCTCTCTCTCTCTTTTACTGAGTCTGAATCATCCAACCTTGGTTACACATTTCCTCCATACTAAGTACCCATGGGTTTCCACTGAACACCTTCTTTTCCTGGATGTTTTAGATAGCTACAGGGCTAATGCAGTTCCTTCTTTCAGGCTTTTACTGGTAAGAGTAACTGCTTCTGGGAAACAGTAGTTCTTGCCTATAGTACTGGCACTAGGGAGCAGGAAGATCATGAATTCAGACCAATCTGGGCTACATAGCAAGATCCTGTATTAACAAGCAAATAAACAATGACAATAAAGCAAAGCAAGGCAACAACAAGAAAAACCACAAATAAACAAACAAACAAAGCAGCAATAGCAACAATAAAATCAAATAAATCAATAAAATCTCTTCAAGATAGACTTTCAGGTTTTCCTATACAAAATAAACTCTTCTTATACCATTTACAATCTCCTTTCAATTTTTATTTTTATTTTGTGTGATTGCATGAGTGCCTGCATGCATTACATGTTCAACACATATATCTTGCGTCTGGGGAGGCCAGAAAAATATGTCAGGTCCCCTAGAACTAGACTTAGAGGCAGTTGTGAGTCACCACATACGGGTGCTGGGAACTGAGCCTGGGTCCTCCGGAAGGGCAGCATGTGCTCTTAACAGCTGTACCCTCCTTTCAGTGCCTAAAATATCCTTTTTGATTTAGTGTTCTCCCCTTGGAATTTGTGAGTATCTACTCTGTGGCTTACATATTCATCTGTCTTTCATAAATCTCCCATATTATGATTTTTAAAGTTTTTTTGATATGTCACCCCAACACTCTAATATGTCTTATCACATGGTTGGCCTTTAATATTAATATTTATTGAATGGCGGCTATACGAATTCTTGTGACCAATGATTTCACATTACCTATTTGAACTCCACAAGAAGACCTAATATCAAGCCTTATTCATTCTAGTGTTCCTAGATCTGAGCCGAGGTCCCAGAGAATCAGTAAGTGATGTATTTTTTTTTAACTAAACAATTGGAAATAATTGGCAGAAGGAATTGATTGGAATGGAGCAAGATTACACACAGATGACCTTATGATTACAATGCTGTGTAAACAGTCCTTGCATTAGCTGAAAGTCATTCTTCATAAACCCTTGGGGTCTGTGTTAAACGACACACAATAAAGTGTTCAGGGACTGATGTGAAACTGAGCTTGGAGTTTGGCTTCTAAAGTCAACATGGATGGTGGTACTTATGTATAGAAAAAGAGTCACTGGAAACTCTTTGAATCACCCACATGGCACAGATCACACCGTTTTATGCATTCTGTGCCATCTCAGTAAATTCAGCACAGCCAGCTCTCCCTCTAAAGATTAACAGATGGTCCAGGCTGTTTCTTTGGTTGAGAACCAGATGAAGTCGTTGGCTTGAATTTAAGGGCCATATTGTAGGAATGGGGTGGGGGTTACAGCTACATGTATATATTCATCTGGATTTTCTTTTGCTGAGCATATAGTTGAATCCAAACAACTTAAATGTTTCTGTACTGTAACTCCATTGTACCATTTAGTATAATGATTGTTGTCAGGTTCCTTTCACGTTTGTCATGGATGCAAGGTCTCACCAGGGGAGGGAGGTAGAAAACAACCTTTTTGGAGCCATTGACACAGTTGGTATGACAACTAGCAGAATGTCACCACAATGATTCTACAAATTAAAGAGAAAAAAAAACCAGTCTCAACTGTACACAGGCTGTAAATCCCTGAAAAGAAAGAAAAATGTGCACAGCACTAACTCTATGCTGACTGCTAGGTTGTGTGTGTGTGTGTGTGTGTGTGTGTGTGTGTGCGCTCTCTCTCTCTCTCTCTCTCTCTCTCTCTCTCTCTCTCTCTCTCTCTCTCTCTCTGGAGTAGTTCATAGTAACCCTTTGAAGAGGGTGTCAGAATCCCAGTCAACCTGTGGTGACTCTTTGCAGTATCCGGGCAGGCACGTATCCATTGCCTAAACAAGTGCACTGAGCCACAACACAAAGAAGACACCCGAGTCCAACATCTGATGGGATGCTCTTCTCTTCTTTACTAGAAGTGTCTTTCAGTCCATACAAGTCTGCCTTGCTGGGATGCCAGAGACTTCTTTGTCTACTCCACTAAGAAAACTAGTGTCTTTATCTAGGAAAAAAACAGTAAGAGTAAAGCAACTTGAGCCAAGAGTTCTGCATTATGATCCTTGCTTTATTGGCAGAGTCGGGAAGTTAAATTTCAATTTCAGTGGGACTTACAAATTACCAGGAACCACCCAGCCAAAGGGTGGAAGTAATTGTGGTCACTTCCTATGTTTCTCTCTTGAACACATTCTTTACTTGGTGGCCTAGTTCCTATCTTTAATAACTGCTTTCCCTCAGTTAGCTTTCCCTGGGAGGATGCCTTCTAGACCATCATTACCTGGGACAAGCAGACTGGAATATTCCCTTTCTCCCATGTATTCTTCCTCCTGTATTAGGAATCTCTCTCTCTCTCTCTCTCTCTCTCTCTCTCTCTCTCTCTCTCTCTCTGTGTGTGTGTCACTTTCACTTACCCCAAATCATATTTAACTATTGACTATACAACACATAGCTAAATATTTATGTTTTCTTGTATTTCCCCTTTATCTAAGTTTCTTTTCTCTTTCTGTGAAGATACATCATGACCAGGAGAAGTTATAAAAGAGAACATTTAATTGGCGGCTGGCTCAGAGTCTCCGGGGGAAAGTCTATGACCATCATCATGGTAGGGAGCATGCATGTAGGCAGGCATGGTGCTGGAGCAGTAGCTGAGAGCTTACATCTCTTTGGAGTCTGGCATGGTTCTGTGCAGAGACCAAGCATTTGTAATTCATACTGTTGATGATTTGGGGAAATGCAGAACTCTCGGAGTTGGACAGCGGAGTGAGACAGTAAGGTTGGCACAGGCTTTTTAAACCTCAAAGACAGACACATCTCCTCTGACATAGCCACACTGTCTAATCTCTCCCAAAATAGTACACCAGCTATTTTAATAGTACACACACTCAAATACATGAGCTTATGGGGGCCATTGTCATGAGAATTCTCAGACCACCACACCCGACCTTTCTTTGCTATATCCTCTTCCCAGGATTCAGGCTCATCCTCCCACTGACATCTGTGTACACAAGGAACAGAGGACTCCAAGTTGACCACACTGATGACAGAGAGGGAGGAAGAGGTGTGGCCTTTCTGTAATTCACATTTCTATGTAACAAAACTGGTTCTTGGGATCTTCCCTTGGCTTTCCTCTTGGGACTCAACTAGTAAGTAGTATTGCCAAGAGCTGCATCTGGGACAATTAGGCTCCAAACCACCTCCTGGTTTTATATCATCCCACTACTCACTGGACGCAGCAAAATTTCATTCAGTGGAGGTAGTGGGCAACAATATTGATCACCCATTGTTAAATGGTCTCATGTGTAAATAGATAGATGCCATGTATGAGTCCTCACACTCTGTATGAATGGGTAGACTCTTGTATGATTCTCTATGTGGGTCTGGGAGTGTGACTTTGGAAAGAGGAGCTAGACCAAATAAAAGAATTTCCCCCAAACCATCAACATATGAATTACAAATGCTTTGTGCACAGAACCACGAAAGACTTCAAGAAGACCATACAATCCAATCAGATGACACTTAAGAAACTACATGTGTTGTAATAGGCAGGACACCTCTTGGCAGTACAGAGTACACTCACACTGGACAACTTACTAAGTCTTCAAGGACTAATCTTATAAAAGTGCCAGAAAGGTTGGAAAAGAAGTGTGCAACTGTGTAAACCCAGCATGTGGGGCGAGGAGAAGGGTCAAGTCGTGGGTGGAAGAAGACGTTCCCCTTCCCCTTCTGAAGTTGTGGTCTTCTGTATGGAGAAGTAGCCAACCATGGTGACCTATCAGGGATGGCCCCAGAGATAAACATGTCATTCTTTGTACTTCCTTATCTCTTGAAGATGCTTGCAGCTAGCCCCAAGCAAAAGATATTCAACCCATAAAAACAGTTGCAGGGAGTGAAGAAAGCCAAAGTGTCTCTCAAAAGGCAAAGGAAAGACTGTGTTGTAAACTGATGTACTGTTTAGGTATATTTCAGCGGTCACAAATTGCAAGCGTAAATGATTTGTTTAGCAGTACCCTCACTGTGCAGTATCATTTTTATCTGTCATGATCTCCTTTTATTAGGTTAAGGTCAACTGAAAATGACCCACATGAAGCATTGAACTAGATGGACTGCCTGGCTCACACTAAGTGAGCGACTGGTGAGCTAAGGGGGGGGGGTGGTTCTGTAGTTTTACTCCACTGACCTGGATTTTTCTCCATGCCCAATTCCATCATTTTAAAAGACTTATTTTTCCTCTTTCCTTTCTTCCAATAAAACAAACAAAAACAAAACAACAGCAACAACAACAAAAGGCTGGACCCACACCTCCATTCACACACGCTTGGGAATATTGTATCTGGCGGTGTTTCAAGGATCCCTGCCCCCCTTCCTGTTTCCAGAAAGAAAAACAAAAGGGTAAATGTGGGGGAGGGATTGGACCAGAACACGGTCTTCCTGGAATTTGAAGCTCTTTCTGGATCGCAGAAGTCACTAGGGAGAAACAATGTGCTCAGGGATTGAAGGAAACGGTTTGGCTCCCATCTGTCCCCAGTCATCCAGGGAGGAATTTTTTTTCATTGTTATACAGGTTGCTACCAAAGATGTTGCTTTTCTCCTCAGAGATCATATGGGTAAGGCAGGGAGACGTGACAAACTCACACTGAGTCAAGGAGGCGCTGGTAAAGCCCAGCGGAAAGGCAGAGGCAGAGAGGGAACTGACCTTCGGTCAGGACCCAGAACATTCCCTGGGTTCTGGTTTGAGCAAACAAAAGGCTCACCCTTTCTTGCTAGGAGTCTGTGGGATTGGGTGAGCCAATGAGATTTACATTTTCACCCAGTGGGCAAAATCGAGATGGGTTTTGTATAGACAGAAGGAGCCGGTTAATGAATGAACAAGACTTTGGCTTCTCTAGTACGGAAGTGTGGGCTTCAGTGCTTGAGTATGGCTGCCTGTTTATAGGCACAGGACAAACAGACCTGCGTGTGCCTGCCTCTGCACTCCTGACCGTGTATTCCTGGCACTGTGAAGGCTCCTCGGGAGCATTCTTTCTCTACTGCACTGGCTCTCAACCCTCCTAAGGCTGTGTGATCCTTTAATATAGTAGTGTTGTGGTGACCTTTAACCATAAAACTATTTTGTTATTACTTCTTAACCATAATTTCGCTACTGTTATGAATTGTAATATAAATACTTTGATATGCGAGATATCTGATATGCAGCTCGCATGAAAGGGTTGTTAGAGCCTCAAAGGGGGTCGCAACTCTGAGGTTGAGAAACACTGCTCTACTGGCTATGGTGTGCTGCACAGGGCAGGCTACTAGGGTTCCTACCCATGCGCCTTCCTCGTGCAGGCAGTTCAATATACATGTGGGGTCTTGCGTTCTCTCTCTCTCTCTCTCTCTCTCTCTCTCTCAAATTAATATATGAATTGAATGTTGTTCCTATTAAAAGATGTTGAAGTCTCACCAGGCGGTGGTGGCTCACACCTTTAATCCCAGTGCTAGAGAGGCAGAGGCAGACGGATCTCTGAGTTCCAGAACACACAAGTCTACACAGAAAAAAATCTTATCTCAAGGGGGGAAAAAAAGATGTTGAAGTCTTAATCTTATGTCCTCATATTTATTTTGGGTCTGGAGAGATGGCTCAGTAGCTAAGAGCACTGGCTGCTCTTCCAGAGAAACCAAGTTTGCTTCTCAGCACCTACATGTTGGCTCGCAAACATTTGCCATTCCAGTTCCAAAGGATCTAACACCCCTTTCTGGCCTCGGCAGGCACTGCACATACATGGTGCACAGGCATACATGCAGCCAAAAACGCCCATACACATAACATAAAAATGAGACAATAAAAATGGAGTCTTTATAGTTAGGTCATGATGAGATAACCAGGGTTGCCATTAATCCTATACAAATGGCAAAATGGCATCTTTACAAAGAAAAAAAAAACAGCAGAAATTTTTACAGAGGGACAGCAACATGAAGCCATAGGCAAAAAGATGTCCATCTCTACAAGCTAAGGAATTCCCAAGGCTAGAGGAGCCAAGCAAAGTGCAAGAAAGATTTTTCAAGGCCCTCAGTATAGACAACCCTAACAACATCTTGATTTCAGACTTGTAACCTCCATAAGTACAAGGTACAGTAAACTATCTGCCGGCTAAGCCACCCAGTTTATGAGTACTTTGTGAAATGGACCCGGGAAGATAACACAATCGAAGTTGAAGAAATCCAATGCAGTCCTATTGCCTCCAGTGTGGAGACCAAAGCTCAAACAGCAACATGACTCATGCAGTCATAGAACCAGTTGGAACCAACACTCTGAATTCCCAGATTACCCTTGACCTGTGGTTGGTCTTATTAATCTCAATAGACTTCCATTGTTGGGTGAAAAGGGAGAAATGCTACCCCTGCCTTGTCATCTACAGTCCTCTGCTAGATTTTAGTCATTTAAAGCAACGCTCTGCTCTTCAGATGAAACTAGTGTGCTGTGCTCTGACTTTCAGAGCAAATGCATTTATTTGACTTGTGTTCAGTGACTAATTGTTCAAAAAGCCACCAGAATTCGGTGCGGTTTTAGTGAGTTATATATCCAAGTTATTCCTTACCTATGGAAATGGGCAATATGGGGGATACTTCTTGAGAAGGCCAAGGACCATTTCATCTCTGTAGGGTGCCTTCTCTTAGGAGAGTCTGACATTTTGGTGAGGCTGGGAGCTCCTGAGCTAAAGTTGTAAATAGTTACCCACGATGGTAATTGCCAACTTGATTGCATTAAGACACACCTAGAGTGTTAGTGTTAAACTCAAAAGTGTTAAAACACCTTTGAGTGTGTTTGAGTGTGTCGGTGTTTCTTTCCAGAGAGGATTAACTGGGAGGGGAAAATCTGCCCAGAATGTGGGTGACATCATCCCACGTGCTGGGGTACCAGGCTACACGAAAAGGGAGAAGGAGGAAGCCAGCTGTCAGCACCCTCTTCAGGGTTTCTGATCTGTTAGGATGTGAGAAGCCCTAGCCTCATGCTCCTTCTGCCTCAGTCTCCAGCAAACCTCCCTCTACCAGGAGAGCCAAAATGAATCTTTCCCCCTACATCACTTCTGCCTCGTATTTTGTCATAGCAACGAGAAGACTAATTAAACCAGTGTCTCGATTGCCCACTGTTGGTCCTCTATCGGGCCATGTGAAGTGTTGGGTGTGATGGGGGAACATCTCTGATACAGTCTTCACAGCTGTAGAATTACCATCCTGAGCAGGAAAGAACTCAGTCTGCTTGCCCTGTTTACACATCAGCTTCTCCCAAGACACAACCTGTTGCCTATCGCTGCCCTCCCTGGGGAAGAGGATCTAGTCATCTCTTCACACCTGACTCAGCTTTGACCCTTCGTTGAGTCTCTCCACAATTAGTTCAGGAGGCTCTACCTGCCATATGAGACCCCTTCCTTCCTTCTTTCCTTCCTTCCTTCCTTCTTTCCTTCCTTCCTTCCTCCCTCCCTCCCTCCCTCCCTCCCTCCCTCCCTTCCTTCCTTCCTTCCTTTCTTTTTTTCTTTCTCTGTGGATATTAGGAAAACCCAAGCCTCATATGCCTCCCCCAGGCTTCTCCCGAATGCTGGTCCCAAGCAAGTGGCTGGGTCAACCTACTTGGAGAAATTATTAGTATTTTGATTTGAACTAGAAGATAAAGGGTGTAGGTACTAACACTAATAGTACCATTTTTTGAATTGGGCGAATCAAAGGAAAACACTGCACTTGTTTAATTAATTAATTATATTTAATTTCAGCATAAGGCTTCAGGTTGAAAGGCCGTAAGTATAGCAACATCACAGCTAAAAGCAAGGACTGCTTGGAGAGGATCATTTATTTGTTGGCTTGAGTTTTGCTTTAAAATCTGAGAAGTCTAGAGGAATCATGGAGGAGGAGGGGGTTACAGAGAGGCCAGAGCTGCACTGTCTGATCTGGTTTGGCCCCTTCTGGCTGAGTGGTAGACAGCTAAAAGCTGACCTAGTTATTCCAGAGAGATTCTGTAAGCTACAGACACACAGAAAGCTGCTTTAGGAAGAGCTGCGTTATGATTTTAAAAGAACCTGGGGTACATTCGCCTTTTGAGCCCTTCTTCCACATATACAATGTTGGCAAGTCCTGCTGCTAAGGTCGAAGTCTGACATGACCAGACAGCCCCTGAGCTCAGTACAAAGCTTCAGATTCCTTTGTCAGCAGGGCTGCCTTTTCTCTGAGGGATCCCAGACACCACATTGTCTACCTGAGAAATGTCACGTAGTCCTGCACCTGAGATTTCTGGAATGCCTCCTCATACTTGTGAGGCATCTCAGTAACCTTAAGACTTTAGCCAATGACCTTTGCCCACCCTGAATATTCTTACCTCCTCCCCTAAAACTATATAACCCTTGGGTCACCCCGAATACAGTGTACACATACAAGCCCACTCTGAATAAAGGTATATGCACAAGCTAAGATTGTCTCTGAGAGCTGTTTTATTGAAGATTGGTGGAGAATGGGAAGAGGCCTTCTTCCTGCCTCCACTTGCTCCCAGTCAGACTGGGATCCTGCCCTTTTTGGACTCTGCCTTCATCCTTCCAGCCCAGTGTGCTTCAGAGTCTGAACACCCAGAGAAGGAGAAAGCAGAGGACATGGAACCACAACACAAAATGATTTTAAGCATGTATTTTATAACTATATTTGTACAAATGTGAATGTATTAATATTCACATTATTTCAGTCAACTTCCAGTTACTATAACGAAGTGCATGGGGTCATTAAATTGTAAAGATAAAAGGTCCACTTTGGGCTCACAGTTTGGGCATGCCAGTGCATGATCTTTCAGCTTGAGATTAGACAGCACAGTAGAAGGGGTGTCTCAGGGTCGTGACCAAAAGCCGATTGGAGAGGAAAGAGTTCGTTCCACATCACACCACAGTCCATCGTAGAAGGAAGTGCATGCGAACAAGGAGCTCAAGGCTGAAACCCGGAGTCCAAACCTGAAGCTGAGGCATGGAGCGGTGCTGTTTACTGCTGACCAACTCCTTGCTCAGCCTGTTTTCTTATGTCATCCAAGACCAGAATCTACCATGGGATGGCACTGCCTAGAGCAGGCTGGGCCTTCACAAATCAATCATCAATCAAAAAAAAAAAATCTACAGGCTTTCCTACAGGCTAGTTTTATAGAGATGTTTTTCTTCTCAATTAAGATTCCCGCTTCCCAGAAGTCTTGCTTTGTATCAAGTCAGCCAGTGCAGAGGGCTATGAGTGTGGTGAAGCAAAGCCATTCATGTCATGAGCCAAGGAGAAGCAGGCTGTGGTCCCACTCTCCTCTCCTAGGGCAAATTCCAGTGACCCAAGGACCTCCCATCAGACCCCACAACTCAAAGGTCCTACCCCCACCTCCATAACTCCAATGTGGGGAGCAAACCTTTAGCACTTAGGCCTAGGGAAACACTATCTGAAGTATGGTACTTACTAAGCTTTTTTTTCCCTTCTTGACAGTGGATGTCTTTTTTTCGATTTTAAAAGAAATCCAAAACATTTCTTGGGTCCCTAAAAGTATAACAGGTTCTTGTGCAATGTCACTGTTACTACTGGAGTTGGCCCAAGGTCAGCACAGAGAGCTGCTCAGGTGGAAGGCCGCTTATCCAATTCTACTATGACATCTTCATCATGAAACACGTCACAGACCTTGACATCCTTGGGATGAGTGACAGGGTAGATACAAGGCTCAACACGCTTGACTGAGTGGGCACTAAGGCAGGAGAGGACAGTCAGGAGGGACAAATCATGAGAACTGTAGTGAAAGGTTGAGGTTTATGATGATGATGACGATGATAATGACGATGACATTTAATCAAAGCATTGTAATTTTTCAATTTTTCCCATCTTTACCCTTCCCTCATGTTAACTAATACATGCAGAGAACAAGTGTAGTGTTTCAGAAACCAGTGTCCCCCTGTCCTGAGCTACTATTTTGTTTTCAATTTGTGTGTGTGAATGAATGTATGAGCATTTGTGTGAGAGTGTATATGTCAGTGTGTGTGAATGTATGTGTGAATGTGTATATGTGTGTATGTATGTATGTGTGTGTGAGTATGTGTGTATGTGTGTGTGTGTGTGTGTGTGTGTGAAAGAGTGTGTATATGTGACAACAGTGCATATGTGGAAGTCAGAGGACAAGGGGAGAGGGAGTCTGTTCTTTCCTTCCACTGTGGATCCAGGGACTGAGCTCAGATCATCAGGCTTGTGCAGCAAGCATTTCAAATCACTGAACTATCCCCTACACACACACACACACACACACACACCATTTTTTTTTTATTAAGACATCACTTTTGCTGTTGAAATGAATGTCCTCCTGTCCTAGTTTTATTTCTATTGCTGTGATAGGGAAAAAAAAAACTCAACAAAAAACAGCTTGGGAGAGAAAAGGGTTTATTTCAGCTTGCAAGTCCAGATCATGGGTCATCGTTGTGGCCCCGAAGTGAAAGCAGGGACTTCAAACAGCTGGTCACAGCACATCCACAGTTCAGAGGCAGAGGGAAAGCAATGTGCACATGTGTGCCCACTTGCTGGCTTGTGTTCAGCTCAATTTGCCCACCGGATTACAGTTAGGGACCTTTGTCTAGGGAACGATGCCACCTATAGTGGCCTGGATCCTCCCACGTCAATTAACTTAACTGAGACAACTCCCCACAGACATGCCTCCAGTCAACAGTGTAGATGATTTTCACTGAGGCTCTCTTCCAGGGGGCTCGAGGTCCCTTTAAGTTGTCAGTTAAAGCTCTCACACACACACCCCCACCCGGCAATTGTGCCAGCCTGTACTCTTGGTGCAGCAGTGTCGGGAGGGAGGGTCTATGGAATGTGTTTGGGTCACAGAAATGGAGCCTTCATGAATAGTCCAGTACTCTCCTCCTGCAGATGAGCTAGCTACCACCCTTGCCCTCCTTCATAGCTTCTGGTTGTCTTTTCTCTTCTCACTGTAAGCAGAAGCATCATGAGGCCCTTGCAAGAAGTCAAGCAGATAAAACATCGTGTTCTTTGACTTCCAGCCTCCAGAACTCTAAGTCAAAATAAGTTTTCTAAATAAATAATCTATGCCTCAGGTCTTCTGCTATAGATATAGAAAATGGATAGCACAGATCTATTTATAGTAAAATTTATTCATAGTAAAAGTCACTTTATTTAGTGTACAGTTGTGAGGGGTTTTTTTTAAAAAATTATTCACTTTACATCCCAATATCAGCTTCCCCTCTCTTCCCAGTACCTCCTTACCCAGAACCTCTCTCCATTCCTCCCTCCCCTTCTCCTTTGAGAATGGGAAGCCCCTCAAGACTACTTTATCAAGTGTCTGTCCTTTGACATATGATCCTAGACACGCATTATACAAAGACCTTTTCATAACCACATTCTCCTCTTTCCTAGGAAGCAAATTAAGTCTTTAGAATTTGCCACGTGCTCCCATTGTCATCCCTCTGCCACCACCCCCCTCACCGCAGCACATTGGGTCACTGCAGGACTAGGCACATCCTCTCCCTCTGAGGCCAGGCAAGGCTGTCCATTTAGGGGAATGGGATCCACAGGCAGGCAGGCAACAGATTCAGGGAGAGCCCTGCTCCTGTTGCTGAGGGCCAAGCTGCTCCAGTTCTGCGCTTTAACGAACATTCATAGCCATGCAAGCCTTGCTACAGGCAAGTGGCATACTCCTCCCGACTCCCCAGTATCTTTTGATAGTCAGCCCTTGCCCGGGTAACAGTGCCACACAACTGATGCTCGTGTAAGCATGCCATGCCACGGACATCATACAACACATGGCCCTCATTCACTCAGTAGGATGTATCTGTGATTCATTCACATGTGCAGATCTTAGGGTTTTTTTTTTTTAATGTGGTATATGTGAAGGGAATTGTGTTCACAATTTTAAAGTATACAATTCAGTTGTATTAAGTACTACTATTGCCGGGCAGTGATGGTGCACACCTTTAATCCCAGCACTTGGGAGGCAGAGGCAGGCGGATTTCTGAGTTCAAGGCCAGCCTGGTCTACAGAGTGAGTTCCAGGACAGCCAGGGCTACACAGAGAAACCCTGTCTCAAAAAACAACAACAAAACAAAACAAAAAAAAAGTACTACTATTAGAGAATGTGGACTCTAATCTGTGCACTCCAGACTGATGTAACATCCAGTTCACAGCAGTTGACTCTCAGACAGGAAGTCCAACCGAGTGTCACTGACTAAGCATTAACCAGGCCGGAGTGACACTGCCAAGCTTCCAAGTTCCACGACTGCACCTTCTCCTTCTGTCTCACTTCATGGCCAGGGTTGCATGGGGCACCAGTCATGCAGTCAAACTCAACTTCCACCCTCCTCCCAGGCTCTATCGCTGACTCTCGGCACAAGCCCAAGGTTCCAGCTCTCTAGCTGCGTTGTTGATCTTTCCTGAGTGAACAAATGTCATCTGTGTCATATCATTAACTCACCTCAAGCAAGGTCCCAGGGACCTTTGTGAATGGAGGAGACAATGGGAGCATGTGGCAAAAGACTTAATTTACTTCCTAGGAAAGAATAGAGTGTGGTTATGAAAAGGTCTTTGTATAATGTGTGTCTAGGATCACATGTCAAAGGACAGACACTTGACAAAGCAGTGCACTGAGGAGGTGGACACTTATTTTTATAAATATCTCTTTTTACCAAAGTTGATAATTACATGTGAAATTATTACTGGGTTCTCTTCTCAAATAAGATCTTTTAACTGTGAGAGAAATGATTAAATAGAGAGAGACTGCTGGGTGTGGTGGTGCAGGCCTTCGATCCCACAGCTGGCAATCTGGACGAGGTTCACAGGCAGTGTGGTGGAGAAACTGCTCTTGCCTGGGGAAGGGTAGCCTTTTGCTCTAGTTGAGCCTTCAGCAGGCTGGACAAGGCCTACCACAGGCTAAAGTCTAATTGCTCCACTCAAAGTCCACCAATTTAAATGGAAAGCTTATCCAAAAACACCCTCACAGAAATGCCCAGCTTGGCCCGTCCAAGTTGGCAGATTAACAACATCGTTATCTCCAAAGCGTGCTCACCGAGGCAATGTGATTGGCCCAGAGTGGTTCTAAGGAACAATAATTAAAAAACAAAAAGGAGGAGGAAATGTCCCAGATGCTCTGAGAGGGGAAATTAGGATCGTTTATAATCTTTCTTGAGCTCCTGACTTGAGGAAAGGCCCGGTTCGCTGAGGAATGGAGTGGGGTCGGGTATGGGGTATTGTGATCCACCTCAGACTCAGACAACTACAGGGAACAGAAAGAATATGTTGGGACTCAAACACGGGGCTCAGGCAGATTTCTCTGAAAGGTACTGAGATAAGAACTGGGAGATCTGAGGCTTCACCTGTAATTTAACATCCATCAACCCTAAAACGGAAAAGATGGGGAGAAGAGAGAAGTGTAACAGAATCAACTAAGTGGGACTCCAGGGGGCCACAGGGACTGAAGCAGCGACGGTGGATCCTGCATGGGTCCGCGCTAGGTCCTCTGCATACATGCTGTGGTTGTTTAGCTTGGGAGTGTTTGTGGGACTCAACAGTAGGTGTGGGGGTCTCTGACCCTGCCTGCTTTGGGGACCCTTTTTTCTCCTACTGGGTTGCCTTGCCTCCAGCTTTGACTTCAGGGGTTGTGCCTAGTCTTACTGTATCTTTTGTTTTATGCTGTGTTCGGTTGACATCGATTGGAAGCTACTCTTTTCTGAAGGGAAATGGCAGAGCGGTGAATGGGAGGGGCGTGGGGATGGAGCTGGGAGGAACTGGGAGGAGTGGAGGGAGGGGAAGCCACCTGTAGGGAGGACTGTATGAGAAAAGAAAAAAGGAAAAAAAAAAGAGGGATGTGGAAGAGAATAGAAGTGTCACCCAGAGGCTTGCTACAACACAGAGAGACATGTTCAGATCAAAGCCTAGCCTCTTAACACAGAAAACATGGTCTTTTTACTCAACCCTACCAGACAAGCTGACGTTTATGTCTGCTGTTCTCCTAGCTTTTATCTTTTACCAGTGTTTCCTTTTAGGCTCTGATGGAAAATTAGCTTCAGCGACATTTGCTAAATGGATGAGCCTCAGTGAATTCTATTAAATCAGCCTCATAACTCAGTCGCCTGGTCCTTAATCATTCTTCGGCTCTGGCCTGCACGGCTTCCAGCTTATCTCCTTCCAGCAGGGTGTTATCCACGACTGAACACGATGTCCTTGATTTTAGCCCTCAGTGTTACGGGGCAGACTGGCTCCTATCTCTCCTCATTCCTTCCTCATCGCTCCTCCCTTCCAAGGTCCTCCCTAGACTGTTTTAGACACTGTTTGGTGCTCCCAGACAACAGTCTGGGCCAAATCTTATCTAGGCACTTTCACGGATGGCTCTGTATTTGCCCACAGGCTTGGTGAGTTTCCAGGAAGAGGGACTGAGGTGATGTACTCCTGGCCTAGGAAATTGTCAAAAGGATGGGGATGTTGGAGGAGCTGGAGGAAGTTGGTGCTTGAGGTGAGAGGGGGGGTTAGTAAAGCCTCAGGGGTAAGTTTAGACAAAAGCATGAAGATGTCAGGAAGCTATCTTCAGACCCACAAGTTCTCTTCACCCTCAGATCCCCTCCAAGATTTTGATGCCTGCTTCCTCTTTTCTAGACGTTCTGGCCTCCAGAGCCTGCAGAAACTGGAGAGGCAGAACGATTCTCTATCTGATTTCCACACTATCATTTATTCAAATTTACATTCAGTTAACTCTGAACCAATAATTAAAGGGCAAAAGATCTGAACAGATAGTTCACCAAAGAATATAGGGAGATGGTTTAAAAAGTACACGAAAAGCTGACAGATGCCATGAGTCATTAGGAAAATGCAAATTAAGCCCACAACATAGTCACCAGCAAGATCACAATGAAAAGGGAAGGTTGGCAAGGATCTGAGGTCACAGCTCCTTTTCTGCCGGGGGTTGGGGGTGGGACACCAAATAGTTACTATGGAGGGTCGGAAGTTGGTTTCTTTGAAAGGTAAATGCACATGTCATCCCACTTTTTATGTAAGCATCCCAGAAGAAATGAAAGTCCATCTCCACACAAAAAACTTGTTTACAAATGTTTTAGCAGCTTCAGAGCCCTGAACTGTAAGTAGGCTGAATAGGTTGCTACCATAACAAAATACCACAGCCCATGTGGCTTAAAAGACTGAAATTGCAGCTGAGCATGGTGGCGAACACCTTTGATCCCAGCACTTGGGGGGTAGAGGCAGGCGAATCTCTGTGAGTTTGAAACCAGTCTGGTCAACCGAGTGAGCTCCAGGATAGCCTGGGCTACACAGAGAGACCCTGTCTCAAACAATAACAAAACCAAACAAAAATCCTAGAAATTAACATTCTCAGTTTTAAGAGTTCAAAAGATTGAAGAGTCTGACAAAGTCTTTGTTTCAGGCCTCCTCGTGGCTCCACAGATGGCTTCCTTCCAGGGCTGTCCCTCTGAGTGTGTCCTAGCAGAGTGGCAGAGACCTTGTAGCTTTCAAAATGTTCCTCTTAGCTCACTCTTGCAGCCACATGAGACAGAACCAGGCTACTGAATGACGTCAGCTGAGAGGAGCAGCTGATGGCAGCAAGAACGAAGACCTCAAGCCAGCAAGTAAGTCAGGGCTTCTTAGACAACCCTGATCCAGTAGCTCCAGAAGACAGCAAATACATGAGGGATGCTGGGTGAGACTCATGTGAGCCTAGAGTACAGAACCCTAAGCAAATGCATGGCTATTGTTCTAAGTGGTGAGTGAGTTTTGGAAGGGCTGATACGCAGTGATGCATGGCTCCTATGGGCCGGCCATTTGTGAAGTCAACCTCAGGTTCCCAGGAAGACCCTCAAGAACCTTTGTCTAGTATTCACATCGCCTCACTCTAAGGATGGGCAAACTGCTTGCCATTTGCACCTCAATTAGTTTGCTTTAAAAAAAATGTATTTCTTAGGGGCTGGAGAGATGGCTCAGCAGTTAAGAGCACTGATTGCTCTTCCAGAGGTCCTGAGTTCAATTCCCAGCAACCACATGGTGGCTCACAACCATCTGTAACGGGGATCCGATGCCTTCTTCTGGTGTGTCTGAAGATAGTGACAGTATACCCACATACATGAAATAAATAAAATAAGCAAATCATGTATTTCTTTATTTTTATTTATTTTATTATTTTATGTGCATGCATATTTTGTCTGCATGTATGTCTGTGCATCACATACAGTGCACAGGTCACAGTGCAAACAGAGGTCAGAAGACAGCATTGGGTCCCCCGGGACTGTACTTTACAAATGGTTGTGAGCCACCATGTAGATCTGGGAATTGAACCAGGTTCCCCTTGGAGAACAAGTGCTCTTAAACACTAAGCTAGCTCTCCACCCCTGTTCTTTTGTTTTGTTCGGGCCTTACTATGACAATCCCCCTGCCTCAGCCTCCTGAAGACTACGGTGACAGTCATATGCCACTATACCTGCCTAATTTTCTTTTCAGACAGGAATGTCACTGTGTGTCTCAGAGTACATTAAAAAAACATTATTTCTGTAGGATGTTTCTATATGGAGCTCAGTGGGAGTGAAAAGTCTAGCTACATATTTAGTAAGTGTGTCTATTTTGATAGCTTTGGCTAATAAGGTTTCTTTGTTGGGGCTGTCCTTAAATAGACTCACTGTCAGGCTGTGCCGGCATGACTCGCAGATACTTTCCAGACTTCTTGTGACTGCCTCCTCTCTCCTCGCATGCCTGGTCCTCTCCCGCTTCCCCTCCCCATGCCCTTCCTGACATCTTGGGGGCATCCTGTGATTGATGTCTGTGCTACCCTCTGTCTTCTTCACTTAACCTGTATCTTTTTCCTGTCTTGGGCTCCTTGGAGGATGCTGCAAGGTACTGGGGCTGTGGTGTGGTGTGTGTGTGATGTGTGTGTGTGATGTGTGTGTGTGTGTGTGTGTGTGTGTACACACGTGCGCGCGCACTGAATGAATTAGACCATTCAGCTGCCAAGCTGGAGTAGAAGGCCTCAAACAGGGGAAAGATTTAATTATTTCATTACAGGGAGCTTTCTGCTGGAGCTACTGTCTGGAATGGGCTCAAATCCTGTTTTGAAGCAGTGCCCATTGTTGGCTCCTAGGTTACACAGATTTAAAGCAAGCGACTGCCCACTGCCCTGGAGGAATATAGCAAGCAGGGCAAGTTATATGGCTGAGGTAGATTTCTTCTCTGGTATGTGATTAACTTGGGGAGAGGGAGAGAGAAATATTCACTGGGGACAAAGACTTCCCAATGAGTGAAGTGGCTCTAGTGACAGCCACACGACTTCCTACATGAGGTTTAACATGAATTGGTCCTATTTGATGCCTGAATTTGTCCAAGCAGGTAGCAAAGGATGTCTAGACTCCCCAAAAGGCAAGCTAAAGCCATAGTAAGAAATACCTGGAATGGGAGTTTGGCTCAAAGTACCTATTAGAAAGGTCAGTATAGTCAGAATTGAGGCTAGAAGCTCTCTTGACCCAGCATCTAGTCCCCGGAGTGGACTTTCAGGCAATAACCATCTGTACAAGTGATACAAGGTGGAGTTTCAGGAGCCCAGGAGTCTGGAGGTGTGATGCCCCACACGGTAACAGCCAGGAGCTGAAATCTGGCCCACTGGAATGGCATGGTGATTGGCCTTTTTCTTCATTCCTGTTATGGTTTGGAGATGAAGTGTCCTTCCAAATGGGTCATTTTGAAGCTTACTTTCTTGCTAACTAGTTGCTGGATCCTCTCACTGAGTGGTGATTGTCTTGTGTAGGCTCTGACCTCAGTAGGGTTCAGAATTTGAAGGTATTAATGTTAGGCAGTGGAAGCTGGTACTTGGTTGGTCACCGCTGGCAGGGTATCTTGTCCTTAGCTCCTCCCCTCTCCCTGTGAGGCTTCTGTGGACTGGGCGCTCTGCTCTACCAGGCCTTCCTGCTGTCAAGCCTTCCTGCTGTCATGAGCCCTCACTCCAATGGAGCAAGCCAATCAGAGGCCAAGACCTCTGTAGCAGGGAGCCAAAGTAAACCTTTCCTACTTTATGCCATTTCCCCCTCAGGTTATTTGTTGCAGCAACAGAAAACTGACCAACACCATCCTGTATACTGTGGCTCTTCCCTCTGTTGAGAAGTGTGGGGTGTGGAGCTGAAGGCTCAGTGTCTAAGTCCGTGCTCTACCAATTACCTCCATATAGATACGTTCAGAGGCCTGATGGGAAGGGCCATCTGTGTATCTTGCTTAGAACAACAGCTGGGACTGTATGAAAGATCAGTGAACATTGGGAATGGGGCATTTGCTTGTCCCTAGAGACAGGCTCTCGTGCTGCAGTTCAGGCCGGCCTGGAACTTGTGGCAATTCTCCTGCTTCAGCTTCCAGAAATCTGAGATTGTAAGGCCGTGAGCCAAGACTCCTTGTCATTTCCCCCATCCACAGCATGTCCCCCTGCCTAGGACACTATGTCAGGGCATGTTCTAGCCTGGGTATGTGAGGTGATACTATGTCTTTGTCAGCCTATCTTAAAACCAAATGGGGGTGGTGGGGAGACTTCAAGTGCTCTTACCTCAAGGTGGCTGCTGTCCTTGTCACAAAGGTAGCTGAGGATGATTTGTAGTGGTTTATCGTGGTTATCTGCTTGACAAAGACTGGAATTAACTGAAACCCAAGCAGTTAGACACACCTGTGAAGGATTCTTCTTGGTTGGATCTTTTGAGGTTAGAGAAGCCTCCTGAAATCTAGAACAAACCCTCTGGTGGCAGCCTGTATAAATGATGTGGAGGAGGAAGCTTCTGGGTTCTGCCTGCTTGCCTTCACTCTCACTGTCAAGTTTATCTCACCTGTCCCTGGAGCATTCCTTTGCTTGCATTAGGACCTACTTTTTAGATATTAAAATGTAGACTGAAACCCACAGCTCTCTAGGACTTCCCTGGGATTCCAGCACCAGATCCGGACTGCGGAGACATCCTGTCTCGACTGAATAACTTCCAGATCCTTTCTACCAACTGTTTGTTGGGCTACTTGGACCAAAGGCCAGAAACAGCTCTAGTAAATCCCATATGTTCATTCTGCTAATTGTTTCTTTAAAGGACCGTGACTCATACAATGACCTTGAACTTCTAATCTTCCTGCATTTACCTCCAAGTGTTGGGATCAAAAGCATATACAATAATGCCGATTAGAAGTAGCCCAGTCTCCCTCTCTGTCTCTCTCTGTCTCTCTGTCTCTGTCTCTGTCTCTCTCTCTCTCTCTCTCTCTCTCTCTCTCTCTCTCTCTCTGTGTGTGTGTGTGTGTGTGTGTGTGTGTGTGTATGTGTGTGTCCCACCCTTGCTTTCTCTGTCCAAGTCTCCAATGCTTGAATTCCTGGGTCCGGCCCGCCTTGGCCTCCTGCAGGACTGTGGGCATACACCACGGCACCTGGCTTGGATCTGCTTTTTAAGTTCAGCGTTGCATTCTGGGCTCTGATGTTCTTCCCTTTGGAGATGAGCACAGGCGGCCGGCAGAGGAGAGAACAGGTGCAGAGGAGGCTGATGGGGGGCTTCACACAAATACAGATGCACTGTCCTGAAATAAGTTTCAGCCTTCAGTCAAATGACTTGTGTAAATTTCCATGAATAAAAATTTAAAAATATAGTAAATATAGATCCATTAAAGGTCTTAAGATAGGAGCCTGGCTGTGGTTGCAACTCGGGGAGGGGGCGCGACGCAGCGTGGCTTTTCCACCCTTCCCTTCTCTTTCTCCATCTATGAGGGAGAATTTTTATTTGATGTGTAAAGGTTAAAAATAGCTTATTGGCTCATTTGTGTCAAATGATGTTTATCTTTTGAGTGATGACTATAGATTTAAAGGAACAACTGAGACCAGAAAAGGGGGCTACTTTGTCTTAAGGGTCTAAGTCCAAAGGTCTCCAAATTTACTCTTCAGTTCAGCTTGATTCAGATTCCCTCTAAAGACATTTTGGTTGACCAGTATGGGTCTTTTGGGGGTGGGGTTAAAGATTTATTTTTATTTCATTTCATGTGGATGAGTGTTTTGCCTGCATATATGGACGTGTGCCATGTGGGTGCTTGGTGCCCTTGGAGGCCGGAAGAGGGGGTCAGGCTTAGAAGGCATGGCTGTCCTTATGCTCACAGACAAACACCGGGGAAACCCAGGATGGTAAGCACACAGGGCTGTTCCTTCAATGCCTGTCCTCTGCCCAGAAGGCTGAAAGCAGACATACTTTTTAACCTGGTGACCTTTGTGCTGTCCGTGTAGCCAGAGACTTTTCTGGCACTGGATCCTCCCCCAGACTCTTCTTGTAAATTTGTTTTTCTCAGTCAATCTATAGAACCTATCTTTATGGACTTTACAAAGAGTTTCAATGTAGTTACATCTGATCTTTATTTAGTTCCTCAAGGAGATCTATATGTGGTTTGTTGTGTGTGTAAGACTGAGTTAATTGTCACCAGAACCATTTTCACCAAATTGTGCTGTGCTTAAATATGCCTAAAATAAACTGCACAGAGTAAGACTGCAGAAGTCTGAACCAACACAGCTACTGAGCCATGTTGAGCAGAACTGCCCTGGTGACTCCAGCAGGTCATCCCTCTGGAGCCCATTATGCTCGCAGAGAGCCCCACTACTGGTGCTCGACATGGGGCTCGACCCTTGGAAAAGTTAAGAAAATCTTTAGTAGAAGCAGAGGGTAGGATTTTACTCCACTGACTGAAGGGGTCACAGCTGTAAAACAGTGAAACAGCACGGGTTTCCCCAGTCCTAGGAGGCAAAGCATCATATACAATTATCTGAGCTATCTGTTCAGACCCGAGGGAGCAAATATGTAAAAACCAAACCAAACCAAACAACAAACAAACAAACAAAAACCAGTTCTGTAGCTTTGTACAAGTGAGTGTAAAATTCAATCCTGGGTTTTCTGAATGAGAAAACATTGCTGTCCACAATTGGAGTCACATGGGACTGTAAAAAAACCTCATGAGAAGGAAGATAAAAATCCTTGTCTGTTATTTTGCAGTCTGGACTGCAGTTATATATTGCTTGAATGAATACTCTTTAGAAGGACCATAAGGATCCTCTGGACACACCTTGGCAGGGTGAGTAATGCCAAGGGGCCAGGTGGCTTGCAAAGCTGCCCGGAGGCTGCCCTGATTCCAGCACTCTCACCCTACCTCCACCCCCACCCCCACTCAAGGCTGTTTCCCTTTGCCCAGGACGTAAAAAGGGAAAACACTGGGCTAGGGAATATAAATCCAAATTTGACAGGGATGGTAAGCCTTTAAACTCCCAATAGAGCAAGCTTTAGCCCCAGAATCAAGGGGAAAATTGATCCAGTATGGATTGATTAGAGGCCCCTTCATGGGATAAAATTAAGACAGGCCCAATTATAGGAACAATTGCAATTTGGACATATAGAACCTTCAGTGAGTCCTCGGAATTCTCCTATTTTTTAATTAGTTACATTAAATAGTTTTGAAAATAAAAAGACAGAAAATAAATTTCAGCTGCTATATGATCTCAGAGGCATAAATGTTCCTAAGAAAACAATGGAGTCTCTGCAGCTGGGGCTCCCCTCGCCAACTGCAACTCCTCAAGGATGCTCCATTAGTACATTTGACTTTTAAAAGACTGGATTTTCTCTCTATCTTTACATCCCCATGATAAGAAAAGTTTTACATTCTCTGTTTCTACTTTAAACAACCAACAGTCAATGACCCAGTGTCAGTGGAGCATTTTGCCACAAGGGGTAAAGACCTTGCCCCACCATATGACAATATCCTGTATGTCAGGCACCCAAACTGATGCTGAGGAGATCCCCTCAGGCACTAGTCACTCAGATGAATGGAATTCTCCGTTCATGTTTTCCTAGTCATTACTTAAATGGATGCTTTACTTTCATGGTAAATGAACTAAAAGAAGAAAATTTAGGGGCTGGAGAGATGGCTCAGCGGTTAAGAGCACTGACTACTCTTCTAGAGGTCCTGAGTTCAATTCCCAGCAATCACATGGTGGCTCACAACTGTCTGTAATGAGATTCAATTCTGTCTTCTGATCTGTCTGAAAAGAGCAACAGTATATACCTATACATAAAATAAATAAATCTCTAAAAAAGAAGAAGAAAATGTAAATGTAACTCAAGATAAAATACAAAAGCGGTCACCTTATAATTATTTAAAATATATTCTCACTCATCAACAAATTTGCTATTATCCCCTCTCAGTTTAAATCTTCCCAAGCAACGTACCCTCAAACACTTAGAAAAGATGTTGGGCCATGTCATTGGATGTGTTCTTATCTGCCTAACACCACCACCAAAGATTTACTCTGCTTTTAAATTTACTTTCTGGAGAATCTCAGTTAAACTCTGTAAGAAACACAATCGCCAAAGCAGAGCGAGTGTTCAGCCTATTTAGTAATTCTGCTGCGTAACAGCAGCTCGTAGAATGGCTCTTTCACTTCCTCATCAGTTACCTGCCCTTCCTTCATCCTCATGAATCATAAACCAACAATGTTCCTCCTTAAAGACCTGTAGCTCCCTATTTACAAGAAATTACTGACTTAATAAGGGCATCTGTCTCAGTTAGGGTTTTACTGCTATGAACAGACACCATGACCAAGGCAACTCTTATAAAGGACAACATTTAATTGGGGCTGGCTTTCAGGTTCAGAGGTTCAGTCCATTATCATCAAGGCAGGAGCATGGCAGCATCCAGGCAGGCATGGTGCATGAGGAGCTGAGAGTTCTACATCTTCATCTGGAGGCTGCTAGAAGAATACTCACTTCCAGGCAGCTAGGACAAGGGTCTTAAAGCCCACACCCACAGTGACACACCTACTCCAACAGGGCCACACGTCCTAATAGTGACACTCCCTGGGCCAAGCATATATGAGCTGTCACAGTATCTTATGCCACCGTTAGTACAGAAATCACTGTCATTAAATAGAATTCGGCTGATTATTAGTTCCATGCTGATCACAATCGGCAGGTAGCATTTGAATGTTACTTGGAGTCTATAGATATTCGTTATCCTAAAGATCTCCTTTAAGAATTTTTTTAAGATACCCCATGGGTATTCCTTAAAATTACATCTAAAGATCCTATAGAGATCATTGTTACAGATGGCTCTCCAGAAGCCCAGGAGCCTATGTTTTAGATACAAATTCCACACCTTCCACATATACCCAGCTCTGGTTGTACAGCTCGATGGTCTCAGCTTGCTGTAGTCAACCAGCTTTTACTTGATGTTTTTCAGCCGTCGGATGTTTTAGCACACTCTCCATTGGTGCTCAAACTGTTTCTGTTTTAGAAACTTCAAGCCGGGCAGTGGTGGTGCACACCTTAATTCCAGCACTTGGGAGGCAGAGGCAGGCGGATTTCTAAGTTCGAGGCCAGTCTTGTCTACAGAGTGAGTCCCAGGTCAGCCAGGACTACACAGAGAATCCGTGTCTGGAAAAAAAAAAAAGTATAATTCTCTACCCCATGACCAAGCTTGCCTACCCTTTGTGTTCCTTGCCCTCTACTGCCACCTGCTGGTGGAACTAATACTTGAGCATTAAAATCCAATGCCACTGGGGCAAACAGACATCTCTGAATTTTGACATTTAAAATATGTTCCTGTAACAGTTGATACTTTAAAAGAATATGATTGTTTCTTCTGTCTGCAGAACAACCTCTGATGACATCATCATTTTCTATATACTTCTCCCTTTCCAGGACGCCCATTGCCACTGAAATCTGATAACGGTCCTGCTTATACCAGCAAACAATTTTTACAATGTATAAAAGATTAATCATGTTGCTGGAACCCCTTTTAACTCACAGTGTCAAAGCTATTGTGGAATGACAGCATCAAACGCTTAAACAACAATTTTTAAAAATAAAATTGGGGACTATATCTTCACCTAAATACTCAATGCTATGGGTATGTTATGGACACAGTATTTGTTCAATGATCTAGGAACCAATCAGTGGAAAGGGCCCCATGTTCTTCTAACATCAGGGCAGGGGTACGTACACTCGTGTCTTTCCAGGAAAGGAAAGAAGTCCCAGATGATATCCGCTCCCATGCAAGACAGCATCCCAGAGACCACTGGACAAGGGAAGCGTCTGAAGAAAGATAACAAACACACCAAGAGGAGGCATCCCAAGAGGAAGAAGAAGCTGCTGACTTGGGGGAGGCATCAAGACTTTAACTCATCAGACCGAGACCTTGGGGAGACAAGGACCCAATACTGCTGATCCCCCAAATGACGTTATGTTTATTGGCTATATTATATGCTAATTCTCAGATTGTACAGAAGCCAAATACTTTCTGGCATGTGTTGCTTTAATGTGTCAAGATTTCTCTCATATTCGCATTGATGATCTGCATGAAGAGAAAGACACCATCTCTCAAGTGACCTTGGCAGGCCATCTTGATCAAGATGGCTTTCCCCTTTCCTTGGTTCTCTGCTGGCTATTCCTATAATTCTGTTATAATGCAGACTATGCAGTCAAGCTTGGCTGCTGCCATTACAGCCACAACACTCTCTTTACAAACTCAAAAGGGGGAGATATAGGAAGTATGGCTGTCTTTGTGCTCACAGATAAGCACCAGAGAAACCCAGGATGGTAAAGCACTCAGGGTTGGTCCTACAAGGGAAGGAATGCTGTGCCTGTTATCTGCCCAGAAGGCTGGAAATAGACATGCTTTCTGACCTGGTGACCTTTGAGCTATCTGTGACTCCTCTCCTAGACCCTTATTGTAAAATCGTTTTTCTCAATCAATCTATAGAACCTATCTTTATGGTCTGTGCAAAGGGTTTCATGCCTGATCTGTATTTAGCTTGTTTTATTCCTGAAGGAGATTTGTGTGTGGTTTGTTGTGCACATAAGATTGAGTTAATTATCACAAGAATAGTTTTCTCCAAATGTGCTATGCTTAAATATGTCTAAAATAAACCACGTGGAGTCAAACTCCAGTTTAAACCACCATTAGCTACTGAGTCGTGGTGAGTCAAATTGACTTCTTGCTTCTGACAGCTCATATCTCTGCAGCCCATTAAGGACACAGAGACCCCTGTAATCGGGTCCCCTAGGACCAGTGTTAATGACAGCTGTGAGTCACAATGTGGGTGCCAGGAATAGAACCTAGGTCCTCTGGAGGATCAGCAGGTGCTCCTAACCACTGAGCCATCTTTCTATCCCCAACAAATATGAGTCTTACATTGACTCTGTGGTTAGGGCAGGGCATTGCCTGAAGAACATAGAAAAGGATGAGGGAGCTCCCCAAAGTGTGTACGGTGCGAGTGGCTGTTACCGTGGATGGGCAGAGCAGCAACATCATATGTAAGGCTCCAGATGTTCTCAGGGATGCTCAAAAGTTATGACTCCAAGTGCTGGTTCCTCAGGGGCAAAACTGGGTGACTTGGGGAGCTTTGAGAACAAGCTGGCCGGAAGGCTGACACCCAGTGGCTGACTTAATACCACTGAGCGTGAATCCATCTTTTCTTCTTTGTGGAAGGCTTGGACACGGATGGCAGCAATGATAGTCCTTGACCGAATAGCACAGCTCTCTTCCCTTGAGCTTCACGTAAGCTTCAATGTGTTTGTTTAGAAACTGATTACAAACCTTCTGTTAGGACTGCAGGAAGCACACCACAGCTGCCCTGAGCAAAAGATAGCATCTCTTGGGGGATATTTGTAGCAGGCAGGGGCAGACACAAGGCAGGGTCAGGAAATCTGTGCTTCTTGTTTCTCTTCCTCTCTGAACCTCTGCTCCATCCTTCTCCTGCTGTGGCCGCCTGGCTCCTTTTTTCCATCTCCCCCCCCCCCCGACTGAGACTGGATTCCCTCCATCATGTTCTAAACCCAGAACAAGGACCTGCTAGGGGCTCAGCCTCATTCATCCCCCATGCACTCAGCTCAGTTAACCACATGGCCAAGATGACACCCGAGGGAGGTACTTTCGCTACCTTATAGATTCAGCTGTGGGAGCTGGTTTTTTGTTTTTGGTAGATTTGTGCCGATAACTCAGCCAGTGTCTCCCAGAGAAGCCATGTAAGGGTGTAGTGTTTGCTTACATTTGTATAGAGCTTCACATACAAGTATGTGTCCTTTCTTTCATCGGATTCTTGGCGTAATGTCAAGGACAGGGAAAAGCAGTATTCACTTAGTGTATGTGACTGGGCACTCACTATGTTGCCCAGGCTGGCCTCAAAGTCACAGAGTAGAGCCCCAGACACTGGGATTAGAGAGACGTGAGCTGTGTCCAGCTAGTAGAGGTCTTCCTTCTGGGTCAAGCTTATTCCACCCCTTAGGTTCTATTTTTCTTTTAAACCCCTCTCTTTCCTGGTCACTTTGAATTTTGGGGGGGAAGAGACTATATCTCACTTACCTTTGCCTCTGGATCTCTCTGCTACAGTCTCTGCTGTGTTAGGCATTGATTAAATTGAATTTGTTAGCCAGATGAATCCAGTAAGGTCTAGAGAGCTAAGTGCTTTGCTTCAGGGCATCCGGCCAAAGCGACAAGACGCGGTGGTTACATAGCGGAGTCCATGAGATTCCCAGCTAAGGAACCATCCTACAAGGTCTCCGATGTCTCAGTAGGATCGGGTGTGTTTGCAGGAAGCAAGGAAATTCTAAGTGGGTGATGCGAGAGGATGAGGAGATGCAAGCCTTCCGGTGAAGGTGCTGTGGCCGCATTTGGAGTCTGATCTTAAGGCTCCAGAAAAAGATCTCTTTGAAATCTCAGACTCTTAAGCTTCTTTTCCTTGGTAGCCAGAGGCATCCACTCCACTGTACATCTCTAACATTTTTTAGAGTTAGACAAGACCTTAAGTGGGGACCTGGTGCAATCCTCTGTACCGCAGGTGGGGGTGGGGGTCACCGTGCTACAGATGAGCTAGCCTCCACGGAGAGAGGTTTCTCCTGTTATGGGGAACCACCTGAAGGAAAGAGATGCTTTCTCTGCTGTGAGAACATGAATTAGGGTGGTATCTTCTGATGCGCTCTGCCCTCCACTGAGAGTTTCCTTGTTCCTCGATTTCTGATGTAGAGTCCTCACCCCTGAAGTTTCCAGCCCCTTTAGGTGTCTTATTACAGAAAGTGAGGAGCAGAGGCTGGGAAGAAGCAAGCAGGTGGAAGAGAAGCAGGCGAGAGAGAGGCCAAGGTTTCACAACTAAGAAGATTTCCTGCCTAGACTGGTGGCGGCGCCTACACAGACTATAGATTCTCACAGAGCTCTGAGAAGCAGGACTGGTTTTTTCAGAACAATAGAAAGAGTGGGCTCATCAGAATAACTGCTACTGTACTATCTTCTACTTTGTCTCTCACCTCCTGTGCGCCCCCATCCCATCTCCAGCCAACTGTCTGCAGTTGGCCCCAGGAACAGGCACAGGAAAGTGAGAGAGGACGCTGTAGCAGAACAGGACAGCATACCCAGACCCAGCTGGGGCCTAGGAGCTACTGCAGCTCCTCACTCTGTGTGGAAAGAGCTGAGGGGAAGGACAGGAGGGAAGAGAAGACCACTGTGGAATCCGTTGGAGTGACAGGAGGCAAGTGTGGGTCGTGTGGGTTATTAATAGGGACAAGAACGTATATTTAAGACCAGTGACCCAACTGAAGGGCAGAACAGTCTCCTAGGTGTATCTAAGACCCACACAAAAGACACCCCAAACTTGCAAAGTGAGCTTTATCAACCCAGAGTCCATTAGGCCAAGGGGCTTGGGCAGCAGAAGCAAGAACCTTGGTGGTGGTGGTGGTGGGGTGGTGTTTGCTCAGGCTGTGTGCTACTGTTCTACAGGAGGGAAGCTGGGAAGGGGAGGAGGAGGGGGAGGAGGAAGAGGAACAAGAATGGGAAGAGGAAGAAGAGGAAGAAGAGGAGGAAGAGGGAACGTAAGCTTAGCCATGTGGCTCCGTGGTTTCCATTTTCCCTCCTACTTCCACCCTTTAAGTGACATTTTTCTTGTTCCACCCTGGGACTTGGAAGCTTTGGGTCTCGAAACCCTAAGAACCCAATAAAACACACACTTTGGTTTACCTCCTAAGAGTAGACACAGGGTATGAGGGGCAGGCAAGATCACTAGTCAGGAACATGGAGGCCAGTCAAATATGACAGGTCCCGGCTTGTCCCCACACTGGTAGAATTTAGTTGCTAAGGACCCTAAGGTGGGAGGGGAGGGCTGGGTCTGGGGTGTACTGTCTTGCAGGTTTGGGGGGGCAGGGAAGGGTAGGTTCTGGGGTTAAGGCTGGTTGGAAGGTGTGTTGCCACAGTTAGCTTCCAGGCTGTCTGGGTTTGACTTAAAAGGCTGCAGAACAATCCAGTTCCTCCCATTCATGTGGAGTCCTGAAAGGGGCCTCAAGTACACGGTGATCTTTACAGAGCTCAGCTATGGCTATCAAGCTTCTTTAGTCTAAACCCTAGGACTGGTCAGAAGTTGCTGAGTCCCCATTCTGGTCCTGTCCATACCACTCCTTTTACTGAATTGCTCTGTGTCTTAGTCCAGGTTTTACTGCTGTGAGCAGATACCATGACCAAGGCAACTCTTATAAAGGACAACATTTAATTGGGACTGGCTTACAGGTTCAGAGGTTCAGTCCATTATCATCAAGGTGGGAGCATGGCAGCATCCAGGCAGGCATGGTGCAGGAGGAGCTGAGAGTTCTACATCTTCATCTGAAGGCTGCTAGAAGACTGTCTTCCAGACAGCTAGGACTAGGGCTTTAAACCCACACCCACAGTGACACACCTACTCCAACAAGGCCACACCTTCTAATAGTGCCACTCCCTAGGCCAATCATATACAAACCATCACATTCTGTGTCCCACTTTTAATCAGAGTTAATAAAAGAATTTGCTGTGTAGAGTTTTGGTGATCAGGAAAGTACATGACATGTTTGGTACTGGCCTGACACACAGACTGGGTGCCCTCCAGAAGGTTAATTTTTGCTATTATTCTCCATCAACTCCAGCAATTTTTTTCACCAAGACAAAGGCTGTAGGTGATAGCAGATAAAGCATGTAACATATAGTAAAGTTTGGCTTAAGACAGAATGAGCACTCTCAAAGGGTGTTCACTCGTAACTTGTTTCTGCTGCTGTAACCAAACACCACAAGCTGAGTAATTGATAAAGAATGAAGGTTTAGCCACCTCAAGCTTCTGAAGACTGAGCACCTCATGGTAAGTGAGCCACATCTGGTGACTTTTCTGACTTGTGGAGACTGTGCAGAGTCCCAAGTAGTTCAGGGCATCACACGGAGAAGACAGTAAATGTGTCAGAGAGAGCTGGCTTTTACAGCAAAGTCTCTCCCGTGGTGGCCTCTTAATGTCTGAGTGAACTAACCTGCCCTTCATCGCCAAATGCCAACTAGCATGTCACTCTTGGGGGTAAGTCTCAACATCCGAATTGGTGGAAGGCAGAGGGGTGGGATGGAAGCTACGGCACATTCTACGTGGGCAAAGCATGAGTCAGAGCGGGTACCCCGTGGCCGCATGTGTGCTTCTAGAGCATATAAGCAGGTCAACTCCAGCAACTGGGTTCCAGAGCCCAGGCTTCTGATTAGCACCTATTTATGAAGGGGTTTTCTGAACTGAAGCTACTACTAGAATGCTGATTGTTATCAGACCAGTGGGAGCTGACAGGAGAGGGGCTGTGTCTTTTCAGACTAACTGACGGTATGTCCATTGACTGCTGCCTGGTCCTCAGTAAGCTGGAAATCACTGTGCTACCCTGGGTAATACAGTAGGAGAGAGGACATTGCACAATTGGAAGCTATGGCTCCTGACCTGGACATGAACAAAATGCAAACACAGGAGGAACATGGGTCTTCAGGTCTGTACATCTCTACCCTTAGTGAAACATACGCCACAGGCTCTATCCAGATGTCCAGGTGACATACGAACATCCTGAGAGGCCAGCGAGTGTCAGGAGATTCATACTGGGGTGGTTTTAATAAAACAGTCTTCATAGGCTCATATATTTGAATACTTGGTCTTCAGTTGGTGGAACTGTTTGGGAAGGATTAGGATGTGTGCCCTTGTTGGAGTAGGTCTGTCACTAGGGTTGATGCTTTGAGGCTTAAAAGCCCAGGCCATTCCCAGTTAGTTCTCTCTCTCTCTCTCTCTCTCTCTCTCTCTCTCTCTCTCTCTCTCTCTCTGCCACATGCTTGTGGATATGAACTCTCAGCTACTGCTCCAGTGCCGTGCCTGCCAGCTGCCATATTCCTTGCCATGATGGCCATGGACTCTAACCCTCTGAAACTGTGAGCCTCACATAAATGTTTTCTTTTAGAAGCTGCCTTGGTCATGGTGTCTTATCAGAGCAATAGAAAAATAACTAAGATGTATTTTAAGTCTTTCAGTCAAGAGAGGCAGAGACATTTAAAATCATTGGGGAGACTGTTGAGAAACCATACACTAATGTGCAAAGTATTTTATCATTTGAGCCAGAAAATGTTCTAATCATTATTGTGCCCATGGTAGTTTTCAAAGCTAATATCTTCCCTGACTGCAGATTCAACAGTCAGTCATTGCCTGAACTCCAGACCTATACAATCAATTACCTATCTGACATGCTCAGTTCTCTGGGGTCTGTGTTAAGGTTGCTTTGTCAAGAGGACTTTTATGGCCACCCTGAAAGGTAATGTTTCTCCATCCCCATATTTTTGCTCTGCTTTTCACACACTCTCTCTAACACTTGTATGTTCCCCTTTGGAACATTGCTTGTGCCTTCTTTTGAAACATGAGCTTTATGAATTGTTTGTGGTATGTGTGTATGTGTGTGTGCGCATGTGACTGTTTTATTTGTTCCAGTTAAAAACAAGTGCTTTTGTATCCATTGTATTGAAGTATATAAATATCTGGTCAGTAAATGAATGAGCACCATAAAAAATGAGAGACCTGGACCTGGCATGACAGGCAGTCACCATCAAGCCAGATGACCTGAGCTGGATCCCTGGAACCCACACAGTGGAGAGAGCTGACTCCTGCAGAATGACCCCTGACCTCCCACAAGGGTACAGCAGCACACAAATAATAAACAAAAACAAAACTGGGAAGGCAAAGTCGATTCCATGACAGGATTCAAATTGGCAGTTAAGGAGACTTGGCCTAAATCTCTGTTTCCAAGAACTGGGCAAGTCCAGGCAAGTCCAGGCCTCAGAAGCTGTACCGCCACCTGGCACGAGGCAAGGACAATGAATGGGTCAGCAGCAGTTTCCAGACTTCCTCAGCTACTGCCTCAGCAACAGTTTCTAGACCTCCCCAGCAAGTTTCCAGCCCCCACACCCTGGTAATGAGATATCTGTATAGATGGACCCAACAGATTAACATAGAGGTCACCTACCCCTGCTTTAAATCAGGCTTGCAAGCTCACTTGGGTGTCTCTCTGTCTTGATAATGGAAACCCCAGCATGCTGGACTTCTGCAGAATAAAACACTTTTTGTGTTTACATACTATTTGAGTCTGGGGTATCATAGTTCAGCAAATCATGGACCCTTATGAACAAAACAAAAATGAGGGGCCTCAAATTATCTGCGGACACATTAGCAAGTCACTTACTCTGCCTGTATTCTGGTTTCTTTATATGCAAACTTGAGTATCTGGCTCTAAAGGTCCCTCCAGGCATAGCTGAAGATCTGGGAGCAATTGCCAAAAAGGTCAAGTTTTGGTTCAAGTTCTGGCAGTGTTTATTGCCTGTCTAGATTTCTAACAAACCGAAAGGGTGCCACCTAGTGACTGCTAAAGTTACTGGTAGAACTTAAAATTGTAAAATCAGAAAACAAAAACCCCAGAGAGGTGCCATATCCCACAGCGCCACACGGTGGCGCTGTCGTCCACTACTGTGGCTATCATCATCTTGCTGTGCCACCCTAAAATACGTACAGGGACAACTGTGAGACTTGCTGATTCATCAGATTACATTGGTTTGTTAAGTAGCAAATAAAAAAAATATCTTTAATGTTGCAACTGTAAATCTCATAACCAAACAGTAAGTTGATGTTTAGACTAAAACTTGCCCTACACTCAGCCAAACACCATGATTTAGAATCAAGGTAGGAAAAGCTGAAAACTCCAAGGAAGGTCTGTCAGCATCAAGTGATCCACGAGATACATCATGCTAAATCAGCCCACACATCTGTGTGCATAACCAGGAAAGTTTGTTCCCTCCGTGAGACGGGAGGTTTAAGGATGGAACATTAAGATTCTAGGGCCATCTGCTCAATGGTGAGAGCTTAAATCTCTGATCAGTTTAAAAACAAACAAAAAGATTGTGACCCAGTGCATGACACCAAGTGAGCCTGCAGTCAGTAGTGGCTCTTGCCATGGTTTTTATATAACTGCCATGGTTTTTACTGTTATCTCTTATTTATTTAAGACTATTCGTGTCATTTTTGGCTGGGCTGTTTCTCTCTCTCCCACCTCTTCTCCAGGTGAGAATGCTTTCAGTATATATATACACACACACACACACACACACACACACACATACACACACACCACTAAAAGTGATTTTGTGGCATGTTATTCTTCTAATACAAGCATTACATGGTTATTTTAGCTATATGGAAAATTTGTAAAATTAATAAGTTACTCACATTCTATTACTTAACTCAGAAATCTAAGATTTTGGTACTATATACATTTGTGTTCTTACACAGTATTTTTTTCACTAATCTTCAGGGATCATATTGTACATATTGTCATGTCTTTAAGTGTCTTATAATAATTAATAACATAGCATTTCTTTTGGTGGTAGCCTCTCTTTTAAAACAAGGAAGGAAGGGAATAAAGCAAACATTTATTGTGTTGTTCTATGTAGCCTTTCCTGTCCTAGAACTCTCTATGTAGACTAGACTGGCTTTAAACTCAGAGATCCAGCTGCCTCTGCCTTGTGAGTGCAGAGGTTAAAGGTGCCACTATGCCCAACATCTTTAAATTTTATTAGTTTTTAAAATTATGTGGGACCAGGGATAAGGTGTATGCAAGAGTGCAGTGCCTGCCATGTCCAGAAGAGGGCGTCAGAGCCAAAGTTACAGGCAGTTTTGAGCACATGAGCCTTCTGACATAGGTTCTAGTTTTCTTTTAACAGTAGACTAGCAGGAAGTCTTAACCTCTGAGCTCCCTCCTCAGTCCCCATCTCTTTAAAATATTCAATTGACAAAAACTTCTAAACTTAGGATGAACAACATGTTCTGCAATTTGTAGAATTTGTAGGCAGGGTAAATCAGATTAGCAAATATATTTTCTGCCACATATACTTGCCACTGGTAACGACATAATATACTCAGCAATTTCAAGTATAAAATGTTATTAACTAATATTCACCCTGCTTTATAGTAGATTGCCTACTCTTTTCTAACAGAAACTGAGTGTGCTCTGACCAGCCTCTCCCTGATTCTCCATACTGTTTCATGAACTAAACTGAGTCCACATGTAATTGAGATCATGTAGGATTGTGTTTTCAGAATCCAACATGCTTTTATACTTAGAAAAGCTGCACATTTCAACGTAGAAACTCCTAAATAAGGCAGGCCGAGGAAAATGGTCACTTCTAACCCCTTATCTAGATGAAGGCAGCTACAGTTCACAATCATTATTTTTTCAATAATTTTGATGAACATTATTTTCCACAAAATTAGGAATATATTTTCTCTAGATTTATTGAATTTAAAATTTTGATTGGCTGCAACCTTGTTCTCCCTTTCCGTGAATATTTCTCCAGGCATTACATCTTCATTCTGATTAATTATGGGGTGACTTCTTCACTGGACCCTCCCTCCATTAGACTGGACCTATTTGACTAAACAGCTAACATGAACTTCTACCAAACCTAGTATTTCATTTCATAGAGAGCTGCCCCAGGGGCTGGCTCCCTCACCAGTCTGGATGAAGCACACATTCTGTTTGACACCTACTCTTTGATTAAAGGCTCTGATCATTGTTAAGAAGGGACTCTCTGGGGCTGGAGAGATGGTTCAGTGGTTAAGAGTACCGACTGCTCTTCTGAAGGTCCTGAGTTCAACTCCCAGCAACCACACGGTGGCTCACAAATAAGTAAATAAATCTTTTTTTTTTCTTTTTTTTAAAGAAGGGACTCTGTCGAGAAGTAGCAAGTGAGGCAGCTCGTGAAATCTGTCTCTTTTCTGAATGAAGGTCTGGGGGGGAAGAGAAAGGAGAAGAAAAGAGGGGAGATCTGTCATGTTGATTATTCAAATAGCATTAATTCTCAGCAGACAAGACCAAACACACGATCAACCTCAATGAGATCTCTCAGCACTGTGTGGAGATCCCTTGCTTCGTCTACAGCAGCCATTCTCAACCCTTTTTTTGGGGGGTCAACCCTTCACAGGGGTCACCTAAGACCATTGAAACACACAGCTACTTACATTAGGATTCACAACAGTAGCAAAATTGCAGTTCAGAAGAAGCAACAAAAACAATGTTATGGTTGTGGGTCACCACAACAGGAGGACTGTATTAAGGGGTCGCAGCCTGAGGGAGGTTGAGAACTGCTGATACAGAAATCCTATTTATACACAGGCCAGTAAAGACAGTGGGGGACGCACCTCACAGGACTCATTCCTGTTCAGCCAAGAGTCTGAGCCCGGGCTCTTGTGACCCCACACTTCTGTTCCACCACCCTGCCATACACGCTCTCAAAACATGTGCTTCAAGTCACACTCAATGCAAGTCATTTCTGAATTCAGAGGTAGGAACTCCTCCCCTAAGATGAGAACACATAGGGAGCGAGGGTTATATCGTGGCCCGGCCCTATGGAAATCAGCATGGAGCCTTCTCCCAGACCTGAGAGCAGAGCTGCATATGGTCAGACGCAGGCAGCTTGTACATTCTGTCTGTTGTAGCATCATTGGCCACAGCCGATTACCAATCAGCCCTCATGTCCACCAAAAGGGGGATGGATAAATAAAGTGTGGGATATGCACACGGCCCAATTCAATTTGACCATAAACAAAACCAGGTCATGTTCAGGACTGGTGAGATGGCTCAGTAGGTAAAGGGATCAGCCATGCAAATTCATGACCTGAGTTCCATTCCTGGAACCCACATGAAGGTGGAAAGAGAGAATGGGCTTCACACAATTGTCCTCTGACCTCCACATGTGACTGTGTGGATGAGTGTGCATGCATGTGCGCGCGCGCACACACACACACACCATGAAGGCAAAGGGGCAATTGGGGAAGTAAGACTAGAGGGGAGGGAAGAGTGAAGAGAGGGTGGGGTGGTGGGTAGATGTTATCCTTGAGAACAGAAGTCTACAAAGCCCATCACTTTGTACAATGGATATATGCCAATTAAAATAAGATGTTCCCGAAAAGAACTACGGGAAGGGTGACATTCACTTAGTAAACTAAATTTTAGAATCAAGATGATAATTAGGTGCTGGACTCTGTACTAAGGATAAACCATACATCATGTCCCTTAGTCTGGGAGGCCTGAGAAATTGTGTTATTATCCTCGATTTTTGCAGGAGGGTTCTAGGATACAGGGGTTTAACTTGCCAATGAGTATCAGTCAGAATTCGAATGCAATCCCTGGTTCCCTTATTGGCCCTCCTCACCCCCACCCCCTTCATCTCTTTCCTCATTCCTGCCTTCCTTATTTCTCAACTCTAATTTAATTCTCATTTTTTTTTTAGAACGATCCTAAGTCAGCTCCCAGTCAAGACCGACTGCATTCTAAGGTGCTGCTAAAAGTGCTTCTGAGGGCGGAAACTGAGGAAAAGAAATACGGCCGCTGGGGCTAAACAGCATGCTTTGGGAGCTCGTCTTGTTTAACTATTGCATCCACAAAGGCATGTTCGGCTGCTATGCAAATGAGGAACCAGCATCAAAAACTTGCCTGGACATTTTCTTCAGTGAGGTAGCCAGGGGGAAGCACCCAGGCTTCTGTAAATAGCCTTCATGTTCCGGTAGGCAACTCTAAGGAGGCTGCTGAATGGGACACACACACACACACACACACACACACACACCACATGCACACATACACACATGCTTACACACATGTATACATACACATGCATACATACACACATGCATACACACACCACATGCACACATACACACATGCATACACACACCACACACATGCACACATGCATACAAACACACACATGCATACATATACACACACACACACAAAGATGAATATAAGAGGGAGACTAGTTGGGAGTAGGAAGGGAACAAGAGAGGCTAATGGAGATTAATGATAAAAATATATACAAGTATGAAAGTGTCATAACGAAACATATAAGTATTTAATGGAACAATATATAATTATTTAATGGAACACATATAATTAATATATAATTAATAGAAAGTAGTAAAATCTTGCCTCATACAAAGTTAGTTTTTTTTCAGGATACAGTCAGGATCTAAGTCTAATGCTGACTGTATCACTGATGCACACCGGTCTTTTCCTACTTGATGCTATTCTTTCCAGTATGGTAGAGAAAATGTTGCTTTTCTGGCTAACATTCATCAACTCCCAGCTAAGGAACCCAAGGGTGGCAAAATCTCAGTTATTTTACCCCAAAGCCCTGCTTATAGCCTCCTAGTGGTTCAGCAAGGATGGCCAGACAGGGAGCTCTCCGCATTTGCCTGTCTGCTCTACAATGCTGGAATTACAGGCACACACAACCACATAGCTCTTTACACAGGTGCTAGGAATTTGATCTCAGGTCCTCACGTTTGTGGAGGTGGCGCTCCTGCCCAGTGAACCATTCATTTCCTTGGCCCTGTGATAACCTTGGTCTGCTAAACAAAACCCAGACTTCCTAGGCTTATAGCCAAGCCAGCCATCAGGTGTGACTGTGTCCAGAGAGGTGACTAGCTATGTGGCAAGCGTTCTGAGATGTCAGGAGAGCTGTAAGGAACAAGTCAGACCGGTTGCTGCCCTTATGGCAAACACCTTTGTCATTAAGTAATTTCAAATGATCAATTAAATAATTATTAATGTGAATCAAACAGCTACACCAAGCCTTCTGCAATCCGCTCTCATAGGTTTCCAGCGTTCTTTCTTATCCTCTCATGCCAGCGACACAGCTCACAGCCCCACAATCTCACACCTCTCTCTTCCTCGCCTCTGTTCTGCTCCACCCCGCACCTCTCTGGACCGGTTCTGTCTCTGCTTCTACCACAAAGCCCCGCCGGGCAACTGGTCTGAAGGATCTTCCCTAGTTTGAATTCTTAGCACTTATCCATTCAACAAATATTTACAGAGTGACTTTGTGGAATGTTTGGTGAGTGACTCTTCATGAGGCTCTAAACACGTGCAGAAGCATTAAATATTTAAATTGAGCAGGGAGTTAGTTTTTTTTTTTTAATACTCTTAGGGAGTCAGGATTGTTCTCATCTGCTCTAGGGAGGTGTGTGGAAATGGTCATGAGTGAGTAGAGGAGAAAAATAACAATTCAAAAAGTTCCAATTAATCAATAACCCTACGACTTGAAGACCCAGTTAACATCCTTCTTTCTAGTTTTCTTAGAGACCAGGGAATATGTTATTTCCCCAGAAGTTACAGGAGGTGCCACAGTGAGGGACAGGAATGGAACTGGGTCCTCTGAAGGGGCAGCTCATGCTTTTTACCACTGAGCCATCTCTACAGCCCCTCTAGTGTGTGGTTTTGGTTTTTTTTTAAATCTTCTTTGTAAAACTCCTTTTTCACACATGTGAAAATTTTATTAAATATTTGTTAAAACACTATTTTTTTCCCTCTCCCATCCTCTTGCTGGTGGAGTGGCTTCATCTTAACATTAGAGAATCTATCCAGACTCACTCACATCTTTCCCAGTTTACTGACCCTCCTGAGAATTGGACATGTTAGACCCTCCCATAAATGTGAACACGTTAGGGAATTTTCTTCCAGATCTCCATCCCCTGGACCTTCTGGATGCTCTCTGAACAGTACTATCTCATCTCTTCCCTAAGACATTAAATGTGCACAGTGTCTACATTCACAATGTAGTCACAGCCCCTTGCAAATCATTGGATATCCAACTTAAAACACAGGAGACCTTTCCCTCCACTTCAAGACTAAACAGATGGCAGGAAGTGTTAAATTAAGCACCTGCCCAAGGTCATGTAGCTGCCTCGCTATTTTTCCAAAATGCTCCAGTTTGTCTAATATTAAACTTCAAATTAAAATTAAACAAAAATGGTCTGGTTGGGCACAGTGGCACATGCCTGTAATCCCAAGACTCAGGCAGTTGAGGCAGTGAGATTGTGAGAGGCCAGCCTGGGATACCTAGTAAGATCTTGCTTCAAAACCACAAATGAACAAATAAATAACGAAGTACTACTAATTCTTGCTAAACAAGTCACATCTATTTCTGTCTTGGAAAAGCTAATACAGTTGGGAAGACACTCCGCCTGTTTTGAAATCTGAAAGCCATTGCTATGATAGGCTTAAAAACGTGTAAAAGAGGTTAAGGTCCTTTTGTTCTTTCTTAATCTTGGAGGTTGGGGGTGGGGCAGGTAACAAAAGGACATAGCATAGGTCAGTCCTTGCCCAAGAGTGGCAGGCAGCACCCGCCTTTACTCTGCTTTAGTCCTTGATGGGATCTGTGCATCCAGTCGCCAGGGTCCTAGATACTGCCAGCTCCACAAGGCAAGCGCAAACTAGCTGGTTCCGCACGACTTCCCGAGCCTGCGGAAGCTCCACTTGGTGACCTCCCCTTTCGGAATTCTATTCACAATGGCCAGGAACCTCTTCTTACAAAGACGAACAGCTTCATTAAGGCCAGCAGAGCAAACGAAAGAGTTCCTCCATCGCAAGCCACAAGGTTCCGGGGTGTGAGTGTGTGCGTGGCGGCGACAGGGGACGTAAGCTGGTCCCCAGGGCCAAACAGGGGAATAGCAGATCCATTTGAATCGGGAATTGGCGCAGCCCGTAGGACCAACCGGCGCAGACAAAGACAGAGGGCTCCGCAGCCCTCTCGCACCGGCCGAACGCACGCTCGATCTCACCTTCGGGAGCCACCCAATGAGGCCTCAGCCACCCTCAGGAGACGGACAGCCGCGGCGGGCCAATGGCAGGATGGACTGGCGGTGGAGGCGGACCCACCCTGGAGGCCCCGCCCCCGGGTCCGCAGGGCTGGGGCGGAGCCAGACTCGCGTCAGGTGGTCCCGGGCGTGCGGGAGGCGGGGCGCACGGGGCGGGGCGGGGAGGGAGCGGCCAGCGGGCGGCGGGCACGGGTGGCACGAGCAGGTGGGAGCCGCCGAGGGGCGAGGCCGCCCGCGGGGGCGCCAGGCGGCGGGGACTGCACCGCGCCCCTGTCCGCGGTGCGCGCTCGCGGTGCGCACCGGGCGTCCTCGATTCTCGTGCGCCCAACCTGCTCGGGCCCTACCTGCGGCGGCCGTCGGGGGCGCGGAGCCCCCAGCGCTGCCGAGCCGCATGAACAATAGGCGGCGGCGGCTCCCGCGGGCGGCCGCCCCACACCCTATGGACCGGCCGCTCCATGGAGTCCTCCAGATCGCTTCTCGGCTGCCTGGCGAGCGCCGCTGCCGCCCCGCCGGGGGAGGATGCCACGGGCGCAGGGGCCGAAGAGGAGGAGGACGAGGAGGAGGCGGCGGCCGAGCTGGGGTCTCACGCCGCGCTGCCCTACTGGACGGCTGTGTTCGAGTACGAGGCGGCGGGCGAGGACGAGCTGACCCTGCGGCTGGGCGATGTGGTAGAGGTGCTGTCCAAGGACTCGCAGGTGTCCGGCGATGAGGGCTGGTGGACCGGACAGCTAAACCAGCGGGTGGGCATCTTCCCCAGCAACTACGTGACCCCGCGCAGCGCCTTCTCCAGCCGCTGCCAGCCGGGCGCGGAGGACCCCAGCTGCTACCCGCCCATTCAGCGTAAGAAGGCGGGCACCGGTGCCCGGTGGGGACGGGAGGGTGAGGCCTAAGGGTGGGCGAGGAGCAGTCCCGGGTGGGGAGCGACTGGCCCGGGCATGGGTGGACACCGGGACTGCAGGGGCTTTAGCTGGTGCTACCCAGAAGCTCCAGAGTCGCAGGCCCTGCCTGGAGCACTGGGCTTCTTCACCTTCATCTGACTCGCTCAAGTAGCAACTCTTGAAACCCTAGCACGAGTCTCCACGTCTCAACCCCTTCCCCTCCCCCGACCCTCCCCCCTCGCCCCCCTCCCCCTCCAGATCTGGAAGGGTTTTGGAGAGCAGGTGGTTACTGTCACCAGTAACCTTAGTTCCCTAATCAAGGACCCGGCGGACCTTTCTGTCGCTTGTCTCCGCCTCTTAAAGGTATTTGTCCGGGGAGAAGTGGAGGTGTCTCCCCGCCTGCCTGGGCAGGTTCACAAGTCCCGGAAGCATGTGTGAACTCAAGAGTCAGGTGCCTTTGAAATCTCGTGTTGATTTCTTGGGTTCTCGTACTGTATCTCAAAGTTGTACCCTGAGGAGTTTTGCGGAATAATATGTTAGGAAAGGTGTGTACGTGGGGGAGGGGGCAAAGTTATGGGTGGAGAAATAATCAGAGGGAGAAAGTATGCCTGTCCCTCGTGGGAGTTCAGGATCAGCCGGTACAGTGGCTAAGTCCTTGTCCCTTACAGCCATACTGTTCACACACATTTTTTTTCCCACCCTAGATCCTTGCCTATATTTGGCATTGACCAAATCTCAGGGGGCCAGGACCAGGGTTCCCTCTCAGGGCCTTTCTCCCTGTGTCCCGGTTTTCACCAATTTCTCAGGAACCCTTTGTTCCATGCACCTAACAAAATTTTTTCCTTTCTTTTTTCTTTCTTTCTTTCTTTTTTTTTTTTTTGAGTTAAATTGCCATTGTAATTACTTAATCACTTGTATATTCTTGGTTGGTTTAGAAGATGGTATTCTCTCCAAGTGCAGTTTATAGGATTTAAGAGTTTTCTTAATTCCAGTTAGAAGGCATTCTTACTATATACAGTAGTAGTTTGTTCCTTGTCTTATGTACTTTGCATTCTACTTGATTAAAAAAAGAAGCCATTACAAAGGGCTAACCTTGAGTATTTAGTTTTAAATTTTTATCTATGGTAGTTATCTGTTACTTATTTTTGCACAAACAATTATGTTGCTTTAAGATGATTTTGAAACAGAATGGTGGCTTCTTGTTTTCTTCTTTTCCCTTGGCCTTTTGACTGTCAAGTTATTCAGGTCTTTAGTTTTTCTTAGATATGCCCCTTTCATTCAGCTTCTTGTTTATACATTTTGATGTTTATAATGCCCAGAAATGGCAAGTCACTTCAGATTGCTTTTGAGTGCTACATGTTTTTGGCAGTTCTGGTAAGACAGAGACCAATGGCCCTGGCATAGTGTTTGGAATTAGTGCTGGAGATGAACTTGACCTTATGTTGAAAGACTTGAATGGTCTTATATATTAGGAGCCACAGTGTGCTGGTTTGTTTAGTTTTTCTGAGAAAGGGTTTCTCCAAGTAGCACTGGCTGTCCTGAAACTTGCTCTGTAGACCATACTGGCCTCAAGCTCAGAGATGTACCTGCCTCTGCCTTCCAAGCCCTGGGATTAAAGGTGTGCCCCACTACCTGGCCTCAGTATCCTCCAGATGAGAGTGGGTGGAGTTCTGTGATGCTCTTTTTAGGGACAGCTAACACGAGAATGTACAAGTTACGTGACATTCAGTTCATGAGCAGCCTCTGTAGTTTCCTCAGCGTGCTATGCTCCTGGCTGTCATAGCAGTCAGGAGCCAACATGACTTAGGTTACAAGAACCTTTCCACTGAGCGCCAGATATGTTACCAGTGTGCTTCATTCAGAGATGAATCCCTGAAATGTGGCCAGGACTTACCTGCTATATGTCAGTGCTGTGGATAGAGTGGATTCCTGAATCTGGATCCCAGATGGGAGGACCTCGTGCTTGTGGAAAGAATTCACTTGAGGCGCTTAGCATTGAGAGCTCTGGTAAGTGCTCTAACTGCAGCTTGCTTGTGACTGGAGTTATTCTTGAGAGTTCACAAAGCTCCAGTCAAAAGCTCATTCCTGAGTAGTTGGTGAGTGGTGGCTACTAAGTATCAAGAATAAAAGGACAAGAAGAATGGTAGGAACCAGACTAGTCAAGGAAGCATAAGATTTCAGCCAGTGCTTTGAAAGGACTGGAGTGTCTCACCTGTGAGCTCTGGCCACCAGTTGAGTTTGTGTGACTCAGAAAATAAAAATGATTGACAAACTTTGTCCCCCAGGATTAGGGGTAGTAAAGCCGTGACAACACTTCCCCTGAACTGCCCTTTTGAACTTCCCCTTTGGGGCTCACAGCCTGTGATAGGTTCAGAACTATAAATGGAATACCTACATCTAGTCAAGCAGGGAGAGTCAGGCTTGGTTTTGTAGTATTATTTTCATGTGAAATTTTTGCTTCAAGCAAAAATTTCTGTTCTGTTTCCTTCAGAACAGAAGGAAAATTAATCTTTTGTCAAAGAAAAATATATACTCATGATACCTAAGCCATTTTATATTCTGCTTTTAACCCCCACTGTAGGTACCAGGGATTGGCTGACCATGGATGACAAATCTGTATAACTTGGGTGTTCTCTCATCCTCGGTTTCACCTTTGTAATACAAGGTGAAAAAATGTAAACTCTCAGAGTTACCCATGGAGATACATAACTCTTAACATGTTTCTTCTGCTCGAGTGTTGGTCTGTTTGTGACACAGAATTAAGGTCACTTAATTTACATTTCTTTTTCCTGAATTTCCTACAAATGTAAGGATGTATTTTTAGATATGCCTAAGGCTTGTGTGTTTGTGTGTACATGTGTTTGTTCATATTCATATGTATATGAATGATGTGTGTACATGTATTTGTGCTTCATATATATGAATGATATGTGTGCATGTGTTTGTGCATATTCATATATATATGTATATGTATATATAAGAATGATGTGTTCATGTGTTTATGCTTTATATATATATGTATATATATATATACACATGGTATGTGTACATGTGTTTGTACATATTCATATATATATGAATGGTATGTGTATATGTGTTTGTGCGTCTTCGTATATATATGAGCAGTGTGTGTGTACATGTGTCTGTACATATTCATATATAGACATGAATGGTGTGTGTGTACATGTATTTGTAATATTCATATATAGATGAATGGTATGTGTATATGTGTTGTACATATATATGAATGGTATGTGTGTATATTGTTTGTGCAGATGCATGCATTCATGCATGGAGAGTATTAGATGTCCTCTAATGATCTCTGCCCTATTACCTTGAGAAGGACTCTCACTGAAACTGGAGCATTTTCAGCAAGACTGGAAGGTCCCAATAATCCTCCCACTTCTGTCCCCTACCTTAGCACTGAGGTTACAGGTCTTCTTTGGCCATGTCAGACTTTTCCTGTGGGTGCTGGGGATCTAAACTCAGGTCCTCAGGCATGCACAGCAAGCTTTCTTACCCACTGAACCATCTCCCTAGCCTAGGTCTTTTATTAATTTACTTTTCTTTTTGAAACAGGAACTCAGTATGTAGCCCAAGCTGTCATTGAAGTTATAATGCTCCTGCATCTACCTCCTGAGTGCTGGGATTACAGATGTGTATCACACACCTGGGTAAATCATTCCCTTGCCCCCGAACCCTCAGGATGGTCCTGTGCATACGATTGTGTGCTCCAAGCATACAATCTGGAGGAAATAACATCTTGACTCCAATATGAAATGAGGTTTTGTTGTTGATATTCCTGGAAATAGCCTACCGCAGAAACATTTTCAAAAAATGTGCTGCATGCAAGTTGACCTGATTCTTGCTTAAAATCAGGTCTTGATTTGAGCAGAGAAGGACAGAAGAGCCGCATGCTTTCTGTGGCTGAAGGTCTAGTCCTGGAAGCCCATCCAAAGGACTTAGCAGAGAGAAAAAAAGGAAGTTGTTGCCTCCCCTTCCAGTTATTCTGTCCATTGTAGTGCTTTTCTTGTAGGCCAGAAATCCGCCTGCCTCTGCCTACCAAATGCTGGGATTAAAAACATGTGCCACCGCTGCCTGGCTAGTTATGTTTCTTAACTTATCAGGGAAAAGTTGAGATTATAGCTTCTACACCAAGACAGGTCACCACTTGCCCTTCTGCTCCAAGCGGTTGCCTCTGGACAGCTGCTGCTGAAGGAGCTGTCCTTTTCAGCACCCGAGACCAGAGTCTTCTACAATCTTGGGCAGTTGGGTAAACAATGGACACCTACTGCGTGTTGACCACTATGCTTCAGAACTGAAAAACAGAGAGTGAGTATAAGAAATATTATAGTTAAATAATTCAAAGACTTCGTTGAAGAAATAGGGTGATCAGTACAATTCATTGACGAGGCACAGAGCTTTTCATCTGTGGAAAGGCTGGTGGAAAAAAAAAACCCAAAAAGAACATTCCTTGCCTCCAAAGACCGAGTAGACCTGTATTTTTCAAAGGGGTTTCTAATTTCTCTTCACTGTAGGATGTTTCCTCATTCATGTGGATGACATCAGGCAAAAGTTAGTAATTAGTCAGGATTCATTTTTAGGACTTAGAAACATTGAAGCTATTTTAAGTAAGAAATGGATTCAGTACAGGAAATTGGGTGCTTACAGAATTGTTGGCTTGGAGAAGAGGCTCTTATGGGGAGCGTGTTGGGCCATGCAGAGCCAAGCCACCAAGAAGCTGGCCTTGTCCTCACGGATGAACTCAGCCCACCAAGAAGCTGGCCTTGTCCTCACCGACGAGCTCAGCGTTTGGAGCGGCTGTTGAAGGTGGCAGCTTCAGGAACATCGTGTTTTGTCTGAGGGCTGGAGAGTAGGTGCCTACTTTACCCTGGAGCATTCGCTTGCACAGCTACAGAGCTGGTGACTGGACACTGGCATGCTGCTGCAGACAGCCAGGAAATACTTTCCATCTCTGTTTTGCAAATCTTGTGTGTCCTTTTGCCATAGGGATCCTGGGACTTGTAGTTTCTTAGCTTTCAAGCCGCTCTGGTACTACAAGGTGAGGTGCTAGAATGGTGGGTGCTGATTGCTGTTCTGCAACTTCTCCCATGTCCTTTGTTCTTCAGGAGGATCCTTACCTCCCCCCACTCCCCCAAGACAATAACTTCCCCCTTCTTTATTTCACGGTATCAGTGACTAAAGCCAGGACTTCACAAATACGAAGCCTGTGCTTTTCCTGCTGAACTTTGAGGTGCACTGCATCCTCAAGGGGTTACTTAGCCCCTTGTCAAGGTGGTCAAGGTGGACTCTGCTTCTTGTGTACATGAAGTCAGTTCACCTCAATTTTCCTGAGAGTTTCTTTGGTACAGGTCAACTGTTGCATTATGAAATACAAATACAGACCAGTCCTAGAGAAGATTGGAAGTGCTATAATTAAGTAAGAACAAAAATGTGATCCCATTAGCATCTAAATGAAGAGTAGGGTGTGATGCTGTCCTGGAAGGAAGAGCAATCATCCAGTTTGCTCTTGTCAAAATCTGGAAATACAACTTTTTTTTCCCTTAGGTTTGCCTTCCTTCCTTCCTTCCTTCCTTCCTTCCTTCCTTCCATTCTTTCTTCTCCTGATAAAGTGTTTCTCTTATCTCTTTTTCTCTCTTCCAGAAGTCCTATCCACTCCTTTTAAACAGATCTAAATTTGATCATGCCTTACTGAGGTATATTCCTTTTGCTGGTCACCCACTAAATATTAGGCACAGTGAGCACAGTGGTAGCAGACTGAATCTCTATTCTGTGGTTGTCATGGTGTCACAGGTGATAGGCAATGAATGAGTGATAACCTTTATGAGTCTTGGAGTTAGCCGTAAAGATGTTTGATGGGAGCTTGTCCTCATTTGGTCTTGAGGTTAGGAGAAGTTTCTCTATTAAATTGGCTTTAAGTCTAATCAGTCAAAAGAGAACAAGAGAGCAGGGCTTTAGGAGAGACGCATGAATCAGCGCTGTGCTCAGTTAGTTCTTACCATCCTGTCTAGCCTGAGAGAATCACTGGTAGCCACTGTCATCTCTCTGTGAATGCTTTCTGCCAATGCTGCTGAAGGTATACCAATACCTCAGGTTCAGATTCTTGCTCTCAGAAGCAGAGTGAATGGCTGAGGTGACTGTCAGGGATTGACCTGAGGCACAGAGGTACACTGGAGTGAGATGTTCCCCACAAGGCTCCTTTCCTCTACTTCTCGGGAACCAGATCCTGATAGAACCAAGTCCTGGAAGCCTTTCGCACGGACTAAGTTCTTTCCATGTTAGGTACCTCTGAGGCAGTGCAGGTTGGAATCACTGTAAGGGCCTCCTTAGTGGTTCTTTCTTTTGAGACAGGGTCTCCATTTAGTCCAGGCTGCCCTCAAACTTGCTTTGGAGCTTAGGTTGACCTTGAGATTCTCCTGTCTCCATGCCCTTAGTGTAAGATTATTGGCATGCACCACTGTACTGTTTTATGAAGTGCCATGGATTAAACCCTGAGCTTTATGCGTCTTAGGCTTTACCAATTGAGGTGCACCCCAGCCCCTTAGTAGCTCTTTGCTTCAGACCAGCAGTTCTTAACCTGTGAGTCTTGACCCCTTTGGGGTTGAATGGCCTTTCACAGGGTCACATATCAGATATGCTGCATATCAGCTAGTCGCATTACAGTTCATAACAATAGCCAAATCACAGTTATGAAGTAGTAATGAAAATAATTTTACTATTAGAGATTAGTTCAACATGGGGAACTTTATTGAAGGGTCATAGCATTGGGAAGGCTGAGAACCGCTGCTCTGGACTTTCCATTATATTCTGCATGGCTGTCAGAGTTGGTGTCCTTTCTAAACCACACAACTCCCCTTCTAAAGGGTACATAAATGGTCCCTGTTGCTTATAGGGTAACTTTAAGCCTTCAGAATTGCTCAAAAGTTTATTACCATCTGGTCACTCCAAGATGACTGGAGTCTCATCTCTTATCCCGTACATGCAGTCCAGTGGCTGAGGGCTTCCTGATGTCCTTCAGGTGTCACATGCCCTGATGCCCATGTCACTGCTCACCCCTTTCTCTCTGCCTAGATTGTCCTTTACTCCATCCCTTTCATCGTCAGATAAGATTCCCCTCTGCTCTTCTCTAGGGCCCTTCTCACGTGTCCGTTTTCAACTCCAACCCCACTCCCACCCCCAATCCTGAGGGAGTTAGTACCCTTCTTTATCTGGTGATCATATTTCTACAGAAGCTGTTTGCAGACCAGACTGTAGCTGCTGCGTGTGTGCTTCCCCCTGGCTTGTTGTTTCTCACCACCAAGAACAAATGAACCTAAGCAGTTTTCAAAAAAACGTTGTCCTAGTGTTCCCTTGAATTCAAATGGGGTGGTCTTGGTCCAAGAGTCTACTCATAATCCAGGTACTTTATAGACCCATTGAGTGTCTACTATTTGCTAGAATAATGCCCATGAAGTTAACCACAGTGTCTACTGCTTGTGGAGTTTACTTTTGCAGTGGGGAGACGGGGGGTCCCCTTTGCCTTCCACGGCTGTGTTTGCCCATCCAGTGGAAGCATGCTCAGTTACATGGTGTTCCGAGTATATTGCTGACTCTCTGTATTCTTCTTTCAGTGTTGGAGATTGACTTTGCGGAGCTAACCCTGGAAGAAATCATCGGCATTGGGGGCTTTGGGAAAGTTTACCGTGCTTTCTGGGCGGGCGATGAGGTGGCCGTGAAGGCAGCTCGTCACGACCCTGATGAGGACATCAGCCAGACCATAGAGAACGTTCGCCAAGAGGCCAAACTCTTTGCCATGCTGAAGCACCCGAACATCATCGCCCTCAGAGGGGTGTGCCTGAAAGAGCCCAACCTCTGCTTGGTCATGGAGTTTGCTCGCGGAGGGCCTTTGAACAGAGTATTGTCTGGGAAGAGGATTCCCCCGGACATCCTGGTGAACTGGGCTGTGCAGATCGCCAGGGGGATGAACTACCTACACGATGAGGCGATCGTACCCATCATCCACCGAGACCTTAAGTCCAGCAACAGTGAGTATGGAGAGCTGGGCTGGGCTGTGAGGAACAGCCACAGCCTCCGTCTGAGCCTTTGGTAGGGTTGGCATGGATTCCCGCTGGAGCCTTGCCTCAAAGCGTTTGACTGTTGTAGAGTGGCGACGAGGGAAAGAGGAATGAGACACTTGAGCAGTCTGGGGTAATTGTGAACTGCTCTAAGTGGGCAGGCTTGTCAGTGTTTGAGTCTGATAGATTTATTTCCTATGTGTGGGAAATGTATGTGGAATCACCAAAAGTAGATACCCCCTTTCTGGAGCAGCCGAGAAGGCAGGCCTCTTGTTTTACCCCCACACCTCAGCTCACTGGAGACAGAGCATTGGGAGAAGGGTTGTGTGTTTAACTGGGATCCCATGGAGAACATGACCTGCCTAGTGTTTTAGACCTGCTGTTAGCCCAGGGGTGCTATTAATGAATTCTATAGCTAGTGTGTAATTGCAGGGAACGGAGAAGTAACTGTGTATTAAATACATGGACTCCATAAACTGGGCTGTAAAGTCAGTGTTAGGCATAATTAAATGGTAAGTTGGTAGAGACCAGGCTAACACGTGGGCTGGCAGAACAGCTAGGAATATGCTTCCCAGTGCTCTCGCTTGTCCAAACTGACTGCAGAGAGGACCCAAGTGATTAAAGGTGTGGGTTTAAGATTATTTTGAGGACCCTGAGAGAAGGGTGTTTCAGGTGAAGGACTTGGGGGGTGGTGACTTAGGCCCTTGGGACTACTCTCTGTATCTGTCTACTTTGAGCCCAGAAGTTCTTCAGACTTTGATTTTATCTGAGTTGTTCCTAAATGGCTTATTTTTCTGTGGGTGCTGTTGTGAGTGTGCTTTCCAAAACACACTTGTAATTATCTAAGTAGTATTTGTTGTAGAAAATACAAAAGAAGAGAGGCAAGTATTTTTAATTCTTTTCCTTAGTGAGAATGGGTATTTCTTTATTTCTTTTCTTTCTTGTCTTTTTTGTTTTGTTTTGTTTTTTATTGTTTTTGAGACAGGGTTTACCTTCTCTGTGTAGCCCTGGCTGTCCTGGGACCTGCTTTGTAGACCAGGCTGACCTCAAGATCAGCCTGCCTCTCCCTTCAGAGTGCTGGCATTAAAGGCGTATGCACCACTGCTCAGCTGAGGACAGGTGTGTCTTTTGGCCTATCCTACCAGACTTTTAAGAAGAGAGAGAGAGAGAGAGAGAGAGAGAGAGAGAGAGAGAGAGAGTTTTGTATATATATGTTTTATATATAACATATATATGTTATACACACACACACACACAGAGAGAGAGAGAGAGAGAGAGAGAGACAGACAGACAGACAGACAGACAGACAGACAGAGACAGAGACAGAGAGATAGAGACTTTGCAATTGCTTTAAAATGGCCTTTATTTCCTTTATCCCTTTGGTCTGTACTCTCTTCCCCCTTAATAATAGAAAACTTCCTTTTTCTGAGAATATGAACAATTAGGTATGGACTTTAATGGTGAGTGTGAAAAGTTTGAATTATATGAGGTAAAATCTCATTTCTCCCTTTCTCTTTGCTGTGATTTTATGTTTTTGTCATCCCTTCTCCAAAATTTTGTTCTCTAAATACATTAACTGAATTGAAACTTTTGGTGACTGATTTCAGTCTAGAGGTTGCTTTGCGTGGTGGGTAAGAGGCAGCAGATGCCTTGGTAGAAAATGTGACGTAGAAACTGAGTTCTCTTTAACTTTTCTTATGTTCTTACCATTCTGAGAGAGCTACGCAGGGCACAGTAATGTTATAAAGTTTGGCCCATGGAGAAATCTGGGCCAGGATAATGGAAGTGTAAAAGTTTACAATTTCTTTGGTCAAGTTTAAACTTTGACCATAATCTGAAGCTAGACGTATGAGGTTTTTACCTTGTACACGGTTATTGTTGTGAATATAAGCCTCTTGTGAAGGAGACCTTGTCTTGCTCAGTCGTGCTGTTTGCAGGAGAGGGCAGGAGACTGCCTGTCTGTTTTCCAGCAGCCAGGGTTCTGGTTCTGTCTGTCCTTGAAAGCGGAGAGCTCTCAGGGAAGGAGTGGGCTTCTATGTCAGAGTATATTTAAGGACTTTGTCAAGACACAACATGGCACCACCCTGTTTGTGTAATGTTGGTGTAGGCTGTAGATCTTAGACGTGAGCAGGAGTTGTGTGTGTGGTGTTTGCCTGGGATTGTGATTGCAGCACGAGCCGATGACTGCTCATTGTCCCCCCATTGCAGTCCTTTCAGAAACGGGATGCCACCATTTCGCTCATTGCTTCCACCTTGGGAATGGTGGCTTCTTGTTTTGTAGACATGGGGCACTCTTTGGTTTTCTTCTGTTGGGATTTACAGAGGGTTGGATTTTTGGTCATGCTCACATGAGGGCAGAATACCCGAAAGTGTGTGTTAGTTGAGTTTGATCTACTCAAGAGCAGAATGTGGCTGGCTGTGTGGTAACCATCACATTGTTATGAAGTCTCAGGAAAACGTGGCTGATTAGGATGTTTTATTATCCTGGTCACCTGCTTCAGTCATTTGCTATTACTGGCAGTGGAATGTGTCTGGGGTAGAGTGTTCTTTGTTAGTATGTAATTGGCATTGGGTGTAGGTTGGTTTCTGAGTGACAGCAACCGGGAGATACCCTCACCTGCCTTTGAAAAGAAGTCTGCGGGTCCCAGGGCAGCTGCACAGTGCGTTCAGAGCTCCAGGCTCCGATTTCTTATTGGGATCATTCCAGCACCCGGCTTACATCCCCACCGGCTGCTCTGGTCCAAGATGGCCATGAAGGGCATCCATTATCTGATCCAGATACAGGCCTAAAGGAGGAGGGAAAGCGGAAGCACAAAAAATCTGCCTCCCTCAGCTGAGCCCGTGCCCAGTAGCTTCTCAGAGGCCCCCTTTAAACCCACGTCCTTACGTTAATTGGCCAGATGTGCTGGCCGAAGAAGGGGCTTGGAAATAGAGAGGTTGCCCACTAATAATCAGGGTCTGTTAGCGCAGATGAGCATAGATTATGGAAGAAACATCCAGCATCTTTCACTATGGAGGTTTTGTATAGGGAAGACCCCTTATCTTAGATGTTTAGTATCACAGTCAAGGAAGTTAACCGGGCTCTGAGATGGAAGACAGACATCTTTTCAAATTAATGGTTTGTGCTTCTTGTATGTGTAAAAAGCCACTGCCCATAAACGTGGATCTGTGTCACTGAGGAAGACCAGCTACTCATTACCAGAGGCACTGGAGAAGGATGATCTGTTAAGGGAAGTCTTGTCTTTTGGGGGTAGGTAGATGGATGTGAGGATTTAGTGTGGTAGGTGATTTGGCATGAAGGCATTCAGCAAAATCATAGTCGACTAGTTCCATAAAAAGAGGGTGTGGCTGGTGAGGTGATCTAGCAGGTAGTGGCACCTGCTACAAAACTTGATGATCTCAGTTCAAGTCCTGGGACCCACATGGTGAAAGGAGAGAAATGACTCCCAGAGGTTGTCCTCTGAGACAGGCTGGCAGGCAGGCAGGCAGACAGACAGACACACACACACACACACATGCAGAGAGAGACAGAGACACACATGAACACAGGATTGGGGGTATGTGTGTGGACTTTGAATTGTAAGAGAAGCAGCCAGTCAAATTACAGAATGCAAACAGGGCTGACAGTATGAAGGATTTGTTAAGTAATTCAAAGTCGGTGCACACCCCCAAACCCCCAATCCTTTGTTCATGTGTGTTTTGTACTGCTTCTTTTAGGGTTCATAAGCTCAGGAAGCTGAAGAGTTTTCTTACAGCATGGGGACTCAACAGCTCTCTTCTCTGTGGCCTCACACTGGAGTGTACCTGGGCTAGACATTAGCCAAAATCTCTGCTTGAATTTGTGTAGGACTGTCCATGGCTGAGAGTTTGCTGGCTGATCCACTAGACTTGACTCCACCATTTTCCTGTACTTTTGATATGTAACATTCCTGCCTATAGATGGAGCAGGCACCCTGGACAGGGTCAGTGTGGCCTCACACTTGCCTGGAAGATGAAGACTACCCTGAGTGCCTGGTGATGGTGGCACATGCCTTTAATCCCAGCACTTGGGGGGCAGAAGCAGGTGGATCTCTGAGTTCAAGGCCAGCCTAGTTTATTAGAGAGAGTTCCAGGACAGCCAAGGCTACACAGAGAAACTCTTTCTTGAAAAAAACAAAACCAAACAGCAGAATTTCTGTAGGTGAGTAAATAAGAAATCACACACTCTCTCAGAGTGAATAGGGGATTCAGCAAAGTATCATGTGCAGAACCAACTCCTCATCTTTCTTGAGAGATAGGCAGGTATCCCTTGTATAGGGGTATTTGCCTCAAGAATGTATATGCATGCAGGCAAGATAGCTTAGCATGTAAATGTTCTTGCGACCCAAGCTTAACCTGAGTTCTACCATGTAAAGGTAGAAAAAAAAAGAACTGACTCTGTACACTTTGTCTTTGCTCTCTCTATGCATAGGTAGTATGCACACATGTGTGCACACACACGTATACACATATCGAATACATACAAATACATAATAAATAAAATCTTAAACAAAAACAAAAAGAGTACATCTGCACTGAGGTGCCCCAGTGCCCCTACACTCATGCCTCGGGTCTCTCTCTGTTCTTCTCATTGGGGTTCACTGCTACACGAACCCCCTCTTAAGGAGTCAGAAAATACCAGATGTTTATGATTTTACTGGGAAAAAGTATACAAATGGTAAGAAAACTTGGACTTATCTTTTGGTCGCAGAGGCCGTATTGAAGTTTTGCTCGTGGCGCCCAGGCATTTTCCAGAGTATTATGCTTGGTTGATGGGAGCTACTTCCTGCAGCCAGAGTATGCATGTAATTGAGTAAAGCCCAGTGAGGCAACGGACTGCTGAAGAAAGCAGTGTAGCCAGTGGCCTGACGCAGGGATGCTGATGTCCCTTCCCAGTCCCTGCTGGTTCTCTCCTCTACAGAGATGCCTGCTTACCAGTCCATCCAGCCTTCCTCCCTGTCTCCCTCCTCTTGCTTTGGTAGCTCTGGAGACTGAACCCAGGGCCTTGGGTAGTACTTTACCACGGATCCTCACTGGTAGGCCCTGACTTTCTTTGGGGGTTAGGGATGTAACAGTAAGCTGGAACCTAGGCTTAGGCTCTGCCCTCAAGGAGTTCCCTGTGGGGTCAGAGAGAAGGACCTTGGTTAAACCAAACTCACACAAAAATTTAAAGCTAGTCGATGACAAGAAGGGTAGTGGGGACATTAGTACAATGAGAAAGATGATGAAGGCGCATGCCTCAACAGGGCATTGTTGGATTTCCTGGGGACCTTTTGCAGGACAGTGATCTGAGGAGGAAAGAGCAGTTGGTGGCTAGAAAGTGAGGTGAGAAGGTTCTGGAAGGAGAGACCCCCACAGCGATGTGAGATTGTATTTTGGGAAGTCAAGTGGTGCCATTGGTAATCCCTTTGGATTCTTTTACTTCAGTCCTTAACTGTGACCACCAGAGCTGAGGATCTATGGGGCCCCAGTGGGGCCACTGAACTCTTGGGGCCCTCGTCTCTGTTGCTCTAGAACCCTGCTTACTTTCCTTTTCATTTCATCCTCCAGAGGCTTCTTCGCAGGTTTCACTGTGGAGCAGGGAGTAGTTTTAGACGCTGAGCAGCATTTAGGCATGAGTAAAGCCTGCATTGGAGGGGGCAGGTTGCCTTGTGAGCAGGATGGTGGGGAGGATTTCTGGGCTTCAATTGGAGACTCTTGATTTCAGGTGACTCTTAGAACTCTTTTTCTTGCCTCTCCACATTCAAATTTAAGCTACTACTGCCTTGAGAGGTAAAGATACTATTTCTAGTCCTGTCCCTATATTCTCTATAAATGGAACAAGCAGTAAGTAATAGTGACCACCATTTTTAGATGACCTATGGACTTGTCATCGCTCAAGCTCCAGAATGATTATAAGAAAAGAGCCTGCCCCTTTCTCCCCTTTCCTTCACATCTCCTGGGTAATTTTCAATCCTTAACATGGTGCTTCAGCTTATCCATTCTGTGATGTAGTTCACTGTTGCTTGTGGACACAAAGCCATGACATCATCTGTCGGGTGCAATCAGAAAACGATAGCCTCTTCCATAGGCCCAGAGATCTTTACACTGAGTCCCCAGTGGGACCCTGGAAGTGGTTTTCTTGTAGAACCACACTCTGTTCCTCTCACTAAGTTAGGATTGTTAACATAGGGCCTATTTACTTTGGAACCTGTGTAGGTTTAGGGCTAGAACGTTTAGGTTTTATTAATACAATTATCAAAGGTGGTCACAAGTTATCATTATTAGAGAAACCTTAAATTTGGCATCTGTTTTAGAGGTGGCCTGGGATAGTGGAAGGACTGTGAGTACCAGTTGCATCCTTGAGCTAACAGGTTAGGTACGTATTGTTGAATGCATCTTGCCATGTACCTGGAGACCTCAAACTCCTCTGTAAAGTGAGAAGTTTGGATAAGATAGTGTCTGTGGTCCTTCCCAGAATTAGAGTGAATGTTAGTGTTGTTGGGAGTGGGTAGTGATACATGGTTTACCTGCATCCACACAGCAGACTGCAGTATGCCCAGACTTGCCTGTTTCAGGGCTCCTAGCAGAGTCTGGGTCCCCTGAAAGAGACCCTTTGCTGAATAGTTTAATAGATAAACAGTTGACAGGAACCCGCACATGCTCCTCTGTCCCCATTGCTGGTCAGGCTGTGACAGATGGCCTTGCTGAGACAGAAGATGCTCTGGTCACATGAATCTTGATGGGATTTACAACAGACCAAGGACAGTTGTCATCCTGAAAGGACACAGTTAGTTGACTGCCATTTCTGTCCTTGGAGCTAAGCAAGGGCCATCAGTGGCTCAGATTGGCTCTTGCTCTCATTTATATTTGCCTCTTACACTCTGAATCCACACAGACCTTCCTCGCCTGGGCTCAGGATCGTATGCATGGTTTAATGTGTTTTTCGTATTCTCATCACCATAATTTCTGGAGGACCTGGGGCTCTGTGTGGGGCACTGTGCGAGTAACAGGGATTAGATGTATTATAAGCTGACTTGTGGCTTCCTTCCTTTTCCTACCTCCCCAGGTTTTACTTTCTTAGTGGGAGATGGAGGTTCTGATGGAAAGAAAAATGGCTTGGGAGTCAGACAGATTTGCAATTTTTTTTTTTACGTATATAAGTACATTGTAGCTGTACAGATGGTTGTGAGCCATCATGTGGTTGCTGGGAATTGTACTCAGGACCTCTGCTTGCTCTGGCCCAAAGATTTATTTATTATTATATGTAAGGACACTGTAGCTGTCTGTAGACACACCAGAAGAGAGTGTCAAATCTCATTACAGATGGTTGTGAGCCACCATGTGGTTGCTGGGATTTGAATTCAGGACCTTCGGAAGAGCAGTCAGTGCTCTTAACTGCTGAGCCATCTCTCCAGCCCTTTGGAATTATCTTGATTTTTTTTCTCTTTTTTGGTCAGCTTGACACAAGCCAGGGCTGTCTGGGAAGAGGGAATTTCAATTTAGAAAATGCTTCCGCCGGGCAGTGGTGGTGCATGCCTTTAATCCCAGCACTTGGGAGGCAGAGGCAGGTGAATATCTGAGTTTGAGGCCAGCCTGGTCTACAGAGTGAGTTCCAGGACAGCTAGGGCTACACAGAGAAACCCTGTCTTGAAAACCTAAAAAAAAGAAAAAAAGAAAATGCCTCCAACAGATCTTAGGCACATCTGTGGGCATTTTCTTAGTTAATGACTGATGTGGGAGTGTCCAAACCACTACCCTGGGCAAGTGGTCCTGGGTTATGTAAGAAAGCAGGCTGAGTAAGCTCTGCTCCTCCATGGCCTCGGCCTCAGCTCCTGCCTTCAGGTCCCTGCTTTGAGTTCCTGCTCTAAGTTCTCTTGAGGATGGACTGTGACACGGATGTGCAGCAAACAAACCCCTTTCTCCCCAGGTTGCTTTTGTTTTGTGATGTTTACCACAGCGACAGAAGACAAGTTAGCACAGAGCAAATGCTCTCACATAAGCACTGATGCCGTCCAGGAATCGTACCTCTAAGGTGTGGGCAATGTAAGAAGACAGTAGTGATGTGGAATAAGATGGCCGAACCCAGCATAGGCACCATGCCCAGTAGAGTGTTCTTTTTTTTTTCTTTTTTCCCAAGAAGTAGGAGAAACTCGCCCCCATCTGTGCTCATTTTAGACTGACCCAGACTGTAGTTGGGCCTAGGACGTAGCTTCACTGTCATACAGGCATGAACAGGTTTGTTTTCTCAGAAGCTGCATGAAGCTAACTCTCACTACCTCCTGGTGATGGTGCAAGGTCCTCTTAGGGAAGAGCCCCGTGATTCTTGCTTCTTCTGGACTCAGCCTTAACCTGAGTTCTTGGTCACTCAGGTCTTGTCTGTTAGGACCTCTGGTCTGATAGAGTGGGACGGCTGGCCACTTTTTGGCTTTGCTGGACCCTCATCTGATAATTAACATACTTTCACTCCAGGACAAAGGCAGGGATCTCTCTCTGTCCCTCTCCACCCCCCTTTGCTGCTGCAGTCTACTGCTGAGGTCCAAGAGAGCGCCTATTTTCACACCTGGCAGTCCCATAAGTCTACAGTCTCTTAAGACTTGGAAATAACCAGGGTGGGCGGAAGGTCTGTTTCTTTCACTATTTTTGTGGTCTTATTCTGGAAGGGAAGGCTAGTGTGTTTGGCTGTTTCCTTCCCTGTGTGTGACAGTGCTCCCCAAGTGTGGGGCACAGTATCTATTAGCTCTCCCAGAAATGTTCATGGTTTTAAGCACTGCAGAGTCCAGTCCTGTGTGTTTCCCATATGTGCTCCACACAGACATCCTTCAAATTTGCTGTTTTTCTTAGAGCCTCATCTTGCGCTGGGAGCCCCCTTTTCCTGTGGAGATGACTCACATGTGCTGTAGCTGAGTATGACTTTGTGTCCCCTGTGGCTCTGCTAGCTGAGGACCTTGTATGGAGGACATAGTCTGTGAGGCTTTGTTTTTGCAAATGTGGAATAGGGATAATTATAACATCACCAGGGTGGAGGTGAGGACTAGCTAGGACTGCCTAGCTGAGCTCACAGTGCCTGACACCCAGTGAGCTCTGGCTCTCCGCCCATGGACCATCAGGCCTGCCCCTCAGCTGTGGCCTCTGCTTCCCAGCACCCGGACCTCACTTCATGCTGCTGCCTTTGGAATTTCGTCTCGGACTTTGACTTTTCTGTGCTCTGTGGTGTGCTCTCTCCACAACAGCACAAAAATTGACAAGCAAAGAAATCAGTCACTATCCCTTCTAAACCCCAAGCTTACTTCTAAGAAATAAATTGGAGTCAAATTTTCCATCTCTTTTTGATAATTTTTCTATGAAACTGTAAGAATTTCAATAGGATTTGTTTTTATTGTCTTTACTATTTTCTTTTAAGAATTTTTAATTCGAATTCTTTACAACAAATGCATTCCTGACTTTCCTCTGTTCCTTTCTTCTTCCCTAGTAGTGTGCACATTATGTAGCAGCTGGCACACAGCCGTCCTGGTGTTTAGCATCGTCAATCCAGTGTCCTTAAGGAATCTTACTCCCACTTCTTTCCCTAGTTTCTTTCTCTGTCTGTCTGTCTGTTGTCTGTCCCCCTCGCTTCCTCCCTCCCTCCCTCTCTCTCCCCTTTTCTCCCTTCCTTTCTCTGCCCTCCCCCTAAAGTCTCTGTAGTCCTGGCTAGCCTGAAACTTACAATGTAGACCAGGCTAGCCTTGAAGTCACAGACATTACCCAGCCTTAGCCTCCTGAGTGCTGGGATTAAATGCTTGCCACTGTGCCTGGCTTGAGTCTTTCATAAACTTTTCAGGAGCCTGGGACTCTGAGGAATGTGATTCTTGGATTGCCTTGTGTAGTCATAAGTCTTAGTGTTGGCCTTTTGTCTTGCCCCCAGGGCAAGATTGTTCCCACATCCCTCAGAGCCATCAGGGCAGCAGGACACCTTCAATGACTAATCCTAATAACCTTCATCTGTGAGTCTTTGTGATGTCTTGCAAGTGAATGTTCCATAAAGCAATGAAACAGCCAAAACTGTCCACAGGAGTCCAGTGGGCAGACCCCACTGTCTGCATCTTTACACGCTGTTCTCCTGTTCTTGTGTGCATGCCTCATCTCCTGTCAAATCGTAGCACACTTGCTGTCTGAATATTCAGTTTCTGGTTTCTGCATCCTGTTAATTTTAGGAGGAAGAAGAAAAGGATTATGGGTAGGGGAAATAGTGATAATTCTTTGTTTTCAGTCATTCTTCTGTTTTTTGATATGAGTAGTTTATAGAACCTTACAGCTGTGATCAGAAGCTGAGTGACTTGCTAAGGTAATTCAGGTGGCATTTCTGAGTCCCATGGTAATACTGTAGATTTTATAATTAATTAATTGATTAATTAAATGTGTGTGTGTGAACTTGGGCGTGAGTACGTGCGTGTGTGTGTGTGTGTGTGTGTTTTGCCTGCACACATGGCTACCTGCAGAAGTCAGAAGAGGTTGTTGGAGTCTCTGGAGTTGGAGTTACAGATGTTTGTGAGCCTTGGCATGGATGTGGGAAACTGAACCTGACTCGTCTGCAAGAGCCACAGGTGCTTTCCCCTCAGAGCATCTCTCCAGCCCCGTTCTTTCCGTTATGTTGCCTGGGGCACAGCTAGGTCCAAAGTGTCACTGCTGATGGTGGAAAGAGGGCCCATGCCCCATGGGAGGAATCAGGAAGGGTAAGGCCTCATAAGGCCAAGGTCGCTTTGGGGAATAAAGTGTATGTGTCCTTGGTCCTGAACACAAAGCTCTTTGCTTTCTTTACTGTGCTCTGTGTGGATCAGATGCTCACTGCTCTTGTGGGCAGTACGATTTTTATGAGAAAAGGTTTTAATTGTTCAGGCAGTAGACTCCTGGCTACCTATACATAGGGACAGGAATGCTGGGACAGAGGAGTAATTGTCTCTCAGCTGTTGGCTCAGTTATATAAAGAGCTGTTTCCCCTCTTAAGTGCCATAGGAGACCTGCCCTTCTAATTACAGGTAATAATAAGACTAGTTTGCCTTTGCCCCTGCACAGCAGCTGGCGAAAGGGAAGAGACCCAACACGTTGAGAGGACGGCAGTGGAATTCCTACTACAGAGGCAGGTCTTCCCCAGAGATGTTTCCTTCAGATGATGTGACATTTTTATTTTCCTTACCTTACCAGTCACTCAGACAATATTAATCAGGATAGTCTGGAGATGGGGTGAAGAATAACCATATTTAGCATTTAGGATTTTATCTGAACAGTAAGGTATGGTGGCACATGCTTGAAATCTCAGTTCTTGAGAGGCAGAGGCAGGAGTTCAAGACTATCCTCAGTTTCCTAGTGAGTTCCAGATCAGCCTGGGCTACATGGGACCTCATCTCAAAGCAACAGTAACAATAAACCTAAACAAACAAACAAAAACATTCTTATTTGAAGCAGTATCGACCTGAACTACCTCACACTAAGACAGCCCATACTGTCCTCATTTTAGATTAGAGCAAACTGAGGTTCCCTGGCTTTGCATACTCTGCCTACAAGCATACAGCGAGATAATGGCAGAGCCTCAGTCTGGAACTCTTGTGTACCTCGATGGAGTTTCTCTGTGCTCTGGGAGCAAGGTGTAATAGGAGGCTTTGTAGTTGCAGAACACACCTCTGACCCAGAACCAGTGTGATGGAGTTTGACCCAAACCTTAAACCTGGTCTTGGGGCCTCTGTGGGGCTCATTGTTCTCACATTAGGAACTCCAGGAGTACCCCCTCCCCTAAGCAGGCATCTCTGCCACCTTCAGACCTTATGGTCCCAAAATATAAACCGCCACACCCCTTCTGCCCAGGCCCCTTACCCCTGGCCCCTCCTAAAGCACAATAATGAATCCCAGTTTTGGTTTTGTTTATATTTCTCCTGGACCAAAGTTGCTTGTACATACGACTCTCCAAAAGCTGGGCTAATGTTTCTATGTTACCATGTCACTTGAGTTTGCGTTGTAGTTTTGTTTTTATTTAAATCAAGAAGGTATAGATAGGTTTCAGATAATTGTATATGGGCTTAAAAAAATTAACCTGAAAAGTAATGTAAATGCTGAGCAGAGTTTGACCACCCTTGTTAGAGACTGGAGTCATTCAGATGTGGAAGGGAGGAAGCCTCCTGGGAGCAGTGTCTTCTCAGACCAGTGTGGCTGGGCTGTTGCTGCTGAAACAACACCCCACTGTCAGCAGAGACATCCTCAGCTGTTTCCCAGGCTTGGCCTGGCTCTGCTCATGGTGAGAATCTTGGCCTCCATGCTCTGCAACTTTTGAACTTCTGTGGTGGAAGGAAAAGAGACAGGACAGTGACTAGAATCCTGCGAAATGGGCGTGGCAGAGGCTCTGAGTGTGTGAGTGCGAGCGTCCGTGTCTGGGCTTTGAACCCCGGGCCTCAAAGGTGCTGTGTCCATAGTCAGCCCCGGGGGACAGTCTTTTAAGAACTCTGAGCTGGCGGTAAGGGGATAAGCTTTTTGAGTTCCTGGACCCACACCTGTCTGTGCAGACCCAAGGATACAACTGCAGCTGGTATCAGTTCACGACTGCAAATGTTGTGACTCGCCCAGAAGATGGAGTCTCACCACCCTTCTCCATATCTTCCATTCTTTAGCTTCTGTCTATCCTCTCTTCTGCCATGCTCTCTGACCTTAGAAGGATGGCATAGATGGCGTGCCTAAGCTGAGCAGTCAGCACCGACGGCGGCACTCCTGGAGCAGCTGGGCGTCTTTGCAGGCACTGTAAATCTTTTGGGAAGAAGAGTTCACTGATTAAGACTGAGAGTAGCACTTGTCTGTGAGCATAAACAAATACCTAGTAGGCAGTTCTTGTTTGTTTGTTTTACTGGATTTATAAATCCAAGCTTGGGTTTATAACCCACAACCAGGCCTTAAGTCCAGTCAGAGAGGGATTGGATACACTAAGAATGCCTGTTGCCAGTGTTGTGTGCGCTTTGCTATCGGTGTGCTACTGTGGTTTGTAAGGTTCACAGCTGCTCCGACTGCTGATGCCTTTTCTCTGATATCTTCTGCCACTCTGACAGCCCATCAGCACCGAGAAGCTTCTGTGTCTTCCAACTTGACTTCTTTATTCTTACAATCCAGGTGAATAGTATGAGGCAATAGGATCTAATTGTCTAGTCTGGTGGATAACCAAGGAGGGTGGCAGGAGCCTCGAAGACTTATTCAGGCATACCTAGAACTGAAATTTTTGTTTAATTATCAGTGGCTTCTAGAAGCAGCATTATTAATAGAGTCTTTCAGGATATCTATATATGTGTGTGTGTGTATCTTTTAAAATTGGGTTATAAGATACTACATTTTGCTAAATTAAATAAAAATTCATCATTCCCTTTTCCCTGTTCTCCCTTCAACTTCTCCGATGCCCCACCTCAAATTTTTGGCCTAATATGTGTATGTATGTGTGTATATACCCATAAATATATAAATAAAGCCTTCTGAGTTTGTATAGTGTTGCTTGCATGTGTATCTCAGGGATGACCACTTGGAATTGCATAACCAACTAGGGGGCTCATCCTGGGAAAAACTGTTCATATTCTCTCTCTCTCTCTCTCTCTCTCTCTCTCTCCCTCTCTCTCTCTCTCCTTTCTCTCCCTCCCTCTTCTTTCTCTCTCTCTCTCTCTCTCTCTCTCTCTCTCCCTCTCTCTCTCCTTTCTCTCCCTCCCTCTTCTTTCTCTCCCTTACATACACACAGAGCAGTCACTGGTTGCCTGTGGTTCTTCTGTTTGGAATGGGAGCCTGTGAGATTTCCTCTTTCCGTTGGTGTAGTCCTTGTTTGGGTCTTGTTTAGGCAGCCAAATTATTTAGATAGTAAGGTATAGCTCCCCTGTTATTTGTAGGAGGTATAGTCTCACAGCAGATTCCTTGGTCCTCCTGATCTTACAATCTTCCCACCTCTTTTTCCTAGACGTCCTGAGCTTTAGGTGCCAGTGTTGTGTTGTAGTTGTATCACAGGGGCTGGGCACCCCATGGTCAGTTAGTTGTTCTCTGTGCTTTGAGCAGTTGTGGTTTTCTGAAATGCTCTCCATATTCTTGACGACTGCTGGGAGTTTTCCTTACCCCTGAGCATAGGATAGATATGTAGACTGCAGTTACAAATCATGCTGGGTTAGTAAAGTGGTAACAGGAGGTCCTTCTCAAAGATCCATGACCTCACTAGCCCTGCATAGTAAACTGGGTTTCCAGTACCAGGCATGATGGATTTCCCTTTGGTTGAGTGGGGCTCAAGTCCAATTAACTTCCAAGTTGGTTACTACAAAGTTAAGGGTTCCACTACTGCACCTTTAGGAATCTCTTGCTCTGCTGTTATTGTCCCTGCGCCCTGTCTGTCTGTCTGTCTGTCTGTCTGTCTATTTCTTCCTTCCTTTCTTTTTTTTGACCTTCCTCCATGACTCATCCCCTTACCACTAAAAGAAATATTTTAAGACTCCTCTTTTCACCTGGGAGTTCATTGTGGACAGGGAAGAAGGCATTAGAACATTTCCTTAGCAGTTTTGAGTCTGTTTGTTAGGCCTAGCTGCATTCCCACATGGAGTGAAACATAGGCTATCCCTCTTCTGCCCTGGATACTCCACCTAAAGAATCAGTATGATTTTGAGTTTGTGCAGCCATGCAAGCTGGACATTTTGGTTGCTTATGGCATGGCACCAATAAGGAAGCAGATTGCTCCTCTGGAGCTAGGCTAAGCCAAAACACTCAATGCTCCTGTCCTGCCCACACCCAGGGACTTGTCATGGAGAGAGATTCCACAGCGTAATGTGAAGGACGGTGACTGAGGAGAGCTTGAGGCTGGCTCCCTGCTCTTGGACAGAGAGGATAAGGAGGATTCATAGGAAAACCTACTCTGTGTCTCACAACCTTCCACAGCCATTAAGACGCACAGTGGGTCACAATGGTACCTCCCAATGTTTCGAGCCATTGGATCTGGGCCTCCTTGCCCCTGAGGTGTGTGGTATCTGTGGTATATGGTACCGCTTCCGCAGCTTTCAGATCCTTTCTCTGCTCCATATATGGGTGATGTGCAGGTGACAGCCTCGGGCCGTGTGCTTGCATTGCGTATGAGTTACGGTTCTTAACCAGTTTGATTACCTGGTAAGTCTTGATGAACATGGGGTGTGCTTGCTGCTGTGTTGCTGTTGTAGGAAATACATGTGTCACCTGTCATCTGCATAGCATAGGCATTCCTTCCATCCCACTCTTTCAGTCCTCTGGAGGCTGACTGTGTAAACACACTTGAACAACCAGAAAACCATGTGGCACAGTACAAAATAGTTTGCTAAAGATAGATACCTTTAGAGTTGGCCAAAGGAGAGTTCGGAGCAAGGTCTTGGTGGGGCAATTAGGTCTTTTTAAAAAATGGGGTAAGATTTAGGAGGTCTTGGTAATCGGGTGGGTGGATAACAGGGAAGGGGGCTTGCCCCAGCAGTGGTCGGGTTGTGCTCATTGATTTTATGCTGCAAAACAGGAAATTCCCAAATGTGAAATATTGAACAAGAACATATACTTCTACATAGGTAAGTCTTTTATATAGACAGCTTGTCTTCGTGTAACCCCTTTCCGTGCTGTGGCTTCTCAAGGAGTCTGGCCTTGGGCAAGGTGCTCAATCTCTGAACTCTTTTTTTTTTTCTGTAATGAAGACAACCCTACTATTGTGTATGTAAACTTTTAACGTAATACCTGACACCAAGCAAATGCTCCTTTACTACAGGTTTTATTTCTAAGGGCAGCTGCTTCTCTAGTAGCAGCAGATAGAACAGTTGCCATCTACTGTCTTCATTACCATTGCCAGCCAGAATAAGAACGAGTCTTTTATTATGCTTGCAGGACTTTGGGTCAGGAATTTGTAAAGGCTCAGTAGGATGTCTTATCCCTACTTCTTGGTGGCCTGGGCTTTAGCTGCAAAGACTCAGAGTGAGGTCACGGGTAGAAACTGTTTCCTGTCGGTGTGGTGCCAGGGCCAGGAGGCTTTGAAGGCTAGGATCATGGCCGTGGCTCACTCAGGACCCTTCATCTTCTGTGGTAGCTCAAGGCTGCAAGCAAAGGTACTCAGAACAAGGTAGAAACTGCACTGTCTTTTCTGTACAGAACTTAGAAGCTGTGCAGAACCATTTCTACGAACTCCATAGTAATGAGGAGCCTCAAGCCCAAGGAGAGTCCAGCCCTCAGCAGAAATGCTGAAGTCACACTGGGAAAAAGCACAGATGGCGGGGGACCCGTGTGAGCACGGACGTGCATTCTTCTATGCTCACCAAGGAAGCAGAGCTCAGCGTTGCAAGATCCTGGGGAGTCTGTGCAGCAGCCACACACCGTGTGTCATCGTGCCAGGAAAGAGGAACATGCTGACAAAACCACCAAGGGTCCAGTTTGCTTCCTCTTTCATAGTTATTCTTACCCTGTTTATAGTTGGGTGTGTCAGGGCTGAAGAGTCGGGCTGCCCCTGCTCAGTCGGAGCTCGGAAAGTGGGAGAAGGAAGCAGGACCGGAAGGTGTGTGAGGTGATTCTCCACCCATTCCTGCCCTCCATTAAGACAGTGGCTGCTGGAAGTCCTGCTTCTGTTTCCTACTCGTGATGTCTGTGTCCCGCTGGGCTCAGGGCTCAAGCGCCAACTGTGTTATCTGGACATAATTTCCACAAAATAGCCATGGCTGTAGATGTCTAAACTGACATCTTTTGGACCGGTTATATTTAGGATAAGAGAGAGGGAGGAGACACATGCTGGGAGACTGAGCTGGGCGCTGGCACTGCTCTTCTGTTTGGATCACAAGCAGCTTTTTCTCAGCAGGGCGAGAGCATGGGAAGGGCTACCGTGGCCAAGGAGATGAAAGTAAAGTCCCCACGGGAAGCTGGGGCTGGCCAGAGCCACTTTTCAAGGCTGATGAATTTGACCTATAAATACATCAGTTCCCTATCTCGTCTTCTGCCCTCCATCTCAGGAAGGAAGGAAAATCCACACCATGCGGTCGAGTCACGTGGCAAGCCCAGGCGAGGCACGTGATGACGGTGCACATGTTCTTTGTTTCTCATGCTTGGTCCACATGTGCGCGCTCTCCATGGTACATACCAGACCTGAGTCAGGAGCCGTGGATGAAAAAATGAAATAAAGGAGAAGGACATGGTTACTCCTAAAGTATGGAGGAGATTTGCATTGTAGACATAGGGAGAAAGCACACAGAGGCAAGAGTCCAGGCTGAACATGGCCAGCAGACTGAACCAGACCGAGAGAAGGGGAGGGAGAGCAAGAGAGGAGCCACCAACCAACAGAGGCGACCTGGGGCCAAGAGGCCCAGGGGGCTGCATAGTCAATATGGCTGGGTTCCACGGGGATCACACTGGGGGAAGGGAAGTGGAAGCCCAGCCCCCAAGAGGGAGAGGTTTAGAGTAGGGGGTGGGGTAAGGAGAGCTGGGAGGAGCCACAGGTACTGAAGGATGCTGGGAGAGCTGGCCAGCATCAGCTTTGATACATTAAGGCACCTAACCCATTGATCCTAGGTTTCTAACAGGATGGAAGGATGGAGTAAGGAAATCTGTTTCTTGTGAGTGGTGTATAAACTGCTCCATGTCATGGACATGACTGCCCCATGGCAGTAAGGGAAGGAGAGGGGGAAAGGAAGGGGAGAGGGAGGGAGGGGGGGAGGGGAGAATATGTAGCCAACATAGCAGGTTATAAGGAGAATGAGTAGCTGGGGGAAGGAAGTCCATGAGCTAGAAGGAGTTTAGGACAAAGGAGAAGGGGAGAAGGGCTGGGTGCTGGCATGGAGTTTGAAATGTGTAACAGGTACTGTGGTACTGAGGGAGCCTGGTATGCACTGGTATAGTTTTGGTATGCTAGTAGGCACTATAGATAGCCATATGTCCCTTCTGCCTTTTAGAATTTGGTGATATGGAGTTCTTTTGGACCCGACAAGTGGAACCTCTGTGGTGGAGGAGTGAAAGAGGTTTCTTCCTGCATTGGGTGGGCAGTGAATGTTTCTCTCAGGATTGGCTGAGATTGCTAGTACACAGTATAACTGTAGTCCTGAGATCTGAGACTTAACACCTGCTTTTGAGAGAGAGAGAGAGAGAGAGAGAGAGAGAGAGAGAGAGAGAGAGAGTGTGTGTGTGTGTTTCAGCATTTGTCACTAATCTCAAGGCCCTTCCTTCTGTCCTAGGTTAGAGTCACTGGGTAAGACAACATTTTAGAAAAGAGAACAGGTAATTTGATGGTGATTTGTCATGGGTGGAGGGCAGTGGATCTTGATGGGAAAGGATAGTGAGATAGGAATTGACAAAGCCACAGGGCCTTAGAGGTCAGTAGGGAATGAGAGATGGGTCAGTCTTGTCTTGTAGCCTAGGGTCTGAGGAACTGATGGGAGAAGATTCTGGAAGTCAAGATGGAGGGAGTCCTGGATTGATAATGAGTGTTTGATCCTTAGCTGTGTGGGGCCTGCAGGTTGCATGTTCCCACCATGTGAGTGACCTTCTCGTGGAAAAAGCAGGCCACCTTGAGGGTTCGAGGGACCCCTCTGCGTGTTTCTTCTTACGCTTGCGTTTGTGAGCATCTTAGACTCGGCAGCCAGTACAACACTGGTGTTCTGATGGCTTGCACGGATTTGCCAGTAGAGCAGGCCACGTGGAGTTTGCAGGGTCTGGCATACCGCTCACAGCAGGCCTCAGACCTCACACCCCTGGTGTGAGGGCCTTGTTTGTCCTGCCCCCCAGCGCTACTGTTCTCATTCAAGCTAATGTCTTCTCTACCACTTTTAGTGCGTACTTGTCCTGAATAGTGCCCAGATGACCGGAGAGGTGTCTGCCAGCAAGCATTACCACCACACCCTGCAGACTGTCCTTATGAGAGTCACAAACACTTGGTTTTAACCTAGGCATAAAAGGCTGGCACAGAAAGTATTCAAGTAGTTTGCTTTTAGGCTAAAAGCCCCAGAGTTCTGGTAGAAGGAGTGAGCGCTGCCCTCAGGAGCAGAATTAGGGTCAGTAATAACCTTGGTAGTTTCTCTGTGAATTCTCTTCCTTTCTAAATACAGGTTTTCTTTCTTTACCACATCAATGAGAATCACCTGTCACCTGGACTGTGCTATGCAGAAAGCCACCTGGAGGGGTGGTGTGTCCAGCAGGGGTGAGTGGTGTGTCCAGCAGGGTTTCGAGCACTAGTTTGTTTAGATTCTAAACTTTAGGATTAGAGGAGGTTTCTGCCAAGTTTTATGTAATAGGAGACAGTCGCATGACAAGAAGATGGTCCCAGTGCTGTAGATAAACAGGGGGTGTTGTAGAGACCTAACTGCTCAATATCTGACCTGTGTGGGAGGAGCATGGCAGGGTGCTAGGGGAGCACAGCCTGAGGCACCAGAGTAACTAACATTCCAGACCTGACTCTTCCTAGATGTGGAGAAGACACTTCACTTTTAGTCCCAACTTTCTCGTGGGTAAAATGGTGATGCAGCTTGCAGAGCTGCCAGAAAGAGTGGATCAGGCATCATGTACAGGAAGCCTTGTAGTGTACCTGGGATACAGAAGGTGTGCAAGAAATAGTAGTCACTGTGATTATTAGGTGACTTAAAATTTGATGTTAATATAACTACATGTAGAAATGTGATGAGTTAGACAGTATGGATAAACATAAAGAAAACCTGGACTCTATTACACAGAGATCTCCAGTGTTAGCATTTAGCTATATGTCTTTCAGATGCTTTCTCCATGACAGAAGACAGAAAGAATAGAAAAAATTTAAATTAAACTTTACTTTTGCATATTACTGTCATAATGTATCTATAATTAGTATTAAACTGCCAACTATATTGTGTGTGTGTATGAGAGAGAGAGAGAGAGAGAGAGAGAGAGAGAGAGAGAGTGAGTGTTTGCATTTGGATGTGTGGATGCACATGTATGTCGTGGTGCATGTGTGTGTCAGTCTTCCCCTTCCATCTTATTTGAGACAGTCTCTGTTGTTTTTCTACTGTATGGCCAGGTCAGTTGGCCTGTGAGCTTGGGAACCTCCTGGCTCTGCCTCCCATCTTCCTATAGGAGCCCTGTGTATCTGCCCTTGGCATGGGCTCTGGGGATTCAGACTCAGACCCTCTTACTTTCATGGTGAGTATATTCACCCACTGAGCCATCTCCCCAGCCCCTACTATATCTTTTGGACATAATTTTTATAATTGTTGCTGTGTTAGGGTTGAAACCAGGGCCTTGTACACACTAACCAAGTTCTGTATTACTGACATACATGTCTATCCCTGATAAAAGTTTTTTTTTTTGGGGTTTTTGAGACAGGGTTTCTCTGTATAGCCCTGGCTGTCCTGGAACTCACTCTGTAGACCAGGCTGGCCTCGAACTCAGAAATCCGCCTGCCTCTGCCTCCCAAGTGTTGGGATTAAAGGTGTGAGCCACCACCGCCTGGCATAAAAGAATTTTAAGTAGCACATGGATGATCTAAGTTAAAAAAAACAAAGCAGGTCACTGTTGCTTAGGTATCTGTTTCACATCAATAGCATAATTAGTTAAATGTAAAGTTTAATATTGCAAAGTCTCTTTAAGGTAAAACAGAACTGTAGCCACAGTGGTATGCACCTGTATTCCCAGCTACTTGGGAGTCTGAGGCAGGAAGATTTCAAGAGCTGAGGAGTTAAAGGCTAGCTAGTGTTCCCTGGTTAACAGTAAATAACCTTCTCAAAAAAGGATGAAAGAGACTGAACATGTCGATTCATGCCTGTAATACCAGTACTTAAGAGGCAGAAGTATCGGGAGATCGAGGCCATCCCTGGCTCATAGTGTGAGTTAAATGGTCCCCAGCCAGGTTCACATTGGGTTCCTTTTTAAACCAAAACCAAAACCAAACCAAACCACACAAACAAACAAACAGAAGGAAAGTTAGAAAGAACCAAAGCATATACGTGGCTTATAAGAGATAGCGAAGGTCTCTGGCTTTCTCCTGCTGGTTAAACATCTTTATGAACTCTAGTTCGGTTTCCTTTTCGACTCCCAGGGCTTAGCATGATGCCTGATTCATTTGGATTTTCAGTTTACAGACTTTTTCATGCAAAAAGGTTTTTACCAAAACTTATTATAGATTGTGACATAATACTTTAAAAATATACACTGAAGCATATGTTTCAGGTTGGTTCCCTTCACAGCGGCACAGAGGGCTCTGCACATCTCTGTACTAAGATCTTGTTTACCAGGATGTTGCTTTTGTTTAGACATGGAGCTTTAAAACGTGTGACCCTCACAGGCTCCTGTGCTAGACCATTCAGTCCTCGGCTGGGGTGCTGCCTGGGGAGGCTCTCGGACATAGAGTGGAGATGGCAGATACTGGACCACAGGGTCGGGGCTGGCGTATATAACCTAGTCCAGGTTCCTGCCACGCTCTGTTCTTCCTGGGCTGCATCCCTGAGCCCTGAGCCAGAGTAGACCTTCCCCCGTGAAGTTGTTTCTGTCCTGTGTTCTGCTGCAGCAGAATGAGGAAAGCCACGAGCCAGAATGTTAGTCCTGAGAAACAGAGTTGTTATAGCGATGAGCCTGACTGTAGGTCAAGCCCCCGAGAACTGATTTGTGGAGAAATGTGGAAGTTTGAAGCTGCCAGTGCAGATGCCATAGAATACTGTAAGTAGAGCTTAGTGGGATGTCCTTGTGGATGCTCTGAAGACCAGAGTGTATATAGAAATGCAGCCAGCAGCCAGACTCATGTCTTAGAGGGGGAAAAGACTACTTTTGTGGTTAGTGTTCTTGTCAACATGACACAAGCTAGAGTCATCTGAGAAGAGGGAATGCCAGTTGAGAAAACGCCTCCATCAAATTGGCTGATAGAGGACTTGGCCCATTGTGGGTGGTGTTACCCAGAGGCAAGTGGTCCTAGATTGTGTAAGGAAGCAAGTCACCAGAAGCAAGCCAGTAAGCAGCACCCCTCCACAGACGGTCTCTGTTTCAGTTCTTACGTCTAGGGTCCCGCCTTGAGCTCCTGCCCTGCCTGTCCTTCCTGAGGAACAGTAAGCTGTAAGATGAATTAAAGCCTTCCCCAACTTGTGTTTAGTCATAGTATTTATCACAACAGTAGAAACCTGACAGGGTTGGGCGGCATCTCTGTCCACTCACAGCTCTGCAGGCTCTGGGGTATGGTCCTAGCCTGATGGTCCTTGATGGCGGTCACTTTCCTCTTCCAGGCCGCACAGTGTAGGGGTGGGTAAAGATCAAGGGCCAAAGGCCCTCAGCTGCATGCCACTGCTAGTTAAGTGTTAGTTAGCACCGGTAGTTAACTGGCTGTCCTTGGACCGACTGCATTATGCTGTAAGTCGCCGTGCCCTTCTGGAACTGTGTATCAGTGGGTCACAGATGTTCAGGCTCTTCCTGTCATTAATCCCAGCCTTCCAGGATAGGCCGCCAGACCCGCTGGTGCCTCAGTGCGTTTCTGCTTTGATTTCAGTTTGGCTTCTCACTGAAAGTGCTGACTCTGACCCTCTGCTTTAACCCTTACTGACAGCTCACTCTCTTTGTTAGCACTGCTGGAGTTGGAGGCCCAGGGACTCCCGTGAATGGGAAAAGGCCTGAGCAGCTGGGTAGCTGCCTCGGACTGTGATGTGCTGCCGATGGCGGGATGCGTCTACAGAAAGTGGGGATTTTTCTCCTCCTGGGTTTCACACGTGCATAGGTGGTGGTGTATAGATGGAATGCGAACTCCCTTTAACTGCTCTCTTAGGGCTGGGCATAGTGGCACACAACGCTTAATCCCAACACTCAGTAGGCAGAGGCAGGCAGAGCTCTATGAGTTCCAGGCCAGCCTGGTCCACAGTATGAGTTCCAAGATGCCCAGGGCTACACGGAGAAACCCTGTCTCCAAAAACCGAAACCAAAACCAACAACTACAAAAGAGTGCCGTGTTAGGGCTGCACACTGTAGCACTGTAACCTGGAGCCTTGACTGAGGACTCGGCTATGTCTGGCATTTGCTTTTCCTGTGGACCAGCCTGTGTGAATTCCAGACTCCGTATTTAAAAGTAGGCTTAGCGATACACCTGCCCTCCTGGTTGTTGAGAGGATTAAAGTTGATGATGAGTGTAAATCACTCAGGGCAGAACCTGGCACTGAGACCCCGTAACCCTCAGCTGTGACTGTTTTCTCTAAGTCAGTGTAGCATCATAAAGACATTTTTCAAAAGTAGAAAGGACATAGTTTAAAAAGTTGGAAACCCTTAGTATAGCCTCTTCAATGACTGGTGGAGGGCCCTAGAACAGTATTTGCAGCTCTGTGGCTGAGGAGATTTAAAAGAAACATTTCATGATACCTTGATTGTGTTTGACTCAGTCAAGACACACTTTCATCAAGTACCCTGTGGTCCATGCAGAGAGGCCGTTACACTTCAGCTTTGCTCCATCTGAGACGCAGGGAAAGATAGTCTTGACTTTATACTTCTGTTTGCCTGTCTGTTCCAAGAAGGAATAGATCCATCCTGCCCAAAGACTCCATTCATCCCACCCCCACCCTTCTTGGTGGGGAGGCAAGCCTAGCTTTGCTGGCTATGCAGGTGGAACCTGGTGAGACTCTGCTGACAGGAACTCGACCAGGGCCTCATGCTGGCATCTCCCTGCTGTGCTCAGGCAGCACCACACCTCTGCTGGAGCCTGGAGTCAGGGAGTCTAGGCAGTGAATCATTTGCCCAGTAAGCAAGTCTGCTCTCTCTTGGCCATGCCTAAAGGGATAGAGCGGGCAGAGGGCCAGGACCGAGCAGGAGAGGCCGGGGGATGTGCCCTGGCCCTACTGTTGCGCCTGGTAGTGGGCCCTGGCCAGGCGCTCTTTGGGCTTTTGCTGAGTCAGTGTGGACAGGTTGCTCCATGTTGGCAGCTGCTCTGTGGGTACTCACAGCTTCTGGGTGTGGCTGGGACTCTAGCTTACCCCTCTTCCCTTGGAGACATTGTGGTGCAGGAATGAAATGTCTCAAATGTCAACTTGGGTGCCCTGGAGGCTGCAGAGGTGAGGGCTTGGGTGTCCTGGAGGCTGCAGAGGTGAGGGCTTGAGTGTCCTGGAGGCTGCAGAGGTGAGGGCTTGGGTGCCCTGGAGGCTGCAGAGGTGAGGGCTTGGGTGTCCTGGAGGCTGCAGAGGCGAGGGCTTGGGTGCCCTGGAGGCTGCAGAGGCGAGGGCTTGGGTGCCCTGGAGGCTGCAGAGGCGAGGGCTTGGGTGTCCTGGAGGCTGCAGAGGCGAGGGCTTGGGTGCCCTGGAGGCTGCAGAGGCGAGGGCTTGGGTGCCCTGGAGGCTGCAGAGGCGAGGGCTTGGGTGTCCTGGAGGCTGCAGAGGCGAGGGCTTGGGTGCCCTGGAGGCTGCAGAGGCGAGGGCTTGGGTGCCCTGGAGGCTGCAGAGGCGAGGGCTTGGGTGTCCTGGAGGCTGCAGAGGCGAGGGCTTGGGTGTCCTGGAGGCTGCAGAGGCGAGGGCTTGGGTGCCCTGGAGGCTGCAGAGGCGAGGGCTTGGGTGCCCTGGAGGCTGCAGAGGCGAGGGCTTGGGTGCCCTGGAGGCTGCAGAGGTGAGGGCTTGGGTGCCTTGGAGGCTGCAGAGGCGAGGGCTTGGGTGTCCTGGAGGCTGCAGAGGTGAGGGCTTGGGTGCCCTGGAGGCTACAGAGGTGAGGGCTTGGGTGTACTGGAGGCTGCAGAGGCGAGGGCATGAACTTTTTGCTTTCCCTCGGGCATAGAGTCCTCATACACCCCACCCCACCCCCAACTCATGTTTACTCTTGAGTTTGGGGTTTCACCTTTCTTACCTCAAGACAGTTGGCAGAGCTTGACTGAGCCCTGGAAGACTGATGACCCTTTCAGGGAGTTACAGACTATGAGACTGTCAGGTAGAGAAATGGAGTCCTGGAGAGGATTTCACAGGGGGCACTAGGACTGACTCACATCCTGGTCCATGCCTATTGCTGTTTTCTTTTTTCTGCCTTGCTGTGATTGGAGATTGTTCTCCTGTAGGTAGAGGCATTGATGCTGTGATGTGTCTTCCTCCCTCCTTCTCTTTCTTCCTGTCCCTCTCTCTCCCTCACTCTCCTCTCTCCCTCCCTCTCTCTCCCTCCCTCTCTCTCCCTCCCCTTCCCCCCCTCTCTCTCCTTCTCTCTCCCTCCCCCTCCTCTTCCTCTCTCTCTCTCTCACCCTCTCTCTCTCTCCTTCTCTCTCTCTCTCTCTCCTTTCCCTCTCCCTCTCTCTCCCTCTCTCTCTCCCTCTCTCTGCCTCTCCTTCTCTCTCCCTCCCTCTTCCCACCTTCCTCTTCCTGTGGAAGGCATGTGCCCACACAAGGAGCGCGGCGTCTGTAACCCGGTCATTCCCACCATTTATTATTTTGAAAGAAATCACCAACACCCTATCAATGCGCATGTAATATTTCAGTGTATACCCTTAAAACTTAAATAGTACACCTCTGAACACAAGCACAGCTTTGTGCTGAGTCACAACAGAGGAGCCTGACTCAGCAAAGTACTCTAGAGACTAAAGCACAGACTGAAAAAGCCCTTCAAGAAAAAAGAAAATGGCAGAAAGCAGACAAGAACAGGAGCAGCTGCTGCCCTGGAGCTCGTGCTTCTCACCCCAAAAACAAAGGGGAAAATGAGGAAGAACTTTTAGGACTTAGAAAACCATGACAGGGAGTAAACACCCAGCATTGGGTCAGAAGACACAGCCACAAAGCTCAGCAAGGAAGAAGGAAGAGTGTGAGAAGTGTAAGTGAGGGAAGAGAAGGGACGGGAGCTGCTGTGGAGAGGGCTTAGAGCCTGGAGGAGCTTGGCGGGAAGACGAATGGCCGGAGCGGATCCCAGGACCAACATGGAGAGAGCTGGTTCCTGCAGCTCCCCTTTACCTTGTACTTGCATGCTGTAACATGAGTACATCTACACACAAGCACAAACATTCACACACATGCACACACACACACTAAGCACATCTACACACACATGCACACACACATGTACAAACACATTCACACCCATGCACACACACACACACACACACACACACTGAGCAAATCTACACACCCATGCACACACATATACACAAAAATACAAACTTTTATTTTTAAAACTGGAAAACTAGTCATGAAGCCCGTTACAGAGTAATAGGTCATAGACCTTGGATTTTGGGGCATGAGGCCTGACTGCGATAAGGAGGTGCTAAGAGCAGGATTTGAGAAGTTGTCACTCAGTTTCAGGGATGTAACGTGTGGATTCACTGCCTCACCACACACACCCCCATCCTCTGCAGTGAGCATCGGGCGCTCCTTACTGTGGTAGATCGAGGTGGATCCTCTGACATAAGAACCTGACTTGTTTCTTCTTCCTTAGGTGAATTCTGTCAGGTATCATGGCCACAGGGTGCCTAAGTAACTGGTGCAGACATTCCAGGCCATATCTCCAAATTATCCCTTATGTAGCTCACAGCTCACATTGCACCAGTATGTCAGTCGCTGGGGAACCCCTGGCTGAGGTGTTCATTCTCTGACTCTGCTTCCCTCTGCATAATCATTTCCCAATACTTTTTAAAATTAACGTTTTAAAAATATAGTCAGAGGAAATGCACAGGTACACTTCAGTCAATAACTGGCCAGGCATGAGGGAGTTCTTGCCAAGAGCCTGACCCTATGCAAGGTTCCTGGAGCAGGACGTCATGGATTCAAGAAGAGAATGAAGATTTTACCCTCCAGGGGTCGGATTCTGTGGCATTCTAGAAAAGATGATAGACACTCATATGCCCCAGCAGGGAGTGTTTAGCTGTACAAGCGGTTGGATTGTGTGCAGTTGGTTTTGGCTGCTGAGGAAGAACTAGAAGTGGGGCAGCAGCAAGGCCGAGCTATGGGCTGTAGCACTGAGGAAACTGAGTTGAGCCTGCAAGCCAGATGCCTTTCAGACTCTGGGTCACAGAGCACAGAGATGGAGAACAAGGTTGTGGCTGAGAGATGTGGGCTCTGCTCCTGTCCCCTTTACATCTCTTTTGACATGGATGAGACAGGGAGTGTCATCCTCCTACTTCTCAGAGACAACTAAAGGACTCAGAAAGATGATGTCAGCAAGCAGCCAAGTCCAGTTACACAGCATTTGATCCAAATTGAGCAGCTGTCCTTCTATGTAGTGTACAGCAGGAATTTATTACAATGGAATATTATTAGCCATGGAAAGGAATGTGGTACTAATAAAAGCTATAACATGACAAGCCTGGAAACATTAAGGAAGTGAGACAGATATCATACTGTAGCTTTCTATTTTATGAAGTCTTCACCAGGAGATCAAAGCAGATTGGGGGTGTAGGGCCTGGGAGGAGAGAAGAATGGGGGATATTTGCTTAGTAGTTACAGGACTTCCTTTGGGTGATGGAAATGACCTGGAACAGGTAGAGGTGGTCTACTGGGATGTTGGCTGTACAACGCTTGATTGTTTCATATTTCATCTCAACTAACTCATACAACAGCAACATAAAGGAAAACTTTCACAAGCCCTGGTGCTGGAAAGACCAGTAAGTACTTCAAAACACTATGACCTGCTACTGCCTGCTGAGGTAGCGACTGTTTCAGATTATAGTCCCTCTCTGTTGATGAGGGTTGTTCTCAAGGTCATGGAGTGCACAAAGGACAAGGTCAGCTGAGTCTGAGGTGGGTGGGACAGTGGCAAGCAGATGAGACTGACCTGTAGCTAGCTGTATACGCCATGCAGACAGACAAGTCTGTGGCTGATTCTTACCCCGTCTGTCTTGCTTCTAGTTTAAGCATCCAGACAGACTAATATGAAACATTATTTCTCTCCTGGTTGCACCCTATCCTAGCCACCTAGGGCTTTGAGTAACTGGATTCCACTCAGTGTATATTCAGGGAGACACTCCCTGCCTCTGGAAGGGATGGGGAATTTCCTTAGTGTCGTCGCCTGACTCTTTGAATGTCTGCTGTCCTGTTGTTCCTGCCTCAGAAGATTCTGGAAGGGTTTTTGTTCTTGTTTGTTTGTTTGTTTGTTTTTGTCCCTAGAGAAGAAGGTTTTTTTACTTCTCTTGTTTTGTATCTGCTCAGTCACCAGGGTGGGGTAAGCCAGGATGGGGAGGGACATGGAGTAGAGAGGGTGTGGAGGAGGAGGGAGGATGCATCCATTAGGCCTAGGTGGGGTTGTTTGCTTTCTAGACTCTAGCTCTCAGCTACTGATAATCTCCAGGCACACTGCTGTTTTTCTAAGAAGCACATAGGATCTGGAGCTCCTTGGGCCACATCCCTTCAGTATGTGACAGTTCAGTGGATAGGAGTAGGAGTGGAAAGAAGGGGTGTGGCTGTGTCCTGAAGCACCTGCTCTTTCACTGCAGAAGGGTCTTTGCTGTCAGGGTCTGCAATGTAAAACATCTTATGTTAGGTAGGTGCATGGACAGTGGGAAGCCTCTAGGTTGTCTTAGCACATAGGACTAAGAGTTAACTTGTATCATTTTTACTGTTTTCCCACACCTAGATGAATCCCTTTTACAATTAATTGCTACACTGTCTGTAGCAGGTTTCTTCCTCACAGGGGAGAAGAGGGAACCTTCCTTCTTGCTCTGAAGTCTCACTAACACAGATTCCAGCAAGGCTGTGTCCGGCCACACAGGCTATGCTCGCACAAAGCCTTTGAATCATCCCACTTTGGATGAGGAGGTGTGTCCTCATTTATCTGGACGGTTTCTTAGTCCCCCACTCAGCAAAGTTCTGTGGTTTACCGTATGGCATCATACGGTCAGCAAGGTTTGGGGTCATTTTTAGCCAGATTATCTCCCATCAGGTTACATGTCTGGGACCACCATATGGGTGTGGGGGCCACCATGGCTGCCATCCTAGGAGAGCCAGTGCTTTGGAGTCCTCGACCGTGCTCACTGAGGATATCACAAGTGTGTGCACATGTGTGTCTCTGATCCCCCAACCCCTAGTTTGCCTGCCATTTATCAACTGGTTAGAGGACTTGCCTGAATTATGACAAAAATCTTAAGAGCCCAATAGACAGGCTTTCTTAAGAATGTCAGTGGCTCCAGGTGTGGGAGCACATACCTTTAATCCCAGCACTTGGGAGGCAGAGGCAGGCCTCTGTGAGTTCCAGGCCAGCCTGGTCTAGGAGTCGAACCCAGCCAGAGAAACCCTATCTCACAAAACAAAACAAAAGAATGTCGGTAGTGTCCAACCTACAGCATATGGGCCTCGAGTATCTAAGGTAGCTATGAATGTGTGTAGATGCTGTCAGTGTCACGGTGTCAGAAGGTGGGTGGGATATGCCTGTAAGAGGGTCACAGAGCTGGCTAGACACTGAACATTTTGATGACCCAGCATGCATCTCCAGTCCCTGTGATCTCCTGATGCAGGGAGCCCATATGGCTGCTCCTCAGAAGGGCGTGTATGGCTCACAGTTTCTCTGTCACTCTGCAGTAGGAAAGCAGGCTCACATCAGCTACCTGGGGTCCGGCCCTGCATTGTGACACCAGTAAAACAGTGCAAGCTGAGTACCCCATATCCCACTGAGTACCCCGTATCCTGCGTGTGGGGGACCAGCAGAGCTTCACCTTTATAGACTTGACCTCTGAATGGTTTTTGGATAGGGATGCTGATCCTGAAATGCCTACCGTGTTAGGGGCATTGCAGAGACTCAACGATCCTAACAAAGATATGTGCTGCAGAATAAACATGGTGCGTGTTTATTCTGTGTGATATGTATGATATGTGTTCTATGTGTTGGAGGGCTAAAATTGTGTTTCTGCCATCAGTGCACAGTGGCAGCGCCTGCAGGAGATGGCGGTGGATATGAGGCCCTGTGACTAATGCTTATCTGGTTTCTTCTGTATTGTCTTCTTCACTTAGTATTGATCCTGCAGAAGGTGGAGAATGGAGACCTGAGTAACAAGATTCTGAAGATCACTGATTTCGGGCTGGCGCGGGAATGGCACCGGACCACCAAGATGAGTGCGGCAGGAACCTATGCTTGGATGGCGCCTGAAGTCATCCGTGCTTCCATGTTTTCCAAAGGCAGTGATGTGTGGAGGTAAGATACAGCCTCCAAGTTCCCAGGTTGCTTTGCCTGCACATTTCAGGAATTGGAAATGAGGTTACAGGACTCAAAGCAGTCCAAGTAGGTCTGTGTGACCTCTCAGGGCAATCTACTAATATCCGTGTTGCTAGGGTATGCTGTAGTAATTGCAGGCTCTTCACGGAGTAGAAAAGCTCCCCAGAAAAGCTCTGCAGATTCTAGGACCACCTTGTACTTCCATTTCTGACCTGCAGGATAGGGAATCACCCTATGCCAAGTAGCAGCTTGATGGTTCAGAGGCTGGGTTCAAGGGCTGCTGCTGCCTGGGAGGACTCACCCAGTGTCCTCCCTGTGAACTCCTGAGCCAGTGGGAACCCTCTGGACTGTCTTTTTGTTGATTATTTGGAAATCATCCTTTCCAGTTACCTGGTTACACTTTTACTCAGGGCTCTGTATGCTGGATATTTATCTAGGAAAGGGAATAGATGGGTCCTCTGAAGGCCGTAAGAACTGTGAAGTTACAGACTGGACATGGCCAACCATCTCTACTAGCAAGTATCAATCCAAGAGGTCGTAAAGACATAGATCTAAAAAAAAAAAATCATGTTCCTATCGAAGGGAGATGATCAACTATAGGATAGACTTTGTTCTGTCTGAAGGACGGCAATGACATCTTCACATAAAGAAAAAAAGATCATCATTTCACCTCAGTCTAGGATCTGTGCTTCCTGGCATGGGGCAGAGAGAGAGAGAGAGAGAGAGAGAGAGAGAGAGAGCTTCTGTATTTGTGTATTTCCTTTAAGGTAACTGCCCTGAGATACTATTCACATATCATAAAGTACACCCTTTACAGTATGTAAGTCAGTACTTTATAGAATCTATAAAACTGACTTTAGAATTGGGATGTGGGTAGATTACCAGCCCAGTGTGCCTAGAACCCTAGATGCAGAAAATTAGGTGTGACGTTGTGGGTATGTAATCCTGGTATTCAAGAGGTGGAGGCAGGAGGATCAGAGGTTTAGCTGCTCAAACCAGCCTGGGTTACATGAGACCCTATGTCATAAAAATAAAAACAAAAACAAAACCCAACTAAAACCAAACGCCAGTAAATTAGTGAGTGACGTGAGTGTCACTCACCGCGCTTACCGGCTTCCTGCACTGCTGTCACATGTTTTCACACACCAGAGGATTGAAGGTGATAGAGCTTTATTCTTTCATAGCTCTGGAGGCCAAAAGTATAAAACAGGTACAGCAGGGCCCCATCCTAACAATCCTAGAGGGGACCCAGTCCACATATGGATTCTAAATTCTAGAACATCATCAGGTATCTTTAGGGCCATCATTCAGCCCATTGCTATCACTATTTCTAAAGGACATTCCTAACCTCAGAGAAAGTGCATGCCCCCTGCTTGTCACTTTCTCAGCCTGACCTTCTCTGCCTCTGGAGCAGCTGCTCATTGCCATCACGTCAGTGGAACCACACGATGCCTGTCCTCTGTCAATCACACCTTATATTTAACAGAATGTTTACAAGTCCATCCATGTTGTAGCTTCATTAGAAATTCATTCTTTTTATGGCTTTTTAGTATTCCATGATCCTGAAGTCAGGTGGGCTATGATTGTTTATTCAGTCACTCACAATGATGGATAGAGAGTGGTTTTCACTTTGGGAATGCTATGAGTAAGGCCGCTGTGGATGTGGACACACAGGTTCTTCGGGGACCATACATTTCCCTTTACTTGGGCACATACCTTAATTGCATGAAGTCAAGCAACTAAGTATATGTGTAACTTTTTGAGGGCCTAGAAAATATTTTGGTCACAGATGCTCTGTGTAAATTCCATTGGCCCAAGACTAACTCCGGTACTTCTGTGTACCTCTTGGTGCTGCTGTTTCAGTTATAGCCATCCTCATCTGTGAAGCAGGGTTTCACTGTGTTGTTAATCAGCATTTCCTGAATGACTGTTCATCTCAAATTGCATGTCTCCCCAGGAGATGTGTCTATTCAACGCTTTTGCCAATTAAAAACTGGATTGTCTCTTGTTATTTTTGAGTTTTAAAGTATTTCAGTATTACATATAATGCCACCCTGTGCTTTTGGATAACTCTCAATAGTATTCTTTGAATTCCTTGTGCTTCTTGGTTTCCTCTTCTCACCTGACTTTTGGTGTCATAAGAATGCATAGCCTCCACCAAGGCTGTGAAGTCTTAGCTCTGTTCCTTCGAAGAATTTTATAATATTGATTCTTACCCTTGGGTTTCTGATCTGTGTTATTTGATTTTTCCATGTGGTGTGAAGCAGAGACCAAACTTTATATTTTCGTGTCTGTCCATTTGTATTGGGACTACACATTGAAGAGACTGTTCTCTTCCCATTGAAACACTAGGTCACCTCTGCCAGAAACAGCTCATGAGGAACTCGGGGGTTTATTCCAAGTTCACAGCTCTCTGTTAACATGTCTGTGTGTGCACATAGGCAATATCACCCTTTCTTGATTGAAATGCAGCTTCGTAGTAAGTTTTGACGTTAGGATATGAGAGTCCTCTGGTTTTGCCTTTTTAAAATTGTTTTGATCATTCTGAGTCCACTGCCATTCTTTATAAGTCTTAACATCATTTTGTTAGTTTTGCAAAATAAGCGACTGAGAGTTTTTTGTTTTGTTTTAAAACTGGTTCATATAGCTCAGGCTGGCTTCAGAGTAGACACGTGGCCAGGATGCTTTTGACCTCCTGGTCCTCCTGCTTTCGTGTCTGCCACCATCTAGGATGACACCTAAGATTTTCAGAAGAATTGTGGTTACTCTGTGAATTATTGGGGGTGTGTGGACATTGTAGTATCTATGTTTTCCAATCCATAAATATGAAATACTCTCATTCTCTAATTTCCTTCAGAGTTGTTTTGTACTGTGTTCTCTCCCATCTCACCATATGGTAGGTGCAGAATGAAGTGCTACTGGGGAGTACATTTTCCTCCTTGTAAAGTGTTTGACCTGATAGGCATCTGCTATAGATCTCAGTGTCTTACCACACACTAGTGAGGTCGATGCTAATTAGGCCTTGTTTGATGTATTAATTAACCTGGTATCACAAGGAGACCAAATGATGTGGACATTTACACAAAAGAACTGTATTTCTGCTTCAAGGAGTAGTCCAGGCAGCCCAAGCTGATAGAATGGCTGTGCCCGTCAGACCCAGGTTCGCCAGGTTCCCTCGCTGCCCTTGTCCTAGTGGTTTAATGTGAGCTGCAGTGACTTCTGCATTACAGTCTGCAGGAAAGGAGACCAGGCTTATTCATGCCCACAAGCTGGCCTGTGCTTTGGAGACAGTGCACGTTGCACATGGCTCCTCTGTCCCACAGTCTGCACGTTGCACACGGCTCCTCTGTCCCAGTCTGCACTTGCTTATTACTCACTTGGCCCTGAAGAGACACCAAATGCGGCTTTAGCTACTGTGTGTCCTAAACTTCTCTTGGAAACAGGGAGAAAGTGATTGGAAGAGCTATCCCTGCCCCACACCTTAGTCACAGCCACTGGGCGCTCTCTTGGTTCCCTTACCTCTCCTCAGAGGATGACATGTTTATTGTCCTGTCTCACTTCTCTCAAGTTCTGTACTTTGCTTCTGCTGGTAATAGGATGTGCACAGAATTTTACCGGGTTCCATGCCTGTTCTTAGTAGGAAGGGAGTGTGAATGCCTAATACAGGGCACTGCAAGGGCTTTCCTTCAATGGGGGAATAGAGGAAACTCTTTCAACTTTTACTGAATACCCTGTTACAAGTCTAAGATTAGTGTTTTGTTCTAAAGTCACAGCTGTTAAAGCCCATTTGTAGGAGCTGTAGTGAGAGGCAGCTGATAAACACACTCGGTTCCCTAACAGGAACAGCTTATTATTATACAGTCCACCACTGTCTTAGTGAGGGTCACGACTGCTGATGAAACACATGACCAAAGCTACCTGGGGAGGAGAGGGTTAAGCTCCCACATCACTGTTCATCACTGAAGGAAGTCAGGACAGGAACTCACACAGGGCAGGGACCTGGAGGCAGGAGCCGATGCAGAGGCCATGGAGGGGTGCTGCTTCCTGGTCTGGCTTGCTCAGTCTGCTTTCTTAAAGAACCCAGGACCACCCACTCAAGGATGGCACCACCCACAGTGGGCTGGGCCCTCCCCCATCAGTCACTAATTAAGAAATGTTCTACAGCTTACGTACAGCTGGTTCTTATGGAGGCATTTCCTCAGTTGAGGTTCCCTCCTTTCGGATGACTCTAGCTTGTGTCAAGTTGACACAAAACTATACAGCACAGTTAGTGACTCTAGATTCGATGGTTCCCAGGGAGGTTGGAGAGGGACACTCAGTGGTTAAGAGTGCATATTCTCTTGCAGAGGACCCAACTTTAGTTTGTAGCATCAACACTGGGCAACTTACAACTGCCAGGAACTCTAACTGGGTCCAATGCCGCCATGCACTCTGGAGGCACCTTCCCCTGTAATTAAATAAGAATTCTTTTAAATAATAAAATTGTTCCTAGGACTTAAGCCCCTGGTCCCTATTTGGTTGGTGACTGCTTGGAAACGTCCTGTGCCTGACTGTCCCCAGCATTCTTAGCTCCTGTGCTGTGAGTTTCTTGAAGACGTGGTTTACTGACTCCTTTATATGGGGTTCACCCATCTCCATTAAAGCATACTTTGGCTCCAAAAGATCTCTCATCTTTACCAGAGGAAAATACCCATGCATCATCATTTGTACAACACCTCCACACTGGAAACACAAGAGCAGCTGTGTGCCCTTGCCCCTGTGCTGTGGGTAGCCCTTCCAAATGATTGGCTCACCATGGCTCAGCTCCGGCAGGGGATCCAGAGAGGGTAGATGCATGACGATGAACTTGTAGAAAGCTGGTCCTCAACTGATTTGTTATTCCTTTACTCCAGTAAGTGCCATTTATTGAATCTTTACTCTGTGCCATACACAGGCTTCATTCCTCCTTCTCTTCTTCCTCCTTCCTCCTCTTCCTCCTCCTCAACTCTTAAACCTCAGGTGGAGCAGATCACAGATGGACCAACAAGCTTGGTATGGACAAGCTTCCCTCATCGATGTTCTGGAGGTAGAGCCCTGACTCCTCCCTCTTGCACGTGGCCTGAGACATCTTCATAGGCCATGGGGAACCATTAGAGAAGGGATGCCAGGACAGATACGGCACATACTCTGTATTTAAGGCTGAGATACTGATCATCATTGCCTAGGTGGAGGACAGGGTCTGTGGGACCACTAGGTTTGTTATCCATATAGAAACGGGCATTGAACTGAACGCAGTTGACTGAGGATGGGAGTAGCTCTAATCCAGGAATCTGGCTAGGAGTGCCAAGGATTCTTTGAGTTGCTTGATAAAAACTTCCAAGTGTGACTGCTGTCTAGGTAGGTCACAATCAAGCTTTGGTAGATGTATAGTTTCTCTTTATTCCCACCCTATCCTGTTCCTCCTTCATTCACACTCTCCCTGCTGGGTGTGGAAGCCAAAGCCACAGCCTGCATATGCTAGGCAGATACTTTACCACGGAACCACATCCTCAACTCTAATAGTGTAATTCTTGGCAGTGTTCAGGGATTATGGTAGCATTGATTGACTGCAACTCTTTATCTAGGAGTGGGGCCCAGAAGGTTCTCCCCATCTACTTAGACACATCAACTGGCATCATTACGCAAGTCTTGTTTAGGCAACCATATTGTTAGGACTTCACAGGTGTGGCTTCCCTGTCATGTCTAGAACACAGTCTAGCAGCAGGGTTCCTCATCCCTTGACTTAGACTTTTTCTGCCTCCTTCTTCACAGTTTCTTATGAGTCTTAGGTGCAGGCTTGTATTGGGATGCATGTGGAGTTGGACACTCCACAGTTGCTACTCTGCATTTGGATCAGATCATTTGGAGTATTACAGTCTCCATCTGTTGTAAAAACAAGATTCTTGATGAAAGGCGAGAGCTGCAGGGACCCGTCTCTGGACAACTGTTAACCTGAGTGAGAGGCCCTGAGAACGTGAGGATTAAAAGCCATATTACTCTGATTCCCCCTCTTCAGGAACAAGCAACCACAGTGCGTGGCAGTCAAGACTCAGGAAGCCCTGGCAGGGTTACCAACTATCAGATGTTCTCACCAGCTACCAGCTAAATCCAGCTCCTAGAGAGACATGACAAGTCCTACAGCTGGCGTGCCCTGTCACGAGTCATAAAGAAAGTGACAGCATCTAGACGCCTTAATAGAGTAAAGCCAGGATGACTGGATTACCCCCAAGGGGCCATTTGTAGTCCTCCAAGCCCAGTGCCCTGGCACAGAGGCTGGTGCATTGTGTGGAGTCCTGCTAGTGATTAGGATGAACTTGAGAACAGACTGCTCACTTGTCTGTATGTGCTGACCCTGAGGCTTGGAGCTCCGCCTCCTCTTTCCCATAGTGGTCAGGAATTAGCTCAAAGGCCACTGGCTTTTCCCACTCTGGTCTGGTTAAGGTTCCATTTTTGTGCTCTCATAAGTCTGTCGTGGCTCATTCTGTACCCTAGTCTTGTCTTTTCTGCGTCTCCACTAATTTCTGTGTGGAAGATCTATGTCTTTCACCCTGTTTTCCAGTGTCCGGAGCTTGGGGTTTATATAGACTACCAGACCCATCCAAGTCTTCACTTTCTGTACTTGCCAAGAACTGCTCACGCTTGCCTACACCCTTGTGTGGGTTCGGGGTGATGTTGTAAAATGATGTGCTCTGAAGTATCCTGAAAGGGTCTGGGTGTGATCGCAAACACCTTTAATCTCAGCACTTGGGAAGCAGAGGCAGGTGAATTCTTGAGTTTGAGGCCAGCCTGGTCTTCAGAGCAAGTTCCTTGAAAAACAAGGGCTACACAGAGAAACCCTGTCTTGAAAACAGACAAAGAAACAAACAACAACAAAAAAACAGGAGAAAACAGTGTGATAGGTTTGGCAGAGGATCACGGTGGCAGAGGAGCACAGTAGCAGGAGCACATCGGCAGAGGAGCACGGCGGCAGAGGAGCACGGTGGCAATCGGCAGAGGAGCACGGCGGCAGAGGAGCACGGTGGCAGAGGATCACGGCGGCAGAGGAGCACGGCGGCAGAGGAGACGGTGGCAATCGGCAGAGGATCACGGCGGCAGAGGAGCACAGCGGCAGAGGAGCACGGCGGCAATCGGCAGAGGAACATGGCGGCAGAGGAGCACGGCGGCAGAGGAGCACAGTGGCAGAGGAACACGGTGGCAGAGGAGCACGGTGGCAGAGGAGCACGGCGGTAGAGGAGCACGGCGGCAATCGGCAGAAGAACATGGCGGCAGAGGAGCACGGTGGCAGAGGAGCACGGCGGCAGAGGAGCACGGCGGCAATCGGCAGAGGAACATGGCGGCAGAGGAGCACGGTGGCAGAGGAGCACGGCGGCAGAGGAACACGGCGGCAGAGGAACATGGCGGCAGAGGAGCACGGTGGCGGAGGAGCACGGCGGCAGAGGAGCACGGCGGCAGAGGAGCACAGCGGCAGAGGAGCACGACAGTGGCAGAGGAGCACGACAGTGGCAGAGGAGCACGGTGGCAGAGGAGCACGGTGGCAGAGGAACATGGCGGCAGAGGAGCACGGCGGCAGAGGAACATGGCGGCAGAGGAGCACGGTGACAGGAGCACAGTGGCAGAGGAACATGGCAGCAGAGGAGCACGGTGGCAGAGTATGTGTCTAACTTGTGCAAAAACCTAGGTTTGGTCTGCAGCGCTGTGAAATACAAATGAAAAGAAGAGTCCAGTGTGCTGGCACAAACTGTAATCCAGAAGATCAGAGCAGGCTGGGATGTTTGAGGCAGCCTGGGCAACATAGCAAGTGGAACAGGATGGGACATTTGAGGCAGCCTGGGCAACATAGCAAGGCCCTTTAAACAGATGGGGTATCCCGATAAATATATAACTGTTATTTTGCCTTTATAAAACATTTTAAATTAAGATTACTTATTTTATTTTATATATATGAGTTCTTGCTTGCATGTATGTATGTGCGTACCACACTTGTTTCTGTGTATACCTGGTGCCCACAGAGGTGAAAAGGAGGTATCGGATCTCCGGGAACTAGAGTTAGAGTTGCAGAGTCCTCTGCAAGAGTAACAAGTGCTCATAGCCACTGAGGAATCCTCCCAGATCCTCTTCCTCGCCACCACCACCACCACCACCGTCGTCACCATCATCACTATCTAATTAATACAGCCCTTGTAGCTGGACACTGCTGAGGAGCGTTACAATAAAGTTGAGGTCTGTGTGGCGAGTACAAGTAGAGCCTTTTCCTTCTGGGTGTTCAGAGCTTATGTTTTCCTGGCCGAACTTATTCCTGGAAGGACAGAATGCCGTGTGGCGTTTCCTGGTTTTGATTGCAGATCCGTAGACCAATCCTTCCATTAAGCTTTGTGTTTCACATTTCCTGATGAGGAACTGTTTTCATGAACTTGGTAGGTAGGGACACAGAAGCTCTCAGAGCTCGCGTGCTGCTCTTCTCTGCTCACCCAGTCTGCCCTGTGGAACTTCCGCCACAGAGCTAGACGGAGGCCTCTGTGAAGGTCCCACTTGTGCCATCTAGAGTCAGAAATTTATTTAACCTAGCAGACATGTAAATCCATGTTGAGTAGATGCTCACTGGTTTTTCTAAAGCCAAAATGAAAAAAATGTATCTGTGACAAAAGTTGTCTAAAAATAGAAAGCTTCTGTTTCAGAGTCTCTCCTACAGGCTTATTTCATTCACAGTAACTGTCAGTCATGGTGGGGCATGCCTATAATCCTAACTCTGGGGAGTCTGAGGGGGATTAGGAGGTCCAGGCCAAGGCTAAGCTACAGAGTGAGACCTTGTTTTAAAACAATAAAACTGCTGTGGCCACTGAGTGCTTATTTTCTCTCCTAAAGACTCATTGGATTTCATGACAACTGAGACTAATGGTGCTGCCCTCCACAGAGGAGGGATCAGAGGTGCCGAGCAATGTCGAGATTGCCCATGGAGTCCTAGGGAGGGCATGATGGAGCAGGAGTGAAGCCTGATGTGCCTGGCTCCAGGGCCTTTGCGTCTGCCTAGTAGGCATTGTGGCCTCCCTTTATGTCACTGTCTATGTCGTTAGTTTTTCTGTGGTTTGAAGGTGGTGTGGGATGCCTGGAAAAACCTCGGTAGCTACTTTGGTGAGGAGTTGCTGTTATTTCTTACAGAGTTTCTGTCCTGTTTCTCTCTCAGCTATGGAGTACTGCTTTGGGAACTGTTGACTGGCGAGGTGCCCTTCCGGGGCATCGATGGCTTAGCAGTGGCTTATGGTGTGGCCATGAACAAACTCGCCCTTCCTATCCCTTCTACATGTCCAGAGCCTTTTGCCAAACTCATGGAAGGTAAGTAACTCCTGGCTGAGGAAAGCTGGTGGCTGTTAGCCTTTACACAGCACTTGGAAGACCTTTCCCAATGTCATGAGATCTGCTGCAGGAAAAGGAGACAAAGTATTAGCCACCCAGGAGGAAGAGTTGAGAGAGCTGTTTGTAGACAGTGGCCACACCCTGCTAAAGCAGGTTCCTTTTTGCAGTGACTATAGAAATTAGTAACTAAAACCTGCTATCTCGCATTCCAGGATCATATTATGTAATACAAAATGAGCTACAGTGGCAATTCTTCCCAGACCCGAGTATCTTGTGTGTAGAACTGAAGGTTGTCTGGGAAGAA